>BSDF01000010.1:26819768-28019768 GCA_027925045.1 Hypotaenidia okinawae | reverse complement strand
GGGCGCTGTGCAGGAGTGGCTGCTGGCTCCCCTTAGACCCTGTCTGTCCGTGGGGCTGAGTTGGGAACCACTCATTTGTACCTGTTCTGGGAGGGCAGATTTTGGCAAAGGACTCCCAGAGCGGCCAGGAATAACTGCAGAAGCTCTTGTTATTATTATTTTCCCTCCTTTCTGCAGTAATAGCCATAAAACTGTAGAAAGAATTAACATGATAAATCAGAGGAGTGCATTGGAAGGAATTTTGTCGGCCACTGATGATTTAGCTGAGTGAATCAGGCAAATGCAGCGCAGCAGCTGCACACAGCATCACACCCCAGCAGGGCTGCTCCAGCTCGGGGTGACAGTGTCCCCGGGACCAGCGACTGTGATGGGGTAGCAGGCTTGAGCCAGGCTTGAAGGAGCTCTGAACCAAAGTTACACGCTTTTCCTGAGAGCAGCCGAGCTTGGACTGGTATTCCTGGAAGCAGGACTTTCCCAAAGGTACCCGGTGTGTCTGCTCAGTGTTTACAGTGCTTTAAGGTGTTACTGCTTGCTTTCCTGTCTGCATCCTGACACGTCCCGGAGTGCTCCCGGAGTGCTGGTGTGGGGCAGCGGCCAGAGAGTGAAACCCCTGGGCTGTTCTAAGGATGCAAGTGCTGAGGCAGCCATCACCCTGCTGTGTGTTGGCAATGTTGTTATTAATTGGTGAAATGTAATCTACCTGGATACATAACACAGCTGTAAAAACAATGTGAAGTTTGTAGGAATATTGACAAAGCAGAAGAGCTGTGGTTAATGAGGAGGAGGAGCAGGCGTTGAGCGGTGCCTTCCCTGCAGTTGTTTCTTGCTTCCGCTTGTGATGAGCGTACGTGACGCGACACGTGGCATTTACTGGGCTCAGTTGTTTTGGCTGATGAGCTGCTGGGTGAGGTGGGGGCCCCTGCTTGCCCCCTGCCAGCAGCAGCAGTGCCCGGTGCCCCGGATGCTGGCAGCTGGGGATGCTGGCTGGCCATGCGTGTTGATGTCAAGTCCTGTGTTTGGTAGAAACTCAGCAGTTGTTGGCAACATTTCTTCTTGCCCTCTGCTGTTCAATCAGCTCGTTATCACGTTCTCTGCTGCCTTCCCTCCGGGAGCAGGGACTGAGCCGTGGGTGTCCCAGCTGCCGGCCAGTCTCTGTGTGGCTGTGCTGCCTCGGCA
Source organism: Hypotaenidia okinawae (assembly GCA_027925045.1). NCBI lineage: Eukaryota > Metazoa > Chordata > Aves > Gruiformes > Rallidae > Hypotaenidia > Hypotaenidia okinawae. The sequence goes on along the minus strand of BSDF01000010.1, from coordinate 28,018,592 downwards.
CAGGATCAGTGCCGTGCTTTTCCCAGGCTGCCATCGGCTGAAGCACTCGCACCCTGCGGCTGCAGGAGAGCTTTATCTTGACCCCTGCAGCTCTGTGCTTGGTTTGAGGGTTGGATTCTGCCTTGCTTACAAGTTTCTTTAAGTATTTGAGGCTGTTGTTACACAGCAGGGGCCAGCAGCATCCCTCTCACCTCCATGGCTGCTGGAAGCAGGAGATGGAGCGGGCAGGGAGGTGGAATTGGGCTGTGTCCTAGCGGGACCTTTAGGGATGATTTTCTAGAGCAGAGCGATGTGCTCAGGCAGACCCAAGCGTGGTGGTGGTACCCAGGGACACCGGTGAAGTCTGAAGGGCAGCCTGGGCTGTTAACAAGGGGGAGACCCGAACTGCCTCATCCATCGCTGATGGCCTCAGTGCCTGCAGCCTCTGTCGCTGGGCATCATCAGGTCACTCCCTGAGCTTGAGGGGGAAGGTGTGTTCCCAGGGGGGTCTCCATGTCTCCATCCAAGGCAGCTGCACCAGCACACGTGCCCATGGGGTAACCCAACCATGATGGTGCCAGGAATGTGGTTATGGTATGTGAAACAAGAGCCTCCTTGGTGCTGCTGTGCTGCGGGGAATTTTCACTTGGTGCATGGAAACCACGTACAAAACCAGAGCTACACAGATGGTTTTCATCTTGGTCACTGGGGCACGAGGCACTGATTATCTTGTCTGGGCTGTGCAGTGCCTCAGTGATCCTGGTCCTGCCTCTGGATCACTGCCTGGCTCCAGAGTCGTAGGGCAGCAGCTGGCTCACCAGGACTGTAGTCTGGACGCTCCGGCTCAGTAAAGTAAGTCCAGTAATTCTTTTTCCTCAATACAGAAAAAAATCTTGCTTGGCAGACTGGCTACTACAACAGGGTGAGTGCAGAGAGTTTGCTTGTAAAGGCCGACCCATGGCTCACATGTAGTTCCATGCTTTCCTGTAAACCCCGTGAGCATCCAGATAAATAGTTCTACCATTTACAGGCAATATTCGGATTTTACATCATCTTCCTGCTTGGTTTCAAGGCGCCAGGCTCTCTGCTGCTGGAGGGATTTTATGCTCCCTAAAAGCGCAAGATGTTTTGCATGTTTGTTTTGGATCAGAAATATTTAATCCGCTCCAGCCTCACCATTCAGCGTGGCTGCTGGCTCTGGCTCGTGGGGAGGCAAAAGGCTTGGGTACCCGCAGGACAGGGGGATCGGTGGCAGGAAGAGCCCCTGGGAGCACCAGGGGAGCATCCTCCACTGCGGCTGTTGCTGCTCAGCATTGTGGCACATGCGGCGTCCCTGCAAGGCACTGGTGTGGGTCAGTGGGTCTGGGGTGTGCAGCGCTCGCAGGAGCAGCTGCTGGCCATGAGCTGCGTTTGTTTTCAGGACAAAGCCTGTTCAGTATTAGAGGGTTAGAGGTTGATGTAGAAAGGCAGGACTTGGTGACTCTGAATGGCACAGAAACGCTGCGGTGAGCCCGTCGCGACGCTGCAAGCAGTTCAAGGCCGTGGCCAAAGACCCTCAGCAGAGGTTACAGCCTGCTCCCGGTAGATGCTTTTGTGCTTTAAGCTGGATGCTTTGCACCCTGTGGCACCAGGGTTGTCTCCTCAGTGTAGGGGCAGTGACAGTGGGAGCAGCACTGCGTGTGGGATCACGCACTTCCCAGCTTCACAGAACCACCTGCGGAAGGAGGGTTTGCTCAAAGCCCAGAGCTGTGGGGCTGGCATTTCTCCCACTGCAGTTTTGGGGTGGAACAAGCAAGAGCAGAGTCTGGGCTCAGTTTATGTTTCCTGGGGCACCGCAGGGTCGTTTCCACTTGTTGCCCCACGGCCACCTCCATCAATGCGGGGGTCTGGCTCTGGGGGTCTGGCACTGGCTGCAGCCTCTGCACCCCAGGCAGAAGCGGATCCTCATGCCCATCCTGCTGCCCGTCACCAGCCGTCATGGGCACCCCGCTTTCCTCTCCTACATCACAAACCTTGTTGCTAGGCAACTGTTTTTAATTGGAGCATTAATTTGGCTGCAGGCCATGCCCAGGCAGCAACAAATGTTAAAATTCCAGCTGAAAACATGTAGGTTGTCACAGCAGTGTCTGTATGTGCGGTGTGCAGGGTGGGAGCCCCATTTCACCCTTGTGTTCACTAGGCAGGTGGCTGGAGGTGGTGACTGCCCCCCGGGGCAGTGCTACTGGGATGCAGGTGAATGTGTCGGCCCTGAAGCAGGCAGCCAGCCCACGGTGGGGCTTGATGAAGCACAGGAGGCTTTCCCGGGTGCGTTGGTGGGCAGCAGCTCCCGTGCGGGCAGGCGCAGAGCAGCGCAGCGAGTGCTGGGTGACTGGGGTTGTGCTACCGCAGTGGTACAAAAATAGCACAAACAAACAGACCCAGCAGGCCGGCGCAGAGGAGTTTTAAGACTTTCCCAGCCCAGCTGTGCTCACAAAACTTGTCTGCACAGACGTATTCACTTCAGATCGGCGGCGGGTGATGGGTGCCGCCGAACCCAAGGGAAGCTCGGTGGGAGTCGGGCAGTTTGCCCTGGCTGGAGGCTGGGGGTGGGGGTCTGTGCTGGGCCGAGGCCATGCAGATGCGCTGCCACCCCCTGCTTGCTGGGTCTGAGTGGTTTTACTGGGCTTGGGCTGTTGCAGAGGTACAGCCCTGAGCAGCGATGGTGGGATCCCTGTGCTCTGCGTCTGCACTCAGGTCCAGCAGATGACAGCAGGAGCTGTTTTTGTTATTCAGCCCCTCTCCACGCAAAATTCCCTTGTGTTTCCTCTTCGGATGAGCCCAGCCTCATGTTTGCTGCTCCTCCCAAAGCAGGTCGTCCCTGCTTTACAAACCTCAGCCTGGAACTGCAGGTGCTAGAGGCAGCAGATGCAGTGGGGTGCCAGAGCTGGGATCCTTCTGGGAGAGGAGGGTTTGTGTTGGGTGTCGCACTGGGTGACGGCACTGTGGGTGCCAGGACACAGCAGGGTGGCCTGGTCCTCCCTGCTGTCCTGCACCCTGTGAGGGCTCGCTGTGGGGCACCTCCATTGCCTGCTTGCTGTTTCTGAGGACAGGGGCTTTGGCAGTGCCCCTGCACGGGGGCTGCTCTGCGCCCTACAGGGCTCCTGATGGCTTGTGTCCCAAGGAGTAATGACCTTGAGCAGTTTGCTAATTAAACCTTATCTATTGCATCACTAGGCTGTGCTTTCCAAGAAAGTTTTAGACTGGAGCCAAGCACACCAGGGTGATGAGTTTGTGTGGCAGATTAGAGCTTTGTCTAAGCAGAGGTGTTGGGAAGTAATTGTTTTGAATTGAATTGGCCTAAGCAGGTAGTGGAGAGGTGAGTTGCAAGTGCTTACAAGAGCTCTGAAGGCCTGCTAGCAGAAGCTACCCAAATTGCTCAGGGCCCTGCTTCTCAGCCCTTGGTGCAGATACTTGCACAAAGTGTGTGGGCTTTGGCAGCTCACACACACCTTACACAGTGGAGGCAGAAGCCGCCAGTGGGGTGCTGGAGGTGCCAGGGCCATGGGCACAGGAGCAGGACCCAATGCCACCCGGAGATCTCTGCAGATCCTTTGGATAAGAGCACCTCGGGTGCCTCCAGTTTGTAAACCCAGCCGGTATCTTCAGCACAGGTTGGGTCAGGCTCCCCTCCAGCCTTCCAGAGTGTTTGCAGGATCATGGGGAGTTTTTCCTAAGCTGGGGGCTGCACCGTGGCCGTGGTGAGCATCAGGGCTGTCACAGCACCACACTATGAGCCTTGGGGCTGCCACTGGGTCACGCTTGGCAGCAGCACACCAAGCTCAAATTGTTGTCTTGTTAATTAGTTATTGACTTACGCTGGTTTTGCCATTAAATATTTCCTCAAGGAAAAAGTAAAGCTGGGTAGTGCCCGTGTTACCTATGCTGTAACCGCAGCTCAATCTCAGAACCAAATCCCAGGGATACTCCTGTCATTGCTAATCATGCAATCGGGTTATTTTCTAGAAGGAAAGAATTGCTGTTGGAGTTCTGACTCCTGGTGTGGGCTCTGCCCATCAAGATGCACTGAGCTTTCCAGCAGAATGGTGCTGTAGAGGAGAACACGGCAGTGACCTCATGGAAATGGAGTGGCTGGGTCAGGCACACAGGGCTGGGCTGCAGCCGGCGTGTCGCATCCCATGGCCAGGCTCTTCCTGTGCAGCATTCCGGAGCCATGAACATGCAGAGAATAGGAAATAGAGTTGTATATTAACAACTAAAAAAGGGGGGAGCAGCAGGGAGCAAGTGGTGCACGAGGACTGGCGGGCGTTTTTGGGTGCGGGGGAGTGGTGTGTCCCCACAGCCGGGCACCAGAGCGTTCCTGGCCCAGCACTGTTCCCAGACATGAGGAGGAAGGGCTCTGGGGACGCTGCTAGGAGGAGGGATGGTGCGGAACAGCGGATCAGCTTGCACACAAACGGCTTTTCTTGGCGCTGACCTTGCAAGCCCTTGCTGTTTCATGGTGTTTGCCTGGCATTTAGGAACTGGGTGGTGTTCGGAGGAGGGCCTGATCCAGCGGACAGCAGGGCCCGAGGGACAGACAGAGCCCCTGGGGCAATGCTGGGCTGCGGTTCCGCCCAGCCCACTCACTCCTGCCTCCCGAACCGTGCTGAGGAGGCAGCCAGGTCCCCCTTCGCCTGCCCCGCAGCTCGGCATGTGCTGACCGTGTGCTTGGGGCAGCGATCTGGCCACACTAACCAGACAGGAGCGCTGGCAAGCCCTGCCAGAGGCGTTACTGCAGAGAGCAACACCCTTGTTCCCCAGCCCCATGGGGCAGCTAACGCCAGACCCCCACCCAGCACCACGGGGTTGGGGGCACCCCCTGGGCACAGGTCTCTGCCACCCGCTCCTCCCCTGTGCCTCCCCGTCGCCTGCTTTAGCCAGGGCCAGACAGCTTGAAATACTGCAGACATCATGCTGCCCTAATTTAATGAGGCTCAGGCCAGGCTGGGCTCGCTGCCTGAGCGTTGTTGATATGATAGCTGGAGAAAAACATCATGTGAGAGCAGCCCGCACGCCCTCCCGCTCCGGCATTCCTGCTGGGAGGATGCCTGGCCCACGGGCCGAGCTCACCCTCCTCTTCCTCGCTCTGCGGGGTACCCACAAAGGCTCATCACGGTGCGGGGCCGCGGTACCGGTGGGTGCTGGTTAGTGACAGCAGGGATGCTCAGCTGGGGGCCGGGGCCATCCGGGTCTGGAGGGACCGGAGACATGCGGGTGGCCTGTGCTGAGCCATGTGCCCGAGAGCCCCAGGAATGTTTTAAATCAGAACTTTGACCCCGATGGGATCCTGGTAGGACCCTGGCAGTGCTCTGGTGCAGCCTGTTGGGACAGCTCAGCTGCCTCTCGCAGCCGGTAACCCCTTTTCTGTGGTTGGAACAGCCGCGAAGGGTTTGGGAAAGGGTCTGTCGAGTGGAGTCCCCAGAGTCCGGTGGAAAGGAACTGAGAAGCTCCTTGCTCATGAGATAAAGGACGTGAATGCAGTCCGTGTTCTTGGTTGAGATTGGGACAGGGGATTTCAGCCCGTGGTTCCTGCTCCTGGGCTCTCTATCGACCCTTTCTGAAGGTTCATGGGACAGGCTTAAGACAAGAAAGCTGTTTCTCAATCAGAGGGGTCTGCGTTTCTTCTGGAAAATTCAAAAGGTCGAGAGGCAAACGCTGCACTAGAGTCCCAGCATGGCATGCAGACAAGAAAGATGGAAACTTTTTGATAGCAACTAGTGATAACTAGGCATAAGCATGGCTTACCTGGGGATAGAGTATATTCTTGTCATCTTTAACTCAGAGTAAATTGTCTTCCTTAAAGATGAGCTACTAAGTGAATAGAAATGATGGCTTTGATGGGGAAATGAGGGAGGGGGCTCCTTGTTTCCCAGGAGCCTGAGAATGGGGCAGTAGGTCACTGGAATGGCTTCCTCTGGCCTTGAAGTGCTTGCATCCATGGGGAACCTTAAGCTGGCGTGATGCACAACACATACTGCCAAACTACGGATGCAACCTGGAGAGGTGTGAAGCAGCCTGAACCCCTCTCTGATTCCAGCAACATGCTGTAGTTTCCTGTTGCTCGTTAAGTCTGATTTTTACACTGTGCTAACGTAAGATACCATCTTCCAGCCAGCTAGGGAGTGTGTTGTTTTGCCCTGTGTTGTTTAGTGGTAGCAACCACAAACACAGGGTTTAGTGTCAGGAGGAAAGCTGACATAAATAAAGCTGTTGCACAGCGCTCGCCTTTTACCTGCCGCTCCATGTCGCTGCGAGGCTGTGGGGGCGAGGTGCTGAAGCGAGCTGGTTCTGCATGGGTGCAGGATGGCGTCAACACCCAGCTGGGTGCCAGCGAGGCAGGAAGAGGGGAGCCCAGGGACCTTGGTCCAAGCGCATCCCCCGGGCTGGATGCGTGGCGTTCCCTGGGCAAAGGTGTGCTGTGCGGTGTGGGGGAGGCATCCTGCACATCCCTTCAGGCAGTGCAGCCCAGGCTGCCCCTGCGGGGTCCAGCTGCTGCAGGGTCTGCCTTTGGTCCCTGCCCCTCTCACTGTGCCATGCTGGAGAGGTCCTGGGGAGCTCCCAGGGAGGGACAGCAACCAGGAGATGCACATGTGCCCATGTATTTACACACACAGATAAACATGGTGTTTCAAGGAGGAGCACAGTACCTGGCGCACTCCATAAACACGGGGTCCCAGTGCCACCACCCACATGCCATTTCTACTTAGAGATTGTTAAGGTCTGTTACTGCAGTATCCTCAGGACACTCCATGCCTCAGTAGAAGTGTTTTCTCCGGCCACGCGTGGTTTTCCTCTCTTCCCTGTAGTCCAGGTGGTGTGCCTTGAGCTCCTGGGCCTTACCCGGCCCCTGTCGTGATGGCTTGCCAGCATTTGGAGCAGTGTCATTAGGGACATGTCCTTGTAAGTCACTTCGGTGGCCTTTCCATGGGTGGGCTCTGCTGACAACTGCCACAGTGCCCAAGTTGAGCCCTGTCACAGGGCTGCATCAGGGCAGCAGCTGCAGGTGAGGGGCTCAGAGAGCCCCCAACATGTGCCACGGGCAAGCAGACCGATGCCTGGAGGCAGACAGCATAGTGTGCTGGGAACACATTTCATTCTAGGAACGTGTGGGAGACAGGAGCAGTGCCTGGTGAGATGAGCTACCCTTGCCGTTGGTGACAGCGGTGGGCTCGGTACGCAGGGGGCTTTCTTTCACAGTGCTGGTGTGCTGCCTGCAGATCCCACCAAGCTTCCTGTGAGGTGTATCTCCGAGGCCCTTGGGTGTCAGTTGTCTGACCATGAAAATGAGTTTTAAGAGCTTTGGGCTACTGCAGGACAGATGGACTGGGGGGGGGGGGCAGCTGCAAACCCCTTATCCCAGCCTTTGGGGGAGACACGGGCAAACAAGGCTGCTGGCAGCTCTTAGAACCAGAATGCATCTTAGCTTTCCAAGCAGCATTGCAGGGTAAGGTCAAGCTATATCGAATTAATTAGTTTAGTGGGTTTTTTCTGATAAAAGTGGGTTTTTTCTCCTCAAATTAAGGCTGTCTTTTGCCTTGTCATTGTTCCTGTTTGGATTTGTTTCAGAGATGAATGAGTAAAGGAAAACCAGTGTAATTTAAGGAATGTGGGTATTTTTCCAGAGAAAGATTGGGCTGTGTGGGTTTCAGTGTTACCATCCCTTCAGTGAAAGTACAGGCTCTGATAGAGTTTTAGCCTGTAAAGCTTCCCTGTCAGCAGAGCTGTGCTTTTGGGGAGGGCAGCTCTGGTGCCATGGGAAGAGGGGTTGCCTTCCTGGGAGGCGGGGTTCTCCTGCCTCTGCTGCTCACCCTCTGAGCTGCTGTGCAGGCAGACCCCTTCCCCTCATTTTTTTGCAGCTGGGGGAGCTGGTTTTACAAGGTCACCATCATGCCTAGCTCACCATGCCCAGCCGCAGGTATGCGCCCGGTGCTGCCCAGCACCATCTGCCCCGCTGCCAGCCCGGAGCTGGGGGCACCCAGATCAGGCAAGATTCCCCACTGCCAGCGTTCACTGAGCAGGGCTGTGCAGAGCTGGTTTGCTCGGTAGCAAGCTGCTGCTGTGGGGTTTGGGTGTGAGCTGTACCTAGAAATGCTTTTTGTTGGCTCTTCACATGACTGGTTGTCAAATGGATGAACATTCATTAGTTAAAATTAGCACATGAAATTGGTGATCACATCTGAATGTAATGAAAAATTCAGAAACGAGTCAGTTCTGGGGTTTTTGTTTGACTTACACAATCGTGATAAACACACAGGGCACACAAGAGCTGTTCTTCAGAGATGCTGTATTCCAGGTGTAGCCAAGGCACGGAGCCACAGGTGTCTCCTGGCAGTGATGCTCCTTCAGCCACACACCTTGCTGTGTGCTCGTGCTGCTTGTGCCCCTGTGCACAGAGAGAGGAGCAGCTCTGAACGCTTCTGAAGTAGCACTGAGCTTCTGTGACCTGATGGCTACAGCCAGACCCTGTTTCTAGGGTTGGGTTTCTGGCCCCTGAAGGCAGAAGAGTCCTCCCAGGGCAGAGCTTTACTGAGCAAACCTGTGCACACAGAGCATGGCCACGCTGTACCTTCACAGCAACTGGTACTCGCTCACCTTGAGCTACTTCTGAAAGAAACGGTGTATTTAGAGTTGGACTGTAGAAATAGATAGTTCAGAAAGGCAAAGCAAGGGAGGAGGGCCGAGTTGCTCTGGTGAGGATGTGAGAGGAGCAGGCAGGGGCTGCCCTCCTGGGTCTGTAGCATGTCGTGTCTATTGTAGCTGATGACATACAGAGCACAGCTGCACCTTTTGCACCAGGGCAGGGTCAGATTGGATAGTAGGGAAAAGTTCTTCCCTGAAAGAGTTGTGGGGCTGTGGCACAGGCTGCCCAGGGAGGGGTTGCGTCACCATCCCTGAGTGTGTTTTAAAAAGGATAGATGGGGTACTATGGGATATGATTTAGCATAGGACAGGAACAGTTGGACTCCATGGTCTTAAAGCCAGCCTTGTGATTCTGTGATTCTAAACCAATCCTGTCAATTCTCTTCTTCAGGGTCGATGCTCAAGGGAAAACTGCAAATACCTTCACCCACCACCACACTTAAAAACGCAGCTGGAGATCAATGGACGCAATAACCTGATTCAGCAGAAGAACATGGCCATGCTGGCCCAGCAGATGCAGATCGCCAACGCCATGATGCCTGGTGCCCCGCTGCAGCCTGTGGTACGTGCTCTGTGGCTCCTGTTGGTGGGTGTGATGAGCTGTAGCAGCAGTAAGAGAGCGGGTGGGCTTATGTGCTGTCAGGTCCCATGAGCAGTAGTAACTGGTGGAGAACTCAAACACAATGGAATGCTGGTCTGTATGACTTTGTACGCCCCATTCTCTCCTCCCTGAAAAAATGTTAATTCAATTAATTTTGTAGATTCACTTTCTGCAGCTGATCCCTTCAGTTAGGGGAGCGATCTGTGTGGGGTTTTCATAAACAACGCTTCCTTTGCAGTTTCTTGTGCTCTAGGAAATTCCTGGGTTTGAGAAGGTTCCCCCGGATGCTTTCCATTGCTCGGGGGAACCTGCTCAGGGGCTGACTTGCTGGGGTTGGGCTTTGGTTTTTATGGCACGCTGTTGGGCAGAGCAGAAGGCTTGCCCTGAGGTATGGTACATGTCACTCTGACCTGTGTGACCCACTGTGCCGGCTTGGCAGGAAGGAGGAGTGTGGATAATACTTCCTGCAAAAAGCCAAGGGGCAAGGCAGGGGGAATCTGTCAGAAATCTCTCTGGTCATACATGGCATCATAGCTGTTTCTCTTCTGCCTCAGTAAGCCAGCACAGTGCCACAGAGTCAAACACCATGGCCCCATTTCAGCAGATGCAGAGGTGACAGGCATCAGCCCCAGCATTTGGGAGCTGAACCCCTGCACCAGAGCCCTCTCTAATGCAATCCAGAGAGGTCATGTGAGCCAACCTACGGCTAAATTTGACCCAGAACCCTTTTGATATAAATTTCCAGCTCAGACATCAGAGGGTACTGATTAATGCATGAGCGAGACGGGTGCTGATTAATGTATGAGTGTGGCTGGTGTATCCTACACACAAAGGCAACAGCACTGCCCTGCCTGAAGCACTCTCTTTCATTGGGTAAATGGGCAGCAAAGGAAACAAATTCGGTTGAAAGATGTATGTAAAATATACAGAGCTACCTTAGGACTTCTCTGACAGCCCTGGTGTTCCTTTCTTGCTGACAAAGGTTAGAAGTTAGAGAGTTGGATTTGCCACTAAGTAGCTGTCTGCTTGGTCATGGTGACAGAGGAGAATTACCTCTGCTTCTCCAGAAGGGCAAGTGAGAGCTTGCTGGGAAGCAAGGGAGTGGTTCAGTGGCTTGGCCTGGCCTGGAGCTGCCCCATGTCTCCTTCCTGCAGCCACCTGCTCCGGGCTGACAGGGCTGGAGGACAGGTTGTCACCTCCCAACTCACCTGTGCCTGTGACATTCAGAACAGTATGAAAGGGTCTGGTGACACAGAGAGAGTGGTGAGGGGCTGGAACAGGCTGCCCAGAGAGGGGGTGGGTGCCCCATCCCTGGGGGTGTTGAAGGCCAGGTTGGCTGGGGCCCTGGGCACCCTTGTGTAGCTCCAGGCCTGGAGGTTGGTGTCCCTGCCTGTGGCAGGGGGTTGGAGCTCTGTGACCCTTGGGGTCCCTTCCAACCCAGACCAGTCTGGGATTCTGTGACACAGGCTGTTACTTTGCAGGGGCAGAAAGGCTTCAGGATATTTGTATTAGTGTAAAGTGATCTCAGTACAAAATAGATCAAGTCATGATTTACCATGCAGAGAGTGTGTTGGGCTGAAGCCACACAGTGCTGTCTCCGAATTGCACACTAACAGACTGGTTCACAGGGTTATTTGTAATGCTCACTAATACACAGCAGATCACACAGTAATGAGGAGTGCAGTTAATTGAGTATTTAACTCTAGTTCCTGTGAAATCTGCCCGTTTGTTTTTCAATCACATGGAGGAAGAAGCAGGGACATTACAGAACTGACTCCTGTTTCCCCACCCCTGTCCTCATTCCTCACTAATCCCCACATGTGGTTTGGTGGGTGTTTCAGATGGACATGTTCCTTGCTTCCAAGGGGTTCAGTCACTTCCTGGGGAATACGCAAACACATGGTGCTGTGTGCTGTCTGGCTGTAAGAGATAGGAAAGAGGAGAGCTGCATTAACTCTGTAGTTGTTTTTCCCTCTAAAAATTAGCTTGGCAGAGCAATCCAAATGCCTTGAGTAACTACTTTATTTCGATACTAAAGATAAACACTCCAGACTAAATTTTCTTTGGCAGTTGCACTGGTAGCACAGTGCCTTTGTGTTCAGTGGGGCAGAGGAGTTATTTAATCTTTACCACAGCATAACAGCTCTTACAGCATTATTTGGTCTTCACCATCCAATTATCTTCCCCACGTGTGATAGCCTGCAAGGGCATCTGGCTGTTTCTTTTTTAAAGCACACAAACAAACAAACCCCAGTGTTTGTACTCTGTCTCCCTCTGGCTTAATGTTTTCATCTCCATGCAGCACATCCCTGATGCGGTGTATTTCAGAATATCTGTGTGGACAGGCTCTTTCATTTCACAAAAATAAATCTCACATCACCTGGCCTTGCTGCTGTGTAAAACCCCCATAATTTCGGAACCAGTGGTGGCTGTCCTCAGGGCCAGGAGTGCATTATCTGTGTCTGAAGCTGAGTGGGGCTCCACGGTGTGTCAGAGCTCTTGCACAGATGCCTCTTCGCATTAGCACAGGTTCTGGATGTGTCCTGCAGAGAGCATTGGCCTTTCTCCTGTGCCCCTTTGTGAGGGTGTTGGTCAAGTGTGGATCAAATGAGAGTTTGCTCCGGGTCTGTGCAGGAGAAGCAGCAGAACCCGGGTGGGCTTGTGGGGAGTGCCTGTTCTCATGGGCTTGCTTGTGTACAGCATCTGCATGGGTGTTCTTTGTGTCCCACAGACATGACGATTGTTTCTGGCCCATTAGTGACAGGATTTCACTGCTGCTGTGCTTGAGACTATAGCCAAGAGGTTGGAGTGCTGACAGCATGACAAGGATCAGTATTTAAAGTGATTTTCTTCTCTGGTTGCAGCCGATGTTTTCCGTTGCACCAAGCTTAGCCACCAACGCATCGGCCGCCTTCAACCCCTACCTGGGGCCCGTCTCCCCAGGCCTGGTCCCAGCAGAGATCCTGCCCACCGCCCCGATGCTGGTGACAGGGAACCCCGGTGTCCCGGTTCCTGCCGCTGCTGCCGCCGCTGCCCAGAAGCTCATGAGGACAGACAGGCTGGAGGTAGGGGCTGACACATGTGACTTACTCTCACAGGATGTATCATTTGTTATATCTTCCTGGTATAAAATATTTTTCATGTGAAAGAAAATAATGCACGTTTTCCTTCAGCTCATAATGTTCTTGGTGATGGGTAAAGACCAGGAATGACTGAGTGATCATACAGTAAATTAGTGCTCATAGTTCTGCCTCTGACCCTCCACTCTTCTAGGAAAGGCCGTGGCAACTGCAAGAGCACCTGGGAACTGGGTCAGGAGGTGTAACGCAGGGGTGCAGGGGCATGGGTGCCCAGCACCAGGGCAGGTGTAAGGGCAGAGCATCAGCTACCCCAGCAAAAGCTGGCTCTGAGCCCCTCTTCCTTGCGCTGCGAGGGCTGGTGCCGGCACTCCCTCACCGGTCTCCCACGCCCAGCTTATCATCCTTGCTACAACCCTGACAAGTGCTGGTGCTCTCTAGCTGGTACTCTCCCTTGCCCTGAATCTTTCTTATCTGCAAGGCCTGACAGTGTTTTCGGTACCTTATCGGCGCCGCAGCAGTGCGGGCGGTGAGCCAGCGATGTGCCACCGGCTCCTGTGCGCTTGGGTCATGCCGGAGAGCTCAGCCCATGAGCACAGCCTGCGTGTGCTTGGCAGTGCCGGCCCAGCCCGTGGTTAGAAGGTGGCAGGGGGAGAGGCTGGGCAGGCTGCTGGGCGGGGCAGCATGTTGGGGCACACATGGCCCTTGCCAGGCCTGGGCTGGCTCTCTCAGCACATGGTGCTCGCCGTCCCAGCACCACAGCAGCCAGCGTAGCTTTGCTCCCTGAACTTGGTGTGAGAAGGTTCTCTGGTTCCCAGTGCAGACAGTTGAAATTGTAATGCTTCTCCTCCTGCCCACATTTGCATTAATGGGGATTAATCCTCCCTACACGGCAAATTAATTCCTTTCTTGGTTGCATATCTGACCAAGGAGCTGCTGCTCGGAAGGCTGCGAACTGGGGGGAGTGTGGAGGGTCATCTGGCAGTGAGTGTTCCTGCTGCCTGCTTCTGCTGCTGCTGTCACTATTCTCAGAGTTCACGTCACCGCAGGTTCCCCTTCTGTGGGATCGCATCATTTCCCTTTTTAGAGATGTTTTCTCCAAGGAGAGCGTTCCCCAAAGCACGCTCAGGTTACAGGAGCGGCAGCCACACCAGCTGAGAGTTGGCACATGGGTGCCTGTTTGGAATCACCGAGGGATGTTTTTCCTTTGAGGACTCTTTCATGGTGGATACCTGCCAGAGGTGGATTAAAACCAAATTGCAATTAGATAAATTCATAAATAAATCATGCGAGGTTCAGAAATGAGTACTGAGAGGAGGGTGCTGATGGCAGGGAGCCCTTTGGGTTGCAGAGCTGAGGTTCGATGCTGTGTTTGATGGTGCTCGCATGGCCACAGCGCTGGCCAGTGGTGCTGGGGACAAGTGGGCTCAAAAGCTTTCTGTTCATGAGCTGGATGTCCCTGAGGTCCCTGAGGCCCAGCTCTGTGTGTCCCACTGCTCTCTCACAGACATCAGCCTGTGGCTACCTGCTCTGTTAGTGCGCTCGCTGCTGTCGGGATTGCCATTTGTTAGGGCACGCTGAGAGCTTTATAAGGCTTAGCTGGCTCTGCCTTGGAATGAACTGTCCTTGGGAAAAATAACCACTCTGATGTGAGCGGCTAATCTGGGAGTATGAGTCGCCCTGCTTAGAATGTTACATCCCTGTTTTCAAGAGTGATGTTCCCTGGCCTCAGCACACGTGTTCTGGGATCCGACTCGGACTGTGGCACAGCAACAATCTGGCAGGGCTCACACCTGGGTTGGCAGGGAAGGCGGGCAGACAGCTCAGGTCTGGCAGGGGCAGTGCCTGCTCTCCCAAATTCATGTGTATATTCCTACCCCGAGGTGGGTGGCTGGTTTGGCCATGTCACCAACACAGCTAGCATGCAGGTATGTGGGCGTCTGGAACCTCCACTCCATAAGGGATCTGGATCCCAGGGTAGAAATGTCCTGGGTTGAGGCTTTTCCTCACGCTCCTCTCCTGCCAGAAATATCTCAAACAAAAGGGTGGCTCTTCCAGAGAACTAGCAGAGAAGTGAGAAGGACGGGAAGTGAGAGAGAAAGGAGTTGCCTAACGGCTTTATTTAAAACGCATGTGTTTCCGCTCGAATGCCATCAGTTTCTATTAAAAGTGTGCAAGAATCAAGAGTGACCGCAGCCAACTGCAGCTCCCTGCTCCTCTCATGTACCCTTTTCTGCCCAAAAGAAGCAGCTTTGGAAGTTCTTCGAGATTTTGAGATCTTGGGAGATCGGGAAATGTGACCTGTTTAAACGGTCAGGATGTACTGATAGCGAGATCCCTGGATTCCCCTCAAAGCAGAGGAGGAGACAGGAGGCTCACAGGAGGGCAGGGACCTGTCTGCTGGATGTTCCCTCCCATGAAAGCTCTGCCTGCTTTTGGGGAGCAGCATAGGACCTGGCCAGCAACTCAAATCTCTGTGGGGCAATCAAGATGAACTCATCCCAGAGTTAGAATGAGTTAGGTGGATGGTGATGGATCCGTAACTGGCAGCACGAAGCAGCTTTCCCAACAGCTTGGAGACATACAGGTGCCTCTTTTATTTACATTTCTTCACATGCTGAGCTGAAAATCGTGACACTAATTACAGGACTATTAATAAACAGCTAAATAAAAGCTCTCCAGATTCGAAAGGCCAGACAATGTATCATGCTTCCGTGTCTATGGATGATACATTACTGCATGCCTGTGGCAAAGAAACACCACCGATCTCAGTGCTTGCTTTTAAATAAACAAGATCTGGAAACATTCCTGGCTCCCAGTAGAGCAGTTGCAAAGCCAGTGCTGTCCCACTGATTAAAAGCACTGGAGGTGTGAGGGTTTGTGCTGGGCTGCTGAAACCATCCTTCAGAGAGGGGCTCAGGAGCACAGAGAGGACCGTCCGTCGCCTCACCTCACCTCAGCTGCTGCAGGGCAGCGCTGGGACATTGCTGCTGGACATGGCTGGGATGATTGCTGTCGTCCCAACTCTTCCACCTTTTGGCCATTCTTTGCTCTTTAACCACGAGAAAATCAGCTTATCTGTGGATGCTTTATCATTCTGTCTGTGTACATAGATACTTGTGTGTGTGTGTGTGTGTGTGTACACAGTTATACATGAATCTGTGTATGACCCATCTCTGAGTTACTGATGGAGTGGATCACACATGGAGTGGATCTGAGACCTTTGTGGATCCCCGGTATAGGACAAAGAGCAAAGCCACTCACTGACATTAGCTGCATCCTTTATCTTCTGAGGGCAGGACTTCAACTCACTGCAGGTGGATAAGCATTTCTATCTCCTTGGGGGCCTGTGTTCAGGCAGAAGATGCTGGCTCATGGCACAGGGAGTGTTCCCAGAGATGGAAGAGAGCCAGTGGTGCTGCTGGTGGTGGGGTTGGCTGGCCCAGCACCACTCTGAGGGGCAGTGATGTGCAGTCCTTTGGTTGCACTTGAGGGCGAGGAGACAGCTATGCTGGTGTGAGCGGGGACGGTGCTGGCACACCTGGGTACCAGCAGCACATTCACCTCTTCTGGCACAGCACCTCGTTCCCCATCACTGCTGTGTCATGCTGGCAAAGCAGTCTGTGTTGCTGACCAGCAATGGGGCCGGGGAAGGAAGGGATCAGGCTAAGAATTACCTGGGAGGCAGGTGGCCCTTCTCCAGCTGAGGAGTTTGCCCAGACCATTTCCCATGTGCTGCCAGCATCGAGCCGCAAGCAGCAGGACCGTGGGGCAGGGGGAGTGTGTAGGTGCCTGAACTGTCTCTTCTGGCCCTGCTGCAAGGGTACCCCAGGGTCTTTGTCACCAGGTGGAAAAAGGCTGTAAATAGGGCTATAAATAGGGTCAGGCTGGACTGACCCTGGACAAATGGGTGTTTCCTGTGGGCAGCCTCACGGGTGGCATTGTTCTTGTCCTTCGGGGATGTCGTTTCATGGACGATGAGCAGCTGTACTTGGAGCAGCAGCTCAGGGGTTAAAAAGCAGCCAGAGTGCTAGCATGGATGGAAACCAAGTAACAGCCAAATTTGGGTTGTTGCAGGGAGCAGAGCCAAGGTCCTTGAGGAAATACTGAGGATCCAAGCCCATGGGCACCCACCTTTAAAAGGAAATTCCATCTACTTTTATTTTTACACAAACTTGGTTGCTTTTGTCCCTTTCTGTTCCTGTAGCCTTTGGAAAACTAAAATGAAAATGCTCTTTTGCCTGCAGTTTGTGGGGAGTGGAGCATGAACGGGGTGCAGGTCGGTTCCCCAGTGGGGTTGCAAGGAGCAGCTGATGCCTGTCACAGTGGGGACAGTTAGTGACTGCATGGCTGTGGTGGCTGGAGGTCCGGGGGTGGAGATGCTGTGCTGGCCCGGGGCCGGGCTGGAGCCCACGTACCCGCAGAGGGATGCTGCAGGGGATGCCCTCCAGCCCTGGGGGTTTCTTCCTATGATCTCTTATTCCTTCAGTGTCATTGTCCCAGTGACAGCGGGACCGGTGAGCTCTGTCCGCAGCCTGGCTCTGCCCAAGGCAGCCCACTGCCTGCTGCTCCGACGGCGATACCGGCAGCCGCCACGCCGGGGTTTGCATTGCCCTCTCGTGGCAGATGCCTGCATCGTGGGGCCGGTGCGGCACCGCACGCCCCGCGGGTGCAGCTCGCTCCTTGCACCCGTCCGGTGTGGCTGCTCGGGGCCTGCCCCGCGGTGATCCTCCCGGGACCTCTGGCCAGTCACCCCAGGGCATGGAGCGTTGCTAACTGGGGCCAGCCAGATCGCAGAGGAGTGCGGCCTTGTCTGGGCACCGCGGCGCTTGGGGTGAGCTGAGAGCTGAGAGCCAGCCGCAGCGTGTTTCCTCAGGAAGCAGAGGAAGCCCAGTGGGCAGCTAACCCAGAGCCAAAGTAAAACCCGCTGTGCGGTGGGCTCTCCATCCCGCTGGGTTTTGATGCTCTTCGACATCAGAGGTGGCTTTAGAGAAACCAGGTCCCTGGTGCCAGGGAGCTGAGCCCCCCACCCCACGCTGCTGTGCTGCTCCTGGGGCCGGCGCCCAGCCCCACAGTGCTCTCATAGCCTCGGGAGTGCCCTTTGGGCCCTGAGCCGTGCTGTGACCCCCGACACCCCAGTGAAACGGTTTTCTTTTCCCACTGTCTCAGGTATGTCGAGAGTACCAGCGTGGCAACTGCAACAGGGGGAGAACGACTGCCGGTTCGCTCACCCTGCCGACAGCGCGATGATCGACACCAATGACAACACAGTCACTGTCTGCATGGATTACATCAAAGGGAGATGCTCACGGGAAAAGTGCAAATACTTTCACCCTCCTGCACACCTGCAAGCCAAGATCAAGGCTGCCCAGTACCAGGTTAACCAAGCTGCAGCTGCCCAGGCAGCAGCGACTGCAGCTGCCATGGTGAGTCTGGAAAACACCTCTGGAATGGCAGCGTGTCGGCGAAGGGGAATAACTGGTGTGTGAGCTGGTCTCGCTGGGGGGACGCGTGTGCTCGGGCATCCTGGTCACTCCGCGGTGCAGTGAGCTTCCTCAGCATGTGGTGCCAGGTCTGCCCCTCGGTAGTTCCAGACCATCGAGGTGTTCCACTAACGTTGCCTGCTGATGTACAGAGTGTCTGTGTGTACATACGTGTGCGTGTGTCTGTGTGTGTGTGTGCATATATGTATATGGAGTTTATTGTGTGTTTGTGCCTGGGTAGACGTGTATCTATCTAGTTGCATGGATAGATAAGCCCGTATTTCAGTGACTAAGTCCGTGTTTGTGACTCAGTTGAAGTCGGTGCTGCTGTAGCCCACCTGCCCTGTCCCCGGCACGGCTGGCGGCAGCCCTCGCCTGGCTCTAGAGCCAACCTAGCTGTAGTGGTCAGGCCTGGAACCCCTCCAGGGTGGGTTCCTGGTGTGGAGAGCCCATCACCCCGCTGAGGGCTGTGCTGGCACCTTGTCCCCACCATGCTGAGCCCCATGGGGTGTGGGAGAGGAGCACAGCGGGCATGCCGGGGCGCGGCGGCCAGGAGGGAGCAGGAGTGGCAGCGCCGGTGGCCGAGGAGGTAGCCACAGGCTGCCAGAAGCGCTCCGCCGCCAGCCAGCTTTGCGGGGAGCCCCGTTTCCGCTCCTGCGTCGCCGCGAGCGCCCCGCGTGTCACCCGGCCTGCCCGCGGGAGGGGGCTGGGCGGGCAGCGGCGCGGCTGCCTGCCCTGCCCGCCCTGCCCGTGCATGCCTAGTCTTGTTACCGTTGTACACGGCATCCGGTGATTTGTTTTTATTTGTTTTTTCTCACCTACCCAAATGCACTGCTGCCCCCATGATGCACCTCTGCTTGCTGTTTATGTTAATGCGCTTGACCCCACTGGCCATTGCCATCATGTGCTCGCTGCCTGCTAATTAAGACTCAGTCGGCTGTCAAATCACTGAAGCGACCCCTCGAGGCAACCTTTGACCTGGTACTATGACCTTTCACCTTTTAGCTTGGCATGTAGCTGTATCGTAGAGTCGAGTTTGGGGTTAATGTGTAGAAATGGAATATCCCAGCTCCCTCCCCTTTACCCCATCCCTGGTGAGGGGCGCGGGGGCGGCCGGGCCAGGCTGGGCGCAGAGCGGGACCCTGCCGCCCCCGCGCCCCATCCCATCCCTTGCCCTCCCCTCCCGTCCCCTCCCCGAGGGTGCCGTGCGGCGGCCGTGGCGCAGGGCCGGCTGCGGGCGCAGGGTGCGTTGGCATGGCTTCGCGGCGCTGTGGCGCGGAGGCGGCCCGGGGGTGCCGGCATGCGGTGCGCGCTCTGCATGCCAGGCAGGCACTGGGGCCCGGGGAGTGGGTTGGTGCCAGCGGCCCTGCCATCTGCTCCGGACGGTGACTATTAACATTGCTTCTACGTGTTGATCCTCATGGAGCTAGCAGTGCTGCTTCCCCAGAGCCCCGCTCCTGACCGGAACCCTCCAGCTTCACCCTAGCGTAGTACTTACGCCGGTTCCTATCACGTGCGGCTCCCACGTGTTACTGTGCCGCTGTAATGGTGGGCTAAAGTAGTGCTCCCTCGTAAAGCTTTGACCTCGCCTTTTATTTGGTAGTTCAGTCTGCTATGCTGCTTGCTTGCTCATGGATAAACATGGTGCTGCCTGGTTGTTTTGCCTTCTACTGATTTTTCTTTTTTCCTTTCTCTCTTTCCTTTTCTCCTCCCTCCCTCCCTCCATCCCCTCCTCCTCCACACCCCACACCCTCCCCTGCCCTCCCCACCCTCTTTTATTTTTTTCTTTTTTTTACTGGACTTTATTTTTATACCCACCCACCATTCAGGGAATCCCTCAAGCTGTACTTCCCCCGTTACCAAAGAGGCCTGCGCTTGAAAAAACCAATGGTGCCACCGCAGTCTTTAACACTGGTATTTTCCAATACCAGCAAGCTCTTGCCAACATGCAGTTACAGCAGCATACAGCCTTTCTCCCACCAGGTAAGTGCTTCTTTGCCTTTCTCTGGGGAGGGAGAAGGGGGAGTTTGGGAGAGCCCACGCTAGGAGGTAACCGCTTGTTCCCAACGGCAAAGGCGCAGAGGTGTTGGCGCGGTGGCCGCTGGTGCCGGGGGGCTGCTGCCAGGGCCAGGCAGCTTCTCTCCTGGCCAAGACGCCATGGTGCCCAGTGAGCCACGGGCAGAGGTGCTGACTGCGGGCAGGCTGGCTTCTCTCTGCCTCTCTCGGAAGCTGGGCGGGTGTTTCCAGTCTCATACAGGAATCAGTATCGTGCTCTCTCTTGTTTCTCTTTCCCTCAATTAACTGCTCTCTTCGTTACGCATCTCTTGAGCTGTGGTATTTGTTTCTCTTTGCTGTAAGACCCCTTTGCCTTCGTGTGCTTAGCAACAGTTGTTCTGAGTCACACACGTGAAGGTTTTGATTTGCATCATGGTGCAGTGATCATAAAAGGCACAGGCAGTCTCACAGGCAGGCTGATGATGAACTGGCACCAGGAGTCTAGGTTCAGGCCTCTGCACTAAAGCCTCAGCGCTAATTTTGGACCAAGCAGCACCAAGGAGCCCTTGTTTGTATTCAGGAGTGACCAGACCTGAACTTGTCCCAGTGTAATTGCTGAGGAATTGATGCCTCTGCCGTTTACATAAGCAGAAATCCCTTCAGAGGACAAGTGATGGGCCTTGGAGCTGGAATATACACATTTTGAGGATGCCCCTCAGTCTGTGGGCAGGACTCAGTGAGGACAGCCCAGCGGAATGCAGGCTGGCTCAGGGGAGATAGGAGAATACAGCTCTTCCATCCTTACCAAAACCATTTCAGGATACTGCCCATAATATTCCTGGCAGGAATGTTCCCAGGAATTTGGGATCGTGCCTTTGACCATTCTTTCTTCACCTGGCATGCAACCAACACGTATAATTTAAATGGTTCAAAGTCAGTTGCTTGATGGAGTACACTGTAATAACTCATTTAGGTTTCAGAAATACATTGTGACCACTAAAACATACTAGTAAAAGCTTGTTGCAGAGCTCACTGGAGTCCATAGGCTCGGATTGGATTAGCTTTAGGTTGGGTCTGTAGCCCACACACTGAGGTTCTCACTGAGACACTCATGCAGTCACAGCCCTTCCTGGAGGTATGGAGCAATCCACGGGTCTGTTTGGAGAAGCATGGCTGGTGTAGGCAGTAATCCACACAACTCCTCAGCTTCATTCGCTCGGTGAGGGGATGGGTGACCTCCAGAAGTACTCAAGCTGCTTTGTATCACACCCCTTGAGCTGTGGTCCCCGTGTGCCAGCCCTCACTTGTCACATGTGAGTGACAGGGACCTGTCCTATGGCACTTGGGCACAGCCTGCCTCAGCCGTTCCTCTGGCAAATGGCTCCTGACACTGCAGGAGTTGGTGCAGTGACACTTCATTCAACCCCTGAAGTTTAGCAGAAGAGTAAAGGATTTCTTAGCTTGAGCTGCCATAAATCCTCCTATTACATTCTTCAGACAGCAGCAGTTGGAGCTTTCCAGTAGCACGGTCCTTTCCCAAAAGTTTGAAAACTTTGGGGAAAGGACCGTGCTACTGGGAAGCTCCTTGTGTGCCCCTTGCCCTCCTCACTTTTCCCCACTCAGGTTGCCTAGCAGCAGTCCCGTTTGCCCAAAGCCACCTGGAAACAGAGCTTCTCCATCAGTCAGGCCCTAGGGACCCCCAGGAGACACAGGGAGTGTGGCTGCAAGCTGCACTGCCGTGGAGAGAGGACAGGCTAATTCAGTGGGGTCAGAATTAAAGGGGTGTTCCTTCAGGTTCAGGCACCCAAGGGGTAATTGCTCCTGTGAGCTCCCAGCTGCAGCAGGCTGGGAGGGCAGGGCACTGGCACAGCCTGTGCCTCTGTGCCCCGTGGGGGATCTTGGCAGGACCCTTCTCTGCACAGGACACCTCGCTCTTGATGTTTCACCCTTGAGAGTTTTCTTCTCGTGTTCCAGACAAACACAGATACCTCTTCTGAGTCGTCAGGTGGGGTCCTGGCTGGCTCTACGTGAGGGCAAGCAATGGGGATGGGCACTGGCTCTCCATCCATCCATCCATCCATCCATCCAGCACCCTTTAAATGATTAAGCGCTCTTTGATACTCACCTCCCCGCCCTTAGATCAAGCTCCCTCTTTGCACAGCTCGCTTCTTGAGGTCTCACAGAAACCTCTGCTGCTGGAAGCTGTGCCCAGGGCTGAGAGGGGACACTCGAAATTTTGCAGGAAAGAGCTGGGAACACTTGTGGTGTTGGGGAGTTGAAATCAGTGCAGTCAGTCTGCTGAAGGAGGAAGCTCTGCAGGGTTTTATAGACGTTCTCAGCTTGTTTCAGCCCTGGCTGCCAGCAGACAGGTGGAAGAACATTTCGTGGTGGGGCTGTGATCTTGCAGGGTGCAGGTTACTTTGTGAGTGCTGCATGTGCTCCTTGTCCTGCGGTAGCTGTGAGCTGGCCAGGGGATGTTTGTACAGGCACAGGGAGAGCTCCTGCAGACAGCGAGGTGAGGCTCCTGCCCTGGTGCTTGTCACCACCCAGGCCTCAGTTGTGGTGATACAGCTGTTGCTGGCCTGCAGACTGCGGGACCTGTCCGTCCTTGCAAGGTGTAGTCCTCTGGAAGGAAGGGGTCAGGTTTGCAGGATGCTCCCGGAGCTGCGGCCCCGGGGCACTGGCACGGGGCAGAATCACAGAGGGCAGCTGAACCATGGGCCAGCCGTGGCAGGGCTTCGGCCACCAAGGAACTTGTGTTGGTTGAGCTGCCGCAGCTCCATCACCAGAGGCCAAGTTCAGTGCACAGGAGCTTCCCTGGAGCCCTGTGTGCGTGTGTGTGCACCTTCCTCACGGGGCACCCGCTCTGGTGAAAACACCACTATGCTCCAAATCCTAGGGTGGGAGAGCTCAGGCACAGCTCTCACCTTAGGAGAGCTTATGCTGCTTGGTGGTATTTTTAATTAGGATTTAGGTGATTGGACAGAATGGATAGAGTGAGGAGAGCAACATGAGGGCAAGAAGAGGGAAAAAAGTGCTTAAAACACCAAGAAACCTAGACTATTTATAAACCCAGCCTTAGCCTTATTCCTCTGCAGAAATAATCTGGTTGTGAACTGAAGTTCAGTTAACTGAGCACATCCCTGAATTAACATTCTGCCTTGTGCCGAAAAGCTGGGAAACATTGGAAAGCTGCACATTTATTATTCATGTGCTCTCATTAGTCAGTCAGAGCTTCTCAAGTCAAGATGAACATTAAGGTCACATCAAAAATTCTTTTTATTGCTGGTAAGAGGGTCGTACAGCATCACATCATGTCTTGGTACTCGCACCCCATCACACCCTAGCTAGTGTCTTCATTCTGCCTTATGTTCATTGGCTTCAACTCCCTTCCCAAACTGTGTGCACTGGTTATAATGCTGACGATGGCAACTCAGAGTGAAACTCTGAGCTGAAAAGCTTTACAGAGGTATTTTGGAGTCATTGTGAAAGTCTGACTTCAGCCCTGGTTGTGTGTGCACAAGCCAGACCAGTCACCCTTCTCTTTGTGAGTCTTTTCAGTCCCTTCCACGACACAGGGATAGAAGAGTAATTAGGAAACCCGGCTGTGCCCTTTCCTTAGGGATGCAGTGATGACTGAGAATCGCCTTGTCCCCAGCACTGATGACACAGGCTTTCTCCCTGCTCTGTTAAATGCTGTTGTGATGGTGCAAGGCACTGCGGTGTGTGGCACCAGCCAAAACATTGCCCCATCCCCCTTTGTTGGTAGTCATGGCGAGGAGGCAGCATCACTGGTGGTCTTCTAGGGACCATCTCTGTTCATAGAGAGCCTGGCAGGAGGTATTCTGCTGTGCCAAGTGAACACAGTTCCCGATGCCATGTGGTTCCCAGGAGCCTGTGCTGCTGTGGGCTCTCCCATTACAGGGCAGCATTCGCCAGGCACTGTCACTTGGTTATTTTTGTGGAGCATAATGACACTGCAGGTCCTGAGCTCCGACACCAGCAGCTTCAAATGCATCCCACACTGTCAGGAAAAGTGCTGAACAAGTGTTCCTAAGTGCTGTGCTGAGCTGTGTGGGAGGCTTGAGCTGCAGAGTCACTCCTGTGACCTGTGCATCAGGCAGACAGCCCAGAGGGGACAGGCGAGATCGCTTCTGCTCCTCCAGCAGTTTGACACACCTGGGTGTGTGGGGCTCTCCTGCACAGTACCTAAACATGGGAGCTGTCAGGCCAGGGCTGATGAAGCTGTATAGATCAGGTCGTTGCTTTGTGAGGAGTCATTGCTCCAGCCCATCTGAGGAGAAGGAGAAGGAGAAGGAGAAGGAGAAGGAGAAGGAGAAGGAGAAGGAGAAGGAGGAGAGCCTTGCTTGCTTCCTCTTGCCCTCCCACTGTCCCCAGACAGAACAAGCCATACGTGTGAGCAGCAGCAGGGACAGGACACAGCATTCCTTGTACCTCGCTCCAGCTACTCCGTGCGTCCTGATGTCCTGGTCAGGTTGGACCTCGGGGACCTGTAGGCAGGGACAACTTCAAAGCATTTCTTTTAATCCGAGGAAGCCAGGGTAGGGACCATGACAAAGCTAATGTCAAAAGGCAAAAAGATTTAAGGCTGAGAGAGTTGCTAAGTAAAGCTAAAGAAGCTTTCCTAGGCGTGCTAATCCTCCAGGGTGCTGCAAAGGCAAACACAATGCACCGGCACACAGTTGGATCGGCTCCCTTCCCCTCACTGGTTCTAATGGGTCACTGTGCTATTGTATGGTTTGATTGTGCTGACGGTTACATGCCACTGTTCCCATAATAACAATTTTTCTTCTTTGTTCAAATGAAATTTCTAATTACACGTGTGATGGGTTGTTTTAATTCTTTTCCCTCTCCAAATCCACCTTCCTGTTGCAATGCATGATGGGCAGGCTCAATATTGTGCATGACACCCGCTACAAGTGTTGGTAGGTGCCAGCTTTGTTTCTTGATTATCTTAAACCTGTGGTGCAGCTCACGGACCCTCAAAATCCACTGCTAGATTTTAACGTAGAGCTCTCGTGCCAATCCACCTCCCTTAGCCTCCTGCACTAACACCTGTCAATTAAATGCAGTTGGTTGGTTTAATTGACACGGGCAGATAGCCGTTGTTAATTGTGTACAGCAGTTCCAATTGCACATTGTTCCTTGGTGGATTTTGATTGGACTATGAGTTCCAGTGTTTAGAAACTACCTTCTGTTAAATAAAGACTGTATGGTGCTATAGCCACCTGTCCTTCAACGAGATTAATTTCTGTTGGCAGTAACTGTTTGGGTTGGAATTTAAAAGACGACAGTCTGTAAATATAAGGGCGTTTAACAATTGCTCTGTTGAATTTTGTATTGAAATGGTTACGCTTGTTTGTGTCGATTTTCTGATTTGATGGTAACAAGCATTTTCCCCTTTTTTCTCTCTCATCTCCCCCCTCTCTGTCCCTGGAATGTTGTCCTGCTTTGCACTGTGGTTGCATGTCACGCGCTGGCAATGACGTCTCGGGCTTCTCGCTGCAATAAATCCCATGCTCAATTATCCTCCCACGTGTCGCTCTGGTCCCCATACTGCTACACTCTTCTGTATGTTTGCTTATATGATTTTCCTTCCGAAAGTTCCCATGGTGCACGGTGCTACGCCAGCCACTGTGTCTGCAGCAACAACATCTGCCACAAGTGTTCCCTTCGCTGCAACAGCCACAGCCAACCAGGTTTGCTAATTTACAGCTTTGTTCCTTACAGACAACTTGAAATTGGTGCTTGTAATGAGCATGGGGGTTTTGATTTTACCTCTTGTTGGCCTACACATTCTCTCTAAGACCTGCAGCACAGCTTAATAAGCCTTTATCCATGCTCAGAAGGTGCTGTGGTTCCATTTCTGATGCTAAAAATAATCGATAATAGAGTTTCTGACCCAGTCTTAACATTTACAGGCCCTGCTGCTTATTTCTGCTCTCAGAGATGTAGAGAAAGGGATAATACACGGAACCCAATTATTTATATCTCTATCTGGGAAGCTGACAGTTCCTTTTAGTCCAGAATTCCAGTGAAAGCCAGAGAAGCCTTTGTGCAGAGGGGCTGTGGGATCCGAGTTTGAACTGCCCGAGTTAGGCAGCCTGAACAGGACTCTCCCCTTCCAAGAGCAAAACAAGAACATCTGAGCATGGGCCACACAGAAACTTCTTCTAAACCTTTGTTTCAGCTGCTGGTTCTGCTAGGAGAGGGCCAGTCACTCCTCACAGTCGACAAAGTTTCAAGTCAAGGAGATGTCCCTTAGAGCCTGAGTTTGTTTCTAAATAGCCACCCCATTGTCTCCACACTGGCACATATTCCAGGAGTAAGAGAGCAATGCTTTACCAGACCAGTGCCTCGAAGCCTCCTGGAAAGGCCACCCTGACGCTGAGCCCTGGGGCACAGAGCTGCGGTCCCCGTGGGAGGACACAACGTGGGGTTGTCCATGCCACAGACATGTAGTGCGCCTGGCTCAGAGCGCAGCAGCCAAAACTTCTCAAAGTCCCTCTTGTTCCTCTCAAAATCCACATTACTGTTGAGGTGTGCTAGGAAGCGAATCGCCTGCGTCGTGGAGCCGTCGGCTCAGGTCTCTGACACAGACATTGCTCTGAGCAGTCCCACACCCTGTTTCAGAAGGGGAGCTGGGTGGCTCCTCTGGCACCTTGCAGCCAGGGATCTGTGTGTGCAGGGAACTCATGAGACAGAGGCCAGTCTTCAGGCAGGCTCACCTGACACACTGCTCCTACTCGGTAGAGCCAGCCCCTCAAACACACCCACAGTCCCATCGTGAGGTCAGCAGGTCTGCAGCCGGGCGGTGAGTGGCAGTGCCGGTGCTGTGCCCTGCTGCCCGCACCCCTCTGCGCTCGGGGGACAGCAACGGCCCCCTTCTGGCAGGATGGAGCCCAGAGCTGCTGGCTTTGAGCTGTTCCCCTGGCTGTCTGGGCACTATGGTCTGTTCCCTCCTAGCTGCACGTCCGTTGTCACCCTGTCTGTGCCCTGGGCCCTCAGAAGCACCATGCCCAAGGCCGCAGCGTTGCGGTGACAGATGGGTGCACATCCCCAGTCTCCAGAGGGACCTGGGTATGTTTCACTTCCGAAGGACACTCGGGTGACTCTGCCTTGCAGCGAGCGCTCTGCGCTCTTGGGAAGGGTTTGATGAAGGACCACACCTGGCATGGAGTTGAACTAGTGTAGGAGCTACTCTGTATTTTGGAAAGCCAGCTGGTAGGCAGGACTGCCTTGGCACACATATCACCTAAGTGAGCACCCACCGGCGTGCCCACAGTGTCTCAGGAGTGTAGTTCCTTCACCATTCAGCAACAGAAGCGCCTCTGTAAGTCCAGAGACTGGTGAGAGCAAGCCAAGCCACAGAAAGACATGCTGATTTTTTAAATCACCTCTGTCTCAATAACCGCGTGCACTCTCCCACCTAGATTGCAGGGAAGCTCTCTGTTGTAGAACCTGATCATTTCATGCATATCCCCCCTGGAGCCTCATAACACACGTAGTAGAGTCCCACAGCCAACCCTCAGCATATACATATATGAGGAATATATGTATATACTGCGTGAGCAACGCTGAAGTTATTGACTGCCACACGGCGCCATGTGCATGCATGCCCAAAGTCCTGAGATCTGGCCCTTCATCTTCACTGACTGCGCGAAGGCCCTGGGTGCGTTCCAGCAGCACTCTCCCTGACGCTCCTCCACAGCCGGGCGCCGCAGCCTGTCCTGCAGCAGCAGGAAGAACTGGTACGAGAAGCTTCATTTCCCTTGAAGCACCTTTCCGTGCAGTCCAGAGTGTTGTGTGGAGTTGCCAGGGGAGGAGAGGGCACAAGAGGCGGAGAAACCAACGGATTTAGCTGAGAGGAGACCTTCCTGTTCCCTTCCTAGCCTGGGTTGTCAGGCCAGGCTTAGTGCCCATCAGGAAGCCCTCTCTGCGGGCGCAGCAGCCGTTGATGATGCAAATGGGCTTGGTCTGGTGTGACAGCACGTTTTCCTGTATGTGGGTACATCTCCTCCTGTCAGGCGGGGTTGTCAGGGTTCCCCTGACACCCCAGTGCTGCCTAACCCCCCGGACACTGCACATAGGGCTGCCTGGCTGGGACCGGCCAGTGGGCTGCACGCTGTGCGGCTGGCATTACCACAGCTGGAAATCAGCTCTGACCTCAGTACTCTCAGTTTTAATGGGAAACTCAGGTGATGAAGCACTCAGAGAGCCACGTACTGGGGTCCCTTTACACAGACAAACATTTTGGGAAGTGTTTCACTGCTTTGGGGAGTTTGGGCTCTGCAGCTGATCCGTGGTGATGCCCACAGCGGCTGTGGGAAGGGTTGGCAGTTCTTCTCAGCAGGAGATTTTCACCAGCCATGAAAGTCGAGCTCAGGGCATCCCAGGTTTGGAAGCAGTGAGCACTTCACAAAATCAGACTGAAAAGAGGCCACTGTAGAACTCAACGTTTTAAATGAAAGCACAGAATTTTGTGTAGGCCAACAAAAAGGGCTATTTTCCATTACTGCACTGCATGACTTTTGTAGATTTTAACTTCTCTTGTTTCCTAAACGACCAATAATACTCATTTATATTTGCCAAGTAGTATTTAACACAAAGTTTGCCAGTTTTAAGTTGCTATTGTAGCACTTCAGTTGACTTATAACTTATAGTTACAATATAAAATCCACCAACTCACAGCTGATCCTCACTTTTCCAAACGTACCTTGTGTAGCGAAGTGCTGTGTGTCTCAGGGTCGGCTCACTGCACGTGTTACTCACTGTTCCAATCTCTTCCCTGCAGATACCCATAATATCTGCCGAACATCTGACTAGCCACAAGTATGTTACGCAGATGTAGACGTTTTGTCATCAAACAGTAAGTTCCCATCGCGTTGCTGCTGGCGGCTTCCCTGCCTTTCTATGTGCAGAACTTGTCTTTGAGGGGGGACAGAAGGTTTTTATTTTCTTGCTGGGAAAACTCCTAAGGTCGGGGGGGGAAAGGGGCTCAGCTCTGAGGTCCTGCTGTCAGCAGTGACCACTGGCTTGTGTGCTGCGCCAGGCATCTGGGCACACCCAGAGGCCAGGGCTGGGGGTTTCTGGTTGTTCCTAAAGGATGCTGGCTCCAGCCCCAGTGCCTAGGGCAGGTGGCTGCAGGAGGCTCTTTAGAAAGAGCTGATCTCCCCTCTCTGAGGTCGGAAAGCTGGGAAACGCAGTGCTTTGCCTCTCCAAGACGGATTTCTCTGAGCATGGGCTGTCCAGCAGCAGTGCCCCACACACGCTGCTTTCCTGGCGTGGGGTGCAGGGCCGGTTCCTAGCTGCAGCGTGTGGCTGAGCATGGCATCACAGGCCCGGCGTGCCAACCGTTCGTAGTGTCACCCTCCGTCCCGTGCAGCTTGCAAGGGAGGTGCGTGTGCCCAGGCCCCAGAGAGTTCTTGTCCTGTATCTTCCTCTGGGTACGCTGCTGGTGCCAGCCTGTCACTAAATGTCCCGTTGTCCTTCAGACTGCCTGCAGGACATCATCTCCCCTCCCACACCTCCTGTTTGCATCCCTGTCTCCTCCTCGTGCTCCATTTCCACTGTGGCTTTTACGGAGCGGCTGGGCCATAATGGAACTGCTCCTGAGGGTGGGGGTTAACTGACCCACTGCCGTGGGGTTACTACAGTAGTGACTCCTTCCAGTGAGCAGAAACACTTCTACACTGCTCAAGCAGCTCGGGTG
Organism: Hypotaenidia okinawae; assembly: GCA_027925045.1. Classification (NCBI taxonomy): domain Eukaryota; kingdom Metazoa; phylum Chordata; class Aves; order Gruiformes; family Rallidae; genus Hypotaenidia; species Hypotaenidia okinawae. Next base: position 27,989,045 of record BSDF01000010.1, on the reverse strand, counting down.
GGATGCTGGAAGGTGCTGCCAGGCTGGGAATCCCTCGCTAGACGTGTCCCTGCTGCAGCAGGTGACGGCGACCAGAGAAGTAGCTGTGCTAGCCAGGTGACTGAGTAAAAGAGATTACCTTGGGAAGGGAGGGCTCGGATCCCTGGGGATGTTTCGGTGCCTCTGAGGTGTCACTTGGCTCTTACAGGGCAGCAAGGGAGGAGCGTGGGGCCAAGGGTGGCTGGCAGTCCACACGCAGCACTACATGGAAACATCCCCTGGATCCTGACCCTGGGGCTTGGGGACAGCAGAGACCAGGGTGATGGGCGCTTTACTGGGGCACAGTTCAGGGCAAGGCAGCTCTGCTGCAGGGACATTACTGGGCGCAGCCCCACGGGGTGGGTGCGAGCCTCCCTGGTACCTCAGTGGCAGATGCAAAGTTTGGGCCGATGGGGTGCAGACAAGGAGCTGCACCTGCGTTGCAAACCCTTTCTCTCTCTTTTCCTCTCTAGATTATAACTGAAGAGCAAAGGACAGTGTGTTTGGGTTGAGAAGAGGACGAGCTCATTAGCCATAATGTAAATACCGCCAGGCCACCCTCGGGAACTCCCTCAGCAGTAAGACATCCACACATTGCATGTTAGCGAGACGAAACAAGAACCTGGAAATCCACTGCACACTGTTGCCTATATACTTTGTACATTGAATTGATATTTGTGCTGAGGTGATCTTCTTGTCTAAAGCCTACAGCATCGCCTGTCTTTTCTGGCACAGACACATGCGTGAGGTCTGTGTCCCACATCATCCCCTGTGTCACCTTGAAAAGGCAGCCGATGGTGTAACCATGAATCTATTATGTATTGGTACGTCTGTAGACCAAGATATAATTTTTTAAAGTAAGTTTATTTCTTTCAAGGTTTACAAATAACAAAGGTGCACCTTGTATTTAAAATTGCCATTATAGATGAGAGCGTGCATGCACAGTAACTTTTGTTTAAGAGTAATATTTTTAATGTAATAGATTGTAAGAAGTGGTAAGAGAGGTATCTGACAGAGATGAATGTGCCAAGCGAAACCACAACTGTGTACATTTTAAAGCACATGGATGGCTTTAAAACCCGTGTTGTCGAGGATCCTCATGAAGTGCCATAGACTGTACACCCCATCAGAGTGTTACTCCTGCAGTGTTACTTTCAGACTCACGTCTCCACTTGCGTTACGAGCACTAGCCAGTCGAAGGGCACCGTTCTGATTCAAACCAAAGCTGTCTCAGAAATGGCCACCTGGTCCCTGCCGCGGCAGGGAGGATGCTCTGGCCGCACCGATCACCCCGTACTGGACGCACACAGCGACTCTCGTAGGGCCTCCTAGTGTGATATTTATGCCTATTTTACTGTATAACATGCGAAAGGGAAAAGCCATTTCTGAGACACAGTCACAAGTGTTGGAGGAACTTCTTTTGCTCCTATTTATAGCCTCTGCCGACAGTCGGAAGGACTCTAAATGCTTTGCAGAGATGGGGGTCACTTTCACTCCATCACAGTCCCGCTGCGCACGGCGACTCTAAACAGAGAGAGAAGCACTGACATCAGATGCATGACAAACCAAAATACCAACACGTGGAGATGTTACTTAGCGTAGAAATCGGGTGGGTTAAAGACTTGGGTGAGTTTTATATGTGACTTTTTTTGTTCAGATTAACTGCTTATAGCCTTAGAAAGCCTTTACAGAATACAAACAAAACGATAGATGTGCATTCAAGTTGTGAGAGCGGATTCACCCCAAGGAATTCCTTTTTGTGGTTTGGATGTTGCAGCTAGTAAAGGATATTTTTGCTCTGTTCAGCAAAGTGCTGAAGTGGGGGCCAGGTCACTGGTAGCGTAGCGTGGAGCGGAAGAAGCGCGGGTTCGGTTCTAGAACTCTCCATACTTCCCAGTTTACTGCGAGTTTTTATGCTTGAGAGAGACGCTTTATAGTGTAAGAATGACGTGTTGATTTTACTGATTGTACTGTACATCTATTAAAGCCTTAGATTATTACATTACGGGTTCAAACCCATACCAATGTAATTTCAATCGTGTTAAGAAAGTATAGGTGACTTCACATGTTATTGTAGTTCCTTAACATTAGAGAATATTACTTATTTTTTCTTGTTAAAAGCGTAGTTTTTATTTCCTACATTTATTAGCTCGTTTTCCTTTTCTAGTACCGTTTCAGTTTGTAGGACTTTGTTTCATTAGAGTTTACTGATGACTTTTTCCAAGTACAAAGCAAGTAGTTTCCTTCATACCATCCTGGGTTTGGATTTACGTGTAGTGTCATATGAGTACTCGTATTACTGTTAACTAAATGATTTATATTTTACTGATTTAATATTACAATGTAAGAATGTCAGTCATTGTTAGTTCTTGTCTAGTTTTCATTAAAAGAACAAAGATCTTTTATATGGATATCTTATAATTATATAATCATTGCTAAGTAAGAAGTTAAGTTGTTGCTATCGCAACAATCCTGGCAGACAATTGAGTAATATTTTGATGATTTATTTTGTTTGTAATTAGTTATTATGAGAAAAATCTAGTTCCTAGATATTAGAATAAAATTTATTTTCTACTGTATCCATTTCAAATGTTAAAATATTGTTTAAATATTTTTGAAATCCCTGAATATCAGGCCTTGTTATAAATAAGCTGCATAATCAATAGATCAAGGGACTTTGTTGATAATCCAAATACTCAAAGTTTACGTAACAAGAATTCTAGTGTGTGTGTGCAAACTCTTGAGGGTTGATTATGCTGCAGTTTAGCATGTGGGAACGTATAGAGAGAAGGTTGACTTTTTGCACTTCTGTATATAGTCAAAAAAGAGAGAAACCTGTATAATAGTAAGATCTTATTTTGAATAAAAATGTCTATAATTACAAGGAGTTTTGTTAAGGCTAATAAAATGACAGGCTGAACAAAATTGCTTGCAAAAGTGGCACAGAGTTAGCACTCCATACCCCTTCGAAAAAGTTGCTTTGCTTTATGTGGACAGCTTGTAGTTTGCCAGGATTTTTTCGGCTGGAAAGATATGCCATCCTTCCAAGATCTCATGACTGACAAAAGCTCCACTGGGTCAAATCTGCCTGAAAATCATTAAGGAAAAAAAAAAAAAGGAAAAAAAGAGAAAAAAAAGCGAAAAAAAAAAAGCAGGTACTTCAGACCATCAAGGTGAAATCATGGATCAAATATTCCGTACATTACTCCAAATCTACTGCATGTTTAAAGTATCAAAAATATATTAAAGGTATATGCTATTCAAACCAGTTTCTGACAATTTCAGTGGTTTATTGTTCACAACAAAAAGAGATTCTTCAAAACAAATACTGACTTTCACAGAAGAGTCAAACCATGAACAGGCAAACCAAACAGCACACCGTAGCTGTAGTTGTTACGTGGTTATTTTTTACCCCTGTAGTGGGCCTGTTCTTTTAGCAGGTGAAACAACCCAACCCCTGGGAAACGCTGCCGTTCTCCTGGAACCTGGTCACCGTTGTCTATGCCAAAGCCGGACGGAGAAGCGATGGGGCCGTTCCCTTATCTGGGCTCTCCAGTGCTCACACTGAATAATTAACCAAGTTGCACTTACTGCAACCCCGCAGCTTTCATCTGCTGAAAGGACAGATGTGCTTGGTTTTACTATTATGTAATCACAGACTTACTTTTTTGCTTGTAGTTGCTCCAAATTATGTACTCTGTCCTGGGCTGCAATTTGTTTTCATGCTTATTTTATTATTACTGCTATAGTTGACCTTGCTGTATGGAAAAAATAAAGTGAAATTGCCCTAAGAAAAATTCTCTCTCTTAATTATGTTTTTCTGTACCAGGGTACGAATGGCACAGGCTCCTTTCTGCACGTTCTATCTGTGTATTTGTCAGGCTGAAGGTGTGTAATTTATTGGGGGGGGGGGGACCCTGCGTACTGGTGTTGGGTGTTTTCTCCCCACGGAGTGTGTTAAACATGCAGGATACATCCTGAGACTGCCAGGGGCACATGATGGTCTGTCTAAATCCTGGGGACAGATGCAAAACACCAGGATACCAGAGATCCAGGAGAAGGCACAGTGAGGGGGGTTGTGACTTGGCCAGTGGCAGAGGTGGGTGTTGTGTTCAGCCGTGTGTCCCCAGGCTTGGGGCTGGGGCTGGGCTTGCTCTGCACACTCATCAGGGACCTGGACAGGGACAGCGTGGACACCAGCGAGTCTGCTGAGCTGTTCTGCGAGAGCTGGGTGGAGAGGGACCAAATGGGGTTCAACAAGGGCAAGGGTAGGGTCAGGCACCCCTAGGAGAACAAGCCCGGGCACCAGGACAGCTCGGGGTGACCTGCTGGGAGCAGCACTGCACAGAAGGACCTGGCAGCCCTGGTGACACCGAGCTCTCCGTGCCCAGTGCTGTGTCCTCATGGCCAAGGGGCCGATGGGACCTGGGGGCCCTGAGCAGAGCGTGGTCGGAGGGTCCAGGGAGGGTCTGTTCTCCTCCCCTCTGCTGAGCCTCAACTGGGGCTGGGTGTGCAGTGCTGGGCACCCAGTTTGGGCCAGACTGGGAGCTGCTGGGGAGAGTCCAGGGAGGCGATGAAGATGATGAAGGGCTGGAGCATCTCTGCTGTGAGGGGAGGCTGAGGGAGCTGGGGCTGTTCAGGAGACTGCGAGGGGATCCCATCGACACCCACCCGTATCTAAAGGAGGGGTCATGGGAGGGGCCAGACTCTTCCCAGTGGTGCCCAGCGACAGGACAAGGGGCAGGGGTCACAAACCAGAGCATGGGAAGGTCCAGCCCAATGGGAGGAAAGACGTCCTCACTGTGTGAGGGCCTGAGCCCTGGGCCAGGCTGCCCAGAGCTGTTGGGGAGTCTCCTTCCTGGGGAGATCCCAGCCCCGGGGTCCTCAGCTCCGACCAGCGTCACCTACACGGGGCGATCCTGCTTCAGCAGGGGTCGGGCTGGTTGATCTCCAGAGATCCCTCCAGCCTCCCCCAGCCTGGAGGGCTGTTAGTCCCCCCGGGACAACGCTCCCTGTCGCAGCGACCCTCTCCCAGCCCCCCCGGCCCCCGCGCTGGGCAGCCGAGGCGCTGAGTGACGTTAGAGGGAGCCCCGTGTCCGCGCGCCGCTGCCTGACGCGTCTCACACCCGGCGCTCCGGGTGATCCCGGGTATTGACCCAAAGTCCCGGGCTGAGAAGCCACCGGCCTCGCTCAGCAAAGGGACCGCACCGGAGCGCGGGTTCCCAGTGGTTTTGGGGGGCGCTGGCACAGCCCGAGGCCTCCCCGAAGCGCTCCCGTCCTGCAGCCCGGCGCATCCGGACGGCTCCACGCGGCCCCTTGGCACTGCGACGGCACCGACGGCACGGCAGCGGCACGGGGACAGCAAAACGTGCCGAGCAGCACCAGCATCCTCGGCGAGCAAAGGTCACGCGGCTTGGGCTTCCCCTCTAGCTGGGGGGCCGCGGGTCAGCTGGTGGGCGCCAGGCAGGACCCGCACCCGGGCTGGGTCTGTCCCGTCGCTCTGGGTGGTGCCGGGGGGCTCCGGCTGCAGCCGCCGGTAGGCGGGTACCGAGGCGGTGGTCTCGCCTGGGAGAGGAACCAAAACTGCTGAGACAGCCAGGAGGAGAGAAGGAACTCCTGCCCAGGTGCCCCCCCGGCCGGGCTGGGATGGGGACGGCTGCGGGAGCAGCAGCAGCTGCCATACAGGTGGCTAAAACCTAAATAAGAGAATTTTGGTCCAAGGGCTCCACGTGCGCCTGCAGCCGAGATGCTTTCCGGGGCGCGGGGGGAGCCTCCGCCTTGGGGGAAGGAGCAGACACCCGACAAGGGGGGTAATTAATTGTGGCCGTGCGGTTTGAGATGAGCGGGAAGGTGTCAGGGAGAAGGAAACAAAGTCCGAGGGTCCTTCTGCATCCCCGCACCGGCCTCAGCGAGGAAAGCCCGTTCCCTGCCCCAAGGGAGCCATCGCAGCCGCTGCGGCCCCGGCAGCGGCGTCCCGCGGTGCCCCCGGCGCCGGGCAGGGCCGGCCGGGCCCCCGCAGCACCCGCGGACACGCAGCGCGGCCGGGGCCCGGAGAGCGGCCGGCCCGCGCATCGCGACCCGCATCCCGCGACCCGCATCCCGCACCCTGCCCCCCGCAGCGACCCGGCTCCAGCCGCCGGGGGGCGGGTTTGGGGCTGCACAGGTGCCGCGGCGGGGCCGAGCCGCCGGGGGCGGGGCAGGGCGGGGGTAAAGGGCCGGAGGGAGCGGGACGGCGGGATGGAGCTGGAGCTCTGGGCTCAGGTAGGAGCTGGCGGCTGCTGGGGGCACTGGGGTGGCGGTCCGGGAGACGGTTCGTCCTCACCTTGAAGGACACCAGCCCCGGGGGGTGTGGTTCTGGCCCTGGCTGGGGTTTCCCTGCCTGCTCAGCCTGGCTGGGTGCAGCCCAGCTCACCTGGTTTGGGGCTGAGTATGTGGAGCAGCGGTGGGGACACCGTGCTGTGGGGATGCTGGGCTGTGGGGTTATGGGTTGTGTCTGCTGTGGCTCTGAGAGCAAGGGTGATTGAAGCAGAGGATGCAATGGGCCCTTGATGCTGCTTTTAAGGAGTTTGGAGGGGGCAGACCTGGTGTGAGTGCACCCCTCCCAGGATGCTCAGGGCTGGCAGCCCCACAGCCCCAGAGCAGCTCAGGTGTGGCTGTGTTACCTGGGTTTGCTCCTTGGCCTTGCTGACTGAGTGGCAAAGCCCTGGGGCTGGGACAGCTGGTGAGAGCAGGAGATGGTGACCATGGTGGGATGGGACAGGGCAGCTGGGCTCTTCTGAGAGCAAATGGCATGTGGCACATGCTGCATCTTCAGCCCCCCTGGGGTGGGGGGAGTGGGGTCCCTCCCGGGGGCACCCTGTGAGGGGTGGGATGTGGGTGCCATGGACACAGTGCTGACTCTTGGCTTTGGGGTACAGAGAGCAAAACCGCATTGGCTGTTCCTATGTGCTCTTGGCTGTGAGTTCTGGCAGCAGTGGGAGGTGCTTGTGGCAGCTCTCAGGGATGGGGTGTACCTGGGTGCTTGGGAGAGTGAGTTGTACCCCCCATCCCTCGGGAATGGCAACAAAACTGCAGGGCTGAGCATGGGGGCTGAGCTGTGGGATGCTGTGCTGGTGCTTGCTGGGTGTTGTGAGGGGGAATGTTTACCCCTGGGTGAGCTGGGGGCTGGCTTGGTGCTGAGTGGCAGCTGCAATGCCACATCCTGGGGTGCCCCTGGCTCTGGGCACTCCTGGTTCACACATGTGTGGGTCCAGCTGTGGTGGAACTGTGAGGTGCTGGGATCCTGCCCAGAAGCACAAAGAAGAGCCTGGCTTGGTGCCGAGCTCTTGGTTAGCATGTGCTCACCTGCCTTGTGTAGAGCCCAGCGCTGGGCACAGAGAGCTGCTGCTGCTGCTGTGCTCCCGGTCTGTAGGATGTGCTGGCCTCGCGACATGGGGTGTTTCTGCCTGGAGCCCTCGCAGTGTGTGTGCGTCCTGCCTGGGCTGGGGGCTCGTGTTTCCCCTCTGCCCTGGCTCACTGCCAGCAGACGGTGGTGCTGCAGCCCCCACACCATCCCCCCGGGCAGCACCTGCACCCACAACGACCATCCCTCCGCTTCTGCGGCAGCACAGAGCCAGTGACTGCTGCTCACTGGGCTGTCACAGCTGCACCACTCCTCCCACAGCAAAACCGAGCGGGCGGTGATGTAACACCCCTGCTTGAAACGCTGTCTTGGTTCTTGGTACCTGCACATGTGCTGGACGGCTTCATCTCTCCAGTGCCTGGGGTGAAGGCACCTCACAGAGCCAGTGATCGCTGCCCAGTGTTGTCCCTGCGTGGGGCTCGGGCTGGGAGGGACATGGGAGATGCTGACACCTGATGAAGGGTCTGTGACTCTGATCACACAGCACCCGCAGCGGTAAGCAAAGGGGAAACTGCCCAGCGTGGGACTTACACAGCCCCTGGCAGCTGCTGCTGGCTCTGGCTCCTTCCTCCATTCCCACTGCAAAAATGATGTGGAAAGATGCTGCTGCTGAAACCAGCTCTGAACATCTGTGCTGAACACTTCATCCTGAAATAGACACATGGAATGGAAAGGAGCAACTTGTGGGAGAGTTGGAGGGAATGGAGGGGAATGTGCCTTGTCTGTGCCACTGCCCAGACATCTGAGGTATCTGAGCAGCTCGTGGTGCTTCTGAACCCCCAACTTCACTCATGGTTCACACATCACCCAGGTGCAGTTCCCGCAGCACTCCCCTTCCCAGCACCTCGCTCCCAGGAGCAGCACCTTTGTGTTCCTTGTGTCAGCATCCCTCCAGCCTGCTGCTGGACAGACGGACAGCAGGGAGAGGGACACTCTTCCCCTCTTTCCCTGTGGTTTTTTTCCCCCTTCCTTTTTCCTCCTCTCCCTGTCCCCATCCCAGGCCAGGTTTTGTGATGCTGCAGTGTGAGCTCACTTGCTCATGCTGGACAGGTGATGTTTTCTTGTGCTTTATTTGCAAATTCTTCAATCAAGGGGATGTTAATAATTACCTGGCCCAATGCTAGTAATGACATGACCCAAACTGCCACCTTGCTCTCCTGCTTTGCAAGTGGCATCAGTTCAGGCTATGGCAGGGCAACAGCTGGTGGAGAGCCTGGCAGCCTGCTCGGGTGAGCGGAGCAGAGCTTTGGGTGGGGTGTTCAGCCCCTCACCCCCCACCCCAGCCCTTCTGAGCCCGAGACTCATTCTGGGAAGAAATCTGTTGGATGCAGCATGTGACTCCCGCGGCGCTGCTCACGATGGGGTTTGAATGGGAACAGGGAGAAACGTGTCAACAACTTCGTGTCTCTTCTTGTCTGGAAAGCTGCTCCCTTGCCAAGCTGGGAACGCCTTTCATCAAGGCATGCTGCTGCCAGGCCAGTCCCGGGCACGAGCATCCCTGGGATGCGGCTCGGGGACCCGGGGACCAGTGGTCCTCGCCCCCGGTGTGGAGGTGCGTGGCAGGGACCCTCCCCCGCCCCCCGCCCACTGGCATGGAAGGAGCCGCGTGGTTTGCACCAGGGAGGGAGACTGAGTCATCCTGGGGATTGTACCAGTCCGGAGGAGGCCCAGCTGTCTGCCTGCCAGGCGCGGAGCGTCTGTGCCGCACGGCTGCAGCCTCCGTGGGAGCGAGCGGTGCCTTCCCACTTCATCCTGAATGTCACTGCTCTGGGAACAGCGCGTACCGGCAGCGCTGCCCGGCCCGCGGGTCACTGGCTGCCGCTGCCTGTGTCGGGCTTGGCTGAGTCGGGGCTGAACCGCCGCCGTGCTCTGAGACCAGGGCTGCAGTGAGCAGCGGCACCGCGCTGGAGCTCGACTCCGGCCCAGCGTGTTGGTCACAGGTGAGGTGGGCTGGCTCCCCGTGCTTCCCCTTCCCACCGGTGGGGCTGCAGTGGTTTTGGGAAGGGAGCGTGTCCCCCTGCCGCAGGGGTGCAGCCAGGCTGTGCCGTGGAGCTGCCAGCAGCCCCCAGCTCGTTTCTGGGTGAGCGCACGAGCCGTAATGCCGACTGCTGAGCCCGTGGCCAGGGCAACTGTTGGGCTTGGTCACCCCTTGGTGCTGCACAGCAGCAGGGATCTGGATGCAGCCAGGATGAAGGATGCTCATGCCCAGACCCCTGTGTGCGGTGACGTGTCCCCAGTACCCCCACAGCAGGGCCTTGTCACCATCTGGCAACGCCAGAGCCCTTCTGCAGGCATCTGCAGGGCATCTTGGTGCTTCCTCCCTGGGCAGGCTCTGCTCTTTGTAGGGTAAAACAGGGGAATAACCACACAGTGCTGGGTTCCACCCAGGGATGGGGACGGCTGTGGCACTGTGCTGGTCACAGAACAGGGCTCTGATGGGCAGCACAGTCAGGGAAAGAAGGAAAAGATTGTTTTAAGTCATGTGGGGATCTGTTTTAATTGTTGCCCCGTTGGAGGCATGCTGGGTTCTGGAGGCTGTGAGAGCAGCATTGCCTCTCCCTGAGCTGCACAGGTCCCTGGCTGGAGGAGGTTGGCATGGGATGTGGGAGTGCCTTGGATTTTTGTGGGAGGAGGAGTGTGACAGCCAGAAGCTTGGTTACTGCAGGCAAAAAACAGACGTGGGCACTGACCAGCGCCACCAGTAGCAACCCCCAGCTCTGGCCAGCTATGCCGGGGACAGTGGGGACTCCGGGGTAGGGACTGTCCCCCTGTGACTGTTTTCACAGGCTATTCAAACCCAGGGAGAAACAAGGAAAACTTTGGAGACTGGAATTACCATACAGAACAGAGCTGTGATGAGGAGGGGCCCTGCTCCCTGTCACACGCAGTGATGTGACTTTACAGAGCCAGGCTCAGCTCAGCTGGGAGGGCAAAGTTGTTCCCTGGCAGAGTTGTGGGGCTGTGGCACAGGCTGCCCAGGGAGGGGCTGAGTCACCCCCCTGGGTATGTTTAACAGAGGGGAGATGAGGTGCTCAGGGATCTGGTTTAGCACAGGACAGGGATGGTTGGACTTGATGGGCTTAAAGGGCTTTTCCAACCTGGGGGTTCTGTGTGGCACGGGTGATCCAGCTTTTCCTGCTTATGGGAATGTTTGAGCCAGATGTGAACAGCTTGAAGCTCTGCCACACTCTGGTGTCTTTTCTTTTGTTTTAACACTATTTGAGGTGGAAAAATGTTAATCATGTGACTCAAAATACTGAAGAGCAGCTCTGGATGTCAGGAATTTGCAGCCCCTTTCGAGACCTGCCCCAGGGAGCAGCCGCAGGGGTGTCTCAGGGCCCCTTTCAAGACCCGTCTGGGGATGTCTCAGGGCTGTCGTGGGTGTTTGCTGCAGGATGCTAGTGCCTGGCACAAGCTTCCTGGGGCAGAGCCCCAGCTCCCTCATGTTGCTGGGGGTGGGAAGCCCTCCCAAGTGTAGTTCACTGTCAGCATTTGGCTTTGATAGACCCGTGATCGCCTTTGGAAGGACAGGGCTCCACCCAGCTCCACCAAAGGCACTGCTGGACAATCAGCGCTCGGTGCCTGAGCAGCAGCAACTCTTTAAACAGCCCCTTGGGTTTCTGTGGCCAAAACCTGACCCCAGCGCTGTGGGAAGTGGCAAACTTTAAGAACCTTCCCATGGGCACTGGGGAGAGCATCCTGGGCAGCCTGCTCTGCCCAGCACCAGGCTGTCAGCTCCTCTTAAAACTCTGTTTTCCTCCTTCAGTGCACCAGAGGAATCTGCACAGTATTCCAGGAATTAAAAAAAAGTGTTTAAGTATTAAGCAGGCCTGTGTGTGGGGTCAGGGAGAGAGCTCAGCTGGAGAGGCATCCCTGTGCTTGCAGAGTTCCTGGTGCAGAGCAGCTGCTCCTGCTGTGCAGTGTGTTGGGGGGGGAATATGTATAAATAAAGTTATAGAATGTAAACAGGGCTCTGGTACGAGGGGCCGGGAGGTTGCATGGAGCAGGAGCCTTCAGGCTGCTCTGCTCAACCCCAGGGAGAGTCCCCCATCTTCATCTTCCCAGCAGCAGCAGCGACTGTTCAGGCTGGCTGCAAAGCCCCGGGGTGATCCCAGTCCCTGGAGCTGCAGCAGGGGCTGGGTGTGCTCCCCGCTGCCCCCCATCCCTGCCCTCCCGTGGGGCACTGCATTGCCCTGCCCTGGAGCTGTGTGGGAGTGGGGTGGCTGTTCCCATCCTGTCCCTTCCTCATTGCAACCCCGGGGCAGGGAGAGGGCAGGAGTGGAGCCTGCCCAGGCATCCCAGCAGCTGCTCCCTGAATCTTCAGCTCTTGTTCTCATCCGCCGGCACTCAGCCCCTAATAGCTCATTAGCTTTATTGGGAAGGCGTGTGTACTTTAGCTCTCTGCTCCTAATGCATCCATTAAGCCCCGTGTTCTCTGGGAAAGGCACGGGGAGGCTGGCAGGAGGAGGGGGATGGGGAGAGGAGCAGGGCTGTGGGCAGGAAAAGGGAAAGCTGCCTGCCAGTGCTTAGGGCCATGGCACACACTGGTGCCCTGCTTCCATCCCTGCCCCAGCCCCCTGCTCGGGCAGACAGGCTGTGTGTGTGTCCCAACAGTGCTGCTGGGGCAACGGAGGGGCCAAGCAGCCACCCTGGGGCTCGGCCCACCCGCTGGCACGGGGCTGGGGACCTGGCTACCACCGGTAGCTGCTTCCAGGGGAGATGGATGGGGACACAGGGTGATGGGAATCGGGGTAGAGGTGTGCTCCTGGGCTGTGGGAACTACAGGTGGTGCAACCCAAGGGGCATTGCTCCCATCACTGTGAGGATGCTGTTGTGTGGGGGTGTGACTTGGGGTCTGATGGTTTAAAGGAAAGCCACGTGTGCCTAAAGAACCCCAGCCCTAACGGGTGCCATTAAAACCCTTCTCCTGGGGGAAGAGGGAGATGGGGGAGCAGAGGCAGGGGCAATCCAGGTTCTGGTCTGGCTTTGCCTTGTTGGGTGTCACCCCTTCGACTGGGGACAGGGGGAGGGAGCTGCCTCTGCTGCAGAAAGGGCTGGGTGCCTTTCTGCTGGCTGTACCTGCGGGTCAGGCCCAGCTCCTCCAAACACTATGCATGTTTGGCAGAGAAGCTATGGGGATGCTGGAGCTGGGGGCAGGGCTGCAGGGGTGGCCTGGGCAGCGAGCTGGGCTGCTGTCTGTACCTGTGCATCACCTCCATAACCGGGTGTCACCCTGTGAGGCTGTTGCTCCAGCCAGTCTGAGAGCAGAGCCTGGCACGGGACCCAGGCAGCGTCTCAGCCGTGCCCCGAGGCAGGGCTGGGCTGGGCCGGGCTGAAAGCGCTGCTCCGGAGGGGGAGGGGGCCTGCCTTCCATCCAGGGGTCAGTCGGGCTCCGATGACACCCGGGCTGCTAGAAGCTCGTCTGCAGCAGGCTGAGGGTGGCAGCGCCCGTGTGCCTGGCTCAGCTCCCCTTAGCGAGGGGTGCAGCGGCTGTCGGGGCCTGGGCTCCCGCTGGGTCTGGAGGGGTGTTTGCCCCAGGGTCCTTCGGTACCAGCTCCAACAGCAACGGGGGTGCTGGGGGAGCTCCCTGGAGCAGAGCCGCCTGCACCCACCGGTGCTGCTCCGTGCCAGAGGGGAGGAAATAACCCTGCAGCGCTTGTGGTGGGGCTGCTGAGCAGCAGCGGACACCAGATAGTGTCACAGCTGCTTCCTGCCCGCTGTGGCAGCCCGGCCGCATCCGGATGTGCCTGTGGCTGGAGGAGCTGGTGGGGGGATGGGGATTTCTCTCCATCCCGAAATGTCCCAGCAGCTGGCTGGGTGCTGCAGCCCTCGTCCTGCTGCTCGCTCCTCACAGCACAAGCAGCAAGGGTGCTGCACCCAAGCGTGGTGCCCAGGGAGAAGCCCAAAGAGCAGGGCCACAGGCTCTGAGCACGGCCGGGGATGATGTGAATGAGCTGATAATGCTGTTTCCTTGGTTTCAAACGAGGCTTGTGAGGGTTTCTTCCTCCTCTGCTTCTTTTCAACTCCTTCCCACTCTGGTCTGAAGAGCATCGCCGCAGCAGGAGAGCCCACCCTCCCCAGGCAGTGTGGGCAGCAGGTGCCCAACCCTCCTGACTCCCAGTCTGTTTGCCGCTCTTAACTCTTGGGTCATCAATAACAACTATCAAATGCTCAATTCAGTATGGTTTGGATAGGTAAATTCAGTAGATTGAGCTCTTGCAGCACCTTTGCACTTCTGGGTGTTCTGAGGCCAGGGAAGCTCCTTGCTGGAGCCAGTCACAGCCTGAGGAAGATGCTGGTCTGCTCTTCGGCAGCCTCCTGCCCTCCTGCAAGCAATTCTGCCTCCTCTTCACTATTGGAAAGGCCATCCACATTGGAATTAACACTTCTCTTAAATGGATCCTGCTAAAAAATTCATGGCTCAGGAGCAGAAGGATGACTTTTCAGAAGAGGCATTTCCTGCAGAAGGTGCAGATCTCTGTGAAGTAAACCTTGGTCCTCCAGCAGCAGGCAGAGCCCAGGATTAATGACAAACCCCCTCCTCCTGAAAACTCCCCTGTGTGGGGCTGGGGGAGGCTCTGTTGGGAGCATGGCTCTGCCTCTGTGCCACCGCGAGCCCCATGGGAAGGGTCAGCTCTGCACAACTCGTTTTACTCTGATGCACCACTTGGGTAAGGTTCCAAAAGGAAGATTTTCCAGCCTGTGGTACCCAGGACGGGGGGATGCTGGCATCGCTTGCACACAAGCATCGTGCCTGCAGGTTCTGTGCTGCCCCGGAGCCCCAGCCCAGCACAAAGTGGGTATCTCCCTCCTGTGCTTCTCCCTCCCGTGCCACTTCTGCAGTGCCAAGAGAACATGTTTGATTCAGATAGTAGGGCAAATCTGCAAGAAGCTGTGGAGACCACAGGCTCCTCATCGGGTTTAACTCCGCTTCAGTCCCTAAAGCGATCCCTCCAATAACCTACATGATCTTCAAGGGGGAAAAACCCCAACCAAGTGACACAGCCACGTCCAGGAACCCTCCTGCCTGAGGGTGAGGCAGAGCTCCCGCGGTTTGTTTTCACAGGAACACCAGTCTTTGTTCAGAGGATGAATCAAACGTGCTGGGATGAGTAACCAGGCGTTTAGCAATGGTTTCATCACCTGTGTGTGGCTGTGACATGGAGCGGCCAGGCCCACGGCCCGCAGCAGCCCCAGCCTGTGCGCTGAGGGGGGTCTGATCCACACATCACCCACCACCAGAAACTCCCTGGGCATCGCAAGGGCTCATGTGTGACCCCAAAATATGTAGGATCCTGCAGTAACACGGGCTGCTTGGGAAAGAGTCTGTCTGCAGCTCAGGAGGTGTCCCCTCGGTGTGCCATGGGACCTGCATCGATGTGTGTGATGGGTCGCACTGCGCCTGACTCAGCGAGCGTGTGAAGGGCTTTTTGCTTGGGGGGCAATGCCTGAAGCCCCCGTTTGGATGGGTCTGGGGGATGTTACCCATCACTCTGGTGTTTGGATGTGTTGGTGGGCTGTTGCCCATTACCATCCTACTGCCATGTGCCTGGTCCAGCTGGCTTTGGGTTGGTGCTAGGGCACCCGTTCGGTGCCAGCGACCTGGCAGCTAGCAGCAGAGCTGCTGATGTGTTCTCGGTGCTGTGAGAAGGTGGAAGCTAGATGGGTGCTGGGGCAGCTCTGGGGCTGTTTCTCAGGCTGGGCTCAAGCCACTGCAAGCCTAGTCCCTGGTTCTTGGCTGTTGTTCTTTGCTTGGCGAAGCATCCTCCACACAAGGCTGTAGCCACGTCCCTCCTGTGCTCATCCAGACCCTGGAGACCCCTTTTCTCCCTTGCTGAGCATGGTCACCCTCTTCCCTCTGCCCTGGGGATGTGGCTCCTCTTCCTCTCTGTCCTCTGGAGAGCACACACATCGCGCTCTGAGCCAGGTGGGTACCTCTGAGGGTCCCCAAAAAGCTGGAAAACAGGCTTTTTCTTGCCACTGGAGGGAGGGAGGCGAGATGGACTCCCAACTGGAAAATGCCTTTCCTGCCCTCCTCTGCTGAGAGTTGTCCTGCTGTGCGTGTAATGCTCTTTGCAGCTCTAGGAAATACAATAATAGGTTGCACATTCAAACCAGCTGCTTGGTTTATTTTTTTCAACTGCCTCTGAAAAATGCTCGTAATTAGGAAAAATCTATAACAAGGAGCACAAACAAATCAAAGTCTGTCATTAGCCAGAAAGAGTTGGTTCTCTGCCTCAGCCATGGTTTTATTAAATTAGAATAATGAAGCAGAAGCTATACAAATAAAAACTAGCGCTTTGGAAAGGTCTGAAAATATACAGCCCTGGGTTTAGGAAACACATTTCCCCATTTAAACGTGGAGCTGCAAACGTGTTGGCTCGTGCTGTTCCACGGCCTCCTCCTGTAAGGCTGCGTGAGCCTCCGGGAGATGTGCTGGAGGGAAGGGAAGGAGAAGGGAACCTTCCCCAGCGCTTTCGGTTCACACTGCAGGAGGGGCAGAGCCGGTCCCAGGGCTCTGTGGCCCTGGGGGCAAAGCCGTGGGCAGGCTGCTGCAGGACCTGCTTTCTTCCAGGCACTGGGATTGGTGCAATTTCCATGCATTTCACTGGTTTAGAGTGTTTTTTTCCCCCACCCATTTCTTTTAATAACTGCCATATGGCTTTCAAACCCAAACCAGGGATGACCTTGCTGTTGTAAGCAGAGAGATGCTTTCAAAAATCTTCTTTCCTCATGTGTCACTGTGAGCTGGAACAGTGAGTCTTGCCCTTAATGCCCCTTTGACTGGGGTGCCGCTGGGCACACTGTGGGGCAGGGTGGGCAGCGCCACGGGTCCTGTGCTGGGGTCAGGGGGAAGCTGATGGCCCTGTGCAGGTTTAGGACCCCACCGGTGGCATTTCCTATCACTAGACCCAGATGACAGCCAAGCCAGACCTGGGGCTCATCGGCTTTCGGTGGTATCGGCACAGGGGATGGTGAGCTCAGCCTTGTGCCCGGTGCTGTGAAGGCAGCTGTGGCACGGCAGCTGTGGCTGCTCTGGTTTCAGAGGTAGCTTTTAATTGTAATTAGTTCTGCTTTAATTACTCTGTGCTTTCCGGAGCCTCAGTCTGTGGGGCCCAAACGTGCTCTGTGGCCGGGGCGGGTGTGCAAGGCGGGCACTGTGCGTGTCCCCAGGCTGCTGCCCTGCGCTCTCAGGGGCAATGGGCCAGACATGGGGCTGGCAGCTTCCTTAGCTGGCAGCTCTAAGGAGTGGGGTCCCTCATGTGGCACAGGCTGCACAAGGAGTTGGTGGAGTCCCCATCCCTGGGTGGGGTTTAAAAGGTGTGTGGATGTGCTTGAGGACATGGTCTAGAGGTGGGCTGGGCAGGGTCAGGCTGTGGTTGGACTCGGTGATCTAAAGGGTCTCTTCCAGCCCAGGTGATTCTATGATGGAAAATACAAGTGACTAGTTGGGGATGGAGCCCACATGGTGTGCAAGGATCCCCCAGACCCCCACCTCAGTTTATCGTCTGGGTGGTTCTGGGTAGCATCAGGCTGTGGCTGGTCTCTCCTGGTGAACCCCTCCGTGAGCAGCAGCAGGTTTCCATCTCAAACTTCCCAACCATTTCTCCACCACCTCCTGCAAACCATCCACAGGTGCAGGGTGAGGGCTCTGCTGCCCACGGGGGCTGGGTGAGCCCCTCGGTGCTCTGCCACTCTCCACCAAAATCCGCCTGTGCCCTGTGCTGGAGCTGGGTGGTGGGAAGGTGCCACGTGCATGGTGTGTGCTGACATGTCTGGAGCTCGGAGCATCCCTGGGCAGCCCCGGGGCTCAGCACTGCTGCTCCCTCCATACCCGGCTCTAAGCAGGGCAGGATCTGTCCCTGGCAGGGCCTGTGGGCAGCTGGCGTGGCCCGAGCCAGCTCTCCACAGGAATGTGTGTTTATCACTTCAGCACCAGCCACAAAAAGACCCTAAACCCAGATAACTGAATACTCATCTTCTGTGAGTCCTGTTAGTGCTGCGCTTCATGTGCTGAGGAGCAGAGTAATTGCTGTAATTTCATTTCAAACCCCAAAGTAAATAGCATGAGCCTGTCCTTTTTCCCTGTGTGTTTCCCCTGAAAGGAAATCCATCTGCCTGCCTGCCTTCATTGTGGAGTGAGCGGTGGGGCCACTACAAGAACAGCATGTTTATTTTTACATTTCCCTGCAACAGCCCCTTTGCTCTAAGAGGCAGGGATAACACTGCCAGGGGTGGCTTTCTCCTGAGGGTAAGCAGCCTTTTTAAACCCAGAATTACCTTAAACAAGATAATGTGAATTGAACGGTGTGCTTTGGTGCAGTTCAGTGTTCCCCCTCCAAAGGCCCTGCCTTTTCTTAAACATCCCCTAAGGAGATGCCCTTTAGTGTTATTCAGTAATTGGTTATTACAAAAAAATAGTATAGAAAAGCCCTGGGTTTTATCTGCTGGAGAGAAAGGCCCAGAAAGGAGACAGAGCTCAACCATGAGGACCTGGGACAGGGCGTGTGGGGTACCCAGTGAAAGATCCCTGGGTGTGGGACAGGGAGAGAGGGCTGCCAGTGCTCCCCTCCAGCACTGCAGCTGGAGCTACTGGAGGGTTGGGGGTGCTGAGGTGGTGTGTGTGCCCTCCCATGTGGGCTCTGTTCCTGGGGGGCTGTATGAACCCTGCCCGAGGGAGAGCTGTGCAGCCAGGCCCTGCGCTCCCCCGTGCCCCAGGACACCTCCCTCTCTGCCCTTATCTCTGCCCCCTTATCTTCCCAGCAGTGTTTACCAGGCACATTTTTTTCTCATGAAGGAGAAACTTCTGTTTTCAGCATCGGGGTCACTTGGTGCCTGTGGCACTTGTGCACCAAGCCCTTTGCTGGGGATGAGGGGTGATGGGAGCAGCAGCATGGGGCTGACCCCAAGCCGTGGGTACCTGGGCAGCCTTGGGGTGAAGGGATGGGGGCTGTTTGGGCCCCGCAAAGCCCCCTGGTTCTGGGGCAGGATGATGGAGAGCTGCTCCCAGATCTCTTCTAGAAATGGGCCCAATAATTAGACCCATCCGTTCACATGGAGTTAATTAGTCCTGCTCAGCACCAAAGGATGGCTTGAGAGGTTCAGATGTCTCATTATTAGCCCAGAATTTGGCAGGATGATCCCTCCTTACACAGATCCACCACCAGTATAATCAGGAGGCCTCTCCTCTCTTGTTTTTTTCCTACTCCGTGACTCAGGCTGAAGGAATTTTTCCTCTTTGTCCCTTGTTGTCCCTTCTCAGGCAGAGATAAGGGGAATTGGGGCTGGCAGCAACACCCAGGCTCCTTCCTAGGAAGGGAATTATCCCCCAGCAGATCTCACTGATGTTTCCTCTTCCAGGCCCCGGGGTCTCAGCACATCGCCCTGTGCTTGTGCTGTGGCTGGAGGGCGGCACATAAAATGTCTCTGGGGGTCTGCAGCAATTCCATGTACTGCTTATCACATCCCACTGGCTTCCTTTCCATCCCTTTCCCTAACATCCATGACTCGGTCAAACCAGGACTGTAAAACCCTGTCCCTCTGCTGGGGGTGCTGGGCCGGTGTAGAGGTGGGGGCACAGGCAGGAGCAGGCAGGCAGTGTGGTGCAGCCAGGGGTGCTGCAGGCGAGCCAGGCTGGTACAGCCCAGCCCAGCCGAGGCACCGGCAGGCAGAGGAGGCTTCTCCAAAGGCAGCGTGGGGCAGAGGGTGCAGGAGGGGTTCCCAGGAAGGGGCTGGGGTGACCCCGGGACTGCAGCAAGGGTCCCCCAGAGCCACTGCTGCCAGCGACACGTCCCTGCTCTCGCAGTGAGTTGCCACAGCAGCTGACAGTGGAATCACCATTGGTGTGGCCAGAACACCAGAGCCAAGTACCTGGTAAAGCAGAGCTCCCTTGTGTGTGCTGGGGATGAGATAAAGGGCTCCCGGAGGTGGGAGGGGGTTGCACCCGGGGCATCTCTGCAGAGTCTGGCAGCGACATGAGTGACATGTGGCACGCCGAGCGGCACGCTGCCCATGCGACCCCGGGGTGAACCAGACCTCGGGCCCTTGGCTGGGACTCTGAACGTCACAAAAGGAATCGCCAAGGGGCTTTGAGGGAAACATTTTGGCAAAGGGACAGCTGATTAGGTGGGATCCATTATGGGGGATCCACTGCGGCTGCTGTGCCAGCGTGTCCCAGCAAGCTCCCTGCAATGATGCTGTGTGCGAAGGGACGGCTCCTCTTATGGCACCGTGTATCCAGCAGCGGTGTGCCCGGGTGCTGATCCTCTGGAGCCAGCTCTGCAGTCCTGGGAGCGCAGCCGTTCTGCCAGCCCCCTTTCTAATGGCTCTGGGTTTTACTTTTATCAGGAACCAGAGTGGCACGTGGAAACTCGCAGAGCACTTCTCCCCTCGCCACACACGGGATGCTTCGGGCTTAAGCCGGTGCTGATCTTGCCCCTCCATTAACTACAAGATATGAAAATCAATCATTAATAGCTTTGAAAGGTTTGTACACAACAGACGCTCCTTGGAACATTAATGGGGTATTTTTCCCTCTTTTAGGTAAGTTCTAGAGCTTATAAGAAGATTCTCTCTGCCAGTGACCTTTCCTTCCCAGCCCTGTGCGGAGCCGGCTCCTGAAGTGCCAATTTTGAAAGCAGAAGGTTAATCCCTTAAGAGCTTGCTAATCAATCACTGGGGGGTGCAAGGCGTTAGTAGAGGCGAGCAGAGGCTGATAGGGCGGAGGGAAGGACATGCCTGAAACTCTCAGAGGGGCAGGAGGGTCTCCAGTTTGCCTGAACCGTTTCAGGGGAGTGCTTGCGGTTTGGATGGTTCTGCACTTCATTTGTCTCCTGAGGGGGCTGGTTTGGCTCACCCAGATTCCATCTGGGAGGGTCCATACCTGGGGAGGGGGCAATGCTGTGCAGGAACAGACCTGTGAAGCACGGGGGGAGGCAGAGGCTGGGATGACATTGGGCTAAGTTCGCCCTTGCGGTAACAATGGGTCGGTCTCCTCTCCCATGTTTGGTCCCTTCTCCCAGGTAACTAGCAATAGGATGAGAGGAAAAGGTCTCAAGTTGCATCAGGGGAGGTTTAGATTGCAGATGATGAAAAATTTCTTCCCTGAAAGAGGGACCAGGCTGCCCAGGGCGGTGGTGGAGTCTCCATCCCCGGAGAGGTTCAAAACACGTCCAGATGTGGCACTGCAGGACATGGGTTAGTTGACATGGTGGGTTGAACTTGATCTTAGAGGTCTTTTCCAGCCTGAAAGACTCAGTGACTCTCTGATGGTGCCACTGCATACACTCCAGGGATGAGGTGAGCTTGTTCTGCCTGGAGTTTGGCTTGGGAAGGAGTCACCAGGAGCCAGGCAGCGGAGGCATCGCTGGGGACCCAGCCGGGTGGGTCTGGAAGGTCCTGCGGTGCCACGCCAGACGGGTGATTGTTCGGCACGGGACTGGAGCCAAAGTCCAGGACACAAAGTGTGGAGGCTCAAATGAGCGAGCTGTAACCAGAGAGCTGACCCCCTGCCATCCCAATAAACTGATGGGTTCTGCTGGGACTGTGCCATGTGCAGGGACATCAGCTGCAGCTGACGGGTCACCCTGCAGGGACCAGCGTGTGTGATGGCACCAGGACCCTGCACACTGCGCTCTGCTCCTCGAGAGCTCCTCTGGCCCGTGGCCACCACGCCAACCGGCTCACCTGGCTTTGGAACACCTCAAACAGACTCGGGTCTGTGGCTGGTGCGTGTTTTCTGCAGCCATCATGATGTTGTTCTTCGTTTATCAGGCTCAGGTACGAGCCAGGTGAGGCTCTGTGTGTCTGGCGTTTAAGTAAGGGACTTGGGGAGCTGGGGACAGGAAGGTCTCTGCAGCAGTGCCTCTCTGACCAGGACTCTGTGCTGCAGCGTTTGCAGCTCTGTTGAAGCTGTTAGAGCTTCAGCAGCTGCACATCCGATGAGAAAGGGCCTTCATAGTGACTGCTGGGGTATTTGTTTCCAGTAAGAGCTTAGCTGGCATTTCTTTGTACCATGAGGAGCCTTTCATTAAGCTCTCCTGTATCCTGATGTATCCCTGTGCTTGCTCCTCAGCTTGATCTCCTTCCTTGGTCAATAGGAGCCGCCGAATTCTATCTTATGAAATGCATGCTGAGATTTTGCTGAGCTCCAGAGAGATGCTGGGTGCTCCAGGATGGAAAAAACCCTTCAGCACACCCAGGTTGGGCCTGGCAGCACCACAGCATCCTGGTAATGAGCAGCGGCTGTGACCCACGCAGCAGCTCCCCGGAGGAAGGAGGCCAGGGCAGCTGGAGAGAGAAAGAGCTGCAGGATAATGAGCAGGGGAACAATAGCTGAAGAGGAAGGACAGGGGCTGGCTGCTCAGGGTGCTCCCACCCCCACCAGCATCAGACCCGTCGGGAGAGAGTCCAAAAGAAAGGGATTGCTAATGCCAAGTTCGAACTCCTGTCGCTCCTTTGTCATGAACGTATTTTTGGGCATACCCAAAATAAAACAGAGCTGGCACCAGGACAGCTGAGAGCCTGGAAGTCGTTATGCAGCACCACCAAACCGGACTGCTTTGTTGCCATTCCCAGGACTGTATTTTTGAGGCTGACCCTTCCCCAAACTAAACCCTTCGGACAGGACCAGGAGGGAGAGCAGCTGGCAGAGAGGCCATGGAGCCCTGTGGCATGGAGGGGATGGGCAAGACGGGTGGGGAGGGCAGGGGGACACCCCATGGCTCCATCGACGGCAGTTGGATGTGGGTAAGGACCACACCTGACTTATTCTCGTGGTAAAACCGCAGGACCTACTACAAAAACCATCGACTGGTTGTTACAGGTACCTTTGGGCCCTCAAATCCAAGAACACCTGAAGCACAGTCAGGCACTGACGTGGCCCAGGGGTAAGCGGAGCCAGTGCCATCGGCACAGGATCTGGGGAGCAGCATCAAGTCATGCCTTCAGAAACACAGCCCCAGGGTTCGATGGTCTGTATGTCCATCCATGGACACATGAGCGTGTAACTGGTGCTGTACAGCAAAGCAGAAGGGGCCGTGGGGGTGCATTTTACCCATGTGCAATACAGCTCCAACAGCACCCACAAGTGATGTGTTTTCCAGTGAGCTGCTGGGCATCGCTCCCTTTGGAGCAGGGCAGCAGCCAGGGCTCCTGGAGCAGTGCGGTGAGCACTCAGACAAGCCCAGCGCTGCTGCTCACAGCAGGGACGGTGTCCTCAGGGACCAGGCACCACCAGCACTGGTGCAGCAACCCCAGCCCAGACGTTCTGGGGCCACAAGAGCACCTGGACAGGTGCCCTGGGAGGCCATCGGATGCTCCGTGCCGCAGCTGCTCCATGGGAAAAGGTGAGTCACCCGCTCCAGCCCCATCAGGGTGCCAGCGAAGGGTGAGGGTTCTGCAGGAGATGCCATGCTGTGCGTGGGTACACGGCATGTTCCTCCCTTTATCCAGATCAACTCATGTGGAACTGATTGGGAAGGAAAACACGGGTACGGCACAGAGGCGAGCGGAGGGATGACAGCTCAGCAGGGCCTGGGTAAGTGGGGGTTGCTCACAGCAGCAAGAAGTCACCCCCATGGCTTGGAACCACAGCTGTTACTACCCGCAGCCCTCAGAGGTAATGTGCCAGGCACTCACCCACTGTTTCGGTGCTCTTCTCCCATCCCTCACTCTTCCCACTTAAAATTGTCCCAGACGAGTTTTAATATCTGTGTTTTGCTGTGTTACACACACAGTAGGAGTGTTTATCGCCTGACTTTTTCTCCCCTATGCTCCTAGTGCTGACCAACGGCTGGACTCGATGGTCTTAAAGGTCTTTTCCAGCCTCCTCATTCTGTGATGAAATTTCCTTTAACCCAATAGGTGTCTCGATCAAACACCCAGTGGAATGTCAAGTGACAGTTTTGCCTACGCTTAAACATGTTTGATATTTCTTTATAAAGGGAGATTTAACTGCAGATCCAGTGTTCCTGCCTTCCTACTATCTGCTAGACACTAGCAGGTGACGTTTTGCCACTGGTGCGATGATGCGGGTGTTTTCTAAATGATATTGGAGCTCCTGTGTTCCAGACCCGGGCGCTGCCTCCAGCCATTCCCCAGCAGCCTGCCGAGTGCTGGGAAGTGCATTCAAACACTTCCCCCTGCAAACCGGCACGGGTCCGGGTCCGGGCACACGCTCGGGGCCAGCGCTGGGAGCCGATGCTGCGTGAATGTGTGGAGCGGCTCAGATCTGGTCACTCTGCCCAGCGCCCTTTGCACATCTGGAAACAGCTCACGTCATCCTGTCCCAGCCATGTACGTGCGTGAGCCCCGCTGCTGTCTGGCGACTTCCCAGCCTGATGGATGCCCACATAGAGCTGTGCCCCTGCACCACGAGAGCCGGTCCTGTGCCACACAGGATGCTTCTGCTACAGGGAGTATTGTTAGTGTTTCCCTCCATGCATTCAGTATCAAGTACCCAACAACAATTCCTGATTTCATCTCCCCTGGCATACGATCCGCCCCGTCTCCTGCCCGTGTGTCTTCTTGGCCGCTTGTGCAGACTGTGTGATGTGAGTAGAAGCACTCCGTGAGACCTGCTCTGCAGAATCGTCTGTCTGGGCTGGTGGCTCAACAAAAGAATCTCTCTGCTGAGAATAGTGATTTCCATTTAAAATGGCAATATGGGAAGGAGGCAAGATGCTCCCTGCTGTAATTAGAACACGTTTCCCAGTATATCTTTAGACTCGTGAAGCTGAGCTGCTCAGCTGGGATGAATGTCACCTCCATTAACTCTACTCCTCACCGTGTTGGGATCACAGGGGCATCACAGCAGCAGTGCCCATCAGAGACTATGTGCTTCATCATCTTGGTGTATAATATCGATAAAGGCAAAGAGGGATGAGAGAAGACATCTGGAATTCATCCCCACAGGAAGGTATGGCAGCCGAACGGTCACTCACCAGGGCCTCAGGGACCATCGCTCAGCCCCTGTGCTGGCCACTCACTCACGATGGATTACCCGGGACAATCTCTTGCCCACACAGTACCCAGCCCACACCCTGTTGGGACTCAGCCGCTCCCCTGGGCCTGGTTGTGCCGCGTGTGGATCTATTTAATCAGCCTGAGAACAGCTTTTGTTTTCGAGACAGCCAAATGTCAGCTCAGGCATTACAAATGCGCACAGGCGCACGCGCCTCTCGCACCGGGGAGGGGAGAGCATCTCCCTGTGCTGTAGCAGCACGCGTCGGGGGTCTCCTTGGGGACCCTAGCAGGCTGTGGTCACCTCCACAGCTGTCCTGGTTTTGGCAGGGGCAGAGGCAACTGTCTTCCCAGCGGCAGGTACCAGCTGTGCCCTGGGTTTGGGCTGGAGTCACGCTGCTCACACATGGGGTTTTAGCTGTGTCCAGGCAGCGCTTGCACCAAGCCAAGGGCTTCTCAGTGAGGAGCCTGGGGGTGCCCGGGCCAGGACAGCAGAGTCATTGCTGGGGACACCCCGCACCGTGCAGCCTTGTGCTCAGCACAGAGTGGGGCAGTGGGCCAGGGGTGGTGATGGCTGCTCAGCGCCGGGCTGGGCAGCGGTCGAAGACAAGTGTGCAGCTGCCCTTCATTTGTATCACTTGGTTTTCTGCTGTTTTCTTTCTCTTTTTGTTATTTTCCTTTTCATTACAAATTGTTATCCTATTCTCTTATTTAATTTCAGTGATTAAGCTGTTACTAAACTTTGTCTTCTCACTTGTACGCTCACAGTTCCCATCCCACCAGCGAGGGGCTGTGTGGGGCTGAGCTGCCGGCTGAACCACGATGGGAGCTGGCAGCATCCAAGAGCAGCGGTAAGGAAAGTGGCTTCTGCTCCGCAGGGACAGCAGGGAGGGCACAGGAGGGCAGAGCAGTGGCAAAGCAGAGGCGTTGCTGGCAGAAGCACCAGCTGAGCTTTGGGCTCGTATTCTGCCGGCAGTTTTCGGGAGCGGGCTGGGAAGGCGGTTAAGACTTGCTTTCTCCCAGCAGTGTGTGTTGTATCCACAACAGACACATCTCATTATTCTTATCGGCTCTTGAACTGTCATGTCCCGGGCTTGTTTTCCAGGGAAAGGCAAACAGAGCCAGCCGGGCCTTGCAGCAGTGAGCAGGTCCCATGCTGCACTGCAGTGGGCGGCACACTGGGGCTGCTGGGCCAGGGTCCCCCATTCCCCATGTCCTGCTGCCGCCCCAAACCCCCTCCTGGGCTCCCAGGACACACACACACCCCTCCTCCGTGGCAGAGCGGCTCTTGCCATGCCCCGCTCCAGTGCACCCCCGGGCCAGTGCAGAGCTGCAGAGCAGACACCCACCCCAGCAGCAAGGCACACGGCCATCGCTTGCAGTCTGCCTGCTTGGTTTTAAAAAGCAGTTTTAGACAGACAAGGAGCTGCTTTTTGTGTACAAAAATATGTGTTGGGTGAAATCCTTTAAGCCAGAGTTTCCTCAGTTCCCACCTGTGTGCAGGGGGCTGCTGGGAGCCCGGCTGAGGGACCCCATACGGCTCAGAAGGCACGGTGGGTTACATATGGCATGCAGCGGCATTTTAAACTAAAATCAATTTGTATGTCAGGTTAAAATCAATTAGTATTTCAGGCTCATCGTGGAAAACCTGCATGCCACTGGAGGGGTGCTGGGAAGAGATGCCAGCCCCCATAACGAATGAAAAGGAAGCGATGGGGCTGCGGAGACCAGAGGAAGGAAATCCTGTGTGATAAAGCACGGTTTGACCTAGAGAGGCCCCTAACGGAAAGGGCACCGAGCTCACCAGAAGCCATTAGGTCACAGCCAGCCCTGGGGAAATGGGGACCGGGCATTGGCGCAGCAAAGGCGGCCACAGGGAGCCACTCAGCCCCTGAGTGCCGTGTCAGCGAGCCCTTCCAGCAGCACTCCCAGGTGAGACCCAGCAGGCCCCTCATGGTCTGTATGTATACCCACACAGGCTCACCCTTGCTGAGAGCAGGCACTGCCATCATCCTCCTTCCCCCGGCCGCTCAGCCAGTGTGGGCCCACTGCTCACACCAGTGCGCTGGGAAATGCTGGAACTGGCACCAAAATCTTCCTGACAACCAAACCCAACAGGTAGAAACAGCTGGATTTATGTCCAGCCCGTTCTCTTCACATACCCCCACGCTGCGATAGTGCAGCGCTAATTGGGCTGACTGGGAATTTCCATTTGCTCTGGAGCGTGCTTTCATTCCTCATTGGGGATTTATCATCCATTTGAGTTAAGTCAGCTGTTAACAGAACAAAACATTCAGTTTAATGGAAATCAGGGTATAAAATCCCAGATTTTGCAGAAAGTGCATTAAGAGGCGAAGCTGGAAGGGATTCAGCCTCAGCTACACCAGGCAGAAACCCAGGCAGCTCCAAGGCATATGCTGGAGCTATGGAGGAGAAGGTGCTACCGCAACATGCTTCGTGGTTAGGGCCCAAAATAAGAACAGCTCAGGGAGAAGCGCAGGAAGGCGCTGATCTGCTGGCTGTGTGTGGAGCCGTGTAACAGCATGGCTGCTAAAAAATGTGCCTCGTTCTGTCCCCATGTCAGTGCTCAGGCCTCTCACAGCTGAAGCACAAACTGTTCAAACCAGTATGTGAGAGTTCCATTTCCAGTGCCACAGGCTCAGCCGGGCCATGAGGAGACGCGAGCTGCCGATGGAGCAGTGGGGATGTGGCTGCTTCACAGCACGGGCTGTGCAGGACCCTCAGCACGTCCGAAGGGCCAGGAGAGCAGGTGAGGACCGAGAGGCACCTACCTGGGCTGCAGCAAGAGGGGAAAGGTGGCAGGAACAACTGGGGAGGGTGGCTAGGTGAGGCAAAGAGGAACTGCTGAGCAGCTGTAGTAATCGGGGTACAGAAAAGGGCCTGATCTTCTGACAGAGGGGGCTCTTCCCCATGAGATGCTGGTGTGGTGTGGCACCCTTGAGGGGTACAATTGGAAACTGCTGGGGCAGGGAGGCAGCTCGCTGCTTGTCACCAGTGCCAGCAGCACCGTTACTACAGTTTACCATCCAAACAGCCATGGAAACGTGAGAGGATGCCCTAAAAATGTTCTAGGAGTGAGGTGAGTATCCTGGAAAGTCTTGCCCTGGCACCGCAAGCAACATAATCAGTTGAACCACAGACTGGTCTGGGTTGGAAGGGACCCCAAGGGTCACAGAGCTCCAACCCCCTGCCACAGGCAGGGACACCAACCTCCAGGCCTGGAGCTACACAAGGTTGCCCAGGGCCCCAGCCAACCTGGCCTTCAACACCCTCAGGGACGGGGCACCCACCACCTCTCTGGGCAGCCTGTTCCAGCCCCTCACCACTCTCTCTGCAAAGAACTTCCCCCCAAGATCTCCTCTAACCCTTCCCTCCTCCAGCTTCACTCCAGCCCCTTGTCCTGCCAGGCTCTGCCCTTGAACAAGCTGATTCCCCTCCTGTTCCTCTGCTCCCTTCAGGGACTGGCAGGCTGCAATGAGGTCCCCCCACAGCCTTCTCTTCTCCAGGCTGACCCAGCCCAGCTCCCTCAGCCTCTCTCCATAGGGGAGCTGCTCCAGCCCTCTGATCATCTCTGTGGCTCCTCTGAATCCTCACCACCAGTTCTACATCTCTTCTGTACTGAGACCCCAGCTCTGGACACAGGACTCCAGCTGGGGCCTGGTGAGGAGCCTGGAGTTTCTCAGAGCAGATTACACATCTGGGCTTGGAGACCTCGGTAGCAGACCAGGAGCGGTGCTGCTGCAGGCGAGCAGCCTGGCTGTGGCTCAGCCTCCTCAGCTCTGCCCTCGGGCACTCTTATGTTTGCATTCGACCCCAGACACGCGTATGGGCCCCGCAGGAATGTTACACAAGGCGAGGCGAGGCGAGGCGGCTCCTCTCTGCCGCCACGGCTTCGTGTCAGACCAGGACTTGTCTCTCCCGCCCCGGCCAATGGCACATCAGTGGTAAGCCTGAGGTTGGTGTGAACGCTGCTATGGGGGCTTGGGCAAGCCTGGCATGTACAGCTGCCTCCTGCTCACACTCTTGATGGTCATTTCGGCCCTGTGTTAACAAACCCCGGCCCTGTTGGGAGCTGGGCTCACTAGCCTGGCGCCTGGCCCTGCTGTAAATCCTGAGGCACACCTCCTTCCCTTCCCTTCCCTTCCCTTCCCGGGCAGCTGCGGGTCCCTGTGGTGCTGCCCGACCTTTCCTCTCGGCACAGCGGGTTTATGGTGCTGCTCAGGTAACAAACAGCCCGCAGGCCATAGTGCGTGTTTACTGATGCTATCTAATGCTGCTGCATGACTCAAAATTTGCTCAAGATGGGAGCTCAAGGAGGCTGCCAGGAGAAGAGATGTGTTAGCAGCGGGACTGAGCAAATCACCAGTGAAATAACACTCACAAGGGAAAGATAAAGGAAAGGGCTTCTCCTGTGCTAACAGCACCACTTTGTATTTTATCTGGTGTTTGTTTTTAACACAATCACTCAAGGCCTTCCGGAAAAGCACTCTGGTTTGGGCACGCAGCTGAGTCTCCAATGGCTTTTTCATAAACCAACATGGCAAGCTGCGTAGCGTTACACCGTGTTCACCATAGGTCTGTCTGCTCTGTGGGCGTTCTCTCCTGTGGGTGTTTCTTTAGTGGGTGTCTCCTCTCCTGGGAGCACGGGGTGAAGGGTTCCTTTTCCATAGCACTTTGCAGTCCTAGAGGGCACCACTGAACGGGCTGGCTCTGCCACATATTGCTTACAGGTGTTGCTTCCTGGCCTCATTTTTCGCTTCCCTTTCTCTTCCCATTCGATCTGTAGTGTGATTAAAAAGACTCTTCCAAGTAGGAAGCACGCAGGTAGTGGGTGAGTACAAAAAGAAGAACACCCAGCCTTGACACACGAGAAGAAGAGGTCTTGTGTCTGCAAAATCCAAGCTGCCACCTCAAAGTTGTAGTGTGTGTAACTTGCCCCAAAAGCGATGCCGGGCTGGCATCTCCATCTGCATCCACTCGCGGATTCCTACCGGGGCACAATGTGCAGCTGATTTCCCAATTAAGCTTTGCCAACAAAGTAGCTTTATAATTTAGACAGACTCAAAAAGTTTGAGGAATCAATCCATATTCATGAAGCGCTAGCAGTGCTGCGTCTCGAGCGCAGCTTTTTGCTGAGAGCAGCTATGACTAGCTCGTGTCTCACTCATCCTCACTGAAATGTGAACGGGGAAGAAATGGCTGAAACCAGCAGATTGTGTTTTGCTAAGACAATAAATAATAATCGTATTCTGACTCCGGTGCCAAATGTATAGCGCTTAATTAGAGGTCAGTGGAGCATATTTCTGCTCAGCTGTTCCATTTACAGCGATTAACACGTTGGAGCGGCTCAGGCTGGGCTGCAGCGCAGATTTCAGAGGGCTGGGGGAAGGCAGAGCAGGGAAGCGCCGTGCAGACGCCGGCAGCGGCGGCACAGCCGGCACCCTGTGGCCCGGGGCTGGGGCTGGGATGGGCAGGGTGTCTGGGCCCACTGTGGTGTCCAGCCCCTCATGGCATCCTGTGGCTCACAGTGTCCAGCCCACCGCGGTGTCCTAGCCATTGCGGTGTCCATCCCCTCCCGGTGTCCCGGCCATCGCCGTGTCCAGCCCCTCACAGCATCCCAGCCATCGGGGCATCCATCCCCTCCCGGTGTCAGGGCCCGTCCTGTCCCACGTATCCGTGCCGCGATCCTGCCCGTGCACACCGGTGCCGGCCTCGCCTGCGGCACCACGCCCACCGCACCGCGTGGGCCCCGCAGCCCCGCCGCTGCCCCCGCAATCCCCCCGCAGCCCCGCCGCTGCCCCTGCAAACCCCCCGCAGCTCTGCCGGCCCCGCTGCCCCTCGGAGCTGCGCGGCTCGGGCGGGTCGGGTGACGCGGGTGGGACACGGGCGCCGCTGCCCGCGCCCCGCCCCGCTGCCCCGCCGCCCGCACGCCCCCGCCTCGCAGCCCCCGCAGCCCCCGGCCCCGCCGCCGCGTGCCGCGGGCGGGGAGCGGCGAGCGCCGCCCGCCTGCGAGGGCGGTGCGGGGGGCGGGCGGCGCGCCCCTGGGCCGAGTCGGCGCCTTGTCCCGCCCGCAGTCCGCCCGGGGCCGGCGCGCAGCCTCCGGCAGCAGAGGGGCTGCGCCCGCTCTCCCCGCGGCGGCGGTGCCGCTATGGAGGGGCGTCCGGCGCCCCAGGCGCCGTAGAGCCGCTGCCCCCCGGCCGCCCTGCCCTGCCCTGCCCTGCCCGGCGATGGGAGCCGGCTCGGCCGGGGCAGCTGCGGGCGGGACGCCGCCCCCCGCCGGGCGGACGCTGCCGGCGGCGAGGAGAGGCGAGCGCGGGCTGCGAAGGGCGCCGCGGGAGGCAGGTGGGGGCGGCCCCGGCGCTCTCGGAGCCGGGCTGGGGCGCGGCGGGGAGCGGGGCCGGCCGTGCGGAGGGGATCTGGGGGAGCCGGGCGGGCGGAGGGGAAGCGCCGGGAGCGGGACCGCGCGGGCGGAGGTGACTTCGGGGAGCCGGGCGGAGCGGAGCGGAACGGGTGGGAGCGCCGGGAGCGGCGACGGGCGGGCGGCGGGTTGTGGGACGGGGCCGGCAGCCGCGGAGGCGGCCGGGGCGGCGGCGCTCGGCTGAGGAGCGCGGGCGGAGCGGCCGCCGCTCCCTCCCTCCCTCCCCCGCCCGGCCCCGCTCCGCTCCCGCTGCCCCTTCGCGGCGCTCGCCCCTTCCCTTTTCCCGCTCCGCCGGCGCGTCCCAGGGCCGGGCCAGCCCCAGCCTCAGCCCCGGTGGCGGCAGGCACGACCCGCCGCGCTGTCCCCGGCCCGGGCTGGGTGCGGCGGGGCCGGTCCGCACCCCGCGCGGGTGGCGGCTCAGCCCGGGCGGGTCAGGTCTCCCCTGGCAGCCGGGTGCTCTCTGCTCCGCTCTTTCTTTCAGACGCGCTGCTGCCCCTGTAGAGACCTCGTCGCTTCACCTCGGGCCTATGTGACGCTGGTGGAAGGACCATGACCGAGGTCCTGCTCTCTGCTGCTTTGAACGGGACTGAGCCCAACCTGTTACCCAGCAGCGGCTGGTCAGCGGGAAACGCCACCACCAAGTGTTCCCTGACCAAAACGGGCTTCCAGTTCTATTACCTGCCCACCGTCTACATTCTGGTCTTCATCACTGGGTTTTTGGGCAACAGCGTGGCCATCTGGATGTTCGTCTTCCATATGAGGCCCTGGAGCGGCATCTCAGTTTACATGTTCAACCTGGCACTGGCCGATTTCTTGTACGTCCTGACTCTGCCCGCCCTCATCTTCTACTACTTCAATAAGACCGACTGGATCTTCGGAGATATCATGTGCAAGCTGCAGAGGTTCATCTTCCACGTGAACCTGTACGGCAGCATTTTGTTTCTGACCTGCATCAGTGTGCACAGGTACACGGGGGTGGTGCACCCCCTGAAGTCGCTGGGCAGGCTGAAGAAGAAGAACGCGGTGTACATCAGCTCCCTGGTCTGGGTCATTGTGGTGGCTGTGATTTCTCCCATTCTGTTCTACTCGGGCACGGGGATAAGGAGAAATAAAACCACGACGTGCTACGACACGACAGCCGACGATTACCTGAGAAGCTACTTCATTTACAGCATGTGCACCACGGTGCTGATGTTCTGCATCCCGTTCATCCTGATCCTTGGTTGCTACGGGCTGATCGTGAAAGCTTTGATTTACAAAGATTTGGACAATTCCCCTCTCAGGAGAAAGTCGATTTACCTGGTTATTATTGTGTTGACAGTCTTTGCCGTGTCTTACCTTCCCTTCCACGTGATGAAGACCTTAAATCTGAGAGCCAGGGTGGATTTCCAGACTCCGCAAATGTGTGCCTTCAACGATAAGGTCTATGCCACCTACCAAGTGACCAGGGGTCTCGCCAGCCTCAACAGCTGCGTCGACCCCATCCTTTACTTCCTGGCAGGTGACACCTTCCGAAGGCGCCTTTCCAGGGCGACCAGGAAATCGTCCAGGAGAAGCGAACACAACGTGCAGTCCAAGAGCGAGGAAATGACTCTCAATATTTTATCTGAGTATAAACAGAACGGAGACACGAGTTTGTGAATGGCTGAGAAAGATTTGGGAACAGTTTGGGAAAAAAGTCCTCCGCTTTGAGACAGTGGGATGCTGTAGTGCTCCAGTGTGTGAGGAAAATCTACAGGTCTCTCAGATTCCTTTTAGATAAAGCCTCAGTTTCTGATTTTAGAAAAAGCTTAACAAAGTAAGTGGAAGAATTTTAATGGGAAATAGCATGTTGAAATTCAGCTCTCCTTCTCCCTGTGATAGTCTCGTTTCTCTCTGACTTGTGTCAGATAAAGTAAAACGCAGTAAATCCCCTGAAGGAAGGCAGCGATCCAAGCGCTTCTGTTGTAATTGGCTTAATTCTCCCACGTTCTAAAATGCTCTCAATCAGCCTCCCTTTAAAAGTGGGAAAGCAAAATAAGGAAGGGCAGCATCTCCTGTGGCTGGGTCCGCACACCCGGCCCTTCGCTGGCTCGCCGTGGTGTTTGACCGGGGAGTCACGGTGCGGTTCCCACCTTGGCGGCTTTATTACTCCTTCTTCTCCTTCTAGTGTCGATAATCGTTTGGTAGTTCGGTGGCGTTTATGATTCAGTCGTCTTTGAGTGCTGGTGTTTTACTAAAGGTAGGCTTACTGGTGCGTGTGCGTGGTGACGCTTTAGGATTGCGATGGCTGCTCGTGGGGAACCTGGGCCCTGCTTGCAGGCAGAGTGGCTCCTGGGTGGACAGACCCCTCAGCGGCTGGCGGGGCTCTCCAGGAGCCGGCTCCGCTCGCACGTGTGTCGCTGTGCCTTTGGCGATCAGACGTCGGCCTGCAAGCGTGTGCAATGCAGTTCCGAGCAGCCGACGGTCCCATCCTGCCTCCTCCCGCGTGGAGGAAGACGGGCACGATGTCAGCCGAAGGAACCGCGGGACGGGGCCGAGCGTGGGCTGAGAGCACCTGGGGAGCGCCTGGGTTCCCCAAGGCTGACCCAGGGGAGCACCCGGGTTCCCCAAGACTGACCTGTGTCTCGCTTGGCTTCTGGTGTTGGGATGAGCGCTTGGCTCCAGTGTTGGGAGCCGTGCTGGAATTCCATACGGGTAAAACATGGGAAACGCGTGTGCTGAAACTAACTGCACCTTCTAGAGACACAGAACTACAGCTGCTCAAGCTGCCCGCGGTTTCCTTTGGTACGAGGGTATTTCTGTGCCTGGCAGTCTTTAGGGATAGCCTAAGAGTTGCTTCCCAAGGAAATCATTATTAAAATGGATAATATAAATGGATTCTATATAATAATATACATATGTATTAAAAAAAAAATTGGGGGAATTAATTTCTTTGTACTGTGACAAATTACTGTATTGACAAGATGTCGCAATATACTACGGACTAAACCTGGCCCTTTATTCTATATCTTCTCCAAATGTGGAATAGGTCATCCAAAATTAGCCGAGCTGCAGTATTGTGCAACACAAGAGCTAGTGATCCGAGCGTGCACAGATCGTACATGGGCAGTCTTACTCATTTCTCATCTTTTTTTTTAAAGAAATGTATTTAAAAATTACTGTGTGCTAAAAATGGTATGAAAGCATGCTCTAAATTATCTACTTTAGTGTACAAAACTAAGTTTTATGTAATAATCCTAGGGGTGATTTTAAGAGATCTTTGTTCCTCCGGTCTTCAGAGTAAAATACTTCTATTTTACTTCACTAATTTCCAGTGATTGGTAACGAACAAGAATAGCTCTAGTTTTTTGGGGGTTTTGACCACGTTGTAAAGCAGCTTCTGTTCACACGTGCGGCTTCTCCTTCTGCAAAACCCCTATTTATTGAACTTATTTATTAGAAAGCTAAATGTAAAGTATGTAAAGTGTGGTTCTCCGTGTTCATCCTCAGGATTGGGCATTAATGGGAAATTTAACAGCATGTTTCAATCACTGTAATACTGTGTCTTCTGACAGAACATCTTTATAATAAACTCAATTCCACCCTGACTATTCACTGTTGGTATGTAACCTAGTGATAAATTAAGCTGCTGATTTATAGCCTAGAGATAAATTAAACTGCTGCTTAGGAAGCAGAGCTTCTCGAAGCGACATTAAGAGCTCGTTTAGCCCTGCAAGATGAAAAATGTAGAGGTAGTGAAGAAATCCCAACCAAGGGTCAATTGCTAATTAATCCCTGCTGACAAAAGCCTGTGGAATGGCTCAGCCTATTTATATCCCCAGAGAATGAGCCTGGCTCACAATAAATGACTTCTGCTATTATGTGATTATTGGAGACTTCATTCAACTGAGGCATGCCTTGCTTGGAATGGCAGATGAATTACATGGGGAGAGAGCATAAAAATAGAATCTCCTCCGAATCTGCTGCTCTGGGTTTAGAATCGCCTTCGCTTCCCAGCTCTCCAGGGTCTGTTTCTCCCTTTCAGTTAGGAAATAAAATGTTCCGCTAATCCACGTCTGAAAAAGGATCTTAAACAGACAGCAGGATGCAAACCCTACGCCCAGGTTGGGCCTTATGGAGCTGCGTGTCGCAGTATGTCTGGCTAATATGGCAACGTTGGCTGACTCTGAGGGTGCGTATGAAATCCAAGCGCTATGGAATTCTGCGGGCCCAGCTATGGGGTGGGTGTGTTGGAGGACAGACCTGCGTCTGGACAGACACCCTGCCAGGAGCTGTGCCTTCTGGAGCTGGGGTGGCCGGCAGCCCTTGGGGTTTGGAACAGCAGCAGGGTTTTACCTTTCCTTGGGAGTCCCTGGGACCGCTCTCTGCTTTATCCTGCCTCACTGGGAACTCTGCAGCTGGCCAGGCGACTCACCCAGCCCATTGCTGAGGTCTGTTCTGGGACTTTATTTGATGAAGAGCAGCCATGGTGGGCAACTGCCCTCAGCCCCTTTACCTCACAGAACCATGGGGAGCCGGACGCCGACAGCCATCGCTGACCACATCCTGCACACCGTTTAGTTTCCATCTTTCAGCTCCTGGGACCTGCAGCACCGATGCCTCAACCCACATCCTGCTCTGATGCAGCTCCCTGCTCCACGTGTGCCGAGATGTCGCAGCCTCCCCTGAATCCAGCTGGAACCTGGAGCTGAGCCTCACAGCCTCGTATGAAGCTCCTGCTCTGGTTTTAAGCACTGCTGTGTTTGATGGAGGGTAGTTGGAACCACGGTGACATCCCACCAGACGCCTGTCGCCTCCTGCACCATCTCTTCTTGCCTGCCACCAGATGGATGGGTGTCTCGGGCCACCCCATGAAAGGAAGCCAGTCAGATAGGGGGGATTGGATGCCAGTGGGACAAAAGGGAGCAGATCTTCAGGCAGCATGCTGGCTGGAGCCATGAGCTCCTGGGGATCTTGGCAAGACTCTGCTTAAATATTTGCCTTTTGGCACCTCTTACTAGGGCATATGTGTGGGAGACAATGAGTCCGCCAGCCTGAGGGCCTGGGTGAGGCCTGTGTTCATCCATACAGCCCTGCCGTGGGGTCAGCCAAAGGAGCCTCTCCCCGGGCCGCTCAGGAGTTCCTTTCTCACCAAGCCACCATGCAGAGCTGCAGCCTTTGGGCCGGTCATGTGTGGCAGGCCTGTGTGGCAAGAACCAGGTCCAGCTCATTGTCTCACTATGAGGACCACCTCCAAGTTCCACCTTCCCTCCCTGGGCCGCGTTGGCCTTCGACAGGCAAAGGAGATGAAACGTTTTGTGCTCTCGCTTTTAACCTATTCTTCCTCTGGGTATATCTGGGAATCTCCTAAGTATAAATCACTGAAGACGCCAAAAGGTTTGGAGTAAATAGTTATTTAGAGCTTAAGTTTCATCTGCAGTGATCCACGCCGAAACAAATTATTATTCATTAGCTCTATTTTGCTTCCCCCAGCTCACAGGGTTAATTTTTCTTCCTCATTTATGCCCATTAACTCCCACATCCAGTGATCTGCACTGAGAATGAGCTCGGAATGAAACCTCCACATGGGCTGCTGTCAGGCTGTACGGGTTCCTAACAGAGCATGCGGGGTTGTTGTTGTAATTGGTTTGTAGGGCTAACAAAGCTGTGACCAGATGCTAGGAACCAGCAGCCTCATCCCTGACCGTGTTTTGAGCGGGAGATGGCAATGAGCACCCCAGAAAGCTGCCTCCCACCCCCACCTCCCTGCAAGGGGCCTGGAGGGGGCTGTTGCAAGCCTGTGTCCATGTTGGCTGCCCACAAGTGAACACTACAGGGTATCCCATCTCACTGCCTTCCTCTTCAGGGCATCCCACTGTCTTCCTCTGCATGTCCCGGGACAGAAGCTGCAGCTCTGTCTCCAGCATGTGCCCACAGCCCAAACCCTCAGCGTTACGCTGTACAGGCCCGAGGAGGGACCGTACCAGGCTTTCCTGAGCCTGGTACCCTCCTCTTCCTCCATAAGGAAGGATGGGGGGAATACACAACACCCTGGGTGCCCAGCTGAGAAGCAGGAGCCCTGGGAAGTGGGGCTGGGTCAGTCTGGAGCCCGCTGAGCAGAACGCTTGTCCCCCCAGCACTGGTGCCAGTGGGAAGCAGGGACCCGGCTGCTCCCCCTGCCACCCCACACCATGGTCCTGCCGGGCAGAGGGGTCTGCCACAGCCCAGCACCTGCCAACTGCCAGCCTGGGACTCTCTTGGTCCTTGATGGGAAGTGTTGTAACAGCTCAGACCTGAACAAAAAGCGCTAATAAAGAGGAGTGCTGTGTCTCTAGGTATGGTGACTGCTCAGTTCTGTGCCCAGCTCCTTACTTTTGATGGCTGGACATCCCTGCTTGCTTCCAGCAGCCGGGTCTGCACTGCTGGTGGTGGTTGGGATGGGAGCTGCAAGTCCTGAAGTCAAATGTCAATACTGAAAACATATTCTGAGCTCCTGAGCAGCCGTGCTGGACACCACTGGTCCCACACTGGGGATGGTGGGAGCTGGGCTGGCCCTCAGCTGGAAAGTCCTTCAGCCCTGCAATGAAAGCCCTTAACGTTTAAAGGGGAACAACCAAACCCACAGAATCCAACCAGTAGCTACAGATGCTGGAACAGGACCCTGCCTATATCTGCTGTGATATCTCTGACTTCAGGGGCTTTGCACCACACCAGAATGTACCACAGAACAGTGTTTCTGGAGCCTGACCCACCGGCACAATGACTGCAGTACTCTGGAGACGTACAGCTCGTGAGTCAAGAATTAACATGAATTAAGGGCCACTACTGACTTTGTGGCTGTGAATTACAGTGTGTTTCAAGGATACCTCCCCTATGGAGAGAGGCTGAGGGAGCTGGGCTGGGTCAGCCTGGAGAAGAGAAGGCTGTGGGGGGACCTCATTGCAGCCTGCCCGTCCCTGAAGGGAGCAGAGGAACAGGAGGGGAATCAGCTTGTTCAAGGGCAGAGACTGGCAGGACAAGGGGGCTGGAGTGAAGCTGAAGGAGGGAAGGGTTAGGTGAGATCTTGGGGGGAAGTTCTTTGCAGAGAGAGAGGTGAGGGGCTGGAACAGGCTGCCCAGAGAGGGGGTGGGTGCCCCGTCCCTGGGGGTGTTGAAGGCCAGGTTGGCTGGGGCCCTGGGCAACCTTGTGTAGCTCCAGGCCTGGAGGTTGGTGTCCCTGCCTGTGGCAGGGGGTTGGAGCTCTGTGACCCTTGGGGTCCCTTCCAACCCAGACCAGGCTGGGATTCTATGATAAACATGGAAAATGTTTATTTTTCTATTGTCCTGTGGTTTTCATATCATTTTGTGTAGGTTGAGTGCTGGTGAGGTTTGCCTGTGATACCTGCTGAGCTGGTGGTACCTGCCATTGGAGCTCAGGCTATGCCATGGCTTTAATTGTAGTAAAAAAATCCCCTTAATTGTCTATAATTTTAACAAATAAAAAGATTTTTGGGGTTTGTTTTTAATAAAGCACAGGCCTGTTTGCACGTACACTTGCTGTTAGGCATGGCTTTTGGGGGTGTAACTATTTTTAGTGGCAGTAGCAGTGCAGGCACAGTTACTGGCACTGTACCTAGCAACCTGTGACAGCACCAATAAAAGGATGAAACCCTTCTCCTGCCTTTTCCTGTCGCTGCAGTTAATGCCTGTTTCCAGGTGATTCTTTGCATGGTGACACGAGCTTAAACTAGGTACTAGAAGGTGTGTGGGGTATGAAATGCACATGGCCCTGAGGGGAACCTGCCTGGGCAGCTCAGGACCAAATCAGGATGGGGATTCAGGGGGAGGGTGTTTGCAGGAGGCAGGAACTCATCCCCCTTCTAGCACAAGTGAGATAACGTGTGTGGGTTTGTGAGCAGAGGGCTGGTCCCCTCTGCACTCGCTCACAGCACCTCTCCCGATCCCCACATCCAGCACAAGGGCATCCTACTCCCCGTCCCTTGGCAGCTCCCACTTGGCATCGTGTATTTGTCCCTGCAAAGAGTGTCCCATAGATGTGGCCGTGCCCTGGCAGCCCAGCGTGCACCACCTGCTCTGACCCAGCAAAAGCTCCGTCTGTCTTACCCAAACTTTCCTTTCCTCTTTGGGAAGGGCTGGTTTGGCTGCAGGATGCAGAGCGACCGGTCCTTCCCAAAAACATTTCCCTCCTTTCCCATCCCTGCCTCAGCTGGCCCTACAGGTATCACACATTTCACATCACCTTCTATTCTCACACCACTCACTCATTCCTGGCTTCACATAGCGTGGAGCTCCCCGCTGCTGGGGATGCACTGCCAGGGCGCAGGGTGCTGGGGTACAGGGTGCCCGAGCCGTGCCTCTGTTGACTCCCTCTTCCTGCAGCAACACCCTGTCACAGATGGGATAGATGAGAGGGATGCGCTTCACTCCTAAGAAAGAGGCAACCATATGTTTCTTGATATAAAACAAAGGGTGTGACGGTGTTTGGTGATAAATGTGACAGTGATTAAGATTCGATGGTAAGGTAATCTTGATTATTTAGTACCTGGAGAACAGGGTGAGATGAATCTGTCAGGGAGACCCTCCTGTTGAGTCAGGAGGTTCAGAAAGAATCCCCTTGCTTCCTAAACTCCTTCTCAGAGAGGAGCCTAGGTGCAGCTGGGTTCAGTCTTAGTCCCAGACTTGGTCAATGCTTGATGTCTAAAGGATTATATATATACACAATCAATCCTTTATACTTCGCTCAGATCACAAAGTTTAGTGCACTTATTCCCAACTCACTTCCTGAGGAGCTGTTGCAGAGCTGTTGCAGCAGGGATTCCCTCAACCTCGAGGAGTGACCTTGAGAGGTGTCCCTTTCAAGGGAGATCCTGACATGCAGCTTGCTGTCATTTCCAGAGAGCTCAAAGGGCTCCTGGGCTGCTCACTAGTTCTGGAGTAAGATGGCTGTCTCATAGTCATATTTACATACCAGCCACGGGTGCCAATGGACACTGCCCCGTGTCCGGGTGGGCACGTTAGCATAGACAGGCCTTGGCTATTGTGTTATCTGTCGTCCTGAACTCACTGTGAGAAGGATGCAGACATCACAATCAACACCAGTGGATATCAATCAATCAGTCAATCCATCCATCCATCTATCCATCCATCCAAATGTTACAGGAAGTCAGGAGAGGATGGGGGCAGCGGGGAGGCATACCCTCACACACCTGTGACAGCTCCTGCCCCAGCAACTGGGAGAGGCGAGACCCCAGTGCAGAGCCCGAGCAGCCAGACCCTTGTCTGGCATCGCATGGAGAGGGATGCATTTAGGGTTTAGATGCCTCATAGCAGTGTGGGGCTCTGATGGTGACAAAGTGCTGCCTTCAGTAGGTCTCTATATTTCATTTATCACCACTTTTATTTTAAAGTTTATTTACCTTTTTCAGTTTCTTTTTCCCATTCTTGGTTTATCTTTACCCCCCATGAAACCTTTACAGCTTTGCTGTAGCATCCCTTCAATTGTGATGATATTTTCTTATCAGGAAACAGATTCCATCCACAACAAATTGTGCCAGTCCACCCCTTCCCAAAGTTCCCTCCCCACCCAGTAAGACCCAACAGCCTCTTCCACCCCCAGCACAGACCCTTGAAATGAAGTCAGGTCTGGACCCATAAGGGCTGTAAAGGTCTGCTCCCACCCATTGTATCCACAAAGCCAGCCCTGTACAGCATGCAGATGCCATGGGTTTGACCTGATGGTGCGCTCCTGTCTGCCTCCCTTTCCCCTCAGCCTAAGCATGCAAACACAGGTTGCTGCTACCCCAGCGCTCCTGAGCGTACGGAGTATTTGTTAATGAACTTTTAAAGAGTTCTCTTAGAGCATGGGAAGATGGGAGACAAGCCTGCAGAGACAGGCAACGGGCTGGGAGGCTCCTGAGAGAAGAACCATCCTCCCTGTGCTCGCCAGGGTCCATGTCTCTGCGGACCCCTCCCATCCCTGTGGGGTTAGACCTGACCCAGAGTGAGGCACGGGGGTGCAGGGCTGTTTGGTGCTGCTGGGACTGACCCAGCCATGCCTGCCAACAGGCATATAAATACCCAGAGAGCTCCCAAGCTACACAGCAGCTGAGCGTGGGTGTCACAAGCACAGCAGTGCTCTACCAAGGGTGTATTTATAGCCCCCAAGGTGTCCCTTGGGAACAGTGTCACCAGCCTGCACGGCAGCAGCAGTGACCCACCACCCTGCCCAGCCCTGCTCTGGGTGCTGAGCTGCCCCTCCTGCCTGCTCATCCACCAGAGCTGGGTTGCACGAAGGGCTCATCCCACTGGTGGGAGCTGGAGGGGCTCTCAGCACTGACAGCATCCCCACCCACCAGCTCGGGCTGTGGGTCACGGTGGCTGGCACTGGGCAGCATCCAGCAGGAATGCATCCTGGGCATACCTGGGCTGCCTGGTTGAGAATCAGGCAGCAACTCCCATGGGGAAACCTGCTCTTGGGGTCCTGAGCAGCTGCACCCCTGCCTGTGCGGGCTGCTGCCTCCCCTGGGCAACCACCACAAACCCTGCGGAGCGCTGGAAACACCGCCTGCCCTTCCCAGCATCCCCATCAAGCCACGGAGCAGCGGAGCTGCTCACATTAATAATTCATACCAGTCTGCACCGGTCAGATTACGGCTCTTCCACACAGCATCAGCCCCACTTGCTCCCCCGGAGAGTGTGGCAGCAACCCAGGGCCAGGCCGAAAGCCATCAGCCAGCGCCCAGCCCCTCTCACGGCCCTCACGCAGCCAGCCCAGGGCTCAGTTCTGAGAACCAAAGTTGGGCCCTAGTACCCTGTTACCAGCCCTTGAGGGGACTGAAGCTTCCATGGCGAAGGCTGGGGCATCCCACAGCCGTCAGGACACGGTCACGCTGGGCTTGTCCCCTGCCCTCAGATGTCAGAGCTCCAAGCTCTGGCACTGGCACACAGGCACTGGCCACCCCCCAGCAGCACGTGCCCCCTGACAGAGCCTGCTCTGTGACAGCAGCGCCGGGGGTAAAAGAGCCCCTGCTTCAAAATGTGTTTGCATCCACTGCAAACAACGGCCTTCTGTAGGAAAGGGGTTGTTCTCCCAGACAGCAAGAGGGAAGAGGCTCAGCTGTGGAGAGGAGGGTGCTGGGGGAGTCCTGCAGCGCCGGGCTGGCACCATCCCTCAGCCGACCCAGCGAGCAGCTGGAAAAGTGGAGCAGGGAGGATGCAGAGAGAGTGTGGAACCAGCTGCTGAGCTGCAGAGTCGGACATCGGCACCCAGTGCTTGCGTGGCTGGAGCACCAAGGTCCTTCCCTGGGTGTCAGGTCCCCCAGGCAGACAGACCGGAGTGACCGAGCTGAGGAAGGGATGATCCCACGTGCCGCTGAGCATCTCAAACCAATGTGCCGGAGGCTTGTGGCACAGCCCTGGCACCAATGGATGAGGACTTGGTCTCTCTGGGACCCAGCTGGGAGGAGGTTGTGAGGGTTATACAGAGTTTTCATCCTAAATATTATGCTATTATTAATTCCAGAATAAAAAGTGCTTTTAAGAAACCACAGCAGCTTCATTCCTTGGGGATTGCTTGCATGGTTGAATTTTAATATCCTCTTTATATCCACCCAAGGAGTCCAGTCACACGTGGAAGATGAAAACTTTGCATTGCAGAGGGGGAATTATTTATGTTTGATAATGCTGAGGGCTTTTTACAGGACTTGACCAAACAGCACCACCCTCGCTGCTGGTGCTGCCTTAAAGCCTCCTCTGACCCTCCCACAGGGGAGCCCCGTCAGCAGTGGGTGACCAGGAACATCCCCAGCACTGCTGAGCCCCTCTGGTGCTGAGCTGGGACGGGGCTCTGGACCTGCCGGGTGGGTGCCACTGGTATTACTGGAGATAACAAGCTGGACTCAGGCAGCCCAAAGTCCATCCATCCCCCTTCCAAGGTCAGGCTCGATGCTGTGATGTGTACACCTGCACCAAAGCAAAGACACCGTGTTTCTGCTGCAGCTGCTCTGCCCGGGCACAGCCCTGCTCTGCACGGTGCTGCTGGCACTGCTTCCCTTGGGCAGGCTCTTCCCAGCCAAACCACACCGAGCAGCATCACAGGCACCACCGGCACAGCCTGGAGCTGCTGCTGCACCACCAGCACCAGGGACCTGGCTCCTTCAGCACCTCAAGACACTTCCTGCACCAAGAACTTTGGCAGCAGAGGGAACCCCCAGGCCAGCAGACAGACCAGTACATCCCATGCAACCAGTAAGAGCAGCATGCTGTGGGGATCTCATTCCTGCTCCAGGAAAGCCGTGAATTAGTGGTGCTGCCCCACAGCACATCCCAAGGGACACACACCGCTCTGGCAGGGAACTTGGGGCCAGCGTGGGCAGAGGTTATAGAATCCCAGTTAAAACCAGTAACTCACTGTGGGGAGGGGGCTGTACCTGTGGATTTCATTTTACAAAGACAAGTGAAAGCTTTGCAAAAGAGATCCCAAATGATCACCCCTGGATGGTTCTGGAGGGGCTGTTCAGCTGCTGGCAGCTGGAGGAGCTGGCTGAGCCCATGGGCAAGGGAGGCAGCAGGGCAGGTTGGTACCACTGCGAAGGGCCTGGTTGGGGTTGGGGTGATGGGGGTTGAGCCAGGACAGGGCTGGGTGTGCAACCAGAGTGTCTTTCCTCCCAGAAACTCCCATTCCCCCATTTCCCATTATATTCATCCCATGACCAGTGATGTCCTCCAGCACATACGCCCATGGGAGTTGCTCGGCGTGACAGTGCCAACCAGGGACCACTGGATGGATGGATGGAGCCTGGCTGCTGAACCAGCCCATCCCCATTCACATTCCCATCCCTTCCCATGCCATCTCACCTCATCCCCATCCCATCCTCATCACCACCCCACCCCATCCCATCCCCTCCCCATCCTGGCTGAGGGCAGCCAGGCAGACACAACACAGAGGCCTCTCAGGGTTTGATAGCTCATCTCTGCGGTGACACCACCCAGGCCAGGTAGAAGCAGCGTGCCCAGGCCCTGCCTGCCTCGGGAGCTGCAGCTTTCTCCTGCCCCAGCGATGCGTCCGGACACGTTTGGCACTGAGCACTCAGTGGGTGTTTAACATTCCTGTTTGTTCCTGCGCGGCGGCAGCGACGCTCCCTGCGAACCCTCTCTGCAAGCGTGGCAAAGCTGCCTGATGTTACAGCCTTATTTAAAACAGTGTTTAGATAGTAAAAGCAGCCACTTCCCTCCGTCCCCACATACCAGCTTCCCATTAAAATTCCTTCTCATGCTCTTGCACAAAGACTAATTTTGGCAAGAGGCTGGCGTGCCCTAGATTTTTAAAAGACTACTTGTTTTGAAACAAAGTCCTTTGGGGAAGGGAGAGAGTTGGGAGAGGGACTGCTTCCTCTCCCCGCCTGCTCCAGGCCCGCGGCAGCTCCAACTCCCCCATCCCATCATCACGCCCAGGACCTTCATCGCCCCCAGTCGCCCCATCACTCCCAGCCAGGCAGGTGCAGCAGCATCCTCTCCCCGCATCGAGGGTGCTCCTGGCCCCGCAGAGGGGTGCTGGAGGGGAGCAGGAGCTTTGGGCCCCCAGCACGAGAAGCTGGGGGCGGACTGAAAGGCTGCCATTCACCTTGACATCTACACGCTAAAAATACCGTTCCCAATGTTAAATGCTTTAGGAAAATGACACCAGAACTCAGATGTTACTTCAGGGGCTGGGCTCAGAGTAAGAGCTCTGGCTCTGCACGTGGGGTCTCGCTGCCGTCGGAAGGGCTTTGCACCCAAGTGATGATTATTTCCAGCAGTTTCCTC
The DNA here is from genome assembly GCA_027925045.1 of Hypotaenidia okinawae. Taxonomy (NCBI): domain Eukaryota; kingdom Metazoa; phylum Chordata; class Aves; order Gruiformes; family Rallidae; genus Hypotaenidia; species Hypotaenidia okinawae. The sequence continues at coordinate 27,944,461 of BSDF01000010.1, read as the reverse complement.
TCCGGTGTCACCTGGGCACGCTGTCAGAGCATGGCTGGCATCAGAGGATAAATAACCCAGCGGTGTCCGAGGCAGCGCCCCAGGGAGCGGGTACGGAGGGACCCACAGAGGCAAATTATCGGCTGAAGCCTCACTGCAAGCAGATGGAGGAGGCTGACTTGGCTGTTTGGATGCGATTCAATGAGAAATGTTCTCTAGCCTTCCCTCTCTGCACGGGGGATAGATCTGCAGAGAAAAACATTTCTCTGTGCTGTTTGCTGGCAGGACTGGTGCGGTACCAGCGATATCTGGCACGGCTGTGGCCAGCTCCACGCGCCTCTCTGAGCAGGCACATGGAGAAGCTGCTTCCACTGGCTGTGGGATCATCCACAGGCTGTGAAAATGAAGGGAGGTCAGATCCCAGTGAATCCCACTTCCCAGTAAGTGGCTGTAGAAGCAGCTGCCCTGTGAAACCTCTGTGGGGGCTGGCAGGACCCCTGCCCGCAGCCAGGGCAGAGCCCAGCGCAGCCACAGCCACATCACCCACACAAAATGCACTCCACAGCCCCCTGCCAGCCTCGGGCAGCAAGAGGGGACCAGAGCTGGTACCCGTGCTAACACCTGCATGCCAGATCTGTGGCTGCTGATGCTGACAGAGAGGCTCCACATCCTGGAACGCGGCCCCAAGCCATCACCATGGGGTTTGGTCACCAGCTCCGCTCAGCTCTCCTGCAACTGATACTGGGAGGGATGACTCAGCCCTAAGTATAGCTATCTGCACCCAAAATAGAGCAGAGCTCTGCACCCGTCAGCCCCCCAGCAACCCCAAAATCAGGGGGAGCTGAAGGTGCGGTGTGGAGCCGCAGCCCATGGGATGTGGCACAGCCTCTTCCCCACCTCAGGACAGCCCCCAGCTGCTGGGGTTCAGTCAGCCTTCAGCAAGGACCGGGGAGCAGACTGGCTGGACGGTGGCACCCAAAGAGCTGTGGCCAACAGCTCGATGTCTGAGCACAGACCGGTGAGGAGCGGGGCTCCCCAGGGTCAGAACTGGGAGCAGGACTGTTCAACAGCTTTGTCAGTGACATGGACAGCGGGTCACAGCCTGTAAGCCCAAGCTGTGTGGTGGGTTGACACACTGGAGGGAAGGGGGCATCCAGAGCGACCTGGATGGGCTGGAGGGGGCGGACCATGCAAACTCATGGAGTTCAACAAGGGCAAGGTCCTGCACAGGGCTCAGGGCACAGTCACAGGCTGGGGGATGGATGGAGAGCAGCCCTGAGATGAAATTGTGGGTGTCGGGGGTCAAGAGGCCCAACACGAGCTGGCAGTGTACACCCACAGCCCAGAAAGTCCCCTGTGTCCTGGGCTGCATTCCCAGCAGCAGGACCAGCAGGGCTGGGAAGGGGGATTCTGCCCCTCAGCTCTGCTCAGGGACACAGACCTCCCCTCAGCGCTGCATCCAGCTCGGGGGTCCCCAGGACAAGGGGGACACAGAGCTGTGGGAGCAAGTCCTGAGGAGCCATGGAGATGATCCAAGGGCTGGAGCCCCTCTGCTCCAGAGCCAGGCTGAGAGATCTGGGCTGGCTCAGCCAGGAGAGGACAAGGCTGCTGCTGGGGAGAGCTCCGAGCCCCTTCCCATCCCTCGAGGGGCTCCAGGAGAGCTGGAGAGGGGCTGGTGCCCAGGGCAGGGAGGGCCAGGCCCAGGGGAATGGCCTTCAGCTGCAGGAGGGGGATGGAGAGGGGCTGGGAGGCAGAAATCCTTCCCGGGGAGCGGGGGAGGCCCTGGCACAGGGTGCCCAGAGAAGCTGGGGCTGCCCCTGGATCCCTTGCAGGGTTCAAGGGCGGATTGGATGGGGCTCTGGGAACCCTGAGCTGGGGGGTTGTACCTGCCTGTAGCAGGGGGGCACTGTGAGCCCTGCCCACAGCTCCCTAAAATGAAAGCCCTTTCCCTCCCACATGGCTCCTTTGTGTTTTACACAAACCTCAGCTCTCAGTCGCTGCTTTTTTAAATTTACACTGAGGCCAGAGCTGAGAAGAGGATCAGTTACACAGTGCCTAAAAATACACTACCAGCTCCACACACACGTATCTACTATGTGCACTGCACGTGTGCACCAATGTATGCAAAGCACCAAGACCCCATTCCAATCAATACCCTTTTTTTCCACTTTAAATGGCAGATCTGGAGTTGCCTGCTGCAGCATCCAGCCTCACAGGGAGTGAAGCTTTGCAGCTCTGCCCAGCCTTGTTTGAAACAGGCACCTCCAGCTCCACCCTGCCATGCCCCACACGCTGCTGGGGGCTCAGAACCACAGCCCTGGGAGTTTGTGGTGCCCCAGAGCAGGTGGCTGCAAACCCAGCCCGGTCTGTGGAACAGCCCCTTCCCCAGGGGCTGGTACCCAGCAACCATGGTGCTTTTGTGCTCTGCACAAGCACAAAGATGGGGCTTGTGAGCATCCTGAGGGGACCTGGAAGCCCCGGGAAGCCCACACTGCTGGGAAAACTCCAGGAGGAAACGGAGGAGCTGGAGCCACCCAGCCCCATCGTCCTTCCCGTCCCGAAGATGAGGGGCTGCGCTGGGCTCTGCTTCACCTTAGATAAAGGTGTTTAAAACATGGAACAGAAGAGTTTGCCTCTTAGGCTGAGACAAGAGGAACTTGTGTCAGGCTCTGGCCCGAAGGCTGGCACATCCCAGGCACTGGGAAAAGCTCCTGCACTAGGACAGTGCTGCTGCCTCACCTTCCCCCACCGCAGCCTCGGGCCTGATGGCAGCCAGTGCATGCAAACCCAGGCTTAATTACTGAGCTCTGACTAACCTGGCTGTCATCACCACCTGCAATTAGCTGCCAGGTCTGTGAAGCTCGGCGGGTGACACGCAGGATCAGAGGCCGCAGGAGCTTGGCTGGGGCGCGTTGTTTCCCAGCTGGATTTTGGGCCTGGGGTGCTTTCAGCTGCCATCTCTGCTCCTCCCAGGCCAGCAGCGTGCAGGTGGGGCTGGCTGAGCCCACAGGGTGACCAGGGGGCTCAGGCAGGACATGGCCCCAGCCAGCTGCCCCAGGGTGCTGTGCTCAGGCTGATGGGAGGGAAGATGCTGGGTGGGAAAAGGATTTCAGAAGCAGAAGTCAGACAGCCTTAGCCAAAGTGACAGCAGCAGAGCCCTTTTACAATGGCAAAGTGCTGAGATTTACTGGTTTGATGTAGATATTCTGTCTTCCATGATACCCTCACCCTGCCCCTCAGTTTGCTCCTCCTGGTGCTGCTCAAGCAGGACATGCTGCACCTCCCCAGCAGCAGCGAGGGCACCCACTCAGAACAGGGCACTGAGGGGCCCCAGGACACTGGGCTGGGCCCCCCCAAAATCCCACAGGACACTGGGCTGAACTGGATCCCCTCCCAAGCCCCCCAGCTAGGAGCCAAGGCACACACCCACCTCACCTGTGCTTCTTTCCCAGTAACACTTTTCAGGGTATAAATATGCCCATGAGATCACTCCAAGTGAGTCATATTTCAGTGTCATCTAATTATTAGCTATATTATATGATGTTTGCCAGCTCACATTGTAAACAGTTACTTTATATAACTTACAGAGAAGTGTGTCAGGCTGCCAGTGGTTTCTGAGATCTCTGCTTTGGAAGTTATTGGAGTAGGATGCTCCTTTGCATCCACACTCCATCCCAAAGGAGGAGCAGCCAGAGCCCTGTGGGGTGGGATAAGGACAGTTACTGACACTGTGAGAGAGGAATAGTAACAGCCACAGCAAATTCACAGAATCACAGAGCTTTAGGGGTTGGAAGGGCCCTCCAGAGCCCATGGGGTCCAACCCCCTGCCAAAGCAGGGTCCCTAGGACAGGGCACACAGGGCGGTGTCCAGACGGGGCTGGAATCTCTCCAGAGAAGGAGACTCCACACCCCCTGGGCAGCCTGGCCCAGGGCTCCCTCACCGGGAAGAATTTCTTCCACTCACACCTGATGGTAACACAGAGGAGACCCTTACCTGACCATGCAGAGTGCTGCACCAACCAGAGGACTGATCCAACATCCTGGCTGCCCCCAGACTGCCCCAGAGGCACCAAGGAGCACCTCTCCCCACCCAGCCCCTTTTATGGGGAAGTGGTGTCAGGGGGTGAGGAAACACCCCGGGGTAACTCAGCTCACCTGGGCTGACTCAGCTCACCTGTGCTGGCTGCTTGGGGAGGGGAATTCTGGCCTGGCCAGAGCCAGGACAGGCTCCAAACCCAGACTCATGTTTTATCCAGTGAAATGAGGTGCAGTGCTGGTGTCATTGTCAGGTGTTGTCAGGTGCAGTTGTCATGAAACCTTTTGAACCATGCTCAGAGGGGGTGATCCCCCAGCTGCCCGCTGCCTTCGTTGGCACTGACACTGTGATGTGAGGGAAAGCCACAAAAGGCGATGACAGGTCCCTGTGGGACCCCTCAGGTTCAGGTGTGGCAGGGCCGGCACCGCTGCCCCGCATCTGCTTGGACTCTGCCCTGGGGACTCTGCTCCGTGCAGGCTGTCACCTGCGGGTGTGACATGTGGGAGCGACCTGGAGATGTGCAGTTGCAGGACGGGGCAAGGAGGGTCACTCTGGACCACTTCGGCAGGGGCACTGGTGACCCTGCCGTGCAGCATCGCACAGGGGTGGCGGAGCAGCTTCAGCCTCTGGCGAGGCAGGGGAGCCGTGAGAAGGGACGTGGGGTTCATGGTGCACAGCGGAACCCGACGGGCATCACCTGCCACGGCCTGGCACCTCCCGGAGCCACCCCCTGCTCCCACCCGGGTGATGCAGATGTGTGCGGCAGGAGGGACCCGGTCCGGGCTCCCAGCTGAGAGCGGGGCCGGGCAGCCGGGCTCTCCGCCGCCTCCCCAGCTCGGGCGGGTGCCTGCCGAGCCGGCCCCTCTGCCATCTGGCTCCCTTCTGCGGCTGCTCGGCACAGCCCGGATCCCAGCTCCCTCCCACGGCCGGGACAAGCCCAGCAGAAACCCGCCCGTTACCCAGACACGGCACCGATCCCACAGCCCCCCCGCACGGCACCCTGCCCGCAGCCAGCAGGATCCATCCTCAGCCCCACGGAGCAGGGACCAGCCTTGTCCCCCAGTTTTTGGGGCGCTGTGCTCTGTGACGACTGTCCCCTCGCGCTGGCAGAGGATGTCAGCCAGCCCGGGGTCACCATCCCCTTGGCCATGGCGAGCTGTGCCAGCTGCAGGGACGAGGATGGCCCCCCATGGGCCACGATGGGGTAAAGGCTGGTCAGAGCTTTTGGGGAGCTGTACAGAATGTGGCACGGCGTGGGGTTGAGTTCCCCACAGAGCTGTAGGGGTTGGCAGGGCCCTCCAGAGCCCATGGGGTCCAACCCCCTGCCAAAGCAGGGTCCCTAGGACAGGGCACACAGGGCGGTGTCCAGACGGGGCTGGAATCTCTCCAGAGAAGGAGACTCCACACCCCCTGGGCAGCCTGTCCCAGGGCTCCCTCACCCTCACTGGGAAGAAGTTCTTCCCCAGATTGGGGTGGGACTCCCTGTGCTCCAAATAGTGGCTAGTGAGTAAATGCTGAGCAGATGTCCTGCCTGCCTGTGGCTTGGAGCCCCAGCGTGGTACCTGGTGAGCATCAGGGATTTCCCTCCAGGCTGTCCTCTGGCCGGGCTCACACCGGCACAGGGCACAAGAAGGTGTGATCTCCAGCTCCAAACCGCTTCAGAAGGCTGCAGGTTCAAACAGACATCACAAAGCCAGAGCTAGAGCTGTTTCCCTGGGAAGGACCTGACCAGAGCAGCGATGCTGAGCTGCAATCCACTGTGTTTCCAACTGATGAATTAGAAGCAGGATGCTGCAGGACATCATTGTCCCACACCGTCTCCACAAGGAGCCTTTCAATAAAAGGATGAAACACGTCTGGAGCATGTGAGGGTGCCAGCAGGTTATAATTATCATTGCCCTCACCTCATCAGCAGTGTTTAATTGGTGCCAGGGTCTTTGTCTGCCCTATTCAGGTTAACCATCATCCTGGGCGCTCCCGGTTCCAAGCCCCGGAGGGAGCAGGGATCTTTCTGGGCCGGGTGTTTTTCCTCCTCGCTTTTCTCCAACGCGTTCCCCCGAGGCGCCGGCATCTCGGGCTCTGCCAGGGGCACTCACCGCCCGCGTACTGGGAAGGCAGCCCTGAAATAGCTGCTGGGAGCCGCCCCCTGTCACTTGTGCCTCCCCGGCGCCCGCGGCGGGATCGGCGACTCTGGAGACGCGATTCCACACTTGGGGGAGTGGTGAGACTTCTCCTGAGGGGGCTGCGGGGGTCATGTGGGGACCTTCCCAAAACACTGCACACCAGCCCGGGCAGAGCGGGTGATGGGGGTGGGATGGCCCGCGGTGAGTGCCGGGACCTGGACCACACGGCCCCCGGCCCCATCGCACCCTGTGAAGGGTGGCTGGCCCCATGATTTTGAGGTGCACACAGGGGGTGATGTGCATGGGCTGGAGCAGTGCTGGGGTGAGCTGGGTCGGCTCCTGGGGGTCTGTGGGCTCCCTGGCAGGCAGGGGAATTTATGTAGGGGTTTATTGGAACACTGGGGGTTGCTCTGGTGTCCACCAGGGAGCTGGATGCCCTCTGTAATGGGTGCAGGCAGCAAATGGGTGCCCAGACTGTCAGCAGAACGATGCTGCAGAGGAGGAGACGGGGATTCGTGCTCGAGCACAGTGAGTTTGAAGCATGGGAGAGCCCATGTCCAGGCTCTGGGCAAGAATCATCACAGGCAGAGGGTTTAAACATAAAACAGGTCATTGGATTATGCCAAACAGAACTGGGAAGCTCTGGCACTGCCATGCCCTTACCAAGCAACCCGCTCATAATCAGCCCCCCAGAGCCATAGCAAAGGGTTTTCCTTGGCCTCCAGCATCAGGCCCAGCGTTGACCGAACCCCCAGCGCTGGGCAGGGTGTGGGGAGGGGCAGCATCACCCCACTTTGGTGCTCCCTGCATCCCTCCGGCTGCCTCAGGTCCCCTGGGACCCTCCCCCAGGGAAAATGCACAGCAGCTTCTTCACCACACCCCTCGTGTTCAGCTGACCATCACCATTAAAAAAGGATAAACAAATAAATAAATGAATGAATGAAGTAGTTGAATTCTTCCCTTTTCCCAAAGCTTCCTCAGGAGGAGAATGCCTCTTTTCACATGCCCGGAAACGATTTGGGGAGCTGAGCTGTGGGATCCTGTCCTCTGCCCATCCCTGGCAGCCCCCTGCGACCCATCTGTCCCTTTGCTGCCCATCTATCCAGTGCCCAGAAGAACCTGCCATTGCCACGACAGGCTGAGGCAAGAAGGTGCCAAACAGGCCCCGTGTCACCTCGCCAGGCACAAGCTGCTGCTGGTTTAGGCAAGTCCCACTCAGCATAACTAAGGGGTTTTGAATCTCCTGCTTGAAAAGCCTCCTGGATCTTGCCAAGCTCCAGCAGGGCCCCGTGAGAAGCAGTGCCCGTGCCAGGGAGCCTCACGTGCTGGAATTCACAGTCACCAAGACTATTGTCCTGGTTTCGGCTTTCCAGGGCAGAATTAAACCTCCCTGGGGTGCCAGGGGGCCACCGGCAGCTCCGGGCTCTTCCCAGGCTCCCGTTGCAGATCTCCCCTGCAACATCATCCCACAGATATTAGGGGATAGTGTGTTTCTCAGAGGCGAGTGCCTGAGTGCTCCCCAGAGCGAGCCAGCTCTGCAGCCAGCTGGGGGCTGCGGGAGCCCCCTCGGACCAGGACCTGCCGGCACACAGCCAGGCAGCGCCGGCGGGAGCTGGGAGCTCTCCCTGGGATATAACCCGGCTGTGGGTCACGGCTCCCTCTGCTCTGGCACTGCACAAGTCCTGCTTGCAGCCGAGGGCTGCTGAGGGCAGCAGTAAGGAAAGAGGCAAACTGTTAGAGACCTGTTACTCTGCCTGTGTTGCAGCACTGAGCACACCGAACACTGGAAGCACTGGGAATGCTGGGAGCATTGGGAGTGCTGGGAGCACTGGGAACAGCAACACTGCAGCTCCTGCCCCGCTCTGCCCGCAGCAGCTCAGCCCCACACAGGACCCACAGCCCGTGCCCACGCAGGCAGCGCCAGCATCGCTGGAGCCAGCTGTGGAGCAGGGGGAGAGCCCGGCTGAGCGGGCACAGAGCAAACCCCTCTGCCAGGCCCTGCAGCACCCCTCCAGCTGGGGCAGCTGCTCCCCTTCAGCCTGCCCCACCAGCTCTGCTTCTCCCAGCACTTCTCCCCAAGAGCCTTTCCACACTCCCCATCACTCTGGCTTGGCCCCCTGAACACCGAGCAGCCGGTTTGCCTCTCCCCAGCACAGCACAGCGCCCACGGCCGCGCCTCGGGCTCCAGCTGCCCTTCGGCTAACATTCCTTACTGCAGGATAGAGGGGAACACGCCACCCGAGGGTCCCACACGCCCACGGCAGCTTTCCCACCACACGCCGTGTCTCTGGCTCCCACTCAGCCCCTCCTGCCGGGCTGCCGCCAGCCGGGCTCCAGGATCCTGTGCTGGAGCTGCACTGGGCCGTGCTGAGCATCTCCAAGGGTGCAGGATGGATCTGCCCCTCACCCACTGCCCACACAGCCACAGCCAGGGCCAGTGGCACAGGGACACAGGGACAACCCACTGCCTGCCCTGCCTGCAGCCAGGCTCTGTCCATCCATGCATCCATCCCTCCATCCATCCCTTCATCCCTCCATCCCTCCATCCATCCATCCACCCCTCCATCCATCCATCCATCCATCCATCCATTCACCCAGTGCCTGCCCAAGGGGTATGTGGGGAAGGACAGGGTTCCCTTTATGCTCCACGGTTTGGCTCCCCAGGGCTGAGCCCATTTACACTTGGCTCCCTGGGCACTGTCATGGGGGGAAAAGGCCACTGCTGACATGCCCCCAGCACCGAGCAGGATCAGCCCCGGGCTGCAGCCCCCAGCCTGGCTGAAAGCTGCTTTTCTGCAATGAAAACACCCCCAAACATCCCGTGGTGCAGCCTGTGAGCAGCCGGAGGAACAAAACATCCCCTATGGAGTAAAGCTGCCGAGGGGCCAAGCTGGACGGGATTAGCTGGGACTGTACCCTGAAGGCATGGAGAGAAAGGAGTGGGGAGAGCCTCTGTCCCCCCAGGACCGGGGTTGCTAAGTGTCTGTATGCAAAGGTACAGCCAAAAAAGGGAATTCCGGATGAAATGTCCCTGCCAGCACCACCCCTGACCCTCGAGCCCCTCGCCCTGCCAGGGCTGGGTCACATTCCCGGGGCTGAGCAGCAGGGTGAAGGTTTCTGGGGACACACACGGGCTCTCCCTGCCCTTCCCAAAGAGGGGACTTCCCAGGCAGCTCCTGCGTGCCTGTGATGCCATCGCCGCGTCTCTGCTCATAGCCCCGTGCCCGCTCTGGAGGATGCTACTGCCCGGCTGGAACCCGCAGCTCCCACCCGGCGGGGACCAGCGGGACCCAGCCGGGGCTGTGGCCGAAAAGCCTCGGGCGTGTGTGCATGGGGAGAGGGGAAGGGACGGGAGACGCCGTGCCCGAGGGACGGCATCGGCTTGAGAAGCGCTCTCGCCTGCCTCTCCCCGAGCGCCGCGGGGCTGGAGCACAGCGAGGTGGGTGTGAGGAGCCTGAGCAGGGAGGGAGGCGTGATGTTTCGGTAGAATGCAAACCAGAGCTCCAGCAGCGTGCTCAGCAAACGAGCCGGCAGTGGAAGCAGACGTGTCAGGAGGGAAGCAGGGCACCTCCAGCCTCCCCGGCACCCGGCAGCTTACAGGAGGAGAGCTCTGACATTATGGGCTGCTCCAATGTGTCCATAGCAAGAAACCTCACGAAAGCCAAGAAGCATTTGATTCCTGGAGAGATGAGGCATCTTTCTTCTTGAGCTTAACAGTGTCCTAATCCCACGGAATGAATGCTGCCCTGTTAGCCTGAGCTCCTAGATACTGTATGGTGGGTCAGTTCAGACACACACTGGAAAGCATCGCTCAGCACCACGGGGCTCCGGCTCCCTTTCGGGGTGGTGATGCGGTAGCTGGGTCCAGCTCCACGGGTATCACCAGTGTCTGTGTGTCTGCCCACTGCGCACAGGCTGCTCGGCACTGGCCGGGGGTCCCGAGGCTGCTGTGCTACCCCCACGGTGCTGCTGGGAACAACACGGGCTTCATCCTCTGGTCCTGCAGAGGAGTGTGAGAGCAGCTCAGGTAACTGCACTGGCAGTTCAAGGAAGTGTTATCTCTTCACTGAGGGATAGAGGGATGGATGGATGGATGGATGATGGAGGGATGGATGGATGGATGGATGGATGATGGATGGATGGAGGGATGGATGCATGGATGGATGGATGGACAGATGGAGAGCAACAGTATCTCTTGCTGTTCCATGGATCTGGTCTCATCCTGACAAAGATTTTATCTGTGTTTAGCAAAGGATGCATGTGTTTGTTCTCCACTGCAGTTAAGTATTGCCTGTTTAGGTGGTTCTGGAGAGCTGGACACAACTCCTGCCTCAACAGCGTGCCTCTGAGGGGGCCAGTGTGGGCTGGGTGTGAGAAGCCCCTAACAGAACTCTTTCCCTGGGGGTAATTGCTGTGAAGCCTGTTGTAAGGGATTCGGCCCCTTGAGGAAGCCACAAACACGTGCTGTGCCTGGGAACAAGTTCTGACTCGCTGTTTGCCCTCCCCAGGCTGCTCCTAGACCCCCTGTGCTGACTCCCACTTGTGTGAGGGAGGGGAGCCAGGCAGAGCTGCCTGGGAGGGGGTGAGGAAGGGTGAGGGGTGCAGCACAGCAGAGGTGACAGCCCTGGTGAGGGTCTCCATCCTGGAATCGAATGCCTGCTCTGCGGCAACATGGGGTTTGTGCTGGGGAAGCGGCTGGTGCAGAGCTGGTGCTCAGCACCACGTGTGAAGCACACAGAAGGGATGGCTTCAAAGAACGGCTCACTTTCCTGCAAAGCCACCCTGCTCCTCCTCTACAGAGCCACCCCAGACCCACAGGCATCTCCATGGTTACTGCTGGGTGCCGGATGCTCCAGCAGCACCCACAACTCAGTCAGGCTCCAGCAGCTAGGCAGGAGCAGGAGGGAGGATGCAGAAGTTCAGGGTACATTCAGCAGTGGGGTGCAATGCAGAGACCCTTCAGGGCCAGCACCGGGCAGGAGAGCAGTCATAGCACCCAGGAAGGCTTGGTGCAAGCTGGGATGTGCCAGGGTAGATGCAGCCTTGGCACTGGCCTTGCATTGCTCCATGGGGATGAGCATCCCACCCCATGCTGGGGGCTGTTAGCAGACAATATGACCAACTAAAAAATAGGCATAAAGGAACCTTTAGGGGAAGGAGCCTTTAGGCTCTTTTATGCCTATTTTTTAAGCTGGTCATATTGTCTCTTCACTGGCTAAATATATAAACCCTGTGGTGAGTAACGCTTGGCCATGAGCCACGGCAGAGCAGCATGCAGCCCAGCTCCCAGCGAGCTGCAAGCACGGTGAGGTGGAGTGGAAGAACAGGAGAGGAGAGGGAAAAAAACACCCAACACCCAAACTGTTGCTTGTCACATCCTGGAAAGACACGTGGCAGAGGGAGCAGTGCTCACGGGTGAGCTGGCAGCGCAGCAGGCACGGGGGGAGACGTGCCCAGCACCTGTGTGGGCGTGGGTCTGAGGGGGTGTCTGCCTTCCTGTGGGCTCTGTGGGGAGGTGCTGGTGCTGGCAGGGCCAGGGACACTTTGTATTTGCAAGGAGGTCCCAGGTACTGGCCCCAGGGATGGGGGTTCTACGTTGTGCTGACCCCAGCTCTGCACACCCCATGGGAGCCAAGACATCCTGCCAGCTCCTGCCTGCCCCTGTCTGCATCCTGCCAGCTCCTGCCTGCATTCTGTCTGCACCCTGCCTGCCCCTTGTCTGCACCCTGCCAGCTCCTGCCTGCGCTCTTCCTGCACCCTTCCTGCCCCTGGTTGCTCCTGCCTGCACCCTGCCTGCCCCTGCCTGTGCCCTGCTCCACCTCTACAGAGCACTGGCCAGACAGTTACGATGCTCCCTCTGCACTGATTATGCAAGAGCCCATCATCTCCCACCGCCCAAGCCAAAGCCGGTTTCCTGGCACCCTCTCTGGGTGGTGGGTGCCAGAAGCCAGGCAGGGACCAGTCCCTTCATGCAGCAGCACCCTTGTGTTTGGGGAAGCGCAGGGAGGAGCTGGGTGATGTGCTCTGAATCTCACCCCCTCCCTCCAAGCCTCTCCAGAGAGCACCAGGGGCACCCTGTGTTACAGGCTCCATGTGCCAGGGGTGATTTTGGACGCCTCAAGGAACAGATTTTCTGGAAGACTTTAGGAAGTACAGGAGGGGTGAGCTCGAGCCCCCTGGGAAGCAGTGGGGCAAAACGAGCCGACACGCCGTAGAGGTAATGGGAGCCCAGGCAGGAGGTGAAGGGGCTGTGCTGGGGGTTTGGCTTTCCCTTCACACCACAGACATTTCACCCTGTGTCTTTATCCTCAGGTCCCTCCTGGCAGTTCCCAGCTCCCCAACCTCAGCAGCGCCCCTCGGCTTTCTCGCCCTGCTCCCTCCCAGCCCCGGGGGTGACATCTCAGGGCTGGCTGGTGACATCCCCTGCCAGCGAGGAAAGGGCACGGCCCAGGACCTGGTAATTACTGTTACTCAAGACCACAGCAGTAATTGCAGCACAGGGCCACGGATGAACGGTCGCCGGGGATCGCTGCCCCAGGGAGGGACCCAGTGGCAGAGCCCCTCAGGGCTCACTGGGTAAGGGTGCATGCCATGACACCCACAGCCCCAGCTCCATCACCGGCACCAGGAGTTTCACTCCTCACTTGATCCAACCCCCTCTGGGGCCAATGAGTCTTGTGGCAATTCTGGTGATCGTGGTGTTGAAGCACTACAAGCCACCAAGCTGCTGCTCGTCCCCTGCCACCTTCCTGCCACTTGTGGGGATGTTTTCAGCATGAGAGAGTGAATTGCAGGGGTGGGAAGGGACCTCCAGAGCCCATGGGGTCCAACCCCCTGCCAAAGCAGGGTCCCTAGCACAGGGCACACAGGGCGGTGTCCAGACGGGGCTGGAATCTCTCCAGAGAAGGAGACTCCACACCCCCTGGGCAGCCTGGCCCAGGGCTCCCTCACCCTCACTGGGAAGAAGTTCTTCCCCACATAGGGGGAACTCCCTGTGCTCCAACTTGAGCCCATCGCCCCTTGTCCTGTCCCCACAGACACTGAGCAGACGCTGCCCATGTCCCTGTGTCCCACCCTTCAGATATTGATCCCCAGTGATCAGATCCCCGAGAGGTCCCTGCGAAGCGAGAGGCGCTCGGCTCGACAGGCCCCAGGAACAGCTGCCCCGGGTGAGGGGCTGCGCCGGCTGCCGCAGAGCCCGGCGCGGCCGGCCCGGGCCCGGCGCTCAGCGTCGCATCGCTCCGGCTCCCCCGGGCCCGAGCGGCGGCTGCCGGGGCAGCAGGTGGCGCCAGCGGGTCCCTCCTCGGCCGCGGCACCCGGAGGGAGCGCCGGGCACCGAGACCGGGGGGGCTGAGGGGGGAAGGGGGATTGGGGGAGGCTCTGGGGGGCGGAGGGGAGGGCTTTGTGTAGGGGCTATGGGGGGGGCTGGGGGGAGGGGGCTATGGAGGGCTGGGGTGGCCATGTGGAGGAAGGGGAGCTGTGTGGGGCTGTATATGGGGGGTTATGGGGAGGGCTGGGGGGCTCTGTTTGTGGGGGCTGGGGGGGGGCGCTGTGGAGGGCTGGGGGGACTAAAAGCACCGAGCTGCAGGTCAGAATTCGTCACTGTCGGCAGTTGGAGCCAGGCTGGACCAGGCCAGCACCGAAGCACCCATCACACCTCCCTATGTGCTCAGGACAGGACCAGCCCTGGGTTCTGCTGCTCCACTGGAAGAGGTCACTGTGAGTGAGTGTTTCGCACTGGAGCTGGGTGGACAGCATGTCCTCTGTCCTCTGAAACGGCTCCCTTGTCATTACTCACATTCAAATGTGTGCCCTGGCTGCTCCAGGCAGCGTGGCTATCTGCTGAATGAAGAGTTCCACTACAAGAATCCCGTACATTGTCCCCGGTCAATGGGCACCATGAATAGATTTTGTGTATGATTACTGGGAATGCATGAGCCATTCTGCCAAATGTTACAGAATTTCTTATCCCCAACCCTGTGTGAAACGTATTTCATGCTCAGATGCTGACCCCTGGATCACAGTTGGCATTTATACAGTGCTTTACATGGGGAAACTGCCACAGAGCCTTCATGAAGGGGTAGATTTCCTAATGCTGGAACCTCCTTTTGGCCCAAGAGGCCAAGCCCCACCATCACAAACTTTAATTTTGGTCACATAAGCATCTGCTCTGGAGAAGCATCCAGCCTTTCCCCAGCCTTTGTCACCACACAGGGAACAAAGCGTTTGGGTCCAGAGGCAGCTCCATGGCCCGGCTGGGCAGGACATGCAGCATCTTCCCCAGGAACCACTGGCACTCCTCTTCCTCTGTTCCCTTATAGGGGCAGGCCCAGTACAGGCCACACCAGTAAAGAAATTAAATAAATCACTTTTATCCCTGTAGTGACCAGAAGATTCAGAATTTGAGAGCTACCTGACTGTCACAGCCATCACCCGACTGCGCTCTCGCTGTGACTATGAACCAGCCCACAGTTACCCTCTCTACCTGGGAGTAAAGTTTGTAATGTCCCGGATATTTCTTCCCAAAAAAGAGCCTCTGCTCCTTCCTCAAGTGAAGCAAGACCCCGGGTGTGCTTTCTGCAGAGCACATCCCTTAGCAGGAGCAGGCCAGACTTGGATTCCACGCTCAGCTCTCCGGGTGGAACACAGATTGTTTGTTGGAGATCTCAGGCTTCAGGTACTTGCTTTAAAAAGAGAGAGCAAGTGAATTACATAAAACTAAAGCTTCTGTGAGGCTGCTACTGACCATGGGGATAAACAAAACACGAGAAGCACCTCCTAACAGATCTTCCATGTGGGCAGCGTTTCTTTCCATTGCTCAGGTCAGTGAAGTTTGCCACCAGAACAGGAAACCCACCTGCCTTCTCCACCTTCTCCCCTCTCTCCAGCCACCTGAGCAGCAAAGAGGACACGAGGAATGGCCCCCACTTTGTCCACCCCCCCGTAAGCCCAGCTAAAAGCAAAGCCAGGCCTTTGCATGGAGAGAGGAGGGGGCTGTGAGGAGGGTCATGGCCAGGGTGAGCCAGTCCCACACCATGAGCAGGGGTGCTGGGTGTGTGGCCGCGCTCCTTACCTCCACCCAGGGCCTCTCTGGAGGATGATGTGATTTTGCAATAGCACCCAGTAATTAATCTCTTTTATCAGCCCCAGTGGCGAGCAGGCTTCATTTAAATGCAATCAATTCGTTAATAGATGCCAATCTTTTAACAGGGAGGGAGGGTGGTAGCTGCCCACTGAGCACTGGGGTGGGTCCCTGTGCAAACGTCAGGCTACCCAAAGCCAGGGGCTGTGGCTGTCAGCAGCCTCACCAGGCTCAGCACTGCACAAGGTGCCACCCCGTGCTGCGGTGTTCCCAAGCCCCACAGCTCCCAGCTGGGTCCTCACCCCGAGCAGGATGCCCAGTGACCTGGCGTGGTACAGCAGACAGCCGCTGTCCTGGGGTTCTGTTGTTGCTGTTCCTGGTTAATCTGTGTGTTGGTCAGGAACGTGGTAAGGTTTTGGCAGTATCTAGCCTGAGTCAGCACCACACCTTACACAATGCCCCAGGAATTGCATGCTCTCCCCTTCCCTCCACTCCCTGCAGTCCCAGCCAGGGCTCTCAGTCCTACCCAGGAGGCATGACTCACGTTTCTGGGTGGTATTTACAGGCCACTCAGTGCAGCACCCAAGTGCTGACATTTCCGTGCTCACAGGGGCACGAACCTGGCAGACAGAGAGCAAATAAACCTCCTGCTTGCTAAACCCAGTAACTGCCTGGATCCAGGTCAGCTGGCTGGGTGAGCTGTGCCACAACAGCCCCATCAGGCCCCAAACACCAGCACCCTGCACTGGGCACGGGGCAATGCCTGGACCAGTCACACCTGGGATAAGGAGCACAGACACTTCTGCTTCCAGTTAACCCAGAGTGAAGCTCAATGGGAATCCAGCTTCCCCCTGTTTCTTTGTCAAGCTGCCAGAGCAGCGTGCCCAGGGCCAGGGCAGTCTTTCTGCAGGAAACCTTTCATCAGGGAGGCTAAAAGGAGCTTCAGAATCATCATTTTAAGCACTGATGGTGCAGAATGAGCTCGTGACTGGCAGGTCCCCTCCAGATCCCAGCAACTGTGAGATCCCAAGCCCTCCTCCAAACACTCCTCCAGGCTGTGCAGACCCCAAACCATTCCTTCTTTAGCTGCCAGACAGTTTAAATTAAAAAAACAACAATGGAAGGCTATTTTTAATTGATCTGTCACCACAGCCACAAACGTTCCACTGAACTTATCCTCCTCTTCTCGTGAATCCATTGGCTGGTATCTGCAGGAGGATTCAATCTGATGTAAACCACAACATACACTGTTTGCAGCACAAAGACAGGTGACGAGACACTCCCTGACGATGGAACCAAACCTGACTCTTAAATATACATTTGCAATAGCCAGTCACCTCAGTGCCAGCATACCACTGGCTGACCACCACAGTGCTTCATTAAACAGCCTGAGAAAGCTTCTAGAAGACAATGATAACCTGTTAAGAAACTCCTTGTATGAGCCCAGACATAGGTATGACCAAACCACTCCTCCATGCAGAGCTTCCCTTTCTGCCAAAGAACTGGCTGCACATTATAAGCAGGAGCTGATGGATCTGAGGTGTTTTTGGCTGTAGAAAAGCTTTTCCTACATCCCCTGTTTCCTGCAAGGAAACAAAGCTGGTTTATTGTTGTACTGCATTCAGAGCTGTTACTGACAGCCTGCCACACAGCTGGAGACACAGCGAAAGGTGTGTGACACAGGGTTCGTACCCTGAACACAGCACTTGCTGATGCTGTCAGGTTGGTTGTTGGCACTCTGGAGAGCAACTGGAATTTCTAGTGAGGGTTCTGAGAGCCTGGGTAAGTGACAAACATCTGTCCCTTCTGAAATGGGGTATCGAGTTTGCCACAACACAAAGAATCTGCTCAGCGAGCGATGTAGCCACCGGCTTCACTGGGAGGGTGAACCTAAGCAAAACCACCCCAAAGTACAGCTGGAAACAAACTCTCTGAGCAGCCTGGCATTTTGTGTTGCTTACAGTGTAAAATGCTACATCTTTTCACTGATCCCAAGAGGCTGCAAGGTTCACCTCCTCCTGAGCAACAAGAGCTGGCCCACAGGAGCAGCGTAAGATGGAGCAGATCCAGGGGCAGACACCTTCCTTGCTGCTTGCCAGTGGGACAAACAGCAAGAATTCAGTTCTGTCCCAGGGAATCTGCAGCCTATAAAGTAACTCGTGTCTTTCGCTGCGGCCTGGCCCTCGATACTACCACACCTTCAGCCAGGCAAGGCTGCTGGTAAGTCACAAGCCACCTGATGAAGAACCACAGGACCTGTCCCTGTGAGCCTCCTGCGGGTCCCTCACCCAGCTCCAAGCGATTCATTTCAAACAGAAGCAGCTCCCATTTGAAGCCATTTTTAGCCTGGTGTTTCCAGTGCATTTTTCTCAGGTGGTCTGTGCTTTACTGTCACACTGGAAGGTGCACAGTGCCACCAGTGAAGGCAATGACCCTGATAAACATCAGTAAACACTGGCACTCCTGTGCTACCTTCTTACTGGAACTGCTCTCAACAAAGTAAAATACACAGAAATACTCTGTGCTCAGGGATCATATTTTATATTTATTGCTGCAGCTATGGACTGCAGTATGAAGAAAGGTTTACAGCATCAGAGCTCCACAAAACTCAGAGCAGGGGGCAAGGGGTCTGCCTGCCATGTGCTGGTCCCAAGGAAGCAGTGTCCCATGGGGTGTGACAATAGCCAGCCTGCACACAAGCTCTCCTGGGGCTTGTGGTCACATCAGCATTCCTGACTGGCCTGGCTGACAGCATCAGATGTGGCTTTACAGATCAGGTAGTATCACCATCGTCCTGCCTTATCTGTTGATTCTCATGAGGTCACCTGTGGATTCAAGAGAGGGTGTTTGTGCAGTGCCTGGCCAGCAGTCAGGCTGGGTGGGGTTATCTGCAGAGGTGTTGCAAGAGTTCCTTGGCTTCCACATCCAGGGGAATCCGGCCCAGCTGCAGAAGGCCTGAGGGATGAAAGAGTCTTTAGGCTGGTGACACAATCAGTGGTCAGACACAATGATCCCTCCAACCTTGACCAGCAGAAACAACCTAAGTAAGCTGCAAGCTTACAAAGTGTAAGCTAGCTGTAAGCAGCAGCCCTTCTAAAACAATCAGAGAGCACAATGCTTTGTGAGGGGACCTACAAATAACTTACATCAGCCTGAGCCTATCAAGGGTCTTAATTTTCTCTCACAAAGCTCTTATGTCCTTTGTTGATATATTTATCACAAAATTACCTCAAAGTACCCAGATAGGAGGCTGCACACATATAGAGGATAACAAGTGATATTTAAACTCACGTGAGTTCAGTTACCCAAGACACAGCAGAACTCCGTTGGTTCCACCCAAAGCACACAGAAGTTTCAGAGCTGAAACGCCTCCATCCCTCCTAAACATCTTGTCTTACCCATTCTTCTCAGATAACTGAAGAGTGAAATTATACAGCTGGCACTGAGGTGGTTTTCAGTGACCTGCCACGTGGTTGTCAGCAAGGCTGCCAAATCTGGCACCATTGTTTCCTGAACTGCCACTGCCCATCTGGCCACAGAGCTCTCAGAGCTCTGCTGCCCTCGCAGTCTGCCTGGGTATTACAAAACAAAGCTCACTTGAGCAGGCAGTTCCTCTTCTCTAGCTCAATTGCTTTTCTCGTGCAGTCTTAAGGACTTGGGGTGAGGCTGAGGGATCCACAGCTCCCCTGTCTCCCTGAGACCTGCTCAGCTTCCTGAAGGGCTCTGCTGTAAATATTTTATGAGCTTGGACCAAGTGCCTAAAAAGGAGTGGTTTTTTTGTGAGCTTCCACAAGTCAGGTAGTATCACCCTTCCTGAAAACACCAGCTGGGGATGGATTCAGACAGAGAGCAAAACAACCTGGTGTGGTGTCTCTCCCTTGCGCAGCTCTCTGCATGAACACAAAACCAAAAGCAGGCAAAAGCTTACTTGGCTCTAAAGCCTTGACTGTCCTCTGATGGCTGTGTGATCCTTGTTAAACCTAGAGACAAAGGGCAGCTTCTCCTCTGCAGCCCCTGCCATCCAAGGAAGGCTCCTTTGGGTCTCCTTCAGCACTAACCAGGAGCCTGAGGGAGAAAACACAGGACACAGAACAAGGAGTCAGCCAGGAGTCAGCCAGGTAAGATGTGGATCTACACAAAGGTCCCTGGAGGTCGAGTAAGTGAAGTATTTCTGTAACTCAACAGTTACGGCTTGTTGCAATCAGCTCAGCACCTCCCCTCATAGCCAGAGGAAACACTCACAGCATGAAGCATCACAGGGCAAAAGAAGGAAATTCTGGGTTTAGACATCTTCATTTTGCAACCATCTTCTGTGATTGAAGGCTGGGCTTCCTCCTCTCCTTTTACACTGGAGGCTACAAGGAAGCCAGCAAACACAGCAAGCCCTGGTGACCTCCTCGTAGTTGGGTGCTTGGCTTTAGCTGACAAAGGGTGTTTGGGCTAACAGAAGCAGCCTGGACCCGTCACACGGCTCATGGGGCAGGCCAGAATTGTGGAGGTGGGAACTTGCAGCTGGGGATGATCAAGCCATGATGTGCTCCACCTGAATCTCTGAGCAGATCTCGTGTCCACGCTGGTTTTAAAATGCAGTAAGAGAAATAACGCCAGGAAATGGAAAGAGTTTACCTGGACAGGAGCATCACGATGATGGGAGCTAGAAGCAAGCAAGCACTAACAGCTCTTCATCTCTTACTTGCTGTCAGGCTCAGCCAAGACGCACTGTTCAGCATGGAGATACTCTGATTGAATGACATCCCAGGGGGAAATTCCATGCTGGACATGAAAAACTACAAACACACCCCCAAATTACAACCTTTCACCTATTTTCATGATGTTTAAATAATTTTTTTTCTTGTTGATGAATGGAAAAATTAATTGTATTTCTCTTGTTCTGTACACAGGGAATACTGGTCCCCCTGCTTTGTCCACCCAGCAGCCCTTCTCAGGCCAGCTCCACATGCCGGCTACGGACTCACTGCTTTGTTTGGGACCTGTAACATTCATGGGTGTTACAGGCAATGGGAAAGGAATGGAATACAACCCTGGTTTTATCCAGATTTCCTCTTCATTTGTTAAAAGGCACTTCTCTCAGTGTTAGTTAAGGAAATAACCCCCAGAGCTGAGTAACTCCCCGTACTTGGAACCACAACATCACACCACGGACCGGAGACCGAAGGCAGACTGTTGCAGTGATTCCTCACACGGAAGAGATGACCACAACCTGGTGACCTGCCAGCACCGCTTTCTGCCGCTGCACTGCTTCTGGAAACGTCCCATCTGCTCAGGAAACACAGTTGAGAGTATTCCTTCCTGGCTGCCATGGGACTGAAGAGTCTGCTCAGCGAAGCGCTGCGCTCCTGATCAGGAGACAGAGGAACTGAACAAATCAAGGAGTGAGAACTCTCCCAGCTGTAACGTTTTGCTGTGCCTGAACACCACTGCCAGCTATGATGCGATCCAATGCCATGGGGCAAGTGCAGGAACTGCATTTCTCTACTCCAGGGTTTTGGCTGCAGACAGGAACTGTATCTGTTGAGTTACTCACCGGTTTCACTGCATGCCGATGGCACCGTTCTCATTAACATACAATAGCGTGGTTTCCACACCAGTGCTACCAAGGTTCCACAGGCTGTCTCACTACACCTACACACTGCTGCATGGGGTAACAGATAAGTGCTTTGTTTCGTGTGCTTACCGAAAATCCTCATCTGCAGCACCTTTCATGGCAGCAGAAGAGGCTTGCTAAGGACGGCAGAGCGCAGCAACAGGCCTGGGCGCTGACCACCGTGCTTGCTGTGGCTATAAACATCACATCTGCCAGCAGGAGATACAGACACCACTGAACACATCCTTTATAAAGAACAAAGAGCATCCTGATCACCCCGACTGGAGCGCGGTGACCGGTGAGCCCCGGCAGCACAGCCATGTTTCAGGAGTGATAAGATCTCTGGCAGAACTCTTGATGGAAATCATGAACTTTTTCTGCTGTGTACATGTCACTTTTAAAAAAATCTCTTTCCTGACACCCACCAGCAGCTGCTATTATGTTCTGAGAAATGAAACTCGAGCGTTCTGAATCTGAGAGTCTTTCTGCAGAGAACAGTCACAGCGGAGCTGTGTTTCCCAGAGCCACAAGTTCCAGGCTCCTGAAGGCAGAGGGGCAGGAAAAGGGTGACTGCATGAACCTGCTGCTGCTCACCAAGGGCTGGCAGAAGGGAGATGCTGGGCTGGTGAGTCAGGGGAGGACCCAGTTCCCGCCAGCACGTCCAGTCACAGCAGTACCTTTGGCCTGACTCACTCAGCAATTTGCCTTATCAGTTTCTTTCTGGTTATCTGGGCGTCAGCAGATGGAACAGTTTCACTTATAATAAAACTAGTCTGCCTGTGGAATTACCCTGATTGACTATCTCATTTAGCTCCACGTGTAGACACTCTGATTCCAGAATAAGAATGCCTAATGCCACTGGATTAAGATAAACAGGCGTTAGGCAGCCTTGTTTCAGATATGAAATTCAAAATAGAATTCAGATATGAATTCAAACCTCGTTCGGGCCCAGACAGAAATCTTGCTCAATTTCGTATATTCAGAATGAATAAGCATCCAAAAAATTCTCCAGAATTTACGTAGTGCAACTGTAGTTTCAAGTCTCCAGGGATTATTTCATCTCACTCCCCGCTTTGCTGTAAGCTTTACTGCTAACATTAATGCCACATACTAAGCGTACGGGAGCGACAGAACAGCGTCTCTTCCCTGAACAGTTCTGAACCTTCTCAGTTTAACTGTTTCCTATTCCAGGGCAGATCAGATGTTAGGAAGAAATTTTTTACTGACAAGAGTTGTGGGGCTGTGGCACAGGCTGCCCAGGGAGGGGGCTGAGTCCCCACCCCTGGGTGTGTTGAACAGAGGGGAGATGAGGTGCTCAGGGATCTGGTTTAGCACAGGACAGGAACGGTTGGACTTGATGATCTTAAAGGTCTTTTCCAACCTGGGGATTCTGTGATCCTGTGTATTGCGTTCTGGCCCAGCGCAGTCACTGCAACAGAAGTGACCTGCAACACATCTCCACCACACCCAGGGCACATCTAGGATATTGGAAGTGAAATGACTCTGTGCAGTATTCTTAGGCCATGGCTCCCCTCAGGACTCTTCCCAGGAGCAGTGCTAAATAAAGACACTGTCAGAGCCTTTAGTTCTGCTGAAGGCAGGATCAGCTCTGCGCCCTTGGCCCAGCACCCACAAGCAGCCCAGCAGAACCCACCTCAGCAGGGACCCCAAAACCTGTTGCTGGCCAACTGAGGGCAAAGAAGGGTATAGAGGCTGTTAGTCAGCAGTGCCACAGAGGAAAGGAGGAGAAGCATCCTGCAACTCAACCCCCTGCTCACCTCACCTTTCTGTTCCATGGGTACAGCACGGCTTTTCTGTAAAACACTCATCCTAAATAAGCCCTGTGGTGCCGGATCAGACCTCGGGAGGCTGCACACCCCGTGCTGACACTGGCCTTGGCTGGATTTAATCCCAGAGCTGTCAGTGAGTTGCCTGTGCCTCCTTCAAGGAGTCCCAGAGGAGCTGGTTGGAAGGTCCCTTTGGTAATTCCAGAACTTCTTCACCTCTCTGTACAGCACTAAACCTCGCTGGCATCAGACACAGACAAACTCTCATGGGACCAAACTTTTAGAAACCATATGTTTTACTGGTTTAAACTACACCTAACTTTAGTCTTTGCCTATAAGTAAAACACATTTTTGGGAAAAAAACAACCCCAAACACGCTGCTTTACAGTTCTGCAACACTGATACTTGTAGGCACAGAAGTACCTGTAACAGACACAGCTCCAGACTTGATCTTTCTTAACTACACAGAGAAATAATCTTTGCTTCTAGTTTTACTGAATGAGCAGGGTTACTCAACACAGTAAAAGCTACTTACATATATAAATACAGCACAGTAAACTGGTTAGTAACCAAATCCATGTTTTTCAGCTGACATTTTCAGGCAGTATCAAATATCTTTAAATTGGTTTTCAAATATATTTGACCATTTTGAGAATCAAATTGATAGTTAACTCTCCCAGAGTTCTCCTTTCCCCAGGCTCTGCTGCACTGACACACCTTCGTGCTGCCCAAACAGAGCTTGTTCCAGGACACCTCCCATTTACTCCCCAGGGACTCAACACCAGGGCACCACTCATGAGGTACAATAACCCAACATAGCATTAACTTAAATGTCTATACCCTCAGCTAGGGATTTTCAACCTTCCCAACTCACAGATCCCCTTAGCAGTCTGTAGCCACGCTTAGAAAAATTATTTCCAACAAAATGAGACTGGCCTCTTTCAGTCCCTTCCCACAGGCTCCTCAGTATCACTTCATGGACTCCAGATTTCTAAAAGCAGTACTGCAGACTAATTACCTAAAGCTGGCTGGTAACATGAGAGATTAAATTAAAAGATGTAGCAGAGAACTGGGACTTGAGAAATAATATTCCATGTTTACACTCAACAGCCTAAAGATCCGTTGTTACTTTGAACACGAACCATTTAATCCTGCAGAAAGAGCAGCCATTACCAGCACAGTGTGGAATGAGCAGAGAGCAGTTTTAGTCTGTTTCTGAGGAAAACCCAAACCACAATTCAACAAACGGATTAAACAGCCTGG
The DNA here is from genome assembly GCA_027925045.1 of Hypotaenidia okinawae. Lineage (NCBI taxonomy): Eukaryota > Metazoa > Chordata > Aves > Gruiformes > Rallidae > Hypotaenidia > Hypotaenidia okinawae. The sequence goes on along the minus strand of BSDF01000010.1, from coordinate 27,920,586 downwards.
GCTGAAACCAGCATTACAACTGTCTGGTCTTTACTAACCTGCTACTGCTGGGTAAGTGCAATACTTCACACGTGGGCTTGCCTCAGGGGTGATGAAGGTAAGTGAATCCGCACAGCAACCAAAGCCTGAGAGCAGCATAAGAAAAATGTGTCAGCAGGACATGAAAATACACTATTTTTGACATGCAATTGTAGCCTTTCAACCAATTTTTATGGTTGTTTTTAAAGAAAACCTTGGTAATGCTTGCTGGCTGGTGCCTGGCCCTGGCTGGCTTATGGAGCAGCCGGAGCGAGCGATGTGCTAGCTCTCCTGTGGAGTACTGCTGGAGGGGGGATCGGCAGCACAGGGTACCCTGAGACAGGAAGAGGCGGGCAAAGGACTTAAAAGCCTCATGGCGAGCTCAGTTATTTTGTTTCCAAAACCAACATCCGAGCAGGTCTATGGGAGCCCTGAGCAGTCACCCAGAGGAAACTCACTGGTGGAACATGGGGTTTTAAGTCCTTGTAACGGTCATCGTCACTTTTTCACAGAACCAGAGTACTGCTCTGGGAAAAAGATAGCCTACAGGCTCCTCACAAGTTACAGGTAACGTGTGGCTAGCAGGCAGGGTCTAGAACAGAGACAGGCCAAAGCCCTGCCCTCAGGATTCAACAGAACGTTAAAATACCGCCTCAATCTCCAGGCTCATCTGCACAGCACCTTCGACTTGCTTAGGATCTGCCTGCAGCTGACACATTTTGCAGAGGAAGAAGACTGAGGACCTGGGAGAACGCAAGTGGGGGCCGGGCAGACCCACGCCCCACCTGGGGAGTCCCCACTGACAGGTACGGGGGTGACTACACCTACAAACCTGACATGGAGACAGCTGGGTTTCAGACAGAGATTCATCAAGTCATTCAAAGTGCTGCCCACCCCACGGCGGGGATGCTGGAGTGCAGTTTCTGTGTTCCTCACGAGGGGCTTTTTTTGCAAGGACTCAAGCAAGAGCAGAGGGGTTTAGTTTAAGCTCCTGTGGACAGGGGATCACCAGAGAGTTGCAGCACTCACCAGAGGATTGGCAGAACTGAGGGACACACCAGATGCCCATGGGGATGCAGTCAGCTAGCCCTGGCCGAGCGCATCCCCACAGCGAGCTCTGGCAAAAATAATGCTAAGAATTCAGTCTCTGTGGAAGCTGTTCAGGAATAACAGAAAGCTGCTTACAAACCCTGTATCAAATCCTTTTGTCTTTGCCTACCCACGGCCTGTTTCCCAAGCACTGAGTTTAAATCGGGCTTGTAGGTGGGGTAGCAAGGCCCTACGTGCCGCAGCTGCCTGAACAAACACCGAGAGCAGCAGAGAACCGGGTGGGATGTACACCCAGGGGCTGGAGGGTGCCAAAAGAACCAACGGTATTTTCTCGAAAGGAACGCCGGTCTGATTGATGGGAAGTCCCAGGAACGACCTCCGCAAACAGAGGCACACAGCCAGCCCCGTGAGTCAGCCCCGCGCCAGGCCACGAAGCGCCAGCTCAGCGCGGGGCAGCGGCCACGTCCGCAGCCGGCACCACCAGCCGGGCCGACTTCAGGGGCACGGGGACCATGGGGCCTGGGCCCGCCCGGACGGCGCTCCACAGGCCAGGGCCTCGCCAGGCAAGCCGGCCCCAGCCGCCGTTCCCGAGCAACACGACGGGGAGCGGGCGCGTTCGGCCTGCGGGGTGGTGAGGGGCTGGGGAAACCGAGGGGGCTGCGCTGGGGTCCCCCGCGAGGGGCCCGGCCCCGCCGTGCTGCCGCCGCGGCGTTGCGGCGCCGGGAGAGGCGGCGGCGGCCCTCGGGGAGCGGGAGGCTCCGGCTGTTCCGCGGCGATAAAATAACCGGGCTGCGCCCTCCGCTAGAGAGAGGAGCTGGGCCCGCCGCTCGCCTGTCCGGGGGCAACGCGGCTCCGGCTGAGCACGCCCCGGCCCCGCGGGGATCCGGCCGGTCTGTTCAGCACCGGCACTGGCAGCCGCTCGTCTGCACCGCACCCCGGGACCGGACCCGCCCCGCTCCTGCCGGGCGGCGGGGCCTGGCGGGCGGGGCGGAGCGAGGCGCTGCGCGCGCGGCTGCCCGCCGCCGGGGAGCCAATGGGGGCGGGCGACGGCGGGCCGGAGCCAATGGGCCGGGGCCGGTGGGTCGGGGCGATGGGCCGCGGCAGCGCCGTCCCGCCGCGGGGCCGGGGCGGCGGGGCCGGTAGCGCAAGGCGGGCCGCCTCGCCTTCTCCTTCCTTGCTCCCCGCTTCCTCGGCAGCCCCGTTCCCTTCCGCGGCCCCGCGCAGGGCCCCGCGCAGGGTCCGACGCCCGCCCCCGGGGCTGGCCCGGCGCAGCTCCGTGAGGCGCGGCCGCCCCTTCCCTGCTCCGGCGGGCCCCGCGCGGCGCCAGTGAGCGCCCGGCGGGGCGTGCGCGCCCCTCCTCTCCCTCCGCCCTCCTCTCCGCCCGCCGTGAGGGCGGGAGGGAAGCGGCAGCGCCGAGCGGGTGGCGAGGGAGGCGGCGCGCCGGGAGCCATGCGGGAGTACAAGGTGGTGGTGCTGGGCTCGGGCGGCGTGGGCAAGTCCGCCCTCACCGTCCAGTTCGTGACGGGCTCCTTCATCGAGAAGTATGACCCCACCATCGAGGACTTCTACCGCAAGGAGATCGAGGTGGACTCCTCGCCGTCGGTGCTGGAGATCCTGGACACGGCGGGCACCGAGCAGTTCGCCTCCATGCGGGACCTCTACATCAAGAACGGGCAGGGCTTCATCCTGGTCTACAGCCTGGTGAACCAGCAGAGCTTCCAGGACATCAAGCCCATGCGGGACCAGATCATCCGGGTGAAGAGGTACGAGAGGGTGCCCATGATCCTGGTGGGCAACAAGGTGGACCTGGAGGGCGAGCGGGAGGTCTCCTTCGGGGAGGGCAAAGCCCTGGCCGAGGAGTGGAGCTGCCCCTTCATGGAGACCTCGGCCAAAAACAAAGCCTCGGTGGACGAGCTCTTCGCCGAGATCGTCAGGCAGATGAACTACGCCTCGCAGCCCAACGGGGACGAGCAGTGCTGCTCCTGCGCCATCCTCTGAGGGCGGCGGCGGGGCCGGGGCTGTCTGCGGGGACACGGCGGTGGCGGCCGGCGGGGGAGAGAGGCGGCGGCGGCGGTGGGAGAGGCGGCGGGAGCGGCTCCGCGTCCCGGCCCGGCGCAAGCCGTGGGGCGGGCGGGCGGACCGACCTCGGCAGCCGCCGCGGACAGACGGAAAAGGAAAAGAAAAAAAAAGAAAAAAATAATTATCGGGGGGAGGGGGGCAAAAAAACCCACAAAACCAAACCCGTGTGGGGAATGTGGCTTCTTTGGGCATGCACGTTTCGTCCAGTCTCGGTCCTTGCATATCGCTGTGAGTGTCTGCCGCGGGCAGCGGGAGGAGAAAGGCTCCGCGGAGAGCGGGACGAGAAGGGAGAAGGCTCCGCGGAGGAGCCGCGCCGGCCCGCCCGGAGCAGCGGGGCCGCGCTGCCGGGACACGCGTGGAGCGCCCGCCCGGCCCCGGCATCTCTATGCAAAGTTGGGCGGCTGAGCCGGGGCGTCCCGCCTGGAGAATTGCACATCGGAACTGGGACTCTAACTCAAGCACTGGTGCCAATGCAGTGTGTGGGGTGCCAGGAAGTGTCTGCTGATGCTCCGACAAATAATCTTCTATTTTGTTTACCTGCTGTATGGGATGGGAGTCTGCAGGAGAGTGCCAGCGTGTTGGGGTTTCCTCTTTGGTTGTTTGGTTGTTTGTTTTGTTGTGGTTTTTTTTTTTTTTAAATCAGCTGTGAAAATGTTACAAATCTGCACAATTTTTTAGGGGGTGTGTGTGCGCGTGACTCGATTTCTGTTTGGATTTTCCTCTGGCGGGCGGTGCTCTTGTGCCGAGGGTTTTTCTTTCTTTGGGTTGGCAATAACTGATTTTGATGACTAGCTCTCTAAAAGTGCAAAGACTTCCTATGTGTGATGTGGGGCCGACTGCAGCCCTGTGTCTATAGAGTGCCTTCAAAACTCAGCTGTTCCAGCCGGTGCCAACCTGTGAAAGCTCCACAGAATCCCATTATCTACTACTCCAAAAACTACTTAACAGTTCCCTTGCAGTAATCGTACCGAACGAGCCAGGACAAAAGGGCCTATTGTTAGTGGAATTTATTTCTTATTTCCATCCAAGCCTTTTAACTGTAATTTTCCATGTCTTGTAAGTTCGGGCTTCATTTACTTCAAATTTACAAGAATTTAGCCTTTTGGGATTTTGGGGGGATGGGCTTTTTTTTCTGTTTTGTTTTAATTCCCCTTTGGTTTTGTTGTGGGATGTACCTCCAGCCAGCAAAGAAGGAAATCGTATCGTCGTGATGTACCAAGAAAATTCTAACAACTGTCATTTTAAATTCCAGACATGCATTTGAGATGTCTATCCATTTTAAGAATTTTAATACAAATGCTGTTTTTTAGAAAACAACTTTGTGCGCTTTTATGTATTCCATGAAACACTTAACTTTCACATAGGCTGTAAGCCCTGATTTGTATCTTCATAGAAGTGAAAGGTATGGGGGGGGCTTGTTTTAGCCAAGGACTGTGTTGGTTTTTTTTTTTTTTTTTAAAGAAAAGACAAGCCACAATATTACAGTTTTACCTAATGCTTAGTCATTTTTAATTCAGATTTTCATTTGTGTTTAGGTCCTGGCCCTGTGTGATGCCAACGTGAGTGGAAAGCTGCGTTCAGTAGGCAGCTTTAGGCTAGTAGTGTGGCTTCACTGCAAAAGGACTTACAAGATTAGGCCCTTGCTCTTTACTGGGAACAGCATGGGTTATTGGGGTAAAATTCTGAAGGTTGGTTGTTTGCAAAATTTAAGTTTTTAATCTCACTGCGTTATAACTCTTTAAAATGATGCAGCAGACCATTATTTCTTGCCTGTTTTGCAGAGGGTTGGGATGGCAGGAGACCTGTACCTTCTGTCTGGGTACAAGACGTGGGCAGTTCCTTTACGTCCGTTATCTTCCTCTCTTAGCCCCTTCTTTAAAGACTAGCACACAAACCTGCAGCATTTATTTATTTATTTTTAGTTCCCCCTCCATCCTGAGATGACTCGAAATGTTCTTACCACATGAAAGCAAAAGTTGAGCAATGATGTGTAAAGTGCTTTTTAATCAGGCCAACTGAAAAACTAACTGCCATGATTCCTATCAGACTCGAGTAGGAAATCTTCTGCTTCAGCACTGGAAGAAGGGTGCTCAGTGTTGGTTTCATTCTATGCATTGAAATCCCTGCGATGGAAACTAAAATGACGATCTTGTGGTTTAGTTGACTTTTGATACTTATTTCTGCAACATCCGGTTCCTACTGAAAATTTGGAAAAGATTACGTGCTTAGGTTTCAAACGTGTCTCTCCTCCCAGGCTCACGGGCATCCCTCAGAACAGCAAGGGCCTGCTCTGGTACCATCCATCAGGCTGCCTCAGTTGGGCTGATGCAGCCACGGTTACAAAGAGGGTTGGAGGAGGAGACTGGGCTGGTGCTTGGGGCCCTCATATCATGGACAAATTGATACAGCCCCATGTGTTTTAAGGGAAAGCCAAAAACTTCTTTGCAGCCTTTCAGAAGCTCCTACAGCTGCATTAGAAGCAGCTCCTTGAGGCCTTCTGTGTTGGAGGGGTGGGGGCATAATGCTTACTAGTAGTAGTATGGGCTTCTTTGAACAAAAAATGCCTCCTTGATGACAAAGAAAGCTTGGCTGCAGCCATGTCTTGCCCCAAAGTTTTTAAAAAATGCCATAGATTTACATGTCAGCTTATGCTATGCTTCAACTTTACCTTAAATTCAATGGGTCCGTATGGTTTTTAGCACCCAACAGGCCTCGCTGCAGATCGGTGTATTGAAAGCAGCTTGTTCTGCTTAACAAAAGCAGGTGTTTATTCTGTTCTCCCCAACAGATAGCAGATCCTTCATGTTTTCTAGTGCCTCCAGTTTCCCTGTGTTGTGACTGAAGGATGCAAAAATGGGTGTTTGTAGCACACAGCGGCACGTAGAGTTCAGTGTTTCTCGGCCTAGCAAAGCAGCCGGAGGCAGCCTGGTAAATTCGGCGTTATGCTGGGCTTTTATTGTGGATACACTCTAGTTCTCACCAAAAAGGTGTGTTTGCTCAGCAGTGAAGTGTTCAGTCAGAGTTTCGAATGTATTTAGGTGTTCAGTGTTCTCAGTGACCTGGTGAGGACAGTACAAAAAGTAGAGTTCAGGCGTCTGGTCTTCCAAATACTCTAAAGTGTTTTGGTGCTTGTTAAACATAGGCCTTGTCTATGAACCAGGGAAAAGTCATACTGCTTTAACTGGACTGAATAATTAAAGCTATATTAGCTTCTGCACTTGAGGAAAACGTTGTATCAATGTATAGGTACTCTTTTATTCCTTTTCCCTGTGGGAATGTGTTATACTGGTGTCAGTACAAAGGTGGTATATAGCTCTCTTCACAATGAGAATTGCAAATGTTTGATTGGTTCTGAAGAAAAATTACATTCCCAGCCAAAATACTTCCTGACAGAGCAGAAACTGTGTTTGCAAGGCCTTAGTTTAAGGTTGGCCTTATAGCCACATACTTTGCTGTACATGGTGATTGTATTTTTAAAATCCAAGCTTGTCCTATTGCAAGAAACCGCGTCTCTGAAATGCTAGTCTCTGTAATTGTAACCGTGCAGTGTTCTCCACCTCATTTCCAATACAAGTGTGGTTCTTCTCAACACGATGCTCAGGCGTTGTTGATGCTTGTGGTTCTGGAGGTGGCACTGAATTCTGTGGCTGTGGGACATCTGACGGTTCTGCTTCTTTCCAAAGAATGTACAGCAAGTTTTTTGCAAAGGGAGCTTTAAATAAAGGGCAGCTGGCTCTTTATGCCTTCTTCCTTTGGATACTCACTGTGTGCAGGTGGTGTTCAGTGTCACGTTTCCTTGAGGAGTGACAAAATGCACAAACTTCCCTTTTCTTTAAGAATTTGATATGAAGAGGAGTGGCATGTGTGTTCTCTTGAATCTTCTGCCTTTCAAATCAGCAAACAACTCTCCCCACTGAAAATGGGAAATAGTTGGAGCTCTCCTGCTGTTAGAAGCTCTCTTACTCTCCAGGTTGGTATAGCAGGCGCCCCAGATGCTCTTCTTGACAGCTCTTTGCTGTCCCTTCGGGAGCTGTTACTTGGAGTGTCTGTGTTCTGGTGACATTTCAGGCTTGCTGTAGAGTCAAGTATGTGTGAGAAATGGTTTTAAGTAACAGTCTTTGTGGCACATAGGCACTTCCAGCCTCGTGCGAAATGGGTGTGTTAAAAACATTCTCCTTGCTGACACACTGTTACAGCATGGTGCTCTCCTAACTCATTTTTCTAGGAATCCAACATCTGCCCAGCTTGTAAAACTTTTTACTTGGGGCTGACAGCCTCTGGTAAGCCTGTGCCTGGCAGATGAGAGTGGTTCAGTAGCAGATTGTCAGTCCAGACAGCTGAAGATGCTCAGGCGAGGGGCAGCACTGAGGAATGAAGTGGAAGTGCCTTGCTGACGCTGGGCAGGTTGGGTGTGGTGGCCCTCTTGTTTGGGGGTTTTTTTGATTTGAGTAGACCGGGGGTTTGTCAGTAATTGAGCCTCACGCTGCATCTCCCAGGTCAAGGTCTCCAAGAGTGTGTTTGTCCTGACTTCCCCGGGGTCCGGATCGAAATTCTTGCCCTCACCACAGATGATCTCAGCCTCTGTGATCTCAGCTCTGCCTGTACTCAGTATCACGCTGCAGAAAACGCCCAGTGAAACCCGAACTGGCGAACTGGGCTACCGTAGGGAGATTTGTGTGCAGAAAGCTTAAGAACAGCCATTGAAGTTCTCCTGTAGCTGTTTTAAATTTTTAGAAGGGTATAACTGCTCTAATGTGCACCAGGCACCGCTTTAATGCTGTTGATGCTACTGCATAGTGATTCGGTAGATGACATACTGTGTGTAGAACAAATACTGTACATAAATACTTAATCTGCAATATCTAACGAGGTCTTAGATCCTGTGTACAGCACTGTAAAATTAGAAGTCAGTTAACCAGAACTTGTAGGTTGTTCAAATAAGTCTTAAAAATATTGGAAGCAGCTGTTCTGTCATGACTTGACTTTCTCATTTTAGCAGCGCCTGGGTCTCTGGGAGGATTGGGCAAAGAGGAGATGGAGTGATCAGGAGTCCATGGCTTTGTTTTGGGAATCCTTAACAGAGAGAGGATTTTAGGAAAGTGGTGTCTGACATGTAATAATTTATTGTAATGATTTAAACCCCATTTATTTCTACAAAGTTCTTTAAGGGAACATTACAAGAAGTGCCAGGTTACCAGACCTGATGTCCAGATCACAGGCAGATCCCAGATGTTTCTCCTCAGTGTGATTCATTATGGTTGTGCAAGAAATGCTGCAGCAATGAGACTGCTCAGAATGACGTTGCTGGGGTTTTTTGCCTTTTGATATGGTCCTGTTGCCCTCCTGTATTACGATGATAGGGTGAGATGGGATGTTTGTAGTTGGTTTTGTGGATGGTTGTAAATGGACTTCTGAGTGAAAAACTGATCTGAAATAGAAGTTTAGTTTTGGTTTGATTGGGTTGGTTTTTTCCTTTTAATTGGGTATTGAAAAAGGTGCAGATCAGGATTTGTATCAGTATTCCCTCACTGGTTTCTAATTTACGGGTGTGTTCATCTCATGCTTTGCTTCTGCGGTGTTACTACTGTTACCCCAGTCTGAACAAACAGGACGAATACTCACGAATTCAAGTGACTGTGTTAGAGGCAGAGTTGCAGGGAAGGTGGTGAGCACTGAGCTGCAGTTGAATGTTTGCATTTGCAAGCATTCTAATGTTGTTAGTTAGTAGACAGGATAATTGGGAGTGGAGCCTGATGTGGGTGTCTGAAAGGAGCCTGGTTTTAGCTTTTAGAAGTGATAAACCTGAAAGTGTTTCCAAGGAACATGACTCGATACCCATGTGATAGTGTTTGTTTTGGGGTGGAGAACAGGTATGGGAGTAAGATTCATTTACTGTTCAGTTACCTCAAATTTCATTGTTTCCTGCCTTGCCAAGAGGTGATGACACTGGTAGTGCTCCTTACAGCCCTGAGGTGCGCAAGCATCATGCGTTCCTGATGGTTCCTTACCATCTAAATAGGTTACTGTGTCTGTGTCAGAGCTGGAAAAGAACAGGAGGGAGCAAGGCATTTCTGACTTGGAGAGCTGCACCAGGGTGTCAGGCATAGCCCTCTGTCAAAGCCATGCAGTACTGCTGTTTTCCAGCCTCAGCACCGGTCTGCCATGTGCTTCCAGCAAGCTTTTCAAGCTTTCTTCTCCTAGGTTACTCCAACTCTGTGTTTCAGCCCAGATGAACTTATTTTGCATGAGCGTTTGGCTCTGGAATTGCAGCACCAGTGGGAGTCAGCCTTTTAGTTGGGATGTGTTTACCCCCCAGTGCTGTGTGACTGGCTGTGCCATGGCATGTTTTGCCTCTAGTGCGATGCTCTGCTGCTACGGGTGGCTGTCAGACACTTCGTGGCTCCATCTCTCCCTTGGCGCTCTGACATTTTTCCCCTTGCAGGCTGTGTCGGGGAGCAGGGAGCCCAGATCATGCAGTGACAATGAAGTGATGGCTTATCAAAACCCTGGGATGGAAAGCTGCCTCACCTCTAAACATTTGAGAGGGTATACCCATTGCTGGGGTTACCCTTGAAACCCAGCATCCACGCAGGACACGCAGCTCCTTGCTTGCCAGTGTTACTTGTTTGTTACAGGCTTCTTCTAGGAAAGTTGGAACAAGGAGCTGCTTCCCACAAGGTGTGTCCTGTGGCTAACATGCAGCAGTGGTGGCTGGCATGCTCCCGAAAACAGGTTGGCACCTGTGGAAGGAGTGTGGATGTGTGCTGTCTCTGCTCTTGCTCATCCAGACAGTTTGAAAGAGAAGTTTTCTGTAGGTGTCCTGAAAATATTTCCATACAATAGATGCCTCTGAGAGGTCCGAACAGTGACTCTAATTTTAGTGCTTCTTAAGAAACATCTAACGGACTCCTGCCTAAGTTTCTCTGCTGCATCATAGGTTCTTCCCCTTGTGCACCACCCCTAGCACAGCAACGAGGTGGTCGGCTTCAGACTCATGAGTGATCAGAAGTTAAACGTGTGCTCAGTATTTTCCACACCTGTAATGAGAGTGGGTTTGGGCTGTTGCTGTGCACGCCTGTCCATGCAGCGTGGTCGACAACGCACCTCCCCTGCTTTGGTATGGAAAGATGTAAGTGAGATGTCTTGCTGGGGGCAGGACTGGAGAAGACAGGTTGAATTCTGCTCCAGGTAGAAGGAAACATTCTTCTGTGTGTGTGTGTGTGTGTGTGTGTGTGTGTGTGTGTGTGTGTCTTGTGTGCTTCATTTTCTTTTCCCTCTGTGGTGCTGAGGAGACTGTAAAGCACACAGAAAGTGTCTACAATGAACGTGCTTGCCACCAAGGATGATTCTGATGTTCTAACTTAAGTTTTATAGCTTCCCTACACCACTAATGACCAAAGATCTCTCTCAAGCTCTGCAGGACTTTATAATGGCAATGGTTACAGTGTGACTTAAGGTAGTTGGGAGCCGTGTGTCTTTAAGGATGAGACAAGTGATAATTTTATTCCCTGAATGAACTGCAGTAATATTGCCTACCTCGATGTAGTAATGGGAGTTTCTGCCAAGTTTACTTGAGGATGAGCAAAGTTATGATGAAAGCATGCTAATGAAGTCCTTGTCGGATGTCTTGAGATCTTGATTTCCCTCTGTTTTGGGATATTCCTCTGCCTTCCAGATTGGCTGTCTATTTTCTGCTGGGTTTCTTATTTCAAATACCGTGTTTGCTTTAGTGTGGGTTTTGCTTTGTCTTTGGTTGTTGGATCTTAATTAAAGGGAAAAAAATAGAGAGGAAACTCACATTTGAATTACTGTATAGCGTAACCTGCCTCGATTCAGAAATACATGCCAAGTACTCCACGTATTTGTGCAATACAGACAAGTTTAGGGAGAATACTGTATGTTTAAGGTGTTTCCAAGGCCTGGACTCTCAGCAGAGAAACGGCTTGAAAAAGCTTATTTACCAAAGAACTAGGTCAGCCTGGGAGTGAATTAGAGTGTTCCCAGATACTTAGATATTTATTCACTTACAATATTACTGTACTTCAGCCTCTGCAGGGAGAGGGAAAGGCACAGGCTTCTCAGCGTAAATATTTAAGCATACACACAGAGCTGTAGCTGCAGTTTGGGAAACATCCACCTCTTTACTCAGAGCACAGAAAGCCCAGAACTGGGTGCCTACACTCTCTGAGTATCAGACCAGTAGTGTAGAAGCATAGGTACTTATTTATCTCACCAACTGTAGCCCCCAAAAAAGAGTTTTCTTGCTTCTTTTCGAGCACTATTGACCTGGCACAAGTTAATTTCCAGCGTTGCTAAACCAGGAGAATCCCCGTGGTTAAACCCGTGTGCCACGAGTGGCCTTTCACCAGCCTAGGGACAGCAACCAGTCAGACTCGTCTGAACTGTTTGTGGTCAGTGCTGCCTGTGAGCCAAACTCAGGGCTCCTGTCTCACCTCTGTGTTTCTTGGGATGAGGAAATGGGAGCCAAACCTGTCTAGGCTGAAAGAGGAGCTCAGGGATGGATATTCCTGGATTCCTTGCAGCCTTTGTGATAAACTGGAGTTGCTCAATGCGCACCTGGTCGCAGCTTGTTTCAGGTGTGTACAAGGCACTGGCTTCCTTTATCATCACTCAGGGCTTCCCAGCCCTTAAAGTAGTTAACAGAAATTCACTGTTGGGCAGGCGTGCTTGTGCATGTCAATATGACGATGTAAACTGTGTTATTCCAGGCTGTAAACAAACGTGTTTGGTATCCTAATTGCCTACACCAGATGTATGTTTTAGTGTAACTTTGTGACTGAAGTTGTATTTGTGCACTGACCTACAGTGCTGGGAACCTGAACCTCACTTACTCTCTGATTCTATGAGTGTGTATGTGCTGAATTCCCTGTTCTTTTGTCACCTGTTAGAATCACAGCTGTGTTTAAGCAAGCGAGAGCAGAATTTAACCCCAGTCTGCAGTTTAAATATTTAACATGCACCTAGTTGTCCTTTTTAAAAGTTGTAATTCATTTAAAGCCTTTCCCTGTGCCTTTAATTGGGTCTTTAGATGTCTAAAACATCAACTAGTTTGCTGGGTTTGTGTTTGTTGTCTTCTGTGGGTGTTTATCTTGAGTTTATGTAAATAGTGAATGACATCTTGACATGGCAGTAGGTCTGTATTTGTTTACTTTATTACTTTTAACTTTATACAGTTGTTTCTTCCCGTTCTATGGGGAGTTTGTAATCTGTTGTACCTCAGTGTTCCCAGCCACTTGGACAGCCTTTTATCCCGGTCGAGCTGATGCTCAGGGGCACGGCTGCCGCACGCTGGCTGCGGGGCGGCCGGGCTGCTTGTGATGTGAGAGCTCTCCCGGGGCTGGCTCGCATTTAACAGCGCTCTTCCTCTGAACACGAGAGAAGAACACTGTGCCTCTGCTGCCCAAAGGATGTTGAGATGGGTTGATTTGCGTGGCTGATCGTTGTGTCAACTGCAACAGCAAAAGTTCTTCTGGGGGCGATTTGAAGAAGAGAAAAGGAAAAAAAGAGGGAGAGGACTAAAGAAAGGCAGAGAGATGGTGGAAACAGATACATGGAAGACTTGTGCTAGTTTGCCAGCCAGGGAGAGAAACACTTTGGTTGTTTTCAGGGGAAGGTCCTGCTCTGGGCATGCTCTCCCATGCAGAAAGCCATCCCCTCGTGCCATTTCCATATGGCTGTGAAAGTTTCCCAGGTCCCACTCAGGTTGCTCCTGTTCCTGCTGCCCCAGCGCTGGCTGTAGCACACCGTGGCGAGGCGCTGGCTGGGTGCTAGGCTCTGGGTGCTGAGGGTGGTCGCTGATGTGTGCTGGCTGGTTAAACCATCACTGGCTACTCCACAGCACTTCCCCAGGCAGCCGGGAGCCTGGATCTCTGGGCGCTGTGTGCCCCGAGTCGGTTGGGCTGCGATGCCACATGGTGCCCCTGGGACTCGCAGTGTGGCAGCTGGAGCAGTCCTGGGGACTGTGTGCGATGCCTTGCAGCCAGCGTGGGGGTTATGTCCTGAGCACTCTGCAGCTGCTCTGTGCCGTGTCGGAAGTGTGTGAGCTAGATAAAGCTGTCACTTTTTTTGTTGTTGTTGTGTTTTACAGCTGATGCCAGGAGCTACATAAGCTCCTGAACTATGTCAGAACTGGAGGGAGAACAAAGGTGCCCTCAGCTTGCCTTTCCCTCTGCCCTTCTGCCTTGTCTGTGTTCAGGAACAGATGAACTTTGTGAGTCTGAGTCTGTGGGTCACTGCTGAGGCGCACGAACCACGTCAGTGACAACAGAGATTCTAATTTATATTTTAAATAAATGCAGTTCTGTACTTCAGGCAGCAAGAGTTCTGTGTGGCTTTGGCTTAACCCAAAGCTGCTGTGCTGCAGAAGCTTCAGAAGGGGAAGTATTGGTTCCTTTGGGTGGCCCCACCCTCAGCTCTTTGAAGAAAAATGGAAATATTTCTCAGATCCAAAGGTTAGATGCAAAACACAGGGTTTGACTGTGCTGGAAATTGAATCAATTTGAAACTGTTACGATTTTTATTCTTCTGAAACTGGGTCAATTTCAAATCAATCTCTGGGCAGGATTAAACACACTTACTTCAAAAAGGGCTTTTGTGCTGGTCCAGCCAATGCTCCTCAAATTAGCAGGGAGGGCTGAAAAAGGGAATGTTTCACTCCAGCATCATGGCCTGGTAACAGGTACCGGGGTGTGTGCCCGGCTCTGGCTGTTGTTCCAGGGTGGGTGTTTGGTGTTTTTAACTCTAATAATTGTCCTTATGGGAAAAATTAATTTTTTTCAAATCTCCTGGGAAAAGCTCAAGCTGAAAAATAGTAACTGCAGGGCTCGGGGAGGAGGATGATTATTTATTTCAGTTACCAATGCAAAGCAGGTTCTGTATCTCTGGGCTTCACCATCCTGTAGAAAAACCAGCATTCAAACCGCAGCATCATGGGGTTCTGAGTTACACAGGTGCTCTCTGGAAGGCAGTATCTCGTTCCACTGCCCATAAGGTTGCAGTGACTTCAGACATCTCTGTCTCTGGTGATGGGTTTGTAGCAAGCCTTGTGTGGTGAGGCTGGATGAGCCCTGACCCATGGGAGTGGGTCCTCCTGAAGAGCAGAGCACTTCATTTCGTGGTGCTGAGCCACAGCCTGCAGACATACCCCAACAGTGCATTGCAGAGCATCCTTGAGCCGGGTGTGCAGCCAGTTCTTCATGCCTGCAGGTGCTGATTTGGGTGAGGACTGGGAGGCTGCAGCCAGAGTTTTGTGAGCTTAGCCCTTCCCAGTTTATCCCACACCATGTTAGAAATCTTTGTGAAAATGCCCTGCTGCCTCAGAGACCCGAATCTTCATTGATGGACCTTGTTTACCCTCAGGTACCAGGGTACCTCCTGCCACCTCAAGGCCCTCGTGGGAGGGTTCAGTAGCTGGTGGTGGGGAAGAGCAGCCTTAGTGACAAGATCCTGTGTCTTCACCTGCAAACTTATGTCCAGCCCACCCTGCCTCATCCAGAGGACTTGATTACCTGGGAGCCTCACCGATCCACTTGCAAAAGCCAGTGTCCCAGAGGCATGTGGCCCTTCTGTCCTGTGGCAAGAGTGACAGATGGATCTGGAAGGAGAAGCTGCACAGGGAGGATGGAAGTCATCTGCTGCCTCCTTCCTCGCCTGAAGCGGTGCAAGTAATCATCTCAGCAATCCCCATGTCTGTAGGGAGGCATCCCCATTACTTGTGGGCTTTAAATTAGAGCAGGATGCCTTTCTAGCAGATGAATTGGAGCTCCAACCACAGGGTTTTGTGGCCACCTTCCTTTGGGCGATGGAGCCTCGGCCTTTCACAGCGCCAGCAGCCCACCTTGGTGTTGTGGGCTCTCGCTGGACTCTGCCTGCCCCCTTCATAGCTGCAGAAGAGACAAGTGTGAAGATCTGGACACACTTCACTGGCTTTGGCCCTCTTCCCTTTCACACACACCTACTTCTGCTTCCTCCCATTCTACCCCGACAGAGAAGGAGGAGGTTAAACACCAATTTGGGGGTGCTGAGGTGAAAGCCCATGTTATGCATCTGAATTTGGTGAGGGTGATGCTCTGCCTGGCTGCAGCCACACTCTGCTGCCCCACACGCTCAGGACACAGGGCTATGGCGCTGGTGATGCCTCCAGCACCTGAGGGCAGAGCCTCGTCCTCTCATCCTCTTCCTCAGCATAACAGGCAATGCAGGGGCGCTGCAGCCCCAAGTGGCCACCCCCAGAGGTTTGCACAAAAGTTATAAATAATTTACATTTCTAATCCCAGTTTATTCCAGTCACTGCTTATTTCACTGGGCGCAGAATGGGACAAGCTCTGCTGGGGTTTGCAGCAGTTACCTAGCTGATGAAGCGTGCTCGCTCCAAGCAGGGTGTGGGGCTCCCCAGCCTGGAGCCTTGCACAGGGGTAATGGAACTTGCAGTCTCTAATTTTAAGCAATGAACGCTGATTAGTGTCAGGGTTTGAGGAGTTTAAAAGTAAAATGGTTTGTTCTGAGTAAAAGCAGTCACCGTGCGACTGACTCTACCTGCTAAAAGGTTTGTATCTATTGAATTATTGGAGCATAATGCTCGATAAATGTATAGACTCATTTGTGGGCTAATGATTTCTATTAATTAGTTAGGCACCTAGAACACGCGGGCCTTGAGGCAGGGCTGAGGTGGCAGAGGTGGTGCCCTGGCCCTGTGCCTGGGTTTTGTTTCTCCGTGTGAGCAGGTTCCCCAGAAGAAGAGGTGGGATCTGATGAACCCACAGACACAGAAGATGCATCAGGTCCCAGCTCTTAGCAGGAGGTGTATGTGCCTTCATAAAACTGATGGTGTCAGGAGATGCTGGCAGTTCAGGGCTCTGCACACGAGGCTTAGCAGGCAGCAGCACACCCAAGCTCCCCGACAGGCTGGTGTCGCAGGACGGACCTGGCAAAGCCCGTGTCTCCCTTCCCTCCTGTCTGTGCTCTGGGGCCTTGAAGTGCTGTACGAAATACAAAGCTACTGACGTGCTTGTGGGGGACGTGGGTGTTGTGTGCCCTGGGGGACTGAATGTTGCTCAGAGTGACCTCAAAGCTGCGCTGTGCTGGGGGTTACTGGTTTGCAGCATCCGCTTGTGCTGGGACGCCCGCAGCGCACACCGGCAGCCGGCGAGCGTGAGAGGGGGTTCTGGGGAGCGGCTGCTTTCTGAAGGTTTGCAGCTGCTTAATTCAGGCTTGGGAACTCGAGTAATTGACTTTGGAAAGAAAATCAGTGCGTCTATTCTGTCCTCTCCCTCAGCCGTGCTATTTTCCTAATGTGGTTTAGGAGTTGGCATTCATGTCTCTCTGTAACGGGGTAAAACAAACTGGCTGGTGTCTCAGAGCCTGTTGTGGGAAAACTGAGGGTAAACACACTTCTATTTTCTCTTCTTTTTTGTGTTTTTAAACTTGGATCACTGTCTACTCTGGTGTATTTGAACTGGCAAGTTCCAGGTTTGATGCCTAAAGGCAGCACGTGTTAGCTGTCCTTAGCCCATCACCTTCCCAGTTGGCAAATGTCAGTCCCAGGCAGGGGAAGGTATCAAGAGGAGGGTCCTGGATGCTTTTGCAGCTGGAAAGGGCTAGCCACTGGCTTAGTCTGGATCAATTCTCGTTGCCAGTGCTCATTTTTACTGTCCACACTTTCCTTTTGGGAATACCCTAGGTAGATGGAATCGGTGCTTCTGCCTGCAGCATGTGACAGCCAGGATTTGAGGGTTTGTTTTTCTTTCAGCATCACAGAGATCAGAAAGGGAGTAGCACTTTCCTAACAACCTTTGTTGGCCCATGTTACCTTTTCTTAGTGACAATAATCTCACTTAGTCAGAATTAGCCTTGGCATCATTTCTAAGGCCTTTAAAGCCTTCCCCATCAAACCTGATGGTGCAAGAGCCTCATTTCCCATTTTCTTTCTACTCAGGGTGAAGGAATGTGAAAAACCCTCCACATCTCTACCCTTGCAAAATGGAAAGGGTCAGCACCTTCCCACCACTTTTACCTATTTACAGGTTTTTTTGGTGTTTAGGGGCATTTTGTGTGTGTTTTGTGTGTATCAATATTTTTAAATGATGTTACGTGGTGCAATTAGTGGTGATTAGTATTATTTTTCAATAGAGCTTTTTGTCCTGAGTTACCTCCTCGATCCCAACCGGAATCCCCAGCTTGGTGAGTCGTGCTGGGCTTTCTGTGGCGCCACACAACCCTCCGCTACCCCATGCAGGGAGCGGTTTCCTCTCCGCACAGAGTCTGCTGTCTCTGAAACGGATAGTTTCTTTCACACATGGCTGGGCAGGCAATTTATGTGCTGATCACCATAGAAACCTGCAGATACATCACTTGGTCAGCCCGTTTCCATGTGGTATCAGCGAGCTGGCATCGGAAAATGCAAATGAGGGATGTGAGTGAGGATGGGTGAATATGGGCCTTTCTTCTTTGCTTTTACCAACACTGATGTTTATTTGAGGATGCCCCTATTCCCTCCTCTATCTCAAACTCGGGCTCTTTCCTCAGCAATCTACTTCTTGTCAAGCTGGGGCTGCCCCGGGATCCCTGGCAGGGATCAAGGCCAGGTTGGATGGGGCTTGGGGCATCCTGGGCTGGGGCGGGATGTCCCTGCCTGTGACACTGGGGTGGCTGAGAGCCCTTCCCACCCAAACCAGCCTGGTTTGGTGCTGCTCTTCCTGCCCTCTGCCCCAGCTGAGGCTTTTGCTGTAAGACCTCCTCAAGCCACGTGAGCGGTTTGGTCTTTCTCGGGTTGGTTCAGAGCTCTGGGGCAGCAGGGGCTTTGCTGGCACCTTGAAGTGTCCTGGATCCATCAGCTCTGCTCTTGGGTGGTGGGGCGGGTGAATCTTCACAGCTTATCTCAGTCAGACCATGGCTGCACAGGATTGCAGGTCCCTTCGTCGCTGAGCAGTGATGTTTAATACGGTGCCATTGTCAGTAAAAGCGATAGATGATTCCTGGGAATACAGGAAAAAGGGGATGCTTTTCTTTACAGGTGAAAAGGCAAGGGAAAGGCTGATGTACACTTGCACAGAGCAGATAAATAGAGTGTTTGCAATTACAGCTGGCCTGTGAATTAACACCAAGAACTTTTTAATTGCAGCTCACCCTGGATGCTGTGTGATTCCCACAGCAGCAGGAGCTGGGTTAAACCCCAGCCCTGAGCGCAACTGTTTGAGACAGGAGGTGTCTGACAGGGACAACGCGCTGCTCCAGTAGGGAAAGTGCAGGAAGGTGCCAGAGGAAGAGAAAGAGGTTTGGGTTAGAGTACAGGAATGCCTGAAAATGAGGCAGTCCTCTCTACGGTGGCATCTGCCCCACAGTTTTAATCACACACACCGAGAGGAAACCACCACACAAAGAGACCAGCAGAGATTCAGTATGTAAATCCCAGTCTTTCTGCAAGGAGAGGAGACAGCTGTTAATGTCTTTGGGAGAGCTGTATAAAATTGCTCTCAGTGTTTTTAATCAGACTGGCAGATTACTATGGATGAATTATTTAAGACAATACTCTCTAACTTAAGGATGCACGAGACTCTGTAGAAATGCGAGTGCTGAAACGGCTGATGAGCTTTTGATTTTAAAGCAACAACTTTTGTCAGGGACCCAGTATCAGGGTCTTTGGGTCCTCTAGGTCTTATATTAGTTTTTACACTGGCTGCTGTGCCATTTTTATCCTCTTGAGGAGACCCAGAAAGGACATCAGAACGAAGAGGGGCTCCTCTGACACCCCAGGACCTCCCTGTCCACTGGCACCCCGGCGAGTGCAGGGAGAGGCGGGTGTTACTCCGTAGCGTGTCCTTGATTCACAGCTCCTGGTGTTCCAGCTCCTGTGCAGGTAACTTGTCTGGGACAGGAATGCTCATTTCCCTCAGAGCATGGTCAGACCCTTTTCTGTCTTCCTCCCAAAGTTGGAAGCAGAGCCTAATTTTAATGCTGGGCCTCCCGCTCCATGGCATCTCTGGACAAAGCATCTGCTGCAGCGTTTTCTCTTCGTCCCAGCGTGTCCATCACTGGCAGTTACAAATTCTTTCCCCCCCTTTCTATTTTTTATCCATGATATCGTTTTCCATTTCTTAAACATTCCAGTAGACAACTGTCTGTAATTCTGGACATGGGCTGGGTGGGAATTTGGCATTTTTGGATGGCATCGGCTTTACTTTCCTGGAGACTGTGGAACTTGGCCTTGGTAGACCTTAACCATGAGCTCTGCCGTGTAGTGAGCTCTGGAGTGTGAGTTTCCCCAGCTCTGTGTGCTGCCAGCACCACGTTTGGGCTGACAGATTGGCAAGGCCAAGGGCAGCTTCCTGAAAAGCAGTCCCTGTGACTGACATAGTGGTTGCATCCTTCCACGTGCAACAACCGAGTGTGTGGTGCTGGGATGCAGGTGTGGAGCAGACAGGAAGCTCTGGGGTGTGAAGAGGGGACAGGTACCAGTATGACTGACAACTGGTGTGAGGCTAGAAAGACATGAGAAACTTGGGGATGTGAAATTGAAGTAAAATACCGTTATTCCCTCTAACAAAGGAAGATGATGCGAGTAGACCCTGTTAGAACTAAGAGTAATTCCCACAGTCCTCTGAGTAGTTCATCAGCCACTGGAAGACTTGTGTCTTGGGTCTGAATAGAGAAATTACCCTCCACTTATCCAGTGGCAGGCCTTCAGCTTCCTACGCAGCAGCTTCTGAGGGCATTCCCCATGCTCCCATCCCACTGGCTGTAGAAGTAATCATAGAACCTTAGAGTATACTGAATTGGGAGGGACCCATCCAGTCCAACTCCTGCTCCACACAAGAACTGTAATCACAAACATGGTGATTTCCATTCTGATTGTCCGTGGAGCATCACTGATAGTTCTGCACACTGTTCCTCCACAGGGATGAGCACAGTGGCACCGTGACTGCACAGAAAAGGCTTCCCACCTACCTGTGTCACTGAGCGTGCTCAGGGCTTACTCCTAGGCCAGGCCAGAGCTTCCTGTGCGTGCTTCCACCGGTGCAAATGCACCCCAAAAGGTCAGGTACCCCAAAGCGGCCTCCAGCACCATAAAACCAAATGGGCTATTGCATCCTACGTGTCCCCAGCACCACATGCCAGCCAGGTGGCACCAGGGGAGCTGGCCATGCCTGGTGTCACCCCCTGACCCCCCAGGTCCGTGCCATGGCATCGGCAGCATGTTGCAGAGCCGGGATGAGGCCAAGTTGGCAGCACGTTTTGGTGTCGGGCTGCTCGTGTGGTTCATCCTGCTTCAGCTGCCAGTTAGGCTGGGCTGGGGCAAACGGGGAGAGCTGGCTTGTGTCACCTTCCTCTCTGACTGTGCCAATACTCAGACAGTGTTGCTGCTGCTCTGCCTGGCTGTGTCTTTGTCAGCGCCTGTCAGATGTCAGGAGTTTGGAGCACGTCTAAATGTGGCATCTCCGAAACATTTGCTTTCTGGATTATGAAGCAAATCAGCCTGGAAAAAGCCATTATAGGGAAAAGATGTGACTTTTCTGCCTGCCTGTAAACACTAATAGCGGAGGAGAAAATAGCCAAGAACAATATCCCCTCGCAGCTTGTTTGCTTTCGCCCATAACGTTCCTGCTGAGCTAAAGAATTCCCAATTGGTCTTTATAGACCTGAATCGGTCTCACTGGGGATTTGAATAAAAATAGATCCAAAATTATACCACTGCAAAGCAAAGAGGAATTCTGCAGGGTGGGAATGAAACCCTCACTGATTTGCCATGCGCACAGAGCCGCTTGTTCCCTTCGCTGCCAACAGCCCCGCTGGGTTAAAGAGCATGGAGCTGGGGTTAACGAGCCAGTTCAGCCCTGTACTCTGCTGTACAATGCAGCCGGGGGGTGGTTGGTTTAGGGTGGTTTTGGGGTTGGGTTTTTTGTGTAGTTTGGGTTTTCTGTTGCCATCGGAGAGAACAAAGGCTTTCTGGAGGCTTTGTGTAAGTGCCGCTCGGCTGAGCGGGGAGCGGAGTAAAGGTCCCTGATAAGTGGGTCCTGCTTGAGCTGGGGCTGTCGATAGGAAATGCCCCGATGCCATCGGCTTCCCAGCACGTGGAGAAACTGCCCCCCGGGTCAGCTTGTGCAGGTAGCTTTAAAAACATGCAGCATTATTCCTGAAGGAAAAAGATCTTGGTCACTGCTCATCACTGAATCGTTGGGGTTGGAAGGGACCTCGAGAGATCATTGGGTCCAACCCCCAAACTATGTTTTGCTTGGTAGGAGTACTGCCACGCGGGGTCAGGGGGTGCTGGCTTTTTATTTATCATTGCAATGGGGAAAAAATTGTGAAAAAAAGTTAAAAGTGTGGGTCTGGGCTCTTTTCGGGGAGAGCCCACTGGCCTGGGGGGACCAGATGTGGCCCTGATTGCTATCGCTCGCCGTGTCAGCTTTACTGGTTCAAGCTTTCAATGTGTCGCAACACTCAGCAGCTTTGTGGTTTCAGAGGTTGGGTTTTCTTGGCAAATAACTAACTAAATAAATAACGGGCTTCATGAGTCCAGGCAAGATCTGTGTAAATTTGGGCCACTCTTATTTCCTTAAGGTCAGGGGAAAGTCCAGAGTTAGACAAACGTGATGTAAAGGAAAATCCTGGGTGGTTTTCCTACCACGTGCTGTCTCGTGCTTGACTCCCAACCACAGCAGCTTTTCAGAGACTCTGCAAAACGGTTGCGTTATATGAGAAACTCTAAATTTAGGTGCAGAATGCTCGTTTCAGCTTCGTCAGCGCTGAACGAGCCGCCCTTGCCTGGAAGCGTGATTTGGCCGAGGAGCACAGGAAGGAAGGGTGGATCTGCTGGAGGTTTCCTGTCTTGCCACGAGTGCTGATGCACGCTGCTGTTCCTACAGCAGTGTCAGGCTTGGGGCCCTGAGATGAGGCGAGAGCGATGGTTTCGTGCCATGTGAAGCAATTCAGGTATCGGTGAAGAGCGAGGTGTCTGTTTTGCTGATGCGCTGCCGCCTCAGAAGAAGAGCCAGGGTGAGGAGGCCTCTCAAATTTTGGTTTGGCAGCTTCTCTGATTCATTGCTAAAAGTGCAATGAATGAACAAGCTTTCCAAGTGGCCTCTGCCAGATCCCCCTCTCTGCCGCTGGAGGATCTCTGCCTGGTGATTGCTCTGCCTGGCTGATGCTCTGCAGCCCTGTAGCTGTGTTTGTAGGCTCTGGGCTCACACGTGCTGTTTTCAGGTTTACACGTATGTTCCGAGTGCTGCATGGGACAAAGTGCAGAGACACCCAGAGAAACACCAGAGAAGCGTTTTGTGTGTGTCTGGTGGTAAAGGTTATCCTTACAGCTTTGTCACCTGCAAATAGAAAGGTCTTGCTTAAACACAGCTAAAGTTCAAGCCAGCCAGCTGCCCCAGTGTGCTCTGTGCTACTGGCAGGGATGTGCTGCGGTGTAGCTGTGCTCTGCTGTGTCAGCGAGCACAACCCAGGCCCTGGGATAGGAGGATGGACAGAGCTGAAGTGGCAGTGGGTGCCTGTGTGGCAAGAGGGTCTGCACGCTCTGCACCAGGATTCCTGCCCCTCACCCAGAGCTCTGACCCGTGACTCTGGCACAGCTCAGCTGCCTGTGCTGCTCTCCCCTTGCTACTGAATTCACACCCGGCTGAGGCGACCACGCTGGCGCAGCACCCGGGTAGATAAAGGTCTGTGTTGTGATGAGTTGGAGCAGCCTTTTGATTGCTCTGGGTGTAAACGACCACTTGCTATTGAAATAGGGAAAGAAGACGTGGATCATTGCTGCAGGTCTCTGACCACCCTTGTGTTCTTCATTCTTCTGCCTTTCTCCAGCTCTGCCCTTTCCTTCTGTTTTCCCAGCTGTAGCGAGAGAGAATGTGGTGGGGCTCCTGGCATGCGGCTTACATCTCCTGCAGATCCCTCCTGGACACATGCTACCAGCGTTGGAGAGGCAGAGTTGGCACCGTGGTGTGAAAATAGGGCTGGATTGAACGTCCAGGGAACTTTTGTTTAAGAATGCGTGCATTGTGCTTACTGTACACACTGTAAATACAGATATTTATATTTCCTTAGAAATAGGTGAAGTGAACCAAACGTACTGCTGGTGCTCTCAAAGAAAGAGGGATGTTTGCATGACATGGGTTGTGGTGGCACCAAACTGTGGGAAGGAAAGAGCAAGGCTGGTTTGGGAATCCTTCCAGTTCTGTTTTTGTAAGTTAGTTCACATTTACGCAGACAAAGGGGAATTCTGTTAACTCTGTGTGCGGCTTCTGGTTTGCCCTGTACAGTCTGGCTGTTGTCAGACTCAGTCACATCGTGCTGCTCTTGTGAACTGCGTGGCACTGGTGCTGTCATTGCAGCACTTGCCTCGGGCTGAAATGGAGTGCTGGGGAAGGATGCTTGCTCGTAGAGTGAGATGGCGAGCTGCCCGTGAGCAGAACTTGATGTTGGAGGCTGTGCTTACTGGTGTGCAACTAGTATTTGAGCAGTGAATGAGCCGTGTAGGAGCATCTGGTTACTACTGCCAGCAACTGAAGAAATGGCCTCGTCCTGTGTTCTTCCTCTTCTTGTAGGAATGGTGTGGGGAAATGCAGTTGTTACTCAAACAAATATGGATGATGTGACTGTGCCCATAGCATTCCGCGTTTGTTCTTCAGTCTAGGAGACAAAAGCCCCCAGATCCTCTCAAAGCTGAGAAATGCAGAGGTTGCACATGATAAGTACTTGAAGTTCCCACTGTATTGCATCAGAGGTGGCTTGTCCTTGCGCTGGTGTCAATCCTAGGCATGCCCCAGCCATGTCCGGCCGGATGAATTCCATATGGATGAGAGTGCAGCAAGATACCTGATCTGGACATGTGAGTCAGCAGTGATTCACCCCAGCACGACGTTCTGAGGAGGAAGTTGGGGTGAAGTAGGGCAGAACACTAATGCTGAGCTGTAAACTGACTTGGTCCAGCTGAGTAACGATTTTAGTTCCTAGTTTTGGATCCTTTGTGCTACCTTTCAGGGATGCCTCTGAATTTGTCCTTTGGATGGATCTGCATGGATGTGATTTGGTTGCCTGAGCAGCCCCTGTGGTTAGGTGTGCAAATGTGGGCTGCGGCCTTGGGAAGGACTGTGGCTGGGCTGGGGAGCAGCCTGCGGCCGAGGGATGCAGGGGATGGGTGTGAGAGCGTGACCGCGTGCTCGGAAGGCTGCTGGCAGTGTGCTCTGCCCTCATTCCGGGGTGTCCGTGCGGTAATGCGGATCTGCTCCAGGTTCAGCTGCTCTGGGGAACCTGCCCCCTTCTCTACCCTGTGGTAGATGGCCACTGAGTTTGTCAGGCAGGATCTGCCCCCAGTGAACTCAGCTTTCTGGCGACTGGCACTCCTGGCTGGTACCCCTCGGGTACAGTGGTTCTCGTTTGCATTAAATGCTGACTTGTCTTCCCTCCCCACATCAGATCACTGAAGTCGTATGAGGATCACATGCCAGAGCTGCAGAGGAAGACCACGTCACTGGTAATTTCATGACCTTTAAAGCTGCCTTTGAGCTCTGTCTGCGGCGGCAGGGTCTCACAGCCCAGCTCTCTTCCTCCCAGCACAGGCTCTCTCCAGCCCCCTAACACTGCACAATGGCCTTGAAAGTCCCTTTCCTTAACTGACTGAAATGGAGAAGAGCTGCTGGCGGGGTGTTTCCCAAATGGGAGCAGATAAAATCTGGGGAGGGAGGAGCTGCTGAGTGGAAGCAACGGGGAGAGGTGTTTGTGGCCGGGAATTCCCACCCTGCAAGGGCAGTAGGAGTGGGTCAGCTGTCTGGTTCAGGGGTACCACGGAAAGCACCGAGACATGTGGGCTTTCCATCTGACTTCATTGTGTTCCCAGTGTAACCTGCTCCGTGGCTGCCAGTGCGGACTGTGGGACAGACACCTGGGGACAGGCTGGGCTGGAGGGCTGCAGGCATCTCGCTGGGTCTGGGCCTTCAGTCCTTGCCTCCCCTCCTCAGGGACGGGTGGTCCCTTGAGCGGCTGTGAGCATGTCACAGTTTGTGTTGATCTTGGTGTGGAGCTGAGGTGCGTTGGGAGGTATTGTCCTGGTATTTGTGCTCTTGCTCTGCTTACAATATGCAAGAAAACAGGCAATGGTCTGTTTTATTTTGCAGCTTTAATGCCAACACAGAACTCAGCTGTCCAGCGTATTTTCCTTTAGGTAACTGGTTTGATGTCTCTACTATTTTTGTCTGTTATTCAAGATCTTTTGGTTTAAATAAATAATTAGAAATACAATTGTCAGAACCAATTCCTGGAAGCATGATTTGGCTTGGAGGATCCCAAGGAAGGCCTTAAATCTAAAGCTTGTCCAAATGTCCCCCCTCATCTTCACCTTTTCTGCCTCACTTTGCCACAGGCAGGAAAATCCCATACCCCCCGTACATTTTTTCCCCCTTAACTGCTGTTATTTTATTTCCTTTCTGCAGCTGGCCACTGGAAGGTGATGATGGGACAGCTGACAGGGTGGAGCTGTGGAATCTCACCAGCCTCCACAGCCGTGCTACACCTTTCTCTCTTACCTGCCACTGACATCTGAAGAATAAATGAATCAAACGTCCTCTGCTCTGTAGGCTAGGAGTCAGACAGCCAAGCGTAGTGCTTGTCTTCCAGCTCCTGCACACTGTTGCTGTTGGGTGTGTGTACTGCTGTCAGGTGTGTGTATCGCCCTCAGGACTGTGCTCCACTGCCAGGCTGCAGAACGGCACAGCAAACTTCACTTCATCCCACAACTCCCCATTTTGGGCTCCCTGCTCTCTGCCTTGGTGGGGGGGCCATGTATTCCACCTAGAATAGAACTGGATGGCTCCAAGTAATTAGCTTGTATTGCTGCTAATTGTTTCTGTCTGTGTTTCAGTGTGATCCCAAGGAGCAGGAGCACCTGTTATTCTCAGGCCCAGTTAATTGCTTCTGGCCGTCCTGTTTGCTAGCTCCAGGTTTATTGGCTTGCCTCCAAGCTTCACTAACGCTACCCATCTGAGCAGTATGTGGAGCTACGGCTGTGTACTCAAGCATTTTCAGATCTCATTTAATTCCTGAGGCTTAACAGGCCTTGTCAGGCCAAGTCATTCTCACCACGATGAGTGACAGTCACGAAGGACGTAGAGAAGGGCTCATTAGAGCAGCAAATTCCAAACTGTGCATAAAGAAGCAGTAACTAGTCCCACCAAATTCCCTCAGCACATTGACACCAACTAGCTCTGCTAATTCCCTGCCAGAAGGGAGTGGGTTTCCCTCATCTTCCCAAGCAGCAATGATCTCATGCCCACCACCCTGGCTTTCCCCGACCTCATACAAAAGGATGCTCCAAGCATGAGCACAGAGCAGGTTTCTCCTGCAGCCTTTGCAGTGCAAGTACAGCGAGGTACTAATGAACAGGGGTGCTGGGGAAACGATTGGGGTCACAGCGCTGGAAGCAGGCGAGTCCCTTCGCTCCAGCCTGGCCTCCACAGTTGTGTTCCAGTGGGCAGTTCTTCGGGTGCTCTTCCTTACTGCTCTGCTGACCTGATCTGCATAGGCAGAGCCCTGTATATGTAAGGGGATGGTAGTTCCCAGTCCAGGCAGGAGCTTAGCTTGTGATGTTTTGTTGTGGTTGAACTGCTCAGAATCGCTGTGGGAGCTGTGTGTCCCCGTGTGTGACGTGCACAATGCCAGTGAGCTGCAAACCAGAGGTACCTGCAGGTACCTTATCCTGCGTGTGCCTTTCGGGGTGGAAAGGGTGTGGGGTTAGTGTCATTTGCCTGGCAGCAAGGTTGAAGTCGTGCTCGCAGGGCAGGCCAGAGGGGTCCCTGGGCCAAGCCAGGCGCTGCAGGAACTGAGGACGTCTGGTAGAAGGAACGTAGAGCATCATGAAGCTGTTTTCAGCATACAACCTTCACAATCCCCTTTTGCAGTGGGCAACTTCTCTTATTTCCTTAATGTGCACCTTATTTTCAGTCTAAATTTCCCAGAGGGACGTGTGGCTTGCTGAGCGGGTCCCAAACCAGGTCCTGGCACCGGCCGGTGAGCAGCCTGTGAGCTGTGCACCCTGCATCCTTTGTGGCGGCTCTCACCAGCCAGAGCTGGGGAAGAGCACAGAGCTGCTGGGCTGTGAGCGTGTCACAGGTCCAGAGATGTTCACAGGAACAGCATCTCTGGAGGAAGATGGGTGGGGAGAAAAAGAAAGCCATTCTACTGGCAGGGAGAGGTTCCTTGAATTCTCATTTATTTCTCTGAGCTGATCCAGGGAGAAGAATCAGGCTGCAGGTTTTTAAAAAGGGCAGATGTGCTTTGGTGCATCTAACTCCATGGTTTAAAGTTTTTCATTTTTAAATCAGACTGGCTTGCTGGGCTTGTAGCACTTTGTCTAATTTTTCATAGTTTTCAACAAATGAAAAATGACTTCAGATTAAGAATGCCACCTGTCGCCTCAGATCCCTTGAAATTACGTTCCTGGTTCCTTTCAGCTGAAGAACTCCCCACTGAGCTTTATTTCACAAGCCAGAGACGTGCCTGGGAAAGGTGTGCTTGTATAGGAGGGTATCAGTCAGGGCTTTGGTAGCGATTTGGCTGCAGTTTGTTGATTCAGAGAGTTAATAAATAGCTCAGGAGGACTCTCCAAGATCTTCATGACCCGTCACTGGCTGCACCAAGGGGGAAGGGGCGAAGTGTGGTGCCACTGTTGCAGCTGAAAAGGCTGAAGCTAAGAAACACCAGCAATCACACTGGGTTTTGCTGAAACACAGTTCCTTTGTCTGACACGCTCCTTTCTGTGCTGCTTATTTTCTAAAAAACTTCCTCTTTTACCAGCATGATAAAGACCCATCAGGAGCTGGGCGTGCTGGGCCGTTCCCAGCGTGTTTGAAAGCAAGGAGAGATGTGGTTTCTGCCCTCCAATCTCCCTCGGAAGGCCTGAGCTCCTTGTGTAGGTCCTCTCGATGCCTCTTCCTTTTAAGTAGATCTGTCGCCGTTGCAGTGCTGCTAAAGCACATCTTCCTGGAGTTCACAAATAACCTACTCTGTCTGAAATGCTGCTGCTTTTTCATTTGGGGAAAGCTGCTAATTAATCTGAACGTGCTCGTCCCAGCTATAAACGCGCTTGCCGATGCACACTGTCAGTGGCAAGGCATTTAGCTGACACAAATTGGGTTTGTGTCATTTCACATCCTGCAATGTGGCACCTGAAGTGCCGGGCTGCCAGCTGCTCTCCGGAGATAGAAGGGACATTCGCATTTCTAACCCCCTTTCCTTCTCTTTTCTCTCATGCAGAGAGCCAGGTAAAGGAGCTTGACAAGCCAGTGCCACTTCCCTCTTTGTTCCGGGGCTGCAGGGCAGCGTTGCTGGATTTTGGGGTTTGTTTCTGTTCGAAGGAGTATAGGAAGCTAATGACTGCCTGCTAATTAGAGGCCCCATTTGGCTGTGTGCTTTCTTTTATTAGCCTGTTTGGAGAATGTAATTAGCGATTGAGCCAGAATAAAGCTGTGTCCCTCCAGCCATATGTAACCAAAAACTGGGCCTCAGTTGCTATTCAGTTTGGGCTTCAATCTGCAGTTGCCCCCACACGGGGATCTGAGTATCTGTGGGTTTTTCCCCATGTGTTTTAAAATCTTGGTCTGTTCTGTCCCTGCTCATGCTGTGAGTGTTGTGCAGGAGCCCAGGGTGCCTGGAGCAGCTCGGCTGGAGGGCCACGGAGCTCTTCCCTGGGGCGTAGGGTTCTCACAGCTCTCCTCACCCAAGTCAACTGAAGCATCGCTCCTCCCCCGGGAGCTCAGTCAGAGCTCATTTCACATGTAAATACCTGCTGGTAGGTATCCTTTCATGGCTAATGCATGTCCCACAGCTTCTACACTCAGCTGGTTGTGTTTTCTGCTCCGTTTATGGAGCTTTATCCCATCCCTACTCTAGTGGATATCATGACTTCTCCCCATCGTTTGCTATTTTAGCAGTGAAAAGAAGAAAGGATGAAAGTCCAGCAGAGTCTTCTGTTACTGCTGATTCTTCCTCCAGCTTCTGCAATCCCTGGCCTCCTGCCTAGCACAGCCCTCCCTCACCATCCCCCGTTCTGGCTGCGGGGCCCATCGGCAGTGTTGGAAGGCAGGAAGCCTCCCCCACACCCTCTGCCTCGCTCAGCCCCAGCGGGTGCTGCAGGCCGCGGGTGCCAGCACACCGCGGGTGCTGTGAGTCACCGCTGAGCAGCCCAGGGGGCAAGATGGGCCTGACCTGATCCGCTCACTGGCCTCCTTCTGCCAGGGTCAAGGGTCTCCTGGTAGGAGCAAGGCCTTGCCGGCCCCTCCGCTGGTTGCAGAGGTGAGGGCACACGTGTCTCTGACGATGCCAATCTGCTCCAGGCCATGGGCTCTGGGGCTGGTGTTTGCTACGGGCCAACCGTGTCCGTGGCGCTTGCCTGACCTGGTTTTTCCATAACAAATGGTGATGTTCCTGGTGCACTTCAGACACAAACAGGAAAACCTTCCTTCCTGGCGGTGTAAATAGCATTACCTCATCTTCTGATACTATTCTTTACGGTGGTGTTTTATTATAACGGCATGGGATGCGGGGGGACAGTGCCAAGAGGTGAAGGAGCTCAAACCAAGGTCTGGAGCCCTGGAGAACCTGGAGGAGGATCCACAGCATCACTGCACTGCGTGTTGGGATCTGGTGGAGGAGCTTCAAGGCCCTGTGGAGGGGCAGGGCTTGCAGGAAGGCGGATCCTTTGTTAAGGAATGACAGTGGAGGATTAACATTCTCCATCATGGGGGTCTATGGAATACACCTCAGCATATCACTCTGAGGATGTCCGGGTTTTGTGGTTTTAATTACTTAATTTTCTTAAGCCTTATAGACTTCCCCTGCGGAGATTATGAGGTTGCTTGTGGTCATGTCAATGAAAAATGCTTTTTTAAATATATACATTTTTATTTCTTCTCGTCAGCCTGTGTGTCGGCTCAGGAGCTAATCTGACAAGATGTTAAAAGGATTAATTCCTTAATGAAATGGAAACTTTTGCTGTGTTTTGGAGGAATCAATTGTAAATCAAATTCTCTCAAAAAAGCTCTTGACCAAACGCATCGCAAGACACATGTTAAGCATCTCCCCACTTCACACTTTACCTCCAGAGGTAAAACACGGGGGCTTCAGAGTGTGTTTGGGAGGCACGGCAGCAGGACGGTACCAAACGTCAGCAAGTCGATCTCTTGCCTGATGAGCACTGATGACTTTTACAACCAATATTTTGCAGCCTGGCAGGAGACTGGATCTTGATTTTGGACACGTGTCTGGTTTAAAAGAAGGCTGTCAGCTGTTGCTTTTGCAGCATTACCCTGTGTCCCCACGCAGGCGTGGCTGCAGGGCTGGGGGGACGCAGGTCAGCACGCTCAACCATCGACTCCTACGCCAGTCGCTCTTTGCAGCATCCCTGCAGCGAGGGGCCTGGCCCTTGGTTTCCTGTGCAGTGACCTGGGAGGGTTGTGAGTACAACAGGGGAACAAGCAAGACAGAAAGCGGCCATGGGCCATGGCGGGATGCTGCCTCGCGGCGGGTGTGAGTCCTGCCCAGAGCACGAGCTGCGGTGCTGGAAACTGAAACCTCAGCAGCCTTGCAGCTGAATGTAGCAAGAGAGATTTTATTTTAGGAAAGGCATGCTTAATTGTTTCTAAACTGTTTTAAAGGTTACAAAAGCCTCTAGACAGTAATTCCAGTTTAAAATGCACAGCGAAGGCCAAGAAAGGGAAAAGCCCAGTGAGGTGGGGTTGTTACGCTTAAAGCTTTACGGAAAAATCTTTCCCTTTAAACTTAATAAACTTAAAACAAGTACATCTTAATTAAAAAGGGGACTATAAGGCAGAAGGATGTGCTGGTCTGCTGATACTCTGGCTCACTGTTCAGCAAAGCACATTTATTCAGGTTCCTACCTCAGTGTAGCAGGGATCTGCTGGGGAGCAACACAAGAGAATAGAAGATGTGCAGGGGTTATTCTGTGGGCAAGAACAGTTTAGGAAAAGTATTATCCCTTTCATGATATTGAAAATACCTGTAGTCTTCTCATTTTCACATTAAAATGTCTTTTTTTTGTTAAAGAGCATTTTATTAGAGATTGTGACTTTTGGTATAAAAAGTCAAATATAAATATATATATATAATCTATATAATATATATTTATTAAAATATTTGTATAGAATATGCATTTATAAAAATTCAAATGTATATATATATATACAGCCATTTAATATAACAGTGTTGACTTAAAATCCTGCTGGAGATTCTAATTTGTTGTGGCTCTTCTGCTGTGTAAACAGTCCTGAAGTTAGTGTGTAAGAGAGGGGGTTGCATCAGTCGAGGCTGCTCCTGGGGTGATGCAAAGGAAAAGTCTGTCAAGTTTGCTGTAAATATTACTGTAAATAATTTCTAAATTATAGGAAATAATCCTTGTTGAGCAAAACTCTGGGTTATGACTGTGCTTTCTTCTTCAGCAGTAAGGAAAATCAGCATGAACAAAAAGTCCTGCCTTTGTTTTATGATGACCTGTGTGGTTGGTTTATACCCACCCAAGATACAGCGGGTGCGTTTGATTCCCTCACTGAACTCTACTTTCCAACATGTATGCCACCTTCCATGCTGCAGTTCTCCTGACTTCAGCGTGTCCAGTGAGCACATGGAACAACTGCAGCAGATGGGCCAGGCTGTGGAAAGATGGACTCGTGATCTGAGCACCGGCTGCAGGACACGGAGCACCGGCAGCAGGACATGGAGCACTGGCAGCAGGACATGGAGCACTGGTAGCAGGACATGGAGCACCGTGCTTGTTCCTCCATCATCCTTACTTGTTATAAGTGTAAAAATTGAAATTCTCAGCTGTGTATCCTCAGGCTGAAAAAATTACCCTGGCACGAAAGAGCATTCACGGACATAGTGGTCTCAGTGTCTGTGGGGACAGGACAAGGGGCGATGGGCTCAAGTTGGAGCACAGGGAGTTCCACCCCAACCTGGGGAAGAACTTCTTCCCGGTGAGGGAGCCCTGGGCCAGGCTGCCCAGGGCGTGTGGAGTCTCCTTCTCTGGAGAGATTCCAGCCCTGTCTGGACACTGCCCTGTGTGCCCTGTCCTAGGGACCCTGCTTTGGCAGGGGGTTGGACCCCATGGGCTCTGGAGGTCCCTTCCAACCCCTGTGGTTCTGTGATTCTGTGTGACTACTATGCTGTTTTCAGGTGTAGTAGTTAACTCATAGGTGCTTAAGGTTGTGTAGGTACTGGCTAAGCAGATCAGCAAAATCATTTTCTTTGCCTCTTGAAAGCTGGATGGAAAAACCGTGGAAGTACTCTCAGCTTGGAAAGCAAAGAATGGGCAAACCCAGCTTTTACACAGGCCTTCAGGGGTCAAAATATCTGGGTTTTTCTACCTGAGACCAGTGTAATCAAGAAGTGAAAGCATTTGCACCTCTAGTATTCGTAAGGCAGGGCTTACCAGTAGCCCAGAGTATAAATTAAAAGGAAAGCTGATGCTTTCTAACAGATTCAATGCAGGGATGTAGCCAAATATTGTTGGGGACCTTTTGTCTCTCTAGAGATGACTGTGAGAGCTGGGGTGGGGGTGGGGGTAAAAGGGGACACCTGAGCATAGCTCCTCTTTGGCCTGTAGATATGTGAAGAGGAAAAGGCATTCCAGTCACTGGAGATCACCTCAGCCACAGTGAATTGTTAGAAAGCATCGCTGTCCTAGAAGGAGTGCCTGGAAAGCACGAAATGCTGTTCACACTTACGGCTAAGGCAAAGCTAAAGATGGGTATCAGGAGGAATGTATAGTAGATAGAATCATGTTTGAGTCAGCAACAGGAAAAAAAAAAGGGGTTGGTTTGACACACGGGGTTTATTAGGTGTGGTACTGACCTCTGTCGTGCTCCTCTGAACATCTCGGAAGGGGATGAAGATAAACCTCAAGGGCTGATGCAGAGTATTTGGAAGGCTAAATATGTTTGAAATAAAGGACAAAAATCCTGAGTTATTACAATGCTTGGAGGCCGATTCCAGACAGCTCCCTTCTCCTAAAATCGCTACTGGAGACAGCAAGGCAGGAACCAGATTTTGGGTGTGGATGTACTAACTCAGCCTGTTGGTCTGACATTTGACCCCTGACTAATTCTCAAGCCATTGCTCCGGCTAATTCTACCTCTTCTGTTCTGTGTCTCCTTCCATCGCTCTCTGTGGGCTGAACAAGGGCAGCAGAGGCAGCATGGGGAGGCAGGGAACTGCCTGAGCTGTGGCAGGCTGGGTGCCCTGTCCTGGATGCTCACCACCTGCCCTCCAGCACAGCCTGTGCCGTGACCCAGTGCCTTCGCTGACCCGAGAATAAGCTCAGCAAGGCAGCTGACCTAATGATACACGGTAGATAGCCTGGAAAGGGGAAGAGGAATTGTGGATTAGTTTAAAATGGACAATTCCTTGGGAAGTACCATGGCAGGATGCGCTGGAGTTGTTTCCCTTATCAATGTCCTGTAAGTGGTTAGTGGAGCTGACAGTCACAGCTCAGTAGCGGAGACCTGAACACAGTGCCTCTTTCTCCTCCAGTCTGTTTCCCATTTCAAATGAAGTGTGAGTTCCTGAGGATGAGAAGATCCTGTACTTTCATCTGGGCCTGGCTCCCATACTGTTTAGCATGGTCATCTTCAAGGCAA
Source organism: Hypotaenidia okinawae (assembly GCA_027925045.1). Taxonomy (NCBI): domain Eukaryota; kingdom Metazoa; phylum Chordata; class Aves; order Gruiformes; family Rallidae; genus Hypotaenidia; species Hypotaenidia okinawae. The sequence continues at coordinate 27,886,777 of BSDF01000010.1, read as the reverse complement.
AATTCACCTGAAACAGCAGCAAAGAACTGCTTTCTCTGCATAGATTTTTTTGATGTGAACAGTCTGCCCAACAAAAAAGTTGGGTTTGGGTTAAGCTGATTTAACTATAGAGTTTGGCTGAGTGATATTTTAAAACCCTAGCATTTAATTCTAGTGGATTTCAACTATACATTTTGCTGGGGGTTGGTTTTTTTCAGAGACTGAGCAGAATTGAATATTAAAGCATCAGAACATTTATTTGATAGAAACAGCAGCTTTATTCCCTCCCCTCCCCCTTTCTGTTTTCCTGATGAAATGAAGGGTTTATTGTGGAGTTTTCTTTGCCCCTACATGTTTCCTCCCCACACCTAGGTTGGAACATATGGAACAGGAACCTGGTTACCACGTGAGGATGGTGAGTGCTCCAGCCCACGAGCAAGCCCCTGCCCCAAGAGTTGGGATTCTGAGACTCTGTGATTTAATTGCCTTTTAATTAATTTATTTTGCAGTCCTTGCCAGTCAGGAAATAGAAGGTAAGGCATAACCAGCCAATGGGGTCCTGCTGGTTCTTGGAGGAAGCAGAGAAGCCACAATGGAGAAAGGCACAAACCCCAAATAATTCTGCAGGTGCATTTGGATGCACTGAGAGAAGAGAGACGGTGTGGCCAAGGCTCACATAGGAAGAGACCTGCGGGGAAGGAGGGGGGAAATTAACACCCGGGGAGGGAAGGGAGCTTGGGAGGAAAGATTTTTGAGAGATTATGTGAAAGGGTGGGAATTAGCTAATGCCTGGTCGTAAAAAGAGATGGAGAAAGCGGAGTCATAGCTGAGTAAGAGGTGACATCCCAGGTCAGGAAAAGGACAGCGGGTGTGAAGGGAGAGGCAGAGGGTGGGAGAGCCCCGGGCTGGGCTCAGGCTGCTGAGCAATGTGATTTGGGCGAGGAGCAGTGCGAAGAAGGAAGTGGAAAAGAAGAGTAAAATATAAATCTGGATCCTTCAGGGATCTGAGTAAGAAGTAAACCCAAGAGAAGTCCATTCAGGGAAGTAAAGCAGTGTGGGAGGCGCAGAAACACTGAGTGGGGCAGCGTGCAACGGCTCCAGCAGCACAGCGAGCCACAAAAGCCCAGCAGAAAGGCATTAAACACATATTTCCCTGATTTCATTTCATAGGAAGTGGAAAAGGGAGTCTCAGTGTTTTTTCAGTTTCATTTTAGAATTTTTAAATTTTGTTTTGGTCCATGTAAGTGTCCTCAAAGCACAGACAGGGATGCTGAGAATGAGTTCAAGAGCCCTGTGGTAGTTTCCTGTCTAAGTGTGTGTTGGATGTGACCAAGTCAGGAGGTGGGTGGTTTGTCCTCGGGCTTGTTCTGTGCAAAACTCACATGCACCCCAATGCTGCTGGAGTTACATTAACATCTGAAGCATCTGGATCACTGATGCTGATGTCAACAGCAATGGTATGTATAGGAAAAGCTGTTTGGAGGTCTCTAGAACTCAGCCCTAAGCACAAGGTGGTGTGTGCAGCCCTGCTGCAAAAGCCTGGGGGCGGGAGGAAGGATGGATGCCACAGGGTTCCCACCAAAAGTTAGGCTTTTTGGCACTTGTCTGAAACTCTTGGAAAGCCAAGCTTTTGGTGGGAGTACGGAGTACTTTTCAAGAGTTTCCAAGAGTTTCTGCCAAAGTGCCAGGAGATTAAATGAAAGCACAAACTAAATCATTACAGTTAATTCATCAAACATGTATGTTTTGAAAAAGCATGATTCTTGACTTTTTTTTTTCAGGGAGATTTATGGGTGGTAGGTAGGAAGGGAAAGTTGCTACCAGAGATTCCAGTGGTTAGCAAAAAGCCAGCATGTGTGGATTTAACTACAAATACCTATCGAGTTAATCAGGGAAAACTCTGAATTGGTGGTGTTCTTTGATCCGTAAGGCACGTTACGTTGTTAGCCTCCTAGCAGTATTTACAGAAAATTAGCCTAACAGAAAAAGAGGATTCCCTAATATGTTGGTTAATTATTAAAAAAAAAAAAAAAAAAAAGGAATAAAAAGTCAGGCATTAAAAGGTGTCTGGTATTTTTCAGTTTCTCTTCAGTCCCAGGGTCGCTGTCCCCACTTATGAGAGCAGCTGTCCTGCCACTGGCCCTCTGCTCATCCGAGGAGCATTTCCTTCAGTTAATGGAGTTTCACTCTTTTGACACCACCATTAAATGAGGAATGACTGAAAACTTCTGCAGTGTGAGGTTTAAGCTCATATAGCTGTTACCTCTGTGTCTAATGTGAAAGAGCACAAACAATTCTGGCCTCAGCTTCAAAGAGCACAGTGTCCAAGGGCCTGGTTCTACAGGCACTAATGCCCCTGGTTTATTACCAGTTCCACAAACTCCAGCCCTTGATCCTAATCCATGTGTTAACACAACTCCTGCAACACTGTCCTGTCTATTTATCTTTGGGCTAAGCAATTACAGTTCGAGGTCCTGCAGATGACGGCAAATTGATTTACCATTATAGGGCACTGGCCGGTTTCACAGCTCTGGCTTGATGCTCCGTGAAAGCCGTGTACCCAGCAAATAGGTTTTCTCCACATTTCTTTGTGGCAAGACTGATCAAAGACTGAAGCCTGCCCGTGTTTTGTTTTCAGATGCAAGGCAAGGCACTTCCATTCACAGTTCAGGGTGTTGTGATAGCCTTTAGGCACTAATGATGCCGTTAATGATGCGAGCAAAGCACAGTGCTGCTGGAGCTGGTTCTGAAACATCCCTGTGGGTAAGTGGGTTAAAGACACAGAGACTGAAGGAAGTTGTTCCTGTAACAGTCCGTGATATCCAAAACACTTGTTTTACTGCAATTAAGATAAGCTAGCAGCAATAAAATTAACGATCCTGCAGAGATCTAATGAGGAAAAGTGTGACAAGGGCTGACTAATGAAAAATGGAAATGGCATGTTTTGTGAAGAGCAGTTACTGCTTCCAGGTTGTGCACGCTCCAATTTTCCATGTATTTATTAAGAGAACTCATTAACAGGTCACCAGCCTGAAGCGCTGCCCTTTGTTCCGCTCCTCACCTGTGCCTCTGTGGAAGGCAGGCTGCAGGTTTTGGTCAGGGCAGGACCTACCATCATTTCCCACCCGTTTCTGCCACAGCCAGACCTACACACAACCAGGTTTCCGTGGAGGAAGTGGAAAAGACAGCAGCGAAAGCCTGGTCTCTCTCTGTTCATCTTCAGCCTCCCTGCTGTCCCCTTGGCAGCTGGCACAGGTTGTGCGTAGGGTAGGTCCCAGTCAGGTGCAAAGGCTGTTGGTGTTTCAGGCTGACCAGTCCTGAGGGGGCAAGGACCAAAACCCAGGACAATCCCAATGCTGTGATGGCAGTGTAATGGCACACAGTCACCTTGTGTGTGGGGGATGTATTTTAGAAGCTACACATGGTACTGAGTTAAGCTGAGGGAGCTGGGCCTTGTTAGCTCAGAAGAGACTGAGGGGCAACCTCATCAATGTCTATAAATATGCAAAGGGTAAGAGTCAGGAGGCCAGAGCCAGGCTCTACTCAGGGATGGCAGCAACAAGGGGCAGTGGGTGTGAGCTGGAGCAGAAGAAGGTCCATGGGAATGTCAGGAGGAACTTTGTTTCCCGGGACAGGCTGCCCGGAGAGGCTGGGGAGTCTCCTTCTCTGGAGACATTCAAACCCGCCTGCACACCTTCCTGTGGGATTCAGTCCAGGTGACCCTGCTCTGGCAGGGGGTGGGACTGGGTGATCTCTCGAGGTCCTTCTGACCCCTGATGCTCTATGACCCTGTGACTCTCAAGCTGTGGCACAGGAGCTGCCTTCACCCAGCAGGACAGCTACAGCAGCTGTTGTGGCACCTTGCCTGGCACCCGCCAGGGCCTGGCCCGGGGCAGACCCGCGTGAACACCTGGTTAGGCCTCGGCTACACCACACGCTCCCCGATAGCGTTTTCAAGGCGGCCAGGGAGCCCCCTCACCCCAGACGCCACCGCTCCCCGCGCCCGCCCCACTGAAGCCCGGGCGCGCGGCAGCGCTGCTGCCGGAGGGGGCGAGGGCGCGAGCGGGGGCGGGGCGGAGGGCGGGAGCCCACGCGGGTAGCGGGCTCTGATTGGTCCTGGTTGCCGCCACGCCTGGTGCTCTGCTGCCCTTCTGGAAGGTTCGGCGCAGGTGGGCAGTGGCGGCGCTGAGGGGAGCGAGCGGGGGATACCGGGTTCGAGTCTGGCTGCGGTCGCTGGAGCCCGGCGCGGCCGGCAGAGCCGTGTGCTTGCTGTGAGGAGCGCAGGGCTGGGCAGGTGCAGGAGTCTTGCTCCAGCACAGCTACCCTGCCGTGCATCCGAGGCATGGTGGTCTCCAGGCTGTGCCCAGCCCCCAGAGGAGCTCCGGGGGTTTCTATTCCTTCAGGTAATGAAACTCCCTCTGCCCCTCACCTGGGGGCGAGTGCTGCTGTGGGCCGCTCCCCACTGAGGCTGTAGCCCTGTCCTGCTGCTCGGGGTCCTGTCTCAGCCAGTGGCCAGGGTGGCTGCTGTCCTGCAGCTGCCTTCGTGTTTTATTCATTCTCCTCAGTCCCTGTGAGTGGAATTCCTGGGGGGTGCAGGAGTTGCTGTCCTTGTCCCCTGTGAGTTACACGTAAGTTTCGCAGGGCTCCCAGCAGCGGGCTGGGTGGTTACAGCTCATGGCAGGGAGCTGGGGACCTTGATAAGGAATTTAGATCCAGCCTTCTGTGAAATAGCAGGGACATGAGTGGGGCCCTCACAACCCCAGCCCCTCCTTCTGTCACACTGTGAGATAATGGAGGTTATGCAGTGTCCTTACCCAGAGTAAAGATGCTTTAATCCTCATCCGCTTCCCAGCCCTTTTGGTGGGCAGCTGTTCTGTCTGAAGCATCGCCAGGCTGTAGCTGGTGGTACTGTCCTCTCAATCTGAGGCATAGACAATCAGCCACATGTTGCTACATCTATCCTGTCAAAAGACTTTTGCTTTGAATTACATCCTCAAAACGGCACTAGGGGCAGGAGTGTGGGGATGTGGGAGCAGCTGCTGTTGAAGTGCTGCTCCTGTTTGGTGGTAACAGGTGTTTGGTTGCCGGGTGCTGCTGGAGAAAGAGATCACAGAGTCACAGAATGGAGGGACCACCGGAGCTCATGGGGTCCAACCCCCTGCCAAAGCAGGGTCCCTAGGACAGGGCACACAGGGCGGTGTCCAGACGGGGCTGGAATCTCTCCAGAGAAGGAGACTCCACACCCCCTGGGCAGCCTGTCCCAGGGCTCCCTCACTGGGAAGAAGTTCTTCCCCACATTGGGGGGAACTCCCTGTGCTCCAACTTGAGCCCATCGCCCCTTGTCCTGTCCCCACAGACACTGAGCAGAGGCTGCCCATGTCCCCCTGTGTCCCACCCTTCAGCTCTTGATCCCCAGTGATCAGATCCCCTCTCAGGCTGCTTCTCTCCAGGCTGAACAGCCCCAGCTCCCTCAGCCTTTCCTCACAGGGGAGATGCTCCAGGCCGTTATCACCTCCATAGCCCTTTTAGGAAAGACTCCTATGAAGAAAGGCTTCTGGATGCCTGTTCCCTGACTGGCCTGGGTGTTGGCTTCTATTGCATGTTGGCCTACTGGAGAATGTTTGTTTATCTGTGGTTGAAGTAACATTGTAACCAACCTGTAACAAGTCTAGCTGTGTTCTGTAAGTTTCTACCAAACACATCAACTCCAGGAGCTGTGTGAAAAGAACAAGCTTTCTTGCTTAGGGTTTCTAATTATTTTGGAAAGTAGGAGTCCTGGAAATAGCTGGCTTTTCCTGGTAACTGTGAGAAGTTTGGACTTTGAGGGTCAGGTGTCCGTGTGGCTCTGCCTGTTCTTCCCAGTGCTGGTGGCTGCAGGTGGTAGGGAAGGTGTATGGTCCTGTCTGGCGCAGTCCAGTGTGCAGACCTAGATAAGCCAGTTGGGTGCAGCTTTTCCCTCTGTTTTGCTGCTCTTTGCATGTTTTACATCAATCTTCTGAAATATTCCACAAAGTCAGATGTTAAATTAGGCTGTTACAGTGAATGTTAAAATATTGAATCATAGAATAATTAAGGTTGGAAGCCATCTAAGATAATGAGGTCCAGTGTTTAACCCAGCACTGCTGACCTGTGGTCCCAAGCACCACATCTACATGGGGGTGATATGCCTCAAGGGATGGGGGCTCACCGCTGCCCTGGACAGCCTGCTCCACGGACTGACAACCTGTCACTGAAGAAATTTTTCTAGATATCCACTGCAAACCTCCCCTGGTAGAACTTGAGAAAATTTACACTTCTGATGAGCCCCAAAGCTGTCTTGCACTCTCAGCCTCACCACAGTTCATGTATTACCCCCTCTGCAGGCTGAGTTACTGAGTGGTTTTCCACCATAGAAAAATAACCAAGGAGTATGTGAAGGACAAAAAGTGAACTCCAAATATGGCAAGTCCAGTTGTGGAGGCATGTTAACTTCTCCATAAGGCTGAAGGTCTTTGGAAGTTCTCTTAAGGAAGGCCAACGGTATTCTGGGCTCCATCAGCAGAGGGGTGGCAGCAGGGACAGGGAGGGGATTGTCCCTCTTTGCTCTACCCTTCTGAGGTTTCATCTGGAGTCCTGTGTCCAGAGCTGGGGGCCCCAATACAGGAGAGATGTGGGACTGTTGGAGAGGGTTCAGAGAAGCCATAAAGATGCTCAGAGGGCTGGAGCAGCTCCCCTATGGAGAGAGGCTGAGGGAGCTGGGCTGGGTCAGCCTGGAGAAGAGAAGGCTGCGGGGGGACCTCATTGCAGCCTGCCAGTCCCTGAAGGGAGCAGAGGAACAGGAGGGGAATCAGCTTGTTCAAGGGCAGAGCCTGGCAGGACAAGGGGGATGGAGTGAAGCTGGAGGAGGGAAGGGGGAGAGGAGAGATTGGGGGAAGTTCTTTGCAGAGAGAGTGGTGAGGGGCTGGAACAGGCTGCCCAGAGAGGGGGTGGGTGCCCCGTCCCTGGGGGTGTTGAAGGCCAGGTTGGCTGGGGCCCTGGGCAACCTTGTGTAGCTCCAGGCCTGGAGGTTGGTGTCCCTGCCTGTGGCAGGGGGTTGGAGCTCTGTGATCCTTGGGGTCCCTTCCAGCCCAGCCCAGGCTGGGATTCTGTGATTAAGGAGTTCTTGTAAATGAACTCTTCCTGCAGAACCCTTGTTGGGAAGCAAACCGAGTGAGAGCCTGAGATGAGGTGTTGTGTTTGTGTAAGTTGGGCTACTGGGGAGCAGTTGGGGCTGAGCACAGCTTGCTGGCAGCTGGCTCCAGTAGCTCACTGCCACAGGATGGAAGGCATAGGATTGTTTCTGGCAGTGGGCTTGCCAGTCCTGAGGACAGCTGAGTTGTTTTATCACCATTCATGCTGTGCACTCCTGCCATGTTTCTCTGGTGCTAGGCACTGAAAAGAGGAGAAGCAGCTGAGATGTGAAGTTGAAGGGGAAGGAAGGGAAATTCTTTCTGCAGACAGTCTTTATTTTCAAGTTATGCACTAGCACAGTGCTGTAGAGTTGGGGCTGTAAATGCTGCAGGAAGCTATTCAAGCTTAAAAGAGAAACTTCATGATTTCTTGGAAACAGGAAAAACATGACCAATATAAAACCATTTGATGAGTGTAACCCCTGTGCCTTTGTCAGACACATTAAGTGCTGAATTTTTCCTGTTTGTCCAACAAAATGTAAAAGCTGTGCTGAATCATGATCTGTTACTTTTATCCTGTTATTACGTTTAATATCTTCTACTTATTAGAATAAAATTATCCCCCTCCCAAAGTTTTATTGACTTAGAAGGAACAAAATTACAGACCATTTGTGGGTTCTAAAGCCCATAGCAAAGATTTGAGTCCTTGTGCATTAATGCCTGAGCACAATTTGAATATTTCTCTGTGAAGGCTTTAATTGCAAGCTGATAACAGTGAGTCTTTTGTGGCAGCAATCATTCACTGGGTCATGATCAGAAAGCCAGGGATCAGAGTTATGAAGGAGAGACCAGCTCCCTGCTCGCGCGTGTTCCCTCCTCGGGGTAACTATGACGTGTTCCTGCATTCCAGAACTAAGGGAGAGAGGAGATGGGGGAGGCCAGTTGAGCCCTTTGGTAGTTCTGACTCACAAGAAATGTGTTCTTATTCAAAGAGAGATCTGTGCCCCAGGAACCAAGCAATATCTGTGTTCAGCAGCACTGGGATGGACATAGCTCCAAATCTATTCAGAGGGACGTGGGGTCACGTGTGTCTCAGTGGATGGACCCTGCTCCTCCCCTGGAGAGCTTTGAAGGTGGCTTCTGTGCATGCAGGGTGGGTGGAGTGACCATAGGGACGTTTGAAAAGGACGTTGTGCCATGGGGGTCCCAGTGGGCTGAGGGGGGAAATCCAGGTGCTTTGCAGGCCAGCCTGGTGGCACAGCTCACCCTGCACATGTCAGACCAGTATTATTATGTACTGAACTGGCCATGCTGGTTGTTTGTTCAGTTTTGTGACTGTGGTTGGGGAAACAAGTCACCTACTGAAATAATTTAGAGGTGCTCGCAGCTACCCGAAGGCTTGCACATCCCACTGGTGATGTTGAATGACTTCGGTTTCACCTTGTTGAGGCTTCAAAACCATGAGGGATGATCTGATCTCTCATTCCATTTCGATGGTGAGATAGCAAAAAACCCCAGTTGTTTATACTGGTGGCTTTATTATGGCCAAGGGAATTGTTAACCTGAGTCTTCTGGCCTGTGCTGGTGAGGCTGCTGCTGTTACTGAACTCCACTGGATGGCTTGTAGGCTCCTGAATCCAATTATGGACACTTTTTAAATCAAGCAAGTTTTCCATGTCCTTGGCAATAAAGTTTTTCTAAACTTTATTCTGTCCTGAAGCCTGTTTTAACCATCCTTGATCTGATCTGTCATTATCCAAATGCCAAATTCCTCTAGAACAACACGAGGTAACTGAGCGTCAGGTAGGAAGAGTGGGCAGTGGACCTTTGGCTTGAAGCTGGGGAGTCTGCACAGTAGACGTGACCCTTGGGCAGTGAGGAATTATTGGGTATTTTGGTTGTCTGTACCAGAGCCCTCAGGCTGGCAGACAGTGAACACCCTTTCATCCTTCTGACTTCAAAGTCCTGCTCAGAACTTTGCAGAGGCAGGCTTTGAGGTAGATCTGTAATTGAAACAGGCTGACCTTCCTCATCCCTTCAGAGTCACTTGTACGTAACCTCAGAGCGGAGGGACGTGTTATGTACAGGTAGAGCGTGGCCTCATGTTTAATGATTGCATCTCTTCAGCTGTGTGTAGAGGCACCTTTGTGGAATGTCATTTGAGAGAGGAGTTAAACCCTGGCTCAGCTCCCACGTTACCTGTGTTTTAAGAATATTCAGGGCTGTCAGAGTTCAACACGAGCTGTTTCATTGTGAGGTGGCTGCAGCATTTTGATGTGGCCTGCAGATTTCATCCTCATTACACAGAGAAAAGTGTGATCCAAGAGCTGAAACTGGAGTTGGCCAGAGGATGTACGTGGTAGGGCATGATAATGTAAATGCACTTGTGAGGCTCCTAAAAATTCACACGCATTGGTGGGTGAGGTCTGAGGTGCAGAGTCCAGCTGGAGGCCTGTGGCCAGGGGTGTGCCCCAGGGGTCAGTGCTGGGGCTGTTCTTGTTCAGCATACTCATCAAAGACCTGGGTGGGGGACAGAGTGTGCCCTCAGCAGGTTTGGTGATGATACCAAACAGGGAGGACTGGCTGGCACACAAAAAGGCTGCGCTGCTGTTCAGTGAGAGCTGGCCAGGCTGGGGAGCTGGGCAGAGAGGAACCCAATGGGGTTCAACAAGGGCAAGTGTAGGGTCCTGCCCCCCAGGAGGAATAACTCCTGCCACTGGTGTGGGTTGGGGTGACCTGCTGGGAAGCAGCTCTGTGGAAAAAGACCTGGCAGTCCTGGTGACACCAAACTCTCCATGACCAGCAGTGTGTCCTCATGGCCAGTGGGACGTGGCTGATGTTCATTCAAGTGATATGTTGCTAGGAGTGGCTGTCTGGATGTTCCAGGCTGGAATAGACTGGTGGGAACACAGCGTTTCTGCACAAGCTGGTAATGATGTTAAGACAAGCTTCTTGCACAAGGCTGCCAGTGAGTTGCTGGGGGGTCTGGGCTCTGTGGCTCACAGTGAGTGAGCCCCCCTTGGATTTTGTGTGTGACTCCTGGGCAGTGTGTAATCACAGCTGGACATGGTCAGTGTTGATCTTGAGGGCAGAAGGAAAGGAAGCAGCTACAAATGCCCCAGGCTTTGGGTTCTTTAGGTACTCTGTAAAATAACTGTGAAGTGTTGAGTGTTTCAGCTGCCTGATGGAGATGCTGGTTAGCCCTAGCCCTGCACCGGTGCTGGTAACAGTCAGCCACAGCCCGCTTGAGTCTGGCAAGATACCCCCAGATGCCTGGAGCTGATTGTAAGAAGCCCCCACCGAGCAGCAGGCTGGTATTTGTGCCTGTAGGTTAGTCTGTGTTAAGAGCAGAGCTGTGTGTGGGGATAACGAGTTGTGTTAGTTAATTTAGGGCGTCAAAAGAACTACAGGGCACTTCAAGGGCAGTGTCTGCTGAAGTGTCCTGCCCCTGGGGTACAGCACTGTGCTGGGGGGTGAGCCAGCAGATGTGGTGTGTGGGAAGTCAGGACCAGAGTGAACAACGGGAAAGGAGGAGGAGAGAGGAGCTGGGCTGTGGTAATGGAGAATGGGAAGGGAGGAGGAGAGAGGAGCTGGGCTGTGGTAATGGAGAATGGGAAGGGAGGAGGAGAGAGGAGCTGGGCTCTGGTAATGGAGAATGGGAAGGGAGGAGGAGAGAGGAGCTGGGCTCTGGTAATGGAGAATGGGAAGGGAGGAGGAGAGAGGAGCTGGGCTCTGGTAATGGCAGGAAATTAGGAAAAGTGTGTATTTCACTGAGAAATTGGACAGCAAACACAGACATGTACATTGTTTCTGCTGTACTTCTGTAGCATCCCCAATACATGAGATGTTCTGAAAAACATTGGTTTGAATCCAGTTCAGACTCAGTTCCTCTCAAGCTAAGGCTGCTGATCTGAGTTTTGACCAGAATCACAGTGGTAGGTAAGATAGGGATAGTCTGGGCAGTGTTGCCATCTCTAAGTGGGCTGGTTTGAACACCCAGCCCAACACAGCTTGAAGGGACAGCAGCACGTTCTGGACAGAGATTTTTGCTCTGAAGGGGAATGTTTGCTCCTCCACATGAAAACCAGTTGCTTCTCAAAACATGAGTCTGTCTTTCAGGGTTTATAAGCTTCTGTGTAGCAGAACATAAAGCTGTTTGCTATCTTTTTAACCAGCAGTGGTTATTTGTCTTTTGGAAGCTCTGCAGATCTCCATGTGACTGGTACCTCTGAAAGACAAAGATGTTTTGCAGGGGTTGCTAAGGTGATTTTGTGGGATGGCAATGCACTGGTAATTTGCTGTTAAGTTGTTTACAGGAGAATATGAATGAAATTTCACCACCCACAGCAAGGCAATCGTCGTGTCTGATATTATTCCAGAAAGGTTTCAGTAGAGAAGAAAATAGCTGTAGCAATGCTCTATTTGCAGCCCCTCCACAGCCTGGATTTCTGTTGGACAGAAACATTTTAAGTTTGTTTCACATTCTCAACATTTTAACCAGAATATGAAACTTTTAAAATTTTGCTCTTTTTACTTTGATTTTTTTTCCCCCTTAAACTTCTCCATGTGAGTGGCTTGCCAAGTATTTATTGGGAATATTTATTTCAAAGTTGATATTTACGCTGCGTCATCACAAATAGCTTGAAAGACAGGAGTAAACCTTACTGCTCCATGCAGCCTTCCTCCCAGGAAAACAAGAAGGCACCACCAGTCATTGATGGGGGAGAAATTCCTTCTGGGCTCCCAGTATCAGGGCTGCCTTATCCCTAGGATATGTTCATTCCAGGGGGTACCAGCATGTACTCAGCATCCTGCTGTTGTCTGTGGCCATCTGTCATGCTTTAGAAGGAAATGAAGTTATGCATCGTTTGAAGAACAAATTGTCTTGAAGTGTAGAGCAAATGTAATACAGATTCCAGATCTGTAAACTAGAGAGGGGTATTTTGGCAGGGACAGTCTGTTTGCCACTTTGACATCTCACTTTTAACTCAGTTCTTCATTACTTTCTTCAAAATTATTATTAAGGGGTGAATTCACAGCAGGTGATTATGGGACACATCTTCAGCATGGTTTTCTGACCTGACAGAAGGACACAGTTCACTTACCAACACCTGGTAATTTAACCTGTACTTGTCAACATGCTGCTGGGGAACTGGGGATTAATTTTTCACTTGTTTGAGGACGAGCTTGATTTTTAAATTTTATTTTAAACCTAGCTTCTCCTGTTTCCCCCCAAAAAAGATTGTTTGGTATAGTTTAACATCATACTGCTGCTGACAGGTTCAGCAGCTGGACCTGATATCAGAGTGACCCACCACTGACTGATGGCTTGCTAAAGTTAATGGGACTGGTCCATTTAGTAGGGCTTTCAGTCTGGCTCCTCATCAATATTTATGAACACACATACTTTCTTTGTAACTCAGTGTTGGCTTTTATTAACAAAAAAGACCCGACTCCAAGTAAAAATATTCAAAGTAAACAAGATAAAATATTCACTGCCTTCTGCAGGGGAAGTTTGAGCTAGCTGAAAGCCTGTCAATTCATAGACTGTCTGCATCTTCTGAGGCTACCCCCAATTCCTTGTCAAATTTCCCCTTATCTACAGTCTCTGTAATTAACATACATTTCCAGATCTCCGGAATTCTTCTTTTTGGTTTCCTTTCACATTGTCTTAGTTTGTCTTTCTATATTACTCTTCCTTTTTATGCAACATTGAAAGACAAAAGCACTCTCAAATTCAGGCCTTGACTTTTCAGCCATCAGATTGATTTCCCACCAGTGTCCTGGGCACAGTGGTGATATGTAGAGCTCTAATAAAGAGGTGAAGAGAGGAAAATAATAACATAGGAATTTCTGATAAGAGCTGCAGATTCTGTGCCTTGGTAGGTAAGATACTAATAAGCCTTTTCCTGTGTAGATGCCCAGAGTGAAACAATAATATTAATCTATTAATATCTTTTTTGTGCAAGTCTTTACCATGGTGACCTGCAAAAAGGGTCAAAGGGTAGAAGTTTCCAGCTTCCTCAGGCCAGGCCAGAATTCCCCTCCCCATGCAGCCAGCCCAGGTGAGCTGAGTCAGCCCAGGTGAGCTGAGTTACCCCGGGTGTTTCCTCACCCCCTGACACCGCTTCCCGATAAAAGGGGCTGGGTGGGGAGAGGTGCTCCTTGGTGCCTCTGGGGCAGTCTGGGGGTAGTCTGAGTGCAGCCAGGGCTTCATGCAGCACCTCGGATCTGTAAGGTACTCTGTGTTAGCACCGATATGGGTGTACTTGGCTGTTACTGTTCTCCTTTCACAGTGATTTTATTGGTAAACTCTATCCCAACCCATGGGGGCTCTGTCTCTCCCCCTGATTCAGTGAGCAGCATGTGGTGCTTAGCTGCTGGTTGGGGCTGAACCACCGCACTCAGTTGTCTTCTTATTACTAAGCTTTCATTTTTGCTTTTCCAAGCAGAAGGGGCTTTTGTCTATCTTTTTTTATTATTTTGCCAATGTAAATATAAACCCCATCAAGTCTTCCATTCTTTGTCCTTCTGCAGATGTTGTAACACCAAATAGGGTGAAAGAAAAGCTACTTTAGACTTAAATTGCAGTGGCAGTCAGACTATAGAGCTAAAAGGAATGTCCCTGTATAAAGGAATGGCATTCGCAGTAAATGGCAGAACTCTGATTTCTTCACTGCAACAGAAGTCCTCCCAAGAGAAGCTTCTTCCAAATTTTAGGCATTCGAATTAAATGAAATATAAAAATTCAAATGTTCACTTGGAAGGTTGCATTTGTATTCTGCAGAGAGCTCATACCGGCTTTCTATACACACGCAAGAGCCGTTCTGAAGGTAATTTGGCTTTTTTTGCTCACATAGTAACTAAAATCCAGCAATTAACTCCATCTGCTTGCTCCAGGAGAAGAAACAGAGGTAAGATTTCAAAGGTGCCAAAATGGGCTTGAGAGGAGGTTCCCGTTGGGTTTGCCTGGTGCCAGCACACCGCTGCCCCAGCCCTTCCAGAGACAGCTGTGCCTGGGAATGCCTTGGTGGCAGGGGCGGCCCAGGCGGGCTGCTCCTTTCCAGGCCCCGGCCGCCATTTTCTGGCGCTGCGGCTGAGTGGGAATTCTAAAGAGCAGCACAAAAATGAAGCTACAGAGAGCAACATCCGTGAAGAACCAGCTCCTTACCCACCGCGGGTTGGTTCTCTGTGTGTGTGTTGGCTTTAACTCTGAATCAGCCTACTTTCCTCTTTATTTTAAGGAGAATTTCAGTCCAGCAAAGCAGAGCTTTGTGTGAGAAGGCGCTTGCCAGCAAATCCATATAGCGAAGCCTCGCAGTTGTGAGGAAGGAGCTGGGTTTAAAACGCTGGCTTTAGGACAATGGCCTTGCTGTTTTAAGGGAACAAAAGGCAGCACAGAGGTCAGCTGCTTCCGAAGCAGAAATCGTTTCGTTTTCTCCTTCTACAATTACTGAAGTTGTAATGACATTCTAATGAAACCACGCTGTTCTCTTTCAATGGAACCCCACCCCGAGTCTGTTCATTCAGTAATTTAAATACCTTTATCATCATTTTCACAGGCTATTGTTTGGGATGTTGGTTTTCACTGAGGTATTCAGATTTTTGTGCACTGATATGCTATTAAAAGAAATCATGCAAATTAACTAAGAGTGGCAAGTTAAGGTACCAGGAGGTTTAAATTTATTATAGAGAAATCTGAAATTCCCATGTAATTTTCCAGGTCCACAAAACCAAGAAAAGATATTAAAATTCTTTAAGTACCCTTTGATTAAATTCAGTTTAGTTATTTATTAGAAAAATTATTCTGTGGATTTTCCTGAGAAAATGCCAGACACTGTATTCTTGCTAGGAATAAAATAATGTGCTATTGATATAATGAATTTTTTTATCCTTTTTTATATAATAAGGCATTAGTAAATGGTACTCAATAATGTTTGCAAAACCCTTTAGGGCTCATCACTGTGTTCCAGGACAGTAAATACTGCTGTCAAAGAACAGTGTAATCTAGAGATTACAGGTGGATGTTTTGGAGGGATCCGGTTTAAAGGGTAGGTGTGGGGGGAGCTTGTCTTTCTTCTGCTGCATGTCTGTAGCTGAAGTAGAACCAGATTAATGGAGCAGCTACTCCAGCACTCTTGATTCTGTTCGTGCTTTAGGTCGGATGTAAAACAACCGTGTAGATGCACAGGAGAATTTCTGAGAGGCTGGTGTTGCCATGGCTACGCTCAAGCAACCCGAGCGCTCGTGTGAATGCAAAGCACCGATTTTCCTGCTAGTTGCAGGAGGATTTGTTCTGATAAGAAACTTGTGCTGCCCCTGTTTCTCCTCCCCTCCTGTTTGTTATCGGAGCAGTACCACTCTTGGTTGTTATATATTCTGTTGGGGGACAAGTACAATCATGTTTCTGAACATCTCCTGTCCAGGGTGAGCATTTAACCCAGCAGGGAAACTGCCTTTGGATGTTATTTCAGCTAAATGATAGAACTGATTCCTTTTGGGTGCTGTGATGTCACAAAACACTCTTCTTCTATGAAAGTGCCCATATTTCTACTGCGAGGGAATAGGTATTTGTGGTGAAAAAAGTCTCTGTAGAACAGATAATGGGGATAGAAATCATTTAAGGGGGAAATACCAGAAAGCTTGTGGAGTTCATAGCTAGTATCCTTTTTCTGTGAGTCCCAAAGGGATTTGGCAGGAGGAAATACTTCTTTGCAATGTGCAGAGAATCAGTATTGTGAGCACAAGGGCTCCTGAAGATGCGTGGGAAGAGTATTGGAAGCTGTCTCTGAGCTCCTGTTGTAATTCAGAAAGCTTCCTCTTTCCTTGCTGCTTGCGTGCTGGTCTGGAAGCTGCAGTGCTGAGGGACTTGGAGAGGCTATCATCGCCTCAGTGTCTGTCTTTGATCAGTTCAACTGTTGGTTTCCTTAGTATCATGATCTCTAGTTGCACCTGAAGGAAGCGGGCTCAAGGTAGAAATGTTCCAAGAGAAACTGTAAGTGATGCTTTAGGCTGTTACCAGCATGGCTAGATCTGGTCCCTATCAGTGGCAGAGCTGATCTTTGCCACTAACCAAATCACCTCGAGCAGGGATGGCCATGGCCAGCAGCAGTCACCTGATGGCTGTTAGCACAAGAAGTATCTCTGTTTTTACATTCCAGTGGGGCAAGTATCTGTTCAGTTAAATGGTATTTCACTGAGAGAAGTACTGACATCTGAATGGAATGATTGAGTACAGACTGTATAGCACAGGAAAGTATTACTGAAATACCCTGACTGATGTTGATATTGTTACTATTTATTTAAATATTTCTACTTTACCCAGTAAAAAGTTGCTGAAATCCTGCTATTCCTCACTCTGTTAAGGAATAATCCTAGTTCAGTTGATCCTGATTTATCTTGTGTATTCTGAATAAACCATAGAATCACAGACTGCTTTGGGCTGGAAGGGACCTCAAGCATGTGCTTGCAGATGAGTTCAGACCCCTTTGAAAAATGCATTTCCCACAAGCTATATGGTTTCTTCTGTGTTGTGTGAAGCACAACAGGGCTTCCTTTTTGCTGAGACTTTCAGCTGTGCTAAATTATTAGCACTAAAAAGTTCCTTCTGATTATTCCAGTCAGTGCAATGCTTCCAGCAGGTCTGCTGGTCCTAGCAAGATAGCATCATCACATGGATGAGGGTTCTGGTGGCAGCATATTGTGTGGTATGGCAAGACATTCATATAGCCAGTATTAAAAACATACAGAACATATTTTTTCCCTATTTTTTGCACAGTGATTACTCTTTTTGGGACCTGGTGTGAGTGTTGTTATGACAACAATGCAGAATTTATTACTAGCGTTACTCTACTCCTTGTGTGTTAATATCTATGATGCCTTCAAAAAGATGGCTTGCTTTATTTTTGAACTTACACCAAACTGTGCTAGCCCTCACACAGAGGCACTTTTTCCATACTGAGGAAGCTTTTTAGGATTTAAACGAGCCCTCTTGATGGGTCATACGAGTATCTGAAAGGTAAATTAAGTCATATTCCAGAAGATACCTAGAAGCCTGCATTCACTGTTTTTAGTAGCACCTAGGACAACTTGTATGAACCAGATAGGAGGCCAGGATAGATAATAATGTTTAAATCCATGCCCCTGCTTGTTTTGCAGGTGTTTCCCTGTGCAGACAAGTCTGTGTTGAGGAAGCTCACAGGATTGGCAGTTTCATGGCTGTGCAGGTTTCCCAGAGGATTAAGGCAGTCTCAGTCTGTTGCAGAAAGCTGGGGAGAGCCTCAGCCTTTGCTTAGGTTCTGTCCTCTGTTGCTGGGATTTACTGATGATACCCAGTGTCACAGTGTTTCGTGCTTTCAGGCATCTGCTAGAGGGAGCAGAACGTACATCCAGCCCCGTTCTGTCTTGCATTACTCTCTCTGGCAGTTTGGCTGGGAGAAAGGAGGGCAGAAGAAGCCCAACCAGTGACTCTGTGAAAGCTGGAGCCTCTGACACAATGGAATTAGACTTCCTAAGCCATCAGACCCAATGAAAAATATTTTGACTTGTGCTCAGAAGAACTATGGTAACAACTTCAAAACTTTCATTCTTGTGTCCAGTTTGCTGCTGTAGTGAGCTGCCTTCCTCCTGCCCTGCTCCCAAGGGTCAGGCTGGAGCTGCCTTCCTCCTGCCCTGCTCCCAAGGGTCAGGCTGGAGCTGCCTTCCTCCTGCCCTGCTCCCAAGGGTCAGGCTGGAGCTGCCTTCCTCCTGCCCTGCTCCCAAGGGTCAGGCTGGAGCTGCCTTCCTCCTGCCCTGCTCCCAAGGGTCAGGCTGGAGCTGCCTTCCTCCTGCCCTGCTCCCAAGGGTCAGGCTGGAGCTGCCTTCCTCCTGCCCTGCTCCCAAGGGTCAGGCTGGAGCTGCTTCCCTTTGCCTTTGCCAGTAAGGAGGCAAGAAGGAAAGGGAGTGTGTGAGGAAGGCTGACCTGTGCTGGGGGTGGGGAGTGCCTGTAGCCTTGATATTCATTAATCAAATTTTTTTTGATTCATTAATTTTTTTTTGTAGGAAGGGATTTTTGTTAGATCTCAGGATTTGATTTAAAAGCTAACTGGTGTCATGTTCTGTGAGGGGCTGAGACACATCACAGTGCAATCCCTCAGAAGGCTTGGAATCATGGCACAAGTCACTAAGTGCTATAGATGTTCTCTCCTCACACCCATATGCTTTTCCAGTGAGGAACTGAACCCTAGGCAGAACTGTTACACAATGGAATATTGAACCTCTCAGCCAAATTGCAGAGAAATTTGATTTGGAGAGATGCTAAATGCATTTTAGAGATCTGAATAACTTTCTATACAGACATAAAAAGTACAATTGATGTGGTTTAACAGAACAGAAAGGAAATAGCTTGTTAAATATTTGCACTAGGTGCAAGCCTAGTGCTACTCTGTTCCAAAATAGCTATTACTTTGTCACTTACTACGTAGGCCAGTCCATGTGTCTCAGAGAGGAGGTGGTAGTGACTCTGAGATGTGATGAGTCACTATCCAAAGAGTTAGAAAGTGTCATGATCTAATCAGCTACTGGGTATCTGCAAACAAAAGAATAAGCCACAGATGTATTAGCCTGGAATGTCTTCCAGATGAAAGACATTACTGCTTGCTTGAATGCACTTTATTACAGATTCTGAAGCAATAAAGAAGAAATTAATTGGGTTTTAATATTTTTGTTTTCCTCTGTCAATTGAAATTTGTTCCGTTCTGTGGCTCAGTGTCTGTAATTATTGATCTTGCCAACAAGAAATGCTATTAAAGAAAAATACGGAGAGAAGCACAATGCGATGTAACCTGTTGAAGTTCTGAGATCCTTTCCTGAAGCCCAAGGGAAGGACGGAGATCTTTTTTCCACCTTTGTGCCTTCTTTAAGGTCCTCAGTCCACACAGAATATTTCTCATAGCTTTAGTGAGCTTGGAGTCCAAGCAGTGACCCAGCAATAAAGAGAATATGTTCAGAGCCTCCCAATCTTACCTCTCTTCTAAACCAAAACTGGGTAACAAGAACAAACCCATCAATCTCATCCTAATTCTTGTTTGTGTTTTGCCTGTTCCCACCCCTTTCCCTGTGGGTGTCACTGAGAAGTCCATCAGTCTCTTTCATGCTTCAGCAAGATCCTTACCCATCGTCCAAGGACTCTTTGACTCAACCAGCAAAGGCTGGTTTGGCATCATTCCCCTAATTACCTAGTAACTTCATCAGTGTGCTACCTTTGTTCTTACTGTCTTCAGTTTATTATAGATAACACCTCTATTAATTGTCAAAATGATTGAAATTTAGCAGGAGATCAAGTCATTAATGTTTCTGTGCCTACACCCTGGTTGCCACTTTTCAGCCACCGTAAACTCAAGTGGGAAATACTTGAAACGCTTTTAGAATTTCCAGTGGCTGCAATAATAAGCAGGAAAAAAGGGAAATGAAAGTTTTTGAGCAAGGAAGATGGCGAAGAACAGGCCTGCCACTGATTATCTTTCTTCCTGAGAAGAGGACTAACTTATTTCCCTGGAGACTTGGAGCCTTTTCGTTGACCTTTTTCTCTTTTATGAAAGTCAATGGATTGTATTTTTAAGTCCCATTTTGTGTCTCTTTAGAAAAGAAACAGAAACCAATGGCTCCTCTTCTGCCACAGAGAAGTAATATTCTGACATTTTAGTTTACAAATGGGCTTAAAAGCATACAGCAAATGGATAATTTGACCTCTGTTTCTACAGACAAGCTCTTTCATCTTACACATAAAACTGGGGAGACTTCTTTAAGGAAGATGCATCCTAAAATTACATTCATTTCTTCAACTCCACAAGTCTCCCTGATCTGGGTTTTCTGTAACTGTTTCTTTGAGGCATAATAATAAGAGTTAAATGTCTTTACAGGTTTAACACTGCTTTTTCATTTGTTTTCTGGCTTAGGTCAAATGTCCTGTGTGTTTGTTTTATCATTCAAGCTCAGAGACTTTTTTTTATCCCCTTGTTTAGCTTCTCCTACTATACCTTGTGCCTCCTGGGTTCCCAGGCTGCTTCCCAGTTTGGTCTGGTACAGCAGCATTTGTGGTCTGGGATCTCAAGGCATCTTCCTCTTCTGAGTTTTCTGGTTAGCAGATGCATTGAAGATGGGATTTGCCAATGGGTTTTGGTGCTTGTCAGGATTAACCTGGAGAGAGAAACTTTCCCTGGCACGTTGTTCTGTGAAAGGCATTAGTGGAAATCATTTATTATGTTGCAGTTTGACAGGGAGCACCCGTAGCAGGGAACTGCCCTCCAATGTGCTTCTAGTTATTACTAAACCACCACGTTCTGTCATGTGAAAGAGATTTGAATCCTAGTTTTAAGATTAATGAGAAAGATCTCAGTGATGCTGTTTAAGGCTCTCCTTCTGAATAGCTTGTTAGCAATACAGCTGCTGCTCTTCAGATCTGGAGAGGAGGATGCTTTCAATCAGATGCTCTCACAATCAGAATTTCTCCCCTTGTCTGCTGAAGCAAGACAGTGCTATCCAAATCAGACTTCAGACTAATATGAGAAGAGTACCTAATTAGGTGGTCTATAAAGGTTTAACCAGGCTGATGCAGCAAATGGTAGAAAATTATTTGCTTTTAATTTAAAGGTAAAAGAAAATTTTGAAAAAAAGTGCCTTAGGTAAGTTTGTAGAGAAAAGGGATTGAGAAGTAGAAATTGCTTATTTTTGCTTTGCTGTACTTAAATGATTCCTCAGAGTTTCCACTGCACAGTCCTCAGTCTCACCTTAGGAGAGCCTTATTTACCTTCCTAGAGCTGCATTTGTTCTGTTTTTCAGATTCATCTGCCTCTCAGAAGACATCCTGTATCCAGCTGTCCCCTGGGTTTGGAGGTAAGAGTGCAGTTGCTAACCTGTGTGTGAGATCTCGCTTACCTGGGGTTTCGTTTAATGGACACACAAGAGCTTTCCTGTTGAGTACCTATGTTAATAGACAGTTCCTTAACCTCTTCCCTGAGCTCTGTGCTTCTAACACTCCTGAGATTCAGGTGAGGGAGACTAGGTTGGATTTTCTGCTTTGTTGATTAAATTTCTGCATGTCAGGTGCTTCCTATTGTAGCTATGTGAAGACTGAAAAATTCCAAAGCACTGCCACCTGTGTGCTGTGGTAACATTGGAGAATACAACAGTCCAATAGTAGAATAATATTAAATAATAATACAGGAGTCTTGGAGAGAACTTCTTAGCAGCATATGGGTGAACAGTAAGAGAAAGTATGGGACACTTGCGACGCTAACATAGTGTTAGCCTAAGTGTCTGTGGGAATGAAGAAGGAATCCTTACATTTGTGGTGGAAGGGTCAATTGAAATATGGTCTGGGCTCTTAAGAATGTGATAGAGGTGATTAGAATGAAGTTTCCAATACATTTATGAATGAAAAAAACTTATAATGTGAACAAGAAGAACACAGCAGTTTGCTTTCCCAGTGGTGAAACTTAATGTGTGTGTGGCTGTGAGGTGAATGTTCAAGAGCCCGTTAGCAGTTGACCAGTTAAGATGTACCCTGTCTCCTCCATGGCTGGGATTTTCAAGGCATCCAGCACTTGATGAAGTTGAATAGACTCACCCTGGTTTGAGTATTTAAAGATATTGGTTTGTATCTTTGTTAGACAAGCCCAAATATATTCTTCATCTGAGCATGGTGATACGAGTGATCGCAACCACTGTCAGTCTTTCCTGAGATCTTTTCTGGAGGGTTAACATTCAGTGTTTGGTTCAGTTTTAATTTGACTTGGCTGAAATTTTATGGGTTCAAAGCCCCCTCCTGAAGGGTGGCAGCTGTGTTATTCTGACCGTTGTAAGATCCTGCCCATCCCTGTTATTACATACTTCTGGAAGCATACAGTGGTGAGGAGGTAGTCATCAACTCCAGTGTGTAATTCCTAGCTTTTGATGTCCTCTTTTTTTCATGGAGATGTGTAAACTAGTTAATTTATCTCTCAGCTTTCTGATTCAGGAGACTAGCTAGAATCTGTACTTGTTTTTTGATTTGGGGCATGTAGTTCTATTCCACTTGACCTCTTCATCACAAAACCAGGCAGTGATGGTTCCGATTCCAATCTCTCTTAATTTTACACTATCCAAGTTCCCTTGTGAGTCTTCTCTGTTATGAAGAGTCAGCTATTTCCTGCTTTATGTGAAAAAAGACATGAGCATCAGAAAGCAGAGTGTGTGAAGGGAAGCAGCACCCTGTGTTTCCTATGCTGAGCCAACTTAATTTTAGCAAAACTTAATGTGATCTTGAATTTTAAGGTCACCCAAAATTAGGCAGAGTAACAGATGCCAGTGTCAGAGAGACACAAAAGCATTTATTGAAAAGCTTCCATGTTTCTGCCTGTGAACATGTTTCTGCTGTTGGAGTCTTTGCTGGGTTACAGTTGAGAATTACTGTCTCAGGCTTCACAAGCAAAGGATTCTTCAAATGCCAAGCAGTGACTGGCTCAGCCGTGGACCCTGATGCTGGGCAGGTTTGTAATCAAAATTTGGCCTAAACTGGGGAAAGGCCACAAACTTCACAGGGAGAAAAGTGTGAACTGGGAGAATTAATGAATTAGGATATGAAATATATGTCTTAGAGGTATTGATTAATTCCACTGTTTCTCTTAATATTAGAATTTATTTTTATCAAATCCATTTTATCAATGGGTCTGTAACTGTGATGAGTTACAGTTGGCACAGCACCCCTGTACATCTTTGCCTTGATCACCATATCCTGTGAAGCTAACAGGAGCTGCTCAGAGAGGGTAAAACAAAGCTTGCTTGTCATCCCTTTATCTGTGCTCTTTTCTCAATTCCCACACTTTCTGTAGTTTCGGATGAATTATTCTTTGACTTGAAGCTAGTCTTACCTGCAGTTCTAGATCAGTCATGTGGGGGGATTGACTCTCTTCTATCAGTGTTACCAACTGCAGAACAGTCACTGATCTGTTTGGCAAACCCCAGCAAAGCAAACTCTGAAGAACACTGGGGACAGGAGGGGACAGAGTTCCTCTGGAGGAGGAGCAAAGGGGAGACATGTTCTTGCTGTGAACCATGACCATAACTCCCTTGAACAGAGGATTCCTTTTATTCTGTGTTGCTGTATTGGACCCTGCATCTGACCATTCTTTTTTGTCTGAAAATGGATGTGGGATACTGTTCTGGGTTTCCTGATCCCCAGGAGATCCCTGCTACTGCTTTGCAAACAGTTCTAGGGGTGTAATGACTGAATTAGGCGATTGATGCAAAACCCCTGTGCTTCCATGATCAAGTTACTGTTAATTTCATCCCTCAGCAAGTTAAGAACTCTGTGGTTGGAGGTGTCAGTAGAGGGTAGGAAACTAAGCAGAAAACAAGTCCCATGGAATTAGAATGCATGTACTTACCATGTGTCTATTCATTGATGGCTGTGCATTGTGTATGCACTGTGAGGGCTTTATTTTGTTGCTTTATGTGAAGTTTTGACGAACTTTTTACCATCATGCTTCTGATGAGCAGAGCATGAATGAAGTATCAATGTCTGGAATGAAAATGACTCCCTGACGTGCTGCTGTGCTCATGACCAACACAGATGTTGGCTGTCCTTTTAAAAGGAAACCCCCACCTACTGAATTTGAAAAACCAAGAGGTGGCTGGTGATCTGTTGCTGTTCTGAAACATCAGAATTTTTGACAGAGGAGAATAAGCCATGTCCACTAATACAAGTCTGAAGTATGTAAGGATGGTATATAATTAAGTCATGATCTCTTTTTTTTAAGCTACAGACCTTATAAAAGCATGACCTTTAAGAATTCAAAACATAAACTAAAAGGACTTTACAGAAGTATTTTTTATGTAACCATTATTTAAAGCTTCCACTCTGTAATTATATTTTGTCTCCTTGACAAGGGAGAATGAACTGTTCCTGAAAAAGCTTCTCATATGGTTGGCAATATAATTAGAGAACTAGTTATGCAAATGTCACACAAAAATGACCTTTAATGAAGCAACATCAAATGAAAAAGCTATTACAGTTACGCAGCATGACGTTTTAGCCTGGTTCTTAGAGAGGTTTTTTGATTATTTTTTTTTTAAATGTAAAAAATATGCCATCCTGCCTAGATGCTGTGCACTTAGAGTAAGGATAAGGCTTCTCCCTGGCACCTCTTCCACAGCAGCCTCTTTAACAGACTCATGTAGATCCATGTTGACCTACATACCTATGAATGTATCTTCTGTACTTGGGGGTAGCTGCTTATTAATAAAATCAGGAGGGCAATCCTAGGTGGAATGCTTGACTTCCATTCACTTAAAAGGTACTGTTTCATGAATCAAACAACAAGATTTTGTTATTATTTTTTTAAATAACATTCACAGATGGCATCAGAGTCATGTTGGGAAAGACAAGCAATATGATGACTCTGAGTGTTTTCTTACTCATCTCAGTTTTTCCTTTTTCACATTTAGCAGGTCTCTAAACAATCCCCACAAACCAGGCGGATTTTACCTTAAAGTTTGAGCCTATGCATGTGGGTATATTAAAAGAGACCTCACAGAATTATTTTGTGTCTTTTTAGTGTGTATTTCCAGACTGGAGTTATGAGGAAAAGGATGGATTTCTTTCTAAGACTGTAGAGCATCTGTTACAGTTGCTATTTAAGGCCAGTTTAGACAGATACCTGTCAGGAAAGATCAATACAGTCAATATTGCCCTGCGGCGTTGACAGTGAATTTCACCCAGCGCCTTTTGTCTTTCCAAATGAATTTCCCACACTTAATTTTTAACATGGATAGGTCTCTTCTCATCCTGCATATGCTAGGATGTTTGTGTTGCTGCTGGTTTTTCCTTTTTAATTGGTATTTTCACTGACCCATGATGGCACTGTGGTTGGACTTGTCTTCTTGCATAGCAAGGTACCAAAGCTCACACAACTGATTGCAAACAGAAAACTGCAATCTCAGGCAGCCTTTTCCTTTGCCTTGCTGCAAGCCTGTCAAAATGCAGCCCAGATATCCTGTTAGAAATGAAGACATCCCTGCTTTTCTGTTAAGCACCTTGCTCATTGCGAGATCGTTCCATGTTGTGGTGTTCCCTTGCTGTGGGGACTGAATGCTGCGCAGTTCTTGGGGTGTGATACAGCTTGAGGGGTGATAGTCACCATCTGAATTCCTGCAGAGAGCACCTCAGGAGTGTTTTTCTCAGTTTTAAAATGGAATTTCAAAGCACTGGCAAACGAGTAACAGTTCAGTTGAGCTGGAGTGGGGAGAACTCTGCATCCTGGGTGAGTTTGCCATAGAAACCAAGCGTGTATGAAGACAGCATCAGAACTAGTGTGGCTGGTACGTCGTAGTAATGAGTGGTAATAATCCCCTGCTTTGCAGATTGGGTAAGGAACAGGTTATTCTGGCAGCCCATTAAAACTGTGCCTTGGTAATTGCAGACTGAAGCATTGGGTGCTAACAAAGCTGCCTGATAAATCTGTGTTTTAAATATTCCATTGAGAACTCTGAGCACGTGGCTGTGCTTGCTCCAGGGGATGGTGTGTGGATTATGTTAGATGGATTGAATAACTGAGGCCATTTTACTGTACTCCAGCTCCTCACAGTTTCCTCAGCTTCTGCCCTCAGGAAGCAGTGTTGCTACAGTGAACCTCACCTCTGGTGTGGTAGCTGTTACCAGCACTTCTAACCCAGTACAGCTAACAGCACCTCAGTGGCTTTAATGCAGGTGCTACTGCATGCGTTGCAAAGCCATTACTGGGTCAGTCACCAAGGGTTCTGCTCCTGTTTAAATGCACAGAAAAGAGAGGTCCAGGCTCCAGAACCCAACAAGTGCATTTCTGTTGGGTTTAGTGCACTTGGGCAGTGCTTAGGATGGTGCATTTTATCTGTGTGCTGTGCTAATTCTCTTTGGAAGATAACCTTTCCAGCTTCTCTTGGCAGCTACAGTCATGTTCAGTTCACAGCACTGTTCTGCAGGATGGTTCCTCAGCACTGGTGGGGAAAATCCAGTTTGTGGAACACATGTATGTACCTCAGCAGTCCTATTTCTGTGAAAATGTTTCCTCACATATTGTTTTACTAAATAGAGCAAGCTAAGGGTATTTTGTTCTCCCAAGAGTGTTTTAAAGGCAAGGCTATGCCTATTGGTTTGCCTTAAACAATTTAATACTGTATTTTAATGTCCTTCCAAGAGTTTACACTTCTCTTTTGGTCAATACTGGTATCCTGATGCAATCAATCATGGCTAAAACCATTTAAAACCATAGAACTTCAAGCATTCAGATGTGAAATAGAATTTGCACTGTAACTGAAAGAGCAGGTACTTCCAAGCAGCATAGCTGGACTGCCCTAAGTGAGCTCTCAAGAAGCAGTTGTCTTATGGTTTAAAACAGTGCATTCCTGTTACTATGCCATCACACTGTTCCACTCAGGTTCAGTGTAATCCAAGATTTCATCAGCTTTGTGCTTAGATGATTGAATTTTCACCCAGAATTCAAACTAAACTTCAAACTAAAGTCATTACCGACCACACTGACGATACCACAAGTCTACCAATCCTGTGTGGCTTTTTAAAGGCTATCCTGCTGCCATGGTGGGAACACCTGAGAGCCTTCTGGATTCAGAAACAGTCCCAAATTATTCCAGCCTCCTTATCTACAGAGCAGTGTAAATAGCATAACCCTACTCTAGGTCTTTTCAGGGGAAAAAGTCTGTGTGAATGTGATTGGGAAACCTTGTGTTTCAGTCCAAATATCAGGTCCTTGATGTGCCACCACACCAGGAATGCAATAGTTAATTTAAAGTCTTGTGATGTTGAATCAGACCAAACAGTTTTGATTATTTTTTTGCCTGACTTCTGACTTCTATGTGCTTGGTTTTGACAATGCTGTAAACACAAAATTTAGTATTTGGAAAAGTTTGTTTTCTGCTTTGAAGAGAAAGCAGTGGTTTCCTTCCCATTCCTGCATAGGTTTGCATGTCCTGCTTCAGGTGAGGCAAGCTGAAGTGCTTTATTTCACAGTATTGATCTGAATAACTGGATCATAAGGCATTTCACAAGAGCCTTCTATCATGTGATAGCCAGTTTGATGTCTAATGCTAGTATTAGGTATTTGTAAGCATGAGACTAGGAAAGCAATTAATTCTGCTGGCCACATGAAAAGGAACACAACAGTAGCTCTATTGAGACATTTCAGTGCTTGGGAGCAGGAACTTTCCATTAGTCTGGAGATTACGTAGCCAAGGATGTGCTGTGCTGTTTTGGATGTTTTTTCTATACAGATCTGATGGAGATGGGGGATTCTGCAAAGCCCCTTGAGTTCATCTGTACCACACGGTGCTGTGCAGTGAATGCTAAGGCAGTGCTGGGTGAGGAGGGGTGTTAGTACCCAGCCATTACTGGTGAGCTGCTCCCTACCCACTGGTTGAAAGCACACAGAGTCCCAGAATCACCAGGTTGGAAAACACCTGTAAGCTCACCAAATCCAACCATTGCTGTCCTGTGCTAAACCATCTCCCTGCCTGTTAAACACAGACAGGGGCACTGAAATTGCTGTCCCACAGGAGATGGCTGCCTGTAGAGTGAGGGAGCAGTTGGTCTCTCCTTCAGCATAGAGCAGACCTAGCAAAAAGCATCAGGGTTGGTGCAGCCAGCGCTCACGGTTTGCCATCTCTTCTGCTAACAACTGCAGCTTGGTTTTTGGTGTGTTTGGGGGGATTCTGCACCCAGCAGAACAAAATACCATGCTGACTTCTGATGTTAAGAACAGGCACAAGGACATGAACACATCCCTGAGTCCAGTGGTAGTAATTTGCTCCTGTGTCTTTCCTGAGCTCTTATTTGCCAACTGTTTGAGGGTGGGCTTTTACTTTGATGTTTTCTTGTCTTTCTAATCACTAGTTTACTTTTAGCACCAGTAATTTTTTAAGTGCTTTGGGGGGGAGGGAGAAAAAAAAAGTGATGTAGTAATTATGAATGTATTTGGTTAGACTATAAAGTCTAAAAGCTCATTAAAAATGGGAAACCATGGCAACCTCACAATACATCCCACACATTATACCTATCTAACAATGTGCAAGGTACATTTAGAAAAGAGAAATTAAGCATGAAGAAAAGGGGGGGAAACATTCACTTTTTCTATTGCTATTTTTAATTCTCAGATCCTGAATCTTGACATACTTGTGGTGGCAGCACTAAGAACTTGTACATTTAAAAAATAAGGAGCTGGTTATCAGGCTGAACTACGGGATCTCTTCTCGGTATCGTTCTCTATTCTCCTGAGATTTCCTATGTTGTATTTTTAGTAAAGGACAGATTTAATGGGAGCTTGGTTGCTGAGGAAAGAAAATGTGAACATTACAGTTTCCCTGGGCCTGCCTCTCCAAAGAGACATTTGGCCGGTCCTGTCTTGCCTTGACTTTTCAGATCACAAGCAAATGTGCAGAAATTCTCTCTTTCTGTGCTAGTGTGTACCTCTCATGCAGTATAAATCTAGTGTTGGCACTGGTCATCTAATGGAAAGAGTCTTGATCCCCAGAGCCAGGGCTGTTGCAGGAACCTTGCAGAGTTACTGGACTGATTTGTGCCTGAAAGGCTGAAGAATGAAGAGGGTTTGGGGTTGTAGTTGGGAGTTCAAAAGCAGTGTCTGGTTTTGCCTGTCCTAAAGTTGCTTTCCTTCCTGCTGTGATCCTGGAATTTGGGGCTGAGCTCAGCAGCTCTGGACTTGAGCGGGGAAGGAGTGTGGTGGTCAGCTGGCAAAAGGTACCTTTGTGATTTACAGAGGGATATACATTTCCTGGTGACAGATAGTTCTGTGGTCCACAGTGAATTTAGATCTAGAGAAAAAAGATTTGCTGTTCATTAACTAATGGTTGAAACCTCATAGAAGCGACCCACAGCTCCCTGGGGTAAAGGATGAAACTGGGAAGTGCTGCTGGAATACAGCACTGCGTTCTCTTAAAGGTGAAAATGCAGAGCTGTTAAGATCAATTAAAGGATTTTAGAGAATACCGGGTTTCACTCTGGGTATAACATTTAATTATGTCTATTTTCTCCTTTAAAATACAGACCATTTATATATGAAGCTTAATTAAGACTGTTCTACCAGAGGATAAACACGAGGCGGATGTAGCTTTCTCTTAAAATACCTCAATATCCCCAGGATTAATCACGCAGCTCTTGTTCAGCAAGAGACTGTGTTGTAAGGAAATAAAGATGTGTTCAGGAGGCTCTAGCAGGAATTGCTATAAGGGTGAATATGCAGAAGTGGGTTCTGGGGGTGGTGGGAGAAGGAGCAGTCTGAGTGCTTTGCCCAGACTCTTCAGCCCTGTGCCTACACCAGGCCAATGACAGAGCTGGTGGAGTTACTGCTGTTAGGATAACCTGAGAATCTGGCCCCGAATACCTGCAATATCTGTCTAGACTATTTTCTCAGTTCTGTCTGAATAGCTGTGCCACCAAACACATCCTGAGTGGGAAGCTCAGGCTGAGCAGGGAATGGCTGTGATTCAGCACAGGGAGGGAGGTCTCTGACTGGTGTCTGGCTTCAGAGGGCAGACTGGGAGCAGTGTGCACTGCCCCTGTACTGGGCACTGGTGAGGCTGCACCTCGAGTGCTGGGTCCAGTTCTGGGCTCCTCACTGCCAGAAGGACATGGAGGTCCTGGAGTGAGTCCAGAGAAGGGCAACCAGGCTGGGGAAGGGGCTGGAGAGCAAATCCTCTGAGGAGCAGCTGAGGGAGCTGGGGGTGTTGAGCCTGGAGAAGAGGAGGCTGAGGGGAGACCTTCTCCCCACCTGCCCTGCCCTGCCAGGAGGGTGCAGAGAGGTGGGCGCTGGTCTCTTCAGCCAGGGGACAGGAGCTGGGACAAGGGGCAATGGGCTCAAGCTGGGCCAGGGCAGGCTCAGCTCAGCTGGGAGGGCAAAGTTCTTCCCTGGCAGAGTTGTGGGGCTGTGGCACAGGCTGCCCAGGGAGGGGCTGAGTCACCCCCCTGGGTGTGTTTAACAGAGGGGAGGTGAGGTGCTCAGGGATCTGGGTCAGCACAGGACAGGGACGGTTGGACTTGATGATCTTAAATGTCTTTTCCAACCTTGTGATTCTGTGGAAGGCAGTCCCTCTGCTGTAACTCTGACTTTTCTTACCCTCATAAAGGTAAAATAATTTTAAAAGGCCATGATGAAGAACAAGAAAGAGGAGTGGTTCCCTTGTGCTCCCTGAAGTTTTGTATTTTGTCCATGGTAGGACAGCAGTTGCCCCTCTGTCATCTTTGGAGCCAGGACTTCACAGCTCTAAGAAGAAAATGTTCTCTGTGTTTCTGATTCTACTGTTACCAGTACCCCACTGTGGTAGAAATAAGTTAAATTTCCTCCAGCAACTCTGGAAAGGTATTTTTTAAAAGTGGAATCTAATCATAGGTGGGAAACCTTTTTTCTAGTGGCTGTGGCATTACACATGCAACCACTGGCACTGGGGATAGGCAATTGTATTTCTTTTCTGGTGCTGCTTGTGTGTGTTAGTCAAGAGACCAGGATTCCTCACTTCTGTGATGAATTTGGGCATTTTATGACCAACTTGGGCATTTTACGACTTGTGGTTAATTGTAGGAAGTGTTACCTGTGAATCTCACAGCTTCCTTGGCTGCCTCATGAAGAAATAAAGTCACAAGGACTGCAGTGACCTTTTAGGAGACTGAAATAAAGCTAATGCACTTGCTGGCTTTTGTTAGGAATGCCAGACCCAGCTCAGATGTTTGGCTTCCTGCACTTCTCAGTGTTCATCTTAAAATCTCCATGGAACAGAATATAATTTTCCAGATACCAGTGGTAGATAAGTATTGGTAGTAGCTGTTGACACAGAAGCCAAGGGGCTGTGACCTCCAGCAGGCCTTCCTGATAGAGGTTTTTGATTTTCTGAGTCTGGGTAGGTCCAGGATGTTTTTGGTAAAAACTTGGAATAACGACCCTGACATCACACTTGAACTGTACTGGCCGCTCAGGAAGCGCTTCCTGTATTGCACCCCTTCAAAAGGCACGCTCTCTGCCAGGCTGGGTCATTCCAAGCTTATCTGTGTTCTCTGAAAGCACCTGAATTCAGATTGGTTTGGTTTAGGAAGACAGAAGGTGAAATCCTGATAAATGAGGCCTAGAAACTGAGTAATCTCAAAGGGAATAACTGACCAACCTTCCTGACATCCCTTGCCGTGCTCTCTAAAGGCATGCACGGAATGGCAAAGGAATAATTATAATTAGTCATATGCTTCCATTAGGAGGTAGTAGACTAATGGGATGCTGCAGCCCCAGGAGCAGCTTTCCTTTTAGCATGAGTTTCATTACTGGCTTTTTGTTTGTCATGTCTGCTATGGTCTTACCAAGTTTTTACAGCCTTTGTCCCACTGACTGTCGTTTATGGATGTGATGTGCAGAGATAAGGACTGCAGAGCAGTGACACAGGACCAAACCTGGCTTGTGTGTTGGCTGCTGGACCAGCCCACGGCTGGTATTGGTGGACTCCCATGGGCACAAGAAGAACAGAAGGTGTGCTGGGGGAAGATCTGTGAGCAAACTGACATGTGCCTTCAGCTAGCCAGGTGTAAAGACTGGAGTATGCTCGCTCGTCCTTGATAAAGCCATCCCCACTCAACCTCAGCAATGGAAGCCCTGTAGTTGGAATGTGTGATACAGAAAGCTTGTGATTGGGACTGACTGATCAATTTTAATTTGTTGCTGTTTGGATACATAGAAGATGAGCAGAAGCTCCACAGATTGCCTTTGAGGGATGATGTAGCTATTTCTAATTTAAGTTAGCAGTGCTGCAGATTTACACAGTGTGTCCTCTCCCAAATACAACCATTTCATCTTCCTGCAGTCTCAGTCTTTGATAAAGTACA
Source organism: Hypotaenidia okinawae (assembly GCA_027925045.1). Taxonomy (NCBI): domain Eukaryota; kingdom Metazoa; phylum Chordata; class Aves; order Gruiformes; family Rallidae; genus Hypotaenidia; species Hypotaenidia okinawae. The sequence continues at coordinate 27,854,770 of BSDF01000010.1, read as the reverse complement.
TTTTTTTAATGACTAATCAATATAGAAATTTCAAGGAGAAACAGACATTACTGCAGGGCCCACTTTGTCTCTAGGAATTCTAGATTTCATGGCTGTTTCCTGAGAACTTTTTCATTGTCTGACCACGCCGTGCAGATCCTACTGGCTTTTGACTGGGAGGGGGAAGACCCCAAATGCCTGAGCTAATAACCCTTCTCCCCAACAGCAGGTTTCTTCAGCTGCCACGTTGCATTCTTGCAGGAGGCGACTGTGGTGATCAAACTGCAGCAAGGGTGCAAGATAGCTTGTTCCATGGATCCTAACAGCACCTGATCCATTCCAGGTGCTGGATGTGATGTGATAACTCTGCTAATTGGGCTTACTGGGTATGCACAGAGTTTGCTTTCCAGTTGTGGTTCAAGGTAGTTGAAGGTATTCACTGAAAAAGCAATAAGCTGAGCTGTATCATTTGCCTTAAAACCATTAGTGTCCAGCGTTCTGAAGCAGGATTTCATTCTGATACATTCTGGATTACCTGCTTGGAATAGGAGGGACATGAAGAATCCCCAGAAGATGGTTCCAAAAGGCAAGTCCAGCACTTCTTTAGTCACTAGGAAACTCAGGAAAAGTGGGGTTTACAAACTGCTTCATAGAAATAACAATCCATTTCTGAAATTTGGTACTACACTTGTGAAGGGATCCAGTCCTGCTGGAAATACATGGGACTAGCATTACTGAAATGCAAAGACTCTTTTTGTAGTCTCAAATACTCAAAAATTAAAGATTGTCATGTTGTAGAAGGGCACCAGTTGTGGAAGAACCACTTCCAGCTTATGAGTAAGAAGGAATTGAATGACAAAGCAGTCCCGGAAAGGTCTGGAAAGAAGCAGCTACTGACAGCCTGGATTGAGAATGTCTCCGTATGCTGCTGCTGTATGTTGAGGAATGAAGGACCAAGAGTGTAGAAGTGCAAGATGAAGATGTAGAGGGAAAAGGAAAAGAAGGCTTGCATGACCTGTCTCTGTAACACTACTTAATCATGCTCCTTAAAGCTGCTGCTGGTACAGAGGCAGGAATCCCTTCTGAAAAGGAAAAAAAAATAGTGGGAACAGTGAACAATGAGAGGAAAAATGAGTGGCTCAACCCCAGGAAGTAAATAAAGCATCCGTATGGAATCGGGCCCGAGCTCTTCTCTCTGTGTGACTGCATCAGCAGAGGCTTCAGTTTTGCAGCTCAGGGTGTAGTGATGCAGCTTTGTAGCCTCTGGGTGGGACACTTGTGGCCGTGCCTGTACAATGATAGCAAGTTACTTCAGTTTGGGTATTTTAAACCCTCCCTCTAGAAGGGATCAGCTGTGACTGTTAAATGCTTGGGACTGGCACGCTGAAAAATCTGAAAAGGAAACTACCAAGTGCAGCCAGGTTTGGCTGTTGGGGAATGACTAACGTTCTGTGGGATGTCTGGATGCTGAAACACACCACGAAATTAGAGCATTCCTGGAGCCTTTCTGTACTGTGAGGAGTAAGCTAACTCAAATTTTAGTCTGACATTGGCTTAGAAAAAAGTCTGAGCTATGGCAGAATGGGGAAAGGAATGGTTGTTAATGACAACACTGTGTGGACTTAGAGCAGCTTTTATGTTTCATCTGCATAGGCTGTGATTCATGACTGAAAGTAGGGCTGCTGCAGCTGTTCTACTGACAACTGAACATGACAGATTTTTTCAAAGAAACAAAACCAATATCTTGATCCATCTTTGATTATCAATTAAAACTGGTAGAGGAAAAAGTATAAAATAAACCAACCAGCACAATTGGTTTGAAATAATTGAAGTAATTCTGATAGTCACAGCTTGCGTTAAAGCACCTCAGAGTACAACATCGGTTAGCTGCCTTGTTCTGAAAGGTGCCACTCATCTCCAGCGATCTGGAAGGATGCTGGGGTACAACAAAAGCTCCCAGAGAAGACCCTGGTCAGCTCAGATGCCAATGGATCTGCTGATGGAAGGGCGGTTCCTCTGGCAAGGAGCTGATGGCAGCTGGCAGAGCTGTCACAGTCTTTATCAGGTGAGAACGGTTATGCTGGAAGACATATGTGTGAGGATGGGATAAGAAGATGCTGTGACAAGTTGTCCACTAAAGGTTTTTGAGAAAATGTTTGGAGGAAAACCAGGAGGGAAATAAGTGTGGATCACAGCAGAGGAGGACAGGATTTTCATCACATTTCACACAATTCTGTGCAGAGCTTCAGATTTTCTTGTGAGACCAGAACCTGGCTCACATGTACTAGAACTTTGTGATGATAAAGACAGTCATTCTTTGGCACTGAAATCTTTATGGCTTTGATGTAAAGAAAAGGAAAATCTGGGGATTTTTAAATGTGTTTTCACGATGGAGGTTCTTTGCTGGAGTCTGGTTGAAGGTCACAGAGCTGCTAAGTCCCCACTGGAGAGGGAAAGGGGATTTGGGAGAGGATTGCAGAGAAAGATGGCTACAGGCTGGTGAGGAGAAGTGGAACCTGCTGGCACACTCAGTCTCACTGTTTTAACTCCCATGAGTCAGGAAGACAAGACCTTCTGAGCATTATATCCAGGGAAGCCTCACAGCCTGACAGGTTTAGAGTGAAAGGATCTCATGTAGAATTTCAGAAGGATACACCACCACTTCCCTGTAGTCAGTAAGAGCTTCCAGAGTCGTCTCTCACATAGTCCATTGGTTTTCCTCAATTTCCTCATTTATATTTCCTTAAACTGCAAGTACTGTTTTCTTCCCAGTAGAGCTGGTATGGGTGCTTCTCCCTTTCACAGGCTCAAAGCAAGGCCTGGGAGAGTTTGTAGCCTGTGTGAGTCAGGGGGACGGCAGGAGCAGGATGCTCCCTCTCCACTGTGCTGCCCTAGTAGTCTGGTGCTTGGTGGAAAAGAAGCTCCTGTGGTTATCCTCAGTCATTACATCCCTACACGGTCTCAGTGCCGGGCAGTGGCATTCCAGTGTCCTCTTCTGTTCCCCAAAACAGATCTGTTACATCTTCCATCCCTGGCCCGCTGTGTCTGTTTCATTTCTACCAGTTGTGGGACTGTTAGGCCTCTTTTGTCACCTTCCTGAGTGAGAGAGACAACAGAGTTTAACAAAGGAGGAAGCCATTTCATTTTAAGCCTTATCTCTGATGGCATCCCTTCATCTAACGTATTCCAGATTAAGCAACCGTTGCATAGTGGGAATTCCATCGTGTCTGCCAAATCCAGCCAACACTGGATTTCAGTAGAAAGGCATTTGATTTGATATTGACTTTTTTATTATTGATTTATCAAATTAAAACTGTTTTTTAAGGGTGATCTAGTGGAAAACCAGCTTATTCTCTCACAGTGATTCATCCATCCAGCCTCCAACATGCACGTCAACCACTAACTTAAAACCAGATTTTCTTCAATGGGATGGGAATTGTTAGGAATGTCTTAAGAAATAATTGAGAGCATAGCTTTCTGTGCTCCTTCTTTGTATGGCAGCTCCAGCATGTTTCCTGTTTTATGAAATAGGAGGTTTTTTAATGAAAACTTACTTTACAAGAACTTTCCTGAGCAGAGCAACAGTAGTACTTGTCTTATCTTTTTTTTAACCTTTTTTTTTTCAACAGTATTTGCTCGGATCAGGCTCCCTCCAGAGATCCTCTTGTGTCAGAAGCTGAGGACTAGGCATCTGGCCTCACTGTCTCTAGCATCTTTATGTCCATGTGCAGGACTGTCTTGGGTGGATGCACACTTGGATAGCCGGAAATTTTAATACGTATAGGGAAATTTCAAGCAGCAAAAGGAAAGAGTTTGATGCAGGCTGGTTTGAGCATTCACATGTTTGTGTTGCTCGGCTTCTTTCCCATCCTCTCCTCCCTCTGCTGCACATCAGTGTGGCGCTCTCCTCAAATGGCACTGCATCATGTTCCTCCCCCATTCTACTCCCACTCCAAGATGTGCAAGTGGATTTAGTGACAGCAAGGAAGTCTTGGAAGAATAACCTATTTCTGTTTTGACTCAAGAAATAAGGTGCATATGGAGGAAGAACACGTATTGTAATGTAGGTTCCAGTGAAACAGCAGCATGGGTAGCAGATGATCACATTTGCGATGGCACTAGTGTGCTGTGTTTCCTATGCTGCTGAATGCTGGTATCCCCTTCATGCTTAGTGTAAAGGACAGGTAAGGGCAGGGCAGTGCTGGGAATACCTCACCCAGCAGGAAAAAGTGCCCCAGTGAAGGCATTTTGGATCTTCAGACTAGGATGGTGCCTTACATGCTCAATGCGCTGGCAAATGTGGATGTAGATGTGAACAGTGCAGTCTGAGAGGTGGGGCCTTTCCCATCTCCGAGTTGTGGTCAGCTCTCTGCAGAGCAGCTGCACTGGTGTCTCCTTGCTGAGCAAATGCAGCACTTGGGGAAGTGGGAGTAGAGACATCCACAGGGTTTGCACAACCAGCCCTGGACCTGAGCTCCACCTGAGCGGGGCGGTGGAGCTGAGCGTGTGGGAGAAGGCAAGGTGGGAAGCAATGGCTGTGATTAGGGCAATAGCAGGAGGAAGGTGGTTACGGTGCCTCTTCAGCCAGATCCTGCACTGTGGGGAGATCCTGGCTCTGCAGCATGCTCTGCTCTCTGGAGTGGCTGTAACCAGCTGGAAGGTTCTAGTCGCCTCCTTTTCCTCGCTCCTCTCCAGTGCCCTGACAGGACAGAGTGGTGTAGAGGTGTGGGAGCTCCCCGGGACTCAGGAAATGCTGCAGAAGGAAAGATGGTGGGTTCCCCTCAGAGGCACTTGAGGTCATCTGCACTGCAGGCATGGAAAGTCCTTGCAGAACAGGTGGGATTTTACAGCTTCCAGAGCATCAGCGCAGATAGGTGTGCGTTTTTGTGGTAAGTATAGGAACATTCATTTATATATATCAATGTGTGCAGCAAGTGCAAAACCTATATTTAACCAGTAATGGTTAGACAAGTCCTGAATTTCATAGCAGAGGAAGAAGAGCTCCTGGTGACTGGAGAAATCTTTCAGCCATCAGTGTATTAGACAGAAATCTGTGTGGGAGTACTGAGCTTGTAGTTAGTACAGTACATGCAGTGCTGTACCGAAATAGCGCGTTTCTCACCCCAGAGACTGCCTGTGGCCACTGAGGGGGTTTATGCTTGATTTGCAGTAAAACCCGATTTTTTTCTACCAGAAGCCTGGGTTTGTATTGAGGTGGGGCAGCAACCTGGGGCAGCAACCTTTCGGAACCTATGGGCTCTGAAAGGGAATAAAGGGAATTCTGGGGTGCATCAGGAGGAGTGTGGGCAGCAGGTCACAGGAGGGGAGCCTCCCCTCTGCTCTGCCCTGCTCAGGCCCCACCTGGAGTGTTGTGTCCAGTGCTGGGCTCCCTGGGGTAAAAAGGACAGGGATCTCCTGGAGAGAGTCCAGAGGAGGCTACGGAGATGATGAAGGGCCTGGAGCATCTCCCCTGTGAGGAAAGACTGAGGGAGCTGGGGCTGCTCAGCCTGGAGAGAAGACTAAGGGGGGACCTGATTAATGTTTATCAATATCTTAAGCATGGAATGCAGGGGGAATTGGCCAGCCGCTTCTCAGTGTCTGTGGGGACAGGACAAGGGGCAATGGCCTCAAGTTGGAGCACAGGGAGTTCCCCCCAATGTGGGGAAGAACTTCTTCCCAGTGAGGGTGAGGGAGCCCTGGGACAGGCTGCCCAGGGGGTGTGGAGTCTCCTTCTCTGGAGAGATTCCAGCCCCGTCTGGACAGCGCCCTGTGTGCCCTGTCCTAGGGACCCTGCTTTGGCAGGGGGTTGGACCCCATGGGCTCTGGAGGGCCCTTCCAACCCCTGTGATGCTGTGAAAAGAGCTTAGAGAGAGCTTATGGGGAGCTGTTGTTCCAAATGCTATGCAGAGTTAAGAATCCCGAGGCAAAAGTTAATTAATTTTATTTATCTAACGTACCTCGTGCATGCTGTGCTCATGGCAGCAGCTGGTATGTGTGGAATTTACGGGTACTTCCAAGAGGCTGTTTAGCTCCAGGTAGCTAAGTGTTAATGGCCTTTTTCCTCCCCCCATTTCAGCCCTTTACGGTAGGTGGGTTCTGAGTGGTATGGTGCTGGATAAAACCCACAAAGGGTGTTGTAATGGGTGGAAACTGAAGAGATTTTCTCTCTGCATGAATTCATAAAATCTGATGATTATTACTTTCTTAATGGGTTCTTTTCACCAAAAGTCACTATCACACTGTGGCTTTTCAAGGGAGGATGAATTCTACTTGTTTTACTGCCAGTTTCCTATGAAATGGCATGTTCTGCTTCTTTGCTGAGGGAATAATACTTTAATTATAAGGGTGGGCTGTAACTGCTTAACAATGAGTGGAACGTGATTGGGTATTTGGGGTAATAATGCTGGAGAACAGGGGAGCTGCCGTTCTGGCGTGTCTGCAGGTTATTTGGACCAGTACTGGGACTGGTTTGAAAGGCAGGGGCTTATAGTGGCAACTGCTTCAGCAGAAAAGGTAAGAAAACTCCAGTTGGCTGATAGTAGGTAGCCTGGTTGATGCAGAAGCTGTGCACCTGGATGTCAGAGCCTGTGAGAGCTCTGAAATACATTGTGTGCTGACTGTTCCAAGCATTTTGCTTGCCTAAGCCAGAACCTAAACAGAACCAGTCTTGATTTTTATGTTTGAAAAATTTCTTCAGCTCACTGGCATCCCGCAGTGAGAAATGCCCCCAGCTTGATGGTACCTCATGTGGGGAGGTCTTCCACTCATCACCTTTCAATCTGTGACCTTTCCCTGGTGTCTGGGACCCACGTGCTTCCCCCTGTGAGGAGCCGTCAGTGGGTTTTTAGCTGCAGTCTTTTCGGTGGCCTTAACTGTCCTGTGTTCTGAACTGTGGGTTGAGGCAGAACAGTCATTTCACCTGCCATTTCAGATGGTGAGTTGTTCTCTGTATACTGGAATCATAATATTTCCTGTTGTATTTTCCATCCTGTTACTCTTGCATTTTTCTTGGTTTTATAATCACAGCTTTCAGTTCCTCTAGCAGCACTGAGCTCCTTGGCGGAGGAGGAGCAAGCTCTTGCAGAGTCCTGGATAGATTCCCTGTCTGTTGAAGCCTCTGGTAGGCTTGAAAGATTTAATTTGCCATCACAGTTTTGCCTCAGAATTTCTGAGGGGCCTTGGAGAGCATTTGGCTCAAATATGTAAGCTTAAAATTAGAGAGTTTTAATTATCTAGCCTGGTAAGTGGCTTCTGTTCAGTTCTAATTTGGGGATGAACCAGATCTGCACAGTGGGAAAGGTTGATTATTAATTTCTCTGCTGTTGAATGCTGCTAGGTGTCACATGTCGGTTAGCAGAGGAGAAACAGATAATTAATTATATAACTGTGGGTGGATAATTACGGGAGTTCATGTTTTATTAGCAACCTGCATTCGAGCTTTTCTTATGTGCATAATTACAGCAGGACACAAGAGCATCCAGTCCTCTGCCTACTGCACTGTGTGATGTCTGGCCTGGAAGGTGGTTAGCAGCCCATTCCCACCTTCCAGCTTACAGCTCCTCTACAAAGAACTGTGGCATGTTGAAGTGTGTTTATCCACTAAATACACTGCAGCACATTCATATGCTGGAGCTATTGAAAGGAATAATGAAGGTGTGGTTGTCAAAATTAGTGAATGCATTAATTTTTGATGCACTACTCTTACTGCTTTAAATGATACTTATTCATTTAATGATTAATTCACAGATTTCAGCCATTTCTAATAGTGTTGTGTCTGTGAGTTGTTGTTTTAAAAGAACACTCCTGCATATCCAGATGTGCAGTTTCCATCCATTACAGCAGAAGAGATGAGACTCGTTGCTGCAACACGTGGCTGATGGACTGTCTAGGTACTGCATAAAGTTAGTGACGGTTTCAGTCAGTATTACATGCTCAAAGGCATCAGAAATCAAAATAATCTCAACAGTGTGTATAAACACCTCTCACGTGGTGTGTTAAAACTGCTGCAGTCTTGACATAAGCCAGATTCCTCCTCTGAGGAGCCTCCGTGGGTAGAAGGTGTGCGGGATACTGAAGGTAACTGGCTAGGATGTCACGTTCCTCAGTTAGAACAGGTTGGGACTGGGGTCCTTACCTATTCTGGGATTTCTGGTTGGGAGTGGCCATACATTGCAAGGTACAGGATAACTTGGGAGCAGTTCTCAATGTTTTCACCCTTTTTACCTATTCTTGGTGTTTTATGCTTTAATGTGCACGGTCTAACCTCTGAGCTCTTCCAGTTTAACACTGGTGGTGGAGTTGTGGCCAATTTTCTTGTTTGCTGGTTTGATTTTCACAGAATCACAGGGGTTGGAAGGAACCTCAAGAGATCATTGGGTCCAATACTGTTTCCATACTCCCTGAATTCATTTTCTACTGCATTTAAAGTGTGTTCAAATGCTTTGTATGAAGTGTGCTGATAAAGGTGAGGAAGCCTGGTAGTGGTTTATATCCAGCAGTCCATGCTCTTTGGATGGTGGGTGCTCTGCAGAACCATTCATGGCCAGTGAGCAGCCCATGCTGTTGTGCAGCATGCCAGAGAAGTCCCGTGCCAGCCCTGATGTACCCACTGCCTGGGAAGTTGAATGCTGGTGAGACCACTGCAGCGTGGGCACCCTTTGGGCAGAGCTACTGGTGAGGCCCAGGCAACAGCGAAAAGAAACCCTGCACGCTTCGAAGTCGTACGGACTGACGGACGGCGTGTGGCTTCTCCTTGAACTTGCCTTTCTCTGGCTTTTAATTACTTTACATATCAGGGCAGAGTTAGATTGGAACCGCTTTGTGAGTATTGTTAGTGTCAGGTGAATGAACGCTGGCAGCGAGGATGAGCTCTCAGGGGTCTGGCTATTATTTATTTAAAGAAATACTAGCTGTGGTTAGGGGGACCTTCCATCATTCCTAACAGTGATACTTATGATGGGCTGCTTGGGTTTTTAGTATTAGTTTATGGAAATCAGTGGCCCTTTCTGAGGGTTACACATACGTATTCAGCCCTGAGATGAGATGGAATTTCTTTGAATTATAGCAGATCAAGTTGATCATTATTTGAGTTGACAAATTCAAAGTATTGTTTTGAATGAATCACATTTGGTTGTGTTAATTGAGCACAACTGAATCTATTTACATGAGTAATTTAGAAGTATGGTATTTTTTTGATAAGTAAAAGTCTGCCTACCTTCTGTATTATTTATCTCAGTGTTTGCTTTTATTAGAATAAGATAAATTGTTTTATAGCAGAAAACACTTGCCTTGCAAGTGAGATTTCAGTGGATTTATTTTTGTAACTTATCATATGTCAGCAGTGTGTGGACTTGATTTTTTTGGTATGTGATGTACCAATCTTGGTATTTCATAAAAACACCCTGGGATGTGTAATTCTGGATGGACTCTGCTTCCTGGCCATGCCCATGTCCCACTCAGCAGAGGTATGGAAGGAGAAGGGAGCTCTGGCAGTGTCTGGGGTTGTGTATGACCTTCTCAGCAGGTAGTACAGCGGGGCTCCCTTTTCCCCCACATCTGGGCATATGTCAGGCCAGGAGCCTGCTGGATACTCAGCGAAGTTCCATATTTCTTTTGAGTTTATTCACACAGTGTGACTATACCTGCTTCTATAGTGCTGCAGATAGCTTCCTCCAGGGCTCCTGCTTTGATGGTTGGCTTCACATGGCTGCCGCCTGCTCTGCAGGGTTCAGTTGCCACAGGTTTTCTCATCACCTCCCAGTTTGGTTTTGTTCTTAGCCCCAGCAGTGCCTGTGGTTGCCTTGGTTTTGTTGGTTTTCTGGCTTCACAGCATCTCTCCTTGAGCTGTTTTCATATAGAAGACGAAAAACGCCACTAGAGTACCAATTGCTTCTCTTGTGAAATCGTATGGATCGTGTGTGGGAAGGCTCTGTATGTAAACGGTTCTCCAAGGCAGCCAGCCCCAGGCTGCCAGGTAAGCTTCCCAAACGTGGATGTAGTGGCTGGGATGCCAGATGTGTGGTTGCCTTGTTTCTCTTCTTAGCTGTGGCTTAGCATACTCCGGTCATGTACTGGTGGGTTTTGTTTATGCTGGAGAACATGTCTGGTGAATCGTTGGGAATGCTTGCAGACTTTGCTGTGCTCTCCACTTCCACCTTTACAGACTTTGCCTGGAGGCTGTGGTAATCTACACAGTTGTTATCCTTCTCATCAGATCAGCAGCTTTCTTTTGGAATCTGTGGAAGCGTTTCTTAAAGACTAGGGTGCAACAAACCTGGAATTGCTGAGGAAATCCCTGTTTGCAGGAGAGGCCTTTTATTCCAGGTTCCAAACTTGTGTGCTGGGCACAGCCTTGTACGTTGTGGATAACAGTAACTGTTTTAGCTGAAATTCCAGCTGCCTTTCGCTGTGCTGATAGGGTGTTTTGAGTTTGATGTGGAGAGACAGTGCTCGGGGAATGATCATAGCTGGGTACGTAGGTTCGTTTTGGTCTCTGTCTCCGTCCCGACTTTTACTTACTGAGCAAGCATGAGAATAGTCTGAATCACAGACACGTGTTCACATATGACTTTGTTTGTAACATATTTCAGATAATTGGCTACTGAAAATGCATCTAAACTTGGCCAAACCACAGCTGAAGGTAATGCTGAGGGATCCTCCTGCTTTAACTGGGCACATGTTGACAAATCATAATTAAGGTTTTTAAAAAGTGCAATTCACTTGTCACACTGAATTCAAGGCTGAGGCTGGCTTGGTGCTTTCTGCAAACCACAGCTACAGCCAAATGGGAATAAGGAAATAAAATATTTAGAATTAGCTCTGTATTTTCACTGGGAAGAAGGCTAAATAACTCTAACGGGAAGTGAAACCTTATTCAAGCAGACAGTAAATGACAACTCCTTACACATCAACATTCATGCAACAACAAATTCAGTAATTTATAAAATTTACATTTCTGCCCTGGGTGTTATCATTAAAGACTTAAGTTGTAATTTGTGAGGGAAATACAGGCCCATATGGGTGCAGATGTTGTGTCAAGGAGGCTGATAATGTCTCTCAGCACTTGGGTATGGATAAGGGAAATATTAGCTGCTAAAAATGGTGTTTGGCATTGGTGTTACACGTGTGAGTCTCAGAACAGCCCAGCATGTAACTTCAGGGAGGAGTGGGCAAGAAGTACAGTTCTCAAGGGCTCAGCAATGAGCCTCCTTTAAACAGTTCATTCTTTGACTCTGGATGGTGGGCCCAAAAGCTGAGTGTCTGTGGTGAGACAGCAGCTTGGGAGAAAAGTCACTTTTCCATCAGCCATAGAAAAAAAATCTTTATGCTTGTAATGAGAGGCAGGCATCCTAGGAAATGCTGTTACTTAGCACCTGGAGAAAAGGTTTGAAGATCCCTTTTGCACTGCAGAACCTGAAAGAAGACATTTGGCAAGGTGCACCCTCCCTCCCCTCCTCCCACAGATGAATGACCCCCCTGTGATGCCTGTGGGGTGGGAGCCAGCTCCTGCTGAGGCACAGGTAACGTGGGGCAGTGTTTGCTCAGAGCTGGTTCCCACTCTCATGTACATGAATGCAGGTGTGGTGTCTGCATCCCTGGGGAGGAGACACTGAGACCCCGTTGCTGTTTAAATTGCCAGCATGGTTTTCCCTTGAGAGAACCAGGAGGAAGCATTAAGGCTGTGTTTGGCCCCAAAATCTTCTTGCTGGGAACCAAACACAGTGCTGTTTGTTCTGCCACTTACGGAGAGAACAGTGCAGTCCTGGAGCTGTGAGCAGCCCAGCGTGTCCCTGTCCTCTGTGGGTGCCTCTGCAGCTGCCTGGCAGTAGGAATGGGGTTATTTTCTCCCTGAAGGCAAGATCCTCCCCTCCAGCTTTCCTTCTCCTTGGGCTTCAGTACCACTTAGAGTCTCACTAAAATCACCCCTCTAGGCCTAGAGGCAATCTGTTTAAGACATGCTTTTTTTTTATTTCTTGTAGATATATGGAACTTTTCTGACATGGAATTATTATTATGGCACATAATTATGATTGGATGTCTTCATTATATAATTACATGATATATAATGAATAGCAAAAGCTTATTTCCTCTGCTCTTTGAATACTGAGCTTCTGAGATTAATTAAGCTGATACTGAAAATGCTTTGAATTATATATGCTGAGTAAACATCACTGTTAAGATCAGAAGAGAATATTATTGCCTGAACAGTTTCATTTTTTTTCAAATACTCCCTGTGTGTTTTACATTACTGTCTAAAGAAATAGAGGTTTGGTTTTTCCTGGGAAAAACCTCTACAGACAGTGGAAGAAGTAATGCAGGCGTACACGAGTGTTTGCTGAAGCATACATCAGCTACTCTTGTCTAATTGCAGTGTATAAAAGCAGGACGCTGTAAAATTAAAACCATTTTATTTCAGTAAATAAATGCTTCTGCTTGTCTAATCCCTAATCCGATGTCCTTCCTTAGGTAGGAAATGAATGGTGTGTAACCATCCTTCTGATGCTGCAGCCACCCCAACATTGCACTACCAGCAGTGCCAGAAATGGTACAATCACTAGAGCATCATCAACTCCCAGGGCTGTTCTTGATCTCCCTGCTCAGTCCTTCATATACACCAGGACAGAACCTGGACCCAGTGTCAGGCAGTCGCTGCCTGTTTGGTTTATTTCCACAGGAGAGACTCAGTAATGTGAGCAGGCACGATGCCCACTCCGAGGAACCGCTGACTGTCAGCGTGCAGACAGCTATCAGCCGGTCTGAAGTAATGACAGTTGGCTTGTAGGCACACTCATCACCTGGGCTGTCCATGGATCTGTTTAGAGGAGATAATTATAACTGGGTTTTGGTGCCTGAGTTGGTGTAAGAAATTTCAGTTCACCAATGAAGACAAAACACCTCTGCTGAAATCACTGCGATGGAGGAAGGAATCTGAATTCTAATAGCACTGAATTGAGGTACTAATGGGATGGAGCAGAGAACTCCCTGTATCTGACTTGTAAAAGATATGTGGTTAGGGTTTTTTAGAGTTATCAGTATGCAGGAGTAATGTAAATGAGGCAAAAAAATGGAGACTCGTGGGTTCGATGCATTATTCATTCAGTGTCTGTGGAGTAACCGCTGCACAGCCAGCGCTGCGCTCTGCCCTGCACACACCCTGCACTGTAACCCAGGGGGCTGGTACCAGCCATGGCACTGGTGCTCTCACCCAGGCAGCCCAAGTGGACAGTGCGTGCTTTGAGGAAGTCATATGGAGCAGGTGGCTCTGGTGTGATTCTGTGGTGGTAATGTAGCGATTCTTAGGGCAACCTGCTTTCCAGCCCTTCTGTAGCATGGCCATTGTGTTGGCCAGGTCCTCCAAGTGTCCTTCATTTGATGGCTTCTCTCAGTCCTGCTCCTGCTTCTGTGTCGCCAGAGACTTCCTTTGAATCCTGCCTTTCCCTTTCATCTCCTGATGAAGTGACTGTATGTGTCTCAAGTCACAAAAGGACATTCTTGTGAATGATTTCTATCATCTGTCACATCAGTTCACAGCTGCTACAGGTCTTCAAATCAAACAGTACAAAAATAAGTTGTAGTCCAAACCACAGCCGTCTTGCTGTGTCTTAAGTTCATAGCTCTGTATGGCATAAGGAGTATTTTATTATCAGATTTAGAGGATTATCAATGAGCAGAAGTAGTGTGTGCACCACAGAGAGCTGGGAAATCAGGCCGTGACCTTGAACGAGCATTTTTCAGAGGTGTTCTCAAAAGCAGGGTTTTCTAGTGAAACTTTTTCCAAAGGAAGTCTGTGACTTTTTGAGGTAACATCCATCGTCCTTGCTGAGCGTTACTAGGGACAGGCTGTGTTAGCAGGGAAGCAGTGGAAGGGAAAGCCACTTACCTGCACACTGGGGCCTGGGCACACAATGTTCCCTGTTACACCACAAGCCAGAAAGCTTCAGGTGTTCCCTTTGTTTTAGGACCTGTCTGTGATTGTGAAGACACAGGGACGAGCTGAGGCAGAGCTGCTCTCAACTTCAGCTGAGCATCCAGCCACTAAGCCTGTGCTGAATCCTGGCTGAATCAGGAGTGCCATTAAATCACCTTTGGATTAAGTTAAATGATTCAAGTGTGTCTAATTGCAAAGGATGGTTGGAAAGATAATCATCAGCACTTATGAGTGGTTCAGAATGCAAAGTGGAGGTCAGCTTTGAACAGTTGAGTAGCTGCTGTTTTTATCAGTTTGGGCTGAAGTACTTGAGAAATTTTGGGTTGGCCCAGCAGGAGACAGAAGCCATACATATACGTTCCTAGTTGGGACCACAGCTTTACAACCAACTTTAATAATGATTCTGGTCTAACTACGTTTTGCCAGGCACCTTAGCCTCCTTTGCAGAGGCAAAGTAACCTCTGGTTCATCCATCCTTTTTAACTGTCCCTAAAAAATCCTCAAGTGCTTGTTACCTGTGATAGAGAAGGGATTCACCACGTAGTGCTGGCTCCACCAGGCTGTGCTTTGGAAACAGGCCCACTGATCCTGTTGAGCTACTGTAATTACTGAAGTAGCACGTGGCATGTGGAGTGGGAGACTGGTGTGGCAGATCTTTCTTCCCTGTTCTGCAGAGTTCTGTGAGCTGACTGCTTCTAACGGGCCATCAACTCAGATAATTGTACAGCTCTTGTTAGGAGCTCAGCTCTGCATGAAGTATTCATCCTCACAAATCCTTGTGGTGCTGTTTTGGAAAGGATTTGCCTGTGATGATAACCATGGGATGCTGTCTGTGGCTGGGTGATGCTAACTAAATGGACTACTGGTGGTATTTACTTGCCTTTTGTTCAGAAGCAAGAAATATGAAGCGATACTTTGAAAAAATGTAATTAGGTAACAAAATAAGCTCCAGAGTGGAATTGTAAAAGAGTCTGCTCAAAACTTCAAATCTTCAAAATCTGTGTAATGGGGACACTGCATCTGCACCCCTGGACCGCCTTAGTTTGGTGGTATTAGTAAGGTAGATCTATTTACCTGTTTTTTAGATCTGTTTTTAGGTGTTAGTAAGTTAGATCTATTGTACTGTTTGTCTCTGTCACCTGCATGCACCATTGAGGAGAACAGCAGAACTTACCCCAGAGCAGTGTCCAGCATGGTTCAGTCCTCATGTGGCCCTGCATGTCAGGATGGTAGGTAACTGGCAGATGCAGAACACACCAAAGGCTGTTGTGCTCTTGAGCTCTAACCAGAGCTACATCTGCCCTGTGAAACTGAGAAGAAATGTGCCTTAATATTACTTCTGCAAGTTCCAATTAACAAAGGAGAAGTAGAGGCACCCTTTGCATCTAAAATTCACTCAGAGGTTGCAGAACAGGAGTCGGGCTGAATTCCCAGCATTCAATAGTAGAAATAGCACAGCAGGCCATCCTTGCAGGAAATTCCAGTGAACCACTTCATTCTGACAGAGTGTGGGGAAATTCTGGGAAGAAACCTGTGGTCCTGGAGAGAGAGAGCCCTGGAGTGCCAGTGTTTCTGAAAATCCTCCTTGGAGTTTCAAGGTTCACGGTACCACTTGGCAATTCCATCTAGGCAGGATTAGCAGAGTTCCTCCAGATCTGACATCAGACTATATCATTGCACGTAATCACAGCATCCAAGTTACAAAGGGAATGCTAATTGCTCACAAGTTTGAGGAACTGCAGCTCCATTTTCAGTGCCTTTTCTCTGCTGCTTCTCTTAGAGGTTGCTCTTGAGTGACAGGACCCAAGCAGGGAGTTGTATATTGTGTCTGATAGATGCTCAAAACATTTCAGCTGTATTTCAGTGGTTCTTAGCCACAGCCTGGCTGGCTGCCTCGATTACAGGGTGGTTGGTTGGTTTTTAAGGAAAGGCAGCTGGGAGGTCACCAGTAACCAAAACACTTGGCCAGTGTGTGTGTGTGCCAGATCGCAGCATGGGGCTTGGAGACTCCAGCTGAACTTGCTCTTGACCTCAGAAAACAGAAGTGGCAAACTGCAGGGCCAGCTTCCTCTTGTCTACCTCAGAGATGGATTATCATCTTCTGTGCTCCTTTGGGCTGTTGTAGGAGCATTCTGCCAATTTTTAGGAGGAAGGGGAAAATGAAATCAATGGGATTTATTCTTCAGAACTACACCTCGATATATTGGCCTATTGCATCTCCTGGTTGATAGGATGAATCCTATCAGTTGGGGTTGGTCTTACCAGCAGTTGTTTCTCCATTGACTCTCACTTTTCAAAGATACATCCAGTTACATCTCCCATGCCCTCTCCAATGAAGCATTTTTGGCGTGCCTGCAGAACAGAGACAATAAACTTCGATTTTTCAGAACACCATTTGTTCCTTTGTGTCTCAGAAGACTTAAAAGGTTGACCAAGAATTACAGTTCTGTTGCTGAGGCTGCTTTGTCCTGCTGTCTTTACCCATTTGTATAGCTTCCCTGTCTCCTCTACAATAGGCATTTTGAGGATCTGTCAAGTGCTTGGGGAAAATTGACTCTTTTATGTTTTCTCTTTCTCCCTCGCTAGTCATTTGCAACCATCTGAAATGGATGTGTGTTTGCAGCAGAGAACAACTCAAATTCACTAATTGATGCACAAATACACTCATTTACATGCAATTTTGGGGTTTTTTAGAAATGCATCTATTTGCATAAATAAAACCTCTTTCCCAAATATTAGTGTGAACAAAAGCAGTTCTCGTGGATGCCAAAAAAAGTGGCTGAATAGAAAAGCCAATTCAGAATTTACATAATAGTTGCTAATTGTTTTCCTTGCTATTAGCCTGTCTCTACTTAATAGGCAATATTGGCTACAATGTCATTTCTGGATACAGTGTGAGAGAAGAATTTCAACCTCCTGTAGAGGATCTTGATAGCTCAGCAGATGTAGGTGTGCAGCTGTGGGACTTGGTTCTGTACCGGAGCGTGGTAGAGAAATCATAGAATTGTAGGGGTTGGAAGGGACCTCGAGAGATCATCGGGTCCAACCCCATGATGCTGGCAGAGTCCAGCATGACATGAGCAGCATGAGAGTTCTCAACAGCTTCCCTTGCTGTGGTAGGACTGGAAAGGTGTTCAATCTCACAGAATGTTATGGAGTTTGGGGGAAATCTTCTTGTCTTTGGGGGAAGATGGACCTTTGTTGCAGCTGACTTTGCCAGGTTTGGTTTAGTGACTGTTGCTAAAGCCTCCAGAGAGATCATGGGAGACACTCTGTTTAAGTTGGTAATAAGTAAGTCTCTCTCTATCTGGCTCACATATATTTCATCAGCTTCCTTCGTTTAGAAATGCAGGGAAAGATCTAACCTGTTTTTATTGTTGTTCTTGGTATTTATTGCAACATTTTTCTGTTAAAATGTAAGGTCAATAGGGCTCAAGGCCATTAAGAAGACCATTAAGTAAGAGTAAGCTGTCGGCCATCCTCAGGAAACAGAAAGCAAAATCAGGTTTCCTGGACAGAGGTTTGTTCCATGGAGAACTCTATTGATTATCCATACAAAGAAAGGGAAGAAGAGAAAAACACGTTTGTTGTATTCTGGAGAAAAAAGGATGGTGGTTTCATTGCAAGGATGTTCTGGTGCACCTTTAGAACTTTACTGTTAAAACCCAATTGCTTCATTTCAACAGAGCTGGTGATTTCAGTGCACTCTGCCCAGAGAGGTGGAAGGAAACAGGGAAGGTAGAACAAACTGTGCTTTACCTTTGTCATGCCACCATGACAGAGCCACTGACCTGGACTTTGAAACACTTGTAATTAATTTACAGCTTGTGCTGTGAAATAATTCTAGGTAGTTATTCAGATTTATGAGTTGGAAAGGTGGTGTAAAACACGTGAGAGAGGAAAGGTCAAACCACCTGCTTGGAGGTTTTTACTGGGAAATCTACCTGGGACCGCTTTTAAATTCAGGTTTCTCTGTGTGTGAATGCAGTCTGGCTTGTGAGGCAAGGGTTATTAATAGAAGAATTCTATTTGTTATTATAAAACAGCATGAGGGTGTTTTTTGGCCAGGTTTGTCTTCTAGAGCAAACTGCAAAGATTTGCAATTATTCTTGAGAGGAATGTGTTGGATTTTCATTTTAGAGACTGGTGTCTAGAGAGCTCTGGAGGGCACATACAGAGAGAAGAAAACGGTAGATGTGCATCTCTGTGTGCTCTTTCCATCTAATATCCTGACCACTGTGTTTAGGAATGTGGTATCTCAGTATGTCCCCTTAAATCCAGGATTGCTTCAGGATCTGGTGTTCTTTGCAAGGAAATGTAATTTCTAGAGTGCCAGTTTTAGCTGCAGAAGCCTGAAGCTGAGTGTACCTGGGTAAGGGTTGCTGCATCCCTGGCACAGCGCAGCATGTCTGCCCCAGGGAGGAAGATGGGCTGGCTGGGAAAACGGTGTTGCCTCAGTGAGAAGGTTGTTTCATCACAACCCCTCATTTCAGGGGGTCCTGAAGTGCCAGGTGAAAAACTGGCAGAAGACTGCTGGCTCTGCCTATGTTCTCAGGACAGAGAGATGCCATTAATGCCACCTCCAGCCTCCTCCCCAGCAGCTGTGGTAATTCCAGCCCTGTCTGTGGGAGAGAGCTTTCTTCTCTCTCTCTGTAACTTTCTTCCTCTCTCCCGCCCGTGCTTCCTGCTTTTCACAGAAGTAGTTGTAGAAGAATTTCAGGAAGTTGAATCTATTATCAGTCTTTACAGATGTTTCTTCAACTTGCCCCTTTCTGAAGCAAATCTGTTTCCTTTAAAGATACGGTGCCCCTTTCCGCTGCCCCTTCCCGCTGCCCCACGGTAACTGAAAGAGCTCCGCGCAGCGCGGCAGCAGGTTCCAGAAGCACCTCCATAGAGCTACGGTCAAACGTGGGCAGGCATGTTCCTGTCTTTTCAGGAAAAGTTTGACACCGTGGTTTCCTTCAGAAGAAAGGCTTCTCTGTTGGAAAGGAAACATATTTTCCTTTTACAGAAGTCTGGGGTGAGGAAAGCCACGGGAGAGCCCAGCCGGGTTGGGGCACGGTGGTGTGGCCCTGCTGTTCCCAGGCCTAGCATGGGGCTGTGGTCCGTGCCACCCGTCTCACCACACACATGGCAGGACTGTGGCTCGTTTCTGTGCAGAGCTTTTCTCAGCAGGTTTTTCCTTTTCTGAAGTGGTCTGAGGGGTCAGTGGTGTCATTGCTGGTATGGAGAGGAGCAGATAAAGCAGAGTTACATTCCTAGGAAGGAAACAGCAGAGCGCGGTGTCAGACTCCAGTCTCCTGAGACAGATTCTTCTGCTGCTTCCTTACATTATATTGCCATTTATGATGATCCTTTTTCAGAATAGATGGTGAATTGAAGCAATATAGATGAGGTTTAATTTGTTTGTTGGCTAGTGATGTTCATCCCTTTCTTGTTGGTTACATTGCTCATCTTCCAAGAGATCACATCAAATAGCTTGGTGCCACAACTATTTGATGTGATCTCCTCTTCTAGGAGATATTTCTAAACTGCTGCTCACCTTAAAAGCATCAGAGATGAGCAGATCAATTGGGATGATTTTATTTTTGTGTTTTGCTGCTGTTTAGAAAGGATGGGTGTAAAGGCTTCTCTCTGCAGGATTTAATTCGGTGTAGATAACAAAAAGATGCATTAATCTTTTTACGTTTCATGCCTAGCAGAGGCCACCATCCCTATTAACCTTGTGGAGCCATGTGTCTGTCAGTCTGTTTGTTCCGGAGGTATCTGAGGTGTGAATAGGAGGTATTGGAGCTGTCAGTGCTAAACCTGGTGTACCTAGATTCCCTGGATAACAGAGCAAATTGATGTGCTTAAACCTTCCCATCAGCCATCCCGTTTTAAAGCATGGACAAATCATGAGCTAAAAACCAAAATGCAGTGGTGCAGTATTGTAAAGATGAATCATCCTGTGTTCCATCCGTAGCAGTTTATTTAGAACAATTAGAATAATAATTGGGTTTTTTCCCTCTGCATAATGCAGCCATTAATGTTGGGATTCAAGAGCCATATGTTTTGTTTTAGTTTCTTGTCATGAAACACACAGTGAGCTTTTCTGCCCAGGTATTAATAAGCGAAACTGCGAGTTAGCTAATTGGATTAAAGCAACCAAATTCCACCAGGTCTCTCTCTAAGTCTATAGTATCTTCTGTGCTTTTTTCACACATGTAATGTAACCCTGTAGCATAAAGTGGAAGGAATAACAGGGTAGGTAAAGAAAGAAATCCCAGCAAAAGCCTCTTGGTGCCTCTCTCTTTTTTTTTCTGTACACTGTTAGTATAAATGTTACCATAATTAACCAAAGAAGACCCTGTGTGAATTGTACAGTATATTCTCTTGATGATCCTGGAGAAACAATATGCTTGAAATCAAATTTTATAACAGCTGTAAAGTCACTGGTACTTTCATGGTAGTGTTTACAGTTTGCAGTAAAAGGCTTTGGTGGTTGTGCTGTTCATAGTAAATTAATCTCTCGCTTTTTCATTGTATATTTTGGGGCTGTAAAACAAATACTTAATTCCCACAGCCCTTACTGTGCCTAGATTGGGATAATTACCACCTCTTCAGCTCTGAATTTTGCTTGTCCTTGAAAGTCCTGAACTTCACCTTGCCTGGTTTCAGGTGAGCTGCAAAGCTCCAGCCAAATTTAGTAGAAAGGCCAGGTCTTAAGTAGTCTTAAGGCTTTTTTTAATTAGACATTCGTAGTCCTGTTGCTGCAACAACAGAAGCACAGAGATGGGAAAAGCTGTGCCACTCCTGATCCCTGACTGCTGTCCCCACTGGAAGCAGTGGGCAGGGAGCAGCCCCTGTGTCCATGCAGCTGTGGCTTTGAAAAATCATGAGACGGCAACTATTTCCACACACCTAGAACAGTCCTTAGATTTCTTGAGTCTCTTTCCCCACCTTACTGTGTGCTCAAAGTATTTTTCAGATGCAGAAGAGGTAAGTGTATTTAATAACATATATCTGGGGATTTTTGTAGCGTTATTTCTAAGTTTGGGAACTGGTTTTGTACCATACAGTGTCATACAAAGTAATGAATAGTTTAAACCCAGTTTCCTAAAAAATAAAGTACATAGAGCTAAAAGCAGCTTCTTGTTTGTAAACGGTGACACGAGTCTTGTGAAGCCTTTTCCTTGTGCAGAGTAATCACTGCTGGCATATCATGCAATGAAATGTGCCTTCCTCTGGGAGCGTGAGTAATAGCACATTAAGTTAGACCATTCGTTTATCTCAGATAGACAATAGATGACAGGGGTTAGGTTCCCCTTCTGGACATTTTTCCTTTGAAAAGTAGGAAATGCAGTGACATTTCTGACAGGACCACTCGGGCCGCAGGAGTGAGTTTTTCCTGTAAGCAAATGGCTGAGAAAAAACCCACAGAAAATAGTCCACAGTGGTGATGCTTGGGTAGGTTCTGAAGAAGGCAGCCCTCCTTAGGGACTTGTCTGGAAAACAAATTAAAAAAGGAGTTTTGGGCATAGCTGTGACTACAGGAAGTCGGTATGGTACCACAATTTCTCTCAGAAAGACTCTTACTGGGTCTGCAGAGTGTCACCTCTGAGCAGGGACTTGCTCATATGACCAGCAGATCCTCTGTGAAGATTGAGGAATCCTGGCAAGAAACGGGATCCACTCGACTGGTGGGGTTAGAGCCCCTTTCCCACAGTCAGCCCCTGAACTCCACCTGTGAGTTAGGGAGTGCAGAGGGAAGGAGACCAGACCTGCAGGTGGGAAGCAGCAGGCAGGGCTCGGAAGCAAAGGGACAGGCTGGGCTCCAGACTTGCAGGGGACACCAAAGGCAACGGGACGAGCTTCCTCCACCATCAGCAGGGAGGGGAGATGAATTGCTCTCAGTTTATGGTGGGAAAGGATCCTCATTGGATCACTCTCTTGCTCAACACAGTCAGCAGATGCAGTAGGGACTCTGGAGAGCACAGTGTGTAGGGTCCGCCAGGACAGCTCCCCACTCCAGTTACAGCTTGCAGGAGAACAAGGCTGTGGGCACAGGCTACCAGCGACCTTAGTGAATTTTCTATTTTCTGGCTCCACAGAGACCCTGTTTTTCACTCTGAAATGGCCATCCCTGTCTAGGGGTCCTGCCATCTGCCCCAACCCCACTGCTGTGAGGACAAGTCTGTCTTGCTGCCATCGGTGGCATCTGTCTCCTCTCTGCATCACCCACAGGATTAAAGCAGAAACATGAATCTAACCATGGAATTTAGCGCAGGGCTGAAGAGGCAGAAATCCTCATTAGGTTTTTGTAAAGGTGCTTTGATTTTCTTGGTTGATGGTGGTTGCTAGGCAGACCAAAGGTTGTCCTAAGATCAGAACAAGATATATAATTAATTTTATATGGATCTCTTACCTTATTAGGAGCGATAAATGTATGTTTTATGAAGTATGCTTTAGTGATGAATTGACACTAACATGCAAAACACCCAGAGTAATGATTGCAGGTCTCAAAACCTGCGGGCTGCTGTTCTGCATCTCTCTTGCCTTTATGTGCTTCCCGTGAGTGCCCAGTAACAAGGGTACAGACTTGGGAGACACTGTTACTATGCAGTGGTTAGAACTGGAACAGGGTTTACCGTGTTCTTTGGGATCTTCTGTTCAAATTAGTGGGTTGGAGAGCCCTGGTTTTGTGGTGAAGAATCAAATATAGCGACTAGACACCAGATTTCAAGGGTTCCCACCCCTAAGTATTTATAGAGGGATTTCTAGGGGAAACAAGGCACTTATCTCACATGAATGCCATCCCCACTGTGGTGTGCAGATGTTTTTGGGAATCCCATCTGACCTCCACACGCTGTATTACAAGTCTGGCCTGGGATGCTGGTTGGTGCAGATGCCGCATATGTGATGGTGCATGCAGGTTGTCACCTAAAGCCATGGGAAGTAACGCTGCTCACCCAGGCTTTTTGGAACTTGTATTCCAACACAAAATCTAAAAATTGAAGAGGAAAAGAAAATTGTTGTTTCCGTGGCAGCTATGGCTAAAGCTGTAAGGCAGAATATCATTTCCATTAGTTGTATCGGGATTTTTACAGAAGTCAATGTTTTCATCACTGTGTTAATGGCCTATTCGTTATAAATAGAAATAACACAATATTCTCCTTCAGCCTGCTCAGTTCATGCTATTTAATTACTATTTCTGTGATGTTATTTCTGAAATCCTCACCTGAGCAGCACTTACAGCAATTTGTAAGTCTTAGTCTGGTTTTGGTTAACTAGGTAGGACTTGAAATGCCCAATACCTTCACAATTACGGACGGTTTTCTCTTTGCTGTTTAGAATATGTGAGCTACATGTAACTTTAAATAGAATTCCTGTCCCCAGGGTGATGTGCAAAGCAGCTCATGGCCTTAACACCTTGTGTTAAATGTGGGAAGTTAGAAAGTATTTTCCTGCAAGAAGATACTTCATTTGTGACATTGTGTTTACATCTTATTTTCTTTCAAGAACTAAAAGGGTGTTTTGACAAGAATTTTACACTTAGAAATACTAATAGCATGCTAATTACAGGCAGAAGCTGACAGTGTACAGCGAGAAAAGCTCTTTAAGACAACCCCTTTTCCTATTCCAAATTATAATCAGCCTTCAGAATGACTGTTGTTTAGGAGACATTGTTAATCCACTTTGTGCTTATTCACTTTAACAGTAAGATTAGTTCGGGATTCCCTCAGGCAGCTGGTAACAACGGTTTGTCACTTCTGAGAAAGGACCTTCCCATTTCTGAACCCGCTTTCCTCACCAGTGCTTTTGGCTTCAGTAGCTCTATCTTTCAAACACAGGGTTTGGTCTGATCTAATTTTTCCCAACGTGTTTGTGCTCAATTTGTTGTGTGGCAGAACATCAAGACTCCAGAGCCATTTGGGCTCCCTGGTATAAAACAGCCAGGGATCTCCTGGAGAGAGTCCAGTGGAGGCTACAGAGATGCTGAAGGGCCTGGAGCATCTCCCCTGTGAGGAAAGGCTGAGGGAGCTGGGGCTGTTCAGCCTGGAGACGAGCCTGAGAGGGGATCTGATCACTGGGGATCAATAGCTGAAGGGTGGGACACAGGGGACATGGGCAGCCTCTGCTCAGTGTCTGTGGGGACAGGACAAGGGGCGATGGGCTCAAGTTGGAGCACAGGGAGTTCCAACCCAATGTAGGGAAGAACTTCTTCCCAGTGAGGGTGAGGGAGCCCTGGGCCAGGCTGCCCAGGGGGTGTGGAGTCTCCTTCTCTGGAGAGATTCCAGCCCCGTCTGGACACCGCCCTGTGT
The DNA here is from genome assembly GCA_027925045.1 of Hypotaenidia okinawae. Lineage (NCBI taxonomy): Eukaryota > Metazoa > Chordata > Aves > Gruiformes > Rallidae > Hypotaenidia > Hypotaenidia okinawae. The sequence goes on along the minus strand of BSDF01000010.1, from coordinate 27,830,560 downwards.
GCCCTATCCTAGGGACCCTGCTTTGGCAGGGGGTTGGACCCCATGGGCTCTGGAGGGCCCTTCCAACCCCTATGGTTCTGTGATTCTGTATCAGGCATCCTGAGGATCAGTTGGCCTCAATTCAGTGGAAATTTTCTCTCACCAGCAGTAATTACTGAGCTTCCCTGGGCCAGAGCTCTCCTGGAGTGTGGCACTGGCTGAGCAGAGAGCAGTGCGGATGGATGCCTGTGTTCTGCTTCCCGTGGAGCCCATGGGCTGATGGGTGCTGTGCCCTGAAACCGGGCTCTAGAGATGTGGTGACCCGTGTGCCAGGAGGCACAGCTAGTGGCCAAGCAGCAGGAGGCTGGGACCACTTGCGCTCAGTCCCTGAAAAGCCAAGGAGTGGAAGGGACTGCTGGGAGCTCCCAAGGCAAGAGGAGATCTTGTGCCTGAGGCAAGTGGAAACACCACGGCAGCTGCTGGGAGTGCAGAGTCCTGACACCACAGGAGATCACAAAAGCATCTTGTCTGTGTGGCAAGAGGAGGAGTCCGTTACCTAAAGAGAGGAAGGAATGGGGAAGCTGTTATAGTTGGGGTGAATTTTAAAAGGAAGCAGAGAAAGTGTGAGAGATGACAGTGTCCATCACCTTGCACTGCCTGTCCTGTGTCACAAGAGAAAAACGGTGCCAAATTTTCAGGAAACCTTTGACCAGCACTCCTTGACCCTATGAATGAAGAAGTGATCTTCACTTCTTACTGTCAAGGCTCAGATCCCAAATGAGGCTTTCAGGGTTTGTAACTCCATCCTTCTTTATACTGTCTTGATGATACCTGAGGCAGTGGTCTGGACTCACAGCAGGTCTTACCTAGATGTTTGTGTCTCTTTCTGGTTTTCCATCTTCTGCTAGTCCAGGAAGTTACTTTCATTGCTTCCCCCAGAATCTGTTTGGTGTTCCAGGTACACTGCAGCTTTCTCTCCTCCCATAGAAATTATTCTTTAAGATTCCGGGATGCTTTGGCTTTGGTGAGGTGTTACTGGGGTAGGCACAGGTGAGATTTCTTACTTTTTTTGATCACCTAATATTTTTCTGTTGCAATCAATCTCACAACCAATGCTGGAACGGAGCTACCTCACTCTTAGAATAACATGCTACTGAAAGTTTTACTACTTTTCTATTTTTGTTAACTTTTGAGTTGCAAATAAGCCATAACTTTTTTCTCTCTAAAGTGGTTGGCTGATGCATGCATGCCTGACCACACAGAAACAGTGTCTAGGTGTGTGTTACATTGATAAAAGTTTTATTTTATGGTCAGAATGAAGCCACCACTGAAAGCCCTTCCAGTGACTTGATGAGTGCCCAGTGGTTTCACCAGGCTGCAGGTTGAGTGGTTGTAAGTCTGTGCAGAAAACCAGGCAGCCTGATACGTCTGGCCTGTGAAATCCTAGGCTGAGTACCGAGCCTTTCATCACCGAAATCTCACCCTGATCTCTGCAAGGGGGAAGAGCCCAGCTCCCTAAGTCCATCTGAAACAGGTTTCCACCTGTGATACTCGCTGTATGCTGCGCTCAGTGTGACGTTACAAAATGTTAGTGGGACTGATGGCTGTTTTCAACTCCAAGGTATGTAAAATATCTCCAATTTCTTCTTGATAAGCATCCATCAAATCATGTATTTGGGGAAAAATACCCAAAATGGCATGACTACGCCTGCAGTTACATGTGTGCTGGGCGTGTCATTTAAGCTCATCCATTGTGTAAGAAACAATTCTAGATGTTACTGCAATCTCTGTTTTCAAAGGTAATATGTATTTCTTATGTTGTTTTAAAATTATAGCGTGGTTTTATGAGTCATACTGACATTATTATTAGCAGGATCGAGCGAAGTATCAAGGCAAATTGGGAGGGGAAAAAAAGAATTTTGATCCAGGGCTGGAATCTGTGTTATTTTTAGCACTTTTTCAAGTCCCTGTTCAGAACTGCCAGAAGCTGACAAGGAGGAGAAACGCAGTGTGAATCAAGATGTTCGGTTGTCATCTGCTCACATTTTTAATTCGTGGATTTGACATGCAAATAGTTCTTTTGCTGCTGGTGTTGAATGATGTATGCACCCTTAGTGATGCATCCACCATCAGCTCTGGGGGGCTTTGGTCTGAAGGAAACCCGTGCCTTTCTGTGTGCACTGGCTAGGAAATGGCATCGCTGCGGGGCTGAGGATGAGACATCCTCTGCTGGGTAGCTGGGGAAAAGGCATAGCAACACGTGATGGTTCTCTGCTGTGAATGTGCTTGTTTACAGCAGGTGGCACCTAGATAAATAGGTCCCAGGAGGAGAGTTCAAAAAAGTTAGTGGTGGTCTTTATGTATTCCTGTCCTGGTTTTGGCAGGGGCAGAGGCAACTGTCTTCCCAACAGCAGGTACCAGCTGTGCCCTGGGTTTGGACTGGAGTCACGCTGCTCACACATGGGGTTTTAGCTGTGTCCAGGCAGCGCTTGCACCAAGCCCAGGGCTTCTCAGCAAGGAGCCCAGGGGTGCCTGGGCCAGGACAGCAGAGTCATCGCTGGGGACACCCTGCACCGTGCAACCTCATGCTTGGCACAGAGTGGGGTGGTGGGCTGGGGGCAGTGATGGCTGCTCAGAAACTGGCTGGGCAGCGGTCAGCGAGGAGTGAGCAGCTGCATTGTGCATCACTTGTGTTGTATATTCTATCATCATCATCACTGGGCTTGTAACTAGGTGATCTTCAGGGTCCCTTCCCACCCAAACCGCCCTGTGATCCCTCTCCCTTTGCTGTCCTATTAAGCTGTCTTCATCTCAACCTTTCCCATTTCACTTCTCTCTCCCATCCTGCTTGCAGGGGGAGTGAGTGAATGGCAGTGTGGTGCTTAGCTGCCTGCCAGGTTAAACTGCCACAGCTCCTTCAGTGGGAGAGCAGAGGATAACATACCAAAGAGAATGCCTCTGGCGCTCTCATAGTCACCAAGATACAGTATCTGTTCTTAAGGGATCTGGAAAGATCTAACCTGTGTCCTGAGATCCAGCAGCGCAGTCTGCAGGAACCACAGAATGGCACATGAAGTTGTGGTTTATTTCTACAGCCTTGACTGACATCCGTTGGTGGGTCCAGACGATGGGAAGAAGGGCCCAAGGTCCCTGAGCTGCAGAATGCTCGGAGTGACTTGCCATGAGGATTTATTACATGCTGGTTTAGTGCAAGTTCCTCTGCGATCTTTTTAGTTCCAGGTGGTTGCTGGGGTGTAGCACTAGCGCTGCGGCACACGGCTGTGCCGGTAGCCCCGCCGCAGAACAGAGGATCTGCTGGGAAGAAAAAGCCACGTTCTCTGTGGCCTGGAACTAGTGAGATCCTTTCTGTTTGGTTTTGGCTTTTTATCTGAAAGAGAAACCGCTTCCACATTTTGTGTGGGGAAGTGGTGCCATTGCCTCATCCCCTTCTGGAAGGGATGTTATTCCAAAAGCCTCAGCAACTGAGCTGGGGAAGGAACAGGAAAACATGTTGTATTCCATATCTGAGCTGGGCTCAAATTCTACAGGATTTTTTTAAGACACTAGTTTAACATTTTCCTCAGTGAATGAAGCTAGCATTAAAACTCTGACAACAGCTGCTGCTTCATTTAGAAATGACAAACAGATTTAGACATTTTCCTTCCCAAACCAACTTACATTCTTCTTACAGTACCTAAAATGATCATAAGGGTTGCTGCGGGTTCACAGAGCTAATGAATTGGATTTTAAACTCTGTATTCCCGTTTGGATGATGGGAGGAGCAGCAGTGTTCCACTGTTGCCATTAGCTGGTTTTACAGTATGTTAGGGACTGGTTTTTTTTAAAAAAGATTTTCAGAGTTAAATATATGCAGGATGGGTCTGTACTGGTTTTTTGTTAGTCTTGGTATAAACAGCCAGTAAAGAGATTCCACTTCTCTTGGGAAGTAATATTAATGGTTTAGCCTAAAGTTAAATTCACTGTTACAAAATAAGAAAAATATTTATCAGATGGTCTTGATCTTGTGAAGGGTGAGACCTCCAGCGCTGGATCTGCCTTGCAGCGTTTAGCACTACTGTATCCCAGTGATGTCTCGGGCTTCAGCTCAGAGCTGGATCCCAGTATGTTGTGCCCTGCATAAGCTCAGAAATCAAGACTGCCAGGCCATCTGAAGGGCATCTTAATATAAACCTGCCATGTGAGTTGTATGTCAGGTGATCGATAAAATCAGGATGAAGTAGAGCCACTGCAGTCATGTTCATCCACTTGTTGCTGTTTTCTGAACTCATGCATGTGGACCTTTGCTCTTTGTTACTTTGTTCTGGTAGAAGAGAGCAGGACAGATGCTTTCCAGGAGAGTCAGATTCTCAGGAGCGCTTTCTGGGAAGCTCGCAAACCGAAGTGGAGCAGGGACTTAAAGTTACACCTGGCAGGGTTTGCACCCAAACCCTGGGTCTGTTAGATATCCTGGGGAGATGCCACCTGCCTGGTCAGAACCCTGCCGTGGTCGTGTGGACCTTGAGGATTCCTGAAAAGTGTCCGTTTCATGATGGGCTCTGGAACACAGCCGCCAAGTGACTTTGGCACAGTGGGTTGCCGCTCAGGTGCAGAGGTGTGGTGGCATCCCTGCTTCCTACCCCTCCCCACTGTGATCAGGGCCTTCAGACCAAGCCATGTGCGTGATGTTCTTAGGTAGCTAAGTGGCTGGAGACCTGAAAAAGCTAGTTTGTAAATGGCTTTATTTTCTTCTTAGTGGAGTTAAAGCAAACAACTGCTTCAACTCCTTTGTGCGTAAGCCATGCTGTCACTGTCGATGGGAAGATTAATGACTCATGCTAATAGTGTGCTTGGAATATGCTGTTTGCAAGGCTCTGAATACCCAAGATAAACTGGAAATACTCAGAACTTAATGCTCCGACTGCACATTCTTCAGGCTGTGCTGTCGACAAGCCCTTGCCCTGTCCCCCTTCCAGGAGATGGGGTGGCTTTGCTGGTAGGCTTGGCTTGCGGCACGGGCAGATGAGCACAGAGCTTACGGCAGTTTCAAAGCTCTCTGTGGTCCCACTCACAGTGTGCCACTAGATGGAATGGTTTTTATCAGTCTCTTCACCAGAGGGGCCTTTTAAGCTTTGGAAGCGTTACACGAAGGGACAGAGGTGATTCTGTCACCAGTGACATTTCACTGTCAAAAATGGGGACTCGTAACAATACTGTGCATTAGATGATCCTAAACCAGGGAGTAATTTCCATCACAGAGGTGTTTTTCCATAATGCCATGTTAAAGGCATGGCATGAGTGGTATTTGGATAGGGTTTTTAACCCATCAACTGCCACAATCACATCTTATATCAGTGAAGAACTTTTTAAAAGGTAAAATGAGTGTTTACGTATGGAAAGTAAAGAAAAAGGTAATGACTATCAATCCTGTGTATTACAAGCTCGTTATAACATATCCCTACACCACACATACCTGTTTTGCTCACAGACTGATATTTAAACAAACATTTTCAGCCCTACTAAAGCTACGTTTCCTGTCCCCTTCTGTGCTTCTCTAATGGCTTGTGAAATTGGGCCCAAAAGGTGTCCTCTGCTCTTTAAGAATTGTGACTGTACCCAGTGTATGTGCAGGATGCTATAGTCAATATTCAATATTTTGTCTTCAAAAGAGGAGGAAAAAGAAGCGTTCCTATTTAGAGTCAAGCATGTGATGTAAAAGAAGTTAGGGTTGCTCTGAGGGTCTAGAAGCAGCTCTTGTGGAAGGACTTGCTTCCCAAGCTGACTGAATTCTGTATTTTTGATGGCTTTCTGCACAGGACTGGCAGTCACAGCTCAAAAGTTTTTGTCTTCCTCTCACATAACCTTTGTTTACCCATTTGGGAGTAGCTACAGAGGCATTGTCAGATTACTACTTGCAAAGTGTTTCCAGGTCTTTGAATTGAAAACACATGAGAAGTACTGATTGTACAGTAACTGAGTGCTGATCTTACAGTATGCCTTGCTGGTTTCAGGTAATTCTATTAATACTAATGTATATTAATATAAGGTGTGTATACATCCTGTACATTATTTTTTAATATCCATATTGTTGTGTTCTGCTTAATGTAGTGCTGCCTTTTTCATTTATTTTAATTATACGACTCCCTGAGGCCATTCTGGCAGGCAGTGCCTAGCTGTGGATCAAAACACTGCCGTGTTGTCTTTTACTTACACTTTACTTTGACAGTAGGCAGAAAACAAAGGAGGGAACTAGGTGATCTGCAGAGCTGGTAGTAAGTTTGCCTCATACATCTGTCTGGTCAGGGATCAGCTGAGCATGCAGGGGTTTCATTTCACGTTGGGTAACTGGTTCTCCACGGTCACCAGTATGTGACGTGCACAGTACCACAACCAAATGCTTTTGGGAGACCCTTCAGAAGATACAGTTCCCTCTTTCCTGCAGACCATGGAGCATAATGATTAAAACTCACTAGTGGTACAAGAATTCCAAAGTCTTCTAAACCACCAGCCCCGTCACAGAGCTGCTTTTGGATGGAGAGTTTGAGATGTGTGGTTCTCCTTGGAGACCCCGGCACTGACCGCTGTTGTGTGCCAGCGATAAGCTCAAGCATTAGTTCTTGTCTAATGTGATTCCCCTTTGGCTGTTGAGGCTGCTGGCTATTTCAGATGTCCTCAGGCAAGCTCCTTCCTACTCCTTACTGGAGCTCCGGCAAACCTGCAGCCGTGGCTCATGGGCAGCTGGAAAGGCTGCCTGGCTCAGGGACACCCCAGTTCTCCACATTAATGCCTTCCGGTCGGAGACACACACTGCCTCTTGGGAAGCTCCATCAGGTACCAGGCTTTCAGACTGCCCTGAATCCAATGGTTTGCTTTGTGCATCTCTTTAGGCATCTGCCGTGCCCTCTGACCATGACCTTGGTGTCTAGCCATGCAGGCTTCCTTCTTGTCAGTGCTCCACTGCATAAAGCATAAAAAGATGACAACCCGACATTTTTTTCCTGCAGTTTAATGGCTAAATATGGATCAGGGTGTGACTTTGCTGCTTTTGCAATAGCCTCTCTATTATTTTGGCACCATTTTCCACCAGGGATATTAAGTTGCCATTAGTCTGTTAGCTGTTGTAGATGGGACTGACTGTTACCTCATGCAATGTCTGAATTACAGTCAGTCAGTGAAATGTAACCTGAATTTCCACACAGCACAGCTCTGCAGAGCTGTCCCCAAGTTTCACTCTGGTGCTCAGTCTACATGCCCAGTCCTGAGGAATTAACATTAGGTGTCACTCTCAGGTGTTCGGCAGCTTTTCGTGCTTCTCAGAGTTGCTTCACTAGACTCTTAAAATTCCTATTTAACACACCAGAGTCGGATTCCCAAGGGGATCCAGAACTTTTCTGCTTCTGCAAAATTTCCTTTTGACAGAAAAAGTAAGGAAATGTAGAGAACGTGACACACTGGTAAGAGCTGGACCCTGGGCTGAGGGTGTGTGGGCTTCAGGCCCTGCTTAGAGCATCAGTTACTCCTTGTCAGAAGAGAGTCCATCGTGACAAGTATTTTCCTGGCTTTGGTAGCCCAGGGCTGGTATTAGTAATTGTGGTTTAGGCATCTGTATCCGTTTGCCTCAAGCATCATCTTTAAGGGGCAGAGTGGGCAGTGCTGTGAGAGGGCCTGGAAGGCTTGGTCCCTGAACGCTGCACACGCTCATGGGAAGGTGCTTGGGAGGAGGGGTAAGCAAAGCAATTCTGGGCACATACCCATGGTTGTACTCTACAAAAACTCCTTAGCAAGCAAGTGATTTCAGGGAGTTGGATGGTTTTCCATCATTTCTCAACTCCAAGGAAGGCAGCCAGGTTTCAGGAGCTGAGAGCGCTTCCAGGGGAAAGTTACTGTCACTTCAATAGAGAGAATGAATCTGTGGTTGCAACACTCACGGGCAAGAATGGTTGTGTGTGTTATTCTGATTCTATAAGCAGCATTGTAAAAAATATTGATGGTGGGAAAGCTCTTGGGAGTGCTATTGATAGGAAATTTTCTGAGGAAAAATTATGGGCTCTTGCTGGTGCTTGGAGTGGATACATTCCCTTTTCATTGGACACCAAAGCTGTTCAATACAGCTTTCAGCACTTTAAGCAGTTAGAAGAAACCCAGAATTTTCATCAGGGACAGTGAAAATGATCCTGTTCCAGCACTCACAGCACAGCACCCCTAACCGAGTCTCCAAAAGCTGCTCTGTGGTTAAAGTCACCAAGCTTCCTTCACCTTCTGGAGGCTTCCCTTGAGACATGCCTCTGGCTTGGTCTTGTCATGGGAAGAATTTTTGGACCGAAGTTGTGGATTGAAAAGGCAGGAGAGGAGGGTGTGCCTTGAGGGCCAGGCACAGGGGTGGGGTTCAGGGGTCAGACATGCCAGCGGGACTGTGGGCAGGTCACAAGGCCTTGGAGCAGTCGGAGGAAGGTTCAGGGTGTCAGAACTCCCCACTCTTACTGCCGACAGAAATCATCCAGAAGAAACAGGTGTCATTCTGCACACCGTATGCATTTCAGGGCTGATAGACGAGCACCGTGTCAGAAAGAAAAGCTGTAAAGGCTTCATCACACATACGTGGTGTTGATTCAGTGCATGGGAGCCACTCCCTGCGCTTGTCTGGGACTCCGTGACGGGACCAGTCAGAAGCTGCATCTTCTCTTCTGCTGATGGGGTGCCACAGAGCGCCACAGGGCCAAATGGAAACCCTTAGCACTTCCCACTCGCTTTGGGCCTCTGAGGCCTAGGCCAGCTGCAGTTCGGGCAGCGCCTGCGGCCCAGGGCTGCTCTGGGTGGCCCTGCCAAGCAGCTGTGGTGCCCGGCCTGTCCGGGAGGCTGCCTGAGCCCCATGGGGAGAGGCTCTTACCCTGACCTGTGGCCAGGAGCCACGTCTGACCCACCAAGAGCTAACACTCCTCTCAGTCTTCCTGCCCTCTGGTAAATTGAAGCCTTATTGCATGACAGCAATCACAAATGGCTCTTTCCTGAAGTTTGTAGGTGAACTACAGCAGCTTGGAGTGCAGAGGGGTCTGGTCCTGGCCAGACACTCCTCAAGCGCTTGCTCTTTACTCCTTTGCTTTTGGGAGTAACATGGAAAGCCTCCGAGAGAGGTTTCCAGTGCTGATGGACCAAGCGTAACAAGTAGCGTTGGGAGCCCGGGAAGGGTCTGCTTACTGTGGGAAACTGTCCCTGCCAGTGTCCCTGCAGACAGAGCAGGGCTTCAGGGCAGAGCTCTCCTACCGTCCTGCTGCTATTGCCAGTTCAGTGGGAGCCCGTGCTGGGTTACGTAGGATTCTGTACTGAGGTGCCAATCAAATCCTGAATACTAATCACAGTTACATATGGAATAATGTCCTGTGCCTGGTAATAGAACAAGAAATCCACAATGAAGTGGCAAGCCAGTGTTACTTTGTTTATTGAGAACTCTCCTAACTCGTGAACGCTTGTAAAATAACTAAAGTATACCAGACAGAGCACTATACTTCAATGATATTCCTGAAGTAGAAGTATGCCCATCATTGACCTCTGGAGAGCAAAGAGAGAGGTATCACTTTTGTATACAAAGTAGTTCAGATGCCCTGAAAAGCATTCACACATTTTTTCCCTGTTTTGTGACAATTTTCATGTTTGAGCTGTGTGTCTTCAGTGGTACAGCAACTGCACTGCATTAAATACTCACAGGAACTATTTTAAACACAGTGCTGCTTTTTGTTTTGTCTGGATTTGAAATCAAAGTATGTCACAGCAGAAAGCTCTTGATAAATACAGTGTTTCCACAGCACCATGGCTGCGTGGAAGAGCACAGTACATCTTGGCATTTCCAATGAGTGTTGTTTAAAGTTGAGCCGCCTAAATTCACTGTGATCCAGTTGTTGGAAAGCTGAGCACTGTAGGTGACACATTCCTATGACATATTTGAGTGTACTTGGTGTAAGTGTTCTAGTGTTCAGCAACTCAGTGCAGCGCGTGTGTTGTGTCAAGAAGACAGCTCTTCCTACCAGTAGCAGGTATCAGCAGCTTGCTCCTCACTATTGCTGGGAGCGGTGGGTCAGGATGGTGTAGATCAGCATCTAGGACCTGGAGGGAAGTTTGAAGTTCGTTGTTTTTTTCCTGTTGTGACCCTCTGGCCAACAAAACTGCTGCAGTGACACGGAGAGGACTGCCGGGATGCCTGCTGCCTCCGAGGAGCAGACGGCTCCTTCTCCCTGTTGAACACATGGCTCTATTTCCTGGAGGCTCAGGCTGCTGGGGCTGCCTGATAAGGTGTCTGGGAGCTGGGAGCCCCTGTTTCCAGGCTCCTGGTGACCTGCAGGAACTGAAATGGGCCAGGTCTGGCTGCTGAACTGCACAGTGCTGCAGATCCGGCCCATTTCAGTCTGGCATCATGTTTCTGTCCCGGCCACGCTGCTCTGTCGCTGGCATGTAGGTGATGTAAAGCGATCAGAAAAGCCAAATGACAAGTCAGATGACTTTTGGAATGGACACAGCATAACAGATCTATGTCTTGTTGCAATTTCAACTTCATCAGCTATCAGTGTTTCAGGGCATATCAATCCTGTTCTTTAGCCACGCGTATTACTGAAGCATTTCCTAAGCTGTTTTCTTTAGACACAGCATCTCTCAGCTCCACAGGACACTCCAGCATTTACAGAGTACATTTCCTTCCTGTCGCAACATCCTGGAGCTGTTTCTTCAGAGACAGATTGTTTGAGTTTCTGCAAATCAAAGAATGTTCAGTACTGCAGAAGAGTCCCCGACGCTGCCGTCACACGCTGCTTCTGGCTGCACACGACGCATTCTGTTCCTTTCTTTCACCTTCCAAAACCTATTTGGAAAGCACCCTAGGAGTGCTTTAAAAATGTTAACACGTTGTCAGTCAGTATGTTGTCAGAACTGTTCATTTGTCCTTTCTTGCTTACTTGGAGCTTAGAAATGATTAAAAAATGGAGTGGTTCCAGAAGCTTGTAAATACTGACAGGTTTATCACTGCTCCTGTTCCCAAGGGGTTTGGCCAAACTGAAGAGCAGCAGTCAGATATGTGGGTAGTTTGTGTGAACGACAGACCTTCCTGTCCATTTTTGCGCCTGTGTCTTGCTAGAACAGATCCTGCATGCTGTTTGGGGTGCAGCTCTGTGTGTGGGCTTGCTGGCTATCTGTCCTTCTGCCTGACATCTCCACCCCTCTTTGCCCTCTTCTATCTGAGCTGATGTGCATTGAACCCCAAAGCAGCCAGTCGGGAACCCCGGCCCTGCTCCTGGGTGCAGCAGAGCTTTGGGGTCACTCTGGCATTGCTTCTGCATGTACAGAGAGAAGTAAAGGTATTTTCCAGGCTGCAGCACACAAGTAGCTGTATGAATTTGACATGGGTACCTTTCCTTTGTGTGGGAAGCACAGGCAAGACTTGCTTACCTTTGTCAGACAGATAAAGAATGAGGCTAGAAAGTCAGAAATGGGCAGAAAATAGTAACGTGGAATCCCTCACCAAGGGCATTACCCTGCGTGATTGTGTGCTGTGACATCCACATACGTAACAATTGAACTGGAAAGGGATGGTGCTCTTCAGGAAGTACCAAGATTGCCATTGGGATCACAGTGGCCTCTGTAGAACAAAAACTACATTTCTTTAAACAATCTGATTTTTACTGTTGGACGCCATATGTCTGCCAGAAGAACCCACCGTTTTTGTGAGAGTCACAGAATCCCAGCCTGGTCTGGGTTGGAAGGGACCCCAAGGATCAGAGCCCCAACCCCCTGCCACAGGCAGGGACACCAACCTCCAGGCCTGGAGCTACACAAGGTTGCCCAGGGCCCATCCAGCCTGGCCTTAAACACCTCCAGGGATGGGGCAAATGCTGGAAGAAGCTCTGGAAGCTTCCTAGAAGAATTCCAGTCTTCCTGTATATGTATAGGAGTTTTCCATTTTTCTCATACACATTTTATTTGCTGTTGTGTTGCCTGGGTTGGCTGGCTGTCATCACCCCTGGTACTTTAGACATTAAGATGATATGGGGGGGGTGTCTAGTTTCACAAGGTAAACATAGGGAAATATTAGCTCTTTGTTAAAAAGCAGCTAATGAAGGAAAGCAAAACTACTGATGTCATAAATGCTTATTACCCAGAGCAAGTGCCAGTTCCTTCTGCTGCGTTGGGTGTTTGGTTCCAATGAATCCCGTCCTCTTTCTGGTAAAGAGATGCTTGTCTAGAGTGTAAAATCTGAAAGGGGCAGTGCCAGGACCCTGGTCACACCGAGATGCAGTCTCAGTGAAGATGCTCCTGTAAGCTTTGATTGGGAAGAGATAAAGATGCGCCTTCAGGGAGCTTAAATGTCAGAAATATCCGGGGCTTTTTCTGGTCGGCTGTACAAAATAACAGTCTGCCCTCAAAACGAGTATCCCGTTTTAGAAGCTGATGCTCATTGTCCATGGTGATAGCTCCATTCAGGAGCAGCACTGTGGATGTCAGAGTATCCCCCTTGGGAACTGCCTGTTCCTACTGTGGCTGTTCTGTTGAAGCAGTAACTTGAGGCATATTGGAGATCTGAGGTAGCGACCATGTGTCGCACGCTGAGTATGTACAGAGGAGATACACTGAGGTGTTTACTCAGAGCACTGCAGGGCCCTTTTCCTGTGGAGGTTTACACTGTGCCTCGAAGCAGTGTTATCTGCAGAGTTGGGTTTAGACTGAAAACAAAGTCCTGTGGAAGAGTTAGTAGCAATAAGCTCTTACATAGCAGACTTTCCAGACAGGAGCTTTAAAAACACACAGGACTGGGTGTGTGCTACAAAGGAAATCATGTCTGTAATTAATTCATCTACTGTCTTGCTTTTTTAATGGGTGCAGGTTTGCATATTGTGTGAATAAACAGGTTGTCCAGATGGTGTGTGAATGGTACTTTGAAACCGATTTCCTTGAGAACATCTAACGTAGTAACCAAAGCTGCTACTCTGAGATGGAGTCGTGTAAAGGGGCTGCTGCAAGGCAGCTACACTCTGAGCTGGGGCTGAGTGTGTGAAAGTGGGCAAGAAGGAGGGGAGAGCAATGTGCAGTGTAACTCCAGCGCTGGGTTCTCTGCTCCCGCTTTCACACCTGGGCTTGCTTTCTGATGGTGTCCCTTGGTCCCCCTGACAAAGCGCAGGTCAGATCCCCTCCCACAGTGCTGAGTGCTGTGTGCAGGCTGCCTCTGACGAGCCATCACAATGACAGATCATTTACATACGTGTTAATTTGGGCACCTTTGGGGAGTGGTTTGACATTCCCTTAACGTGCAGATGAAGTGTTCTTCTCCATGTCCCTCGTGCAGCTACATGAAAGCAGTTTTCTGTTCTGAATCACATGCAAGCTGTGTCGTTCTTTAAGAAGACCTTAAACATGGGACTCAAACCCTGAGTCTGAGGGCAACTGATGCCCACAGCGTGATTACACTGTGAGTAACCCAACTGCAACTAATGGCCGAAAATCCCCAGGGTATAAATTCCACCCAGCGTGAAGGGAGTAGAGTCTAACCCTTGGTGATGACACAGTCTTGTCAGAGTTCAGCACCTTTAAAACAACACGCTGCCTGGCTGCAACTCTGCCTAATGCAGGTGATACGTTTGCCTTTTCCTTTTGTCACATTGCTTACTCCTAATAGAAACCCCACAGTTACCACTCTCCATTAGCCTGTGTTTAGTAAGATGATGTTGAATTGTGCAGTGCTAAATAACATTGGTGAATAGGAGTATAAAAGTGGTTCATAATTTACATATGCAAAGTAGGAATTTTGGAAACTAAAATCAATAAGTAGTGGTGAGGTTTGTGATGTGCCTGACAAATCTAGAGGAACAGATTGCTTTTGGGTTAATGCTTTTTCTACATCTGAGACTCTCAACATCCTTAGAAAGTGAATAAGTGCAGCTGGGCAGTGTATCAAAAGTTTAGTCTGGGTGGAGGTACAAATGATAATCCACATATTTCTCTGGTTCTCTTGCCAGGATAATTGTCTGCCTCATCAGTGCGTTGTTTCCCCTGTTTTCCTCTTCAGCTGATAGCTGTCTCCTGTGTGCTTTGTCTATTAACTCAATACAAGCAATGTTTACTGAATTGTCATGCCTAATTGTAAGTGATAATGCTGTATGCATGAGAAACGAATAGTACAAAGGAGTTTTCTTGAACCTATTTCAGCTACACAGAGCAGTTTAAGACACGACCTACATTTTATGGGTTTGCACCAAGATGAAAGGGCATTTTTTCCATCCAGATAAATGCACGTAACCATTTTTATTCTGTCGGCAGCAGAGTACTCACAGACTGGGATGTATTTGATTATATTCAAATGCAGTTTAGAACATCCCAATACTCAGCCTGGGAATGAGCTTTTAGATACCAAAATGGCAAAGGGTATTTTTCACAGGAAGGCACCAATCTGAAGCCTGTGCTTACAGCTACCCTGCGTGTCCTCACTGTTAGACTCACTTGTTTAAAGCAACGAGGGAGAACCCTGGCCCCAGTGAGCTCCTCAGGAGCCTTCTGCAAATACACCCAACAGCCAAGCCTAGGAATCTCACCACACTCTGCTTTCAAATGCTTGTTACTGAAGAGTGTGACTGTTCTGTGGAGCCAGAGGACAAGTCTCTGAGGCTTCCTTCATAGACCTAAGTAACTCATCCAGCAGACACTGGATGGAGCCCTACTCTCTGAGGACAGCCAGTTTGGCTGGAGCCGATGTGGAAGCACCGATCAGTGAGGAAAAGCTGCCCTAATGAATCCTTCAGGCTTTTTCTCAAGATACATTGAATCTAAAAATAACATGTGGAACAGCAGATGTGTTTGCATGTCCAAGGCAGATGCTCGATGCCCACCACAGGAGGGACAGGGCCTTCCTATGGGGCCTGTCTTGTAGAGACGCAGAGTCTGTGACTGGGGGAAATGCCTGGAGTGGAAGGGAAGGAGGACAATGAGTTAATTCCAAAAGCTGCTCAATCTGGGTTGGATTGCTGTGCTCTTGCCTGGAGAGGGGAGTTCCTCTGTAGCTGGATGCTCAGGGAAGAGCAGAGAGCCAGCAGCTGAAGCCCCTAGGCACAATGACAACATGTTTTGGAAAGTTCTAGATGAAGTCTTTTGTTTCTCTATTATTCTGTGGTTGTGTGTGTGCCTGTGCTGGAAATGCAGTTTTGCTTCATCAACCACACTGATCTATTTATAGATGTATTTTTTTAATCAAAATTATAGAGCAGTGTTGCCAGTGCTTATTACACAGAAATAAAGTCAGGACAAAGCCCTTTAAAACTGCAAACATTTTCAGGCCTTTCATTAGTATAGTGAGGGTTTAATTCTTAGAAGGAAAAAAAATAGTATAAAGGTAATGTTCCCTGTTCTGTTCCATGCAAGCAACGGCATTTTTGAGCATTCCAGATTCCTCTTTTCTTCCACTTCCCAAGGGCAGGCAGAGGTAGCATCTGTCTTGGGTAAGGATGGATTAGAGGGCTGTCAGCATGCCAGGGCTTTCACTGGCGCTCTCCTTCCTCAGCTAAAGGAGATTAAACTCCCTCAACTGCCTGGTTTGCTTTCCCTTGCTTGAGAATTGGTGGATTGTTTTGATGAGGCCCTGGTAATGTTAAACATGGCCTAATGTGGTTAGTGCTTGTTTTGCTAATAGATGGGCTGAAGGGCTTACTGCTTGCTGTGTCCTCATTGATTGCCAGCATTTTTAATTTGTTCAGAGGCGTAATGTGTGACCTCTTGGTTATATTAATCTCTGCTTGAGCCAGAGATCACCTGGGGTGGTTATAGATCCGCTTCCCTGGCAATTACAGCTCCCCTTCACCTTCAGTTTTGCCAGATAGCCCAAAACTCTCAGCTTGACTACCTGCAGAATGACAGCTGACAGCTCCGACAGGCGTTAAACCCCATCTCATTTCTGTTCAGGATGGATTTACTGCAGTCAGAGTGCCAAGATGTAATTTACAGGAATGAGATCCTGGCTGCATCCAAATCTATGGAAATTTGACTTTCAATGTCTTTTCAGTGTTGATGGCAAAAGTCTCACTGTCTTAAAAGGGGTAAGGATTTAGTTCTGTCTTTCTAGATAAGTTTTCTAAGTTAACCTTAAGTTTAGAGAGGTTTTTACTATTTCTCCTCTAAAATCATTTCAGTGTTACCAGTGTTTTTTGTGGTTAGATTCCTGTGTCTAACGTTGCTGTTGGTGGAAGGTTTGGGAGATGCACGTTCAGTGGGCAGGAGTAAATGAAGCTCGGATGCTGATGAGCCCGCTCATGCAGCCGCTGTTCATGTTAGATCATGTCCACCTAAGGAATCGCACCTGAAATCACTGTTTCTTGGGACAGTGGCACCTCTTTATGCAGACATGATCTTTTCTGAATGGAAGGGAGGCGGTGGTGAGCAGCAGTCTGGTAAGCTGTAGTGGGCATGGCGGCGATGGGAGTATTCTGGTGCCTTTGTTCTGCTGGATGAGGGTGATTCAGCCAGACTGGAACACAGTGCTGGGTGCTGAGCTTCTAACGGGAAGCAGGCAAGTTTGCTGTCAGCTCAGCCATCCTGCCTGTCCTGTGCCTCTCGTCCCCAGGGCAGTTTGGGGACTGGGGTGAGAGCTGGGAACTCGAGCCTGAGCTGCAGCTTTCAGCACTGCTCCTCTGCCTGCTTGTCCCGGCGAGGAACCGAGAGCAACATCCCTGAGGTGGCATCCCTGTTCAGCTGGAGCTCTGGGAGCATTCCCTCCCACGCAGGAGTCAAACAGAAGCCCTTGTATTTACCACGTTCCCTCCCAGTGCTGCACGTTGGTCTGTGACAGGGGCACAGGAAGGAAAGAGGCACAGAAGCTGCTGCAGATTTGAGCACTGAAAGCCATTCCTGATCCCTTCACATTCTCCCCCTCCTCCTCATTTTCTGTGCCTTGCAGAATTTATTTCCATCATCTTTGTGGCAAGCACAGATTGTTAGCAGTGTGCCTGCAGAGCCCGGATAGGAAAGCCCTTTGGAAAGCATTTATTGCTTAGTTAAAAAAACACTCCTACAAGTATTTTTAAAAGTTGTTTCTTTAGGATGCAAGTGAAACAAATGGAAGACGTGGCAAGAAACAGACACAGTAGAGTCTTGTGCACATCAAGTAATGTGTAGAGCTGTAGAAATCACTTGTTGTGTGTGTGAGGCCAGTAAAAGGCACAGAATGAACAAGTGAAAAGGCCATCTGAAAAGGACTGACAAATGCTCCAACAGCAGCTCTGCCCGGGTAACTGTTGGTGAGTTAGCCCTTCCCTCTCAAGGGCAGCATTATTCCTATTAGAGCTATATTGAATAATAATTAAAAAGCTGTCCAGGGTTTCTCCCTGTTTCTGTGGCTTTACACTTAATTACCAACTGAGTTTGAGGTTCTGGATCTGTTTGTTTATTGACCAAGGCTGTTTCAAACACTGTTGGACAAGACCATAGTTTAACTTAGCTTCCAGCACCTCTTGCTCTCACAAGACAGACTTTTCTAACTAACTCTCATGAGGCTTTGCAGGGTGGGCTGGTGGACATCCATCAAACAGAAATGCTGTGGGAGCTGCTGAGGAAAATCAAGTTCCCTGCAGTGATACAGCCCAAAGTAACAGTGTTTGCCAGGTGCTAGTACTGGGCATGGAGGATGCATCCACAGCCACCTCTTCACCTCACGAGAAGAAGTGAAAGGGCCCATGAGCAGCACAGAGGGATGCTGCCCAGGGAGGTGTCCCCTCTGGTCTGTGGCCTGTCCTGGGCTCAGCCTGGGGACCTGTGTTTCCCTGCAGCTGGGGCTTGCGGCTGCGTGTGCATCCCAAAAGGTCACAGGGGATGCTCTTGATTCGCTCCATCTGTATCTGAATACTGTGGAGGTCATCACTCTGTCCATGGGGTTGGTATATGCTGCAGCACCTGAAGAGCAGCTCAGAAATGTCATCCCCTAATTCCTAGTCCCTATGTGGGACCTGCTATGAGGCAGCTCAGCTGCTCATCTCCCACCTCAGGGACACAGTCTGATATCTCTGGCACTCTCTTCAAACTGATTTCTTTATTAGCCTAAGCACCTTCCGATAATGAGATATAAAAGCTATTACCAGCGATTCCGTATGCAATGATGCACCGTGAGTTTGGAGAACATATGGACATCACAAACTCTAATGAGCAGACACAGTCTTTAGAGGAGAAGGCAAAGATCTTTTCGTTGATTCTGTAGTCATGGAGTGAATGTTAATCAGAACAGTCACCATTCCAGCGAGTCTCCATTAGGAGTCGGAGGGACAGCATGTCAGCCCATTCCCTGCCCAACACCCACTGCTCCAGCGTGCTCTGCTGGGCAGGAGACACGGGATAGGGACTGTTGGGTTTCCTTTCATCCCTTCCAGTATGTTTCCCACAGGTCAGTGTAGCCACGGTGCTTGTTGGGACATTGCTTTCTCTAACAAGCTCCTCACTGTGATCTTGTGTAGCAGCACCCAGCTCACAGGGAAGGCAGGTGCTGCCAAGCTGCTGACACACCAGTGGCTGTGACCTGGAACAGGTCACCTGCCTGCAGGCATGGTGGTTTTAATTGAGAACTGCTAAATCTCCACAGTGAACATCCCCACCTCACAGGACAGCGAGGTGCTTCTTCAGCCAACTGCAGTGTAACCAAGTGGGTGGAAGTCATCTTAGGGGAACTCAGAAACAAAGGCAGAGTGTGGATGGGATGCTGATCACCCCCAGACTCAGCTCTGCTCTTTGATCAGCACCTGGCTCAAGCCCTACCGTGTTCTCTCTTCCTGATTTTCTTTCTTCTGTTCACAGTGAACAAGCTCTCTGAGCTGCCCTCTCCAGGAAGCATGGGAACCCACTGCTTCCTGCTGTTGCCTTCTCCCATCCTGGTTTTTTAATATGAGGAAAAATAAGGTTGGTTCAGGAAAGACACGGTGAGATTTGTCATTTGCTGACTGTGTGTCTTGTCCATACGCTGCCGTTCTGTCCAGGTCTGCCCAGCTACTGTTGGACCTGTGCAGTGAGACTGGTACCCGTAAGCTCCATCCATCTTGGTATCCACTTGAGATCACCTTGGAGGAGTTCACACAATCCCAGGTTTGATGCTTTCTGCACATGTTAGTGCTGCTGCAGACCAAGAGTTACAGTGCTCATTCTGCTCCTGGTTGAAGTGGGACACTGACATTTCATCTTTCCTGGCAAAAATAGGCCTTAACTAGTGTAAAGCATGTAAAGTTCATAGAACCTCCCCTATGAAGAGAGGCTGAGGGAGCTGAGCTTGTGCAGCCTGGAGAAGAGAAGGCTGTGGGGGGACCTCATTGCAGCCTGCCAGTCCCTGAAGGGGAGCAGAGGAACAGGAGGGGAATCAGCTTGTTCAAGGGCAGAGCCTGGCAGGACAAGGGGGATGGAGTGAAGCTGGAGGAGGGAAGGGTTAGAGGAGAGATTGGGGGAAGTTCTTTGCAGAGAGAGTGGTGAGGGGCTGGAACAGGCTGGCCAGAGAGGGGGTGGGTGCCCCATCCCTGGGGGTGTTGAAGGCCAGGTTGGCTGGGGCCCTGGGCAACCTTGTGTAGCTCCAGGCCTGGAGGTTGGTGTCCCTGCCTGTGGCAGGGGGTTGGAGCTCTGGGACCCTTGGGGTCCCTTCCAACCCAGACCAGTCTGGGATTCTATGAACTGTGCTGTGATCAACATCTTTGCTGCACAGTGTTAGTGTGTGGAAACTCTAACCCCTGGGTTAAGCCCGCAGAAACTGAGTGCATCTAAGTCACTACATCACCCCAGCCCTGCCACAGGCCAGGGAACCCTCATTGCCTGTCACCTCTCAGCTGCAGACATGGGAAGGCACGAGGACACATAGCAGCTTTCCTCGGTGAGTTACGTGGTTAGTTTGGGGGTTTGCAATAAATCAACTCAAACTCTCTGAACTTCAAAGAGCATATCCCTTACCAGGGACACTGAGCCTTGTGTCAGTACTGGGTCTCACAACACCTTTGTACTGACTGACTGAATGTCCAGGCTACAGGGAGAGCCTTGGTTTTCCTTAAGGCCATAAGATCTGTGTGTGTTTTTAATGGCATTAATTGCTATTTTGGGGTGCTTCTTTTGTTCTTGTGGAAACCGAGATTTCTTTAATTATAGTATCTGCAAAGCAGGTGCCAAGCCTCCTGTGCCTGAATTCTGTGTGTGTGTCTGTAGTGCTCCTGCCTTTACAAGAACCCCTCTGTGCTTTGTTCGGCTACTGCAGGTGTGCAGCTGGTGAGCGTTGTTGCATTGCACTGGAGCCATGTCGCAGAGGCAGGATAACTGCATGGGGCACCGTCTGTGCCTCCTGCTGGGGCTGTGTATGTGCTGTGTGTTCCAGTGTGTGACTGAAAGGGGTGATGGACACAGATCCCAGGGGCTACCAGCCATCCTTCCAGGCCCTGTGGCTAGTGGTGGCTGGCACCAAACACATAAAAGACACTCAGGGAGGTGGTGGTTGTAAATTTTTGGAGTGTTTTGGTGACCCAGCAGCACAGCCCCAGGGTACTAAGAAGTTCATACAACCTTTTGTTTAACAGCTGCACTTGAAGCAGCCGCAGAGCAGTTCCCGTGGCTCTGTTGGCCAGGAGGAGCCAACTGTCACAGTTTAGGAACTGTAGATTGAAAGAATTATTTAAGCCATGAAACAGGGGGTGGTGATTTCCTAGAATTAGTTATTGTTACCAAGGCGACCAAGATACCAGTAGTTAGAGAAACATTCTCTTTGTGAAAAGCATCCTCCAGGATTGTCCGTTCTTGGCTGCGGTGACTTCCTTTGGCAGTGGGTCTCTGGGGTACAGGCTGATGTAAAAGGGTTTCCTTCACAGAATTCTGACTGTCCATGGGTTTATTTTCTGAAGAACTAACTGCCCCTGTGATCTGAAACCTGCTTCACAGCAGTGGCTTTAAAACCCAACTCTTCCAATTAACTGAATTTCGTGTTTCTTCCATCTCTCTCTCTCCTCTGTGCTCAGGGAGATCAAATTCAGTTAGCACGTATTAGTAAGTATTTGCCTGCATGCTACTCCTGGCAGTACTTAATACTTAAAGCAGATTAGTTCTAATTTGAGGAATAAACATATTGAATGTAGACTGTAAATGTTGGTGGTACAACAAGGGTTCCTGCTGCTGAAGCAAGGGGTTACTAGTACTGATGGGGCTCTGCTGAGGGGTTGCTATCACTGATCAGTCAGCACGCTGATGCTTTTAGAAAGGTGATTTGCCTCATTCAAGGAATGCTGAAGGTAATTGCATTGTATTTTTCAAAGCGGAGATGCACTGTCCTACCTTTTGGAGAGTGGCTGAGCTGAATGTTCAAAACATCTCCTCCTTCTGGGGACCATCCAGTCACTTACCAGTCACTGTGTGAGTAAGACTAAGCAACATCTCTCAGGATTAGCAGAAGATGTAAAGTGCTAAATAAAATCATCAGTGAATTTAAAGCAAATGTAAGGTGAGCCAACAGGAATGGGGAGTGAGCAAAGAGCTGAACGTTCCATCTGGACATTGAGAATCCAGAAGGGATCACAGCTCTGTCAGGAGAGGGCTAGTGTAAAACAGCTTGAGTCTCAGCAATCAGACCGAGCTCAGCACGGTGCGATTGTTGTTGATCAAATACACGTTTCCCAGTGACACCATCTGCAATGTGAGCTGTGCCTTGCCTGACCAGAATGTGTTTATGAGCATGCACGAGCGTGTGGCAGTGAAGGGGTTTCTGTGCTGCTGGGGACAGCCTGAGCGATTCTTTTCATACAGTCAGAAAAGAACTGTCGTACTGCTTGTGTGGGGAGTGGCAATATCCAGGGGAAGTCGAGCCGTCGGTCAGACCTCTGTTTAGACGGGATGGAGCAGCGTGATGCTTTGGATTACCAAAGGAGTGCTAGCCACGGCATGGCAGGTGTCCAGGCTGGGCAGAACAGACAGAAGCGGCATTCACCAACACAGCCAGGCCACCCTGTCCAGGTAACACCTCACAGACCTGTCAGCGGTGGCTGTTCCCGGCTGCCCTGTGCATTCTTCAGAGTGCAGTGAGTGTCTGAGGGCATCTCTGCCGGTCTGAATCGAACAGCTGCTGCTGTTATTAGAAGATTCATAAAACCTACAAAAGACCTCATGAATTTCTAAAGACTCTGAAATGAAGAGTGTGCAGAAGAACATCTGCTCATATTTCCTACGGTCTATTGTTGCATCTGCCCTGACAAAGAATCCCAAAGAATGCACATTGTTTATATGTTTTCTAAACATTTTATGAGACATCATTTCCAAGAGCTCATTTGAATATTCAGGAATATCCTTTCACATCAATTCCCTCTGCAATCAAACAGGAATTAAGAGGAAAATCTGTTCTTTTAATATTTGAAAAAGAAATCTGCTGAAAATCAAACAATGACTGGTGCCAGAGGCACTGGTGAATATGATCAGGAACCAAACTGAGTCCCTCTTTGTAGCTTTCCTTTCCTGTTGCATGAAGCTTTTCCACATTTGGACCCACTACTGATGGGGTAGAGAGGGCACATGCTGGATTTTCAGTGCCTGTAGCAATCGGGTAGGGCTTCAGCAGTAGTACAGAATTACTTGAATTAACAGGAGTGTCAGTGAAGAGGCTGCAGGGAAATGTGTCACCTCCTCAGTCCTCTTCAAACCACTCCCAACAATAATGGTAACGCTGAAAGCACAATTAACTCCCCGTTATTGATCTAGCTTCTGAACAAGCTTTAGTTCTTCATCCTTCTCCAAATGTTATCTGGGTTGGGGGGTTATTGTATTAGATGGAAGGTTTGCTCTGGAGCAGCTTGACAGTGGTGGTGCTGTAAGATAAGCTTTGTAAAGTCACAGAGCATTATGGGGATTGTGTAGTTAAAATAAAAACTCCACCACTGATAGAAAAAACGTGCTGCTGCACATCTGCTGAGCTAGAGTGCCAAAAAAATGCTTCCCTCTTGGGCAGCTTCAGGGTTGGAAGGACCTTCCCGGCTCTTGGCAGCTCGTTCTGGGGGTGGGTGCTCTCACACCTACTCCCCACCACTCTTCTGGCCAAACCCAGGTCTTGCCTTCTTGCTGGCGTGTTTGAAGGTGCAGTTTTGCCCTGGACTGGGCATTCCTGTGCTTTGCTCTGCCTCGTGCAGTTCCTGTCATACTTGGGCTGCACAAGGGGATCCAGGCCCTGTGAATGCTTTTGTGACGCTGTGTTTCCTTTCCCCATCCCATCCCCAAGGTTAATGAGTAACCACAGGCTTTGTTTAGTGCTGTGCCAACATGATGGTGAGATTTGAAGTGCTCAAAAGAGACAATGTTAAAAAACTTGGAACACTTGGATTTTTCTGACTAGGTGATTCTGGCCTCCTTCCCCATCACCCTGTGAGTACACGGAGTATGCTGGCCAAGGTACTGGGATATTTTCCAGTTGTCTTGTGACCTTTCCTCCTCCGTGTCTCTCTCCATAACCAAGGTAGTGCTGTTTAAAACAAATCCAAACTTTCTTTGGATGTCATTCATATTGATTGCTGTAGGCAGTGGTGCTGACAGTGGGTGTGCTTATGGGCTGTGTGTGCCTCACGGTGCTACAAGACCCCAGCTTTGTAGATCAGAATGATGGGTGCTCCTGCCAGTCTGCACCCCCAGTCTACCCCAGGTAGGTTCAGATGACAAATGAGGTGTGCTGCTGACTCCTGTACGGTGTTTGCCATGAAAGGATGAGAGCATTGCATTGTCTTCATGGTAAATCGGGGTTCTCTTCTCCAGGAACCACCAGCGTTGGGCTCTGGGATGTGAGAAATTCAGCTGGGACTTAGGGACTGGAGCTTTAGTCAGTGCAGACAGTCCTGGTGTTTTGCAGTGCTGCTCCGAAGTTGAAGCTCTCTGAGTTCCCAGTTCTGCCAGGAATTTGTGGAAGAGCCAAGAGTAATTTTCGTTCCCAGCTGATGCTGGAGCGGAGCAGAACAAGGACCCCACCGCTCTTGGGGCTGTGGTGGTGGGGAGCATCATTGTTCCCCACAGTACTCCACTTGTCTCAGACTGGAATGGGGTGGGATAAAATTACAAGCATGATAGATAGAGTGAGAATTTTCATGTAATCCAGATTAATAAATAATATTATTTTAATGTTCTTTTTAAAATGTGTGTAAATATTGTTTCAGTATCGTCTCTGAGTTATGCAACAGGCCTTTTTGTCACTTTGAATAATTGGTAATTGAAAAATCTTTCCCATCTGTTTATAATGAAAAGCATCTGTTCAACATCTGCCAGGGAAAAAAAAGTCTTTGGTGGAAGAGAATCTGTGGATTAGGGAAAGTGGTCTCTGTTCAGAGGCCAGAAGCCGTTGGGTGAACCTGCCTAATCTGCATTTTTGGATTTTAATAGCATGTGCTTCCAGACAGAGGGAGGTATGTGGGGAAGGGCTGAGGGAGCTGCGGAGCTCCACTGCAGCTTCAGCACCCGGAATCCTCCTTTCCAGCCATTGTCTGACTCTTCCTCAATTGAATTTCTTACTGTAGCAACAGCAAGAGACCGCCACGTTCAGCCTGGAATCCACCACTGCAGGGTCTGACCTGTGTTTAAAGAAGAGTTGTTTGCTGTTATGTGCTACCTCAGGCTGCTACCTCTTCACTTCAGACCTTAACGAAGCCTTTAGATCACTGAAGCCTTTGCAAGGTGGGCATCTCCATCTGTAATCATTCTTTTCCTTGGTCCCCTAAGAGAAGAGGCCAGTTCACATTCCATCACATTCATTACAGTGCTGTAAATACCACATCATTATAACTGAACATCCACTCTGTTCTCCTTGACTTTCTTACCCATTTTGGAGCAATAAGAGAATGACATGATTCCATATGAATACTTTTTACCATCGATAGAACACCACAGTTACAGACAATCAGAGATCTCTTAAAATCTCAGTGCTTTTGCCATGGGACACACACACGAGCCCTTTTCCTGGGAAAGACAAGGGATCTGTGCTGAATTGCTGCTTTTACTGTTTGTAAAGAAAGTAGTAAGTGGAATGAAAAACCCCATGTTGCTGTTTGTGATGTTTGCAGAGTCTTTCCCCATAAAGGCAGTGTAAATCAAAACGTGGAATATTCTTTGCTCATCACCTGTGTGTGCCTTTCAGCACACCTGCACACACTGCCTGCCCAGGAGCACAGCAAAGCTGAGCTCTGGCAGTGCTCGTGTTCTCTCCATCAAACCCAAACCACAGTGGGAATGTGCCCCTTAGTCCCTGATGGCTCTGCAGGAAGTTCTTCTGGGCAAGTCTGACTTTCTGAGCAGGGAGTAAGTGACTGCAACATCATCACCCTTTGGTTCAGTCTCAGAGCAGAAGCTCTCTGCAGTGTGTGTCTTTGCTTCGGTGGGAGCATGAAAATTCCGGTGCTGATGGTTACAAAACTAAGCTAATGCTGCTCTTAACTGCTCTTAAGTGATACCACATAAAGCAGTGCAAGCTCTTACAGAGCAGAGCTGGGTAGTATTTGAAGACAGCCTTCCAAACTGCCCTTAGGAAATGATAAGGATTTTGGTTAAAAGTTTTTTGTTTATTTTTTTAAGTCTAACAAAGTCAATTTACATTTGATTTAGTCCATTCATGTTATGGGATCTTCTCCTCTGTCTTCCACTGGCTCACATGCATGAAGGGCTTGAGGGGCTAAATAAGTCATCGTATGTTCTGTAGCACTGTTCCTCTGATAGCTTTTCAAAGAAGAGCTGGGAAGCTTGCATGTTAAACACCTGCAGTCCCAGATAATGATACGGTCAGCATCAAGGATAAAGATGATGTGTGTAATGCATTATGGTCACGTAAAATTCCTGTTTGCTTTAGAACTCTCTTCCAAATTAACTCAACTGAAGATATGTTTTTTCCCAGGTCAAAAATACCCAGAAGTTAAACTTCTGTAATATTCTTGAGCAATGTCCTGGTAGCAGAAGCCATAACAAACTGCAAAGAGGAGTCTGGACCACATCCAATAGGAAAAGGCTCTTGCACTAAGGTATGTTATGGTTTGCTTTCTATTGGCCTCCTGGGCAGTGTCCTCACTGACTGCCTGAACCAGACCCCTTGGATCAGGCTTGTTCTGAACTTGGGATCTGGGCAGCCTTTCAGACACCCTCAGGTGTACACCCCTGTAATGGTGTGATGCTAGATTCACACATTTTTTTCAATGTTTTAAAACATAAAACTAAATATTTCTGTTTAACTGTCCATAGAGCTTGGCAGACCCTTGCAGGTGGGTGCAGGTCTGAAGACCCTGGGATGTGCTGGCACTGCAGCTCCTGGAGCTGAACAGAACAGACAGAAGCAATATTGCTGAGTGCACCCGGAGGTCTGGCCAGCTGGGAAGCAGGGGGAAGGCTGCTTGCTGCCTCCTGCCTGCCCTGCCCAGCTCTCCTGGCTCCTCTGTGCCTGCTTCACTGCAGGGAGAGGGGAGCAGGTGGGTGCTGGCAGCACAGGGAGGGTCCTCAGCCACTGCTGCCTCCTTAGGGCATCTTTCCGCTTGCCTTGCTCTGCCCAGAGTCTGGCTGTGACATCTGAGGTCTGGCACAGAGCACCCTTAACCTGGTGGGTTACTCTGAAGTGCTCCTTAAGAAATGATCATGTGATGTTAAAATAGGATGATGTCCTGTATCATAACCCTGTGTGTTGTTTCCATGAAAACAGAAGTTTAAGAGAATATTTTTTTATCAGCTAGCGTGAGGGATAACTGCTCTGTTCTGTGTAGCTCAGCCCATCAGGAAGAGGTCCATAGTTTCCATGGCTGTTATCTCTTGTTGTCTCTTTGATGGTGGTTGATGTGTGTAGGACCAGAGCTGCAGTAAAAAGCAGCTTTCCACAGCCACCCTTTCCTCTGGTGCAGCGTGAGGACAGTGTGCTGGTTTGTGCCCACACCCCATTAAACCCTGCCTGCATGTCTGTTCCTCTCCATGCCCCTGCTGCACTCACAGGTGCCTTTGTTAAAGCTGAGAGCGAACCAGCAGTGCACAGTGACACACATCCCGCGCCTCTTCCACTCATTCACATTCCCCTTTGAGCCACTTCAGCTCTTAGGGACAGGACTCTCCTTTGTTAGCCTGACAGAGTTGGGCCTGTAACCCCTGAATGTCAAAGCCAAGTGCCCAGAAGCATCACAGGAGGAGAAGCTTTGGTAGTGGGACACTGGGGTGCCAAGGTCGGGGTTTCATGGGTGGCTGCTGCAGGGCAGGCGGGGCCATCGGCAGCTCCTGCTGTCGTTTGCAGGGAGTGGGACCCTGACACGGGGTGCAAGGATGTTCTTTGAACAGTGCTTGCCAGCCCAGTGTTGGGCCTTCATTGGACTGTGTCCATACAGAGCTGCTCAAGGAGCACTGGAGAGTAATTCCTGAGCAACTGCAGTGACCGGAGCTGCCCTTTCCAAACGGGGCTGTATGTTTTGTGTCATCCTGTCACTCAGGGAAATGGTAATTAGGTTTCACTGCACCGTAAATGCTACTGAAATGTGCTGTCCAAGTCAATCAGTGTTAGGAAGAAATTAATCCAATCCAGTTCCTCCTCCTAATGAACTTCTCTCTTAGCTGCTAGCTCTGATCCCTACTCTGTGCTGCGGGTCAGGTGGAGAGTGGCTTCAGCAGCAGTCTGGTTACCCCTTCCTGTGGCTCTGCCTGGAGCCCAGCGCCATCGATGACAGCAGTGCCACGTTTACCTCCCGACTCCTGTCCCATGTGGGACAATACCTTGATAAAATGTTTCACTACCTAGCAAGTGGAGCATAGAATCATAGAATCCCAGACTGGTCTGGGTTGGAAGGGACCCCAAGGGTCCCAGAGCTCCAACCCCCTGCCACAGGCAGGGACACCAACCTCCAGGCCTGGAGCTACACAAGGTTGCCCAGGGCCCCAGCCAACCTGGCCTTCAACACCCCCAGGGACGGGGCACCCACCCCCTCTCTGGGCAGCCCCTTCCAGCCCCTCACCACTCTCTCTGCAAAGAACTTCCCCCTAAGATCTCCTCTCCCCCTTCCCTCCCCCAGCTTCACTCCATCCCCCTTGTCCTGCCAGGCTCTGCCCTTGAACAAGCTGATTCCCCTCCTGTTCCTCTGCTCCCTTCAGGGACTGGAAGGACCAGCAGCAGGGAGCTTATGGTATCATCTTCTGTGTGTGTGGAGATATTGGCAGATACTTTTGGTGACAAATTTCTCTTCTGTCCCAGTTCCTTTTAGGATCACCATGACTTGCTGTGCCAGTCACCTGCGTGTCCATGGGTGCGAGCGCTGGGGATGGACATGGTGACACCAGGTGCTGGCAGGACACGACTGCTGGAGTTCTTGGAATCCCTGCCCTTCGTGAGTCCAGATTACATCACACTGGTCTTTTATGTAAAGCTGTAGGATAAATTATGGTTTCTATTATATTTGTTGGACAAGTGATTAGTTGATAACATATGATTTAAGGTATGAGGCAAAGTTATGTGCTCAGAGGTAGCTCCAGTTGGCTGATCCTTCCCTGGCTTGTCATTCTTCCTGTCCTAGTTCATGTAGCATACCAGTGCCTCTGGCTCTGGGAGTAACTAATTGCTGTTCCTCCCCAAACCAGGTGAGTGCAAAGATGCTCTTCTGCTTCAACTATGCCTATTTGGGGTGCAGTTAAGCATGCAGTAAATAATGCTGTAGCATCCTTACTGCAGCTTCTTGTATGAGACAACAAGCACCACAGACTGAGAGGGTTTTAGTCTTTATTGCTTTTTTATTTATGATTAGTATCAACTATTCTTTTCAAGTGTTTTGTTTATGGATGCTTCTTGTCAGAGCCTTTGTTTACAAGATGCTGTTCTTCCTCAATGAAACACAACATAATTTTTCAGACTGAGTCTTGCCCTTCATCAATTATGCTGTGAATTTTCCCAGATGATAAGGGGGGAAACTATATTTCCATTTTGATGACAAAATTCCCTTCTATGAGACAGTGGGTGGGTGAGATCCTGGCCTGACCTAAAGTCTGCTGAAAGCAGTGTTGGCTTTTGCTGCCTTTGGATCAGAATGTCAGTGGGATGTTTCATCACGACGTTGATCTTAAACATCCTCCCAGCAGCACTCGCATCTGAAGTGATGCCTCAGAGCCCTGTATGGGCGTGCTTGTTGATTCATTTCAGACCAGTTCCACCCTCTGCGATCACTGACAGTTCAGACAGATTCCTGCAGAGCTGGGAAATGATTTTCTGTTACTGCCCCCAGGCTGGACTCTGAGCACGTTACTCTGCATAGCACAGATCCCACTGCTTAATCCCCTGGGACATTCAGTCCCCACTGAAGAGATGTTTCAAACCATTTTATTGGCAGTTTGGGTATAGGGACTGATGTAAATGTGATGATAAACAGGGGTTTTTTCCTTTCCCCTTCTGAGGCATCCATCTTCTTGCCATTCTTTACTTACAGCTACGGTGCCTTTTCAGCCACAGGGTCACATCACCACCCCCTCCACGGTATCACTCCTGCTCTCCTCAAATCTCCTCAAGGCGTCGGGGTTGCTGGCTCTCACCCCCACTGCCAGCGGCAGCAGCTTGGGCTGTTTGTGGCCGATCTCTGAGGCCCTGGGATCACCCTGTTGTCTTCTCCTCTGGCTGGCTGGAGCATAGCCCCAACCCTTCCTCCTTACCATTAGTGCTTGGCAGTAGGCAACCACCAGGAACATCCCCTGGCACTCTGCTGGCATCGAAAGCCCCCGAGCCATTCAGGGATCCATCTGTGTTTCTCCTAATGATGTCATTTGTTCTGCTGTGGCTGCGATGAGGGAATTCCCCAGGCTCCTCAGGATATCCGGGACTGTCTTCACCCCGCACAGGCAGGAAGATGTGTCATTCTCCTTCCTTTATGCAGACACCACATTCTTTGGAGCACATCACTTATCTCCATGGAATCGTCGGTCAGGCTTAAGGAAACAATGGCTTTGATGGGGCATTTAAAAATACATGGCTGGTTCTGGGGGGAGCTGGCACCCTGGAGTTAGGAGAGGAACTGCAGAGGGGTACATGGGTGATACAGCAATACTGCTTTGCCCCAGGGGATTTTGTCTGTAATTTAATCATGAAGTAAGCAAATGGTATTATACATTCCCGAATTATTTAATGAAAAGCCTGACAAACTGGTAACTGTGCAAGCTGCTCCTTCCCCAGGAGTACATTCCTTCTCAGCCAGCTCAACCCAGCTATCCCGCTGGATGTGAAAGTGTCTCTGCTGCAGCTTGTTATACTGCTGCCTGTCTGTGGACCCCTGTCACAGTCCTCCTGAATTATATGAGAGCAGGTTCAGTTTGTAAATTATAACAATTTTCAGGTTTCCTGTTTCTTTTCCATGGTTTTCTGTTGGGATGCCTCCCCTCAGTAGCTCTTTGGTTTGGCACATTATTTACTGCATTACTGACAGGTCCAGCCCTGATCAATAGAAAGGGGGTTGCGTTTTGTTGTGTGTTAGTTCTGGCTAATTGTATCCTAGAGGTTTTGTCATTGTAGGGCAAGAGCAATTTATTAATATTTATTGTTTAGAGAAATGATTTGGAAGAGTACTGACTTGGTATATTTACGTGAGGAGTGAATCCAGAGTCTGCCTGTCAGGAGCTGGGAAGGTTCCTACCATGCCTAGAAACTAGGGAAACACTCAAAGAGGGGACATGCACCAGCAGTTGCCCGTGCACTCAGTTTATATGAGTGTGTGTATAATGTAGTGGAGCAGTCTTTTTGGAGGTGGAAACAGACGTGTTAGCCCCAAACGTTGCCACGTCCCGGGACTGAGATGCTGCACTGATGGATACTGTGTGGAAGAGCTTCGCATCGAAACTGGCTCATGAAGAGAGGGTGACAGCAGAATGAAGGCAGGGCTTTCCTAAAAATTATGGCACCTGTGCAAGACTCACGTGCTTCAGCTATGGTGCCCTGCACCCTGTCTGCATCACCTTCCCTGCCGTGCTCAGCTCCCACATGTGCTGCTAGGCAGATGTAAGTACGGCTGCGGCAGCGCCAGGTCTGGTCTCCAGCAGCCTCAGAGCTCAGGACTAAGTCTTTTGGTAAGGGTTTCTTGATTTATACTTGGAGTGTGCTAGATGAAGCCTATAGCACACATGCCTTTCCCTTAGAGCCATAGTCATTCATCTGCAACAGCTTGTGTTTGTTTTAATGAATTATGTTCAGGAAAGGCATTTTGGGGTTGAGCACAGGCATCTGCTTCAGAGCTTGGATCAGCCCCCATCACAGTGCTGGAAAAACTGGGATTTGCCTACCTCCCACAGCGTAACGTGGGACTGATGTGATGGTGCTGTGCAGCTGTTCGGTGCGATGTGGTTTGGAGGTACAAGTCTCTGCACACTGACTGAAGTTCAAACCATGGATGCAAGGCAGGCCCATTAGCTGATGATTGTGGGCCAGTCTTGCATCCTCTGGCATTATCACTCACTATGGATTCCTCTTCCAGCTGGGTAAGCACAGTCTCCCAGCAGCACAGTTTATATCTGCAATAGCCCCGCTTGATTTTGCCAGGCATTTAGCCTGCGTGCACCCTTACCTCCTGGATGACATGGCAGGTTCACTGCTTGCATCCATTTCAGACTTGGGAACACTCTGCTGACACAGCCAGGGCTGTATGTCGACCGGTGCAGAAGGAAAAGAACCCATGTGGAACAACCCCCATCTGACTGAGTCACTGACTGGAGTGCCGGCAGCAGGGAAAGCTTGCTTCCCACTTTATTTCCACCCTGTATGTTTTATCCCAGAGGGGTTGTCTCAGCAGCCTTTGTGGTGTATGAAAGTTTCATTTTAAATGTTTAGGAAAAGTTTGGAGCTTTTTAAGGCAGTGCCAGTAAGTGACAGAACTGGTTGGTTTGAGCTTCTTTGTTTCTTTCGGGTAGTATCTGTGTGCCTCAGTTTCAGTGCTGCTCATCCCTATGTACTTACCAGACCAGCGTCCCCATTGCTGGTTGGAAGGCTGCGCTGTTTGGTGTACGGGGCGGGAGACGGGGCCTCTTTGCTGCCATGGGGCCTCAGAGGTGCCACCCATGTGTGGGACACAGGGGGAATTGGCCAGCCCCTTCTCAGTGTCTGTGGGGACAGGACAAGGGGCAATGGCCTCAAGTTGGAGCACAGGGAGTTCCCCCCAATGTGGGGAAGAACTTCTTCCCGGTCAGGGTGAGGGAGCCCTGGGCCAGGCTGCCCAAGGGGTGTGGAGTCTCCTTCTCTGGAGAGATTCCAGCCCTGTCTGGACACCGCCCTGTGTGCCCTGTCCTAGGGACCCTGCTTTGGCAGGGGGTTGGACCCCATGGGCTCTGGAGGGCCCTTCCAACCCCTACAGCTCTGTGATTCTGTGTGTCTGGTCCCAACTTGTCTGATGAAGAAGAGTTTGCAGAGCCTGAGACACACAGCCCAGGCTCCCTGTGCCCAGGGTTCCCCCTGCATTCACACCACGGCCAGACGTATGTACGAGGTTTGGCAGCTGCCACACCCATGACAGCCTCATACGGGGATGAGTGGCCATGGGGTCCGCTCTGCTTCCTCCTGGGGTCCACTCTGTTTCCTCCTCTGTGTGCAGGAGCCTCTGGCAATGGCAGGACATTCATTTTCTGTGTGCATTATTGTTAATTGAACGTTGCGTCACTGCCATATGGTCTGTAGCTGGCACTCAGCTTTAGCAGCCAGCCTATTTCTTATTGTTATAGTAAGCAGCAGGATGCAGACAGCGTGACCCAAACCAGCTGGTCTCTAAGGTGTTAACTCCATCTGCACGTGACCTGTGAGGCAGCGTGGCGTTAGGTGAAAGCAGCCGCTCAAACCTTGTGCCTTATTGCTGCATTTGAAGTTCATATGTTGAAGGAAGTTGTGGCTGTTGTCACACAGACATACGGTTTTAAGGCTGTCCCCTCGTTGAGGTTCACTGCAGGGTAAGCGTAACGACTTCATGTAATCTGGAGCAACATTTGGATGAGAGATCTGTCATCGGCTGCAATGAACCTGCACATGTCTCAGAGGAAGATGAAGAGCATTTACACATGCCAGCTGGAAAGCATTTGCTGTTTCCTTTTATTCCCCCTCTAACACTGAAAATCCCATAATGTGCATCTGTGTAGGTCTCTCAGTGTTCCAAGTGGCGGGAGGTTTGTGTGGCATTAGGGCACGCTAAGCCATTTAGACAACCTTGATGTGTCAGTAATCCCTGCTGGGAATTAAAGCTGAGCAGCATCTCTGGCTCGGCCACTCTTCCCTGCTCAGTTGGCTTTGCTTAGGGTTAGCAACGGCTTTATTAGGAACTGAAATGCTTTTGTGCAGAGAACAGCCCTGCCCAAAGCTGGTGGAGGGCTGCGAAGGATTAATCCCGCTCTCCAGTCTCAGGCAGCATCCCTGGGACAAGAATCACTCACCATTCGGAGTGCCCACAGAGACGGAACCGATGAATCTGGATTATCTTACGTGTTGGGCCAGAGCTGCTGTCCTGCTTTGGTGTGCCCACAGCCCTTGGCGATGGGAACCTGGATGTGGAGGAACCTGTCCAGGTAGCCCTGAGTTTCAGTGTTGCCTGGAGTTGAAATGCAGCGTGTCTGGGTAGTGCCACCCTGTACCAAAGCAGTCCCAGCCAGAAAGCTAACGTAGCTGGGTGAAGACATGCTCTGAAGGCCCCGCTCACCGAGTCCTGGCTGTGGGATTCCACAGAACACAGACCTGTGTTTCAGTACCGTTTTGCTGACAGAACAAAGCGGGCCCCTCGCAGCTCAGCTCCAGATGTCAGCCCTGGATTTGGCGTGCCTGCTGAGCAAGACTATCTTCACTTACCACTTCATCTCCGAAGCCCCCTGCACGTGGAGGACATCTGCTCCAGCCACAGCGAAGTGCTGGCCGTGTTTTGACATGAGAAAACTCTTTGTTTTCTTTAGGAGGTTCATGCAGTTCCTGACTGCCTTCCACTGCTGATGACAAAAACATGGCTAGAGAAACCCTTCCCAGTTCTCTAGGGATGTCAGGCATAGCCTGGCTCTGCACAGGAGGGAGAAGCCAAAGACACAGCAGGCGCTCAACAGCTGCGGCCCGAGGAGTTGCCTGGGCGGTGTGTGAGTTTAACTAACCAGAGCACCACCCCTTTATGCCTCCCTCCAAAGCCTTGGAAATCCACCTTGCTTTGTAACGGTGTGGGGAAAACAGAGCAAAAGGATGCTTATTTACAGAAGTGTAAGGAAAGTGCACCTAAAAATACAGCTCTGAAATCAGATAGCACGTCCCAGGGTCTGCATCACCCCTGAGGAGGGAAGGATAAAGCATTCCCGAGGCATCAAAAGAGCAGCCGTGTTCAGGAGGTCCTTCATTTTGGTCTACTTTGGGAAATGTGTTCAGCAGCGGCAATGAAAGGGCGCACACTGCTCTGGCTGATGAAAAGCAGGCCTGGATGGCTCAGATTAACATTCTGGTGCGACCAAAGAGGCTCAGCATGTCTGAGCAAGTCACTGCAAATTGGCAGATAGCTGTAGTGAAAGGATTACCCTGAGTCGAGGTAGATGGCAAGGGTAACAAAGCGATGGCAAGTAAAAATAATATCGCTTTTCTCATTCAAGTTAAGAGTGAACAGCCACAGCTTCAAAGCACACTGGATGACAGCAGCTTTTGATGCCAGCTAAGAGCTCACCCGAGCTCCTCTGCACTTTCCCATCTCTCCTGACCTCCTGGTGCCTCTGTCCTCGCTGCCTCCACTTGCTCAGATTGCCTGGAAGTTTCTTCCCACCAAGCTGGTCTGACAGCATCTTGGCTGCAGCCTGGTTCCCAGTGTGGGCAGAACCACCCTTTAGGTGCCCAAGAATCACCCCAACACCCTTTGTTCTTTACATCATCACCAAACAGCCCCTGCTAATTGAGTATGTCAAGCTTACAGCCATTCCAGACCCCCGAGCACACAATGCTTGGGCTCTGTTCGTTAATAGATGCGCTTGCTCTGGCACTTCTTTTGTCCTTTCAGGGTTTGATCCTGTCTCACTGCTGTTCCCAAGCACTAGAGGAGCCTGCTCCACATGGGTCTGAGACAGCCTGGGTAACTTTTAATGAGATCACCTCCCAGGTTGGCAAGTGAAGGGGGAACAGAAATCACCTTTTCCTGGGCTTGCCCTGCCAGACCCCAGCCCTGAGGGAGGGAGGTCAGAGGACTAGCTGCCAGTGGTGATTCTTCCATCTCCCCCAGCACCAGGCGGATCACGTTCAGTTCCTGAAGCTCTTGGCTTTTCATCCACTTCCAGCTGTAGGCATTCCAGCAGACATAGCTCCCTTGTTTGGGAGGATAAGGTTGGTTGGTTGTTAGAAGTGGAGTCCTGTGGGGTGTTGATGGCTGCTTTTCCTGGGCCACTGAATCTGAACAATTCCTTCTGGTGTCCCACTTGAGAGCAGAGGCACCCTCTGGAGTTGCACACCACTGTACACCCCTGTGTCATAACACGGTCCTGTATCAGGGGGCTGCACTGTTAATGACTGCCTGATCTTCCTAATTAGCTTGACAGATTGAGAGGTTAGAGCCCTGTAAGGAACCTTGTGCCAGGTTAGGTGCATGATGTTATTTGCTGGGAATTCCAAGTGCCGTGTCAGATGTGTTCTGACTGGGAAAACCTGGAAAATAAATGGGGATTCATTTGGAAAGGGCTTGCTTGTTAAAGGTGACAAGGACGAGTTATTGCCAGTCAGATTTGCTGCTGGTTTTATTGTGTGAGTAGAAACTAAAGACAAATCAAAATATCTTTTTGAGCAGAGTAACATGTGATCTGGGATAACCTGGTTATAAAGAGATCTCTTTCCTAAACAGATCAGCCCAGTTTGGGTAGGTGGTGAGGACCCGGCTGTCCTGCTGCACTACTCCAGCTTTACGCTGTGGGGATCTGCAGCTTGTTCTCAGAACGTGGGCAAAGTCAAACCTGAGGTGTGTTCCAATGCACTCAGCGTTGTAGCTGGTGGGGCACATATGGAATGTATGGAAATGTGCTGGGGGAAGGCAGCCTGGTACATCTGAAAGGATGAGTTGGTGTGATACCTTGTAGCTGAACCCTCAAAACGCCAGAATCAAAACTCCATCGCCTTGGTGACTCTGAAGCAGGGATCCTTTACTGCAGTGCAGATCACACAGGGCATCACTCCTCCTCA
Source organism: Hypotaenidia okinawae (assembly GCA_027925045.1). NCBI lineage: Eukaryota > Metazoa > Chordata > Aves > Gruiformes > Rallidae > Hypotaenidia > Hypotaenidia okinawae. The sequence continues at coordinate 27,794,472 of BSDF01000010.1, read as the reverse complement.
GGTGTGCACTGTTTAAAGCCAAATTCCTCATATTCACACAGATTGGCTCTATGTAATCAGAAAAGGCAGGATTATGCAAATTATTTCTGGGAAGTCATTTATATTAACTCCTCACAGATGGAGCATGCTCAGGGACACTCAGGGGGTCTTCAGGTGGGCTTCAGGGATGAAGGCTGGACATCTTCCTCTCTCCCAGTGTGTGCTCTTTACAGTTTTCTCTATTGTCTCAAAACCACATTCCTGTACAAACTAGTTAGTAACCCTTTTTAGCTGAAAATAGGATATACTCTATCTCTTAACTGGTCATTGGTCTCATTATTCATGACTCCCCCATCTTCACTTCTTTATCTTCAAGGCTGTTCCTCTGTTATGGTTACATTTTGTAGCTGCTCTCAGGAACCAGCTCACACAGCTACAGCCAGATTCTACTAAAATACAAAACATGCAAATTCATCTTACATTAAAGCTATATTAATTAATTGTCTCTTTAGCTACGTCTGTATCAACCTAATCAGCATTATTACATATAATTGAATCATAGGTTTACACCAATTTCCATTGAGTTTGTATCTCAGCAGTGGGTGCTCTCTGAGCAGGGAGGGTGCTCAGTGAATCTCTAATCTCTCCACTCCTCTAACCAAATGAAGGCCTATGTAGAAGGATGTGGGGCTGTGAAGAGCAGAAGGTTTGCTTGGCTCTGCAGACTGGGAGTTCCACGTGAAAAAACAGGATGATCAGAAAGCCTGCCAAAGGACAGGCCTACAGGGACACTGATTCCTTGATTCTTCTGCAGTCATTACTGTTTAGTTCAAATAGCTCTCCAAGCAGGGCCACTGTTACCTGATGCACGTGCCTGTATCACGTCCAACCTTATAGAAATGCCAAAATAATACCTGGTATGTGAAACACAAGCCCCCTGTCAGTAAGTAAATAGTAAGGGTGGACAAGCAGTTGTACTTTGCTCTTGCTGATGAACCTCAGGAATAATGGGGTTGTTTCCCTCTCTTGCTTTGCTGGCATTTTAGTTTCAGGCTTGGATTTCATTCTCGTTTGTGTTTCTATAACTGCAGCATGGGAGGATGAGCCCATACAATGCACCTTCTGTCCAAACCACTGGTCATCCACCCCGATGAATTACAAGATGAGCTCGTATCAGTCAGCCCAAGCTGAAGCATTGGGAGAATGTGATGTGGCATGAAATACATGGCATTCTGTTGACGAGCGTTGTTGGGCTCTTCATTCGCTCCATCTCAGGCCAACCTGAGAGTGTCTGCAGTGATGGGAGTCAGGGGCGTGCTCAGACCCCCTTCTCAGGTATTGCTCAACCAGAAATTTGTGTAATCCTTGCTCCCCACCTGGAGGACACACGTTCTTTTCCTCCTCCAAGTAGCAAGTACTTCCAGGGCCCTTAAGTACTGATCAATCAGTATGTGATTCACAGACCAGAGTGGTCGGATCGACAGATCAGTCACCTGCATGAGATCTCGGGATTCCCATTTCCCTTTGAAAAGGCACCCTGTGTTCTTGTAATGACAGTGACAGGAATCACATTGGCATACATTTTCCAGCAGAGGTTTTGTATAGATCCCTGCCCCCTCAGATTTTACTGGCAATTACTGTTTCATGAGACTCTTGTCACATTAATTCTATAGTGACAACAGAGTTTTAGGTTACTTTGTAGTGTCTGTAGACCTTACATGAACCTTTTCTCATGCCCATCTTCATTTTCACATGTTAGAATTTTCTGATTGATCTGAAAATTATTTCTATCTAAATACATGCATTTAATGCAGTTCTTTTAATAGTTGGGTTTTCTTTCATATTTAGTGATAAGCTTTCATTTTCACACAATCATTTTATATGTTTGTCCTGTTATCAATATAATTTATCTCTAACCACAGATCATAATCCAGTGCCATTAGGATTGAGGCATAATTGTTGTTGAGGATAAATTGCTACTAGTTGCAGGAACTGTGGAACCCATGGGCTCTAGGAGGAGGGTCTGTGAGCTGGTAGGTAGTTCCTGGGCCAGAAAGCTATTTGGTTTGGTTTCAGACTCTGTGTTGTCCTGAGTTGTGAGGGACAGTTCTTGGGTGAGAGACAGAGATAATGTCAGGCTGGCAGGGAGGGTGTTTGCCAGCCGCCCTGGAGACCACATCACCAGCTATGGGTGGTCAGGAAGGCACCGGAGGAGTGTGTGGGCCCAGGCACGGAGGCAGTCCTTGCTGCGGCAGCGCTGCGGGCAGGTCAGGGGAGCTGCTGGTTTCCACTGCACAGTAACCAGTCACATCGATGTTTCACATTCCTGCAAGAGCAAGTGGCTCACTTCACTCTGTTGGCTCACGCTGGCCCAGTGCTGGAAGATGGACTAGCACAGCGTGCTGCAGGGAGTGTTTTTGCCCTGCAAACGAGGAAGGAAACTCCCGTCTCAAGGGTCCGTGGAGGTCCAGCGAAGAGAACCCTCTGTAGGGGTTATGAAGGTATGAGCAGGGGTGACTGTGGGGGGAGATGCTGTCTGTCCCACGTTCTCCATCATCCCTTGCCTGAAATGAATGGCAATTGCTGTAGTGCCACTTTGTGGTGAGATCGGGAACAGACACACGTACAACACCCAAACCGCCGCCGAAGTGAGGGGCTGAGACTGTGCCGGGGTGTACCTGGACTTGGCTTGGGCGCCCTGGTGCCCCCAGCCCTGCACCCAGCAGCCCCCCGGAGTGGCTCTGCATGGAGAAGGTCCCAGTCTGACTGAAGGGTGACTGATCTCAGGGTGTTCTCAGAGCTGCACCACCGCACCGCCCGGCATGTTCCCAGCCTGTAGAGCTCAAGCCTTTCCTTGGCTTCGTCCTAATGGGCATGTGACGTGGACACAAAGACCTTTTGCACTGTACCAAATAGTTCTGACTCGGTTCTGCATTCAAAATTGGGAATTGGCTGCGATGAGTAACATCTCAGACCCTGCACCTTGTCGAGGGCACTGGGGGTCAGTGAACACAGCCACCACGCTCCTCGGGACACATCGTGCCCATGGGGCTCTGCTCACGACCCTGTGCTCTGGCGACAGGTACCGCAGGAGATGCAGCAGTGCTCGGTTGCATCTATTCCTGGTGTCACAGCTAGCAGGAATAATAACAGCATACAGGAGAAGCCTGGACTTTGCTCGTTGGGCCCCAAAGTAGGTTATCTATTTTGGTTTGCTCTTCAAGTTACTGTAGTTAGGAAGGCTACTTGAACCAAAAAATGGGCCAGGCTTTATTGTCTCTTTTCTGGTATAGGCAAAAATAGCCTCTAAGAAATCATGATCTATCTAGAAGACAAGATTGACTCAACCCCCCTGAACTTCTCTTTTCTAAAGTCAGAGGTGACACTTTCTGAAGGCTGAAAGCTTATTCTCAAATCCATCCCTCAGACCCAAGCTACATGTTCAGGTGTGGGGGAGCGTGGTCATACCCACTACCACGACATCAGAGTGAATTCAATTCCCATTCCATGCCCTGTGTGCACTCAGTGCTGTTCCTGCCCATCCCACCGTGCTGGTGCAGCTCCCTGATGGCAGCAGAGTGTGGCCTCCCTGGCACCTCACCCGGAGCAGCCTGCTGCTTCCCTTAGCACGGATACATCAGGCTTCTACGTGCAGGCTCTATCTGCACAGCTCTGCTGCTCTGACACTGTCAGCCAATATTTATGTCGTTTCTTGCCCAAGAAATGTGTTTACTGAAGAAAAACATTTGCAGAGTAAAAAACAAGGCTGGTTTCACAACAGCTCCTTTGCAGTTCCTAGACTGGTAAATGTTTCCAGGAATCACACGCACAGGACTGGAAGAGCCCCGGGTTGAAGGGTCTTCATTCAAAGCCAAGGAGCCCTGAGGTGACACTGGTCATGTTGTTTGGCTGGTTTGGAGGAAGGAGAAGGGGCCATGCAAGGGTGGATGCCTCTGTGAAAAGCAAAAGAAGTGATACTGTCAACATCCAGCTTGAGCACAGGAACTAAAGTCAGGGATTGCAAGTTGGCAGAAGTGAGTGCCATCGAGGCAGCGGCATCCTCCGTGCCATGTCTCGCTTGCAACATCTCATCAGGGCAGGGTCAGATCAGGCACCAGGAACAAGTTCTTCACTGAAAGGATTATTGGGTGCTGGAACAGGCTGCCCAGGGAGGGGTTTGAATCACCAACCCTGGATGGATTTAAAAGACAGGTAGATGAGGTGCTCAGGGATATGGTTTAGCATAGGACAGGAATGGTTGGACTCGGTGAGCTTAAAGGGTTTTTCCAACCTTGTGATTCTTCCTCATGTACGTGCTGCCCTGCCAGAGCATGCACAGCATCGTGGTCAGGTCCGTACAGTTGTACAGTGCAGAAGGGACTGGTTGGGCCCAAGATCCAGCAGACAGGAGGGCTGGGAGTTTCAGGACAGCCCACGTACCTCATCCAGAAGCGTGCTCAAGCCTTGGCGCTGGCAAATGGGCGCAAACATGTAAGGCTGGAAAATTCTCCTTTTATTTCTGAATCCAGTATCACTGGGGCCGTTTGTGCAATTACCTGACAGACTCCATCAGAGATGGAGCTTTTTGGGTGCTGCTGGTTTGCGTTCCAGGATGCTCTCAGCCAACCCCGAGCCTGCAACGCAGAGTTTCAGTGAGTCCCACAGTACAACAGATATTTGCAGCATGGATGAGATTGTGGCTGAGATTTCCACAAATACCCCTATCACCTTAACACAAAAAACCCAAACCCAATAGGAAATGAATGTGTAACTTTCTAAATCCTTTGTAAGGCTTTTTGCAGTCAGGTTGTCACCACAATGCCTACAACTGAGAGTCAGGGATTTTTAATCGTTCCATTTTGCTGGTGATTTCATCTCCTCTCCTGCTTTTACAGCGCGTCCTTGTGATGGACATCCAAGGGTGTGGAGTTTGTGCCCCCACAGAAGACCTGCAGCAGAACTGTACTTGAGGAAAGCAAGTTCTGGGCAGGGAGGTAATGTGGAATTCCTGGCATAGTTCTGTGGAGCTGTCTCTGGGGACTAATGGGCTGGAACAAAGCGAAACATTTCTTCCCTCATTAGCATGTGAGGGAATGTTTCCTTTGTGCTTTGATCAGATTTTGAAAAGCAGATTGGTGCTTAATTTCAAATAACAAATGAGAAATGTTCAGGTGAAGTTAATTCTTACTCATGAGCTACGGTTTTAAGTGAGGATAATAACCAATCTTCTGTCTTAATATCGTTGGCAGTGTCACAGACCCAAAGTCCCCCCAGTCTGAATTTTCCTTGGGGTTTATGAGCATGTGATGCCTTGGGAAGGTCTGAGGAAAATAACCTCTGTGTCCATACTGTGGTATCTGACTTCTGTCCCAAGGTCATTGTCCTCAGTGTGTTTTTCAAGAGACTGTGTACAAATGGTACCAGGATTAGCAGCTTTAAAATCTGTTCTCACAAACCTTCACGTGAAATGTGGCAACAGAGAGAAAAAACTACGGGCAGAAGGCAGAATGAATGGAAACAATCCCTCTGGCTGCGTAGGGCTGGACTTGCTTCAGTTAACCCAGGGTTGTGTGCCTGTCCCCATGAGATCAGTCTCCCAGTCCCTAAAGCTTCATCAGCACAGGCTGCTGAGATACACAGGGTTACTCATTCACAGAGGCAAAGCGCAAAGCCCGGCAAGAAGCAGCTGGGTGGAGACCCAGGGCTCCTCATGGAGACACAGCAAAGTTCAGGGTGAAGCCTAGTATTTCCTGGGCAGAGCGGTGAGACCATAACAGTGTGAGCTGGATCCTCACAGGACGTGGGGGGGCATTTTGTGTCTGGGTTTTTTGAAGAGCCAGGTTTTGTAGGAGCGTGGTGGAGCAGCGGTGCTCCTGCCTCTGCTAACTGTGCCTTTCTAAGAGGTAGGAATGGTCCATGTTCAGGACCCTTAATCTGAAAGGACCGGTCTGGCCTTGGCCCCTCATTTCATTACTGGAATGGATCTCCTCAGACACGTGGGTGTTCGTTTGAAGGGGTTTGGGGTTTTCTCAGGGCACATTTTCATTTGGAAAAGGAGCAAAGCCAGTTGTGTCACCTGGATTCAAAGAACATCCCAAGGGTTATACCATGATGGCTGTGCCAGCTGTGGCAATGTGAACCAAAGCCAGCTGAAATGAAACCCAGCTTCTGAATCACATTTAACACAAATAACCCCCAATCAATACTGCAGAGTTCTGCTGGAATTTGGGGCATAGGATGTGCGTGCAGTGTGCATCCTGTTGTAGCCTTTACAAGCCCTGGAGAGCATCCCTGGCCCACCGAGGCAGTTCCCTGCCACAGCCCTGAGCGTGCCTGAAACTGGAATGGGAGCTCAGACCCACGCCCGATACCGGCAGGGAGATGGATTTCAGCTGCCGATAAGGCTCCCACCAGCCCCGCACCGCATGTGGGCTGTACGTGGGCTGTGGGGAGCTGGCTGGGGAGGCCCAGGCACAAGGTGCAGTCAGAGCTGTGGCTGCAACTGCAGAAATTCCCGAAATTCCTGCTTGGGGATGCCTGCAATGCAAAGCAGGATGTCAGCCCTGGAGAACCAGTGCCACCGCTCGCTCTCTGCCTCCACCCAGGATAGGAGCTTGCTTTTCTGTAAGGGAAATGGGTTTTACCCCAGATTTACCACAGAGGACTGGAAAATGGGGTGCTGTGAACTGGTGCTGCTCCGTGGAGGTCAACAAGGATTTAATTCCTGGGTAATTTCTGCCTTGCTTGGCAGGAGGAACTGCTGCTCTGTGACGGGCAGTGGGCATGGGGATGCTATCCCATCGGTATCATTACCTCAGCATTGTGTTTTAACAAGCTTGCATTGTCCTAATCATTGGATGCACTCTGCCAGGCACTGAATGCCTGTCTGGAGGGATGCTACCTACATGGAGGTCAACCTTTTCTGTTTCTCAAAGGTACCCTGGTTTGCACCTTTCCAGATGCTGGCAGTGTATTTGGCAGCAGTTCCTGCAGGCAGGGCCCTGCCACGGTGCTTTTACATCTCCAGGTGTTCTGCTTCTTTCAAAGTCCAACACATGCTGTCATTTAATGGAAGAAAAAAAGAGATGAGGTTTTTTCATCTGTCATCTCTTTACCACGAGGCTCTTGGTGAATGACTACAGAATTTCTGAGGGGCAGATGCAGCCCTCAGCTCCAGCGACAGGATTATATATAGTGCAGTGCAAAGCCTACCCCCCGCCTGCAAAAGCCAGGCAGTTGTTAGAGGCAGGGGAGCTTTTCTCAGGGAGTTACTAATAGAATCTTAAAATCCCAGGCTGGTCTGGGCTGGAAGGGACCCCAAGGATCAGAGAGCTCCAAACCCCTGCCACAGGCAGGGACACCAACCTCCAGGCCTGGAGCTACACAAGGTTGCCCAGGGCCCCAGCCAATCTGGCCTTGAACACCCTCAGGGATGGGGCACCGACCCCCTTTCTGGGCAGCCCCTTCCAGCCCCTCACCACTCTCTCTGCAAAGAACTTCCCCCAATAACACAAACTCCTCTTGGATTTTCTGCACTGCACTGAGCTTATAAATGTTTCTGAGGTTAAAAATAAGAGGAACAGCTCTGTCTAGTGGCAATTCCAATAACTACATCGGGTCATTATTTCTAACAGAATTCAGCCCATATGTGTTGAATCAAGTGAGTTTAAAAATAGCTGCTTGGTTTGCTTTTACACATGGCAAATGCTCCAAGTGCTTCTGGAGAGACGTTGGATAAACACGTGAGGCCATATTCTGCCATGAGTTTTCTCCCAGTTCTTTTGGGAGATTTGCTGCCTTTATTTCATTTTCACCAAAAGCAATAAAAATCCCCAACGTGTTGCCAGTCCTAGAGCTGTGGGTGCAATCTGTAAGGCCTCACGCTTTCCCAGGAGAGCTGGAGAGGGGCTGGTGCCATGGCAGGAAGGGCCAGGCCCAAGGGAATGGCCTTCAGCTGCAGGAGGGGGATGGAGAGGGGCTGGGAGGCAGAAATCCTTCCTGGGGAGGGAGGAGGCCCTGGCACAGGGTGCCCAGAGAAGCTGGGGCTGCCCCTGGATCCCTGGCAGGGTTCAAGGGCGGGTTGGATGGGGCTTGGAGCACCCTGGACTGGGGGGTGTCCCTGTGTGTGGTAGGGTGGCACTGGGGGGGGTCTGAGGTCCTTCCCATACAAACCGGTATGGGGTTCGGTGATTTTGTGGCAGGACAAGGGGGATGGAGTGAAGCTGGAGGAGGGAAGGGTTAGAGGAGAGATTGGGGGGAAGTTCTTTGCAGAGAGAGTGGTGAGGGGCTGGAACAGGCTGCCCAGAGAGGGGGTGGGTGCCCCATCCCTGGGGGTGTTGAAGGCCAGGTTGGCTGGGGCCCTGGGCAACCTTGTGTAGCTCCAGGCCTGGAGGTTGGTGTCCCTGCCTGTGGCAGGGGGTTGGAGCTCTGGGACCCTTGGGGTCCCTTCCAATCCAGACCAGGCTGGGATTCTATGACTTTATGATCTCTGAGCTGTTTGGTTTACACACAGGGCAACACAGGTGACTGATGGTACCAGGTACTCATCACCAGCAGCTTGCTGCGACCTGCAGGAAACACTACAACACTGCAAAACCGGTGAATTGCTTCACATCTCCAAAATGTCACCAAAAGGGGTGTTTTCCTTGATATATGAAAGATATTTATAAAGATGTACTTCAAGGTGTTTCATTTGGCCTCATGGTTTTGGCATTGTGTGATACATGGAGTAGGAACAAAGCCTGCTGCTCAGCTGGTGGCTGTTCTGTTAGTGGTTTGGGGGTTCTGTCTCGCAGGATGCTTCTGCAAATTCCTCCTGGGCTGAGACACATCCACAGACGCTCCAGCCTGTTGTCTGTGCCATGTCCCTCGTGTTAAGAACATGGGGCCTGGGTGGGGGAAGAAGGCTAAGTGCAGGTAGTGCAGGGAACTCTGCAGCAACATTTGAAGCTGCCAGAGAACCAAGATGGTGCCTGTGGCTGCTTCAGATGGCAAGAAATGCAGAAGTCCCTTTTCTGTAGCGTGCTCAAAGAGTATTCCCAGGTTTTCTGCAGTGTGCAAAGCCACCTTTTCTACCATTATACTGCCTGAGATATTCCAACACAGTCAAAGCAGAGAAGGCTCTGAGCATGGGCAAGGCCACAGACTGCATCTGGCTGGCATGCCCGTCCCCTCGTGCCCGTCCCCTCGTGCCCTTCCCCTCGTGCCTTCGTTCGCTCAGGCTGGTGTAAAGGCCAGGGGCTGGTGTTCCACTGGAGGGAAGGTGAAAGAGGACAGCACATGCTTCCTTTCTTTGCAGATGACATGGATATCCTGACACTTTTGGATGCAAACACTGTTAAAGCTTGAATGTTTTGAGGATCAGTTAAATGAGCTGGGCCAGCAGCTGGTTACAACCCATCTGCGCTCTGACAGGGACGACCGGGGCTGTGCATGTAGCAGTGGGTGTGAGTACTACCTCTGAGCAGAGCGTATCGCTCAGCTACTCCTCACACTCGGTCCTTCGCAGTTCCCAGGCGCTGTGGTGTTATCTCTGGTCTGTAAAGCTTTTGCAGCCTGACACCCACCTACTCGTGGTCTTGGTCTTGCTTTTCTTGCTCCATCGCAGCCAGATGAGAGGCTCTGGAAATGCAGAGCCAGCCCCTGCCCTCCTCTGCACCACCCACTTCTTCTCCACTTAATTCATTCTTAGGGAATGATTCAAAGTCCTCTTCTACTCCAGATGCTGATGGCAAAAAAGTACCTTTCTGCCAGGAGGGAAAAGGGGTGTGAAGAAGGAGTTAGTGGTGTTGGAACTATAATGGGTTTGTAGATGGGTGGTGTGTACGTGGATGTGCATCTGTGCGTAGTGCTGCCTGAGTCTGCGCCTGATGATCTCTGGTAGGTCAAAATAAGTACGCACAAATGATAAGAAAGAGATTTTCTCAAGCATTTTGGGGTAAATGTTGAGCATACTGGCCTTGTCTGGTGCCTTCAGGTTACAGGAGGGTCAAAAGCTGGAGCCTGGGGGATATGCTAGCACTTGCTCCTGCATAGGAGCAGCTCACCGTGAGAGGTGAGAGCTCCCCAGCACTGCCACGCAGACTGCAGAACAAGTGGCACAGGCCTTTCAGACTTAAAACTTTCTTGAAACAAGGGCTCTGCTTTTTCTAGGCAGGCAAGGCTTCATTTTTTTAGGATGGCAAGCAGGTAGAGAGAGCACTAAAGCTGGGACTGGCTGACAGAGCCATGTGCAGCAGGACTTTAATGTGAAGTCTAAACTTGCATGTTCCTCTGAAACCTCCAGTGAAGCCAGGAGAATTGTACAAAAGGAATGTGTTCCTGTTACATCCGTCTCCTCCCTTGCAACACCCCCGCTCCACAGCAGAGCCTGCAGCCTTGACTGGCTTTGTGCACAAGCAAAGGCTGAAGATAAGGAGACAGAATGGTAAGAGGAACCTGCAGTGGCACACTGCCCTGCCCTGAAGGAACTCGGGACTTGCTGCTTTCCCTGGAGTCTGGCTCGTCCCTGCTCTCTGCAGGTGCCTTCCCTGGGTGCCCCAGCACTGGGGGTTGTTGCCAGATCCCAGACTGAGCCACCCAAGTTCGGGTTTACAGCTCTTTTTGTCGAGCAGTTTCAAGCTGCAAGTCCTGGATCACGTCTCCTTTTTCTCATGCTCCCCTTGTGCTGGGTTTTCTTTCTTCTATCTCCTGTAATAAGTTATGACTGATTTCACTCTCCTTGGGCACCTCCCATGGTGTCTGCCTGCCAATTCCTCATGATCCCCCTGGCTCTTCTGTGCTCCCTGTGTTACTGGGCTGCCTGCCAATTCTCAGGCTTGAAACCTCAGTATTTCTAGGATCTGGTCTCTTGAGGTTGGGTTTTTAAATTTATTTCCTCTCCTATTTTAATATTTCTAGCCGTTTCTCCTCTGGCCCTGTGCTGAACTCTTTCTAGGCACAAGGAAGATTGCAGCGGTATTTCCAGCCTGACTTGTAGCACACTGGATTCAGAAGGGCAGCGCAGAGATGTGTTTAGATCTGCTGCTGGGGGCTTTATTCAGAGTGCAGGGGTCTCTCACCTGCCCCTTCAGAGAGTAAGGTCTGTAAAGAACCCAAAACACTCCAATGAGTAAAAGGGGCTAGCCACTTCCACTGGCTGCCAGGCTTCGGGAAGGCAGGAGCTGACTGGTGGCACTGTTCTGGCAGTGTTACTCTGCTCTCCCTGTGTGCTGTGAAGGGTGTTTCACTCATCTGCAGCTGAATGAGAAGCCAGTTTATGGGGGAGAAGAAATTCTGGGACTCCTTTCCATGCCACACTGTGATAAGTACTGCAGACTTGAACCAAGCGTGTCAGCTAAAACGTTCACCTCTGCCCCGCTGTACTGGCAGCTCCTGTTCTGTTCACAGACACGTTCCTCAGCCTGCCTTAAGCTCACTGGTGCTTTGAAATTCTGGTGCTCTTTTTGTGGGCCCAGTTTGTATCAAATGGCTTCTCTATATAGCAAAAAACGTGTATGTTGATAACACATAAACCAAACTGGCATGTTTTAAGATGAAATGCTCACAGTCACTCTCTCATGCTCTTCCTTTGTCTTTATTTTATCTCTATGAGACAGAGAGACACGGAGAGAGGTTCAGACCGTGGCTCTAGGAATACAAACGTACTGGCAGAGGAACTTGCCAGGCTGTACACTCACTCCAGTCTGCGTGAGAAGGCAAGGTCAGACTTAGTAGCTGGATGTACATTTTTTTCTAGGCTTGGCTTTTACCCTGCAATATTAAGGCAGTAACTTCTCATGTCCTATCTACCGACTCTAACAAAGAAATCACATGCTGGCATATACATATAGAGAGGGAAACTGGTGTTTCTCATCCTTAGGGTAGAATATTGTGCTACTGATTGATCTATTTATATATTTGTATAAACAATATGGACTTTAGTTAATGAATGGCCTTTGCAAAATGTAACCCCTTCTTTCTCCAGTCAGTCTCGAGTTGTGCAAAGTATTCACAGGACTGGAATAAACATGAGTGCTGGACTGAAAAGTGGTTTAAATTGAAGAGAAGCCTCACAACCTTCCACTGAGCTGAACTAAGCTGTATTCATATGCATTATACATATATTTGTAACCGGAGCTCTCTGCCTGTGGGGGTTTTGCATAGTAATTTTGCTCCTATCAATCACTCACGCTGTATGACTGATGGTGTGTCAGGCTCTACTCCTTTTTTCACTTGGGGTCCTATTTATAACCTCTTTGGTGATAATGTTACCCTCACAAAATTGCCTGGGTATATCTGCAGATATATCTGTACACACATACAAATATATCTGCAGATAAATCTATACTCCTGCATGTCTGTATGTGTGTATTTAAACCCACCGATTCCTTTCTACGCACACGGCTTCTGTGTGGGCAGAAAACTTCCCCTCACAGGCACTGCCCCTGAGCTGGTGTTTCTGGAGGAGGCAGGGGCTGGGGGTTGGCTCTCACACACCTCTGCCCTCTGATAGCTGATGCAGTTAAACAACCCCTTGGCCATTGTCAGCAGAGCAGGCATCCCTCGTGCAGCACTGAGTATCCATCACCAAGCCAAAACCCAACCAACAGCTCCAGATTGTGGTGGGCAAATGGTGTCTGGTCAGCTCTGCCTGCAGCCAAGCAGCCAAGCAAACGGCTTCAGTGGGGTTCCACTGCCAGCACAGTGCCCTGTACCATGGTTCCCACAGCCCCTTCAGCCCCAGGGCAGCTGACACCAGCCAGGAGGTTGATCTCTCTCTGCCAGCGGGTTCATACAAACTGGAACTGCAGCGATAACCAGTGCTGATTTCTGTTAGGGCCCCTCAGTGCTCCCTCTGTGATTGAGGGGCTTTATAAAGAACTGTTTTCTGTTTACTCTCATGCACTGCAGTTGACAGCAGTGGGGCTCTTGTTCAGTGACATGATGTTTCTCATTAATGCCAGATGTTCATCACAGCTAAACCTCTGCCGGGAATGCCAGGGAACTGTGCCTTAAGTGGAGCCTGAAATGTAAATCTCAGGGTACTGTTCTGCAGTGATTCATGTAAGCTGCTTTTCATTTGTGTGCTCCTTAAATCCCTGTACCACAGATACCCTAATCTGTGAGTATACCTGTCACTTAACATTGCTCATACTTCAAGCACTCTGCTCAGGATCACGGTGCTGCGCGGAAGCTGCAGTACATGGAGCCAGCAGGAATGTCCTACAGCCAAGCACTGCATTTTGCTGAAGGAGAAATGTGAAGGTGCCACAGACCTTGCCTGAGGGTTTGTTTGCCTGCGTGTGGCTTTCAGGAGGAGCCAGTAACTGGGCAGCAGTCCGTGCCGGGTGGCTGGTAACGGCTCAGCGGCAGGCAGGAGTGTGAGGGGAAGGCTGAGACCCACAGGTAAGGACTGTGCAGTGGAGGCACCTCAGGAGACAGCAGGAGAAGAAACCGCCCGGAGCTCAGGGTCAGTTGATGTGTTTGCTCGTTGGGTCTTTGAACTGGCTTCTCTTACTAACCGATTGTTTGCAAGTGATTTAATTGCTGGTGGAATGAATGTTCGTAGCTGCGTATCGACCGCTGTTTGAAGTGTCCTTGCAGGTTTCTGCCTCAAATATCTAGCACTAGTTCTGGAGCAAGCTAACGTGTCTATAGTGTGCTGGTCTGCAAGGAAAAATAATGTCCAGTAGTGATTGTCACACAAGATGTCTTAGCTGGAGCTCTGTTTTTTGTGGACAGAATTCAAATGGGATTGGGTCAGCGGTAATTTAGCCTGGTTAAGGATGTAGGGTTTGGAGTGTTTGATGGACTTTTACTGCTGAGCTGTGTACAGATTGAAAAGAAGAGTCAGGGACTTTGTGCAGATTAAGTGAGAACAAAACCTCATGTGTAACTCTTGTCTTTAAGCACCAGTGCAAAGGAAAGAGATAGGTAAGGAAATGCAGATCCCCGCACTAATTGCAGTGATGAATCTATAACCTCACCCTAAGGAGAGAAGTGAAGAGGGATGTGTTCAGGGTGAGTTGCTCTGGACAGATTCCTGAATCAAAGGATCTTTTCAAAACCTCAGATTGCAGCTGAGCTCAATTCACGTGCCAGGGTATAAATCCTGCCACTCACCTGATGAGAACAGTCAGGCTGACAATGACAGCTTTAGAAGGTTCTAGACTTCATATGTATTTTGCATAACAGGAAAGGATAAAAGCTGTCTTCCTTTCCTGAAAGCAATCGTGTGGATCATTCTGTGTGCAGTCCAGCACACTGCATGCTGCACATGGCTTTGGCCAGCAGGTTTGGGTGGATGCTCTCCTCGGGCCTTCTCCCCTTTACTGCAGGACAGGGGCTTTGCAGCGTGCTGCCAGCCCAGCGGCAGAGCATCGGGACCCGGTACAACACCCTGCTTCAGAGACCAAACTGGGTCGCTGTGGGGCACACGTGCTGTGTGGCTCGCCCACATCCAGCCCCCGTGAACAGTGCCACTGGCTGCGTTCAGCGACACGTGCTTGGAGATGGGTGAGCCATTGTCCACCAGCAGACAGCAGCTGGGAGGACATCTGTGTCTTAAAGGTTCTGGAAAAGTCTGGTGCTCTGGCTCAGGTCCTGGACGGGGCTCTGAAAACTTGGTCTCAGCACGATGGAGCCACATGGCTGCTTCTCTGGGGGGTGGGGGACCACAGTGTCTCCTGGAAGTTGCTGATGGACCGACCGAGCTGCTGTCCTGTCTGAGTCCAGTGCTGCAGCAGGCAAAGGACAGAGCCTGAAAGAAACTTCCTCTCAAACCATGGAAATCAAAACAGAGGCCTTATTTATTAAAATGATTGCATCATGTATTAATTTTCTCTGCCTGTGAGTACAGGATTTGGGACTGCCTGTTCTTCACTTGTTTTTCCACATCTCAGTCTCCCTCCAGTCAGGTTGTGTTCCATCCACATCCTTTTCCCTGTAAGAACACAGTGTCTGCTGAGGAGTAGCTCTATAAAAGAAATTCCTCCCTAAGGCAGGACACTTGTGCTCTTTGTCTGACCTTTAATAGGTGCTGGAATGGCTGAAATAATTCCCCAGTATTTTTTGGAATCTTAGCAACTCTCCCTGCTGTAGGAGCTGTTAGTGTGTTTGGAAAGGACACTTTACTGGTCTTACTCCTTGGGGAGTGCACAGCCTGTGACAGCATTTGTCACAAAGGGACATGTAAATCTATTCTGTTCCATGTCTCCAGAGCAGCTTTCCACTTCTCTGGAGAAAACAAGAAGGGACAAAATGTGCAGGAAGTGTGAGCGAAATGAGAGTGTCCAGGCTGGCAGAGAAAGTGGATCTCCTTTTTAAAACCAGAAAGAAAGTCTTGCAGTCTCTCCTGGCTTCAGAAGTTGCCTCCTCACTTGTTCATGTGGCTCCGTTCTAGCTGCCAGCTTGGCTGCCTCTGGTGAGCTTGGGAAGAGCTTTTCATCCTGCAGTTTTTAAATACAGAACTAAAACCACGCTGAGCTTTTCTTGTGCCCTGACAAGAGCTTTTCTGTGTGTGCAGTAGCTGCCCTGCATTTGCTATCTTGTTCTCTAGTCCTGGGCACAGCTCTGTGTGCTTTAGCAGTATGCTGCACTCCCACCCTGGCAGCACCCCTCGTTGCTGGGAGCTTCTGGAAGGAGCAGCCTGGTTTGGGATTCATCTTTTGCCTGGCCTCCTTTTGCGTGAATGAGAGGAATAGCTGTTCCCTTTGGGAGGGAAAGACATGATGGAAAATAGTACCCATCCTCCCCGATAAGAGACCTCGGAGTCTTTGCTGGGACAAGGCAGCCATGAGTACTGGTGCTTCCCCAGACTGTACTGTGCATATCTGCCTACAGTCAGACACCCTCAACCTCTGCTGCTCTGCCCAGCAGGTCTGGAGCTACACCCAGCACGCAGGGTACCCTCAGCAGGTACTATTGAGGATGGCTTGAGAAGAGTAATCCACGACAGAGGGGTTTCTCAGGCAGCTATTTTGTTGAGAAAGGCGGGTGTGAGTCTATGCATACACACAGGTAGGAGACTAATGCAAATAAACATCCTAAAGGAAGAACAGAACTTCCTTTCCCTTAGCTTGCTCTGGGTGAAGCATGCCCACATGCTGGGCATTGCTTTGTACCTCTCCTGAGAGTCTGAGTAAAGAAATCAAGAGGTGAATGGGCACAAAGGCAGAGCTCCCCTTTCAGCCCTGTTTCCTTTGGGGTGGCTCTGTCATTCCACAGGCTCACACAGCCCTGCCAAGGGCTCTGGAATCCTTTCGGTACAGCTTGTTGGCAGCTTCTCCAGTGCTCCCGTCCTTGGCAGGCGGGATGCAGCCCTTTGGTGTGCCCTCTCTGCTCTGGGGATGTTTCTGTCTGTGTGGGAGCAGTGCAGGGACATTGGTCCCTGTTCCCCATTCCTGCCCACACACCTTTCGCTGAGCCCGAGTCTCTGCTGGTTTTGAGCAGGAACAGCTTCATGTGAAAGTGAGCCTGGCAAAGGCAAGTAGCTGTGGATGCTGTGGGTGACTGTGGACAGCAGGTGGATGGATCACTAGGGAAAAAATAAGCCCATTTATGTATATAACCATATATGGTTAATAATGCATCTAAAATGCCCAACTAATTAATGAAGAGAAGTGTGCAGAATCAAAGCAGCGTTCACTCCTAACAAATGCATCCCGCTCCCCCGTTTCTGCGATGGACACCAGTGTGTGTTGCCCCCAGTACAGACCGTGGCCCCATTTCCATTTGGACTGGCAGAGTGGGGCCAGGGCATTTACCCAGTCCCCTGGCTCCTGCTCACCTCCCTTCGGCAGGGTGAGCACTGCCAACGGAATCTGAGCAGGTGGTACCACAGGGATGGGATTCCCTGTACGTGGATGCAGCCAAAGGCTCGCGATTTACATGATTTTCCATTTTTAATGGGTTGAGGCCATGCTTGTGCTTTCCTCTAGGAAGAAAGAACCAGAGCTGTACTTCATGAAGAAGGTGACTGATAAGCTTTGAGATAGTTTGGGCTGATCTAAACAGGCATCATCTATGTTGGGAGCAGAGTAGCTGCCATCTGCTGCTCCGAGTTTTTTGAAGCCTCTGCCATTAGTGAAACATGGTGGAAAAAGTACTCATATGGGGTTAATAAAAGGCTTCACAAGGTCTTGCAGGATTAGGATGTGTGTAACTAGGAAGACTTTCTTCACCATTGCCTTCTCCTTTCTGTATCAATTCCCTGTTTGGAGAGACCTTCACATGACAAAGGCAGATTTTTAAACCGAAGATCTGATCTCCCTGCTGTGTTTGAGCTGTGTAGGTGGTGATGTGAAATAGGGGAAAACTGAGAAACCTTTCTTTCCCCTCTCCTGCTCCCATACTATGTGTTTCAAAATACAAAGTGTATAGAATGCCAGATATATTTGTACTGTAAGGTGCAGTGATGCAAGGAGTTTATTAAAACAGGTATGGCCTGTTGTTAAAATAGTTTTCTTTGTGAAATCATAACCATGACTTAAATCATTGAAATCAGAATGGAATTTGACTGTGCAAAGGGCAAAGAAAGATTTATAATTGTCTTGTAATTTAAATTAAGCTTTCCCTCCAAGTAGGACTTGGTGAGAAAGCTATTTTTAGACCTCTTCTGTTGTAAGACAGCACACTTCCAGTACATCTCCCCTGTTTCAAAGATCAGCTTTCCAAACTGGTGTGATAGAAGCTTCCTCCTCCATTTTCCCCCCAGTTGGAAGTGGCTCAGTTCTTGCAGCTTTAGTTTTGGATGGCCAGTCACACTAAGTAGCTTGGTCCAAGAATATTAGTGTGGTTGTTTTCATTGAGATGGGACCGTTCAGCTAATGGTTTGTGTGAAGCAAAGACAGATGCTCGCCGTGAGGCTTGCTGGCCTGTCATAACAATCTGGAGTATTTCAAGCATTTCTAGGCTTTCACGGACAAGGATAAGAACATCTGCAGCTGGCTGTCCTTTCTAACATCTCTTACCGCTGGCTTAAACATTCCTCATGGAATTCTCAGGAGATTTGGGAAGGGCTCTTTAAACTGATTAGCTGTAGCATGACACCTAGCAGGCTGTCCTGTGCAGAATCACCCATGCAGCAGTGATGAGCTCGGTGGAGCTGGTCTCACGTTCTGCCTTCCCTTCAGCCAGGATCTGAGCATTTCCAGTTCTCAGGGCTCTGGTGGCTGTCACAGAATCGGTGTCCTTTGCTCAGCAGTGCAGCAGTGAATGTTATCATTAATAAAGTTAACCATCAACAGCAAAGAGAAGAGAATCAGGGTACAAGAGGAAGGATTGTGCGTCTGCTTCGTTAAGGCATATGCATGTCTGTGTTCTGCCAGAAGCTTTCATACATTTATTTAGTGTTTTGATTTGTTCTATGGAACGTTGGCTCCTCTAACAAGTTATTTATTTTTATCTCACTAAAAAATGAAGTTTAAAAAAAGCTCTCATGCTGTTTGTCGTGGAGGACAGTTGATCTGCACTTGCTCTTTCTCTAGACAGCCTCAGCTGAGTGCAGAAGGTGCTGCAGGACTGCCCTCCACATCTACCTAAGTGCTGAACTGTAATGTGTGCTGTATTCCCGCTGGATGCACTTGAATCTGTTTAAACCTGGCATGTACAAGTTCAGCTTAAAAACTAATTCTAAACCAGCAAACTCATTTAGCAGCATTTACCAGGGAGTTTGGGCGGGATTAACTGAATGGATTTTAGGGAATCGTTAGTTACCCAGCTGGAGAGGTGTGGATTGTGCCACAGCTCAGCCTGTAATGTAAGGCCAAATTCCTTTCCTCTGAGCTTTGCTGTAAGGCTGCTGCCAAGTCACGAGAGTCCGTAAAGGCAGAGGCAGAGTAGCGCTCCCTAACACCCAGAGACACTGGCTGGCTGGAGAAGCGTCCTGCTTGACAGAACGTGACCGTGCCGTTCAGCACCAGGGAGTTCCCTGTTTTCCAGTGTTTGTATCTGAGGCTTAACATCCCTGAGCAAGGTCTTAAAACCCCTGCTCTTACCAGAGAGCCTGTGCCACTCAAACTGAGATGACCAAGATCATTTGTTTCGGTTATTTCGCTGCTTGAACTGATTCTGATTGAGAGCGAGCAGGTACCAAGCTCGGTAAACTGGCTCGTGACACAGGTTCTCCGGTAGAGAGAAAAGCACGTGCTCTGTTTCCTTGTGGCTACTGGCCTTTATCACAGAGAAACCAAGACATAAATCACAGGTTTAAAGTTTTTTCTATTGCTTTCAGACTGTATTTTAAAGTATTTCCAGCCACTTGATTTGTCTTTCATCCCCAGAGAAACTTTGACTGAAGCTGCAAATGAGACCTGAGCACTTAGACACCACACACGATCCAGACACAAGTATTTAACAGCACGGAGATCGCTGGGGTGATGCCAGCTGTGAAGAGACATTCTTGCTGTATGTGTGTGCACCTTAATCCACTCTTATCCTTCCTTCCTCTGTGCCCCGGAGGAGCAAAAGAACTCCCTACAAAATATGGAGTATCAGCCTGTAAACTAAAAACCCAAAGCACAGCTGGTAAGACCATGGACCAATACGAGCAGTGTCATACCAGGACCCCCAACACACAGAGCTCCTGCTGATCACTCAGAACACCACAGAGTGTTGTCACCTACACTGTAAAACCACCGAGAAGTCTCAGAAGTCTCACTCAAATGCCTTTCCCAGCTCCTCAGAGCTCCAGAGTTGCTGCTCAGCGTAATGGACCATGTTGAGGTGACATGCCAGTGCACCTCCTGTTTTGTTCCCACGGCCATCGAGTGAGCCTGTGTTCACTTCAGGTTCTTGTGAGGCCTGTACAAAGCCAGCGGGACTCTGCTGAGTGAGTCCTTCTCCTCTGAGAAAGACTCTCTCCTGGTAAAGCTCTTCCCAACTAGGAAAAGTATGTGGACTGAGCAGCCTGCTCTCCATTAGGCTCACGCTGGCCAGCTGACCTGCCGCAGTGAGTACATTGGCGTGACTGTCGTGCTTAGTTTTCCCAGAGTAACTTGAAAGGTATTTAAACTCTTTATTAACATTTATGGAACAGCTTACTCTCCAGCTATGCTGGGCACTGTTTCTGCTCGCTCTGGGGCCAGCACTGCCTCTCAGGAAGAATCGGAAGAATTTCAAGGTCTTGATCACCTTCAGTTTGATTTAACAGATAAAATTAGTCTGTGGCTAATTTTAAAACCACAGATAAATGTTTTGTCTAAGGGGACTTGCTTCACAGATAAAATTACTGCCCTCAGACAAATGTACTACCCAGGCAGAGTGCACCAGCCGTCCTCCTTCAGACAGAGGCCTCTGGCAATGCGGTACTTTGTCCATCCATTTCTGCCCTCCCTTCTGAATCCAGAGTTGTTCTCTTCTGGGATTCTGTTCTGGGCTCGCCAGGTGTCTCCAGTCCCATCTTCTCTCTCTTTAGTCTTGTTAGAAGGAAGGGCTGTATGAGTTCTCTGACTCCTGAGAATACCGTTTATGTACCCCCTCTCCTCTCTGCCTTCCTCATCACTGCACCCCCCAGTTGCCAGAGCCCCATTTACAAACCATGCAGTGAACATCTTCATCAGTTGTCCTTCAGGTGCTGAGACCTGGGCAAGCCCATTACCGTGTCAGTCTGCCGAGCCATCAGCCCGTGCTGTGCTGCAGCAGGAGGAGGTACTTCCTGCTGTCTTGCAGCCAGAGGTGTGGTGCTGACAATTCTGTGTATGAAAATAAACACAAGTGTGGCTTTGAGGTTGTTGCTTTTGAGCGTTGTCTGCTCTGAGCACACCCGGCTGGAGAGCAGATCTGCAAGGACAGCTGGAGATCTCCTTTCTGCAGGACAGAGCTCTGGTGTTGCCAGTTTCGTGCTTCTTACTGCAGCAGTGATGTAGCAGAAGTGGGGCTGAAGTATGTAACTTGCTGGCTAGTCCTCCGTGTAATGACTCCTGGCTGGTCATGGGCAGGTCCTTCATGTCTTCATGGCTTGGCAGTGACTTGGGGAGAATGGTCCTGACCATAGTGCGATGGTGGCACTCAAGCTGAGCAGGTACTATGACAAATACTCCAAAGAGATGTTCAAGTTGCTTAGTTAATGGTTGTGCATTCAACACAGAGGTGCTACATCTAAGTGCTGAGGTGTGCTTGGGGGCTTGGTGACCTTGTTTTATAGACACACACATAGCCCCTTGTGTCATTTAAGTATGAGAATTGTTCTGGTAGAGCTGTACGGGTTCTTGTTCGCTGTCTATCTGATTGTGCTCACTACTAACAGTCTCCTATCTTAATTAACACAAAGTTATTTGAGAACATTATTACAGAAGGGCTTATTGTCAGAAGGAAGAGCATCAGTTCTGAAAATGGTGGGGTAGGGGATGAGAAAATGGAAGGTTCCTCTGGTACCTGTCTTCTTTCTATGGGATCTTCTGAGAAGCAGAGATAAAATTGAATTTCAAGTTCTCCCTGGTAGATCAGGAAATGAGTCAAAGCCAAAGTGAGGGATGAAAATGGACTTGGATAATATCATAGAATCATCATCAAATCCCACTGGTCTGGGTTGGAAGGGACCCCAAGGAGCACAGAGCTCCAACCCCCTGCCACAGGCAGGGACACCAACCTCCAGGCCTGGAGCTACACAAGGTTGCCCAGGGCCCCAGCCAACCTGGCCTTGATATGACAGAAAGTATTCCCAAGTGAGAAGAACTCTTAAGTGACTGCTAGAAAACAAGCATAAATCTGACTGGGAGGCAACTGTAGAAAACTTGAGGCTAGAGAAACCATATAGCTGAATATTGGCATGCACACCAGGCTAAATCCTACCAATTAAAATGTGTTTGGGCTAATGAGTGGGTTCAGAGTTGAATCAGGAACACTTCTAATAACTCAAAGAGGAAAGATAATAACAGATGTGCCAGTTTCTCAGAATGTTTAGGAAAGGAATAGTTGTACATAAACTGCTCTTGACCCAAACAAACAGCAAAGGTTCCAGACTGACTCCTCCTGCACTTCTTGTGCACAGCATGCTGTGGGTAGAGGAGCTGCTGAAATCTGGGAATGCTGCTCACCAGGTACGTGGGGAATCCTGTCAGACTCACGGCCAGTTACTCACGTCCAGTCAGTCCCTTTGCAGCCAGACTCAAGGTCTGGTCCAAGTCAGTAATGAAGCTCCCACAGCCTTTTGCAGAACCAGGGGCTCACCCGTTACGCACAGTTTCCACTGAAGGAACTGCAGCCAAGAAGCGAAGTGAAGCGAAGCATGGAATCTGAATGCAGAGAGTACTAGTGGGAAACTGGAATTTAAGGAGAAAAGGCACACTGCAGAGTTACAGCTCGTTAGGGAAAAACAGATAGGAGCTTCCAGGCCCCACACTCCAGATTTTCTCACTTTCTGTTGCCATGGCTTCATAAAGTTCCAGCATTTTAATGCAGCAAAGGGGTGGTCTGGTACGTAACTGTGGGTTACTTAGTTGTCCAGTCACTTGAACCTAAACTAGGCTCAGCCCCTCCAAAAATCAGCCCGATTTAAGTGAGGCATTCAGCTGAGGTATCCAACCTGAGGGATTCAGGTTTGACAGTCTCAGCCTCCACTTACAGGATCCAGCCCATCTGCAGAGGTGGGGGCACTAAGTCCTGTGGAGTTAGCTGGGACGTAGGGCCAGCAGCCAGCAGTGGGCAAGGGGAACCATGTGCATGAACGAGAGTGGTGAATCCCACCCATAAATGATTAGCTGTTGTCAAGGAAGCAGATCAAAACCAGAGTGGTTCTCCAGAGTTAGAAAAAATATTCTGTATGAGCAGGATGTTCACTCATTTAAATAGGAAAAAACCTCCAAACTTAAAGAGTCAGAGGCAGCTCTTTGGAGACATCCCCACAGGAATGATCTCTCTTCCTCCTGTCACTTGTTCAGGCATTTCCTGTGCAATGTGCAGACAAGGAAAGAATAAAGAAAGAGCAGACATAGAGAACAGCATCCTTCAGCTGCAAAGAGGTGTTTTTGCAGGCTCCCAGGCTTGCTTTAGTTTCTCATAGCAACCACAGAATGTCTTCAGCAATGGCAAGCAATGTTTCCATCCTTTTGTTAGGAAATGTTTGAAATACCTTATCTTCCTGCTGAGCTCTTTAAATAGCAACATCTTAAGAACTATAACGATGGGTTAAAAGAGTTTATATCTACATTTCTCAGAGTCTTTTCCTTAACTGTTCTCCTACAGAAAGGATGTTCTTAGAATTACCGGGTTGAAATTCACTGTCAGAATTTCAAACATATAAATGGAATCCTAAAACTGGGAAAACAAGGTGTATGAATAAAGTGGAGGTGAAGGGACCCAGTTTTCAGTTTCACAGTTCTTCAAAGTTCAGATTCATTTCACATTCACTGAACAAAACTTAGAACTAGATGTAACTTTGGGAAGGTTTGGTGCCCTGTTACAGAAGTCACCTCCTTTAGCAGCAGGCACGCTGATCCCACTGGACCCAGTTACCTGCACTGATGGTACAACAACATTATGAACTTCATTGGAAAATAAAAAGTAACAGCAAAGGAGGACACAGAATTCAAGCAAGGCAGGAAATGGTTCCCACATCAAAATGTGAAACAGCACATAGACAAAATTGGGTTAAGATACTGAAATCTCCAGTACCTCTGCTGTAAGTCCCAGGCACCTCTACAAACGATGGAGCTGCCCGTGGCCACCTCTGCTCACGGTAGCTGATCTCTGGACCCAGATCTGAGGCCATAAGTGAATCAGCTTCATCAGGAATATTGCTCTAGAAGTTTCTGGGTAACATCAGCTTAAGTGTTAGTAAACAGAAGGTTACTTTCAGGATGGTGCAGACAGGATTTGTGTTACAGAATGAAAGCAGGACCAGCGCCTCAGCCCCCAGCCACCCTTCTCGGTCTGCCTCCTCTTCTGCTGCTGCTGCTCTGTTCCAAGCTACTCCCAGTTTAACAGTAAAAATAGCATCTTGTTTCAGCTCTGATACTCCATGAGCTTTAACAGGTTCATTATTACTGCAGTACAATGTGGTTTGGTTTTCCACTAAAGGCTTTTAGTTAATGCTGAAAAGCTTTCTGCTCTCCTGCTGCTGACTTTAACAGCAGAAAAAAAAGAGAAGACAAATCATTTAAAAACCTATTGTCTGCTGCCTTTGATGGCTTTCTAGTTCAAATTTAGCTGAGCAGTATTCAGAGCAAAATCTCTCACAGTCTTCAGTGGTACAGAAAAGAAAGGGGGTCTGGGAAGGCTCTCCCTCTCTTTGTGGCAGGGCTGTAAGTGCATTGAGATCCCTGGTGTTGCTGGAGTAACAAGTGTCCTCGTGGTAACGCCGCTGCTCTGGCTGGCAAGAAGCTCTGCTCCCTTGTAGTTATGTCCCTGCCAGAGGGGAGAACACAGTAACATGAGTATTCACTAGTGGCCTGGCTCCATCACGCTTCCAGCTCCTCTTTTCTTTTCTTCAGTGTGTGGTGACCTCTGTCCCTCCTGTTGTGGTGGTAGGCCTCTGGTGGGACAGAAGAGTCTTATTCCTCCATGCGTGCTAATCATGAGACAGGGACTCGGGCTGAACAGCTGGCTCTTTTTCAGCCCACTGTAAACAGACTGCCTGAACTCTTGAAGAGAGGAGTTTGAGAAGAAATTTATGGATGGGAATATTCCCTGGCTGCTGGTTAGCACAGACAGGACGTGCAGTCGATTGCACTGCAGATCAGAGAGCAGAGAGGTGCTTCCCCTTCACCTCCGCTTGCCTGCACAGAAGGGGACGGGTGCTGTGGCAAAGAGCTGTGACCCCAAACAGCAGTGAAGCTCCTTGGTGCTTCAGGCTGGTTTGGGGAAGGGGCAGTTTCCAGAGCATCGCAACCCACAGCACTGCACGGGAGTGGTTTCTGCTGCAGTGGGTTTCCCCTGGCACAGGTCCTGGTTTCAGGATCTCCATCCGTACAACTGCGTATGTGAGAGCACTGATATGAGTGTGAGTTAGGGACAGCAAACAGCATTAACCCAGTTCATTCGAAAACATCAAATTACAGGTGTTTCCTGGACATCTCTAGGGTGCAGACTGCCAGACAGCTGGAGCTGGAAGTCAGATTTCTGATGGTTTAGCAATTGAACACAGAAAGTGGCCAAGTGTTTTTCTTCTTCCTCTGTCGTTTGCTGGAAAGCAGAGGCCCAGCTCTGAGGTTTTACAGATCTCCTGTACATTACCACAGAACATTTAATTTGATTTTTACACAAAAAAACTATATATTAACCCAGTAATGTTTCCAAAGCTGTGCTTAATCTTACTGCTACTTGTTGCTTTTTGTCTTGAGAGAATCTCCCCTGTGTCTAAGTGACAAGACACCGTGCAAGCGCTTAGGCCGTTTGCCCCAGCTAGGAAATGGTGGATTGACTCTAAATCTTCACTGGTAAATGCCAAGGCCGTTAACTGGAGGGCCCCGACTGCCATGATGACATGGCTGAAGGCGTCCCTGCCTCGTGTTGTGGGGCCCCATGGAAGGACATGCTGTCCCTGCCCGTGCTGCGCTCATGTCAGGCTTCTGCGCTTCGAGAGAGGTGCCTCTGTGGCCTTACACCCAGACCTGCCTTAGTCCGGGGCACTAATAACAACCGATACTTCTCCTTCTCCTGACTGGTCCTGTGGGTTTCTGTGTCTGGGGATGGCGATGCCATTGCGAGGGGTTTATGTGTTTTTACCTCGTGTGGAATCAAACACGGAGGCGGCTGTTCAGACACACAAACTGCTCCTGGGATTGCGTCATGGTTAATAGCTGTATGTAAGAGCCTAATCTTGTCAAAGCTCATTACCTCGGTTATTAATAATTGGGATTTATGAGTTAAGGAAAATGCTGTGACTGTGTCCAATTCCTGGCAATTTCATGTGGAAAGTCAGGAGATAATCTCAGAAACAATCCTGTCTGTGAGCTGTCTCTGCAGTTAAGACATGAGGCTGTTCTACCCCAAGCGAGGACCAGAATTAGCCTTTTAGGTAATGCCTCTGGCTTTTCTGTGGGGGCTGTGGCTGTTTGAGGCCAGCATGGGCATTTCAAGTTTTGTCCCATCTGTGGGACAGGCAAAAGTGTCGATTTTATTTCCATTGGGCTTTGCTCAGTGTTATTCTCAGCAGGATTTTTTCTTTTCCTGGGTTTTTCTGGCAGGAGGAGGACTCCATCTGAAGTTTATGTGCGTGTGTATGTGGTTGGCTGTTCCTAATGTTCCCTTCCAGATTTTTTTCTGTTTACTACCTCCTGAACAGGCTTAGTGTAAATAATACTTGTAATATCTTTTAGAAGATAATAGACCACTTTAAATGTACCTTTCTTTTTTTTTTTCCCTGATTCAGTCATAGATGAGCTCTTGCCAGTCTGGAGAGGTGTTGGGCCTGACAAAGCTCTTGCTGCTCCCACCTATTTGCCCATTTCCTGAAGCTCCTGGAATGACCAGACTGTTTCACCCCTAATTAGGGTGCAGAAAACCAGGGAGTGAAGGTCCCGGTTAATGGGAATAGGTACGTGCCACACATCTGAGGTTAAGAGGAGTAAGTACATGCCACATGTCCTTTAGTCCAGAGCACTGGCTGCCAGCACCATCCCAGGCTGGGGCTGAGCCTGGGCTCCAGCATGCTCCAGCTGCCAAGGATGGATGTCCGCCTGGACTGAGGTGTCGCACAGCAGCAGGAATCACACCTGGATTTGACCTTTTATGCGTTCGAGGTAAGCCCGACAAATAACAATGCCGTTTCGCGGTCCGGCACTCGGGCGGCATTCTAAATCACCAGCCCCCGGCCTCTGGAACAAGGAGATGGCACAGGGCCGAGGGGCCGGGTCAGCGTACGGGCGGCTCCGCTCCTGAGTCCGACCCAAACCTCTTCCCTGCCGGCAGGGCGCCTGCTGGGCCTTCGGGGGGGAAGAGGCTCCGGAGGTCGCCCCGCTCTCCCCTCGCTGAGCTGCTTTGGTTCGGGTTTCGCCGGGGCGTGACCCCGGCTATCCCTGCCGCCCCCTGGGTTCCTCCACGGCCACGCCGCCGGCCGCGGCCCTTGGTCCGTGTTCCCTTCGCTGAGGACGGGCAGCGGCCGGACCGGCCCTGCGAGACCCGCGCCCTGCGCTGCCCAGCGCTGGGCGGGGGCGGAGGGCAGGGGAGGGGCCCGGCCCGGCAGTGCCCGCGGCCGCTGGTGGAAGCCTGCGGGAGGTTCGCGTGCCGCGCTCCGCCTCAGCCGCGCCGCAGGTGGGGCGGGGAAGGGAAGCGAAGCGAAGGAGGTGGCGGCGGCCGTGTCCATCGCCCCCGGGGGCGCTGCGATGAGGTGAGGCGAGGCGAGGCGAGGCACAGCCAGGCCAAGACAGGCCCTGGGCGCTGCGGGCGGCGGACAGTGAGCGGGAACGGGCCCTTCCATCCCCGGCTCGGCGCCGGCTCCGCGCAGGTGGGAGCGGCAGGCAGCGCGGCTGGGGGCGGGTGCGAGTGCGAGCCGGGGGTGTGCCCGCACTGCCGCGCCCGGCCCGCGCTGGCCCGGTGCCCGCCGCCGGGGGAGCGGCGCTGCCCGCCGCGCCCGTGGGGCTGCCGGGGCCCGAGGAGCGGCGCCGGCGGCGTCCCCTTGGCCGGGCTGCGAGAGCGGGCGGTGGCGGGCAGCAGCGAGGGGCGGGAGGCGCCGCCTCCCTCCCCCCCGGAGGTCGCGGCGGCCCCGCGGAGCGGGCGATGGATGGGGCGGGCGAGGCGGATCTCTCCGGCGACGAGGCGGCGCCGCGGTGGAGGACGAGGTCGGCCCCCCGGCCGCGGCCCCGCGCCTGGAGCAAGCCCCGACCCCAGTCGTACCAGACCCCCAACGGCGTGCTCTTCACCGACTTCCCCGTGGAGGACAGGTGCACCTTCACCGTGACTCAGCCTGCCGGCACCGTCAGCGCCCGCCCGGGCAACGGAGCGCTCCGCAGGGGCCCCTCGTTCGTCGGCGACGGCATGGGGCCGGCGTCCAACGGGAAGGAACAGCCTCCAGCCCGCCAGGCCGCCCCCCCAGCTGCCCCCTGCGCGCTGCCCTCAGGCGCTGCCTCTGGTTTCCAGCGTCTCCGAGGGCTCCGCGGCCGGCGGCGCGGTCACGGCGGCTGGCAGCGTGCAGGGCCGTGCCCCGGGGAGCCCCCGCCAGCGGGAGCGGGTTGCTCTTCCAGCCAGCCCGCAGCCCTCGCCGGCCCCCAGTAACAGGGAGGCGGCGGCGCTGCCCCCGCGGTGCGACCGGGATTCGAGGGTGTCAGAAACGGTGCCGTCGGGCCGGCCCGTGCTGTCCCCGGCCATGTCTCCCGAGCACGGAGTCGCTCCTGAAAGGCCCGCGTCCCCTCCGGACCAGCCCGTGGTGCTGAGCACCAACAGCCCCGCCGCTCTCAAGGTGGGCACGCAGCAGATCATTCCCAAGAGCTTGGCTTCCGAGATAAAGGCGACGAGCAAAGCCAACAGCCAGAGCGCCGAGACGAGCAGGAGGGTGCTGAAGGTGCGCAGCATGGTGGAGAGCCTCAGCCTGCCTTTGGTGGCCGATGCTGAGGAGGAGGCTGAAGGCGACCTGGACAGCCCGGGCACCCTGCGGCGCGGCCTGAGGTCCACGTCCTACCGCCGGGCCGTGGTGAGCGGCGTGGACTTTGATGGCTCTTCCAACTTCAAGAAGAAAAACAGAATGTCCCAGCCCCTGCTTAAAGCGGTTGTTGAAGACAAAGAGAAGTTTTCGAGCCTGGGGAGGATGAAGGTAAGTTGTGCCGGTCGCGCTGAGTCCAACAGTGTGTACGGGCCGCACAGGAGCAGCATTTGCAGTTAGTTTTCCCTAAGTGATGGGCTTTTCACTGCTTCTCGCCACCACAAAGCCTTTGTAGCTAGCCATGGGTCCCACCATCGCTCACAAGTGATTTCAGAGTTCAGCAGTGAGGTGTCAGGGCAGCTCGGAGCCGGGCTGGGGGAGCTTCACGCATCGCCTGCCGCATTGCCCAGCACTCCTCTTCCTCACGCTCCTCTTCCTCACACTCCGGCTGATGGTTTGAAACCTGTTTCACAGTAGGGAGTAAACGGGGAAAAAAAAAGAGTCATTAACTTAATATTAAGTGCCTGCTAGAGTAAACAGACTGACAGAAAAATTACCTTCCTTCCTCCCCGAGACTTGAGTTTTAAAGTACTTTCTAACACCAGAGAGTGATTGATTTTTTTTAATTGATAGAGGCCACTTCAGGTATCCTATTGTAGCGTAGTTTCAATGTCTGCAAGCACTAAAAACATGCAGAATGCCTGTTTTTAATTGTAGTCCCTCAGATTTATACTGACTGATAATATATTAAATGATAAAGACTTGCTGAAAATACTCTCTTGCTCGAACATACATTGTAAACTTGCATTTCCATCTTTTTACGTACACCTTTTAAATTGAAAAACCCAAACTGTTGGCAGAGTTCTGCGACTGGACCTGTGTAACACAGTACTTCAGGCTGAGGGCTAATGCTGTAGCTATTAAAGTAATTAATCAGCTTTATGATGGTTTTCAGCCAAATCAAAAGTTATGGTTATGGAAACTTGAGTGAAAGTTCTTCAAGTAGGGAAATAGTAGAGCCAATTGTGAACCACTGAGTGGGGAGGTGGTTGGGTTGGTGTGGTTGGTAGTAGACTTTAATAGGAGGCTATGAGAGAGGAGGACGTGATGTCCTGACTTTACACACAGAACTCTGCTAGGAGCACAGAACTTGTTGCACCAAACCAGCTGTTCTGTTTCAAAGGGTTGTTTTGGTCTCAAAACGTTAGTTTATAAAATACTTAATGTGGTGGCTCTTAGCAGAGTGTGTGGAGAGCCAGCCCCCCTCACCCCGGGTCCCCCCAGGAAAGTCCCCTGGCAGGGGGATGAGTTTCGGGCTCGCTGACCCCCACACAGCTCGTGTCCTGTCCTCTGGAAACACGGGACAGACCCAGCGCTGGGGACATGTATGTGTGAGCAGCGCACGAGGGGCGGGGAACTGGAGGAGCTTTTCACTTTCTGTGATGAAGCAATTGTGTTCATGAGTACTTGTCCCGTGCCAGGAGTTTATAGATCAGGGCCTGCTAATAACAGCAGCTCCTGTTACTGTCGGTTATTTTGCATTGTTCTTTAACAAGTGTTTTTCTCTCTCCTGTTTGAATTAGAAGAAAATGCTAAAGGGACAAGGGACATTCGATGGGGAAGGTAAGCCCGTTTCTGTTCAGGCTTGATAACATGCTCAGTCACAGGAGGCATTAGCTTCATTTTGCACACTTCTTTTGTACCTACTCAGAGACTTAAGGACCTTGTCTTCCAGTAAACTGCCTAAAGTACAGAACCGTGTCTGATACTAGACATACTTGAGGGAGTATTTTCCAGAGTATAGGATAGCAGGTTAAAAATGGGGGGGTTGTTTGAAGGGCTTCTTTTCATCTTCAGCTCCTGCCCCTCCTCATAGCTGTGCTGATGGATGTGTCTGTCTCAGGCCCTGCAGTAGCAGAGGGGGCCCGTTCCCCTGGTTGGGACTCCCTCCTGCCCCTTCCCCCCACGCTGCCCAGGTGCAGGACGCTGGGACTGCCTCTTGCCCCTTCCCCCCATGCTGCCCAGGTGCAGGACGTTGGGACTGCCTCCTGCCCCTTCTCCCTCACTCTGCCCAGGTGCAGGCCGTAGCTTTTGTGGGTCAGCTGGTGGGTTTTTGGGTCAACTCTTGCAGCAGGCGCCTGGGTTGTTATTCTCCGAGTTGATGGTTTGTGCAGCTGTTTCTCTCCCTTCCTCATAAGGCAAGGGTGCTGGGGTGAATTCCTTGGCTTGCTAATGCTTTTCTTTTCCTGCTATCCAGGCTTCAAGTTTAAGTGTCAAAAAAACACTGTCCATGTATCTGCTCTTTTATGGTGCTCATTAATTCTGGGCTTTTCCAAGTTTGCTGCTTTTCCCAGTATTTCAACAAGAAAAAATTCTTTCCTGGCTAGGAGTCCATGGAAGTTTCATTATAATAACTGCTACTCTCTTGGCTTTTCTCTACTTAATGCCTCCTTAAGGTCCTCTCAGCTGCCGTGTTACCTTCCTTTTCTTCTTGTTTCTATTTCCAAACCTTCCCACTTTGTTCTATTTCATCACTCCCTACCTTACTCTTACTTTAATCCTTTCTCACACCACTGTCCCTGATGACGTCTTCTAGATTCCCTTCCAGTGGCTCCCTCCTCTCTTGGATGGATCCCAACTAATAACTTTCTCTGTAATGCCTCCCAGAATTCAGTACACAATTTCCTGTCTTAAAAGCATATAAACTGTATAGAGTCGTTCCAAAGAAGAAATGCCAAAGGCCAGACCTTGTATAACGCTCAGCCAGGGCTGCACGGTCTGAGCAGGTGGGATGGATCCACCCAGCCCGGCGTAAGACCTCAGGAGTTGCAACCAAGGGGCCAGACCTTTCACTTATTTCCCCTTTCTCTTGTAGGGAAGATTGGGTGTTGTCCAAAGCCTGACCTGCCTCTAAAGTACCTTTTGGAGCTTGCTTTCTTAACAGCTTAATCCGTCTGTCGGTTGTTCTGGTCTTGGATTTCTCTGTCCTTCCCTCCTCAGCAGCACGCAGGGTGGGTGGTCAGGGCTGGGAGGTGGCCAGTGTGTGCTCCATACCTGCTGCCTGCGCTGGTGGCACTGCTGAACCAGTGCTGGGAGGTGTGAGGAGGCCCACAGGCCCATCCAGGCA
Source organism: Hypotaenidia okinawae (assembly GCA_027925045.1). Classification (NCBI taxonomy): domain Eukaryota; kingdom Metazoa; phylum Chordata; class Aves; order Gruiformes; family Rallidae; genus Hypotaenidia; species Hypotaenidia okinawae. The sequence continues at coordinate 27,762,871 of BSDF01000010.1, read as the reverse complement.
GGCAAGCCTCAAAGTTGCTATTTGGAATCGTTCTGACCCCAGATTTTCAGAAATTTGGATTGTTTCCTTCTCTTAGTGAGGCGCAAAGGCTGTGCTTAGAGCTGACAGAGTAGAAGTTGGCACGGGGAGTGGACTTCTAATGGTCTCCTAGATTAAAATAGCTAGACCTCCAGATCAGTGACTCCACTGACACGCTCGTTCCCTCTCCACATTGCTGGCTGATTATGAAACCTCGTACAGCAAACCAGGGAAGGGAAAACATTGTTTTCTGTTTTTTCTCGACAAAGGACACATCTGTTCTTTAATTCAGTCAGCGTGGATCTTTTTGGTAGGGGTACAGTGATCCATTGTTACTGCACTGCACCATTGTCCATCCTAAATAGGATACTGTCTGTGGCCCCAGGAGTCTCTGAGCGGCGCGGTGATGCTTTGCCTTCTTCCATTGTTTAACTGTTACTTAGAATTTTTAGGAAAGCAGTTAAACTAACTTTCTAGTGATTAATGACATACTCTTGTTGTTTTGTAGAAAATGCTGTGTTATATCAGAACTATAAGGAAAAAGCTCTGGACATAGATTCTGATGAAGAGCCTGAGCCCCGAGAGCAGAAGTCGGATGACATGGTTGTGTTTCACTATAAGCCCCTGAGATCGACGTGGAGCCAGCTGTCTGTTGTGAGTACTTCATCATTGTATAGCTGGAGATGCCTGTGAATGTATGAAGCAAGTCTTCTGCTTGCTGCTGGATGTTCAGCTGAAGTTTGTCATCTTTTTTCCCCCTCCCAAATTATAAAGTGTCTCTGAATACTCTTCTATCAACAAAATTGCAACTACTCAGATGTTACTGATCCAAACGTGGAGGGCTCAATTTAGCTTTTGTTGAGGTTTTCTTCAACAGCTTCAAGAAAGCATAAGTCAAGTTTTCCCAGTCAATTTTAGTCAGCATAGACTGGTGCTTCTGCCAGAATCTGTGTCCCCTGTTGCCTGATGCTCCCTTTCCCTGGCACAAGTGTTCCTGAGTTCGTGTGGCTGCACAGACTGGTTATTGAGCATCTCATTTGAAATTACCAAGAAGAAGAATTTGGTGTGGTTTAAGATGAAATTAGGCACAACTTTGAGGTGCAGAGGAATTAGTATTTCATTAGCTCATGCTTTAAGATCTGTTTCTGTTTCTTTTGTTTTTAAACTAGTCTGGGGAAACAAAAGTCAGGCATGCCTTGAGAGTCTTGTTTGTGTATTGAATTGAAGACCCTGATTTTGTACCTCCTGCAGTCCCTAGAGACGGCTGTGTGGGCTGTGCCTGTCTGTGCAGGGTGTTGGCAGCTGTAAGGGTGCAGGTCCTGGGGAGAGTTACAGCTGTTACGGGATACCACCAGAAAACCTGAACAGACAGGTTTAAAGCTTAACAGCATGTAAAAATCAGGTGAAACCTATGCTTTTCAGGCTACTTTCAATAAATTGTGATGGTGTGGATCAGGATGACATGGAAGTCCTGCTCGATTACTGGTCTTTACTTTAGATGCAGAGCAGCACAGGTGAGAGTTCATTTCAGGGTCCTGTGTTCAGCAAGCAAACAGCTTCAGCAGGGTCACACACTTTTGTCTCTTCTTTCTTTCTGAAGAAATACTAAGGAAAAGCTTCAGTTAGCTACAAACAAGTTTCTGCTAATTGTTCTGAATCGCTGCAAGCCAGCTTAAGTTGTTTTGACTGCAGGTCAAACCGTTTCAGAAGCCCAGCATTCAGAGGGTGGTATTGCACTGTCCCTGTGAAGCAAGGGCAGTAGCTCCCTCTTAGTAGCATCCTTGAACAGAGTAGAATTCAGCTGTTTTAATCAGTACTGCAGTCTGGCTGGGATCCCTGCTAATAAACTGGAAAATGAACGATGCTGGTTGATGTTTCTACAGGCTTTCCTAGTATGTGTGATTTTGAGACTCGAAGTATGAAAATTCAGTGTTTCTGTGGTCAGATTTATCCTTTGATCACTTCCTCTGGAGGGATACCCCTAAAATGAAGGCTTTGGGGTTTGGGTTTTTTGCTTCTGTAACTTGTAGAGTGCTGCAGACCCCATCTCTGTTTGTGGTGTAGGAAGGGGTTGTTACTACCTGATGGGATCACCTAGAGTAGAGTATTGGACTGCTGGGGCCACTGCCTGTGTATATCCTACAGAAATTAGGTATTAAGCCTCAGCAAGATACTCTTTAGATTGTCTTTTTAGAAGAGCTGCCTCATGGATGTTGATGACTTTCAGCAGTTTAAAGTATTCAAATACAAATCCCTCTTTGATTCAGTGGCTATAAAAAGACAAGCCAATGTGGTTTTGAAAAGAATTGCTTTAAATTTTCGTTCAGCAACTCAAGTACTTCAGATGTTGTTAATTTGCTTAATGTTGCAAAAATGTTTGTTTATAATGAAGTCAGATTATTTTTTGTTCTGCCTTCTAGGCAAGCAGCAGTTAGATTCTCAGCAGCTGAGGTATTTTGGAAGGAATCCTATTCAGTAATAAGAATAATTTCAAAAACACTAATTTGTTGTGAGAATAAAGCAGTGTGAAGATCATTTTGGGAAGAGAACCATTCCTGTGCCATGCCTACAGTTACATAAACCAACGTACTCTTTTTGACTTCTAGCACAGCAGACTTGCTCAGTGTCTTCACTTGATTTACGAGGCTGGAAGTGGGGTGTGTATGGGAGAAGGTGAAACCAGAATATGGGAATCTGAATCTCAGTGTCTGTGTTTATATCTCTCTGGAAAAAGCACACACTGTCCATGCCTGTTGAAAAGGGAGCGTGGAGTTGTGACAGGAAGTCAGCTGGAAGATGTCAAAGTTGGGTTTCAACATACGTTAGGAAAGGAGAACAGTACTTGTTAGGAGTGACTGTGCTGGGAAATGGAGGGGAAAGGTGGCAGAAAGAGCAGACTCATTCTGCAGGATGCTTCTTCCTTCATACAGCCCTGACACCTGATGCACTTCTGACCAGACTTTCTATTTCAGGGAGGTACTGAAACCTTCATGTGTGGAGTGGTCAAACCCTTCATGATAATAGCAGTAAAAAAGGGACATTTCTGTCTTGCTGCAGTGCATGCACACTGTGAATCTAAGGTTGAGCTTTTCAGCAGCTGTTTAAAGAATGAAATAAGGTGTTACTTAAATCCAGTCCTTTCAAATTTGTCTCTTGAACCCTCTTCCTCTTCAGATTCCTGTTACAGAGTAGCCAAGCAGGTGACTAGGTAAAGAGCCAGCTTAGCTCTGTTCCTTCCAACATTCAGCTGATAATTTAAAAGTTCTTTGACCAATATGGCCAAAGTATATCCCAGACATCTCTGCAGTGATGCCAACTAGTGCATTGCATTAAATATATTGACTTGCCAACAAAGGCAGTGTTCAGTTGGTATGGGTAACAGCAGTGGGTGCTACTGTGCATGCCAAGGAGCAGTGCTTAGGTTGGAAAGGACCTCTGAAGATCATCTTCCCCAGCCCTGCTCCAGGAGCGTGTCTGTAGTGCTGCAGCCAGGCTTTGCATGTTCACTCCTGACTGCTGTCTCTCTAACCCAAAACTCCTTCCAAGCTGTGGTCATCTTGTGTTCATTCTCCTGATCCTCTCATTCTCTGGTTTGGGATATGGTTGTGGTTGTTCTCTCTCTCTCTCAGAAGGCTGGTGCAAGTTGCTTTACCTAGCCACGTGCACCATTACCTTCCTGTGAGTGCCTCTTCTCTGTTGTGCCAAACAAAAACTACCTGGTTCTGCTGTCAAGGCTCCCCAAGGCTAATCTCTGTGCTGGCACCCATCTCTCTCCCAGCACCAAAGAGCTTATGTTCAGTTTGGCTTATGGTGCAGCCACCTACCTTATTTCTCAAAGAAATATTTCTGAGGACTCCTTCCCTTATTTTGGGGGAACTTCTTGCACATAACCACAGTGCTCAGCTGTTCTCCCACCCTTTCTTCCTCACCTCTGTGGTTGAATTTGCCATACCCAGGCTGCTGGCAAACAGCAGTGCAGCCTGGCAGCAAGACAGCGTGAGTGGCTGCAGTGTTGGGCCTGAATGTTGTCCTGTTAAATGACATAATATATGTCATTTGCACCAGGAAAGACTAAACTTCAGGGTGTCTGGTGTGACATGTGGCAGCTGAGCACATGGCTTCAGGCGGTGAGTAGCTTGGCTCTGTCTGGAGCTCCTCATGGCTGTGTGAGGAGTGTTGGGCTAACTTGCCTTGGCTGACCTGGCAGAGGGTGCAGAGTGGGGAGAGACATCAGGGCTGAGAACAGAAATACAGGGGTATGGGCTTGGGACTTGGCCCAACCTGCTTAGGGTGAGGCTGGAGCTCCCCTGGAATCATTTTCTGGTCAATGAGCTGCCTGTCTACGTAGTCTGTCTGGGCTGATAGGTGTGTTTAGCTAATGAAGACACAGAGTTTTCAGGCCAGCCTCAAATAAGAACCCTGTGATGTACGTGTGTCAGTCCAGAAATCCCACTTGAAAGGAGAAGACATTTTTCATGCTCTGTGTGTGTGTAAAATCCAGGGAGGTTGGTCAGGGTGACTCTGCTTCAGCAGTGCATGCTTCTCCTGCAGTACTTTCCTGTGGAAGTTTTGATATATTATTAAATAATTAAATGATTTAGTTCTTTCATGAAGTCTGTCAGGCATTATTGACACAGTGTTATTTTTGATGGCTCATTGCTGGCTTGCTGAAGTGAAAGCTGAGTTCTGGATAATCTGGGGGGGGTGTTATTTTTTGTTGGTTTTAGATATCTGGTTTTCTACAAAGGATGCTAAAATGTGATGTTGTTTTTTCCCTTAGGTAAAGAAGAATGGGCTGTCGGAAGCAATCAGCCAGGAAGAGAGGAAAAGGCAGGAGGTACTCCTCAAAGAGACACGTTCTTTTCTGTTGCTGATTGAGGGATGCGCCTCGTGCCTGATCTAACACTCTCTGCTGATAAGGAGTCAAGTTCATCACACTGCTTCCTGTCCTAGGGTGAAGCTCTGTTCTCTCTCCCCAGGGAGGATAAATAAACAAAGCCTGGCAGTTGCTGGCATGCACGTGTCCCTGCCACGGGCCTCCTGCCACCGTCCTGGCTGGAGGAGCAGTCCCTGGGTACGCTCCCTGCAGCCCGGCTGGCGGCTGCACAGGCCCTGCCAGGGAAGGTGTGGATTAACCTTGCCTTCACGCAGGGTAGGAGGTGGCAGTGAGGAGAAAAGATCAGCTTTTTACAGTGCCCCTTAGCTGTAAGTAACCCCATGAACTGCTTGGGCATGTGAGCAGTGTGTACCTGGTGTAACTCACCACCTTCCTTCCTCGCTGAGAGTGAGTAAGTGCATCCACGCTGACGCCAGCACCAGTTACTGATGTAGTTATCTTTTCTCTCTCTGTCTCTTTCCCCTTTGCTCCTTCTGTCCTCCCTTACCCACTCCCCCTTCCTCTCTGCTCCTTTTGTCCACTGTCTGTGCTTTACCCTTACTTACAGGGCTATATCAAAGTGAATGAGAGGTGTTGAGCAGAATAGCCTGACCTAGCCAACTCTATCCCTGCAGTTCTGGAGGTATGTCCTTCCCTAGGAAAACACCCAAGTCTCTTTTGGTTTTGCTCTTTCCTAGAAATGCTGTAGCATTGGCTGCCATGATGATCTGTTCCAGGATTGTTTGGCTTCAGGACATACCTTGGTGATGGTAGCCAAGTGAGACCTGGCCGGGGCATTCTGTAACCTTGGCAGACGCGTATGGCAAACCTCAGACTCTGGTGTAGCTGTGTGACCTACAGCTGCTGTCTGTGTCCATGTGTGAAATGCAGAAATGCCTTGTGTTGCACACTGAGACAACAGCTTGTGGGGCTCTGTACAGCACTATGCTTTGTTGGTTGTCTTTTGCTTTTTTTGGGTAGGGGCTGTGCAGAGGTTCAGGCCTGTGTCTGCTTTTCTGTCTCCTGCTGGGAAGCTTTTGAGACACAAGGCATTTATTTCAGTCCTGTCCTGTAGTCTCCGTTTCCTGGAGTCACATTTACATCCCTGCAAAGAGAACAAGTTTGTTAGGTGCCTTTTAAATGTAAGGTCTGCAATGTTATAAAAAGGTTTTCAAGCCTGGGGGTTTTTTTATATGAATATTAGAGGCTCATTCCTTCAGAGAGAGCCTAAACAAGTATTCTTAAGATGTAGTTGTTCTACCAAGTCATGCTTTTGCTGTGTTTCTTTTAAGTTGCCTTTTATCAACTCTCTATCTATTCTTTAAATTTCTTTTTAGAGCCAGTTAGATATTTTTTGGCCATCATAATGTCACTGCAGAAAAATGCAGTTGGTTGCTTTCTGTCTTGCTTAAATGTCATTGTCATGCATTCATACACACCCCATCTTCCAGAACACAGTACTGAGATGAGTCTCTGCATCTTTTGTCCAGTGGAAATGTGGCATACAGTCACACTGCTTGGACCTAACATTATTTTTGTTAGATCTTCTTAACTGTGTATGTGTGTGAAGTGCAGATGCATCTGGCCCCTTTAAGAGTGTTATTGTCCATCAGGATTTGAACATCTGCCTACCTTGATACCATGCAAATGGACACAGGATGGGTTCAGATGCCATTCAGAAACGCTGTTAGCAAGCACTGGGGAGATGCTGCCCAGCCTCTGAATGTGGTGTAGTTACTGTATGTCAAAGTCATGGCTGTTTCTCAGCCCTTTTTTATCTTTTATTCTCCACAACACGTTTGGGACATGCTAAGATGTCTCTCTCCCCTTGCTTACATGTTAGAAACAAGGCATCTTTCTTTGTCCCATTTATTTCTTTCTGACTCTGTGAATGGCCTTCTCTTACCAAGCTGAAAGAAGTCCCTGAGCATCCTCAATAAAAGCCTAAACAACACCTCTCCAGAACAAGAGTAATAAGAGAGCTGAGTATTTTCCTGTGTTGAGAAATGTCTGGGTACGAACCAGTTAGCCGTGGCACTCTGCAGGTAACTCCTCTCTGTGGGAGCACAGCTGGGAGAAGCACCATGAGATGGAAGCTTGGGAATGTAACTGCTGGGCAGAGGCCAGGGTGCTGCTGCAGGCAGGGCTCTGCTGGTGGTGAGCCAGGCAGTAGGAAGGTGTCCTGCCAGAGTTTGGCTGAGGTGTGGGTGTGCTCTGGGGGTTCTCAAGGTGGGTGGAGCTGGCAGGCTGGCAGTTCAGCCTTGTTTTAAGGATCACCTTTGCCTATCTTCCTGCACAGCAGTGTCACTGTGGGAATCACATGTAGCAGGCTGTAGCTGTTACACAGCTGCTGTGCTGTCTCCCTCCAGATCCCTGCAGCTTTTTAGGCAAGTGATGAGATGGAGACAGTGCCGATACTTATATTCAGCTTCCTTTCCTGCTGGTAGAATGGGCTGTAGGTTTTCTGTCAAGTGTAGTTGTCTCTGCTCTGCAGAAACCTTCACAGCCTCAGCTAGAGTACATCTCCTTCCTGTGTTCTGGCTCAAGAAGTCCCAAAGTCACTTCATTATTAAAATCTCAGCTCTTTGAAGAGGTCTTGTTAGAGGACAAGAATAATTTTGACAGCACAGTCTGGGAGACTCAGGACACCCAAGAGAAATTGTATTTGTTCAAAAGCTCACCTTAGGAACACGAGGGGAATTCAGCAGCCTTGAGCTCTTTAAGAAACCCTGCAAGGAAATGTCCCCAGCAGAATGATTTGGGTTTTTTCCCAGTGTGGCCTGTCTCAGTTGGTGGACAGGAACGTTCAGTCAGAATGCCTTCAGCCTGCCTGTAGCCTCCTTGCCCTTACACCTGGTGATGGAAGAGCAGGGTTTCTCTAGAGCAGCCAGGTCAGACTGTCTGGGCAGCTCCTGTAGCCTGCCAGCTGCACCTCCCTCTCCTGGCACACTCTGTTTGCAGGGCTGGAGACATTAGCCTTTCTAAGCACTCAGATCTGCCCTCTTGCATTAAAGTACCTATTGTTCCTGTGGTTTGAGACTGCTTATGGAAGTTAGTTGCAAACTACCTGTGTGTATAGTTCCGTTAGCATTAACATCAGTTGCACTGGGAGCAGGGTTGTTTTGCCTCTGCTGTTGGGTGGTAGCAGTGCCTGGGAGGCAGCACTGATTGCAGGCATGACTTGGTGGAGCTGGTGACAGAAGGGTTCATGGAATACTTTTTTTCCCCATGTGCAAGAACTCTGTTAGATTAACAGCAAATAAAGCCTGGAGAGGTAGAAGGTGCCTAAAAGCTGACTGGGTTTCTATGTGAGAGAGGAAAACCTGTGGGACAAGTGTGTGGATTTCAGAGTCCAAGGTAGAAGTTTGCTGTGTATGTTGGCCAGCTGGTGGAAGTGGCAGTGGCTTCTCTTCAAGTGGTAGGGCCATAAAACTGAGCTGTTGTGAGGGAAGCTATGGGAGGTGTCTGTCTGTCTGGTCACTGGTGGCTAAAGGGGATGATAAGCTTGGCAGAGGGTTTGCTTTTCTGCAGGTGCTTGGCCAAGCAGAGCTCTAACTTAACAGCTTCTTGAAATAGAACAAAAACAAGTGCTGGTGGGTCAGCAGGGGTATGACTGACAGGGAGCTTCCAGCTAGACCACAGAAACAGACTTGCTGGGTTTTGTTAAATTGTTTATTAAAAAACCCAAGCAGCCCACCCACCCTTACCTCTCAGGGCTGTCAATGGGCAGTGGTTGCAGTTGGTGTCAGGTGTTTGTCTTCAAGCTCCCAGCTTGCAGTTGCAAGCAGAAGTCTGAATGTAATGAAATCTCTTATTTTAAGTAAATGATGCGACTACCATGGAAGTGAATGTTCATGTTATACCTAGCTTGTGTCCAGTAGCTTCTCTTTGCCCCCTTCCTCCCCGTGTTGCTGTGTTAGGTAACAGAGAAGGCCTCATGAGTAGTAAGCCCTGTCCCCTTCGCTTTGCAGGCGATCTTTGAAGTGATCTCTTCTGAGCATTCTTACCTGCTGAGCCTGGAGATTCTGATCCGGATGTTTAAAGATTCCAGGGAACTGAGCCTCACCATGACCAAAACAGAGAGCCACCACCTGTTCTCCAATATCACGGATGTTTATGAAGCCAGCAAGAAGTAAGTGTAGCAGTGCATTTCCACATCTTAAAAAATTCAGGTGTTTTTAAAATTAGAAATTAGAATTTAAAATTTAGAAGTTAAATTTAAATTATTTACATTTTTTTTTCTTGAGGGCTGATTACTGGTGGTCAAGATGTCTTTCAAGCATCTAATGAACTCTAGTAGATGAAAACGTGTCTTTGTTGTTACCACTAAATGCAGGAACAGCCACAAGCTAGCAAAGTCAGTGAAAATTCAGGCCTGAGGGTTTCAGGATAAGAAGTCAAACGCTGCACGTGTTAATGTGCAGAGTGAATTTATTGAGGCTTATAAAAAACCTAGAGTGGGATTTGGTTCTCTGCTCTTTGAGAGCACCAAAGGCCATGTGCTCTGCAGTGCTAAAGAATCATTTCCTGTCACAGAAGGAGCTGGGGGTTATTTTGCCTGGTTTATTTGGTTTGCAGTAGGAGTAAGCCCCTGTTTGCCTGGGTTCTGTTTTCCTTGTGTACCTCACCAGGGGATCCTTGAAGGGCAGAGCCTGGTTAGTGCTGTTGGTGGTACACAGTGGTGTTTGCAGGCTCAGGCTGTGCCTTACCCACACTCCCATCCTCTGGAGCCTCTTGCTCTTAAAAAATCTTAGCTCTTCTTGCCAGAGCACTCAGGTCGAACAGTTCTTACTGGTACAGCCAGACCATAAACAAGAGCTTGTGGGTAGGCTGAACAGATGTCCTGTTGTTATTTTCATACCCGTTTGATCATAAAAGCAAGTTTCTTACTGGAATCTCAGCTACTGATTTCTGAGTGGTAACTGTCTTCCAAAGCTGTCCTGCTGGTTTGAAGGGGGAAAATACAAATAGTAGTGGGTGTGCATGTGAGTTTGGCAGACTCACCTTGCCACTGAGTTTGGACTCCTGTTTAATGGGATGGACATGGTATTAGTTTCTGTGAAAGTTGGTAGGAAAAGAAAGAACAGCCTGTTTCAGGAGCAGTAAGCATCCTTCAGATCTAAACAGTCCCTAAGCTACATGTTGTAGCTGCTGAGCATTCGTACCTACTCCTTGCAGCCTATCAAATTGACCTGTCTGCCCTTACTGAGCTGTTAGAAGTTGAGCAAGTTTCAGACTTGTCCTTAAGAACTGACTCTCACCAGTGTTCTTCATCAGCTGAGTCACTGTTTGCTCTCTGCTGGGTACTCAGGGTGCAGCACGAGTATCTTCTGTGTAAACAGCGTGGCGTCTTACCGCTGCTGAGCAGTGCTGAGCACTTGGCACAGGGACCTCAGTTCTCTGGAAAGGGCGATCAGCTGGGCTGGGCTTTTTTCTGTGAGTTCACTCTGTGCTGAGTGGCTAACCAGAGAATCGGACACCCTGCACACAGTGCCTGATGAAAAGGCAGTGCTGGCAGCTCTTACAACATACAAATGCTGAAGAACCTGGCTTAGGGTGGCTGGTAATTACTGCTGGCATTGTGTAACGTGGGGTGTGCACCTGCAGGGCACTGCAGGGCTGTGGATACTTCAGACTCAGTGTCAAAAAGTTGTTTACTGAGACTGTGCTTTGCAGGAACATGTTGGTTACCCTGGCCTGGGCAATAGCAATGTTACAGTGCTGTGTGTAACTAGAGAGTAAGAGTGTCTGTGCCTTATACCTCCTTTCCAGTTTGACATTGGGCACTGTGGCTAACGGGTGCATGTGGGTGAGTTAAGGTAATGACTGATCTTATCCACAGCGCTGTGCGACCTGAAATGTATCTACCCCTGGAACAGAAAAATACCAGCCTCCTTTCAGAGTGGGGTTACCAGTTGGATAGGGAATCTGTGGGGCTGGGAATCTCTCTGGAGTCAATCCTTACCACCGTTTCAGCTTCTTTTTTTCCTTTTCTTTCTTCTTTTGCTGCCTTTATTTCCTTCTTGCAGAAGCTGTGAAGTCCTGAGCTCTTTAGCATTAAACCTGTGTTTACCTCTGTGGTATTTCTCAAGTTTGATGTTCACAGTTATGGAAATGTCCTTTCCTGGCTCCTATTTCTCTGCAGCCCCATGGAAGCTGTGGAGTTCTGCATCTGTTGGGCAGCAGTGTGACTTGATGTCTTCTGAGAACAGGAGGGGCATCAGCTTGTTCAAGGGCAGAGCCTGGCAGGACAAGGGGGATGGAGTGAAGCTGGAGGAGGGAAGGGTTAGATGAGAGACTGGGGGAAGTTCTTTGCAGAGAGAGTGGTGAGGGGCTGGAAGGGGCTGCCCAGAGAGGGGGTGGGTGCCCCGTCCCTGGGGGTGTTGAAGGCCAGGTTGGCTGGGGCCCTGGGCAACCTTGTGTAGCTCCAGGCCTGGAGGTTGGTGTCCCTGCCTGTGGCAGGGGGTTGGAGCTCTGGGACCCTTGGGGTCCCTTCCAACCCAGGCCAGGCTGGGATTCTGTGAAATCAGAGGTTTAATTAGCCCACAGGCTTGGCCTCTCCTGGGATCCTTTCTGGAAGGCACAGCTGACTGTGCTGGTATCATGGTGTGAATAGGTGCGTGTCCGGCTCTTCCCCGTGTTCAGCACGCCTTCCAAATCATTGCACACACCCCAGCACTTCTCACTGCAAGTACCTACAGCAGAGATGGGGGCAGGGAGAGCAGTAGTTTTAGGGGAATTCTTACACCCTTTTGATTTAGAGGCTTCAAAGGAAGTGAGACCAAAAAAAAATACAAAAGGAAAAGTACCACACTGGCCCAAAATGATCATCTTACCCTTTCTTGTCTGGAAAGTCTAATGGTTCAAGGGCTTGGGGTTGTAACTTGGAGGAAAAAACAGGATTTGTAAGTTCTTTTTGAGAACTTGAAGGAAAACATAGTTTGTTTGCAGAGTTGTGCAATGCTGTTAAACTGTAACAAAACTCTGTTCTCCCTATCTACAACCTCCTTTGTGTAAACAGTGAAAGTGATTTTGAAACAGAAGCCTCTTTCTTGCTGTCTCCAAGCTGCCAGCTTCCCATTTTCTGGTGTTTCAAGGTAGCAAGAGCCATCCTATTGTTATAAAACTAATAAAATTCAGCATCTGTCCCATCTGGCTGTATTTTCAAGCAGTCTCTCCTTTCCTTAAAGATGTGAAATGTGTGTGTGTGTGAGGAGTTATCAGTGCTTTTGGTTGCTCAGACAAAAGTCTGGCTGGTAAAGCATATGAACTGATAAAAATACTATTTTTTTGGTCAAAATTGCTTAAAGCTTCTGTCTGTGAACTTTGACTTGGAAGGTGTTGAATGGCACCTCTCCAGAAACACCCAGATAGGTTTCCAAGGCGTGACAAGGCTGTTTCTGGTGGAACAAAGCCACCTTTGTCCCAAGCAGAATGCAGACAGCCAGGAGCTTGCTGCTTTTGGGAGCTCGCTGGGAATGCTGTGGCAGGGAAGAGTCAAGCTGAGTGATTTGTGATGCAAGCAGTGTGTTTGCTTATGAAAATGCCCTGTGGGGTGGCCTCAGAGAGCTTGAGGCTTTATTGTGTGTTTGCCTGTGTGCGTAATACAGGAGTTCACAGTGGGCAGAGCACAGAGTCACACACGGCAGCTGGAGCCTGTGAGAGCTGTTGTGTTGAGGTGTGAGCTCAGGGTGATGCCACAGCCTGGGAATACTGCACAGTCACTCTTAATAGTCGGAAAAGTGGGAGAGCTGTCAGGCAGAGAAGGACCTGAGGGTGTTGGGTGACTACAGGCTGAGTATGAGCCAGCAGTGTGCCCAGGCAGCCAGGAAGGCCAATGGCATCCTGGCTTGTATCAGAAATAGAGTGGCCAGTAGGTCTGGGGAGGGGATTGTGCCCCTGGACTGGGCACTGGTGAGGCTGCACCTCGAGTGCTGGGTCCAGCTCTGGGCTCCTCAGCATCAGAAGGACATGGAGGGCCTGGAGTGAGTCCAGAGAAGGGCAACCAGGCTGGGGAAGGGGCTGGAGGGCAAATCCTCTGAGGAGCAGCTGAGGGAGCTGGGGGTGTTGAGCCTGGAGAAGAGGAGGCTGAGGGGAGACCTTCTCCCCACCTGCCCTGCCCTGCCCAGGAGGGTGCAGAGAGGTGGGCGCTGGTCTCTTCAGCCAGGGGACAGGAGCTGGGACAAGGGGCACTGGGCTCAAGCTGTGCCAGGGCAGGGTCAGCTCAGCTGGGAGGGCAAAGTTCTTCCCTGGCAGAGCTGTGGGGCTGTGGCACAGGCTGCCCAGGGAGGGGCTGAGTCACCCCCCTGGGTGTGTTTAACAGAGGGGAGATGAGGTGCTCAGGGATCTGGGTCAGCACAGGACAGGGATGGGCTTGATGGGCTTAAAGGACTTTTCAGCCTTGTGATTCTGTGAAAAACTCTCTGGTCCCAGGACGTGGTGTGGAAGGGTCTGTTTCCCTGGAGCCTGTCTTGGGAGAGTGGAGTTACTGGGAATCAGTGAAAGGTCTCAAAGAACAGTGCCTCTGACAGGTCAAATGACTGAATTTATAGGAAACCATTAGCATTCTGCGTGTGTCTGCCTTTAGGTCAGCAAAAGGCAGGATGCTTGTGGAAGGTCACGACAAGACACAAACAAAATCCATTTGGACAGGTTCTGACTGTCTTCAAACTCTGTGTCTTGATTTCGGTGGAGAAGCCTGTGCAGGTTTGTGAGGCAGGTTAACATCTTGTCTGAGTATCTTACACTTACGTGTGAACGTATGTTAGGAACCAGGTCAGCTTTCTCATAGTGCTTTTCAGTAAAATAGGGTAATGTTTCACCTCTTCCCAACATCCTTTAAGTGGTGCAGCCCTGTGTTTTTGTGTAGGAGATAGGGTCCTGGTGCTCCTGCAGACCTGTGTTACCCACTTTTACTGCAGATGGGGTCTTTTTTGTTGGCCAGGAGTTTCCAGGGATTCCAGAGCACCGAGTCCACAATACCTTTTTTCTCTTCTCCCCTTTAAATACTAGGTGTCCACACAGCACATTGATGGGTTTGCATCATATTGATGGCTTGGACAGTGCTCGTATCCTCATGTTTCCTCAGGTTGCTTCCTTCATGGTCTGTTTTGATATCATCACTGAACTCTTTGCCTTTAATATCTAGGGTTATTTTTTTAGAGAGTTCTTGTGGCAGCTGAAACAACTCTTTGGGATGCATGCACTGTTTCTTTGTAAGCAGCTAGCAGTGCTGGTAAGCAATTCCTTAAAAAATATTTGCAGTTGGTTCTTGCATTCCTGACCCAGTGATTGTTCCTTTATAATTAGGTTCCTTATTGGAGCCCAGATTAGATATGACTTGGATACAGAGGCACAGCAAATCTTCCCACAGTCATACTTCCCTCAGCTTTCTGGGGTGAACAGAACTTAACAGAAAGAATTCTTTTGGTGTGGTTTTTCTTTTTAAACAAGCTGAGAATTTTCTGTGTATGCATGCACTGTCTAGTACTTGATTTAGTAAATACCAGTTACCTATACAAAAAGTGCCCTTGAAGAAAAAAGCATAGTTCCTCAGAAAATAAAAATGATCTTTTAGCTTGAGATCACTCACTGAACTGTATTTAAAAGAACACCCACATGTTCCATCCATCCTGGTCAGGGTGTATCTTCACACCATGTAAACAGGCTAATAATGCCAGCTGTTGGGAGGTGTAGGAAGCAATAGGAAGATACTTGGGCAGTGACTCTGCCGTGGTGACAGGTCTTTGTGAGCCCACACATCCCACTGCTGCTCCTTGGAAACCCAGACTTGGATCCCAGAGCTGGTGTCCCTGGTGTCACCCACAGTCATAGCAGTGCCTGAAGCAGGGAAACATGGTTTTGGCTGGTGCCTTTGGAGAGGTTTCTCAGCCCAGGGTAGTTACTGGGCAGAGCTGCCAGTGGGGCCAGGTTTGACTCTTGCTCCTGAGAACAGTCAGTGTTCACAAGTGGACTGGTTTTATGGTTCTCTTTCTCCAGTGCTGAATCTGACTGGTAATTATTAGTTGCATGAAATTTGTACTTTAAATCTTCTGTATCCCAGGGGTCATTCATGGTGTCATTTAACTGCTGACCTTGCACCCAGGTGTATTACTTTCTCTCTATTATCCAGTCCCCATAGTGTTTTACCTTGTAGCTCTTGAAATGCTTGTCAGGCTTTGCACAGATGCAGTTTAATCCCCTTAAAATGGTATTAGTAGGTGCAATCTTTTAAGAACACTTTCAGGTCATGTTAATGATAGTGTTTATTTCTTTTCCTAATTAAGATAGACACTATGTAGCTGGATTTCTGGGTTTTTTTAAAATAAAATAAATCAAGGCAAGTGATTGTCCAGCGTTTTCCAGCTCCCTGGAGCTGCCGTCTCGTGCTGTGCTGAGAGCAGGCCCTTCATGGCATTGTTTCTGAAAGATTCTGATGCACTACATGCAGTATCTTGTTTGGGTTTGGGGGGTTATCTGGCAGTGGAGATGTACCCAGCACGTCAGCTCTTCTTACCACGTAATCAAAACCTAAGTGACTACTGCTGGCTGAGATCAGCAGCAAGAGTTGAAGGCCCTGTGCAGTGCTGACTGAAGGCCAGAGGGAACCCATCATTTAGATGAGTTTAACTCAAGAGTTCTCTGCAGTAAATCAGGGTTTTTCAGGGCATTCTCTTTTCTTTCCCCCTGACTTCCCTGGAATAACATGACTGTGATGCTCTCAAGCAGTGGCATGCCAGGGGAGGAGAGGATTGAAGAGCCATCCTGATCAGCCCCTCTCTCCTGGTTTAAACTTCTGTGGTAGGGTTGACTTCACCTGGAAAGACACAGGCAGCACCTTTAGCTGCTCTGCTGTGTGGGTGTTACTCCCTGGGCTCCTCTTATGGCCTTTGCAATCTCTCCCATGTAACACTGCACAGGGTGGTGAGTGGTTGGAGTGTGTGTTTCCTGGGAAGGATGTAGCAAGGCAGCCACTGCTGTGGCATCTCAGCTGCGTGAGCGCTTTGGTGGGCTTCTAATCGTGGTTGCTGGAGCTCATTAACAGTGTTTGTCAGGTGAGAGGCCACTCAGTTTCTGTCTTAAATTTATGAAAACTCTATTCTTGAATAGCAGCCATGAGAACCTCACTTTGTTTCACCTCTCTCTAGAGGATTCCAGTAATATTTCCTTGCCAATCCACGCTCGTGTTCAAAACTGTCTTCTCAGTGTTCTTTGTGTGCTTATTACTGCCAAAAGGATTTTCACACATTAATTGTCTTTGTGGCCCTTTCTGAAAGTTTTATGACTCTGAAGCTCTGTACTGTCAGCTTGTCTTCCTGCAGAGATGCAGCACAGATGGTGTGTAGCAAAGTGTCCCAGATGCTTGGGAGGAGAGACTCACTGTCGGGTCCCCTTGGAACTTTTCCTCCTGTAGTTAGATTACGTCTCACAAGTGCCAGTCCTTGGTCTGGGACTTTGTGTCCAGATTTTCCATTACTTTTATCACTCAGTACTTTTGGAGATACCTTCCTTTAGCTGGGGTCCTCAGCCTGAGCACTTATGCTTTTCCACCCAGTTGCTTTCTAATGACTGTTTTTAGCGTAACAGTACAGCTGCTTTTCTCAAAAGAAAAAAACCCACCACCCAAACCCCAGATCTTCCCTCACCAGAGACTTAGAATGGTTTGTGTTATCCAGCAACATATAGTTTTGGCATCAAATAGAAGTAACTCATTTTGAGATGAAGTATTGTTCAAAATGAGGATTGAAACCATATTCTAGATAAATGGCTTTAAAGCTGTGAGTTTAGCCAAGTCATAACAGCCCTCTCCACTACAGCAGGCTGTTGTAGGGCCAGCAGAGTAGAGTTTGTTTGTTTGTATCCTTCAGTTTTTGCACGGGGATGTAGAAGGTTTGGTTTTGGTGCCAGTGGTGCCTAGAGGTTTCCCCTTTCCTCATTACTCCCTCAGGTCAGCCCGCTGCCAGCCAGAGGAGATGCAGCTGGGAAAAGCCCACAAAGCAAACCTGGTTTGAGTTGTCTTTCTCCCCCTCCCTCCCATCCCCAGCAGCGCAGTTCCCGGGTCTCATCAGGTGTCAGCACACGAGCAGTTGCAGCGAGGTGCCTGGGAGTGCATGGCAGGAGAAGGAATGAGTGAGTTGGATGAGAGCTGTGGAAGCTGGCATCACCAGAACTGGGCATAAAGCTGCCATCTGCCATAAGATTTATTGGTACTGAAACCCATCCCTACGTTATGTAAACATATCTTCTGTTAAAAATGATCAAACCCTGCAGCAGCAGTAACAGCTGAGCTGTTGGAGCCTCTGGCACTTCATCTGAGGCCTAACCTCTGCACAGAGTCCTATTTTTGTGAACATTTGGGTAAGGACAGCAGAACAAAAGCACTTAACGGTTTCGAGGCCTTCCAGCTGTGACCAAACCTCTGTATCCAGCGGGTGCTTGTGCCTCCTCTCCTGCAGAGCACCACTGTCACAGCCATCTGAAGCTCAGTGCCCACGCTGGCCTCTCAGGCTGCTGTGCTTCCTTGTTGGGTCTTGCCAGGTTTGTTCCAGTAGCAGCTTATGAATCTCTCCAGTTGTCAGATTTACTGTTGCTGCAGGAAGCACAGAGGAGGAAAACTCTATGTATCTGTGTATTTCTTTGGTAGCAAAGTGGGTGGATGTTCAACAGCTACTCAAACTTGCATCTCTGTGTTCCTCATACAGAGACTGATAAGGGATGGAGCAGCAGCCTTGCTTAGCCCAGACTGAGTGATAAGCCTTCCGGAGGCCGGTCTGGTTTCAGAGCAGTGCCATTGCCCTTCTTGCATAAAAAGCCTCTGTAGCTTTGAAAAGGCACCAAGGTGTTAGTAAATCTAGAAATATCTGTGTTTAGCAAGGCTGTCACGGTGGGAGGATGTATTTGTGTTCCCTTGGCTCCTGTCATGTATGGCTGGGTCAGTGTGCTTTGCTGCAGTGAGTTTTAAAGCTGTACAGTCTCGTACAGAGCATCAAATTCATGAGATGAAAGCTGTCACCACAGATACATGTGTTACTCCACACTGCTCCTCTGGACAGCTGTGAGGTTGGTCTGTGCAGTGCTTACAGCTAGGAAGCCTTGCCTGCCACAGCGTGGAGTTCGCTGTCACAAAATCCCAGCCTGGTCTGGGTTGGAAGGGGCCCCAAGGGTCACAGAGCTCCAACACCCTGCCACAGGCAGGGACACCAACCTCCAAGCCTGGAGCTACACAAGGGTGCCCAGGGCCCCAGCCAACCTGGCCTTCAACACCCCCAGGGACGGGGCACCCACCCCCTCTCTGGCTAGCCTGGGAGTGGCCATACCCATACGAAGATCATGGACACAAGGTGTTTATTCGTACCTGCTACTGGAAAAGCAGCTTTATGTGCAGCAGCATCAAAACCTCCAGCTTTCTCCCTGCCTTTAATTGTGTTGGGGGAGTTTGCTGCCCCACATGACTTCTTCCCAGGTGCCTGTGGTGCATGAAGGAGTCCAGCAGCACTCAAACTGTGCTGTGCCATCCCTGTGGCACCTTGGCCTTTCCCCTGGCCGTTGCTGCTCTGCCCTCTGAACCATGCCATGCTGCGTGCCACCGTCACATGGTGAGTGTGCCCTCGCACTTTGGACTTGCTGTCCTTCGGGTGTGCATGCTAGGCAGGTGCCAGCCAGGCCTGTGGTGGGGACGATTGGCCTGGGAGTGCATGTGCTGTCCCTCCAGCATGGGGCTGCTGGGTGTGCAGACATGGCAGTGCCCCTGGGGCTCCAAAGGCAGGGCAGCTGGGCTCTGTGAGGACTCAGACTTTCTCCGGAGAGTTTCCCAGGCATGCTGCAGGTCACCATTATTTCTGCACTGGTGCGGTGTTCCCTGGCTGAGACGCTTCCCTCACGCAGTGGTTTGGTGTGGTTCATATCCTTATATTAACAAAAATGCCTTCCCAGAGACCAGGATGGATTAGTTCTCTGCACACAGTAACACGATGGGTGTTTGCTGCTGCTGACGTGGGTGTTGGAAGCGAGGGATTGCCGGTGATGAGCCAGGTTTGTACAGGCTGCCACAAGTTGTTTCGGTTCTCCAAGGCCTTCGCTTACTTGCTTGGCCCTTGTAGCAAGGGTGTTGCATGGAAACAGCTTCATCCCTGTTGCTAGAAACTTCTCAGAGTGATTTATACATGCGTTGTGACAGATCATTTTGTTCTGTGACAGATGAGCGTGCGGATAACTTCTCAGGCTTGGGAGACAGGCAGAAGTGCTCTGCCTTTTCTCTGCAGCAGAGAAAGCTTTACCTTGTTCAGCATGGGAAAGGCTTCTTTAAAATGAAGATTCCTGTTGTGATGTCTTCATAATTTACTGAGAAGATTTATGTTTCCAGTGCCACAGAGTGTTCTTTGTGGGCTCATGTCTCAGTGGGTATTAATTGGTTGGATCAAGATGTGTTTTTCTGAGACACATACCATTGAGCTGGATGCTCTGAGCACTTAGATGCCATCTCAGGAATCTTTCTGCAGCAGAGTATCTTGACAGGATTGCCATGGCCTTTTTATTGTGCTGGATTCCTGCCAGCAGACTATAAATAGCTGGAAAGGCAAGTGCCTTGCCTGCAGTGCAGCTCCTTGTGGGTAGGCGTGTTCAACATTGTTCCTGTTTATTGCAGGATGAAGGAACAGGCTGTCGAGGTATTTCTTCCTTTCTTTCTTGTTTGGCTTAGTGGATATTGCCTAATAAAAGTATTTTTATGGGCTGTTAGCTTTGCAGTGTTTGGCATTATAAATCTCTGTGTGTATGCACTGTTTTCCAGGATTTACCTTGTGGTAACTCCTATAACAAGGCAATTCATCCAACACCTATGGCCACACTCTTCCAGCCTGGCTTTTGCTAAAAGCTCTGAATCAGCATTAAAAAAACCCCAAAACCTGTAAAAATAAGGTTGTATTTTTTTCCCCCATTTTTCCTAATTAATTTCTTCCCCTCAAGATTCAGCTTTGGAGAGGCTCAGCAGTGCTAACATCCCTGTGAGGCAAAATCTGCATCATAACCTTTTTCATACCAGACATACAGGTCATTATACCTTCAAAAACAGTAAGGAAGAGTAATGAACTTGAAACCTGTGATGCACAAACCAGATAGCAGTCCGCTTCCAGTGTGGGATGGCTTTGATGGTGATGGGAGTGATGTTTTCAGTGATGGTGGCAGAGTGGTGGGCACTGGGGACCAGGCTGTTACTGAGCTGCCTGAAGACATGGGAAGACCCTTGTCAGGATCCACCAAATCTGTGAGGAGGAGACTCTTGCTGTGAAGACAGGGCGTGCCGTGGCGCTGGTGAGGTCACTGGTGCCTCTGGCTCTTGTGCAATAAAAACAAGGGATGGGGAGTTACCAAAACCTGTCTTCCTAAAGTCAGTGGCTCCCTCTGGGTGAGGGGGAGTGATTGGACGTTTCCTTTCAACAGCGTAAGGCCAAGATGAGGGAAATCAGATGCTGTTTGACTTTCACTTAATGGTATCTAACTCTGACCAGGAAAGTTCTGGATTTAACAGAAGCAAATGCTTTAAATCAATCCTGGTATTAAGCACCAAAGCCAGTCACACCAAGCCATGAGTTTGTAGTTGGTTAAATTAGATTTAATCACTGTGATGCTCAGCACTGACCTTTGACAGATTCTGTCATAACAAAATTTAAATGAAAGGGTTTTTTTTGGTGTGTCTGGTCCTCTGATTGTATACAGCAAGTAGCAGATGGGCCACAGTAAAGGACAGGCTTTGACTTAGATTGGTATGTGGGATTTCCACAGGGTGTGTGCTGGGGGTGGGACTTGGGCATGATGCTGCTTCTCTGCCCGTCTCTCTTCTCTTTCTTATTAAATATTGTACTGTCCAGGATCTCTGCTGCTCCTTCTGTGTCTGCAATGTCATGGATGAAGCACCAGGTAGAATCTGAAAGTGGAAGTTGTAGCCCAGCACGGTTGAACGCCCTGTCAGTGTGCTGTGACATCCAGTGGGAAGAAATGCTGCGCTTCCCAGTGTCCTGAGCAAAGTCCGTTGGCAGGGCTGAGAGGTTCTCCCAGCTGTGAACATGTCTGAGCAGAGCAGAAACAAATTCCAGTTGTCTGCAGTTCATGGTGGTCAGCAGTTGAAATCTGTTGTGGTTCGTGAGAAATTGGAGACTCTGTGACTTGGAGGCTCTTCTTCTTTTAATCCTTTTCTCCCCCATTCTTGGACCTCAGTGGAACTTCAGGCAGCTGTGAACTTCAGTGCTTGTCCTTGTGTTGCACAGGCTTTCCTTGCAGCTTCCAGGGCTTTGCCAGTTTGTGCTGTTCTTGGTACTAAAAGCCCAACCTGTTGTGCAGTACAAGTCAGCCCCAGCTTGTGCTTTGAAATGAGAAGGACAGAGGGCAGAAGGAAGCTGAGCATCCTACCTGCCAGGTAGAAAAAAGAAGTTAGTTATTATTTAAAGTACTGAGAAAAATACTGCTCCACCACTTCAAAGGGAAGAGTGAGGAGAACCCTGCGTGCTGTAGCACAGTCTGATCTCTGGTTGAGGGCAGTGTCCTGTTCTTCATGAAGTGACAGTGCTGATAAACATCACTCAGTGCAGCCTGCAGTTAATGGGTCAGAATGGGAAAAGACTAAAGGAAACCAAAAACCCAAACCACCCCCCACTCGATTCTACCCCGTGGTGTTAAACACTTGCACAAAAGCTTCTGCTCATCCTTTTCTCCTCTACTGCATGTCTGAGGTTGGTTTGTAAAGCAAGCTGTGGACAGCACTGAAACAAGGGACGTGCTGAAAGAAGGGATGTGCTGGAGGTGACAGAAACTGAAGAGCCAGTGTTAGTAATGAGGGAATGTCGTAAAAGGCCAAAATAAAATGTTTCCAAATCCTTTAGCCTGATGCATTATCACGTGTTCCAAGTATTTCCTTCATTTTTCTCTGCTCTATGAGAATGTTTTATTTCCTGGTTTGCTCTAAAGAGTTGAGGATTCTTCTAGGGAATCATCCTGTACACAGGCTGTGTGCAAGGCTGGTAGCAGAGAGGTTTCCCAGCAGCCTCTGGATTTTTAAGGATTGCAGTGCCAGTATAAGTAACTGTAATGACCTGTGACAGATGTAATGCTGGTCTGCATGAACCATTATGCCCCAGACAACACGGTATTTCTAAGGAACATTGTGGAAATGAAGGGGTTTGGTGTCTGGTGTAGCTTTCTGAGGCCAAAGGGAGTTTGATATGGAACAAGGGGTGAACAAACATATTTAGGGGAAAAAGTCAGCTCAGGATTTTGGTTTCCATTCCCATTTTCACTGTTTCCAGTCTGTGCTTGGTTTCAGGGCTGGGTGGATGTATGTGGTACCTGAGCCCCTTGCCCAGCTCAGCTGCTTTGTGGGGTTTTGGTTACTAGTTTGGCAGTTCACACATAACTCTAATTCATTAAACATCTCTGGGGTTGTAGTTCCTTTATTACAAGAGGAAATGTTTCATATTGTTTGAAGTTTCATTTCTTTCTCAACCCTGTTTCTGGAAATTCTGGTCCAACCTGATCAGTGCTGGTGTCTTGGTTTTGGCAGCTGGGGAATGGGAAGTAACCCTGCCAGCACCGCTCACGCCGAGCACTGCCGGGTCACACCACCACCCAGCCACTTCCCCTCCCTGCTCTGCCAAAGCAGTGATGAGCTCACCCTTCTACCAGCCTTTCAGGTTAGGAAGGTTACAGGTTGTGTCAGGTGAAGCGCTGTGAGATACAATCTGCTAATTTTTTGTGTAAAAATGAGTAATTTCTTTTCTTTTTCCACAGGTTCTTCAAAGAACTCGAAGCAAGACATCAGAACAACATCTTCATCGATGACATTAGTGATATAGTGGAAAAGCATACCTCTTCAACCTTTGACCCCTATGTGAAGTACTGCACTAATGAAGTCTACCAGCAGCGAACGCTGCAGAAGCTACTGTAAGAACTCCTTTCACACTACAGTCGCAGAATCCCCCGCTTTGTTGTAGCAGGCTGGCAGGCTGTGGTATTTGGTGCAAAACCTATGGCTTCCAGCTAGGCAAGTGCTTACATGCTCAGCTTTCTGTAATGTACACATTCCTTTGAAGTAATTGAGAGCAAAAATGTGCCTGGCTGTGTAGTCCAGCCCTGTCTGTGGCCACGTGCTCCCTTCCTGCTGAGGAGTACAGTTCAGCCAGTGTCAAAGACACTTTGCCTGTGTTCAGAGGAGTCTGTGTGCACTCGGGCCTGGGTATGGGAGAACGTGTCACTACTGGTCTTGGGTATCTCCTGAGGCCCCAGCTGGAGTTCTGTGCCCAGAGCTGACGCCCACAATACAAGAAAGATGTAGAACTGTTGGAGAGGGCTTAGAGGAGCCACGAAGATGCTCAGAGGGCTGGAGCAGCTCCCCTACGGAGAGAGGCTGAGGGAGCTGGGCTGGGTCAGCCTGGAGAAGAGAAGGCTGCGGGGGGACCTCATTGCAGCCTGCCAGTCCCTGAAGGGAGCAGAGGAACAGGAGGGGAATCAGCTTGTTCAAGGGCAGAGCCTGGCAGGACAAGGGGGCTGGAGTGAAGCTGGAGGAGGGAAGGGTGAGAGGAGAGATTGAGGGGAAGTTTTTTACAGAGAGAGTGGTGAGGGGCTGGAACAGGCTGGCCAGAGAGGGGGTGGGTGCCCCGTCCCTGGGGGTGTTGAAGGCCAGGTTGGCTGGGGCCCTGGGCAACCTTGTGTAGCTCCAGGCCTGGAGGTTGGTGTCCCTGCCTGTGGCAGGGGGTTGGAGCTCTGTGACCCTTGGGGCCCCTTCCAACCCCGACCAGTCTATGATTCCAAGGGAAGCTTAGTTGGTATGACTTCAAACCATGCTTTCCTATTAGTAAAAATCATGATTTATTTAAAATCTCAGTTTTCACAATTGTTTGGGATAATGTACCATATAATTCTCTCCCCTCTCCCACCAGAGCCACGAATCCAGCATTTAAAGAGGTGCTGTCACGGATCGAGTCCCATGAAGACTGCCGGAACTTACCCATGATCTCCTTCCTCATCCTTCCCATGCAGAGAGTTACTCGTCTGCCCTTGCTGATGGATGTGAGAACAGATTGCTTTTTCTTTTTTTCCTAATGCATGTTCTTGTCATGTCAGCATTATTTCATGCTCTGTTCCTAGCTCATTCCAGCCTCTTCATGTCTTCTTACGGGGCTGTAATACTGGTCTGTCGATGATGAAGTGCTGTACAGTGTGCTTACTCACTGTGCCTGGTGCTTCTGCTCCTGACCTCCCATTCAAAAATGAAACATTTAGACATTCAAAGAGAAGAATTGGGCAGTAAGGGGTCAAAATGATTCTAAGACCAAGGAAGAACCTACGGCAGGAATTGTATGTCATTACGTATCAAATTGTATGAAATTGATTAAAATGAAGCCCTGCAGTTTGAAAAGCAAGGCTTCCTGTCCCAGGGAGCTGGTGAGGGTCCTTTTGCAGAGAACACTTACTTTCAGGAGCAGGGTTATTAGGACCTTCAGTTAAGGGGGTCCAGATGTAACCCTGATGAATAAGCTCTGTTCTCAGGGGCACAGGAGCTGTTCAGGGTGATGCACTGGGTTTCCCACAGTGTGTGACGTGATGAGATGCTCCCTTCCAGTCACCAGGTGCCTTAGGATGTGTGATGAAGTGCCAGCAAATATCTGTGAGATGCACCTCACACCACGATTCGTGGTATTTCAGATACGGGGTTAGATGTAAATATGTGGGCTGGTCCCCACCAGTGGTGTGGATTAAAATCCAGGCTCAGATCCTACTGTTAGTAGGATCCAGAAACAGGACCAATAACTGTTCTCCTGTATACTTACAAATTGTGCACTGATTAATTTGATTGATCATTTGGATAGTCACTTTGCTCATTCACAGACATGGAGTGCTTTCTTCTTTGCAGTACATTTCTAGGTTGGAAAATGGCCTTTGGTGTGTCCTTCCATGTGCCTTCCACTGCTTTTTTTCTGTCACCTCCTTCCCCTCTCTGGCTAGAAGAACCTAAAGAACCAAGCCAAGCATTTTATTTTCCACTCTTTCAGTTTTGTTCTTTGTTTTTCTTGGAAATGGTTGTTAAGAACCTTATAGTGAGACTTCAGAGGAAATTCACAGAGGAGTTTCGGTTCCAGAAATGCTATTCCAGCCACAGTCAGAGAAGAGGAAACATAGTTAAACCAGAGGCACTATAAAATATCTCACAGTGTCTTTGTTTCCCAATCAGACAAGTGGTTTAACTGATTGGCATTGAGTCAAAATCCCTGTTTCTGATAGAACTTTGTATTCGCCCCTAACTCAGGGTAATAAACTCTGTGGATAGATGTAACTGTCATGTGTAAGTCACAGATTGGCTTTACCTCTCACTGCTTTCCAGTGCTTCCTCTGTTTGGATGCTGCAGCTGCCTTCCCTTAAACGTGCTTTTAGTTTTAATGAAATAATGCTGTTTGGTACCTTTTTCCCATGGTGCACATCCCAGTGTAGCCTTTAGAGCCTTTTCTGTTAATCCTTTGGAAACACTTACCCTCCACAGAGACGTCAGGCAGCAAAATCTGGCAGTTCCCTTATTTAATTGCAGCTGACTGCAGTGGGCAGCTCAGTTCCTGGAAGAGTGGAGTGTGGTGCTTGAGACAGGAGGAACCTGACTGTGTCTGGCTGTGATGAGATTTCACCGTGGTTTGCCACAAGGTAGAGGCAAGGCAGCATCTTTTCCTCTGCTGGAAGGACGTGGCTGCCTTTTCCACTGTGTTGCCATGGATGGAGCTCAGCTGAGAGGTGCAAAACATCTCTTTGCTCCAAAAAGCTTCCGAGGGAGGCGTTCTTTGGTGACACAGAGCACTCTGAAGCAGTGATTTGGTGCTCCCTCATTTATCCCAGCCCACAGTTGTGACTTCACCTCTTTGAATTCATTAATATGTAGTAAAATTCTGTATTTGGTGCAGTCCTTGCTGCTTAGCCCTCTAAAGTAACTGACATTTTATTTCAGACAATTTGTCAGAAAACTCCTAAGGATTCACCAAAATATGAGAGCTGCAAACAAGCCCTGAAGGAAGTGAGCAAGGTATGTTCTTAGAGGCTTAACAGGGATGCAGAATTCTTTCTGCTTTGACTTTTTCCCCCTAAATTGCACAGCATGCTTTGTCAGTTCGCAGATTCACTGAGAAGTGGCTGGTTTTGTTTGGTGAGTCACTCAAGGGCTGATTTTCATGTTCATTACTCATTTTGTTCACCTGTTTCCTTGTGCAGTTGGATAAATTTACCCTATTTGCTGGCAGTCATTCCAGCAGATACCCAGATGGAGGGCCATACGTATATAAACCAGCCAAACCACCCTTCTGACAGCAGACAAGAAAGTCTGAATCTTCTAAACAGAATGAAGCATTCTTTCTACTTGTATTTTAAGTTAACCAGACCACCTTCTGTCAGTTTTCTCTGCTGTTGCAGTCCTGCTTTTGTGCCAAGAATCAGTGGTGGAAGAGCAGGCAGTCCATTTCCATGTGCAGACTCTATGTGTCAGTGGCACGCTCTCCTATCCTAAATTCCAGTTCCTTCCATTTGAACCTGAGCAATGGGATAATCCATTTATAATTATTTTTTTCAATTGGCTTGAAATTCCAGTCCCTCTGTGTTAATATGTCTATGTTCTGGGAACAGGCAGCTCTTTAAAACAGAGTGTTGTGAGATGAAAAGAAAATCTACCAGGTCTAAGGACGGGCTGTTGTTTGCCTCCAAGATCTCAGAATTTTAGGGACTCCAGCACATCACAGACTGGTGTGGAATTGATATTAAACACCCCCCTCCCCAAACATTTGTTTCTCTGTATACTGGGTCTGGGCATTACCATGGGCCTTGGACATTCGTGTCTACTTCAAGGCTGTTTGGTTTGGGCCCATCATTAACTTGGGTCAGAGAGCTGTAACTCTCCTCAGCCAGGACTTGTGGCTGAACCTGTGGACTGTCTGGACTCCCCTGAAGAATAACTCATCAACACAGTGTTGTAGGGTGATTCAGGTTGAGGGGGAGCTGGGGAGGTCATCCAGTCCAGACCCAAAGCCTGGACCCAGGGCCACGTTCAGTCTGGTCTTGAAGACCTCTATCTGTGACCCAGTGTGAAAATGCCAGTTCCTTGGTAAGCTTTGTGCTTCCTCAGATAAGCACTTTATAAATAAAGAAAGTTTGTATTACAAGTCTGGAGTAGATTAAGGCTGTTAAATAAATGTCTCTCTTGTAGCTGGTACGTCTGTGCAACGAAGGTGCCCGAAAAATGGAAAGGACAGAGATGATGTACATGATTAACTCCCAGCTGGAATATAAGATCAAGGTATGATGGTGAGATTCTGACCATAAATCGATGAGCATATGAAGAGTTCTGACTGCATGTTAAGCTGCCAGCACAAGCAAAGTAAATTAGTGTCAAGGAAGTTTGTATTCTGGGTAGCTGCAGCCCTGGAAACTCCACTGAGGACTCCTGGAACTAACCTAGTAGTTACAGTTTCGGGTTGAGGCTTTTCAGGGAAAGAGAATATCAGGATATAGTTCTGGAGAAGCATAAATTAGTATTAATGACTGAAGGATGAGGTATGCCCTGGCTCTGGGTTTACCTCTGTGGGTGGAAGCCTGTCCCGTTGGAGTGGCAGTACCTAGTCATGCTGGCTGTGGTACAGTGTTAGGCTGTTTCCTAACGAGGTGTGAGGTGGCCTTGTTGTGGTTCATGCACAGTCACACATAACTCTGCCTCTCCCATCCTTGCATTTGTTTCCTTGAGGCTCGTCAGCCTTGGAATTGCTTCTTTCTCTCCTCACACAAACCAGAAGCAGAACGTGGGGCATCCCTTGTGATCCATACCAGGGCTGTTGGGGTCCTCCTGGGAAGGGGGTCACCCAGCAGCCACCACTGGGCTAACAGCTGAAGGCCTTGCAGCATCCAGAGCTTCTGGAGCAGGATGTATTAAAGGAATGTTGTGGGGGAGGCACTGCACTGCCAGGCAGTTCTGTGTCTGGCACTGTGTAAACAAGTTCTGATAAACTAATTCCCACGTGAATCCACCCTCCCCTGTGAGCTGCAGCTCGTTCTGCAGTTCTGATTAGAGTCTAACTGCAGCTGAGGAGCAAATTGTGTGTTTCTTCAAACACTGAATTAGTGTGTGTAATTGATCAGGAAGCAGCAGAACCTCAGTGGCACCTTCCTGTCCCAGTAATTCCTGTGCAGGAATGATCTGTTAGGGCAGGACAGAGTCACAACTCCTGTCAAGTACTTTTTATTTCAAGTTGAAGGGGAATGTTACAGCAAAATCTTCTTAAAATACACATTGCATGAAGTATTCTTTGCTGTGAAGACAAAGCAAGTTGCTGTGAAGGTTTTGCTGTTAGAGAGGCTGGCTGCTGCTCTTCGGTGTGATGGGGGGTGTGTGAGGGGAGACGTGTGCCCAGGCAAACACTTGTAGGCCAGGGAAGGATCCCAGCAGGATTTGACTATGTGGGTTTGCAGGAGCCTAAATGAACATCCTCCCCCACCAAGGCCTGTTTCCAGTCCCATGGGATGGGTTTCTCAGCATTTAAGTCTATTTCTGCTGTACAGTGTCAGTCTGAGGAGTCACCCTTTCCGTGGGAGGTGACAGAGCAGGATGCTGGAGGGGAGGGGTCGGGCTGCAGGGTTCAAGGAGACAGTGGGATGAGTTACAGCAGCCCCTGGGCTTTTCCCAGTGCTGGGGTGAGCCAAGGCTTTGGTCACACCTGCAGGCAGGAGCTGCCCAACTCTGTTTACAACAGCACTTCTGGCAGCATCAATGTGCAACCAGTCCTGTGGTGCCTGCCTGGAGCAGGGAAATCAGCTTTTTAAAAGGGTAGAGAATGGCAGGACAAGGGGGCTGGAGTGAAGCTGGAGGAGGGAAGGGTTAGAGGAGAGATTGGGGGGAAGTTCTTTGCAGAGAGAGTGGTGAGGGGCTGGCAGGGGCTGCCCAGAGAGGGAGTGGGTGCCCCGTCCCTGGGGGTGTTGAAGGCCAGGTTGGCTGGGGCCCTGGGCAACCTTGTGTAGCTCCAGGCCTGGAGGTTGGTGTCCCTGCCTGTGGCAGGGGGTTGGAGCTCTGTGATCCTTGGGGCCCCTTCCAACCCAGACCAGTCTGATTCTGTGATTCTATGAATAGCAGGCTGTGCAACACCAGAGTTCTGGGTAGGGGAAATGACTTAAGCTAAACTACACAGCTTAGTAATGCCAAGTGCAGGTTGCATTAACCCTCAGAGAGTTGGAAGGGGTCTAGAATACTGAGGTATTCCAAATTTGCTCTTTCTAGTACTGAGGATGCGTTGTGGGCTGTTACCAGACACCCCTCTGGTCAGCCTTCTTGGTAGGAAAAAGGTGCTCAGGGATCTGGTTTGGCACAGGACAGGAACAGTTGGACTTGATGATCTTAAAGCTCTTTTTCAACCTGTTGATTCTGTGAAAAAGTAGCAGGCATCATCACAGGCAGCAGGGGGGTTATTGTACCTTCAGGATGTTTCTTCAAGGACATTTACTTTTTCTTCCTATTCAGTGCTTGTGAAAATCCTATTTCTACAAATAATGCCTCACACCACTGTATAATGAGTTTTTGGGGGAGATTATTGATTTATTATGTATGCAATTAAGCAGAGAGCCACGTTTTTTAAATGCATTTTTTAAAGGGCCTCCATCAGGCTTTGAGGAAATGCTGTCTCCAAAAGGATGTTTGTCAGCTTGTCACAAGCATTGTCAAACTTGGACTAAAGCCTGGTAATAATATTTACTTATAACAGCAGCAACAAATACAGCATCTCTTAACAAGTGGCATCACTACATTTGCTAACAAGGGTGGCTAATGGTCTGGAGTTTCTGGATAGCCTGGAGTAAGTTGGGATAGCTGGAGGCCTGGCTTTCAAACCTGCAGAAGTCCCTGGGGGTGCTGAAGTGCTTATGAGGTGTGGGCAGCAGCTCAAAGGAGGGGATCCTCCCCCTCTGCTCTGCCCTGGTCAGGCCCCACCTGGAGTGTTGTGTCCAGTGCTGGGCTCCCTGGGATAGAAAGGACAGGGATCTCCTGGAGAGAGTCCAGAGGAGGCTATGGAGATGCTGAAGGGCCTGGAGCATCTCCCCTGTGAGGAAAGACTGAGGGAGCTGGGGCTGTTCAGCCTGGAGAGAAGAAGACTCAGGGGGGACCTAATTAATGTTTATCAATATCTTAAGCAGGGGATGCAGGGGGAATTGGCCAGCCGCTTCTCAGTGTCTGTAGGGACAGGACAAGGGGTGATGGGCTCAAGTTGGAGCACAGGGAGTTCCCCCCAATGTGGGGAAGAACTTCTTCCCAGTGAGGGTGAGGGAGCCCTGGGACAGGCTGCCCAGGGGGTGTGGAGTCTCCTTCTCTGGAGAGATTCCAGCCCCGTCTGGACAGCGCCCTGTGTGCCCTGTCCTAGGGACCCTGCTTTGGCAGGGGGTTGGACCCCATGGGCTCTGGAGGGCCCTGCCAACCCCTACAGCTCTGTGAGTGTGGTTGTGTGAAGGGGATGCACACTGTTGACCCTGATTTTGCAGACACCAGCCCTGCACGATTGTGCCCTGTTCGTGCTGTAACCAGCAGCTCTCACTGGTTCATGGGACTCACAGCAACTTTCTGGAGTTTGCTGTTCTGTAACCTTCATGCAAGTTTGGTTTTCCTTTCTGCATCTTAAATACAGCCACTTAGTGGTTCAGATCTTGTCTGTGGTGTGGGAGCTTGCTAGCTGGTGTGTAAAAACACTGAGGCTGTGCCAAGTTTCAATACATTTTAAGTTCTGACAGCTGCTTTTCTATAGAAAGGAGATGGTGTACATGATGCACTCAGGGCAATTGAGGAAAAATGAATAGGAGAGTAAAAAGCTGCCCCTGGAAGATAATCAGTTAGGGAAATGTGGTGAACTCACTTGGAACACTGCTTAGAGGAATCTTTAGTTCATCCTCAAATAGAAATTTCTAAGTACTCTTTGTCTGTAAAAGTCACTCTGGTGCTATAATTTCGTTTTATAACCATTATAAATTAGGTAAACTATTTCTGTTCTTGCTCAACCTCATACAGTGCTCAAGGATTTTTGTTTATCACTCTGATAGATACCACAGCAGAGCATTTCATGGAGCATGAGAGAAGCTACTCAAATGCTGTCTTCTCTGTACACAGCTAATCTGCAGAGTTTGATTTTTAATTAAGAATCAGAAGGTTTTATTCTTAAATTTTTGATCTTTAGCACCAGGAAGGTGGTGGGTGGGTGGGTTTTGTGTGTGCTGGTTTTTCCAACCATGCTTTAGACTTCATGGAGCAAACTTGTTTGTGATGCCTGTGTTCAGGGGCCACCTAGCCCGGAGTCTGGGACATGAGTAAGTCTGGGGCAAGGTGAAAACTTCAAGGCATCTTTAATTTCTGATAGTTTGAGGGCTGCTGCACTTGGCAATTTTGAGCAACCTTCACGTGCTGTTAGCACACTACCTCCTAAGGGAAAGCTTGTGAAGAGTTGTGCATCCTTGGAGTGGTTGTTCTGTCCTGTGCCACTTCAGGGCCACACTAAATCACACCTCAGGATTTGGAAATGAGGGTGGCTGCTTGTAAAATGAGGGAGTTTGTGGGTTGTTCTTCCAACAGCAAGATCACAGGTAAAGCTCTGTGTTTAGGTCGCTGTGGGGCAGGTATTGACAAGCTGGGGTAGTGCAGCAAAGAGCAGCTAAAGTGATTTAAAAGGTAACAAAAGCCAACCCATGCAGAACAGAGGAGACAGCTGGCAGCTGAATGGAGAAATGCTCTTAGAGACTTGGAAAGGTGCTTTAAATGAGGAAAAAAGCATTGTCTTCATTAGACAAGACCAGTAATTAATTTGAACAGCAACAGAGCCAGTAGGGAAGTTTAGGCAGAAAGCAAGTTCCATTTCAAATAGAAACAAAGCCTGGCTTAGCTTGCCCAGGTGAGGACAGATATGTGTGCTCCATAAAGCTCAGCAGTGAGCACCCCCTTACTGGGGCAGGTCACAGGCACAGATACCAGCAAGTGGGGGCACAGGGGCTGCCCCTTGTTTTCCAGTGGTACCATGTACCTGCTGCTGGAGAACCCTCAGGGTACGGGATGTGCAGGTCAGGCTTGGCTTGCAGAGGTCACCTGCTGAGCCTAGTCCTTTGGGGTAGCAGTGTGGGGAGGGTGCCACCCATCTTCAGATGCTCCATCCACCGTGTGAGCAATGCCCAGAGGTGCACAGGGACAGAACACTGGCATGTTCAGTAGCCAGGTTAGGACCCAAGCAGGTCGTTCCAGTGGTAGGAGGTTGGTAGTCTGTTCAGAAAGTGCCCAGTGACAGCACAGGCAGAAAGAACCTGTCTGCTGTGATGAAGAAACGTTCCCATGTGGCAGTGCTGCTTGGTCAGTGAGCTCATGGGCTGAGCAGCCCTGGGCAGTGGGACATCTGCCAGCATGGCAAAGGACCTTTGTCTTCCTGGCACTGCAGGTCATGGTACAGCCTCAGAGATGATCTGTTCTCTGCATGTGCAGTCACACATCTCCCTTCACGTTCATGGCCCAGAGAAACAAAAGGTCCTTCTATGGTGTCTGTTTCTCCTGCACTTGGGAATAGTTTGGATTAATAAAGCCTGGCCTTCACATCAGGATCCTCTTTGGCTTGCTTGAGCTGTTGCAGGTGTTGGTCCTGCTGATCCTTCCAGAGAAATGAGATCCTGCTCCACAGAACAGGAGTTAGATGTCACTTAGACAAAGAGGAGCTATAGTATCCTTAATTACCCATCTTAGATAAAGCTCAGGCAGTGGACAGGTAAGTGTTTGATACTTCAGCAGCTCCTACTGAGAAGAACAAATCCTTACAAAACTTCCTTCCTGCTGTTGAGGGAAAAAGAGAAGTGCTTTGCTGTGGCAGATACCTTGGAAGAGTGATCCTACATACCTTATTCCCCTTTAATCGGGGGGTGCAGGTTTACACAGACCCAGCTGACCTTTCCCAGAACCTCTGTGGTTGAGAGGGTGCCCTGGAGCCCACATCTCCTACAGCCATGTGCCCAGCAGTCTGACTTGCCTGTCCCCTTCAGCTGCAGCAGCAGATGACAGAGCAGTTGTGGTCCAATCCAGCATCTCAGTGGTGTGTTCAGCACTGTGTTAGGACCAGCCTGGTCCGTTATGCTGTCTCCATCATCTCTTGCTGTCTTTCATATGCTCAGAATGTCTCAGAGTGGATTGCAGGGGGCATTTCTGTTAAAGAGTCTGAATTCTGTGGGTGGTGCAGGACCCACCACCAGAGAGAGGGCACAGCATCGTTGTAACTGGCTGTAGGGATGTGGTGCAACACTGTGTGTGGGTTTTCTGTGTTGGGAGAACAGAAGCTGATGTGTGTCTTTCCAACTGTTGAGGCAGAGAAGCTGAAGCTGTGAGTTACCTGGAGGAAAACCCAGTGTCCCTGTGTGCTTCATGAATGATTGCTTACTCTGCAAAATCTTCCACATTCCTGGAAGAGTCTTTTCATTTATTTTTAATCTCCTTAGGAGATCTGACACAGTTTGCTCCATCCCAAGTGTGACCAATAAGTCTGTTCCCTTCTTATCTCAGGCGCCTGAGTGACTTTCAGGTATTTGCAGGCTGTTCCTGGTGTGTGATAGGAGCAATGAAGTTACCTTAAGCCATGATAACATCTGTGGCATGCTTGTACCTGTGAGCTCTGAGCTTTGAGCTTATTCAGACATTTTTCCCAAATATATAATATTCTACTCTCTGTTTTTTAAAACCCCCTACTTCTGAAGAATTAAACTGTTCCTTTCTCCCCTTTTAGCCATTTCCACTGGTTTCTTCTTCACGCTGGCTGGTGAAGAGGGGTGAACTAACAGCCTATGTAGAAGACACTGGGCTGTTTTCCAAGCGAACTTCCAAGCAGCAGGTGTACTTCTTCCTCTTCAACGATGTCCTCATCATCACCAAGAAGAAGAGGTAAGAGCTTCACCACTGTAAAACTGCCTCTGTGTGCAACCCCTGGCATCCCAGTGAACAGCTGGGTCACTTTTAAGATCCCTGGCACCCTGTGCCTCACCCTAGGGCAATGAAAGCTGAAGCTTTCTGGCACTGGAACAGCAAACTTGATTGCATCCACAGTGGTTTTACCTATTTTCTAGCCACTTGCTTATTTGAAAGAATGAAGGGGTTTCAAAGAGCAGTAAGTGAACCTGATATAGTTGCAGCATAAAACAAGAGGAAATATGGACTAAACATGTCTTAAGTTCAGTAAACACCTCTGAAGGCATTTATGTGCTTTAATACACCATGTCTGAGAGAGCTGAGGAATTACCTAGATGTTTGAGTTTCTAGTAGACTGAGTTTCAAAGTGACAAGTAACCATTTCTTTAACAGGGTATATTTTTGGCCAATGCAACCAAAATTCCAAATTGTCAAACAAATCAAACTTAATCCTTGATGCCTGAGCAAAGGGAGGAGTTTGGGAAGGATAAAGAAATGTTAATTTTCATTCCCTTCCACACTCTGCACAGTTGGGCTGCTCCAGGCTGAAGTATGAGGCACGACTCCTCCCAGTCTCCATTTAAACTTTCATCACTGGATTCGAGGGGACGTTTAAAATAAAGGCATGGAAAGGGATTTACATCCTCTGCTGTGGTGGTTGGATAGTATTCAGTAGATGAACCTCACTCCTGAGACTAAAGCCTGTTTTGAAGACCTATTATTTTGTATCTGGGTTGGCTAGTTAAGCCAAAGATGAGCTATTTTTAAAAGAAACCCTTCTGTGGAACTTAAATAAGTAATTTCAATAAGAAGTTTTGAGGAGTGAGGTATGATTCAGAGTCTGGAAAGAAAATGCTAATGGTTAAGCAAAGAGAAAACCAAATGAAAATGGAGGGGGAAAAAATACCTGAGTGAAAGGGGTTTTTATAGAGATGGGAAGAAAAGCAAATAGATCCCTCCCCAGCCACCTCACTGGTGTGCACTGGTTTCTGAGGGTCAGTGTTTATCACAGCTCAGGCTGAAATGTTCCTGTGACAGTCCCTTGCTAAGTCACTGGCAGCACATCAGAGTTGTAGTGCATGTTCTCCAGCAGTGTGCTTCTCTTCTCAGGGGAGTATGGTTAATGTGTTATGGTGCTGGTAGCTAAGTGAATGTTTGAGCTGGGAAAGCAGTGAGAAATCTATTATCTGTGTTGTTACAGTGTTTATTGGTTTCCTATGTGATGGCTCGTTGTCCAGAGTATAAACCAGATTTTTATAGCACCATCTCTGATCCAAACTTTGGGGCTTTTGATTTATAACAGCTCCCAGCTGCTGGAATTGTCCTAAGTGTCCCCAGCAGCCCTTCGTGCCAGCGATGAGCTTCTCCCAGTCACTCTCCCAGGACCCCCCCAGCAAAGGGGTGATTGGAGGGGACAGATTCTGCAGCCCCTGGGGTGCTCTGAGCATGGAGCTTTGCCAGAGAGAATAAGCTTATTAATGATATCAGAGCTTCTGGTGATGTGTGCCCCCACCCACAGCCCTGAGCAGCAATACTTGTTGCTAGTTGAGTTGTATTGTTTGTGGTTTTATTTGAGCTGTTGCATCTCAGCAGATTCTTAGTGCTGCACAAGGAAACCCAGCTCCTCATTGCTGGGCTA
This sequence comes from Hypotaenidia okinawae, assembly GCA_027925045.1. NCBI lineage: Eukaryota > Metazoa > Chordata > Aves > Gruiformes > Rallidae > Hypotaenidia > Hypotaenidia okinawae. The sequence goes on along the minus strand of BSDF01000010.1, from coordinate 27,727,374 downwards.
AAAATACTGATTACTTAGTGCTCCAATCCTGCTGTTGAATCTTTACCCAGGAGCTGAGCTTCTCTGTCCCAGCCATTTGCCATATATGTAGAACCTTGCACAGAGCTGGGGACGCTCAGTCCTGGCTGTGGAAGGTTGGGCAGCGTGATGCTGGCCAGAGGAGTCATGCTGGGATCTCCTAGTCCCAGCAGATAGGTCTCTGCCCACTCCCTCATTTTGGGGACACTCTGTGTTGCTGGAGAGCTGCATTTTTAATGCTGGGTGAGCAGATGCTCCAGCAGCCTTTCATAGTGAGAGCAGGTACATTTCATCTATAGAAAACGTAAAGGGAGACCTGGTGTTGGTGCATGCACCAGCATGCTCCAGAGTTCTTACATTTTAGTTCTAATGATGCTTTATTGATCATATTCTTCCTCAGCTACAGCTTCACCTCCTGACTGCAGGAATAGCATCCCTAGGTGGTGTTGCTAGTCCTGCCCCTGGCTGCAGAGGGATTGTCTGGGCTGAAATACTGAACCTGCTTCCTTAAGGATAAACACACCAAACCCAGAGGAAAAACCATGAAGGAAAAACCAAGCCACCAAAAAAGCCCACTGAAGAGACAAACCCTCCTCTCCCTGGGTTAGGGGCTGTATTTTAAAAAGAAAAAAGCAGAGACTAAGAGCTATAAAAGGTTATTTTCCCTCTTCAGTAGGAGCCCTCAGCTGCCATGGGTGGCCCTTGGAACCCTTGTCCTCAAGCGATAAGTAGCATCTTCTTGTAGGTAAACAAATGAATTTGAATCTGGAGCTGGATCTAGGGGACAGGAAACCTGATCCCACAGTGTCTGCTCCCTCCCCTCTCCCAGGGGCTTTTCAGCAGCAGGATGAGCACAGTGACATTGAGGTGGCTGTGTTGAAAGGAAGAGCTGCGGGCACACCGAGTGCACGTGGATGGAGATCCCTCCTAGCATCCCTGGGCTCTGGGTACAGGACTTAAAATGTGCTGAAATCCTGGGATTCCCAGTGTGCTCATGTTAAATTTCTTTAATTAGACCAAGACCTCTGTGGACTCTGTATTCTTTGACCTTTGGGACTCCAGAAGTCAGGTCACTTGTGATGGTAACTAACCTGGCTTGATTTTTACGGAGCTCTCAAGAGTTTGGAAGCAACAGTCTGATGGATCCAACTGTGTGGGGAGGGGGTTTTAACGCTGTTTTAGGTTCCTGCAGTAGTGCTTTCAGAAGTTTTGGGGTGTCTGTGCCTTTGTCAGTGGTATCTGAACAGGGAGTTGTGATTCCAGCACATAAGCACTGGGAGATGGGGGGCTGTTGGTGCCTTTTTGACTCTTGGAGAAAAAGAAGCAGTGAAGGAGAGTGTTCATCTTCTGCCACAAATAGTTCAATCCCTAGAGAGATTTCAGTCCTTCTTTATGCTAAGTCTAAGGAAGCCTGTCTGTCAGTGCTTCTGCTTCCTTCATAAAGCCCCCAAACTCCTCAACCAAAGGGGAGAAAAGCTACTTGTGAGAAGGATTAGAACCTGGGACTGATGGACCTCTCCATTGTTTGAGGATGTACAGAGCTGGACTGAAAACCCCCAAGCATTGCAAGTATTTAATTGACAGACATCAAACCGTGCCCCAGCTCATTGAAATAGGAACTTTGTTTTTACACTAGATGCATGGGCAGCAACTGCCCCCCAAACTCCCCAGGTACAGCACGAGCCCTCACCCTGCCAGCACTTGAACAGGGAATTGTGATGCTGGGCTCACAGGGACGGGCAGCACCTTCTCTTTGCAGTCACAGAGCTGCTCAGCTGAGGCTTAGCAATTCCTTTTCTGAGGGATTAAAGGGAAGAGTCCTAAAGAGCATTGATCATGGTAACCCTGAGGCACTGCAGGTATTCTGCTGGGTGCAGTGTGCCCCAGCTGACGTTCAGTCCTGGCCTGTGCGTTTCCTTCCCATGGCTGTGCAGCCACAGAGGAAGGCACGCTTCACTTGCCCCTGCCAGAAGGGGTTTGTCACCATCAGCTTCAGGTCCAGGTGTTGGGGATTGATTTGCACCAGTTCAGTGCTTGGGTTTCGGTGTGTCTCTGGCAGCCAAACTAATCTGCTCAGGTATTTATTCAATTTAAATTCTTTCAATGAGCTGTAGAGGCTCTGGCATAGCTTGTCATCACTTGAGGCTGAGGTCTAGATAGATTTTACTCTAAGGTGAGGTATGTGTGTTGCACCTTAAACCTGGCCAGATTCTGCAGGAGATCCAGCCCATCGGTCACCCGATGTGTGGGCTGGGAGGGAGCGCTGGCTTTGCCCCTATGGAAGCAGATTTTTCTGGCCTGGTCTTGTTGCCCCAGGGTAGGACAGTAACCTGAGAAAGGTTTGCAGGCTTGGGAGGAGTGAGGAGGTAATTACCTTGCCCGTGTTGGTGCTGTACCCTGGTGAACTTGAGAATGCGCGTAAGCCGGCTCTGGGAAATACACTCCCCAGAAACCCAGAGGGCTTTCCAGCTGGCATCTCCCTTCCTGTCAGCAGTAGCTGGCTCTTAAACGATGAGGAGTGTCTTTTCATTTAAGTCCTTTGGCTGTTGAAATCAGCAACACTTCTGTGCTCTGGTTTGAGGTGCCTAATGTTTGTAAGCTTCCACCCTCTGGGAAAACCACCGGGACGTCCTTTCGGCATCATTCATCCTTCAACAGCTTTGACATAAGAATTAGTGGTGAGGTCCTTTGTTTGGTGGGTCAAACCCAGCACCCTGCCAGCCAGTGTAAGTACTGTCCCCCTCTCCTCCAGCCATGAGGGCAGCAAAGTTTGGGATTGCTCCAAGGATTGGGATTGCTCCCTGTTCCAAGGGCGCTGGCGAGCTGCCGGTGGGAGGGTGCTGGGTGTGTGCAGCCACCTGCCTTTGGAGCACCTGGGGTTGGGGTTTATGTACAGAGTGCTTCCTAAGAGGGAGGTTGTGTGGTGCTTTTTGCAAGGCCTCTGTGGTGTGAGGAGGCTCTGCCAGCTTTTAGCAGTCACAGCTGATGAAGATTGTGCTTGGGAGTGTTGCACAGCAGCTTTTAAGCTGGGCATTCTGCATGCAGATGGCACAGGGGATTGCCCTGTCCTTAACATCAGCAGGGTTTGTCTGGAAGCAGTGTACAAACCCAGAGTCCCACAGGCACAGGGGAAAGGACGTTGTACAGCTTTCCCCATCACTCCCTACAGCCAGGGTCTGGTGCTCATAGGGATGAGAGAGGAAAAAGCAGCACAGTCCTGTGCTGTCGCCGTGCCCGTTGCCAGCCTGAGAGGAGCAGGTTACACCATCTCGAGAAGGTCAGAGTCATTTAACTGTGCTGCTGAGTGACCCAGGGTTTAAAAGCTGTTCTGCTCTGTAACTTGGAAATTGGGGAGTTTAGAAAGAGAACTAAAGGGAAAAGGTGAAGGCAGAAGAATCGTGCCACACTGTGTGGTGACCAGTGGGCTCGAGGATGGAGCTTGCTTCTGGTGTACTTAATGGAGAAACTGAACATTAGAGCTGTGGGTTTGTTTCTTCCCTCTGTTCTGCAGTGAGGAGAGCTACAGTGTCACGGATTATTCCTTAAGGGACCAGCTGGTGGTGCAGCAGTGTGACAGCGAGGACCTGAGCACCTCTCCTGTGAAGAACACCTCGACTATGCTCTACTCACGGCAGAGTCCTGCAGCTCACCTCTTCAGACTAGCTGTCCTCAGCAACCATGCAGGGGAGAAGGTGGAGATGCTCCTGGGAGCAGAGACTCAGTAAGTAAATAGTTACGGGTCCTGTATGTTTCATGGGCTGTCTCAGCAGGCTGCCCCCGCCTCCCACAACACCCATCCCAGTGAAACCCCTCATCAGCTGTAAATGCACATGGTGGTGGTGGTGTCACTCTCTTTCCTTGAGGTCCCAGCGTGGGAAGACTGGCAAATGGGAAAGCACGTGCTGGAGTTGTGTTAACTGGAGGATCTGTCTGCCTTGGGGCTTCAGGCCAGGAGTTAAGCATGGCTCAGGGGTTACTGGCCCCATCTGGCTGTTACTGCTGAGGCAGACAGGGGCTGCAGGGCAGAGCTGTAAGCAGTTTGGATTTCTCAGGGGACAGAGGGGTGTGGAAGGTCTCTCTAGTTAATTTATTTTCAAGTACAGTGATGCTGTGTTTTAAAGAAAATTTTAAAATCAAAGTTGTGCCATGTAATGCAGGTGCTGAGTGGCTGTGCATGTGACAGTGACACCTGGCTGTACGAAGCCTCTTACTGTTTAATCTGAGCTACAAACATGACTGGAGTATCTGGTCATCACAGGGTTGAGTTGTACCATGAGTACAATGTGTATTTAAATACTTCTCTGAGAACCCCCTGAGAGCTGGAGGCCAGGACACGGGTTTTCTGCCTCGCTGACCTGGTAGCACTTGGATCTGAGCACCCCTGGGTGGGTGCCTGAGGGAACGCAGCACAGCAGAGCGCTGGGTACACCTGCGCTTGCTCTGCAGCCTGCTGCAGTGTGTAGCTGTCCTGTGGGATGTCTGGCTGCTGCTGGCCTCGAGGAGCAGAACACTGTCCTGAGGAACCACGGGTCCTTGGGTTGCTGCTGGAAGGTCTGTGACAAGGGGTTGAGGTGGCTGGTCGGAGTTCCAGGCTCGGTGACAGCCCGTGGCACGGCGTGCTGCTGCATGCAGGTGGTAGCTCAGCACACACATCCCCATCACGCGGTTCCTGGGAGGCACACCTTGCTTTCACTGCTGTGGTCAAGGGAGGTGTTCTTGAGCCTTCTCTTGGGATCACCTCGAGCCATCTGGCTGCAGAGGGTCATCTGAGCTTGCTCGGTCTCTGATACTTCCCTGCCCCAGTTCATTCCTTATTATCTTTAAGTCTCTCATTCCTGCTGTTGGTGCTTTTCATGACGTGGCATTTCAGCTGTGCTGTCCCCACATAGAGCTCAGCATGGCAGGAGGAAACAGAGGCAGGTGCATCCCGAGCCATGACGGTGGCAGCAGCAAGTGTTGGTGGGGTACAGATGCAGAATGCCCTTGTCCAGGAGCAGTGACTTGTGAATGATCTATTACAGTGGTCTGATGGTGCTGGAAACAGCCCTGGAGTCAGTGGGAGGAGGAGCGTGGCCCTGCTAGAGAAGCTGTGTGGGGATGGAGGGAGGTGGTCCCTGTTCTCCTGGAGAGGGTTCTGCTTCTGGAAGGAGCAACAAGAAGTTCTTGTTCTTCGGGGTGTGGATACCCAAGAGGCACCCATCGCTCCTCTGCAGGGCTGCCACACACCCCTCACAGAAGTGAAAGATGGGTCTGTTTTGGGGCGAGCTGGAGGCAGGACAGGAGATACCAAGTGCTCCAGACATGCCCTGGCCGGGACGAATGGGCAGTTTTAGGTTTGCTTCCAAAGTTTAGAATAACCCTGAAAGAAACTATAGCTCATTAATGAGTTCTATTAAAGATCTCATTATAAAGCGAGCAGATGATTCAGGCTGGTTGGGAAAGGCGTTTTCCTGGGGAAAAATGCAGTACATTTTTAGTTGTCTGGCCTTTCTGTGAAAGGATGTTTTGTTCTGCAGATTCATTATTGATCTGCAGTGCAGGGTTTGTCACATAAATAGGCTGGCAGATTGTCACTCAGAGGATGTGGCTCTGAGGAATTCCCTGGAAGATCGCCTGGTTTTGTGGAGCATGATGTGGACCACGGGAGGTCCAGAAAAACATGGCTTTCTCTTAACTTTGAGGATGGGAAGAGAACTGCAGCAGGAAGCCTGGCTGGCTGGCCCAGACTGTGTACCAAGCAAAGCTTCCTGGACATAGAACTCGTGGTCGTGCTGACACAGAGATTTCTCACACAGTTTGAGGGTGTTTGGTCACTTGATGTGTGTGTGGTGGGTCAGGAACGTCACGATGCCCCTGAACAACCCTCCTGCTCTCCTCAAAACACAGCACAGGACTCTGAGGCTGATGTTTGAAGTGATGGGGCTGTCTGTGAGGAGGTGAAGGAGCGTGAGGAACCTGATGATGGTTTTTCCCCTGGTAGCATAGCTCCAGCAGCAGAACCAGATTTGTACCCCCGTTTGACACCTGTGACCACATCAGCACCCACAGCTGAGGCAGTTTTACAGGCACAGTGGTGCAGGTCGCTACCGGCCTCAGGTGGGGCTGGCACTGGCTATGGAAAGACACACTTCAGCCAGGAGATGCTCTGGCATTGTCCTGGTTTGCTCAGCTGTCCGAAAGGAAACGTGCTTTTCCTGCTGCAGATGTTTACAGGGGAAGGAAAATGAGAGGCTGAAAGTTAAACCTCAGGGTTAAGCTGATTGGGGGTTGTGTATGGTTTGGGCTGAGACCCCCTGCGATGTCCCCTGCTTTTGCTGACTGTTAGACATCAGTGGGTATCGTGTGTTTGTAGTTCTGTCTGTGCAGCAGTTCTGTCTGTGAGGAAAACACGTGTGGGCATTGAAAATAACCACCAGAGGCTATTTCTTCTTTTCATTCTTGCTTTCCCACATGCTTAAAACAGGTAAATGTGGTTGAATAACATGACAGAGATGGCGTCACACCCTCTGGCTGTACCTGGAGAGGAGGTGAAAGGTTTGAGTTTGGTTTCTTTACCTGAAAGAGGAGAATCTGGAGAATCTTGAGGAGGGGAGTGATGCTGACTGGCACTGCCAGTGGGAGGCAGGAGCCTGAGTTGTGTCTCTGCCCTTCGCAGGAGTGACAGAGCTCGCTGGATTACAGCACTGGGGCAGGACAGACACGGGCAGAAAACGGACAGGACAAGTAAGTCAAGCCTGAGATGCTGTCTGGGGGCTCTGCAGACGGGGGTGGTGGATGTGCTGCCCCCGAGCCGGGCTGGGAGCGAGCGCCGGGGGCTGCGGCCCTTGGCACGGTGGAGTTCCACCCCTCCCTGCACAGGGGCTCTGCTGAGGTATTCAGCTTCCTGCAGTAGTTCCCTTTGCCTCACTGCTGGGCTTGGGCAGCTGTTTGTCTCACACACAGAGCCCCTTCCATGTTTATTCCCAGCCTGGGTGTGATGCTCAGGAAGCCATTGGCTTCACTTGCTGCCCCCTTTGGATTTCTTCTTTGGGTTGGGTTGGGGTGTTTCGGGGTGGGAGGGTGTGATACACTCTAAAGTGGCATTTGAAAAAACTTAATTGTGTGTATATTTGAATAAAAGATACTCTGCTCCTGAATTCCTTAATTCAGGCAGGCTTGTTCCCTCCCCAGCCTTGACCCAGGTGGAGATCACCCGGACGTACACGGCGAAGCAGGCGGATGAGCTCTCGCTCCAGGTCGCTGACGTGGTTTTGGTTTATCAGAAAGTCAATGACGGTGAGTGAGCGTTTCGCTGCCAGAGCAGCGCCTGGAGCCAGGCAGACAGCCCTTCTGATAGCGCTGGCTGGGCAGGGAATCGGGGGTTAGCTTCCAGGGAGAGCTGGGGCATTGGTCGGGGTTCCTGGAGGAGGGAGGGCCTGTGTTTCGGGAGCATCTCCCAAGTCACTCAGGGCCCATCACACACCAGCTGGCTGGTGCTGACGTGTGGAATGCCCACAGGTACAAAATTGGGTTGTAGGTAGAAACAGAGCACAGAGGTTTTGGTGAGTGAGCACCGGGGCTGTCCGAGCGGAACAGCCGGTGGGTGGTGTGTCATGTACCACGCTTACTGCCTGTAGGTCCAGGGGCTGAGCAGGGTGCCTCTGCTGACATTGCCCATAGTGTCAGCTGCCCTGAGATCAAAACTGATCCTTGGCTGGAGGCACAAGTGGCTCTACTGCTGCCTCCTGATGTGCCGATTCAGTGTGCCTGAAGCCGCCAGCACTTGGAGTGCTGAATACAATTGAATGATGTAATTTGATAATACATAGGGAATCAAAGGCCCCCCTGCTTGCTTTGATTGTGGTGATGCTGTATCCTGGGTGTTACTAGGAATTACAACATACATGTTTATAACACTTGCTTTATGTACTATTTACTTCCCCATACTGCCTTGTCCTGAGCTGGTCTCTGTCACACCTGTCTCAGTCCAGCACTTTAGTCACCACTAAAGCAAAGGTCTGTGTGGTTGCTGTGTCAGCTGCCTCCACCCCACACAACACAGACCAAGAACGTGACCCTGCTGAAAAGGGCTGTGACTCCTTGCAGGCTGGTACGAAGGGGAGCGCTTGCGGGACGGCGAGAGAGGCTGGTTCCCCATGGAGTGTGCCAAGGAGATCACCTGTCGTGCCACCATTGACAAGAACATGGAGCGGATGGGGCGCTTGCTGGGCCTTGAAACCAACGTGTAGACACTTGGCTTCGTGTCACCGCAGGGTTTGCACTAGCTGTGGGCTGTGGGCCGTGGGCCTGCGCTCTCCTGGAAAGGGTGTCAGCAGAGCGAACAGTCTGGGTAACGCAGCCCTGGTGCTTCAGCTCCTCCTTTTACTTTTGAGAGCTCTGGCCCCAAACCTGGCTCAGCCAGTAGCAGGTTGTGGCCAGAAGTAGCTGCGGAGGCACTGGTGGTTAGCTGTGCAGCCCCTCAGCTCCAGTTCCAGCTCCAGTTCCTCCATCCCTTCCATCCCTGCCCCTTCGCTACTTCTTGCTCCGTGCTGAGAACGGGGAGTGTCCGGCTGACATGGAATGGGGTGTAGCAGCTGGTGTAACGGACCAAACACCAGAACCTCCCCCTGCAGCGAGCAGGAAGCGAACGTCCCTCCTGGGGGGTCCTGCTCCCAGAAACCAACTTTCTCAGCTCTGCAGAGCTGTGCTTCAGCACGGCTGCCTCAGAGGAGTCCAGCTGCCTGAACTGTGGTGGGTCAGCGTGTTTGCCCCATGTGTTTAACTTGCTCTTCACAGTAAGTCACTGCTGCAGCTCTGGGTTAACTTCATGAGGGGTTTTGAGGGTGTGGGGTGCGCTCTTCTGTGCTGGAGAAGTTTTTATTTCCTTCTGTGGAGGCAAAGAGTTCAACTGAACTTCAGTTTCCCTGCATCTTCAGTGTCCATCAGGTGCGTTGGAGCCTCATTCCTGGAAAGGTAAGGCCACCACCGAGGACAGACAGGGCAGTGGGTGGCTTGGCCTTTTGTTACCTTTGCCTCCCCGTGCTGTGTGGGGAGGTGGCAGCCTGGGGTGCTGCAGACACAGAGGAGGGGAGAGGGAACCTGAACATGGCCGGTGCTTGCAGCAGAGCTCCCCAGCTGCTGCTCCCTGTGCTGGGTTCTGGGACAGAGTCTCACACCCACCCACACCTCACCACAGTGTGTTGGGGTGAGGGAACCTCACTCAGGAGTGAAGCATTGGTGGGTCCTTCTGACTGCAGGTGTGACAGCTTGTGCTGTGCTGCAGAAACCTGCCCTGGTGTAAGGACCAGCTGCTGACTCAGCAGGTTAAGGACCCATTCAGCAATGGAGGGAAAAACTCACTGTGGGAGGGTTTTGTGCTTGTTTAATCCCCATCCCTCCCCAGGGGCTGGACATGGGGCTGTTGGACTGTAACACGGTGATGTGTGAATGAATTTGGCTGCTGATAAAGGTGTAACGACTTACGTGGAAGGTGGTAATGCTGTAGGGAACTCCTTTCCATGCTGCCTGACAGCGGTTTTACAGCCTTGTACATTAATTTACAGGTGGACTGATAAACCAGCAGTGAGAGAAACTGTAAATCCAACCCAGAGATTTATTTAACATGGAATGGTAGTAAAATTACTGCTAACAGGTGTTTAACACAACTGAATGTATAGATCCAGGCGTTAATTTTATTCAGATTTTTAATACACTGTATATATTTTCAAGCCTCCTGTTTCCAGAGATGCTGTAATGTTTTTTAAAGACCTTTTTAATTTTTCCTATTGTCAGACAGAGTCCTTCAGGAATTAAGGACTTTTCCAAGTTTGAAGGACAACAATCAATAAAATACTTTAAGCCCTGTCCTGGGTTTGGCTAGGACAGAGTTAATGTCTTTCTAGCAGCGGGTGGAATGGTGTTTGGGAGTTGGGATGGGAGTGGTGCTGGTAACACAGGGCTGGTTTAGCTGCTTCCGAGCAGCCAGGGACTTCTCAGTTGTTCATATAATGTGAAGATGGGGACGCAGCCAGGACAGGTGACCCACAGAGGGTATCCTGTGCCAGTCACATTGTGCTCAGCATAAAAGGGGGCTGGTGGTGGGAGAAACAGGCAGTTCCAGGAAGGTGGTTTTGGGGCCGGCCCAGTTTTGGGACAGCTCTGAGCTGTATGGACTGAGCTGTGCGGTTCAGTGACATCATGTGTCACCAGTTTGATAGATTTTTTGCTATAATAGTCTTGTTATCATTATTTATTTCAGCTGTCCCAGTTCTCTGTCCTTATCCCAACCCATGAGGTTTGCCTTTGGTTTTCTCTTTTCCCCTTTCCCCCGAGCGAGCAGCTGGTGGTGCCCAGCTCCTGGCTGGGAAAGAACCCCAACAGTCCTGTACTAGACAAAGCTTCATTTTTCTTTCAGCCAAACTGTGAGGGGGTTCAAGGTTTCTGGGCTGCACAGGTAACTCCCACCATCTTTTTTCTTTCTGATTCTTGCCCGGTGCAGTGGTGGAACTGAGCCAGGGGCTGGCTGAGCTGCTGCCACACTGCACCTCAGCTGGCGCTTAGCTCTCACTTTAGCTTTCCTTGGTTGGGGATGGGACCCTACCCAACGTGCAGTCCAAGCTGGTGCTGAAGCCTGATGTGAAGGGTGCTGCCCAGATGCTACCTGGGTCAGAGCATCTGCCCCTCAGATGCCCGTTCCAGGGTTTTAACGACCCCCTCTCAGGAAATGCTTCCTCATGTCCAGCCTGGACGGCAGCCACAGAACCCTCCCCAGCTTGTTGCTTTGCTGAAGGGATTCTGCCTCGGCATGAAGCGGGGTCCCTGCCTCACTCGCCACAACCGGCACCCGGACGGGCCCCCAAGGTGACTATGGACGGATGCAGCACGACGGTGGCAACGATCCAAGCTGAGGGACCAAGAGTGCGCTCAGGGACCCATCACTGCCTCTCACAGGATGGTCTGAGGTAAGTGAGTGCAGTAACTTAATTAAGGGATGTTCAGCTGCAGAGGAACACAAGCTGGATGTGGAGGTTCTACAGCGAACTGTAGTAAAGCAGGGTTCCTGGTCACTGCGCTGCAGCTGGTGAGGGTGTTGGTTTTGATCTAGGATCATTACCCCTGGTCTCCCCAGGAGGGAATCGTATGGTAACACTTTATGGGCCAAAAAGGAGAGGAACTACAAGTAAAGAAAGGACAGTGGCTTATACAGCTTTGAGGGAGTTATATCCTGCTGGAACCATTCTGCCAGCATCTGCTGCCCTCCTCTGGTACATGTCAAAGCACTCAGAATGATGCCCAAAGCATGAAGAACTAACAAGAGATGAAGTAACACTTAAAGAGGAGAGGTTTAATGTAGTAACACTATAGTTCATACATGGCCTGTTTTAAAAAAGAGAACTCAGAATGCAGTGAACCTTCCAGCGTGTCCCACCACAACCCCCCTGACCCGACTCCTCGGGCAGCAGCAACAGGGGCTGGGCACAGGAAGCCAAGAACAATTAACTCAACAGGGCTGAGAGGCAGAGAGCAGTTTTGAAGATTGTTTTCTCCCACAATACAAATTTAACAGGAGATTCTGAGTTTAATTAAGCTGTAATTACCTTCTGTGGCAGTGTTGGTGAGGCAACTGCTGCCCAGCTGAAGAGCATGGTGGTGTGGTCACTCACCACCCACTGTAACATAAAAGTAGGTCTTCAGAGCCTTGGGAGAGGTTTCTACCAGTAACAAGAACAGTTTAAATATTATTAAGCAGGATTTTAACAGGTGTTTTGAATACATATCTGTTACCCAATGGGTAAAGAAAAAAAGAGAAAATAAAGCTGCAGCAGGACAAGAACCAGACATCAACTACCAGCACTGCACCTCTCGCGTTACAAAGCTAGACTGAACACAGGTACCATGCACACAGAGACTGCCAACTACTCTAACATCACTGCTCAGTATGAATTAACAGCTTACCCTAAAAAAGTTCTTCCTCTAGCTAAATAAATGCTATAAAAACAGACCAAGAGAAGGTGAGCACATCAGCGTTATGGATACAAGCCAAAGTGTCAACTGTAGCGTTCGCTCTGGAACCGGGGAGCGTAGTTTCTGGCACTTTCATTCTCCTGGGTGGTGATCAAGTCTATAATAGCTGTCAGCACTGCTGTGTCCCTGGATTTAGTATCATTCCAGTCCACAGGGTGTGGGTTTTCTATTTTCTCTTGCAGAAGGTCATCAAGTTCTTGTCTTAAATTCTGGAAAGAGGAAAGAGTTTATTGGCATGAAGAAAACAGAGAAAAGCCATTAGAGCTACACACATCATCATCCCAAGAGGAAGTCCAAGCCCCTCAGGCCCTCTGTTCTAACCATCACACCTGCTGTGTTCCTCCTGATTCATTCCAACCTTGCTGTTTTCAGGATCAAAAGCTGCTTCTCAAAACCCAGCAGGTTCACATTTTATAACAGACAACCCATCTCTCTGATGCTTTTAGGGGCCTACACATCCATTAGCTGACTATTTTAAACCTCAAATATTTTAAATCCTGGTCTAGTCAGATATGATTTCTAGGTTCTGATACTAAACAGAGCTCTATTCCTTCTGCTGGAACTTAACTACTGCCAACTGAGGAGCCCCAGCCTCTGGTATCCACGTTCCTGTGGATATCTCAGGGTGGTAAGTCATACTACAGCTTTTGCTATGAAAAACTAGAGATTAAACTCTTCAAATCTCTGAGTAGGACAGGTTTATAAATCCTTTAAATCCACCCTAGGACTCTGGCTCTGAAGCTTCCAGAGTTTTTCAATATCCCAAAGAATCTCCCTCTCTTTTTCCTGTTTTACTTCTGCCCAGGTTACCAGGTGGTGCAGACTGTTCCAAGTATCATCTTCCCCACAGGTTTTACCAGGCATTCACCTGCACCCCTTCAGCAGAGGGCTTTTCTTACTTTGCATGTTTGTTGGGATACATCAGTGGGCACACAGTAAGAGCAAACATGGGAATCTCTAATAAAACCAGTGCTACACTAAGGCTTCCACATACGTCTTTAAAAACCCAGTTACCTTCACTAAGTGTGCTATTCTTGCTGGAGACTGGAAAACAATCCATTCATCCACAGCGATGGTGTCCTGATCTTTATCCTTCTGAATGGATATATCTCCTCCGAAGAACAAGAGACAGTAGGGTGAGACCTCTGTACAATCATACAGGTAAATCTGCAAGGAGACAGAGTTGTCCCATCACCTATCCAAGCCCTGGCAGTGATGCTGTAACCCTTGTGACACAATTCCTCATCACTTTTCAGTCACTCTTAAATACACAAGACATATCTGAAGCAACTCAGTGTGAAAAGAAGTTACATGAAGTCAGATGAAACCAGAGCACCACTAGTCCCAACCAGCCCCACACAAAGTGGTGATCAAAGACATTTTCCACAACATTCAGCGGATAAAAACCAATTCAGCATATTCAAAACCACTCCATCAGATCAAAACCCAGGAAAATAATTTACCTGCTGTTGCCAGAAACTTAAAAAACCCCCAGACTCCCTCAAAGGAGTAAACCAGCAGCTGTCAGAGTATTAGATATTGTGGAACAAGAGCACCAGTATGACAAAGAACACAACCTGATGGAATGTAACAGAAATGGCCTGAGCCAGGAAGGCTTCAAACAAAGGCTGTGTTCTCAGCCCCTCTGAACAACATCCAACCTTATTAAAGGGCTACAGAAATAAATGACACGAGAGAAACGTTCACATACACTGCTGGTTCTCATCTTCAGATGGTACACCAGCCAGTTGTAATGGAATTCTGTTTCTTCCACGTTAACCGACTTGGGATGAATATTGACTGTTCCATCTGTCTTGGTGCAAACTTTCACCCTTCAAAGAAAAGAGTGAGTTTCTTGTTTAGGATTGAAATAAGACCATGAAAGTTTAGTGCAACCATGTCCCAAGCTAAAAACCCCTCCAGTTGTCCATTACCACTCTGGCCTCTGAAAGGACAAGGCCAGCTGTAGAAACTTCAACCCCTTTCCCAACAGATTACATCACAGTGTTGTGAGTTTTCAGACACCTCTCTGCATTTAAGGAGTTTGAATTCTTTGCCAAATTTGTCCCCTTAAGAAGTTTTTCCATTCTTTTTCCAAAAGAAGGGCTGAGTTGCTGAATTTGGTTGCATAAACCATGTTTCAGGCAGTTTCTTGGAAAAGTCACATAAGGACTACACACATCCCAGTTCTTTGGGGCTTGGACCCAGTGATCTCTGGAGGCCCCATCCAAGCCCTATGATTCTGTGAGTCTTTGCTCAGTGTGAGGCAGTGCCAGTGTGGAACATGCTACACCCCCAGAAAAACCAACCCAAATGGTCAACCCTTCACTCTCTTAAATCAGGCCCATAAAAAAGGACATCTATATTCTGGCAAGCATACACTACCTGTTACAGCAACAGAGAATAAAGAGTCTGATAATGTAAGTTGTGATAGATCAACAGGCTCCATGTTGGCAGTACCACGGAAAGATTGTGTTACAGCTGATCCAGGTCACACACACTGTTGCACAGACCAGCAGGTATCCACATGTTAAAGATCCCCAACCCCAGGCTCTCACCTGCCCTTCACAAAGTAACCCACAACTGAGCTACACACTCACTTGTGCCCTAAAGCCACTGCTTCACCCTACCAAGCTCCCTCCTGTAGGAAACACCTTGACACAACTCAATGTTAAACCAAACCCTTACATTTTTCTCTTTTTGCTGAAGCTTGGCCGAATCTTTGCGACTTTGGGATACAGACCAGCACAGATGACAGCTTTGAGCAGCTTCTCATTATCTGTAGGACACAGCAAAGTAAATAATGCAGTTGTGCAAACACAGAGTGCAGCCATCAGACACTCCCCATTCCTTCCACCCCTTGCCTGAGTTGGTGTTGGATTTGGGATCCTTGGGGTCTCTGCTGTTCACAAACCCAGCTGCGAGGAGATGCTCAGCAAACTGTCCTTTCATGTTGTGCAGCATCTAGGCAACAAGAGTTGTCCCCAAGTGACGCTGGTGCCACAAGGCTCCTCCCCCTTTCCCCACAGACAGGATCCACAGTCAGGGTCTTACCTGGAGGGTATTAGGAGACAGGAAATACTCCCAGCAATAGTCCTTCTCAGTCCTGAAGCCACGGCACCGAGTCTTTTCCCAGCCCTACAAATTAAAGCCACAGTCCAAAGATGTTTTTAAGTGAACACTTAGTAAGGAATTAGGGACAGCAAAGACTGGAGGTCAATGAACTATGTAGTTAGTTTTCTCCAGAAGAGAGAAGGCAAACCCTCTGATCTCTCTGCATTATGTGTATGTAGCACAGAGCAGCAAAACACAACTTCATATTTTCAGTTGAAAATCTCCTCCTTCTATTGCCAAGGACTGAAATCTGGCTAAGTCTGGCAGAACTTCATTTGTCACTATTAACAGTCCTGGGCAGAACTGCATTCCAGGCCATTTATTCCCTTTTCTTCTCACCCCACCACTGTGCTACTACATATCCAACACTTTTCAAGTCAGCTTTGGCCTCTTGTAGAGGCCAGAAAGACAAGAATGAGCAACTTCAGCAAGGTAACTGTAACATCTTTTGTCTAAAGAAATTAGGTTACTGTGCTGAGGAATCTTGTCTTCAGGTCTAGAAGGGTGAAAACTGATTCGGTTTCACACTTCTGTGAAGGAACACTTCAGAGCATAACTGGTCAGTTCTCTCCTTAGAATAACTCCTGTTATTCCAATTACCATTTCAGAAGAAAAAGCCCAACATCCCAACCCACTTACTGTGAAAGCATTCACCACAGTCAGATGATCACTCTTGGAGTTCTTGGACAATTCCTTTCTTCTGGCATCTGCAACTTTCTCTTTGCCCTAAGAATAATTAGAACCTTTAAAATACACATGACTGACAGGAGAGTTCTCTTTTCCTAATTAAAGTACATAAACACAGCAAGACCCTGCATGCTATGCACATGAAAATGAAAGCTACTTCCAACACTGTGTGGGCACAGAGGTATTTCCCAGTACATGAAGGCAACCTCTTACCAACTGAAGTGTACTAACATGAGAAGATGCAAGTGTTTCTACATTATAACATCGCTCTGAGTCTCCGTGTCCTTCTGAGAGTCTTAGAATCTTATGTGCAGTTAGTTCTCTTAGAAACTTTACCAGAGGGATGACAAAAGGGTCTTTGAAGCTGAGGCTAGCTGCAATGGTGAGCACTGGATCCAGGCAGCAGAATAAAGCTCCAAAGAGGATCATTTTCCCAATATGTGGTTCAACTGGTAATCGTGCCAGATGGACACCAAGCGGAGTGAGTTCTTCTTGTCTGTCCAAAGCATTCTGTCAGGGGGATTTAAAGAATAAATAAAAAATAAAGCCAGGATTAGACAAGGGGAGGATTTCCTCACAGCAGCCACCAGTGTACCCAGAGAACAAAGGAAAGCCTCATAGCTGGAGAGCACAGCTGGCTGTAGTAAGGTGTGGTAGGGAAGTGATCAAGCAAGTTATGAAGAAAAAGAAATGTTCAGTTAAAGACAAGAAAACAACAATGCTTTGTGTCTGAAGTGGCTTATTAGAGCTCAGTGTCTTTCTGGACAAAGCATGAAGACACTTGAGTGTCTTCTTATTCTCCTGATCAAGCTTAAACTTAGATCTTAGCATCTGTAGCACTCCTGTTTTTACTTACTCCAGCCTTTGTGTTGTCATGGAAGACCAAACCTGCAGCTGAATTTTAGTTTTATCTAGACATCATGCCATCCATCTAAACACTGCCCATCATCTAAATCAGATGCTTCAATTTACTGCTGCAACTGATTTACAGAAATACCAGGGCAAGTGGTACATGTGTTATTCATCTCTCCCTCCCAGCACCCACAGGGGCAGTGACCCACAAGATCTTTCCCCTATATACCTTATTTGCCCATAGAGTCAGTGCCTCACTGAGCTGGCTGGGACAGGAAGGCTTGCTGGATGCAGCCCTGAGCAGAGCAGTACAGAGGCAGCAAGTAAGATAAAGTGGCAGGAACTTAACAGCAAGGCACGTGTATGTGTGTTGAGGCATTTAGAAAGTATCTCAGGAACTGCCCTATGCAGCCCATAAACATCAGGTATAATGTGAACTTGTTTCCTCTGTTCAGTGAGGGTGTATAAAGGGTCTGTGAAGTACAGGACAGGGTTGCAAATGCCCAGAGCTCTACCATCAGAGCTGTCTGGTACCAAAGGATCTACTAACATAGCTCTGAGCATGTTCAGCAATACTTTACCAGCTCCATTAGATGATTTATGGCCAACATGACAGCATCACGAGACGGGGGATCCATCAGCTTGCTCAGAAAATAAGCAATCCCACCAAGCTTTAGAATCTGAAAGCAAAGAAACCCCCAGAAACCTACAGCAGCTGGAGAAAGATAGCTGCAGTGACCACAGCAATTAAAAAAGTGCAAGCAATTCACAACCTGAGTTTCACTGATGAAGAACTGATAAAAATGCATTAATGATGAAATGTGAAACATAAGGATCTGTTCTTCATTCAGTATGTATGCATAAGGAATTCAATCTGAACTGCCAAGAGGAAACTCACACCAGTGCTAAAACTACTTTTTAATCAGGCTTCTTTCAAGACATCCTATCCCCTGACTCATTGGCATTTTCACTGAAGGTCTCAGACCAAATGGAGTTTGGGTGGACAGGATGGGGAGCACAGTTGAGTTTTTTAACAACAGACTTCAGCTGTTATCTGCACCAAACAATCCTATTTTCCCTGGGTTTGATGCCTCTAGGTACAAGTATGCATTTTGCAAAAGCTGAAGAGAATTATAACAGTTTTGACTTGAAGTCAGCCCAGGTTTCACAGTGTGTTAACTTAATCTCTCAACTTCTTATCCCAGTGGAAAAATAAATACTAACATTTCAAGATTCCTATGTTTACCTTGATCTGTAAGCAGAGTTCTTCCAAGGGTGTCCTCAGGATCTCTGGCAACTGATAATCATCTAGAAGGCTAGCTCGTAGTCCATTGTAGAGATGGTAACAGTGGCCTGGCTGAACTCTGGAATTATTTAAATAAGCAATTGTTGGTGTGTTGGGCTTTGTTCCCCTTGACACTGACATTTCGATTGTGTTTGTTTATAAACAGTTCCAAGACACCACAAGGAATTAGAGCTGAAGTGGATTCAGTTAAAAAACCCATTTCAGCTTCCTGAAACAAGAGGCATGCTGAGCACAGCAGCCTCCCTGGGACTGCTGAAAGGAGTAATGAAGAGCCCAGAAAAGAACTGCAAGTCTGAACAAGGCAGAAAATGTTCCACAAGCAGGGAGAGAAATTTCAAAAACTGGTATTAATTTACAGGCAATTTCCAATTTAATAAATCTGGTGTGAAGGCAAACATTAACAACAAAAAAATCTAAAGTGTAGGACTTACAAGGAGGGAAACTCCTGGCTTAAGTGCAGCACAAGTCCCATCAGTCCCCCAGAAAGACAAAGAACCCCTCCAGAAGACCAAGATACCCTGTGCTGGCATCTGCTGCTGAGCACAGACAGCAAAGCAGTACATACCTCCAGCAGCACATGCTCCAGGGCTGAAACTGAACACCACAAAACTTCCTGCTTATCCCCCAGGCTCACCTTCCTGCTCGGCCTTTCCTCTGCTTGGCATTGGCTTTACTGACCCACTCTGCTGCCATGGTGCTGATGTTGTTCTGGGTGTCAAAGTGAGTCTCCTTTATCTTCCCACCGTCTATAACGAACACCACGTCATCGATGGTAATGCTGTTTAAAAATAACACCAAGATTAAAACACAACTCTTCACCTCTGCAAGCCTAGCCTAGGATTTTAGAAGGGTTTAGAGCTCCTCCTTACCCCTCTCAAACTGTGAGCCAACAATAAAAGAATAAACTCTGTGTTTGGAATGTCACTGAGAACTACATCACTGAGCAGCTTGAGAGGCAGCGTGATTTACTCCCCTAGGCCCAGTGAAAGTCCCTACGTGGGGTGCAGACAGGACAGGCAGCTCAGGCTCATCATTACTGCATCATCTCCATTGCAGTTGTTTAAAACAATCAAAGGAAAACTCCTGTTTAGTCTATAAACATTTCTAAAGGTAAAGCATTAGAAATGAATGTCACACCCCCATCTATTTCTGCAAACCCCAAACAGGCTTACACTTCATAACAGGTTATCTGGTTGAACATACAGCTCTTTTTGGTTGTATAGCTATTTACCTGGTCTCTGCAATGTTGGTGGCAATCACAATTTTCCTTACTCCTGGGGGGGTCTTCTTAAAAACCTGTAATTAACCATGGCAAATTTATACTTTTGCCAAAGCCAAACATATGCTTAAATAATTTTAATAGTTGTGAAATGTTATTTTACTGCATAAGGAAAGCAAAGCATACCTGAGTCTGGTTAACAGTAGGCATCAAGGAATGTAAAGGTATGATAACAAACCTATCTGTAAATGAAAAATCAGTAGGAGATACAGTGTAAGCAGAGAAACTTTAAAAATCAAGTATGCAGAGTAGACACAATCTGCTGCAAGTAAGCCTAGTGTTTGTGTTTCAGAATTTACAGGCATACTTATCAGAATGGCAAATTCTAAAGTAAAAGGGTATGAAGGAAGTTTGGCCTTTTTAAAAATTATGCTATAAAGACAACTTTAAGAAGAGACATGAAATGAGGTATAGTAATTTGCATTTAATTTTAAAATTCTTAACTTATTAAACAATTGCTCAAGTTTATTCAAGAAACTGACAATCTTTCAATACACTGATATTCTTTATGGAACACACAGAGCACAGCTGTAAGACAACTATCTGAATAGCTAAGAGCATAGTTAGAGGAGTTAGATGAAAATGTGAGTCATGCAAACGGGACAAATTGAAGTGTATGGGAGAGACACAGAGTATTTTAGTGTCCTGGAATAAACAGGATTTAAAAGAGCTGTCAGAGAGGCAGTGGATGGAAGCTGCTGTAGAATCAAGGAAACAAGTGGACATGGAATGCAGAGCTTGGGTTTGAATGGCTGCAAGGGCAGAAGAAAGGGGAAAAAGGATGTAGGTTTGAGATGCCTTTTCAGACTGTTCACTCCTACACTGAGGAAAACAAGTCATTAGCAGATGAGAGACAGCACAGAAATTCAAGAAATGCTCAACACACTGCAACTGTTTTGAGACACAAAAGACTAAAAGAGGAAAAAACACCAAACCCAGTGCAATGCCAGCAAACCACATGCAGAAATTAAGTTTCCACTAATGCTACTGCTAAAATTCCATTTAAAATTTGGTCTTTACCTGACTTAAACATGACTTGTGACATCAAGAGATCATGCAAAGTGCTGATGTTGTCCCAGCCTGGAAGGAACACTAGAATTGCTCCATCCTATGTGTAAAGGAGGGAATAAGGGGAGAGAGGTTACAGTAAGGTACCTGTGATCCAAAGACCCACCTACCTGCACACTAATACAGACATGCTGGATAGGAGGTATCTGAAACCTCAGTGACTCAAACTTGGAGCAGAGTTTGTAAGACTGTGTTCTGTGAAAGAGCTAGCTATGTATATTTATCTGAACATAATAAATAAGGGGTTTTTCCCCTGAAGTGTTCAAAACACTGCCATGCCAACACCAGAATAACCTGAGCTGCAAATAAAAGGAGAAACTAAGATATAATTTTCAACACAGGGAGAACAAAACATGAAACAGCAACTGATGTTCATTATCCACAGCATAAATGCTTTGTCAATTGAAATGTTACATTTGACCTTTTTAACAGCTTGAATTCTTTAATATTTTTAGTAATAAAAGTTCTTTTTAAGGAATCAGCCACACTGACAGCTCTTCCACAGAAACAAATCTCTAATTTCAGGCTATGTCAATCTATATACACTACACCTCTGGTAACAGAAGCTATTCTTCTGATGTCTCTGCTTCAAGTACAGTGTCCTCCTGCTGTCAATATTCAGATGAGGCTATTACTAAACAACAAGGTAAAGCCCATTCTGGGGTAACTATTAATGCAGCTGGATTAACTACTAATTGTGACAAGCTGTAAGAGTCCCCTAGCTGTATGTTTGGTAAATGCAACCAGACTTTTGCCAGGCTGTATTAATTTCAGTCTTGACAGTATCCAAGTCATATTGGGGCAGAAAAACCTTTAAAGTTACTTGGACAGGGAGACACAAGGCAGAACACATCAAAATCCTCTCCCTCCAACTGCCCAGGAATTAAGCATGAAGAGTTAGCTGTACATGAGTTAGCTGCACACTCAAGAAGTTTTCAAACACTTTTCTAAAGCACAAAAGGTACTTTTACAACCCACTACAAAGAAGGCTGCCTTTGACAACTGCATACAGTCAAAGAGGAAACCAAAAGTTCAAATGTAGTTTGTTATTCTGTTAGTCTCCATCAAATAATTGAGGTGTATAATTAATTTGAAGGCTTATTTAAAAGCTTATCCAAAAGGAAAAAAAATGCAGTGATGTTAATCAAAACAGCAGCCAAACCTTGAGCTATCTGGTTTTGTGAGACAATCCCTGCTGGCAGTGAAAGAATCCAGGCTTTCCCCCCTTGCTCAGAAGGGCCCATAAACAAGCACACCCAAGCTCCTTCCATACACAGCTCTCATTGAGACCCACAGCCCTTTCCAAGGGAACACTCAGAGCTGTACCCCCCTTTCAACATGGATTCTATCCCACCCTGTCAATAAATACTAACTAACCACGTTCTAAACTCAGGGCTTAAATAGTTACTAGGTGTTTAAAGCTGTCAGCTTCTTCTCAGAACAGAAACCAAACCCATTATTCTTCTCTGTATCTGCATGACAAGCAAAAGGAACTCTGAGCTCTGGCACCCTCAACAGCCACTGACCACAACTCAGTCGCACCGCTGAAACGTGGTGCTACAGGTGACAACATTACCTCTTCTTCCAAAACGATGTGTCTGATAAGTGCTGCTATAAGGTCAAGGTCAACCTTGTCATCATCCATCATTTCCAAGGCATCTATGGTACTTGCTGAATACCTACAGGCATGGGAAGCATCCAGATCAGTAACTGATTACACAGTCACACACTCCTGTTTCTGTTACCTGGCCCTGCAATCACACATGCAGCCCACACTGCACAATCATCTGTCTGTTCAGTTACCAATGTACCTGAGATTTAATTTAGCAGGATTATCACCAGTTAGAAGAGTAAGTTTAAGAATTACCACGTTATGACTGAACTGCACTTGAAGCATTTACCTGCTCTCTCCTCATGGACCTAAACAATCTGAGTTCACCCTTCAATTCCTCCCTCTCACAGTGAGTACAGGAGGTGTGCCCATCTCTTCAGGCCTTTAACTTGGTGGAAGCTAACACTATGGAAAGAACTGCCAATTGGTTCAGAAGTTACAGTGGAAAGGGAAGGAGGGGTACAAGTGGGACGAGCAGAGCATGAGACAGGCTGGAGATACAGCACTGAGGACTCAGCCCTTAAAAAAGGAGAGATGAAACAAAACCACCTATATTCATTCTTGTTACCAGGCTGGATATACAGAAAGACCCAAGATGCAGAGGAAAATAAGGCAGGATTAAAACAAGAAGATGCTGTTCCTGAAGCCAATCAGCCAGGCTAGCCAGGCAAGACACCTGTCCAGATCACCAAAGTAGACAAATGCTCACAGTCAGAAGAATATTCTGAGCACCTAGTAGAGATGATCCCCTCCAGAGGCAAAACTACTGATCTTGGCTTTGCTGAAGACCCCAATGGACAACACCAACGTCTAACAGGCACCTCCATGACTGGGAGAGAGCTGGCAGCTTGCACACACTCTCTCTGGTAACTCTGCCAGCCAACTCCATCCTTACTGTGTTCCACAGCAGCAGCTATCCCATCGTTAATCAGGGCACAGTAACAGAGCACAGCACTAATCTATGTTTCTTGGTTAAGAAGCATCTGAAAAATGAACACAAAGAGTAACTGGAGAACAACCTGCCCCGCAGCTGCCTCAAGTAGTCTGTCCACCTTTCTCTGTAGATTTCCTCTTTTTCCTCCTTTTCTGGCCTGCTCACATGCCCTTGCATGAAGCCTTTCTTCCACCGTGGCCGACGGTCTGTGTTCTCTGGAGTATACCTTTACAGTTAAAAACAAACTTCATTACACTGTGAAACTAAAGGAGTTTAGAGCCAGCTGCACAGCAGCTTTCCAAACTGCAGACAATAGGCTGCACTTAATGCCACATAAATAAGATTCTTATAAGGTTGATTTGAGAAAAATGTAAAAACCCAGTATGATCTCTGGTGAGCATGAGAACATGCAGAAAAAACCCCAACCCTGGACAAACAGAACAACTAGCTTGATTTAGCAGCCTGAAAATTAACCACAAGACAAACAAGGAGTTTCTTCCTCCTCAAGCCAACATTTCCAGGTATCCAGGTGCTATTTTTAATTACCATAAAAGCTACTAAACTTCCCTTGAAAGGTTTTCTGTTGGAATACACAGCTAAGCATTCCACTGGCTAGTGATACTGAGATAATCTTTGAAAAGAAATACTAAGCAACCCCCTGCCCCCAAATACTCTCTCTGTAACAGCTCTCAGAAAAAAACACTTACCTCAACTTCTCAATTACATCTTCCAGAAGATATTCCACCACAGGGAAAGTGAACCCAGGTATGTGAATCATTGGACAATTATCTGTTGAGGAAGGCATCGCTCAGTTTATAAACAGCAAATAAAATACTGCTCTGAAATAACAGAGGCAGAAAAACATTCTTTGTTATTTTTGCAATATAGTTGCCAGGTCTATAGGGCTTTTCTGTTTATCCTTGAATTCTCACAGATGCAATTGCAAATAAAGCTGCTGAATAAAAACAGCACAGGTAGGAAGCAGTACACTGGAACCAGATGAACATGCAGAAGAACAGCTACATAACAAAGCTGGAAGACTGAAAAACTAAAGGCTTGAACCTGGCTGCCCACTCACACCAAGATTTCTGAAATGGTAAATATTAGTAAATATTTAATATGAAAGCACTCTAGAGATCTTGTTTCCACAGTATATCTGAAAACACAGAAGCAACACATGCTGATGAGGAGGCACACCTAAGGGAAGAGACATCTCAGCAGCTGGCAGCTATCTGTAAAATTGAAGTCATTACCTCTTTTGCTAAAACTCCACCTTAGAATGTGAGAACTGCATCACACTGTAGAAACCCCAGTTACTAAAGCAGACCACTCACAGGAAGCACTCCACCTACCAAAATACTCGGAAAACTTCTCCGCGTTCAACGTCGCACTCATCAGGATCACTTTCAGATCCAAACGGATATTCAGAAGATCTTTAATTATGCTCATTAAGACATCTGACTGGAGATTTCTCTCATGAATTTCATCAAGGACTACATGACTAATGCTGGACAAGTGCCTAAAACACAAGAACAGGAAGTGAAATATTTCTTTTTAGCAAAATTAAAAAACCCAAGCCAGAGCCAAGCCTCCCAGGAGCAGCCTGGCAGTCAAGTCATTTCATAATTATATTCGGTTTCTTATTAAACAGGAAAACTTACTTATCTGACTG
Source organism: Hypotaenidia okinawae (assembly GCA_027925045.1). NCBI lineage: Eukaryota > Metazoa > Chordata > Aves > Gruiformes > Rallidae > Hypotaenidia > Hypotaenidia okinawae. The sequence goes on along the minus strand of BSDF01000010.1, from coordinate 27,702,829 downwards.
GAGCCACTGTAGGACAATTCCTGTGGTACAGTATAAAATTGAACCTTGTTTCCTTGGCAACCGACTGGAAGAAATACATGAAGAATTCCTCAGTTCTCTTCTGTATTTTACAAAGTACTTTAAAAGCTCAAAAATCAAAACACAGGTAGTCATGACAGGCATTACCGAGCACACCTCATCCTCCAACTCACTCACAGTTCAACTGGAGGAGCAGGGAACTAGGCCACAGTTGCAGCATCTTTGTGGGTGAGGAATGAACTGATATGAGAGGAGCCCTGGCTTCCCAGACATCACTTCTCACCATGTGCACAGTGATCTGCTGGCCCTACATTTTTGCAGCTATATGAGCTCAGCACAGACAACAGCTAAACATGCAGCAGTGCAACAGTGATTAAATAGTTAAGAAAAATATAAATGAGCTTCTATAAACTCAAAAAGCTGGGACTAGGCTGTCATCTCTCACCAGCAGTTTTTGATGAATGACTGAGATTCCATTATTTGCTGGTAACATTTCAGATTTTGCTTTTAAATTATAAATGACTCCAAACATGTCCAGAGGAGGGCAACAAAGCTGGGGAAGGGTCTGGAGCACAAGCCCTGTGAGGAGCAGCTGAGGGAGCTGGGGCTTTTTAGCCTTGAGAAAAGGAAGCTGAGGGGAGACCTTATCACTCTCTACAGCTACCAGCAAGGAGGGTGTAGAGAGGTGGGGGTCGGTCTCCTCTCTCAGGTAACAAGCCATCAGATGAGAGGGAATGGTTTCAAACTGCACCAGGGGAGGTTTAGGTATCAGGAAGAATTCCTGTACTGAAAGGGCTGTCAGGCATTGGCACAGGCTGCCCAGGGAGGTGGTGCAGTCCCCATCCCTGGAGGGGTTTAAAAGGTGTGGGGATGTGCTTGGGTCTAAGGCGGGCTGGGCAGGGTCAGGCTGTGGCTGGACTCGGTGATCTTCAAGGTCTCTCCCAACCCAGGTGATTCTCTGTAATAGCTTCTGCTCTATGGCACTACGTCTGTGAGCTCTTGTCAATGCACCTAACTTTATCATCCAATCCCAGCAGGATTACTCAAGAGGTAAGTGTACACATAATTTCTGCAGGAAGACAGCTTATAGTATTCTCTCCTTCAGCATTTCCATTTTTCTTTGAAATTCATGGATTAGGGACATCAGTTTTATCTCTACCTATAGCAGAACCTTTTAGAAGAGCTGAAAAGGACTTAATAGACAAGCATGGCTTGTTGCTAGTCACTGTTACTCATTGCATAAAGTACAATCATCACACTCAAACTTTCAGCTGCACCTCAGAGACGTTATTCCCTGTGCCAGCTCCTCACAGCCAAGGGAGCCTCTCTCACCTCTGCAGACGGATCTGGTATCCTGTGCTCTTGCCATTACCACACACTTCTGCCCGTTCAGCAGCAACTCTCTCAGCCACCTTAGAAAAATCATATCAAACTGTGCATTACAGAAATGTTTTCAAAATCCTGCAAGACTGACCTAGGATTTAGCTACTCATCCACAGAAAATACCCAGAACTGAGAAACCATGTAAACAACAAAGAAACACCCCAAACCCCACTATTTCTCCTCCACAGAGAGCGGCAACCCAGGAACAGGACCCATCTTAGAGAACCTGACCGCTTAGGCATTAGCTACAAACTCACCTGTTCAGTGAGCTTTCCCCACAGGAAGCAAGGTTCTATTATCATTTGACAACTACTAAGAAGAGTAATTACTGTGCACTTAAAAGCCAAACTCTTACCAATGTACAGGCCTGAGACAACATTAGTGTTCAGCTTACTTCACATTTGCACTGCCCAAATCCATTAAAATCAGAGACATAAACACAATTAAACTCAGAGAAGAAGGGGGCTTGCAGAAGTATCAGGTTAGTGTGTGTTAACATAACTGTTACTGGCAGTAGAATGGAAGGTGACAGAGAGAACACACAAGAAGCCACCTTTGCTGCCACCTTGGCTGCAAACTTGGCTGCCCACTGCAGCCTGACCGCTCATCTGGAGCTCTGCATTTTCTGTGAGTACACATGCTGGCAGAGCAGCCTCTCTGAGAGGAGTACAGCACCAACCCTAGCCAGTCATTTAGCATTTTCTCAGATGTTAGCTTCAGATAATCTAGCAGACCATATGCTCTGATCACATACCTGCCCACGGATCCCAGGACCAGTAAGAAACCCATTTTCATGCAATGACTCTGAGTAAGGCAGCGTTTCTCCTTCAGATTTACTGGGGGAGGGAAACCCCAAGAAGTAACTCACTCAGTTTGTCACACTTACCGAGATAGCACTGATCCTCCTGGGCTGAGTACAAACAATCCTGCACGTGGAGCCCTTCCCTCGCTCTATGTAGTCGTCCAGGATGAACTGGGTCACTTGCGTTGTCTTCCCACAGCCCGTTTCACCGCTTATCACAGTCACTCGGTTATTGTTGATGAGGTTTACAAGTTCCTGTTCCCAAAGAGAAAATACTTGTCCTGTTGCTCCAAACAGCTTTGAGGAGGATTCCCTGATCCCACAGGCTGAGCTCAGTGTCACACCAACACACCAGTGTCGCAGTATTAAGCAGATCAGTTTAACCCACACAGAAGAGACTCCTGCACATTTGCACATCACGTGTGTATGGCTCAAACACATCACATCTGAATACTAGTTTTAATTATTAAAGATCCTATATGAAAACTACATAGAGTAGAGTAAAATGAAAGCCTGAAAGGCATTTTTAAACCTTTCTCCCTCCTTCCCTGTCCTGGGAGGCTGAAAACAATGTTTCCCTCTGGGCCCCCAGCCTGTGCTAACTCAAGCGCGACTCTTTAATACTCCTTAGGCCAGAGGAACAGATCTTCATGCTCCCAGCCTCTTCTTCCCAATCCAAAGGATTCCAAAGGGGAGCAGCACTACTTTAAGGAACAAACAGTAGCAGGAAGAACCGCTTTATGGCAGGTACATTAATTTTAGAAAGGAAGACCACTGATCTTTCAATGAACGTGCCAAAGAAAACATAATAATCATTCATACAGGCAACAAAGGAAGAATTAACACCAATTAATAATGACCCATACTATCGCTGATGTTTGGCTGGAAAACCAGTGGCAGCAACAGCCAGCAGTGCAGCCATGTGATTAAAAAATGTTTAATCAGTATTATATTCAATTCTAAATTGGGCAAATGTTTGAATGGCCACAATTTCTTTAGCATAATTGTGAAAGAGGAAGCATGACAGTTTACATACCAGTAATTACTCTGTATAAAACTCAAGTAACTAGGAACATTCTAGAAGTTTAACTGGAAGAGAAAGAAGAAAAGCTCTATAGTTAAAAAAGGTCTCCACCATCCAACACCAGTTCCACACCTAACACTGCCTGTACTGAGAGAACTGTACAGGGCCCCAGAGGAACCACATGGGCCTCACTGAGCCATGAGCCTGAGCTACTCTCTGGGAACGAGTCAATCCAGCGCTCGAACTGGGGAGGCTGCAGCACCTTCTTAATGGGCACGTCCCAGTTACACACCTATCTTACCACAGAGTCTTTCAGGTTAAGCACATTTACCTGTCTCATCCCATAGGAAGGGAGCTTCTCTCGGAATCTCTGGGGAGAAAGAAAACAGCAAGATGTATCTTTAAACACCTGCCCAACACAACACACCAGATTTCATCGATGGTGTGGGCTCAGCCATCAAGTAACACATCAAACTGTTCAGCTAATACTTTATATGTATCAACACAGGGCCACTAAAAAAGGAGTTTCATTCCATGTGTGTTTAGCACAATGACCTGAAACCAAAAGTTCAGCATGTGAAGAGGTGCACAGGTAGGGCTGCAGGACTGGCAGCTTGTAGCAAAGGCACCTCTCCATGGGAAGAATATTCTGGTGACTTTATGCTGCTCTTACGGCCACACATAAACGACGTTTTTAAGATGCAATTCCTTCAGAGTGAGTTTTTCTGGTGTTTTAGACAGAAAAGCAGGAATACAATCCTTTAAAAAAAAAAAAAGTGAAACAAAACCACCACCCAAAACTGAATGACACACATGCTTAAAATCCTAGATTTTATGCAACCGAAATCTTCAGGACATCTGTTTTTTAACTGCTGCCCTATGGACAGGTACATATTTTGTAAACTCTGAAGGTAATTTTTAGCCAGAGTAACACCATGACAACTTCCTGATAAATAAAATCGAAGAATTTATTTTCCATTTAGTTTGGAAAAAAAATAGTAAGATAAACCCAAAAGCTTTCTACGTAATGCATGGAAAAGTACCTGCATCTCAATGTATCTAGGATCAGACTTCTTCTTCCTTAAGTCTTCTTTAAGTTGCTCATCTAAATCATTATCCTGCTCATTTTTTTCAAAGAGATATTCCACATCCCGATCAAGAAATGTTTTTTCCAAGACTGGTCTCTGTCTTACAGGGGCTTTTTCAGCATCTGGCTTCACTTTTGCAGGCTGTTCTGGTCTGAAGTAAGTGCAGAGAATGGAAACAGCTAAGATTACCCAAGCTGTGCTTGGCCAGTGTGAAGAGTACACCGAACCTTCAAGGCAGACCCTACACCTCCTTTTGAGACATTACACCCAGGAGCTACTCAATCATCAGCCAAGAGCATGTGCTACCAGAACAGTTCAAGCCTGAAAATTACCAGCCATCAACTTTCCCATCAGCATCTATATAATGTGTTCTCATGCACCTAACTAAGCAAGAACATCTCCCCAGAGAACTGCTGCTTAACCTGCTGTCAGACCCACGGCCCTGTGAGTGGATCACTGGCACCAGTGGGCTCAGTCACACCCCTGGCTGCCCATTTCCCTGCTAGTATTTAAAATGTGTAAGTGTTAGAAAGAGACCCTATTTCATGGAGACAGAGGGAACGTTCCAAGACTGCACAATAACTGAAAAACAAAGTCAAATGTCACCACTGGAAGAGGTCAGGGGAGCTTCAGAATTCCATCTCTCTACCCAGTGGGCCTGGAGATCAATTACAGGATCTTATGATGTTAAGAAAGAATTTAACACCCCAAACTTAACAGAGTTTTACAGCCATGGCTACAACTGCCTCAGTATGAGGGTACAGGTGGGAAACCCCGAGTCTGTGCTCACTTACTTCACTCACCCAACCCAAGCATCTTCTGACTCACCTTCCCGCCAGCTTGCGGGGACTTTGTTCAACTGGGAGTAAATAAAGCCCGAGCAATGGCTTCTCCTTACCCTTCTTCATCCCCAGACCACCAGGACATCGCTTCTTGCTCTTTCTCATTTTTAGCCTGGACAGTGTTCAGCAGCTTCACGATCCGCTCCTCCCTGCGCTCATCCATGTGCACAACGGCTCTCTGGGTAACGAGAGGAGGGTGTCACCGACACGGGCAGCGCGTACCTACCGCCACCGCCGCCTCACCGGCGCTTCACCGCCCACCGCGAGCCCCCGGAACGGCTGCTCGGGGACTTCGAGCAGCCCCTGCCCAGACGGACGGGCAGGGGTCCCGTCGCGCCGGGCAGGGCCCGCCCCAGCCCCGCACAGCCCGGCCCTGGCCCCCCGCACACCCGCCGGGCCGCGGAGGGGGCCGGGGCCTGCGGTTCCTCCCGACACCCCCGGTCAGGCGCCGCCCGCCGCCCCCGCGGCCTTGCTCCGCACTGCGGGGGCCGAGCAGGCCGGACGCTTTCCCTGCCCGCCGCAGTCGGCCCGCCCTGAGCCCAGAGGCCGGGCCGGGCCGACGGAGCGCGGCTGAGCCCCGGCGGGTGCCCCGGGCCCGCGGGAGGCCGGCGGGCAGAGCCCTCACCTGCTGCCGGTCCGTCTCCTTGCTCTTCTGGCCCTGCTTCCGCGCGTACCACAGCCCGATCTCGCGGCCCTTGAGGTGGCTGGGGTGGCGGCCCCGACCGCCGCCGCGGCCGCCGTGTCCCCCCGCGAAGGAGGAGGCGGCCGAGGAAGCGCCGCCATCGCCGCCGCGGTCGCGGCCCCGCTCCCAACGGTGCTCGAAGCTCATGGCTGACCGGCGACCGGCGACCGGGGCCGCCCGCCCCATCCGCTGCCTCACTTCCGCCCGCCCGCCCGGCGCTACGAGGGCCACAGGTTCGAGTCCCCCGGCCGCCGCCGCGTCCCGGCATGAGGCAGCCTGGGCACCACACTACGTCACCACACTACGTCACCGCTATTCACCTCGCTCGAATGTCGCTTCTTACTTCACAGCAGTTTTAATTTTCCCTTCTGAGGCTGCGGGCAAGGTGTTAAGGAACTGAGGGCTCCATCACCCCGTGGGGCTGCTCCCTGCACCGCAGTACCGGGGCTGCATGGGGGATCCTTTGTCCAAGTTCCCTGGAGCATTAAACCTTTTAAATTAGATAAAATAATTCACAGAATTATCACCCTTTCAACAGTTAATTAACGTTCCTTTTGCTTCCCCAAGTGCCATTGTGCAGTTATAAATGCTGATTCTATCGAATTTCTTTATATATTCTTTTGCCTTTTCCTCTTTGTCAGCATGATTTACAATCGTTTGAAGATTGCTAGTGTTTGTGTCTCTGAAATACAGTGCTACACACTGGTTTGGGCCTGCCTGGACTATTGAATCACAGAATTCCCAGACTCACAGAACTGCAGGGGTTGGAAGGGACCTCAAGAGATTGAGTCCAACCCCCAAAATAGTTTAGGTTGGAAAAGCCCTTTAAGAACACCTTTAAGAACACCAAGTTCAGTGTTTGGCACTGCCAAGCCCACCTCTGAGTTGTGGTCCCAAGCACCACTATGTGGGGGTGAAATCCCTCCAGGGATGGGGACTCACCCCTGCCCCAGGCAGCCCTCTCCAGTGGCTGCAGAACTATTTCCTGATACCCACCCTAAACCTCCCCTGGCAGAACTTGAGGCTGTTTTCCTCATCCTACCACTTGTTACTTGGGAGAAGAGACCAACCCCTCCAGCTACACCCCCTTACCAGGAGGTTGTAGAGAGTGAGCAGGTCTCCCCTCAGCCTCCTCCAGCCTGAACACCCCCAGTTCCCTCAGCTGTTTTCAAAGGAGAGCATTGGTTTTTTCTCTGCCTCCTGCCTACCTACAGCTAGGCCAAACAACTCCCAGCGCCTGGCTACATAAAGGAGTAAGAACTAGGTGCTCAAGTTGAAGATCTCTATGTTTGTTCCTTTCCCCTCACAAAACACTTAATTTCCAGGGCCTCAGAACATACAAACCACAATCACACACCTCACACAGCCTCTATCTGTAGCCTGTGCCTCAGGCGCCTCAGGAGATGGACCCAAATGACAAGGCAGCACTGGAACTCTTCTGAACTATCACAGCAGATGGGTGACAGGGCCAGGCCTGTGACACATGGCAGCGTCCCTGACAGGCCGACCAGCTCTCCCTGAGCCCATCTCTAGAGCCACTAAATGGCACGGTGTCATGCCACGGCCTCACACAGGAGGGTCTGTGCAAGAATCATCATGTGGGCCTTTTTCATCTATACCCAGGCACGAGGAAATCTCAGGGAAGCTTGGGGTTTAATTTGCATGAAGAGAGAAGTAAAGAGCAGAGAGCGAGCTCTCTGAGTCATCAGCACAGCTATGAGCTGAACTTCAGGCAAGGTCACCCAGGGAAAAGAGAGGGAAAAGGAGGGGACAGAGAACAGAGAGAACAAAGACTGGAGGATACCAAGGAAAATCATCTGAAAGGCAAACTGCAGGGAGGAATATGGGAGAGAAGTGAGCAAACTGGGAGGAAATGTTCTTCTCCCTTAATTTCTTCTCATCCTGCGTCTGGGGGTTACTGCAGCCTAGGGAAGCACACTCACGACTTCCCACCTTGAGCATCCTACATAAACCAACCATCACTCCAGTGTTCTTCAGGTCTCACAGTAGCCATCAGCTGGGGAGTGAAAAAGAGCCACGAGGCTCACAAAACAAATCCTCAGACACAGTAAGGATCCCCTGACACAGTTCATCACCCGTGTACCCACACAGGGCAGCAACAAAGTCCTTCTGAAAGGGAGGAGGGGTAGGATACTAGGTGGAAAAGTATCTTGCTACTCAGCTACTGACTTGGATGTCGTTGAGCTTGCTTCTGTAGCCTGTAGGTGAACATAAATCAGGCAGTAATTAACTCTGGCTTTGCTATTTGCATATATCAGGGCAAGACCTGCCTGATGCTCATCTGGAACTAGTGAAGCCTGTGATGACAGAGTGACTGGTCACCATCCACAGGACATTCCACTGGCCAGCTTACAAACATGTCCCATCAACAACATGCCTGGCCACGCTCTCAGCGGCTGCCTGGCTTAAGCACAGTGCTGCAGCCCGTGTTAGGCTCTGCATGCTGAAGCCAGCTGACGGAAAGCTGCCTGTGTCTGTTCTGTCTCCTTGCGATTACTGAAGGAAAATACTCCAGGGCTACCCTGAATCACTCGGGTGGCTCCAACAGATTTACTCTGTTCCATCCAGGACCTCTCCATGACTGCATACCTGACCCCTCAGCAGCGCACACATTTAATCAATGGGAATTTATGCATGAGGAAGCTTCCACAGGCATGTACACAGGTACAGCATTGCAGCCATGCTGCAACCCCCCAGACATTCTACAGAAAACACTACAAACCTTATTCGTAGGTTTGCAGATCGAGATGTTGGAAACAAATGTGCATCTATAAACACAGAGATCATTTTCTAGTACGCATGAGAAGCCCTGTTTCCTGCATGTATCTCAGTGGTTTACATAGGACCAGACCTGTCCAGTTCTTTGCCACCACTGCTCACACCCAGTCTGCATCCCCCTGGCAGCACGCTGCCACCAAGAGCAGTGATGCCTCTGAGCGAAGGGTCCTGTGCAGCAGCAGCACGCTCTCTGGGAGGGCAGGAGGGAGCCTTCTCCTTCCAGCAGTGAGATTCCTTGAAGTCAAATTCCTCACGAGGAAGCACAAAACCTGCCAGGGAAACACTGACAAGACACAGTAAAAGATGATCCCATGTTACAGCTCTCCATCCACCCAGTGGTGTCTTGCTGTGCACGGCAGCAGTACTGCAGTCAGCAGAGGAGAGATGGGTTGTGCAAGGACTGAGGGTCTGTCTAATTATCCTTCTATAGAACGTACAAGCTGCAGGAGCACGTGGAGACGGATGGGTACTGCAATTCTCCTCGGAGCTGTTCCTTGAGCCTAGAAAAGCAACATTTATTCTGCTCTGAAACATCCAAATCTGAACAATTCATTAAGAGAGAGGAACGTAATGCTCATGATTTCCTCACCTTGGAAATCATGACAGTGATACATTCCAGGATGTGAAACCATGTTCCAGAATCCAGGCACCAACCCCAGATCTCTCAAGGTAAAATAATGCAGAAGTAACAGTCAGTATTTGTTATGGAACAGTGTGATGTGGTAAGATCTCTTTTCTATTAAGAGCAGTACAGAAGATTGACATTTCAGTACCTGGCTGTATTGTCATTTCAAGCAGTGCAGTCCTGTGAGGCATTTGGGTGTCTTGGGCCTGGCCCTGCTGCTACAGATCGACTCTTCTCGTTGCTCAGTTAATGTCATGCTGCTCTCCGTGTACATAAGGGCCACTGAAAGGGAACTCTGACCCACTGAAGATTATCTCAAAAATAACCTCCCAGTTTCTTGTTTTCTGTCCTTTGCATTATTCAGCAACCCAGGTCCTGTGAGCAGGGAAGCCCAGGCCCCATTCAAGTCACATTTCTAAGAGGTTTTATTCCCGTCATTCGCTGCGGTGACTGAACAGAGACGAGGACTCTTTCAAGTCACCTTCAAACAGTCACCGCCAAACCCTCTGCCCTCAAATGTCAAGCTGTCACTGAAACACAGTGGAAGGTCAGACAGGGGAAAAACAACTGAGGTGAAAGAAAAAAACAACCCTTGGTAACTATTATGAAATAATTGTTTTAAAAATTAAGTCCAAATACATGGAATGAATTGATAAATGAAAACACCTCAACACAGAAGTGAATAAGCAAGGCAAGAGCAAATGATCTCCCTCAGCAAGCCTCTGTGCTTTGTGCAAGGAGCTGATATCTACTCAGTAATTACACCTTGGGTTTGCAGACATTTTGTTTAATGATGTAAGAGCAAAAAATAAAATAATCAGACATTTGTACATCATCAAATTTACACACTTATTAAAGAAAATGGTATGTTTTAATACAGTAGCAAGACAATGGTTGGGTGACTACAGTTGGGTCAAGCTCTGGGTGGCAGCTGCATCAAATTTCAACACCTCCGAACTGTAACCCTTTGAAAATGTATCAGATTAACACATCCACCCAGCCAAATCCCTGCCAGGGAAACAGCTGAAGCTGTGACAGACTGTGGCCCCCATCACAGCTCACAGAATCAGCAGGTTGGAAAAGACTTTTAAGATCAAGACCAAGCATCCCTGTCCTGTGCTAAACCAGATCCCTGAGCACCTCATCTCCCCTCTGTTAAACACCCCCAGGGGGGTGACTCAGCCCCTCCCTGGGCAGCCTGTGCCACAGCCCCACAGCTCTGCCAGGGAAGAACTTTGCCCTCCCAGCTGAGCTGACCCTGCCCTGGCACAGCTTGAGCCCAGTGCCCCTTGTCCCAGCTCCTGTCCCCTGGCTGAAGAGACCAGCGCCCACCTCTCTGCACCCTCCTGGCAGGGCAGGGCAGGGCAGGGCAGGTGGGGAGAAGGTCTCCCCTCAGCCTCCTCTTCTCCAGGCTCAACACCCCCAGCTCCCTCAGCTGCTCCTCAGAGGATTTGCCCTCCAGCCCCTTCCCCAGCTTGGTTGCCCTTCTCTGGACTCGCTCCAGGACCTCCATGTCCTTCTGATGCTGAGGAGCCCAGAACTGGACCCAGCACTTGAGTCTCACCTGCCTCTGGATCTGTCGCTGTGAAGACACCTCCCGCGTCCCCTCTGCAGACAGCGATGTATCCAGAGGCAGCCAAATGTGTCTCTCTGCTCTGCCTGCGTGAATACAGATTTATTCCATCAATTTGCCACAGATTGCTCCTTCTACCATATTTTCTTGTTAAATCTGAGATACCACACAGCACCTCAGTGGAACCAAGAGCCCTGAGGCACTCTGAGGAGAACCCTTGTTCTCACCTTGGCAAGGCAGCACGCGCAAGGCGCAGCTTGCAGAGCAATCCATCTCTATCAGAGCAGGCTGCAGTCCTCCACCCTGATCCTCTTCAGCACTGCATCACTGTCAGAGCAGCACAGCCCCACTGATTGCCATGGCAGACCTGATTTATCGCTGTGAAGTAAGAAGGCAAGTTGCCTGCTTGTTTCCACGCCTCCAGACCAAATGCTGGGTGCACATGGACACCGTGGTTGGCCCTTCTGCTCTGTTCATGCCCCAAAAAGGAATCCCCAGTAGCCTTGTGCTTATTTTCCCCATCACATTCCCTCTGCATGGAAAACTGCAGACACCTACATGATTATGTCGTCACATGCACCACTGGAAATTAATTCTATCCATTAAAGAAGTGGTATCATTTTTAATCAACCTGCTGAAAATTCTGGTAGCACATTTACCTCTGTTTAACTGAAATGAAAGACAAAATCTCAGAAGGAAGGGCTCAGCCAAACACACTATCATTTCAGCCACATGCAGCATCCTTAACATAAGACTTGAGGAGTCCTTTCACTGGTTCCGCTTTGGCTTGTCTAAATTTGACAGAAAATAGAACATTCACTGGCTTAAAGTTGGTTTTAGAGTTAGTTCTAGGTTCCTTCTCAGTCAGTAGGTTGATGGGTGCCTCCTGAGGGTGATACAAAGCAGGAACTTCATTTAGGAAACGAGACTCACTCTCCTGAGGTTGATGCCCAAGTTCAGTCTCTAAGCTCGGCCGCCTTCAACAGCTCCTTCTCCCTTCTTAAGGAGTCAGCAACCAGCTGTGAGCCCCAGCTCCTGACTCACATCTAAAACACAAGGGTCCATCTGAAGAGGAGTGACACAGGTTTACTGGCAGAGAAACAATTAAGTGGTTTTGCTGTGAGCCCCTGGCACCCCTGCAGCTACCTTCAAGCTGCACCCACTCTTGAGGTGATGCTGACATGGGCATTCATATGGGACTGTAGAACTGCAGAACTACTCCTCGCTCAAGGACAACTCAGACATGAAGAATTAAAACCGCTTTTGACATCCCAACTCTTCAAACATTTCATATCCTGCCTTTATCTGGATTGAGTGCAAATATTCTCTGGGAAGCCTCTGAACTTGGGAAGAGATCACGGAGGCAAAAAGGGGACTCTTTTGAGAAACAGGTACAGAATCAACCAACACTTGTCCCATTTGATCCAAGATGCATCAAGCCATGAGAAAACTCTTATATTTCACAGCATCCTATTTACAAAACATGCACTCTTACACTTCAGCCCCCTGCATTCCAAGGCCTGTACAACGGCCACTTACATAGGTGAATGGGAGTGATCATCACCACATCATTACAGATGAACCACGTATAGAGCAGTACAAAATTAAACCATTTACATTTCCTTTAACTCCTCTACTCAGCCAAGTAAAGGAGCTAGTCTTGGGTCTGGCCACAGTTTTACAGATAAGCATTTCAAGTCTGGCACATCAGTAAGAGCAGGACTGCAAGGCAGCCAAACCCATAGTGACCTGGGGACCCACTCGCACGTCTTCTGCAGGTTCCCACCAACAACCACCCAGTGCCCACAAGCAACCAAGGCTGGCTGTTAGCCTTTATTTAGGATTCCTTTTAGACACAAGTGTTCCTCAAATAGCTAAGTTATACAAAGAACTTGAAATTCAGTATGCAAAGCTGTAAAGCACTTAAGGATTTCTTATCCCATCCATGTATCAGTAGAAGTTTTAACCTATTGAACAGTGTACTCAAATTTAATTTATATGCTAGGAAAAACCAGTTGGCATTGTATTTGCCAGGGTAACCAAGTCAAGAGGAGCAATGTCTGTCAAATCAGTGTCAATGAATGTCCAGATTAATTAAATGCCTTTTAACTGCCGTTGCCATCTTCCTCCCGTTTTCTGTATGCTTTATTCAACATCTGAATTTCTTCCTGATAACCACCCCTCTCCAGATGCTGCTTTTTACTGTTCTGCCGATGAGCTTCCACAGTGTCTGGAATGGATATGTTAATGTCGCTGTCAGGGTTGTTGGATGGTATGAAGAGGGAGTAGGAGGCAGTTTCCCCTAGATCACACGAAACAAACCTGTTCTCTTTCCGTGAGTAACGTAAGGATGGAGACCTTACCTGTGTGGAGGACTGGCTGATATTGCTGATGATTGACACGGTGTCCAGGGCCTCCTCATTGTCACAGATTTCAAGAACCTCTAAGTGGATTTTCACGCTGGTGTCAGCAAATGTTTTGGGAGACTCCTCGGGGTTGGGCTCATGCCCAACGCTCTTCGATCGATAGACTTCGATCTTCTTGGAGGTGGGAGTTATTTTCTGCCCCTCAGTGCTCACCTCGTACGTGGACAGGGAGAGGGTTTTTCCAGTGGGTGCCTGAAGAGACACAGTTCCTTGAAATGCACACAGAGGGATAGCCAGGGCCCCGCCTGACCGCTGCAAAGAGAGAGAATGACCGTTACCAAGTTAGAATCCATTCTGAAGAAGCCAGCTAAGCTTAGCTTGGTGACTTACTGTACTGCCGTAGGCTTTTCCTTGCAGTATTTCAGAAACCTGGTACTCATGACTTTGAAGAGTAGAAAGACATGTTTGATAACTAAAAGCAAAGTCCCAGGTGACTGTGACTTGGCTACGGGACACACACACTTCCTTGTGGCCAGCCCACAGCCAGACAGCCAGTACTCACAGGCAGGTACCGACTGTACCCACAGCCACTTCCAAAAGTGTTTTCACTCTGCCTAAATCAGATCAAGACACCACTCTTCTCACACTTCTCAAACAGTGATGGAGAGGGAAGAAATGCCACCAGAGGACTGCCCAAAACCAGGACCTTACACTAACAACATCTGCCTCCCTCAGGCACCTCATCTTATTAACTACATGAGGTGCCTGAAGTTAGACAGCTTAGCTACCAAGCTGGACTTTCCAAAACAATGTGCCAGGTATTATTCAAGGAACTTTTTGTGCATTTTTATTTATTTCTATGGTGGAAATAATGTCCACAGCATCAGTTTGGAACCTCTAATAAGGATGTGCAGTGCTACTACCCTGATTGCCAGATGGCTGTCCAGAGCCTCTCTCCCAAACACACTTCACAGCAGTCCTAGCAGCCAGCACAAGGTAATTCCTTTTCTAGAACAAAGCTGAATTTGTCAGTAGACACATTTCCACAGACTTGGAGGCAGAGAGAGAAAATTCAGTTATAGCTCTGTGGCAGTATAAAGGTCATGCTCAAACCAAGAGGTTTTAGCAGTTGTGATGAAAATAGTGTTTCAGAGGCTGTAAATAAAGAAAGGCATTACATAAAGAATTTGCTGCATGTGCCTGCCTGAGAACAGGGGACATGGCTTGCTCCTCTGCAGATGGTGGCAGCTCACTCACTCGGTGGGAGGTTGTTGCAGGTTCCCTTCCACAGTGCTGCAGGACAGATCCTCACTCCTTCCCTCAGGCAACAGACTTGGTTTTAGCAGTGGAGGTGTCTATGGGGTGACTTGAGTTGAACAGAACAAAAGTGATGGCAGTAGTAAACACACAGAGCACAGAAACATCAGCCTTGGGTTATGGAGAACCTTACTGAGGGCTCATCTCTCGCTCCATCCTCATCTGCTTTGCTACAGTGGGACCTCTCCTGCCTCCCGAGGAAGGCAGGGATTAGCACTTCAAACCTGGCTCTTATTCACTAAAAAAGTACTATTAAAAGGAAAGGCAGCTTTGCCAAAAGCAGACTCCCTGGCAGGCAGAGAAGTGCCGACACTGGGACAGGGTGGCTCAGAAGGGCTGCTCGAGGTGAGAGGGAAATGCACACCAGAGCAGACTGCTGAGATGAGGGGAAGCTGCTCTGCCCCCTGGAGCTGCCCTGAGGGTGTGCACCAGCAGCCCTCCCTTCAAAGCAATGACCAGGCACTTTAAGAGTGTGGGTAGGTGTTGGTGCTTATGCTTCCTGTAGTAACTAGCAGCACTCCTCCAGCAAAGCAGAGATGTGAGAGTAACTGTCTTCTCCGCTGGAGGAAGCTCTTGCCTTCATCCCAGGTGCTTGCTAAGGCAACTAGAGCAGAGCACGAAGGTCCAGCCCTGGGGAAGGTGAAGCAGGCAGAGGCTGCTGCTCTAAGCAGCACAGAGTGACACATGGTTAGCGCCTCAGATATCACAATACACAGAGCCTGGACACCTACCAGTCCTGGTAGCACACGTTTGGGGTGGTGTTTCGGCAGGACACCAGCCCTGCAGCTCTGTCTCGTTCTGCACTCAGTGCTGGAAGTCCTTTGCAGGGTCAGTTCAGAGCATCTGTGTTTCTGGTAGCTCATCAAGCCCAGAGTCTGAGGAGCTGCTCAAAACAGCACTTGGATATTACAGAAAGACATCTAAAGGGTATGGGGGAAAAATTTAGTAAGATTTAATAAGACCTGATTGCTTCAGTGCAGGGGTACGTTCTACTCAATATACCACTGTGGGTTTGTCAGAAAACACCAAGCAGATGGAGTATGTGTCTGGGGAACCTGGAGGGAGAAGGAGCCATCCTCACTCTCTGGAATGAGAGCTCCAGTCCTGGAGAGCTTTTCCAGTGACCACAGATTTAGCGGCTCTTTCCAAAAATCTGTTGAGAAATCAGTATTTACCTTTAGAAGCAAGAGGGACACACCAAGTCCCCTAAGCCACTTCCTGGTCACTAACTGGGAAGCCAGTAAGCCACGGCATCTTCCCCTGGAACAATTCCTGTAGGAATACTGTTCAGTTACAGACACCTTCACCTGTTTCTGCACATGCAGAACCCACTTGTCTCCCTGTGAAGCCTACATACACCACAGCGCCCTGCAGCCCCAGAACCACTGCGCTGGCAGCAAGCACCTTTCAAATCCCCGCTCAAACTCCCTCAGTGCAGCAAGTGAGCAGCAAGGACACCGGAGTGTCACCTGTGGGCTTTGACCCAGAGCATGTCTGTGAAACAGCCACATTCTTCACCAGGCAAAACCTTCAAAGGTTAACAAAATCCAGCTAATGCTGCAAAAATGTAAGCAGCATTTACATGACACTACAGAACTCGCTACGCAGAGCTTATTAAAGATTAAATCAAACCCTGGAATTACACAATAGGGGAAGGCAGGGACAAAGCCCAAGCAGAGATCTGAGCCACTGAACTGAAAATTGACCCCTAAGTGCTGTAGGGAACTGGTGCTACCCTTGGCTGGCCCCAAAGTGCTGGATCCCCAGAGACACTTCCATGCTCCCTGACTGCTGCGGGCACAGACGGGACCGTCCCTCTGCAGCCAGAGCACCTGGCAGGACCCTGCATCAGAGCTGGGAAGGGACCCTCAGCATGGCACAGCCCCGCTCCATCTGGCACACAGCTCAGCAAGCCTCATGCCACAGCCTCACAGCCCAGCAGAAACCAGGATGCATTTCTGGTTTTACCTACAGCCAGCTAAAATCCAGCATTACTGGAATGACTTGCAGTATAAATTACTGTTAATGAGAACAGAACGTGACCCTTCTCTTGCCCTTGCTATCATGGGTAAATACCCATTTCTGCCTCTTATGACACATCCACAGCAATAAATAGGAATCTGCTCACAAACCAGACTGCCCAGGCACATCCTGGGAAGAAGTCCTTATCTTCCCCTGCCTGTGTCACCTACATCCAGCCCTCTGATTCTACCCCTTGCAGTGCAATGTAACTCTAGAGCAGGAGGAAGAGGAAGCGACTGCAGCAACGCTTAACAGTGGCCTCTGGCTCATCTGCCCAGGTTCCTCTCTCACCTCTGCATTATCCCAGGTGAACAAGAGCACCCGCAGTGGCAGCAGGGCTGTGATTCATCTTTACTCCTGTGGAAACAGAAGGTGATGCAGGGTGCTGCTGGGGAACCTCTGCCACCTCCCTCCCCTCAGCTTCTGGAGGGGAACCACTCAGCAGCCTCTCTTCTCTTGCCCACAGCCTTTGTATTCCTGTGTTTAAATGAAAGCCAAGCTTCTGAGAGAGATGCACAAATTAACTCCTCCCACATGATTCATGTGGTGTGTTCTCTCTTTAAAGCCCTTCTAAAGAGCTGTTTTTATGAAGGTACAGAGAGCTCGGAGCCCCTTGTTCTTCGGTCAGCTTCAGAAAGACAAGAGTTTGGTGCTGCCTGGATAATGCATGCAGGGCTTGGGCACCAGCAGAAAGAAAGTATGTAAAATAAAATTAAATATAGTAAAATTAAATAAAGCAAAACAAAATCTTTCCAATTAAAGTGCCATTTTGCAGCTTTGTGCCTCAGCAGTTTTGCAGTGTATCAGATACACACACAGAGTGATCACTCTTCCTGAGTAAGATGCACATTTTCTTCTACAACTCCAGTATCTGGTGTTTGTTTTACTGTTCTACACCAGGATCTGTAGTACTATCACACAGACACCTCAGAGCTCAAGTGCTGCCTTTCTACCTCTCGTGCATCCTGCCCCAGTTTGGCATCCATGGTAACTGTGCAGGACAAGGAAGCCTTGCTACCAATGACTCCCATCCCACAGAGTGAAGACTCATCTTTCTGAGCCTGTCCTCACTCAGCTCGGAGAGGTGAAGGATCAGACACCTACTCAAACACAGCAGATTTAAAATGAAGTATCTCCTGGTTCTTACACCCACTTGCAGATACTCTCCTCTGCGTAAGCACACACACAGAGGGATGTATTTAAGCACTGTACATGTGCATATATGCATACAGAATATTTACCATTTGACAACTGGTTTCTTGGTTGCTGCTAGGGCTCAAGGGAAGGTTTCCATTTGGACACCCTCAAAGGTTTCAATTAAATAAATCACAGCATTGCCCACAGCATGCTGGAGATGTTCAAAGTTGTTTACTGTGCATCCAGCCACATTTCATCACTCAGGAGTGCTGCAGGACCTCTAACCCTGTGATGTTTGCCTCCAGCTCCTGCCAAGTGGGGCTGGCCCTTCCCCTGCCTATCAGTGACTTTGTCCATCAGTCCTACCACAGGGCATCCCCTCAGCACAGCTCCTGCCCGAGACGGCTGGAGGCTACGCTGGCTGTCAGAATCTGGGCCAGGGATCTCACTGGAGAGCCACACGTACCAGCACATGCATTTTTAACAAGCAGAGACAAAAAAACCTTCATTGAAATAAATCACAAATGCACTTGTTCCTTACGGAGCACTGGTGCATTCTGAACAGAGAGATCTCTGCATAATTGATAAAGCAAATCCTGTTGTTATTGAATTAAATCATCCACCCTCCAGGTTCTGCTGAAGACAGAAAGCCATGGTTGCTATGAAGCAAACCTCCCTCGTACCACCACACCTTGAGCCGGGGCTCCCCTGTCCCACTCCAGCTGCCTGAGCAGGGTTTGGGCTGGAACTGCTGGGGAGGACACTGCTGCCAAACCTCTGCCAGGGTGTGAGGAGCCCCAGGGTGGCCAGGACACACCTTGCAAACCCAAAGCACCCTTTTCTATGTGCTTTGACATCAAATAGATACATTTCCATGAAATATTAATAAAGGGGCATTAAGCCACAAGGACACTCAGAGAAAATGTGACTTTCATCCCTTGGCAAAGCAGAGCCTCAATGTGCACGCTGGGAAGTGCCTCCCAAGGGGGTTCCCTCCCTTCCCTGTGGGAGCTGAGCCTCAGTCTGCAGAGCTGGGTGCTTACTGAAGAGTTGGGACTGCACAGCTGCAATCAGCTCTGGGTGCTGCTCACTAAAACTCTCCTTTACAGGTGATCAACAATCTATTCAGCTAGAGGAAGCCCAGAAAATTCTTGAAGGCTAGCATTAGTATTTCAAGCACCAAACGTTTCTCCATCCTTTTCCCATTTTATAGGACGTGCAGCTGGATTCATCCTGTTAAGAGGATCTTCAACTCCATGGTGCCACTCTCCAGAGCTTAGCACCTGCAGAGACCTGCACCCAGCTGGATGGGCACACACTTCCCAGGGAATTTGGGTTTTCAGGGAGCAGCTGACCACACAGCAAGGAAGGGAAAGCACAAACAAGAGCACTCTCCTAATATGGTTATCAATTAACATGTCATCTCCTGAGAACTCAGCTGACTGCTCCAGAACTGCATCCTGAGCTAGGTAACGGCTGTTAGCAATGGAAATCACAGATAAACTGTCTGGAGCCACACTGATGTGGCCATACAGTAAACACTAGTGAGAAAAACCAGGTTAACAGGAGTGCTCCCAGCCTGGAATTCCTACCAGATCAAGGGGAGAAGAACATTTGTCTGGAGGAGCCCCAGTGCAGCATGTGAGGAGCTGTTCTCCCTCAGTATGCAAGAAGGCTGCTCACTCTGACATTTGGAGGTGGGAGCAGCTGCCCAGATGTGGTTGTCTCGTGCCATCAGAGATGCCACAGAGGATCTGGGGCAGCCTCAAAAAATTTTCAAATGGCTGAGAGGATAATGTGAGACCTACAGCCTCCTGAAGCAGCAGCTGGAGGCCCAAGGGGACACCCCAAAGTTTCTCAACTGTTTCTACATGCCTGGGTCTGGGCAATGGACTCAAGCACCAGGTGCTTTGTGGTCTCTCCCTCAAGATCCCTCATTTTCCAATGTCATGAATCACAGGTCCAGAAGTAGTAAGACAGGTGTAACATCAGTGTTAGAGCAAAGCAGACAGCATACTGGAGTGCGTATGTTGTCTCTGGAAATGGCAGCAGAGCTCTGATGGGTGCTGCTAGGGACTCCCAAGTCTGGGGAGCAGCACCGTGGGACAGCCCAGACCAGACAGAGGTTCTGCTGCATCCCAGTCCATCACCACTCCCATTGGACCATGTCGCCTTCCCAAACAGAAATATCAGCAATCTAAAGAAAGCTCTAATTAGTTTGCATCCCTAATTACTTTGGTAGAATACAGTTCTAGATGAAAAGTCCTATTTTTAGAATGTTTCCAGTGAGGATCCCATCATTTCTTTCCAGAGACAATGTGCTTTCTGTTTATCTTAAAATAGAGGCTAATCTTCCACTTCCCTAAAAATAAAAATTAGCTGTGGTAAAATTAATTACTGCAAAGATTTGCCCTTTGAGACGCTGGCTGCAGTGAATTTAGAGCTACCAGGGTATGACAAGAATAGACAAGCTCACCTCAGATGACCTGAAAACCAGTGTTTGTCACTGGCCTGCCTGATGCAGACAGAGCTTTACTAGGAGGAAATCAGTAACAGAAAGTGCACCAGAGGCACCCAAGGTGAGAATACCTGCACCTACATGCCAGAACTTCTGCACTCAACCATCTGGGGATGAAGTAATGTCTAGATGCTCTGCACCTACTTAGGCTGGTATCACTCCAAGCCTCTGTCCGCACACAGAGATGTGTTGTTTCAAATCTACGGCATTTAAAGAGTGCTGTGCACAGGCAGAATCACTGATTCTCCAAGAAACAACTCTCTCCAATACGGAACTGGGCTTGCCTGCTGGGATTTGCTGACGTGTCTGGCTCTTCCCAAACGTCCTGCCTCCAGGACAACTCACATGCTACAGAGATCTTTGAAAAATACCTGGGAAAAAGAGCGTGTCTGTTTGGATTTGTGTGTTTGTTATGTTCAGGCAGGTCTTTAGAACCTGTGCAGAGCTGGTCCTTCAGCCAGCCTCTGCCTTTGTTCTCACAGCACAGTGAGAGGTATTTATGACCCTTTCTAATAATTTATTTGCAGTCTCAGGTAAAAAGAGTGTGCAGAATTAAAATGTCAGTGTTAGCTTTAGTCTTTGCACGAAGAAACAGAAATGTTATTCAAAATCAACACTAGAAGAACATCAGACTGCGAAGTCAGGCACTTGGAAGTATGAGAACACCAGCACTGTGGCTGCTGGGGCAAATGAATCCTGCCTCCTGGATTTCTACCTTGTGTGGCTTTCTCATGCTGTATGGTGAATGTGGGCAGCAACTGACCACACAATTGAAGGCTCAGGCCAGGGTCAATGTGTACCACCCACGTTCAGAGAGGTAGGTGGAGAAGCTACCTGAGGTTCAGCAGCAGAGCAGTGAGGCCAGCACTGCACTGAGACAGCCACCTCGCTCCTCGCTGCAGAGAGCTCCACCCTGCATCTCCCCTGCACAGCACCCACCAGTCTCAAGGGATAAGGGTTTTGTCACCTCCACCACAACTGAAGCAGTGCCAGTGTCTGCAGCTGACAGCCTGCTTTAGGAAGGTGCAAGGCTGCAATCTGCACATCACACTCTAAAGAACACAGCACTTGCAGGCTCATATCCATCCCCAGAGCTTTCTGGGCATCACCACTGGAAAATCACTTCTTATTGTCTTGACTGACAGGGCTAACTGCACTATCAACTGCCCCAAGGTTAGCACTGCAGAGCAGACAAGAGGTCTTACCACGCAGCATGTGGTAGGTTGGGGTACCTGGTCCAGCTCTCTCCATCACCCCACTACCTGGAAGCGAGGAGATGATCTGCTGACCCTCATTCTCTGTCTTGTGACAGCTGCAGAACCAGGCCTTACCTTGCCACCAGACCAGGTGAAGTTTACTTGACATGTGTGCTGCCAGCACTGGGAAGAAGTTCTTCTGTGGGCATCATGCTAATGGACTTTCTGCTGAGCAGCAGGTAAAGTCCAACTGAAACTCTGGGTTTGCTTACTAGGGGAATATAATGAAGAAAAATATGTTGTAGAACAGCACAAGCCTTTAAAAACTGGAGATCATACCAGCCTAGAATGTAACAGCTTTACTGGAAGGTCTCTAAATCACACTGCTTTTGTAACTCCTATCCCATTAACTGGCATTAGGGCCAGTGCACCAGGAGCCCTTGGTCAGTGTGGTATCGATCTTGTTTCTAGCACTGTGGGTTCTCTCAGAACAGGAACACTGATACCAATCAGAGGTAGCTCTTTGCAGAATTGATTCCCCTAAGAGCCTCTGACACACATGTCATCATCAGGCCACAAGACTTACTTATCCTCATTACTTCTCGACAGTCCAGTTTCTTATTTCTCTAGTTCCATGTGTGCACACATACTTGCCTCTAGCCTTCACAAGAACCTGTTTAAGCCACAGATCTGAAAGCTGCTGCTTATTTCTCTGCCCCAGACAGAACGAACAGCAGCTGTAGGGAGCGAGCTGCTCACAGCGGGGTGCCGGTGCGGGAAGGGCTGTGGGAGCTTGCCCCCACTCAGCCCTGCCCTCCAGCACCAGTGTTCCTGCTCTCAGCATCTCATCCATGGGTGCAGTCCAACAGAGCACTGATTAAAGATTAGCTGCAAGTAGAGAGTTTGAAGAACAGCACAAGCCTTTAAAAACTGGAGACCAAGGACCACGTCCCTCTGTCCCACCTGAAGCAAGGTAGAAGCTGACAGTGAAATGAGTTTCCAACCCAGGGAACACCAACGGCAGGAGGGCACCAGGGCAGAACATCACAGCAGACTAGCATGGGTACCGCCAGAAGGCAAACATCATCTTCAACTTCATTAGTAACTCAGTTGCTGTGCTGGGACTGGTGTTTACTGGAGCGTTTACAACTAGAGAGAGAAAGATCCTGTGTATTTATCGCTGCTAAGAACCCTTCAACTCCAGACATACGGAGACACAGTGCTGACGACTCCTAATCGAAGTCCTTTGCACAGCCTCCCCCTCGGTCTCTCTGCAGGGCACATAAATAGGTTCCATACATAAGGTTCTGTACACAAATAAATTCTACACAGAGAGTCTCTTGAAAGAGTTTGCTTGAGGCAAGGCATGGATGGGGTATGGAGTCTAAAAAATCATCAGAGAGCCTATAACATCTTGCAAGCCTGGGAGATTTTGGTTGCCTGAAGGCACTTAAACATAGGCAAAAAATACATGGCATATTTACACTCCATCTCTTTGGGCAAGGGAGATACACTGGTGTTTTATGAGATGTTAAAGGGATCTTTCAAAAACACAGCTGAGCAAGAGCTAGAAATGACAAGTACCATTTTTTCTCTCCCTCTCAATTATAGCTGGCCTATATAGGTATTAAATAAAACCTGCTGCCTCATTCTCCTTTCATGCCACTTTTATTCCAGAGAAATCACTTTGATGGAGTAACTATTTACTCACAGAACTGACAATGAGGAGACAATCAGCTACAGCATCATTCCAATCACTCCAAGGGAGTGCTTTCTTCCAAGTAGCACATAGCTTCAGAAGAAAATCAAAGGCATCCCATACACTGTCTGGCACCCTGCTCTTCAGAAAGCTAAAGCAGCCGCTCCCACTGCTGAGTGAAGGTCTGACACTAACTGACACAAAGCACTGCTGCTGCAGCACAAATTAAATGGGACAGCCCCTTGCCAGGATCACCCGCTGCTCAGAGGGCGAAGCAGAAGGACCCCAGGGAGAGACTCCTCATCCCTCGTCCCCCTGGATCCCCTCAGGCACGCAGGCTGGCTGACTGGCACTCACTGTCCCCCCGCAGCAGCCCGAATGCTGGGTGCTGCTGAGTTACCTTCCCCTGAAGTGCCGGAGCGGTTCTGGCATCCGACAGGGCAATGCCAGCAGGTTTTCAAAGGAAAGCAAAGCCCCACTGAGTGCAGTGCAGTATTTACCTGTTTGCATTTGGGGTGCTGTGGATCAGACCCGCTGTTGCTATTCACAAACTTCCATAAAACGTGATGGGATCTTTTTATCCATTTTGATAAAGCCCCCAAAGGTACCTGCCCACATCTGCTTGGGACCTTCCAGCTTCCAAAGCCAAGCCCAGTTTATTACCTGGGGGCAGAGGTCCATGTGCTGGGGAGAGCTGTCCTTTTTAACACTATGCCTTTCGCATGCCTCTGCTTGCTGGTGTGTGGGCAGGGGTCAGCTTGCAACTCCCACCCCTCGCAGCGTGGGAAGAGGCTGTCAGCAAGGGCCACATCAATACTGACTGCAGGATTGCCTGTTTAACTGAAATCCTTATGCCTTTAGCTCATGACGTGCATCAGGGATCTTTAAAACCAGCAAAGACAAAGCCAAGGATCCAGCTGCATGTGTTACTGGCAGGGTTTAATTTCAAACCAGTCCCCATTGCTGTCCCATGGACATTCAGCTCAAACGATCTTCTGTCAAGACAGCTCATTGGGTTTTAGCCCAACAAACAGGTTTGCACAGTTTAATTCTTAATCACAGTACAGTTGAATGGTTCAGTCCTCCCACAACACCACACACTATTTCCAACTGTGCTTGTGCTAACACAGAGGAGACCTGTAGTCCCAGTTCCTTGCTCCCTCAGTTTTCATCAGAGATGTACAAACATCACTAGATCCTTACCCTTACCTAGCAGTTCAAACCACCTTCACACAAGGTGGAAATTGTCCCCCAAAATCAAGATGATTTCAGCCAGACCTCAGCCTCAGAGGTTTTGCTTTACTAGGAAGAAGTGGGATGTGCCCTAGTCCAACCTGTCCAACTCTAAGGCTGGGAGTAGTAAAATAGGGAATTTACCATTTCTTTGTGACTGAGAGACTAGAACATATCAGCCTGATGAGTGTGACCACTGAACACCTCCTGCCAGAGAAGCAGAGCCAGGAGGAAATGTACAAGATGGCTTTATAGGACAGGAACATAAGGGGACCCATTTCCAGGGCACGGTGTGTGGCTCAGCCTCTTGACTTCCATTAGTGCTAATGGGAAAAAACCAGCTCTGTCCCTACCCTCAGGATGCAGCCCAGGAGGACAGTTTTGCCTGTAAACACTGCGATTTAGTACCCAGCACTGCCGCTCCTATTCCCACCTCTGCCTTCATTTCATCAGCACAGCCACGCCATGTGCTCGCTCTGCAGACAGACGAGCTTTATGGAAGCTTTATTTTTGCACTTATTTTCTCTGAGCTGAAACAGAGGCAAAACCACAGCTTTTAGGTGAAAGGGCTGGGTAAATTTACTGGAAAGTGCTAAAGAAAGAAAAAAGCAGAGCTGAGCTGGTAGGAGAGAGCCAGGGGGAGGCTGGAGAGGTGATATTTTCACCTCTTCATATACCGACAGGCAGGACGGTTCCTCAGTCCAAAGTCTTTTAATATGCAAACCAGTAATAAAGAGATGTATGTCCTGATTAATGTGCTTCACACTTCTTATGGCATGTTGCTCCTTCCACTTGCTTCTCAGCCACAAGGAGCCCTGCTGTGATGTCCCCTTCTGCTGCCACCAGGTTTTGTCCTGCTGGAAGGGATGTTCTGCTGGTTGCAGTACTTGTACAGCAGGACAATGCATCAGACTCTGGCCATGAAAGTAACACAAAACTAGAAGAAAGGCCAAATGCCTTTGCCATGCAAAAAGCCAAGGAAATTGTTGTGGTTTAGAACTGTGACATAGTACAGATAAGAAACTTGGTAAGAGGTTTGGGGATGATTCACTGCAGCTGTCCCAAGAGCAGCTGCATCTTCCCTTTCCTTCCTAGCACCTCCTCTTGTACCTGCTCCCCTATTGCACATGAAGGCTCTAACAGCCCCCATCACCCCTCATCCCACCACATTCCATCCCCAACCCCATCCCCATCCCCGTCCCAGCTCCAGCTGCCCTTCAGCAGCAGGACTGAAGCCCTGCTAGGGAAACTCCCCCGTTCTGCCCCAGGCTCAGCCTCATCTGATCAGACATTTCCTCCTACCCTGTGGCACAGACTGCCAGGCCATGCCACAAAAGAAGTAACAAGCAAACACTGTGTGGCTACGGGCCTTCTGTGGCCTTGCTGCTGGGCTCCTTCCAGAAAGTGAACACAGAACTGTGTCTAAGCAGGCAACTGGCAGGCACAGAATCTGCTGTCCCTGAGAGCCCACTCAGGCTCCAGTTCAGGTGGATGCTGTAACTGTGCTGCGGCAGCAGCCACTCAGGTACCACTGGGCTGTACCAACCTGTGCTTTGCCCCAACCTGGCCCGTGGGATGCTCAGCAGAGTTTACCCAGCTGCTGTGCAGGACAGAGCTCACAGCCGCTTCCCCCGATGTTCTCAAGGATTCGGTACCGGCTGAGCAGGGAGACTGAGCCTCCAGCTCAGCCTGGGCTTCCTTCCCTGGGGCCCACTCAGAATGGGTGCCAGGCAGCTCAGGAGCAGAGAACTGGGTGCTGCTTCATATGACCCTTTTCCCCATGGAAGAGGGAATGTACTACAGACAGCGCGGCTCCACAAGCCTCCATCTCCAGTTTCAGTCCCTCACAGAGCCAGATTACACCCATGCTTTCCAAAGCAGCCACAGACTGTCAGCAGCACCTGCCTGTGCTTTACTCCTCAGGTAACACAACTTATTTTTAAGACCAGAATTAGGATGCTCAGTGAGAGCAACAGTGTCTGTGATCAGGTAAAGGACCAGCGAATTGCCCTGAGGTTAATTCTTCTTGGTGGCAGCTGGATAAGAACTGCAGAGAACTTTAAAGCACTGGTGGTATGGGCAGAGCTTGGAACAGATGTACTGCAAATAACCAGAGGCTTTGGTGGGAAGGGAAGGTAGAAGGGAAAACACAGTCTGCACATATGGATGTTCCTGGAAATGAGAATCAGAATGGTTCATACCCTGGGTTTTTTGTGGACTGTTACAAGTCTGAAGAGCAGCTGCTGCACACTACAACTGGCTCATAGTATGAGATGGGGGAGGAGCTGGAAGAAATTAGTGAACGCTTAAAAAAGGAATGAATAATGGTACACAGTAAGCTAGACACTCAAAAAAGAAGGCTCAAAGAAAGAAGATGGATCTTTCTTGGGTTGCATTGCATTTGGCCAGCTCTATTTCCATGGCTTTGGAGACACGTGGTTTTAGTCACAGCAGATGTAAAGTCCTTTCACTCTAAACTACACTCACTTGTGTGACTGAGCCTTCCCTTTCTCGTGCTGCTTTTCTCTGGTTTTACCCTGGGTTTGAGCAGACAGAAGCACAAAGCTGACAGCTCCAAGATCTCACCACCAGCTCTCTGGTTAACACAGCTTGGAAGGCAACAGAGAGCTGGTGCAATCCTGGCTTCCCTCTCAGGAGCAACAAGCAGGCCAAGCGCAGCACAGAGAACGCTGCTGCCCTGCAGCTCCTGGCTGTCTCCATCACCTTCATCTCAGGAGATTAATGCATTTCCACCCCCAGATCATTGCAGATACCTAGAAAATAGCTTAACTAATTCATCAGCTTAACATAAATCAACATGCATGCACACACCCCAACACATTTCTCTAACAATGTCAATGTTATAAACCAGAGCCAGTGAAAATCTCACTTGCTGCTCTGAGCCTGGAACTGGACGTGGCCTTACGCTGATCTGTGGCACAAGTGTACATCCTAATTACTCTTCCTTACAGAACCAACACCAAATTACAGGGGCTGCAGAGAAAGCACGATTCAGTTCAAGTTATCAGATTGCCTCATAATGATTTTATGGCTTTCTAAAGCAACAGAGTGACAGGTCTGTGTGTTTCAGGCCCTCAAACAGAACAGGGGTATGGATGTGCTCTCTCTCATGGGAGAAGCCCTGAAATGGTGACCAGGCCATGGGCACAGCCTGCTCTGCTTCCTGTCCCTGCCACTTGTGCCAGCAGCTCCCTCAAGCCAGGCTGTGTCCCGGGACGCTTGTGCCATCTGAAGGGCTGAAGGGACCCGGTAAAGGACAAAGCTGCTGCCACAGCAGGAGGATTCTGCTGCAATGGGTTCACTTGTCCTGCTCTAAGAAATACCTGCCCTCTGAGAAAAGTCTGTGTGCCTGGCTAGCTGCCCTTTGGAGAGCAGGAGGAGACCACTGCAACTTTCAGGCCCTGAGTAACTGCACCAGGGAGATGGAGTCCCCCAACCCAGCTCTTCCCAGGGCTTTTGAACCAGGCAGCACAGCAGGAATGATAAAGCACTGTCTTGTGACAAAACTGCACTTTATTTTCTATAGGGCAACTCACTGTCCCTCTTCCATGTGGGTGCAGCAGGACTGAGGTGATATTTCTCCAGAGTTCTCATCCCTTTGCTCTGTGGCAATTCAGCACGTAAGGACAGATTTACCACACCAATTAACAGCTAAGCTGAAAATCCATGTGTAATTGCTATTCTTCCTCCTACTGTAAGTTATTACAAGTTCTGCTTATTGAAAAGAAAGCTGGAAGTACTCTAATAAGAACATCTATATTTATTTCTGTGATCAAGCAGTTAGAGTCTGAAGGTACTGAAGGCGAGGAACTTTTATCCTATTAGGATAATCACCCATTTCTTTGTAAGGCTTCCTCTCTTCTCCCCAGTTGTGTAGCTTAATTGGGAAATTAAGCAGAAGTACATGGCCAATATATGCTAGGGAAAGACTCTGTTCTTAACAAAGGTGAGCAATGGAAAGTGATGAGGAGAAAGTGACTTTTCTTACAGACTTAGGGACCTCTGGGCAGGATACATAAAAGGGGTGGCTTTCAGCTTATTTAATGTTTGGCCCAAATTGATCTTTCATCCAACATACATCTAAGAAATGCATTAAAGGTATTTTTACAGTGCTTGCTGGAGTGTCACATTCTGCCCTTTTCCAGCAGCAAAGCAAATGTCAGCACTGTGAAGCTCTGGAGCTCATGCTGAATGTCACAAACACCGAGAGCTCCAACTTGGAAGCCTTGAACTTTCAGACCGTAGGAGCCTTAATGCCTGGCAACTGCACGCTGGGTTCTAACTTGGAAAATGTCAGAAGAGGAGGAACTGGGATTCCTCATAATGCAAGTAGTGAAGAAGCATGTCCATAAGTGACATATAAAGCCCCAGGGCGAATGAAGCCATCCACACGCAGCCACTGCCAGCTGCTGCGCAGAGGGATGCTCGTACCTGCTGAGTGGAAGTCACAGGTCTCACAATCTGCAGTGGCAGCCACAGGAGATGGGGAAAAGGTTCATTTAAAACAAAAAAATCTAGAAACTACTGCAAGGAGAGGCACAGATGAACCTAGCAATATGCTGACTTCACTAACCCAACGATACATGGCACACAAGGGGTTAGCAAGAACTAGGAGGTTAGAACCTGGCTAAGTCATCTCTTACTTGTGCCCACAGAAACAGCAGCTCACCCTTGCACTGCACGAGAGGGAACACCTGCTTCTCCATGCAAGGGATGATCAGTCAGATTTGAAATATCAAACACATTCCTACTTGGTTCCAAATGAGGAATTTTTGCTTGTCAGAGCACAAGGGGATCCCTTGTTGAGATACAAAATACATCTTCAGCATCTGCGTATGGGCCAAAGGTCTGGAGGAAGTTCATCTGGCACTGAGATCAGCCCTGCAGAGCAGGAGGTTGGATTAAGTGACATACAGAAGTCCATCCCAACCTAAAGCCATCTCCAGCTCCTGCCCTGTGGGCTTCACAAGGCTCCTGCCCCACTCCTACCAAATGCAATGGCAAACATCTACTGAATTCAGGGTGCACACTCAAACCCTCAGAGTTTGGTTCACACTCTGCAGGGCAGACTGGATTTGGGTTCTGGATTCATTGTGCCCCAAATTCCTGCCTCCTGCATCACCCGGGACTGCAGTGGGAGGGAGAACTGGGGTTCCAAGTACCAGCAGGTATCACAGTCACACAAACAGGGACAGGCTGTACTGAGTGTGGACTTCCCTGAAGGAAGGATTCATGGGTTCTGCAGGAAATGCTACTAAAGCACGAGTCCCACCTAGCTCAGTCAGCACAGGGCATAACCCAGGCAAGGTCAGGTCCTTCCCTCTCATTAGGACCTTAAAATGCAACTTCCTTAATTTAAGTTTCCCTTCAAACACTGGCAGGATAGCTTGGGAAAAGCCAAGCCTTCCAGGAGAACTAGTGACCATCTTCCACTGTTCTCAAATAGGGCATGAACGTGGAACTGTGTCCCCTGGAAATGTATGTCTCAGATTTAGAGGCTCCTGCTTATTTCAGTGGAGACACTGAAACCCCTTTAACAGGCAGCTGATAGTTTAGGCTGTGTGACCATCGAAGGCCAGTGCTCCTTCAGAGAATAACTGCTTCCATATGGCACAAGAAATAGCTTTCCCCAAATACCAAATCATCCTCCTGAGCGCTTATGTTTTCAGTTCAGGGTTTGTTCATTACTCAGGAGAGATGTACACTCGTTTTCTCTCAGTGACCCAGTCCCAGAGAGAAACAAGAGATACACTCTTCCTGTGGCCAGCATGAACTCCTCGCTGGGCTGTGCACAAAAGGAAAAGCAGTCATTTGCCACAACTGCAAAAGCTCCTAAAATTTAATCAAATGAAATGAAAATTCCACCTCAAATAGAATTACTATGTATTACTCAAAGAGGAATAAAGGATTTTTTCAAATACTTTGCTGTTCTTTGCTTTAGTCCTTTCACATGTGTTTCCTGGATGCCATCGCATTATAAACCCAAAGCTGATACTGGCTCTTTTCAGATTCCACCAAAGGAAACTTCCAAGGGGCAGGAGGTAGAATTTTACGTTGCCTCACAGACAGTTTACAGCAGCAGTATGGAACTGGGACTGTCACATGTAAAACACAAAAGCTGTGTCTACACAGACCTGCCCTGGTTTATCTTACAAGTGGGTACGTCGCTGTGCTTTCAGAGGAGTGTGACACACACTGCTCATACAGACCAGAATTGTGCCCTGGAGCATAAATGTCATGGCTTAGCAAAAGCTGACAAAGAAGGGCTAACAACCCTTCCCTTCTTCCCTTACAGCACTGACCCTGCAGTGGCTGCTGCGACACTCTGCCCCTTGAGCACTGATCACAGAAACTCGCGCTAACAGGGTAACAGCTGTCCCTTCACTGGACACCACCTGGGTCTCTCACAGCTCTTCTCTAGTGTTGAACTCAACTCTGGTCACACGTCAGCACAGCCCCCCTGCTATGGGCACCACCACCAAGGTTAACCACCGCGGCAGAACCGAAACACCTCTGAGCCGCAGGGTCGGTGACCTGGCTGCTCCCGCTTGGGACAGCCCTGCTGTCAGCACGGCAAGGAGCAGGTCCATGGGGGCCACAGCACAGTCCTACGGCCTGATAACTGGAAGCAAAGCCCCACTTTTGTGGCAGTGGTGGTACATTCAAGAGGACACCCTTTTAGGTCAAAGAGTCACGTGGCGAGATTGGACCATGCTCTCCTAATTTTAGATGGCATGTCCTTAAAGGCTGTGGTTTGTCTTCCCCCAAACTGTGAGAACCACTCGATTTCAGTACAGTGACAGCACATGTGAGAGAGCAGCACCTCTGTGCAAAGAACTACACAAGCTGAGGCTACAGACCCCTTTAACCAGTCCTTCCCTCAAAGCACCAACGCATCCACACTCAACACTCACTTTCCCTCAGAACTCCTAAAAATTAGTGCTTTTCTCAGAATTCCTTCTTCCCAGTAACTGTCACTATTTGAAGGAAAAGTATGAGCAATGTAATATCCTTTTGTTTGAATCTTTGTGCCCAGATTGAAATCTATGTTTCACTGTGGGCTTACACCAGCTCAGGGTGCCCCAAGCCCCATCCAACCCGGCCTTGAACCCTGCCAGGGATGCCAGGGCAGCCCCAGCTTCTCTGGGCACCCTGTGCCAGGGCCTCCCCCTCCCCAGGAAGGATTTCTGCCTCTCGGCCCCTCTCCATCCCCCTCCTGCAGCTGAAGGCCGTTCCCCTGGGCCTGGCCCTCCCTGCCCTGGGCACCAGCCCCTCTCCAGCTCTCCTGGAGCCCCTCGAGGGATGGGAAGGGGGACGGAGCTCTCCCCAGCAGCAGCCTTCTCTTCTCCAGGCTGAGCCAGCCCAGCTCTCCCAGTCTGGCTCCAGAGCAGAGGGGCTCCAGCTCTTGCATCATCAGCATAATAATAACTATAAATCCCCCATGCTTAAGAAGAGAAGTGATAAACCACTGCAGGATCAGAATCTGCTAATTGGTGTGTTGTGGTTACTGAAATACACAATGCTAAGCAGGGCTTTTACTAAAAGCCACTCCACTCCCAGCAGGACTAACAGGAATGTCAAGGGCAGTAAACACGATCCTTGTTTTCCTACCGGGTGACGCTGCCCCCAGAACCAACAGGTCAATCTGTGTTTTACCTGCCGGGGGTCCTCTCCGATTTACTCCTGCACCACTCCCAATCCGTGAGCTCGGGTTTGTGGCTCTCTTCGTGGGACAACCTCCTTTCCGGCCCCTCAAAAAACGCCGGCTTATCAAAACTCGTGTCCTCGTCCCTCGGTCCGGCTGCGCGGGGCTCGGGCAGGGGCCGGCCCGGGCTGCCCGGCGGCGGGGCCCGGGAGCTGTCCGGCGGGGCCGTGGTGCTGAGGGCATCGCCGCTTCCTCTCGAGGCTTCTTCCGAGTTGCCGCACTCGTAGCTCACCAGGTTGTGGTAGGACGTGGAGCTGCCCTGGGCGTGGCGGCGGTGGTGGCTTTCCTGGGATATCCGGTAGATCCCGTAGCCCTGCTGGAAGGAGAGGTTGAACTCGAAGCCCCTGCGCCTGCCTGGGTGGGATGGGAAGAAGAGTCACATCAACAGCAGTCAAAACCAGGAGGAAACAGGAGGTGATCATAGAATCACAGAATCCCAGCCTGGTCTGGGTTGGAAGGGACCGCAAGGGTCACAGAGCTCCAACCCCCTGCCACAGGCAGGGACACCAACCTCCAGGCCTGGAGCTACACAAGGTTGCCCAGGGCCCCAGCCAACCTGGCCTTCAACACCCCCAGGGATGGGGCACCCACCCCCTCTCTGGGCAGCCCGTTCCAGCCCCTCACCACTCTCTCTGCAAAGAACTGCCCCCTAAGATCTCCTCTCCCCCTTCCCTCCTCCAGCTTCACTCCAGCCCCCTTGTCCTGCCAGGCTCTGCCCCTTTAGGTGATGTACACAAGGACATCCTAAAACGTGGAGTAAATGATTTAACCGCTTCCACAAAGAGACAATTTTCTATCTGTACAAAGAATGAACTGCTGAGAAGAAAGCCTTCTCAGATAGGGTGTGATTATGCTGCCTTCTTAATGAACTCAGAAATTACACAGTCCAAAGCTAATGGGTTCCCAGAAACGGGCAGATTATCTGCCATTCTCAAGAGCACATAATAGATGGTGTTTTGTGGGATACACACAAGAAGAAAATATTTAAATCTTCTTTTTCACAGCCTGTTCCAGCTATATTCCAAAGGGGAAAATTGTACAGAATGAGGAAACATTCCTAGAACCAACCTTTGGTACCAACAGTCGAGCAAGAAAACCAGAACTTACAGTAAAACGTGAATACTTGAATTACCTGCACAAGGAAATGTTTGCAAATTATCCATCCTGAATTCAGCGATCCAACTACCCTCACACAGTGATTCCAGGGTTAAACAGAAATTCTCAGTCATGACTCCTGCCCTCTCCTTCTTCCTCCCTTCTAACCACAGTCATCCTCTCTGGGAAAGCGGTTCAGGCGGCACCAGGCGCAGCACAAGCCACTCTGCACTTGGGCAACTGAGTTCAAACCAAGCAGAAGCTGTGCATGAGAAAGGGAGCTTGTTTCTCTGGGATTCGGGAGCTTGTCCTCTCCCTCACCACACCATGAACATGGGGAATCCATCCATTGCTGCCAGAGAACTCCCATCCAAACATGGCAAGCGGCCCCCAGACCCCCTCCACTGTGGTGGTGGGACTCACTGACCTTTGCAGGTCCCTTCCAAACAAAATTCTCTTCTCATTCTGACTGGAACTTTCTAAATAAAACCTGCCGGTACTCTGAATTCCCTGGGGGCCAGGCTTCCATGGACAACTGCATCAAACTAGCACTGCAACTGTCACTTCTGAAATATTACTGTATAGATGGATCATTTTTACACAGGGATATAACCACAGCATCATAAAAAGGAAATTTAAATTATTTCTCTGTTATTCTTGATAATGACTGCAAATAAAAACATCAACTATTGCTCTATCTTCCCTCCTTGCAGGCTTCTTAACTGATGTTTTCAGCAGAACATATATATTATTTGTCAACAGAGATCTAACTGATACAGATGGATTTAATATCCTGTGGCAGCTTCTGTCCTTCAAACTTCCCGTAATTCCCTTCTCTCGCAGAGCTGAAGTTTTTTAAGTTCATACATTTTTTTCTTATCCCAGAAAGCAAACATGTGTCAACATATATGCAGAATTTGCATGTAATGAATATAAATTAATCCCTAATAGAGACAGTGAACTTGTATTAGTAGGATTAATACCAACAGCAGACACTTCTCTCAGAAGAATGCTGGCACATGTTTCCATGTGCAGTCCAAAGCACAAGCCCTCTGTGCAGGCATGGGAACTTGGAGACTGAGGAGCTTCCTAAGCAGCTGTGGGCAGGAAATGTGCAGGGGGGCACTGGGCAGCCTTTTGGGCACCACCTTGACAATGCTGTTCCATGTTTCCAGAAGCCTTGATGTGTTTCCACCAGAGGGAAGTTCATGGAGCTGTGGTTGTCTCCTGTTGCCCACACCAAGTACCAGCACAGGATGAAGCTCCTTATGAAAAGCATGGAAGTGGTGTAACCACAGAGTCGGGCTGTGGCAGTCAGCGTGTGCAGGGATTCCTCCAGCTCTTCCACATGGAAGCCCAGGAGAAACAGGGCTTTAGAAGATTCCAGAAAGGTTACCAGCAAAGGTCTGGCTTCCTCCTTTACAGCAAGGTGAATTTTATAAAGCTGCAGGGAAATAGCTTTAGACAAAACCTGTATAGCAGCTCCTCAGCTTTCCACAAGCAGTGTAAATGTGCTGATACTGGCCTGTCCCAAAAACCACCTCTGCCTTTCGCTGATTGGTGGTGCTGTGATTCCTGCTTAGCAGCAGCAGTGCAGGTGTAGGGACAGCAGCTCTCAGACTCTGCTCACAATTCACACGGTTCCCCCAACATTACACGTGTCCAGCATGGCCCATGGATTTGATTAATAAAAGTCAGACTTTGGCAGGTTGGTTTTTCCCAGTGTAGGAGAGGAGAGTGAAACTAGGACACAGAGTCCCTCAGACTCTGCCAAAGGATCTGACAGTGACCTGGGAAGATCAGCCAAGCTCCTGTGCCTCAGTGCCCGCTGGTTCCACCCCGCTGTCCTGTGTGCATGCGGTGAGTCTCACTCATTGTTCTGAGCAATTCGGGTAGGCGATTCCAAGGAGCACAAAGTACTGCTGTGACACTACCTTCCTACCCTTTCTGCTACAAGACACAATCCAGCTGTGCATCACCCTTCCATACTTACTTTTGAGCTCCTCTGAAGACACCGCGTATGAGTTCCTCCTGCAATTAATGATGCAGCCACAAGGCAGGTGGACCCAGTGTTCTGACAGGACAAATACCGGGGTGACGGTGGCAGCCAGCAAAGTCAGCAGGAAGCTAAGGGTCTCAAATGAAAGGCTCTGAAAACCAGTGATGTGCTGGACAACCATTTGTATCTGAAAGGCAGAGCGTTTTGAAATGTAAATCGCTTCAGGCACAGGAGATACTTCCAGGAATAAAGAGAACATCTCACTATGAAGATGACACAAGTAAAAGACACAGGTTGTCATTAGTGTTTGCTGAGCCTAACAATTCTGTTTCTAACAGAGTGGAGCAAACACTGACAGAGGCTCTCCTCCTCACTCTGCATTTCTCAGAAAAACCCTCACTGGAGCTAAATATAGATGCCCAAGCACCACTAGAACAAGCGACTCCCAACCCCAGCAGCTCCGAAGAGACCGGCAGGTCTGTCTGCTGCACAGAACTGCGGAACCCCGACTCCAGGTGAGGAACAGGGGAGGGAACTGGGCACCAAATGGGGCTGCTATGCTGTGCATGCCCTGTGACACTCTTTCTGTTGAGAGAAGCTCAGGTGCTGAGTCTGTGCACACCGTGCAGACAGGAGTGACGCTGCCCCAAACCCACGTTCCCTGTCTCAAGAGTCCTTTCTAACTATCCACGACTGTGCCTGCTCCCAAAGGTGCTAGTGCATGCACATGGACAGCACCACTTGCCACCCCAAATGCCATAGAGATTCCAAAGACACCAGCAAACCTCCTTTTTCCAACCAACTCCTGTTTTTTAACCAGTGTGCCAAAGAAGGAGGCTCCCAGCTGTGAGGAGGGGCAGCAGAGCTGAGTACAATACAGACACCCATAGGACAGAGCAGACGCTTGTCAGGCAGCTGACAGTACAAATGGGGGGACCTTACTCATCCCTGTACTCAGGTGTGATGACAGAGGAACATACTGACAAACCAGGCTCTGCCAAACCTGCTGAACATTGGTTAAATCCATGCAGTGACACAGACCTGCTTAAAAGGACTTCTGCTGGCACAACCTATTCTGTAAGAAACAACTGCAATGACTACTGTCCCTCTGTTTGAATACATGGCACACCAAGGCACACCCCACCTAAATGGAAGGAAACATTAGAGAGCAAAGCAAGCTGATGATTTACCATCATTGGGAGCCAGAGAACGACTTTAGTCAAGGCAAGAATCAGGGAGAATCGTTTCTGGGCGAAGCCCACGGTGAAGCTCCTGCTCTGAACGCTGCTCACGCACCGGGGCTCGAGCGCTCCGCTCTCAGCCACCCCTTTCCTAAACACTGCCTCTGAGCCTGGACATGAATTTGGGAAATGCTTCAGGGCTTTATCCACGGGGTCCAGAGGTGACAGAGATGGGGTAGCAGCACTGCAGCCCGCAGGTGTCCCGGGGGTGATGTAGCCTCGAGAGATTTCCTGGTAATCCATGTGCAACAGCTCTTGCCCATCTGAGCACAGCAGCTGGTACGTCAGAGGGACAGACAGCACCGTGAGGA
The DNA here is from genome assembly GCA_027925045.1 of Hypotaenidia okinawae. Lineage (NCBI taxonomy): Eukaryota > Metazoa > Chordata > Aves > Gruiformes > Rallidae > Hypotaenidia > Hypotaenidia okinawae. The sequence goes on along the minus strand of BSDF01000010.1, from coordinate 27,666,133 downwards.
GGCAAAAGCACAGCGAATAGGCAATAAACAAAAACAAGATGTAGGAGCTGGCACAGTCAGGGAAGCACCCCCAGGAGGTGGGGATGTACTTGCCCCAACCGCAGAGAGGCAAAATGCAGATCAGCAAACTGACAATCCAGATGGTGAGGATGGACCACACCATGCTCACCCGTCGCTTGGAAGTGCTGCAGCTCATTGTCTCCATTTTGTTGATGGTGTAGAAGTTGTAAGAAACTATAAGAGACCCCTTCAAGTTGCTAGAAATGCCCTGGAATAAATATATAAGCGCTGAGGTGGTGCAGAGAGGCTTGGGGAGGATGTCACTCGACCACTGGCTGAGCATGAAAATAATCACTGGCACAACGCTGATCAAATCATCTATTGACAAGGAGGTCACGATCATGGAAACAGTGGTTTTGTTTTGCATTTTCAGCAGGGAAACTAGTGAATAAATGCTGCCCACAAGTCCTGTGAATGCAATGACAAAAGTCAAGCAGAATAGAAAGACATTCAAAGTTCTCTGCTCGCTGGGCTTATCCAGAACACTGTGATTTTCAGTGAAGATGCTGGTCCCATTGAGTGACACATTACTAGGCGTTACCGACATTGTCCTTGGCAAATTCTTTTTGTTGCCTTCTCACTGACTCTGCAAGTTTTCACTAGCTGCAGCCACAACTGTTAGCTCCACATCACAAGTTTCTTTGTATTCCTAGACTCTCTTTTGTGGCATCTGAAGAATAAATATCCAGGTGAAAGAACTCATGCTCTGAAAAAATCAGGCAGCAACGGAGTATCAGAGGAACTGAAGAAAATGCATTCTTCCTAATCCCTTCAGTACTGGAAGATGGTTAATTTAAGCTCTTCAGGTAATAACACACCATTCACTTCTGGCAGATATCAGCAATGTACCTTACTCACGAGTTCAGGTGAAAGGCAGGCAGAATCTCAGGTACGTTCAAGCTCTAGTAGCTCGGGGAGCAACATAGTAGAAAGGAGAGGCTGTTGGATTCACCCTGCGCTGTTCTGAGCTGCAGGAGGGAGGAGCCAGATGCGAGCAGGATAGCAGCGCGGGGGGAGCCAGGATCTTCTCAGATGGAGCTGCCTCTTAGCTGGATGAGAAGACTGAAACAGTGTCCCCGCTAAGCCACACCTCCGCTGCTGACACCGGAATCCAATGCAAATACTCCCATCTGATGTCAGCCGTGAATGCCATTCCCGTGCAGCCCATGGCCGCCCCGGGGCTGTGCATCACCAGCTCCAGGGCTGTTTTTATCCTGCGCTCCAGGCTCAGCGAAGGGCAAAAGCCGCAGGAGCCTTTCCTGAAGAGGAAGCAGAAGGGGTGTGTCTGCTGTGCCTTTCCCTACCCCTGCTCCGGCTGCCAGCGTGCCCGCAGCCCCGCACACCCCGCACACGGACGCCAACCGCGGGGTCACTCCGTGACAGCCGTGCCCCAAGGACAGGTGACAGCCAGGCAGGTGTTGCCTGCTGCCCACGCGCTACCCCAGCTCGCTCTGGGGTTTATAAAACTTTCATTCCCTGCACGATTCCAACCTGAGCCGCGTCCGGTGCTGACAGCCTGCTGGAGCCCAACACAGCCAGAGTCACAGCCAAGCGCCGTCTGGCTCCTCAGAAAGCGCAATCCTGGTGAGACCCATAAGCTGACAGATTTTTGGATGCTCATATGTTGAGCGGACAGGCAGGTTCAACGCTGAGTTCTTGGAGGGCTCTGCCTCTCCTTTCTGGCATCCCTGGGACTTCAAACACGCAGTGGGGACGCAGGACATTTATCTTCTGATTAAGGGTAATATTGTAAGGCTGCTGCAATCACTTGCTGGTCTGGGAAACATTGAAAATGCACTCAGTCAGAGATTAGTGTCATTAGGAACCCGATCCTCGCTCAATTCCACCCACCGTGAAGCGCACTGGCTGTGTCAAGCCCCGAGCTGGGCTGCTCGGGTGGGTGTTCTCCTCCTGCCAGGGCAGCCCGGGTTGGAGACGGCAGTTCCTGGTGCTGGAGCCCTGAATGGGACTGTGGAAGAGAACACTGCAGCTGCACGGTGTGACAAGAGCCCACAACAGCAGGGTCAGAGCGAAGGGCAATGGCAACCTATCTGAATAGCCCCTCCTTCACTTCCTGCAGGCTGCAGGCTGCCCTGCCATGGCACTGGGAAGGCTCACACCCTTTAACAGGCAAGGTCTTCTCATCAAGCCCATTCTTACAGCCCCAGAACTGTGCTCACTGCAGGACCCATCATAAAGTGGTGCTTCTCCTACACAGCCTGAGCCTTTGCCTCTCTGCTCTCTCATTCACATCGCAGCTGCCACTCTTGTGAGGATTTTGCAAGATTTCCCAGGACCGTCTGTCAACCCTCCTGTCAGGAATTTGCAAATGGGAGGAGCATCCATCCTGCCCTCCACATGAAGCACAGTCCTGGGTCTGGACCATCCATCTGGCCTCTAACTGTACAGGATTTGACTTGGCTTTTGTGATTTATCTGTCCTGCTGGACAATTGATCATTAATCTGTGCTGTGCCAGCTAAAGGCCAGGGCTCATTTCCTTCTATTTACAAATCACAGACACCTCTGCCCCTGCTAGTCAGCGTTTTAAATCTTAAGATTAACAGTGTGAGCCCGGTCAGAAGCACAGTCAAGAGACAAGAAGGGAAAGAACCATCATTCACCCTTGTTTGGACCATTATTTTTCAGCCTGGCTTCCTCAGGAAGCACATGACCATGCTGCCTGAGTGTGGCTATATGCCTGCGCATGTCTCTCTCTCACACCCCATCCCTCCATTCCTTTGACAGAATGATCATTCTCATCTCAATCTGGGGGTGTCAAAGCTATTAAGTTCCCACAAGTTTCATGGAAACGAGCAGCTCATCAGAAGAGACAGATCACAGCAGGCTCCCTGGACAAGAGGCAGGCTGCAGCAGAGTTCCCTCCTCACTAGATACTAGTGAACGCAAAGCAGAGCCTTTCTAAATGCTCCAACCTTGAAGGAAGCTTCAGCTGAAATTTCAGTTCACCTGGATACTAACCGTGGGAAACCAGGTTCGTTCGCCTGGCACATCCGAGCGCCTCCTGCTACGCCACCAGTTACCTTCACTCCTAAATTCCCTGCTTCCTTTGCCTGCGTCTCCTTCGTTTGCTCTTCCCACGCTGCTGCTGGGTGTTTAGAAACTACTGTAATGACACTTGGGAGATTTATTTTTCCCTACTTTGTAAAATTTTTCTCCTGTATCCTGAGTCATTATAGCTACACTCACTGTACTGGCCCTGCTTGCCTGGATGTACATGCACAGTGTCCATGCCATGCCTTCTGGGACACTTAAGAGCAGTCCATCCTGCGCCTTCCCTCTGTATTTGGAATGAAAAGCTCCTTAGTGTTGTCAGGAATAAAGTCCCTTTTATCCATCACCATGCCCACTCCAGGCAGATGACCCACTACTCCAGTTTCTCTTCAGTTACACATGAACTGCATCTCACTGTTCTCTGGGGCAACTTTTACCAGAACTTAAAATACCAGGAAACATTCTTTCCTCTCATAGTTTCATTTATAAACCGAAGGTCTTGGGAGTGATGGGTTCAAGAAGCTTCCCCTCTTAATTATCTTTCTTTAATGTGACTGATAAATTCTGATAAACCACGTACAGAAAGATCAGTTCCATCCTAGAACTAAAGAGAGAATCTGGTGTAGGAAGAAACAAGCAGGTCTACAAGGAGAAACACTGTTTCCCACAGAGCTGTGCCTCTGGGTAGTCAACTCACACACTCAGCAAAGCCAGAGCTCTGAAACCCGTGGCTGGGGCAAATGAATCTGAACTGGAAGCTCAGATCTCTTCCAGAGGATGAATTTATATTGCAGTCTATCAAAACTGACAGGAACACTACCTTTGCAGTTGTCATTTCATGCTGAAATCTCCCCCAAATGCAAGAGCAGACTCTGCAGAAGGCAGAGGGATAGTGTCAGCACACGCTTTCCTCCCAGGTTGTCTGAAGAAACAGCACTGGAATGGAATCACACAGCACTGCCAAAAGCCATGGGTAATATCCTGCAGAAACCAAGAGAAAGGAAAAGCCACCTTTGTCTGCTGCTCTGTCCTTGGTCCGGGCTGTGCCAAGGTTTGTGCATGAAGATCCTTACAATCTATTCCCTTTCTTCTCTGCATCACGCCTCCGGAATCACGGGCTGTTCCCAATACAAATACTGTCCCTGCCAATACAGGTGTATATCCTTCATCCTGGTGTGAAGCCTCTTCGCTGAGGAATGTCCACAAAGACAAAATGCATCAGGCATGGAAATCTCTCTGGCCCCACTGCATACAGCACTGTCCAGCAACGTCTCTTGAAGCAGGAGTCAGCCCTGCTCCACAGTCTATGGAAGGATTTCTTAGAGACACACTGCATGGAACAATTCAGAAATGCCTGTAAAGAGAATAAAATCCTCACTGTTCAGAAAATACAACCAACAAATAGGGTATTAAACATTTATCCTACTCAGTGTATGAGTCACGTTTGATTCTCACACCATGCACTATGCTGAGCATCGACTTAGGGTGTCGCTTCCTTTTGTCACTGAGGAGAGACAAGGTTATTACCACAGCTGTACAAATACCTCACTTCAGAGAGTGAGACGACCTCTGTGCCAGGCATACATTTATGTATATGAAATCACATAAATGTCTTTGTAATTTACTCCTCAGTAGCACAGGGAATAAAATGTTTTCTTTTTGCCTAGAGTTTCTTTAACGGATTCTAAACCCATATCCAACTAAATGGTCATTTTGGGGCTATCGGACTCCAATATCACTTTCAGATACAAGATGGTTAAACTGCAGCTAATTATTTCATTGAGTCATTTGCCTCAGATAAATTCAATCAGTGGTGGCTTCTAATAAAAGGCAGATACTCTCATACTTGCTCCATTTCTGCTGCAGCTGTATTACTGTGCTGTAGGAAAAGGGTGCTTACCGATTTGGAGCAGTTAGAGCAATGTAAATCAGGAGTAATTCCATTAAACCCAAAAATATGATTTAACTCATGTGCACTGCAGGCTGGACTGCACCAGCTCTGACTGGAGCAAAAGGGAGCCTTGCTGTGCAGATGCTGCTTTGGGAACCAACGGGCTATCGTTACTCACAGCCCCAAGTCCCTCTGCGAGGTCATCTCCTCTCTGAGCCGAGGGGCCAGGACTCAGCGCTGCAGGATTTTGCTTCTGGGCTGGAATACAAACAGGAGACTGAGACACAATGAACTGCACGTCTTTGGAGGATTACAGTAAGAGACAAATGGAGCTAGAAGTTAGCAAGCCCCAAAGTGCCCATGAGGTGAGGGATAATCCCAGCGTGCATCTTCCCCCAGACCTTCAGAAGCCCAGGAGCAGCATGGCCCTGGGAAATGGGAAGCAGGCCAGAGCATCAGTGAGGCTGCCAGGAACAAGGTGGCTGAGAGATACCAACGGATCCATCACTGCTGTGCTGAGTGCACGCTACCAGACATGACTGTGTGCTGCTCCTCAGGAAATGTCCAAAGTGGGACAAGCAGGAGAGGAACAAGCAATTCCAACTCGCTGTTCCAGGAGGGCAGTGCTGCAGGGGAGGAGGCATGAGGCAGGCAGTGTATGCAAGGAGAGGGACCGCTGTAGCCAGGGAGGTGCCATCCCCTAGAGAAATGGTGTGCCAGAGATGGCATAGCCCTGCAGCTACCAAAGTGGAGAGAAACTCAATTCTACGTGGAGAGTAAGACATTCTGCTAGGTGTGGTGTAATTGCTCACTCGAGACAAGGCACTGCACAGTGTCACTTCTATCGAGCGGTCCCTGGCTCACCACGGTGACAGGAGACAGGCAGCTGGCAGGGAGGCCATCCTTCAGTGCAGCTCCTCACAGCAACTGTTTGCTTTCTAACACCAAGCACAGCAGGCTGGGAGTGGAATTCATGAAACAGCACGACATGACTGCGTTTAATTTTGCTGTGCAGCTTTACCAGCAGTAGAACAGCCCTAATGCAGCTGCATTTGTGTGATCGAAACTCATCCCAGACCAAACCCAGTGCATGTAACACTGTGCTCAGCAATCACTCCTACCACAGATGCTGCAGAATGTCTGGGGGTGCTGGAGAACAGGGAGTGTTGTGCAATCCAGCAGGAGCTGGGCAGCAGGGATGCCACACTCCAGGGCAACACTGTGCCCAGAGAGTTAACTGGAGAATCCAAAGAGCTGGGAAGAAATAATTATCCCTTTCTGAAGGGAGGGCAGGAGGAAGAAGGCATATGCCTTGGAGTGACCCAGCTATGACCCCCTCTGGAAGCAGCAGGGAAATCAGCTGTATATGTGGAACTTTCTCCAATAGGAACAAAATTAAAGCCCCCAAGAGCCATCCACAACCCCACTTGCACAGTGCCCTGGCTGCTGTGCAGCGGCTGTCTCAGCCCCTCACTCTTCTTCCCATCGCTTCTTCCCCATCACCGTCCCTTCAGGGAAGGCTGAACGAGCAGAACAAGAACTCAGCCCCAGGAGTCAGGACAAAACCGAGTTCTAATGAGTGAAGAACGAAAGCTGCACAGCCAAATTCTGCCTCTGGAGGACTCGTGTTGGCACGTTACCACTGCCTTTACCTACACCAACACACTCACTGCCTTCCCAGCACGGACTCCTTTCCTGAAAACATACTGGAATGCACAAAATAGCTTTGCAATGAAACCAGCATTTTAAGCATTGCTTCACCCTGGAAACACAAATACAAATGCTACCATGAATGACACCTAGAGAATGGGCACAAAGCATGGGGGACAGCTTGCTGCATGGGGAAACAAAGGGAACAGTTCTTTCTTTACCAAAAAGGGAATCCTTTCTCCTCCTCATACGTCACTTGGACTTTAGGGGGCTTTAAGGTAAGAGGGGATTTATGTGCAGCAGACCAGTACTCCTTCTCCACGGAAGCAGAGCTGCAGACAGGGGCCTGAGGAGGAGCTGGCAGTTCTCCCCACACTGAAAGGGAAAAGGCTACAGGGAGATTTCTTAAGCTCACCTGTTAGAGAAGGCTGTGTAGAGCACAGAGATTTCTTCTGGGACTTCCTTAGGGAGACTTCTGTTTTGACTTGAAGCTTTGGAAAAGTTTGGAAAAACAGGGAAAAATGAGTCTAGAGTAAAGCTGGAAACCCCCTAACTGCCACTGTTAAAGAAGTACAGGATTCTGCAGTAACTCCATTAGTAAGTTCCAGTCAGAGCAAGTTATATCCATGTAAGGGAGCTGAAAAATAATGCCAGTTACCATGAAACCCATCTCTTGTATGAAACATCTGGCATCTTCTGTGGTCAGCCCTGGAACAGAGCAACAGCCTGTGCCGCCAGTCACCACGGTGCAGGTTAAGTTCCCAACGACAGCACGAGGCTGTGTGCTGGTTTCCTGGTTTGCAAACCACTCTGCCCCACTATGCTGCACCCCACAAAGCTGAGCCTTGAGTGACATTAACTCAAGAAGGCTCAGCCTTCTAAAAAACACTCTGGCTGAGGTGGTGGTTGTGGTAGAAGCAGCCATGGAGCACTTCCATACCTTTTTTGACAAAGAACCTCATCTTTGATTATAAAAGCAGCACTGAAATAAACTGATCACCACAGAGATGATCACTATACTCTGCAAAGCAGATGCAGCTTCCAAAACAAGGGAACTGTCAGTGTGGATTCCCAGATGATGGGCGCAGCTTCCAGTGACATGTAACAGTTACAGCAGTGAGTCAGCAGCAGCCCTGAGCTCATGGAGACATTTCATCAGAAGGACAGAAGTTGTAACGCAGGAGCAGAGACAGGCTCAGAGCTTGTTCCTTGCTCCCTGGAGCCAGAGCAAGTTGTGCGTGTCCCTGTATTCAGAGATGATGTCTCCTCACTGAGAAGCTATCACAAGTTCCCCCCAAGCCACCTGCATTGCAAGGGATACAGGATGTTTCCTCCTCTTTACCATTTTGGTTTATATTTTATGATGTTATTTATGTTCTGTGATTTAAAAATTGAGCTCCCTAGATCACAAATATTTCAATTTCTTTTCTTTCTTGCAAGGAATAGCTAGTGAAATGGTTTAACTGACAACAGAAAAGCAGAGACTTTAAATGGTCACCTATGGCAGCTCCAGACAAACTTATAAAGTCAGGTCAGAAAGCAGTTTGGACTTGTGTGGAGTTACAGCAAAGGGAGAGCACGGCCAAAGCCTGTTCGATTCCCACCGACCTCTGTCACAAAGGTCTGTCAGACATCTTCCTGCACTGCAGTTTGCTGAGAGACAGCACTTACTCTCACACCACATTTTTAAAGCAATTATAATGCTTTCCATAATCTACTGAGAACTCTTCTACCAGCATTAACAATGGTGTCCACTCTCCAAGCCAGCCTTGCCTACAAAATGTTCCACAATGAATCTGCTTTGGAAAAAACAAGTTTATAGGGATGTCTAAAAGCCAAACTATCCCAGCTGAGTGAGCTCCCTTGCTTTGGAGAGCTACCCAGGATGAATGACGGATGAATGCAGCCTCCATTAAGTACCTGTGGATGCAGGGAATTGAAGGCTTTTCAATTTTCTATTGACATTGTCAGCAGAGGAGTTCAGGGTTAGTCCTTTGAGCCTCTCAGCTCATAATTATTTTCTCTTTATGTTGGGAAAACACCGAGTCATTAGATCACTAACCTTTCCAATTTGCCTGCCTTAGTTTCTCAGCTGTGTGATGTGACAGACATCTTGAAAGGACCAATACTTTCCTGAGAATGAAATCCTCCACAAAACCACATCACCCCAGATCTTCTCCTACATCACCACCTTTAACAGCACAGTTTAATTCGTTCCAGCTTGCATAAAGGTGTTGATAAATGTTTTCCTCTGAGGAGAGGTGTAAGGAAGAAATACCAAGGGTAAGAAGTTTCATTATCTTTACTTTGCTCGGTAATGTACCGCGATTAAACGAGGACTCCAACAGCCACCCATCAGTTCCAGCAGGATGGGCTGTATCAGCTCCCAGTGTCCTGGGAAAGGTACGTGTGCTTTAGTTGTACTCACTGGATGGGAAGTCACTCGCCGTTAGCGTGTACAAAGCAACCTGAGCTGGTCCAACAGCCCTCAAGACAGGCCAGAAAATCTCACTGCGATGAATGAGATCTTTTAAGATTCCATGTACAAAACCATTCCAGTGTTGAACTGCAGAACTGTAAAGGGGCAGGCCTGTGACTTTCCAAATTCAGCTTAATTAACACTGCACACAGCCACAACGGGTTCAAGTAGAAGGACAATCAGAAGCCCTTTTTGTGTATCTAAATAACTGTCCCACCCCTGCCAAGTCCTAGTTACAGTTTATACACTTGCTCATTAACTTCTCTGGTGAGTTAAGCACCGTGGCAGACACAGCATCTGGTGCATTCCAACTAAAGCAGGAAGCTGAGGCACTTTTCCCATACCTACAAAGCACACTGCTTCAGTACAAAGAGGAATCGTGCTTATGGCTGTACTACTGCCCAAGAATTCACTGCATACCTGTTCATACCTATACCACACATCATCCATAGATACCTGGTAATATCTATACCACAGAATCAACTTGCTTTATATACTATTTTCACAGATGATTTAATTCAGCCTTGAAATCTATTTTAGTATGTTAAATTTTTAGTAACTGAAACTAATTATAACCCTCTATGTAGACTTCAGTTTGGCAAGGACAATGACATGAGTAAGACTGTAAATCCATGTACTCATTAAATAAACTATTCTGCACTGTAAAAGGAGGAGCAGCACCTTCCTGGTGCCTGTTCCAAAGCGATATGCTGGTTCTGCAAACTGTCTTGCTAAGAGCAAACTGGAGTGAACGTTTTCCTAGAAATGTTTCAGGACTGCCCTAAGCTCAGCTCCTCAGAACAAGCCCCAAGGACAGGTGGTGTCTCCCAGGTAAGAAATCAGGTAAGAAAGGATTTCCAGTTGTGCTCCACGCTGCAGGGTAACTGCACACAGAGCCCGGAAGGTTCATGGTGAGGATGTTCAGCACTGGTCTCAGGTAAGAAATCACCTCCTCACCTGAGCGTTCCAACTTGCCTGTGCAGCTAAACCACCTCACCTGGAAAGCAGAGCAGTGCACTAAGCCCGTGTCCTCCAGGAGATGGCATTAGTGAGGAGTTGCTCTTCTTTCTCTGCCTTGCTCAAAGCTAAATACTTCTGTTTATCAACAGAAAGCCAATCCATGGAAATTCCACCTTCTTTGCTATAATCCCTTTTTGGCTCCGTTCCGCACACGGGGAAGCAGGGAGGTTCTGTTTATTAGTGGAGTCTGAGCCAGGAGAGCCCAGCAGGCTTTTAGCTATCCACACTGGTCACTCCCAAATTACAGACACTGTAATTCCCAGAAAAAACAGACAACAAAGGTATAAACCTTTCCTAGAACTTTCAGCACACTTCTAATGAAGCTTTCTTTGATGCTGCAGTTTGATCTTTCCCAGGCACAGTATTTAAAGCTGATAATTTACAGAAGTAAAAAACCCATCATCAGATTAGTAACATGTGGAACCATAGAAGATCCAGCATGATGGGAAGTGCAGAGCTACACCACTCAGCATCAAGAATTTTCTTAATGATTCTAGTTCAGAGAAAGAACTCATTGATATTTTAATGAGATTGTGAAGGAAAACCTCCCAAACACTCAGAAGACAGCCTTTCAAGTGCTGTGACAGGTCCAGCCTCTCTGATCTGCAATTCCTGAGGCTCAAATTGGGACAGAGAGACTGCAGGATCCAGGCCTGGTGCCAGCATACACTGGATGGAGCGTGTCAGCAGGATCCTGAGGCACTACAGAAAGCCTTGCCATGAAAATCTGTCGTTATCAGGAGATGGAAACCATGCATCGCTGCTCACAGGGCTTCAGGCTTCCCAGAGGGAGGAAGAAAGGATGCTTGGGCAGAACATCAGATTATTTTCAAATACTGAGTCTTTTCAATGAATTCATATGTTTCTTTCACCCCCCAAAGCTGATGAAAAGTTTGGCCAAGGGCAAGGCCGAGTTGTCATGAATGCTGCTGTCGGTGTGACAACTGTAACTGGGAACACACAGCCCCTGTACTGGTCTGAGGTCAGAGTGGTGTCCTTAAGTGCAGCCATCTGGCAATCTGCGGGCAAACTGCAGCTTGACTTCCCCTCAGAGACACAAAGCAAGGCCCCTCCTGTGCAGGCACTGCAGAGCCCGGGTGCTGTGCTGTTACCCTGGCTCCCCAGGGCAGCTCCCTGGTGTGTGAAACCACCCCTGTGCGCAGCCTCCCTCCCTGAACACTGATACAGGAACACATCGCCTCGGTTCCCTCTGGGCTCCCTTGCATTCTCAGCCTGTCTCAAACTACAGGCGGACAATTTTCATGGAGACATCAAACACCTTGATGATTGGTCTCTCTGCTCTCTGCTCTGCGCTCCTGCCTGCTTCAGATTTACACCTGAACACGACCAGTGTGTGTCTCAGTGAAACACACAGGGGATTTGCTCAGCAAAGTCCATAAAGTAACTGGTTTGGTTTATCACTATCTAGTTAAAAATGTATCATGGGAAGCACAGATCAGGGGCTTAGGTTCTGCTCACCCCACCACATTCAATTTCTGCCCGAATGCCTAGCTGCATTCTGAGGAGAAAAAGCCCTTCCAATAAACACAAAGGAGAACAGGAAACTTACAGGAAAGCAAAGCACTTCATGGGGTACAGCAGAACCTTTTCTGGTGAACACCACTTTCATCTCAGAAGCATTCCATGACTTGGGTCCACTCCTGGCATCTTACAGAAAACCATGTCCTCCTCCTAGAGAAGCTGCCACTTCACCAGGTGAGCACCTACACACTGACCCTACCAACTGGAGCAGAATCACTAACAAAAGGCTGATAATTCAAGACTACAGGAGTGCAGGAGGCCAGCCAGTATCACTTGTGGTCCAGCTGCCAGCAGGCTCCACCAGTGCCAAGCTCTTGGACCCAAGGTTCCTCTCCTGTCAAAGCAGTGTGGCATTCTGTATCAACAGACCCATCAGTACCACTTCCAACCTAAGAGACCCTTTATCTAGACTCACAAGACACTGACATGACCTGATATTACAGAAATAAAGGGTTTATACACTCAGCAATTCAAGCTGCTGTAGTGTTTCCTTTCTTCCCTTGTGTTAAATGATCATCAAGTGTTTTCAGACATCAAATTTGATCTCTGGAGACCTGTGCATTTCACTCAGGGTCTCCCTTCACATCAGGGATTCTCAGATTAATATCCCAGTTTAGGGCAGATGTCTTGACACCAGGACGTTTCTGAACTGTATGAATTATGCACCTAAAGATTCTGCTGCTTCCTTCAGGCCTGACACACACTGCAGCAGGGTGTACTATCTCCTGGGGTGAGAGAGAACACCTGTTTCTCCAAGTAAGCTCAGTGCCCGATCTGGCCTCACCTGAGTGTTACCTGGTTGACAGAGACAGAGCCAAGTGCTTGTGCTCCTCCAACACCAGAGAGGCATCGGCCAGCAGCCAGGCTGGGAGTGGAATGGTTCTTTACATCTCACCACTGGACATGTGCCACTCTATTCCCTGAAAGTATTAAGACAAAAAATCCAGCCAAGACAACCAGAGAGTCTCTGTGTAGTGCAGCATGCTCACTGACCAGTTTAAAAGCTGTCTCAGCCACCATGGAAACAACAACCAATTAAGCACCAATCCATAAATCAGTATTTTTTTTTCTTTGAGAACTACATCTGCCTTAGAAGGAAGTCCAATTCTGATCACATTCTGATCTCAGGTATTTTCAGTCTGTAAGTAGAAAGATTATTCTTTTCTACACCAACAGGCACTGATGTGATGCTACTGAAAAACAAGTCTCATTTAATAACCTCAAAGCAGTCGAGTTCTTACTGCTGTGCAGCCTGTGGCTTTGTGGCAGTTAGCCTACTTCAGGAGGTAACTCCAATTTTTGAGACAAGAGAAATCAAAGAGTGTATTTTTTCTGCCCATTTATAAATATACAGCCCAGTATCATCCCATCATGGACTTAGCAAAGCATCACCATAACACTCCAATGCTTAATGAATATCTAGAGTTCTTTCAAGAGTTGTTTTACATAAACCATATTCTGTGAAACAATTTACTAAAAGCCTGTGAATTAGACCAGTACATTTAGAAACAGCAATAATGGGGAAAAAAGGTCCATTTGCTCAAAGCCATAGGCACTTCTATGCCTTCTTCCAGAGTGCATTAAATTTAGGTTACTCCAATTAATTTAAGGAAACATTTGAGATAAAGTGATAATATTGACAGTAAGGCAGCAGCAACCTGGGAAAACCTGCAAATCCATGCAATTCAAAGGGAAACACCCATCTCCAAAGTCCCTTGGGCCATGCAGTTTCCCACAGACTGTCAGTCAATTCTGCCTTCAATGTTGAGGCTTGGTTGGTATATTATAAATATCCCAGTCTGAGGGTAAGTGGTACTCAAGAAACTGTTTAAAGGCTCCTCTGCTATCCCAACAGCAGTTTGCTTTCCTCATATGCATATTGCTGTTAATCTCGGTCTGCTAAAATAACTGTGAAGGAATGTTAAAGCATGGCCCTGATTTAGGTGTCCACATGCTAATGCTCATTCCCATCTAATGAGGAAAAATGACTCTCCCTGCCTGCTCATTGTGTGCCTTTGCAGTAAGCACACACCAGGGTTTTGGGGATTGAAACAGAAACAAAATACACTGTAATTAACATAAGAACTGATTCAAGGTCAGGCTCATCATCTGCTTCTTAATTAGGTTTTAATGTGAATTATCAGTAAAACACTTAAGACCTCTTACTTAGAGCCACAGCAGATGACATACTCGTCCCCAGGAATGAGGGAGTGGTTGAGGTTGGAGGGAGCTCTGGGGTCCAGCTGGGCCAAGTCCCTGCTCAAGCAGGGTCACCCTGAGCTGATGCCCCCAACCATGTCCTGACAGCTTCTGAGTTATCTCCAAAGCGGAGCCTCCACCACCCCCTGGGCAGCCTGTGCCAATGTCTGGTCACCCCTGCAGTGCCAAAGCACTCCCTAAAGTTCAGAGGGAATCCCCTGTGTCTCAGTGAGTGCCCCTTGCCACTCGTTCTGCCCTGGGGCACCCCTGGGAAGCGACTGGCTCCATCCGCGCTGCAGCTTCCCGATAGGTCTTTATGTGCGCTGAGGAGATGGCCCTGAGCCTTCACATCTGCAGGCTGAGCAGTCCCAGCTCTCTCCAGCAGCCCTTCACCAGACTCTCTCCAGTATGTCCATGCCTCTCCTGTACCGGGGAGCCCAGTACTGGTCCCAGTCCTCCAGGCAGTGCTGAGCAGAGGGAAGGATCCCCTCCCTCAACCTGCTGTCACACACCGAGCACAGCCCAGGAAGGGTGTGACAGTCAGACCACAAAGATGCCCTTTTCTAAGTTGGGCTTTGTTTTTTTCCCCCCAAGCCTCAAAACAAGAGCAGTGTTAATTTCCTCAGGCCTCTCCCTAGGTCGGAGAGCTCACTGCCTACTTTCACATGATTCTTCTGGTCCAGAGGGCACGAGACCAGATCTCACTGCTGAGCATCCTCTGTAACGTCACAGCCAGTCGCTGGGGCTGGCCAGAGCTGAAAGCAAGAACTGCACTTCCCAAGCAAACAGCCCAGGCAGCAGCAGCTCCTCTTACCCCTATTTCCAATGAAAACCTTTCCCGGTTTAAGTCAGAGTTGGCAGTATAAAGAGCAAATCACACCTTAGCACTATTCCCAGTGAAAGGACTGAGGATTCTGTCCCTTCATGGTTTGACTGGCAGACACCACCAGCTTTGTTCTATTTCTGTTATGAATTTAAACAGGTTTGGAATGGGAATAAAAAAGGTTTAAAATTCAGCTGGTTTCCCAGAGTGAAAAAGCTGCTGTCAGCTACCTGCCTTGATCAAACACGGCTCTGAGTGTTCTTAGAACACAGAAGATGAGGACAGAGAAAAAAATAAACAGAAGACATCATAACATTGTAAGAGGAACCTGTAGAAGACAGCGATGATAACAGGAAAGAGGAAGAATCAAAAATCCTATTCTCAGCCTTATATCCTAGCAGACTTTTCTCCCTTCCACTTTCCTACTTTCACCATTTTGCAGTGGTTTCTCAGAGATTTTCCATTACTTGCTTCTGAATGACTTCTGGTCTCCCCCTCTACTTCATTTCATCCCATTCTCTTGGGTTTTTGTTTCCTGTTACATTTGTACCTTCACTTTCATGTGCTGGTCAGGCTGGTTTTACTATTTTTATTTATTATAAAACAACCCAGTGAGACTCTGGAGCCCAAGAAAGCACTAGATCATCTCCCTGATGTAAGGTTCTGCAGCAGGTAAGAAGTGCAATGAATGTCTCAGAGGAAAGCACTTCCCACTGCAGCCCATCCCCAGCCTTTCGGTAACTCCAGTTCCAGAGGTGCAGCTTCAATGACTTACATCCTGAAAGTTTCTGGAGGTTTTCCTTTTGGGTTTATTTCAGAGCAAGTGGCAGAATCCTATTAAGGTTATTTAATTTGTTGGAGGAAAACTGCAGTGTGAGGTATTCCGAGGCAATGGCAGCAGGAGGAGCTGGCTGTGTGTGTCTGCCAGCCACACACTTCAGTGCTGCTCAGTTGTGTCTCAGCTTCCCTGGTCAGGAATAAAATGGTAGCCAAAGATCCTTCTAGTAGCTTGGTTGAAAACCAAGGTGTTCTCTAGTCTAATGAATTGTGGGATTTGGCCTCGTGTCAGCTCAATTCCAGAAGGTGTGTGACTTGCCCTGTTCCAAGCTGCCCTCATCCATCACACACTGTTCCAGACCCCACAGCATTCGGAAGGCTGATCCATTCAACAGCCACTTACTAGGACCCACTAAGCTTATGCAGGAAAGAAGCAATAAACACAAGTTTACTGTTGTGTTTACTGTGTTTCCTAGTCCACCCAGCAGGTCTTGTTGAGTGGCTGGGAAATGGGCTTCTTCCTTTCTCTGATGGCTAATGTAGACTGAAAGAGTGTTCCCAGGCACCTGAAGCTGTAACTGCAGATTTCAAGACACCAACTACAGCATTCAGTGCTGGATCAGACATGCAGCAAAACAGAAATGGAGTTCTAAACTACTAAATCAGAATCAACTCAAATTTTTCAGGTAGATTTGTTTGACAAAGTGTTCCCATATACTTAATTGGAAGAGTAAAATTCAGCTAAACAGGGTGGTTTGTTCAGATAACAACTGTCTATTGATGAGGACTTAGGTAAAGGAATATTGACTTTCTGTATGTATCATTAGTATCTCTCTACTTCTCTTTTCCATTTTTAAGCCCAGTCAGAACTCTTTCAGTACTCATGCCATAGTCTGGTATCTTCCAGTTTTTCCTAATCCCCACGCTTGTTTAAAGCTACTGTAAGAAATGGTACAAGATTTGTATTACTAAACATGATTTTCTGTTGTGGATAAGCAGGATAAATATTCAAGATGGTCATGTTTAATAAAAGCACGACAGCACAGTTGTAAGACCACAGATTATCCCAAAGCTGATGCTACAAGAGTCCTTATCCTCAAGCACTGCAAGCAGTGGAATACAGGTGTCCACTTTTCCAGGGAAATGTTGGAACCATCAGGCTGTAAAGCCATCCTTTTCCTTCAACCTGTGCCACACAAAGTCAAACCCCTCCAATGAAACAGGCAGGAAGGCTGCTCTCTAGCTCAGGGCTCACCCTGCCCCAGGATGGCTTTAGTAGCCCTGTATCTGGTATATTCTTGTCCAGCAACAAAACAGGTGAAAAGTATTTCATTTCTCTTCTTTTCCATACCAAGTCAGCACCTACTCACAGCAAACCTTTGGAGAAGGCTTCAGGCAGAAACAGATACCAGTGGCTGAGTTGGAAAGAGAAGACAACTGCCAGAAGTGTTGAGAGATCAGCAGTGAGAGGATCCATTTCTCATCAGCAGTGAGAGCATCCGTTTCTCAGCACTGCTAAGAAAATTGGTTGCTGCTCCTCAGACATAACATCTCCTGAGATGCATGTATCTCAAACAAGCCCATGCATGGGGGGTGTCTGTGGATGTACCGTGAAAACAGGTACTGCAGCCTATTCCCACCCCTTTTTGGGATGCAAGGCTAATCTGAAAGCACAGATGTCCAGACTGATACCCATTTCTCACAGATGGGAGCTGTAGGAGGTCATGTCATGACCTGTGCCCGGTCAGCACACAAGGTGAGGCAGCACAGACCATATTCTGGAGTGTGAATGCATTTCAGGCTTTTCCTAAGTTTTTTATCACATCTCTGACAATCATCCCATCCTGTCTTTTTAAGGTTTCCCACTACAGCATGTCCAATGTAAGCTCTGGATCAGCCCTGCCCTCTACAGAGTTCAGTGGAGACAGTCTATGCCAAAGCAAGTCTTGTCTTCCCTCTGTGTAACACAAGATTAGAAGCTTTGTTTTCTTCATTTCTCCTTCCCTCCATCACACAGTGCTATTCCATCTGCAGAAACCAGCATGGGTTTAGTAACCAAGGGTCCTAACACAGACTTGTTCCCAAGGCACGCTGCTCAACTGTACAGAAAGGAACTGATTCATCTGTTGAAAAACAGCACCAAAAATGCAAAGTATTTTACTTTACCAGACTATTTTCTGCATAAATTGAAAAAAATATGGATCACATTATCATTAGTTTATGCAGCAACAGTGTAGTTTGTGAGGAAGCAGCTGAGGAGCCCAGACTCTGTGTAACAGCAATCCCTCACGCAGTGTTGGCTCTGCAGAAAGTGTCCCTATGAAATATGCATGTGCTGAGACGTGACTGGGATGCAGGTCTTCATTCTGATTAAAATGCTGCTTCTGTTATGTTTCCTGAGCTTCAAAACCAGCCTGATCTGAATAAGCCTGAATGCTTATATAGTATTTTCTGTCCTTTTTTTGGGCAGGACAGAATTTACCTTCACTGCCATGCAGGCCAAACTGAATGCAAATATGGAACCTGCTTTAGCTTCTAAGTATCAATCTGAGAGGTAAACTAGAAAACTGTGACCTCAGAGCCCAAGATGAGGACCACTTCTGAAGGCAGAATGTCCAGCATCCCAGAGTGAGGTCTGGGATCCACTGCAGTGAGCATGGAACAGACACCAGAGAGATGCACCACTTCCACAGAGAGGATGAAGCCAACGAGGCCAGAGGAAGAATGAGAGGAACTAAGGCACAGAGCAGTGTTAAGATCATGCCTGAGCAGCTCCACAAGTCTGTCTGCAATTCTTCCTCCTTGTGAGACTCACTTAGCACTTTCTGCTCATTTTCCCCCTATGCAGAGTTTCACTATGATATTAAAATGTACATTCTGAATGTGCATATTGTCCTTTGTCATTAAGTAGATGAACTAGCAAAATACTGCTCCCTTTCCTCAAAAAACCTCCTTTCATCCCAAAAGCTTAGCTTTGATTAGAGATTTTTTAAAGAGCATTTCAACGGCTTGGTAAGGACTGCTCAGCTGAATGATACATCACATTCCAAAATGCTGATCAATGAATCAGCTTCACTGTAACTAGTAAAGAGCTCCTTCAGGATGTGGCCTGTTAGCTTAAAGCAATGTTTTTAAGGAGTTTAGGTTATCTCTAAAGCCAGTGAGCTCTGCTGCATTTGGGTGGGTTAAGTGGAAGCAAACCTCAGATTAAGATTCACACTCAGCGTTGTGCTTCTTGGACACCCAGCAAGCCCAGGTAAAACACAACAGCTGAG
Source organism: Hypotaenidia okinawae (assembly GCA_027925045.1). Lineage (NCBI taxonomy): Eukaryota > Metazoa > Chordata > Aves > Gruiformes > Rallidae > Hypotaenidia > Hypotaenidia okinawae. The sequence continues at coordinate 27,647,404 of BSDF01000010.1, read as the reverse complement.
CAGCACCTGAGAGGCACCCAGAGATGGGATTCCTTCAGAGCCAGGGATACTAGGTGCATTCACCCACAACAGTGTCCTAGAAGAAGTTATTTCCCACCTCAAATACAAGAGAGAAGGATCAGACTACAGAGAGCGGCTCTGCCCACCCAGCACATGGTCCTCCCCTCCACATCACCTTGCAGCACCAGCATGCCAGAGAAGATCCAGATCAACAAATCTGGCTCCCTTATACTAGAATAAAGAAATAAAGTTCCTACTTCTACATGAATTATTGTATGGACATAGTCATATAAAGGTGAATTCATTCAAAACCACAGTGTGTGGGTTTTAGTGTGCTCTTCCCCTTCTCTCTTCGAGCTCTGTTTTGTTACCCACTATTAATGCATAAACTTTGCTTGGAACATTTTGGAAAATATTTCCACTGTGGCTATTTTATGGTCCTTCCTTCACAGCATTAAGTTAGATAACAGCATCTTCAGTATCCTGTCAAAAGCCCTCTGTACTAGAATTCCTGAAGCTGTTCGTATCTGCAAAATAATACCACAGTCCAGAGAAAACCAGAACTTCCTTGGTGAAGGTGCATTCAATGGCAAAAGGGGTCTGTCTTTCCCAGAAGTGACAGAGAAACAAGCAGACAGAAAAGGTAGCTTTCTTCCTAGGCTGAGGAGCAATGATTTTGTTTTCCCAGCCGTTTCAGCAGTACTTTTATCACAGATTTTGTATTATTCATGTCTTATTATGTCTTGTCTTAGAGCCCCTAATGGTCTGCTCTCTGTATCGTAAGCATTATGAGGAGACAGTATTTGAGTTCCTCTTTGACACTGCCCAGCTTCCCTTCAATCCTTTATTTTAAGTGAAGCAGAACAAAAGCCTCACGGCTGCAGTTGGGCATTGCTCAGAGGATCTCCAGCTGCCAGCACCAGGCACCTGGGAAAACTGGTAGCTGGCCAAACTGGGCATGTTTCCTTGCTCAGTGAAAAGGAGTCTTTTTAAAAAATGTATGTTCTCACAGAAGTTCTTATCTAGCTCCAACCCCATCTCAGGGTCCACCCCGACCCCCGTTTCCCAAGGGGGAAGTTCCTTCTCACCCCTGTGCAGGCAGGGCGAAGCCTCGTCCGGACAGGGCGGGCATCACCCTGCACCCAGCACCTGACCTGAGAAGGGCCAGGCTCCTTCCCTGCTCCCTCCCACCAATACATACACCTACTGACATGAGCCCCCCAGCCTTTCATACCCTGAGCAGTGCTCCCCCAAAGCCTTTCCTTCTTTCTTTAGCTTGTCCTTTCAACAGCAGCACCACACACCTGTGTTTGGGGATGCAGCCACTGCGTTTCCAGCTACCTGCTAACACAGAAAGCTCCTCATAAACCCTCCTAAGTGAGTACAAAGTCAGTTATCTAGTCTTTAAAATACATTGTAAGAATTCTGCTTTACTGCTAACTCCCTGACCAAGCAGACTCGGTGTAGCAAAGCTCAGCTGACGATTAGGCTTTGCTTCCACGGGGACCAGGCTGTAGTGCATCTCTGACTGCACAGACAGTGAAACAGCTGCTGTGCCAGGGTTACTGCGATGGCTCAGTGGGGTATTTGTTATGGCACATGCAATGACAAGACCAACATGTCCCTTTAAGAGCCCAGTGGTGGCTGGAGCTTCCATCTTACCTCCAGTTCTGAGAATTCAGGACTGTAACTGTGTGTTTTCATTTCACCACTCTTCAGTGAAATATTTATGAGCATTTTTTATTCTCCTCAGATTCTTAAGAGTTGTCACACCCCTTATCTGCTGCTAGATCTGAATAAGGATGACAGCAAAGGTCATGGTGACAACGGCAGCTTTAATCACAGTGTATTTTAGCACTGCACACTGTCAAGCTCACTTACAGACACAGTGTGACTCCTGAATGTCTATTGCCCATTAAAAAAATTGTGATGCTAACTGTAAGTCAGTTCTAAAATGTGGATTTTAATAAAAAATTACTGCCTATCTCACTATACCTAAATCATGCTTGATCTTGCACGAACTGCTTTAAAATATTTGTACACCAAAATGGCTCCATATGTCTTAAAAATGCACTTGGGCAGCACACACCCCTGCTACCAGCACTAGGTCACAGAATCACAGAATCCCCAGGTTGGAAAAGCCCTTTAAGATCATTAAGTCCAACCATTCCCATCCTAAGCTAAACTATATCTCTAAGTATCTCATCTACCTTTTTTTTAAACACCCCCAGGGCTGGGGACTCAGCCCCTCCCTGGGCAGCCTGTGCCACAGCCCCACAACTCTGCCAGGGAAGAACTTTGCCCTCCCAGCTGAGCTGAGCCTGCCCTGGTCCAGCTTGAGCCCATTGCCCCTTGTCCCAGCTCCTGTCCCCTGGCTGAAGAGACCAGCGCCCACCTCTCTGCACCCTCCTGGCAGGGCAGGGCAGGTGGGGAGAAGGTCTCCCCTCAGCCTCCTCTTCTCCAGGCTCAACACCCCCAGCTCCCTCAGCTGCTCCTCAGAGGATTTGCCCTCCAGCCCCTTCCCCAGCCTGGTTGCCCTTCTCTGGACTCACTCCAGGCCCTCCATGTCCTTCTGATGCTGAGGAGCCCAGAACTGGACCCAGCACTTGAGGTGCAGCCTCACCAGTGCCCAGTCCAGGGGCACAATCCCCTCCCCAGACCTACTGGCCACTCTATTTCTGATACAAGCCAGGATGCCATTGGCCTTCCTGGCTGCCTGGGCAGTGTGCTGTACCAACTCCATCCCAGTCTGGCATAGGAACATAAAGCACACAGACAGAAGCAGCCCGGTTTACATCAAGGCAGTACGGATGTACTGGCGTGTGCACGTTACTGCCAGTGAGAGGCTGAAGGAGCTCAGGGGGCCCTGTCAGCAGAGCCCTTCCTCACATCAGGCACAGATGGTCTGGGGTAGCAGCTTCCACCCCACAGCCTGGTGAAGGCATGCTGCTCTTGGGTTGTTCTTGAGCTCCTCACACACCATGACACAAGTGCCAGAAACACAAAACCAGATGCCACGTTATGCCATGTGCAAGGTGAGAACCACAACATTTAAAAGCCTGATACTGGAGTACCCCAGGTTTGTTGTCTGTCTGAAATACCACATGCAAGCCAGCAGCCCCCCATCACTCTGCTCACGCAGTCATGCTTGGTCCCTTAACCAGCCCCAAGCACCTCAACATCAGGAGTGCTGGGAAAGAAACAAAACCTGAAACTAAAGCAGGAAGGGCTACAAATGAACGTCAGTGAAATGACACAGTTTGTGTCAGGTTTGTGTGTGTGTCAGCTACCAGGACACTGCAAGATTTCCCCCATTCACCCCAATGGGACAGGTTCAGAAGTGAACTGGGGGTCATCAGTAAGGGCTGATGTGGGGTACACTTGTTGTTGGTGCCCTCACTTGCTCCCTGCATAGAGATAATCAACTGACAGAAAATCCACAGAAGAAAATGAGAAGATGCTTTGTACAGTTCTACACCTGTAATGGCAAAATTAAAGCCAATTGTTGTCCTTCAGCCTTAGGCACCTAGTGAGGTTTTTTCAGTTTCTGTTTTAAAACAGAGATCATGCCTTGGTAGAAGGATCTTCCCAAATTCTCCTTTTCTATCTGAAAATAAATGCTTCACTTTCAGCTTACTAAAACAGAGCATCTGGTTATAGAGTTCTGCAAAGCATTGAAGGATTGAAGCCAAATTTGCTGCTGGGAGTTTAACTTGCAGGAAAAAGCATCAAAGAATAAATCAAGAATTTTTCTTAGAGGATAGCTGCAGTACAAAGCATGTTACATTATGTCCTGGAGGTAAACAGTTCCAGTTAAAATCTTCTCCGTTTTAATGCAGAGACAATCACTTGTTTTACATTCTGTGAGGTGCCAATAATCCCAAACCAACAATGAATACTCACCTCCTTTGTGCCACACAGAGATCTGCCAGTATGAAAGTCTTGGGACTTCACTAATGAATGATGCAGACAGGACACTTTTGAGTGTCATTTATCTTAAGAAAATTACCATATAATGCTAGCCTGTAACCTTAACATGTAGTGTGGCATGGTGTGGACATCACTGCCAACCTGGAGAATAGAAATGCCAGAGGCAGAATGTGTGTGGAGAAGAGAACATCCATAAATTACAATTACTGTGGACATCTGACTGAACACAGGGCAAGGTTTTCCAAAGCAAGTGCTGTTTAAGTGAGCCTCAAAGCAAGAGCTTTACTGCGATGGCCAGCAGGATCCGTGGGGATGCATGGAGCTCATGATTATGCTGATGCAAAAGCAGTTAATAATAATTTATGAGTGGGAAAGCATATAAATTGGCTCTCTGAGAGTCTGCAGGTGAGTATGGCCCGGTGGCTGCTCTAACAATCTGCTGTTTAATCAGAGTAGCACCTTGAGACAAAGCCACCCAGTCACAGCAGCTGTGCCTGGAGGTGTGAGCTCCAGCGATGGCAGAGGCGAGTTACCTGCTGGCCACAGATCATGGGGGTGTGTGTCCATTCACACTCACACCATGCAAGACTATGGATTCCCTCCAGCATGACTTTGTTACTGTGCAGCTTTCAGCCACAAAGAGCACCACCAAGTGCTACACATCTGCATGAAACACCCAGGCCCTGAGCTCCCTGCAGCTGAACCCCAGCAATGAGTGCTGGCAGCCAGTCAGGCTGAGAGATCTTGGTATTCCCAAGTGGAATACCACCTCCACAAGTGAAAGGGAAGGTAAGTGTGATGCTGCCTCCCAGCACTCAGGGCCCTGCTCTCCTGGAACCACACACAGAGGGAGCAGCCACTGACCCCGGGGAAGAGGAGGGGTACAGCAGCTGTCTTACTAAGCCAACATCTCCTCCACCTTACACTGCTCCTTATGCCACAACTGTTAATGAAAGCAGCCTATACACTGATCATTCAGAGCTATACCTTTAAATCTTGTCAGGAATACATATGAGGACACGAGTTCTTGGCATAATTAGCTCTCCAAGCCCCAAAGCTCCTTTGTTAGTCATACATGAGGCTGGTAATGTGGCCTGTCAAGGTACACAAGACTTGTCTCTGGAAAAACACAGTCCCAGCCCTTGTTTTTCCTTCCAAACCTGCAACACTACAGAGAGAGCTTCTTCCACAAAACCAGAGCAGAGCAGAGCACTGACAACTTTAGCACACAGCATTTGCAAACATCCCTCTTCCAGATCCTCCTTTCAATACTGGTAATTAAATAATACGAGCCCTGTGCTAGCATGCAGAGAGGCTGACAGGTATGAGGGAGGGGGAGAGGGGAAAGAATGACTGACAGTTGTGAGACTCCTCTGCTCCAGGATGCCATTATGTATCTCGACCCACATGCACAGAGAAGACCCCTGGATAGGGCTATGGGTGACAATCACTGTGGTGCATCAACTAGACTTCCACAGGCAATTCATTATTTATTTCCAGTACAATGCACTTACCCAGCAGGGAATCTGTCCACGATGAATTTATCCAATACACTGCTTTATCAAAGCAATTCACACATTTGCTTAGGAAACTATTTACTGTATTCACACTCCTCATGAAATACTCTCTCTACAGAGATAGTGGGACCACAAGAAGTCTTTTGTCAGTCATGTGCAGGTCTTCACTGTGAAACAAAAATGATAATTGATTCGTTCCCATTACCATCACCCTGCATTTTTTGTGCCAGGAAAGTAAAACTGACATAAATATTCTGACATAAAATCACAAAGTCATCATACATTTAATCTCACTTAACTATGCACAGAGGAGTAAAACAGCACACTACCAAACAGCACTTTTTAAACACAATTTGTAATGCTGATTTCTGTAACCTCTGAGCTACACAGAAATTTGGCATTAACAAAAGACACAACCCTGGAGCTGGTGACACTGGAACAGCTGTGACACAGCACTGCTGTGCCTTACAAGCCATGCTGCATTGCTAATATTCAGCAGGAGGCAATATACAATGATACACCATGTCACAATAGGTGCTGTACTGATTTGAGCAAAGATTCAATCAACGTGGAATGTTAACTGCACATCAGAGAAGCTCTGTTTTGTAAAGCTTTGGCTGAACTGGGATGAGCCTCTGCAAGACCCCAAAGTGTCTGAAAGGCACCAAGTGGCATTACTGTATGTGCCAAGGACATGGGATGGACATGAGGAAGAGTCTGAAGTATCCCTTGCATCAGGCTTCAGAGAGGCATCTCCCATCCTTAACACCACCGTTGTTTTCACCTAAGTTGCTGGGAGAGATTATCCCCCCTAACCAAGAGGAAACCGAGGCATGGCTGAGCACGCCCGTCTGTCCGAGGCCGCGGCAAGTGGGAGGTGATCAGTGCTCAGCATCTGCAAAGACTTCTCAATTTCTACTGAGCTGTCATAGGATGGAAATTGGTAGGGACAGAGAAGATCATCCATGCCATGGTATGCTACACTATTCTTAAGGTTGATGGCACAAGCTCTGGACAAACCCCCCAGAATTAGGTTTATAACAGATTACAGCATCCTATGGAATCGATCTCCAAGACTGTATCACTCCATTTCATTCCTGTTGTACCATTGTTCTGTCTCTATGCTCAACATCACTGAAAGCAGTTAGTTATCTCCAGTATCTCCTGGGGCTACAGCCTCACCTCTTCCACTATGCTCTTCTCATTGACTTGACCACACAGGCCCACAGTGGTGCTTTCCACTCCCTTTGCCAGATCCAACTCAGTTTGACTTCTGCAATATATTTTATCCCTAAACTTCCTTAACTCCAAGATTTAGTACTTGTAATTAATCCTTTTTCCCATTCCTCATAAACTCTATTTACTCCTAACAACCTTTCATCTTGGAACTGCCCTGCCTGACCCAAGTCACTGCCAGAGCCCGGTCAGTATCCGATCCTACGTGTGAGAATGTGAGGGGATGCAGAACAACCGCTGTAAGGAACATCAAACCCCTTTTTATGCTCAAAGTATCAGCGTTCCCACAGGGGAAAAGCACTTAGAAAAACTTGCCTTTAAACACAAAATGATAATGGATGCTAAGAGCCTTCTCATCCCTTGGATCGAGCACTGTGCTGTCCAGAATTTCTGCCAGAAGTAAATGCATTTTCTCTGTGCTTCTTACCTACTCACCATTTAAGGATCCAGTTCTTTTTCCTGGAGTGTGTGGCCTGTCCCTGAATATAAAATATACAGCAAGTCCAAAACATAGAGGGAAGAGGTGCTGTATGAGGCACAGAATTACTTTACATCTCATTTTCTTGTATTAAAAAAGAAGCTGATTAGACTGCAACCAGGATGAGACCTGGGCTTCAGGTTACAAAAAAATGTTCCATTTATTAATCTGCAACAACCTCTTCAGAGACCTCAGGCAGTTTCTTCCTCCTTGCACATCTAGAACAATTTGCCAACAGTCTCTGAAGCTTTATATTGAGCTGTGGAATACCATCCACCACCACCAGAGATCTGCTGAATCCCCTGTGAACATTTACGTCTTTTATCTCTACTGGTGGCAGGACACAGGGAGCCCTCGGTGAAACGGACACCTTCCCTTCCCTTTGAGTATCAGTGGTAGGAACACAGGGATCCTTGCAAGCACCACATCCCCAAATGTGCCCTGACCAGCCCATCTGTGCTGTTTGGATGTCCATTAATGGGGCAAGACACCGTAGTAGAAACCATCTGATAGAGCCCAGACAACAGGCAGTAGAGCATCTGTGGTGCCTGTCCTCCAGTCTGATGCTCTACTAGGGGCATTTCAAGCATTCAGGGCTCCAAAGGAAACAGCCCAGCTCTGGGTCAGAGAATGGAGATGCAGACAACACAGTAATATAATCCAGCATCAAGAGAATCCCTGAGACAGTGGCCTTTAGCAGACACACTCATCAGTGGCACCTTGTCCCACAGGGCTGCCTGTGCTGCAGCTACACCAGGTCTTACTTCCCCTGTCACTCCACTTACCTTCCACAGTGTGTTACCTACATGTGCTGCTTGGTTGGAACCACAGTGACCTTTTTCTGTCAATGCTCAGCAACACATAGCTACAACCTCAGCACTGAAGAACGAAGCTGTCTGGGGGACTTACCATTCACATGCACTCCTGGCAGGGTACCTCATAAACAGTTCCTTCATACACTCCCTTATCTGATGGACAACCCATAATCACAGAGAACATAACAAAACCAAAGGCCAAACAGTTTCTCAATTGCAGAAATATAACCATGACAAACCAACTGCACTGACCAGAAGACCAAGAGGGGAAAGATAATTAAAAGAACGTTTCATTTACTGGGATTCCACACTATGCTAGTGAGGTGGATCGTGCATCACTTACTTGGTTTTAGTCTAGTCCAGTGTACTATAAAATTGAGAGAATTACCACAGCTCCTTTACAGGAACCAGCATCTGCTTCTATCTTGCTCTAAATTACCATGGATTTAAGAACCAAAATAAAATCCCTCACTGTGCTCACCAACAGAAAATACTAAGCTGAATGTACACAGAACCCCCACCAAGAAATGATGCTGCTGTCAGAAATGGGTAAACTCCTATGGAAGTGTATCTGCAAACTGCCTTTCAGCAGCAGCTGGGGTGTTTGTCCGGTTGCCAAACAGCAACTGGCCACGAGCTCTGTGCACCACTGAGCAGATTCATTCTCTTTTCCCAAATGTGTGCTTAAAACAAGCAAGAAGACGACAGGTTGCTGGGATCCACTGCTACTCACTAAGCCTCCTCTGTAGCCTGAACCTGTAAAAGCTACAGATTGCTCAAGAGCAGCAGGTAACTCCATAAATCAAAAGGGTCTGTGTCTTACCCCTAATGCAAGAAAATCAACAACAACAAAATAATAGTGAGTTCTTGAATTCTCTCTAAAAACATACCAGCCAGTGTCAGCAGATACTGAGGAGCTGTGGGGAAGCCTCTCCGAGATCAGAGTTATACCGAAGTAAGGAATTTGGTGTTCCTTCCCATCTGCTCGTGGCACGAGGGCAAATAATCAGACAATGTGAAAAAAAGGGGAAACAAATCAAAATACTGCTAGAGATGTCCATGGGATTTGGGGTAGCACCCTGGCAAGTCATGGGTCTGAGTACAAGCTGTGATTGCTTTTCACAGAATCACAGACTCACAGAGCTGTAGGGGTGGGAAGGGCCCTCCAGAGCCCATGGGGTCCAACCCCCTGCCAAAGCAGGGTCCCTAGGACAGGGCACACAGGGCGGTGTCCAGACGGGGCTGGAATCTCTCCAGAGAAGGAGACTCCACACCCCCTGGGCAGCCTGGCCCAGGGCTCCCTCACCCTCACTGGGAAGAAGTTCTTCCCCACATTGGGGGGAACTCCCTGGGCTCCAACTTGAGCCCATCGCCCCTTGTCCTGTCCGCACAGACACTGAGCAGAGGCTGCCCATGTCCCTGTGTCCCACCCTTCAGCTATTGATCCCCATTGATCAGATCCCCTCTCAGGCTGCTTCTCTCCAGGCTGAACAGCCCCAGCTCCCTCAGCCTTTCCTCACAGGGGAGATGCTCCAGGCCCTTCAGCATCTCCATAGCTTCCTCTGGACTCTCTCCAGGAGATCCCTGTCCTTTTTATCCCAGGGAGCCCAGCACTGGACACAACACTCCAGGTGGGGCCTGAGCAGGGCAGAGCAGAGGGGGAGGATCCCCTCCTTTGACCTGCTGGCCATGCTCCTTTTGATGCCCCCCAAGATTCCACTGGCTCTCTTAGCCACCAAACTTTTGTTCCTGTCCCACCAGAGAACAGTCTAAGCCTACTGGTCTGAATGAAACGTTGCTCTGTAAGTAATAAAACTCAACCACATCATTCAAGCTTCATTAGGAGTTCATGGAGCGAAGACAGCAGCTGTACTCAAAGCAGGAGTATCTCATGCTACATTTTCACTCAGTTAGGTTCCACTTTATGAATTTTTAATCTTTCCAAACAACTTGAAAAGGCAGAAAGAAAATGTTAAAATTCAACATTTAGCAATTAGTCTTCCTTGCAAATTGCAGCTTTTAAATATTTTAGATCATTCATATCTAATTATTTTTATGGAAGAAAAAAAAGGCACAGAAAACAACTACTCTGGAATCTATAAACAGCAAATTATCTGCTAGGAATTTCTGTTGCTGTGTAGCCAACTGAATTGTCCTTATCTTCAGAGATATTGATTCTAGTCCCACACCTTAGGATCTTGGAAGGTGACTCGTAAAATCTTCATAAATCCCCTTTTATACCATGTGAAGGACAAGAAGGGGATGGGGAGCAGGCACTGTGGATTTTCAAAGGGGAAAGCGCTCCTGACCAACTGACAGCCTTCCACAAGGAGGTGACTGGCTCACTGGGTGACAGCAGAGCTGGGGATGTTGCTCACCTTGACTTCCTGACACCGTCTCCCCCAACATTCTCATGAGCAGCCTGGCCAAGTACAGGTCAGACAGGTGAGCAGCAAGGTGGACTGAAAACTGTCTGAAGGGCCAGACCACGAGGGTTGTGAGCAGCAGCACAGCGATGGTCCTTTAACTGTGGTTTATACAGGGGCTTCTGGAATTTCTGTACTCTGGAGTCTCACAAATGGCCTGAACTGTTCAGGAAAACATCACCCTTTCCACACGTTGTGGAGAAACCATTAAAAACTGTTTTAACTTTATTCAAGTTTATTATTAATTAGATATTAAAATAAACACATAATAGCCTGTCACTAGAATGAGCAGGAAGTTAGCCTCTTCATCAGGCCGACAGATGTGTAGGAACAGTGTCATTACTGCCCAAAATGGCCAGCCACTCAGTGCATAGCTCTTGCACCGGGATGCTGTATCTTCATATTAACAAACCATATTTGTCAGCATATTTGAATCTCATTAGGAAGAGGGCCTAATTACCACTTCATAAATGAAACATACTTTGTCAGACAAGCAGAGATCATCCTGATACAGAAACTCCCCAGAAAAGCAGTCTGTCCGAGCTGCCACTGACTGAATTCCAGAACAAAACAGAGTTGGGCTCCAGCATCTCACAACCTGTTCCCTGCTGTCCCTTCCCGGGGAACTGACCCTTGAGGGCTGCAGTTCAGCAGCCACCAAGGGAGACACCCCACAGGAGTGTCTGGGAGGGGATTGTGCCCCTGGACTGGGCACTGGTGAGGCTGCACCTCGAGTGCTGGGTCCAGTTCTGGGCTCCTCAGCATCAGAAGGACATTGGGGTCCTGGAGCGAGTCCAGAGAAGGGCAGCCAGGCTGGGGAAGGGGCTGGAGGGCAAATCCTCTGAGGAGCAGCTGAGGGAGCTGGGGGTGTTGAGCCTGGAGAAGAGGAGGCTGAGGGGAGACCTTCTCCCCACCTGCCCTGCCCTGCCAGGAGGGTGCAGAGAGGTGGGCGCTGGTCTCTTCAGCCAGGGGACAGGAGCTGGGACAAGGGGCAATGGGCTCAAGCTGTGCCAGGGCAGGCTCAGCTCAGCTGGGAGGGCAAAGTTCTTCCCTGGCAGAGCTGTGGGGCTGTGGCACAGGCTGCCCAGGGAGGGGGCTGAGTCACCCCCCTGGGTGTGTTTAACAGAGGGGAGATGAGGTGCTCAGGGATCTGGTTTAGCACAGGACAGGGACAGTTGGACTTGATGATGTTAAAGAGCTTTTCCAGCCTGGTGATTCTGGGATTCTGAGAAATCTGGCAACACCTCAGTCCAAGGATTCCACCCTGAGTGAATGTCACATTGAGACTAATGAGGATCCCACAAAACAGCAAACTGAGGATTCAGCTCTGAGAACATGCAACAAGCCAACTGAATTCCTGTGGCAGAGAGTGCAGAGACATGTCCAGCCAGGCAGTGGGTACACACAGCAATGACAAATGAGGACAAATAATCAGACAATGTGAAAAAAAGGGGGAAACAAATCAAAATACTGCAAGAGGTGTCCATGGGATTTGGGGTAGCACCTTGGGGTAGCATCCTGGTTGCAGTCTAATCACAGCCAGGCACTGGGTACACACAGAGCATCAGCAATGACAAGGCAATCACTGAGAACTGAACAAATAAACATCAGACCTGTGGGAAGTTCTGAAAGGAGTACTGCAGGGACAGCCTGGGAACAGAGGTACAGATGGTCAGAGGAACAAGGGCACAGAGGGAACATGACAAAGCCGAGCAGTCACTGGGTTACTCTCCGTAGTAACAATGTGATAGTGTCAAGGACTGACAAGTGATTACCAGGCAGGTTAGATCAAAGGGATTTAGAAGATGGCTAACTGGATTAGATTAATGCTGAAAGGAGGTATGTGCCCAAATGCACACTGGAGGGACACAGTGCTGGCACACAGACAAGCCAGTCAATTAAACTGTGTACAGATCTGTGTCAGAAGGTGTCTGACCAGCCTCTGGTCCCTGGGAGCTCTACAATAGCCTTGCACTCGCTGTGAGAGGATCCAGGAATCCAAAAAGCTTTGCAGGGTTTGAGACAAGGCTGGGCACGTTTGTGGATTGATGCCAAGGTGCCCTAGGTGCTCCTGGGAGGCATTAAGAAAACGTTGTCATCCCTGCACATGAGCAGGAGGCAAAGCAGGCCTGTGCTTTGTGTGCTAAAGCCATCAGCTGCTGTGACCCTGCATTTTGTATTCATCTAAGGGGCTGCAAGGCAGCCCGCTCCTCTTGCCTGGCAGAATACCAAGTCTTCAGCTAGCTTCCCAGTGTCCTAAAAAAGGTCTGTGATGGTAAAATCCTGATTTCATGCAGGAAACGTGACTTCTGTCTGATCATAAATCAGGTGATTTTGAAAGCCTACTACTTAACTACCACAATAGTTAGTGTTGAGTTTCTTACTGACTTCAGTGGCAGAAGGTGCTTGTTTTTATCCACATTTCACTATTAAATGTAATGATTTCTTTTATAAAAACCTCTATTTTTTTTACAACATGCATGTTTTTCTTGGGGTGGGAAGTTTCTGATGTGCTTTTGCATATTCAAATCCAACCCTGAAACATTTCTGTATCTCCAACTGTAACTTAGAGGAGAAAGGGCACGGGCAGTGCCTGGGAACTGCTGTGTGCTCAGCACAGCGGTGGCCCAGCCACACAGGCAGGCTCAGGGCCCCTCCCAGGTGACAAGAGGTCTGCAAAAATGAGTCACGTGGACGTGATGCTGGTGGGGTCCAAAAATTCATTTCAGAAGTTAAGCCCCAATTCTTCTCTCAGTGTACAGTAAAATAAGGGAAGATAGGGTAGTGCTTTGCAGTGTTCACCATGAGATTTGTCCACTGGCACCAGCAACAGGACTAAGTGTGTCCAGTAAGAAAATCCCAGTCAATCATAGTGACATCTTCAGGGGAAACAGCTCAGCCAAGTGTGACAACAGAAGGCTGTGCCCCACACATCCTCACACCAGGCCACAGGTCCCCTAGATCTGCCTCAGACTGAAGCTACACTTGCAAGGAACATTCCAGTAAATCACAACTCATCACTAATATTGGGGTGAATTTATTGGGGTGATGATGGCAAACATCAGTGACTTCAAAGCCCCATCCAACCCAGCCTTGAACCCTGCCACAGATCCAGGGGCAGCCCCAGCTTCTCTGGGCATCCTGTGCCAGGGCCTCCCCCTCCCCAGGAAGGATTTCTGCCTCAGATCTCACCTAAACGTACCCTCATCCAGTTTAAAGCCATTTACCCCTTGTTTTATCTGTACTTCATCTTAACAATAAAAGTCACTTGATACTTCACAACATAAATCTTCCTGAAAATGACACAAATCTTTTCTCTCAGTTGCCAAGGACCTTAGAACCAGGCTCCCTGAACAACTGCTCTCCATCCCTGTGAACATCTTCTATATCATTTTTTCAGCCAACTTAAAAACTGCTGAGTAGCTTTTTAAGAGAGCTTCACAAGGAGCTCTAACACAGAAACACAGATTGTCCATTGGATAAAATAATCCTGTGCTTCATTTAGCATAAAATAATCTAGGGAAATTCACGTTACAGAAGTGTTGAACTAAGAACAGAAGAGACACTGGAATAATGCTACTCAGCTCTTACTCCAACACAGGAAAGCCATAGTAAGTGGCAGATTTTTACTTCAAAGAAAGTGTGCTAGGTTTATATGGAAACTGAAGGAAGAAACTATCTGACCCATTTGCCAAGATCCCCAGGGGTCAGCAGAACTGCAGGACTCAGATCAGCAGAAGATGTGTCCTGGTGTGTACATGTGGCTGGGTGCAGGCAGTGAATGTCTGCTTTCATGCCTGCCAAGAAGATTCCGTGCTCTTCACTGCACACCAAGCTGTGTTTCAGCAAGGAAGTTATTTGTATGTAAGAGGAAGAGATGCACACACAGAATTGGTTTTAGGCTGTACCAGTATTATTTTCAAATCTGCTAGCTAAGGAAGCTGCAGGACACACTAAGGATGCCATATCACACAATACACACAGGTATGTATCTGCCTCATTTCTTCTGCTACCTTTTCTCTTCTTCACAGAACCAATTCTTTAATAACAGAACACAGAGAGAGCTCAGTCCATGCACAGTGCTGCAGCTCTGCATGCTGGGATGTCCTGGAGTCTTTAGTCCGGCAGAAGATCTCAAAAGAACTCAAATTAAATTTTTAGCAATGGCTCAATAACTGCCACAGTCTTCTGAGAACAGCCTCTGAGAAGCCTCCTCAGAATCAAACAGCAATCGAGGGTTAGATTCTACCTGAAGCACAAACACAGAAGAGCTATGGAGAACCTGCTGGGCTTACTGCAGAATTACACCATGGAGGAACACAACTCAGCACTGGCCTCTCCGCAGTGCAGAGCAGGAGATACTCAGCATTCAGCCATCCACGTAGGGTGTCTGGTTCCTTCCTTGGCAGAACAATCTAATGAGGTACAAAATTAATGGATGACAGTAGCTCCACTCCTGCCACTGGACCTTCTGCTGCCCACGGATTACTCAACATAATTACATCTCTAAGAATCACAGTTTATTTTCTGATGTAAAAGTTCACAGTAAATGTATTCATAAAAGAATGCAGCCCTAAGTAGATGCTGAGAGCATCTGCTGGGGTGATAAGGGCCTTTCCCAACCCAAATTAATTGACATTCTTTTATCTGTTGCTTTCTTTTGGCCCTACAGCTGCACTACTGAAGCCTGAGCAATGTGGGCCATGCACACATTATCTTCTCACTCAAATTTCACTGAAATGATTCTGAGTCATCAAACACACTCCCTGTACCAATATCATGTGCTGTGTTTTAACAGGTACTGCACTTGCCTTGTTTAATACTTGTGTCTGGGTAGCAATTCAGGGTCAGACAGGTCAAAATGAACTCATGCTCCGTGCTGCACCAGTGCAGCCAGTCAGAGTGTTGGGCTTCCCCATTCAGAGACAGAAAATGCTGTATCACCCACGATTAGTAATGGAGGCAGCGCCCTGGGAATGAGCCGTTGGCACACCAGCCCTGCAGAGCAGCACACACCAGTGTCCCTGCAGTGTCACCTGCCAGCAAAACGGAAGTAGGAAGAACTCCTTCAGAGAGGCCTCTCCAGACATTCTGCTCCTCCAGCCCCCCAAGCACTCAGCACTTTGCAGACACTCCTCAGCACCCTCAGGTCTGACACTGAGCCAAGTGTTACTCAGCAATACAAAGACCTAACTGCTTTATATATTTGAGAGCTGATCAAAGAGTTTTATATCCCTTTCAGTGAAGTTGGTGGAGGAATAATGAAGCTGCACCGTGGTGCTGTGTGGGGGGGATTCAGACACAGCAATAAAGCCCTCAGTAATAGAGGCTGCTCACACACTATTTTGGTACAAGTGACGTGATGCCTAAATATAGCGAACAAGTGTTCAAGCAGATCAAAGATATTTGGGTAAGATGGTGGATCTCTTACTACAGGAGAAGCAAGAGGTAATTGGGGCTCATCCTGTGCCACCACCGAAGGCAGCCTGTCACGACTGCAACGCTTCAGTGGTGTTGATAGGAGTGTACTGTGCTGCACAGTATCTACTGGGAGAAAGACATCAGAGAAGACACTGTGCCAGTTCCTTTGTTGTTTTCATATACACAAAATAAATCCTAAAATATCAGATGCACATTTGAAACTCTTCTTGTGAAATGTCCAGAGCCATTCTCTTCCTTTTTTGATCGACAGCTTTGCACATAAAGAACACCCAAAGCTCACAGCAGCAAGTGTTCATACACACACAGAGCTGCTGGAAAGATGCCCCTCCATGGCAGCGACTGCTGTAAAGACCATCCTTACTGCCTCTGCTCCCATGGTCTGGGAAGGATGGGCAGGAAATTACACATCTGTCTCATGGGAGAGGTAAGGTGCAGGTAGCATGCAGCCCATCCAGTGGTAGCTGTGCATTTATATCCTTCTTACATCCTTTATTTATAAATGTATATATTCTTATATACATGCATTTTTATCTTCTTACAAAGGTCTTACATCCTTTGAAGGGATTTGAATGCTGTTTTAAACAGGTCAAAGTGGCTTTTCTTTTAATACCATTCTTGAAAAGATTTTAGTCAGTAATTATCCTTCCAGAAGGGTATCATAATAATAGGAAAGGTTATTATTTTCATTTGTATGGCAGAAATGCTGTGCAGACAAGAGAAAGACAGGCTAAAATCAGAGTAAGATTGAATGGGGTGCCAGGAAAGATGGGGCAGCTTCAGAGCTCCATTTTCATACACTCTGCATGTAGAGAGATTCTGTCCCAGCACACAAGGAGCTTCTCCCCCTTGACATGCCATGGCAATGAGTTATCAAGGAAGCCTGCAGAAGACTTGAACTTTTGGTTCTGTGCAGACATATCAAAATGGCTCATTAATCTGAACTGTTGTTATTTCAAAGACAGCAAATTCACTCCAAAACCAGAAACTCCCTGACAGCAATTATTTGTCATTGTTTTGCAAAGAAAACAGGACAGAATAGGAAGGTCAGAAAACATGCATTGGGATGTGATTCCTTACACTGGTTATGGGAAGCCTTCCCCAGGTAGGAGTTTTGGGGTAGCATTATCCCATGCCCTCCTTCTTTCCCTGCCTACAATGGGAAGAAACAGAATTTTCAGAGCAGCGAAACCAGATTTACCTTTTGTCATTTCAGCTTTATGAGTCAAAACAAGCACGTTTATTTCATCAAGAATGAGCCTGTACTACCCTAAAGCAGGTTTATCAATGTGAAGGGTGGACAGGTTTTACTGTGATGCTGGTGAAAGACCTGGCTGAATTGTATGATCAGAGCAGCAGCTTGCTGTGGTGTGTGTCAGCCCCTTAATAAATGTGCAGTAATGCAGTCACAAGCAGATGAGAATAATAGTCCATATAAACGTTACAAAGCCATTTAAGAGAAACAAGACGTTCAAGTAGCAAAAAGAGATCAAATAATTAAGACCAATTCCAGTATCAATGATATAAAAAGCTGGAAGAAGAAAAACTAGTGTTGTTCCAAAGTCAGAGAAAATGGCAGATGTTTTCCTGGAGCAACTGGAAGTTGCAAAACAAGCTACAGCTCAAACAACCAAAGGAACAACTGTAGTGAAAATGAATGAACACTTGCCTTCAACCTCGGGGCTTAGAGAAAAGTGAGGAGTGATGACCTGTTGTGTCTGTTTAATGAAAGGCACATGCGTCAGCATGATGTACGTGCGCAAAGGACTGACATCAATGAGGAACTCACACTACTCCCTTGAGAGCAGCTGTCTTCGGATCTGCACACTGGGAGGGAAACTGCTGCACAGTCATGCTTCCCATCCTCACAGCCTGTTCCCGACCATCTCACTACCCGGAAAAACATCAATCAGAAAAATTAAATTCCCCCAACACACCAAGAGAAATGGGAAGGCAGATGCTTCTCTGCTTTACTGTCTTCCTAGAGAAAAACAAACACAACTGCCTTTCTAAAACTGCATTCTGCAAACTCAAGAATAAACTTACTATCTTCAGTAGGGGATAGGAAACACTGAACTAATGATAAACACTGTTTTTCTTTTCCTCCTCCGTACACAAGCTGTATGGGGGCAATTTGCATAGTCTCTCCCTAAATCACCACAAACCCACTAAGCAGGGCTTGCATTAGTGTAAGGGTAACAAGAGGGACATTTTTACTTCTACTTAACTTTGTCCCCACTCGTTTTCCCACACTGTCTGGGTTTTTCTTACCTCTTTTATAAGTAACTGCCATGGTTTCCCCCGGCTGTGGGCCGAGATCCACGCAGCTGCCTGCTCCTTAAAGTAAAAGAGCAGGGGAAGAGGGAAAAAGGGGGGAACAAGGGAAGGGAAAAGGAAGGGGAAATAACTCCAAACCCAAGAAACTAAGAGGCCCGTGGGTTGGGATAAGGAGAGTTTACTGAGAGAACAGAAAGATCAAATATCCCAATGCTAACAGGACTTTAGAGCAAAAGAAGATGAAACTCTTGATCCCCAATGCAGTTTCTCCCCGACCCACACAACTCAGGGACCACCCAGAGCTGTCCCGGAACCCGACCGTCCCCCCAAGCAGCACGCGTCCCGCCACCGCCCCTCTTCTTCCTCCCCTCAGCCCCCCGTTCTCCTGGGCAGGACGTCATTGCCATGGAATACTCTCTTTGGCCCATCTGGGTCACCTGTCCTGGCTTCGCCCCTCCTTTCTCATGGATAGAGAAATAGGAAGAAGCTGAGAAAGTCCTTGACTGTCTGACTGCAACTAAGAACATCAGGGTGTTCTCAGGACTGCTTTCATTGTAACTCCCAAACACAGCATCCATCAGCTGCTACAAATGAAGTTAACTCTATCCTGACTGAAACCAGGACAGTAACAGATCACTAAGACATTCCTGAATGTCAGAGTTTCCACCTACTCAGAACACAAATATCTGCAGGAGTTACATTATCATAGTGCTTAGGAAAGCACGTATCCTAGAAGGAGCTCAACACATACACTTGGTGTTCCTATGAGAAAAGGAAGTGTAAGGCCTCCCAAACACCATCATTTGCTTTGGTGTGCTCCTGAGCAGAAATTCTCCCATTTACTAACACAGCAAGTCCATTCCAACCAGGAAGACCTCTCCAGGGCTTTGCAGTACCTGGCTTTGCTTAGTGCATGTTGCTGTTGACACTAACCATTATTTACACTAATGAAGATTTATTTTAATTAAATCTCTTAATTTGCAGGTTTTGGTATGGTGTCTTTGGGGGAAAACCCCAAAAGAATAGCACTGTTTTGACTTTGCATTGCAAGGAAAAAAATTACTACAGGTGCTTTGTGGTTCTACTGTGAGATGGCTACGTACCCTGCCATGCATTAATTGGTGACATTAAGTGAGAAATCATTACACTTTTTAGTGCCAAGCAGAACATGTATCAATAAAAGCCACACTATTATCCACTCTCTGTTTCCCTCAAATGTCAAGGGCAATGACTCACTGGTGATCTAAAAATAGCTTTTATCTTGAATAAAATGTAAGAATCCAGCTGCTTATTTACCTGCAACCCCCTATTTTTCAGTTTCTGTTTGAATAAAAACAATATGCTGACAGGAGTGATTTAATAAAAATCTATGTCAGACCTGAAGCAAAGGAACCTTCCCAAGCTGTCCCATCTTGAACCTTCAGTGACCATATGGACACATGGGTCTACAGCCTCAGTAACAGGACAGTACCAGCTGCAGTCCTAGGTGGACATGGCAATTTAACTTAGAGTTTCTTGAGTATCTTTTGTCTTCTAGGTAGGTCTTACCAGGGAGACTGAGTATTCCCTATCCACTTTGTGCTGTTCCTGACAGTCATATGTTGAGTTCATGCAGCCTGTGTGAGAGTAAGTAGAAGTGTTCTTCCTGTTCCTTGTGAATTCAAGCCACAATCTGCTGCAAATTAGGTACCTTCAGCACCCAGGGAGACTTATACAATTTAATATACACATACAGAATCTCCTTCCCTGTAACTGCAGTTGTAGCTGTTTGTGGACTGTGGGTACACATGAGCAGTTCAACCAAGCTGAAGGGAATAAAAGTCAAACTTACACATAAGAGATCTGAGGTTTTGGACACAACTGACCCCAATGTATCTGGTTACCAATTTAAATCCCATTAACACAGCAAAACAAGACTATCCCAAGACCTTTCCCTTTTCCTTTCCTTTGCATTCCACAGTTGTTCTGGACTTCAAGGTAGAACCCTAAGGTCCTTGGAAAGAAGCAGGACTGCTCTATGTCCAGCTGCATGGTCTGCATTGAAAACAGTGACTGACAGTACAAGGTCTTCTGCTGTACGACGCAGAAAGCTCTGGTGCCTTAGGCACTGGGTACAGGTTGTGTGGTACAGCTGGCTGACTGCACACATACAGGTGACAAACCCCACTTACTCTCACAGCCCTGGATGTGGTATAGCTGTATGACTGCTACATTCTGCTATTTAAGCAATGTTTCCTACAGGAAACTAAGTACTAGCTTCTCATTAGCATCACTGCAACACTGTTTCATCTTTGACCTATTAATTTCATTAAGAAGTAGAAACTGAAATCAGGCTGCACAGAATTCAGCCTCCTTGGAATCCAATTTTAGAAGCTGTGGACCTGGAGGACTAATGATGAATTCATTCATGTCCCTGAGTTTAAGAGGAACAATGTTATCTTGAGTGTTCTAGTGCAGCTAGAAAGAGGCAAGCAAGCAGCGTCCCCCAGCGTTCAGGAATGCAAAAGCCAGGAGCAGGACAGCCAGCCACAGCAGCCCAAGCAGCAGTCTCAAACAGGGTACACCATTCGTACTGACTGTGCTGGCTCCAGAGGGAAAACAAGGCTTGGGAGGGCAAGGGCAGTGAATGGCATCTTCTAGTGCAACTCAGAACAAGGACAAGATGGTGGAGCTGTCACACACACGTAGGCACTGATACCAAGGAAAATACAGACATGGACAATACAGATATGGGGGACTAAAGCCACCACCCCTTCTGTAAAGAATCCCTTATAAAAGGAAGCTGAGGTCAAAAGCAAACATTTCAGGCTCAGGTCCCTGAATGAAGAGCAGTCAAGAGCACTTCTGCTGAATTCTGAAGCCCTCACAGCACTGTAACAAGAATGAAACACATCCTCCCCCCATACTGACAAGGATATAGCAGATAAAGGGAGTATTTGTGGTCTTCTACAACCTAACACATTTGGAAAGTCTTGGAACTGAGGAAAGCTCCACACAAGTACTCAGAATAAGCTGCCTGATCTACAATAGCCCAATATGAATGAATTTTCATTACTTGTTCTCAAATCTGTCTGAACATCTGTATTTTATTGGGATTTCAAATGTGATTGTTCAGACAGAATTAGAGAAGGATTTACTCTGTGTGAGAGGTATGATAAAAGGAAGAAAATCAAAGCTTCACAAGGTCTTTAGGATGCCATTGCAGAATTTTACCTTTCATTCTACTCTCATGTACCTTATTTGTTGCTTCTGACAACCGGTTCAGGGATGTCCATAGCTGTCTTCTCATTTTCAACAGTGTAGAAATTCACTCTCTGAGACAGCAAGGCTGATTTCATATTCTGAAAAGCAAGCCCAGTATATTCCTAAGCAAAGATTAAAACAGAGCAATCAAAGAAACATTAATCTTCATTACAGACAGGCACCTCCCTGCCAAAAAGCTGGAGACCATGGAAGGGTTAGTGAGATAGAGGCATATTTCCCTTCTGCTTTGTTCAGGCATGATGTATTGAGTTTAGCTTTTCATGACAACACTGAGCCGTTTTGTTCTGCGTTTATCTTCTCTAACACAGGATAATGTCCCTAAAAGCAGAGTGAGAACATCAAAACAACTTCTGTAGCCAAAGTTCAGCCACTGGAATCAAGGAACCCAGTCTCTGTAAAAAGCTCCTCAGTACATGCACTAATGCCAGAGAATGGCTTTTAGACTCGCTATCTCTCAGCACTAATGCATGAAGCAATCAATTAGGAACCTGTATCCTGTCAAGAGACAGAACCCTGGTAAAAGATTTCAGGGAAGTGGAGCCAAGATGCCTGAAGCCAAAGAGAGGTTTCCTCTCAGGAAAGAGTCTGAGATAGTCTTGAACTAATTATAACAGAATTTGGAGGAGGCAAGGAGATTTCTCAGAACAGGGAAACCCTTACTCCTTACGTTAACTGAATTTACATAGGAAATAATAATTAAAAAAAAAAAAGCATCAGAAATTGAACACAGAGGGAAACATTTGGCAAGTTGTCATTGGGAATACTGAAGGATTTTCCTTTACAAAGTGTAACACTGAACTAGTCTGAACTAGATTTACTATTACACTACTACTTGCCCACAAGCTCAGGCACTATAGAGCTATTTCTTTTCCGGCACAGGGGGAAGGGCTACAGGTGAACAATATGCATTCTGGACAGTGGCTGAGGGGTGAGAGGATCAACAATGGGCCATTTTTCAGTTTGTTTGGGTTTCTTTCTTAGTGCAGTAGCTGGTGAGCATCAGGTTATCACGACGTTTGTCCTTTGCCAGGACTACCAGCACAGAACATGGGCTCATTTTCCCACCTGCTTTTCTGGTTTACTTTTCACCTCTCTTACTTACCTGTACATTCACACTGCTGATGCAGCTCTTCCACTCCCAGTGTCTCTGAGTTCGGACTTGGCAGCTCTGAGCACAACACCTGGCACCAGAAGTATGTTGGGTAACTCCCTGTACACAGAGAAAAATAATCCATCAGACACAGAAAGCAAAGCTGTGCTCTTAGTCACCTCTTCACAGGGGTGACAGAAACCCCAGCTAAGGTCTTACACCACCACTGGATACAATGGAGTTCGCTTTCTTTTTCAGGATTAGATGGTAGAATCGAGCTGAACAGACCTGCTGAGCAGTAAGGGGAGAGTGAGAGTAAGGTGCATTTCCTCACTAGGGACAGCTTTTTCTCCAAGGAAATCCTCCAGTCTCCACTGGGGTTTGAAGCTGGTGACTACCTTGGAAATCAAACACTGCTAACAGTCACATTAACAAAACAAAATTCCTAATTAAGACATTAAATTTCCAAGTGCAGACTTCCAGTTGACCATTGTCATCTGACATCCTGAAAGCAGTTTAATCTCTCCAGTCAAAATATCTTCTCACATGATACAGCCAAGAGAAACGGAACATCTGCCTGTGAAGTCATGTGAATGTTTAGCTGTACAGTCAGTAAAGAAGCTTTACTTCCAAGGATCAAGGGGAGGAACCACTTTGAAAAATGACAAGTAGCAATCAAGCTAACAAAGCTCCTCAGATCAACTGCTGGCCTAAACACACTATTTCTGTATAAAGGGATATGGATAAAAGCAACTTTGCCCTTGCACTGTGTGAAATACAGAAACCCTGCTCTCAGCAGCAGTGTAAAAATCAGCACGTGATGGATTAATAAAGCTTGGCTGAAGAACTGGTGAAAGTGATGTCAGCAGAGCAATATGCATACCTCTCCAGCTTAGCTCAGTAACTAATGAACTAATATATCCACTAGACTGACACAGCAGCTAGACTTTCACCCTTATTGCTCAACAAATCACGTTACTGTAAAGAATCAGGTAAACTCATTTTCAGACTAAACTACAATCAGTGTTAATTTCCATCCTATTAAATTCAATGTAATTACCTAAGTGCTTCCTCTAGAATAAGTACTAGTTATCAGTATGGCTAATGTCAAGTGGTTCGAGTGATTTTACCACACACTTCTCATGTTGGGTTTACATAATGAAATAACACTGACATTTTGACACAGTATGAGGTAAAATGCCTTCTCTCTCCATGGCTGCTCAGTTTAAGTACTTCCTATGTGTATTTTCCAGAGTGGGTGTTTGATCATGCTTTTCCTGCAGATCTTCCTGCTGTTTAACAGTGAATAATCAACTGGCATGCCACAGAAGTAGAGCAGCAATCACAGCAAGGCCAAATGATGCTTTAAGGGCTGCTAATAAATACACACAGTATGAAGAGCTGCTTTGAACTGGAAGAAATGAGGCCAAGCGCCGATCAGTTCCTGTGGGTTTCAGCCAGGCATTTCTTTCATGAGAAACGCTACCAGTGTTCGTGACAGGGCACAGAGAAAGGGCCTGACCACAGAATACCACAGCAGCCCTAATTCCTGTCATGCCAGTGATGAAAACAAAAGGTATCATCTTAATAATTGAGACTATGCAAGTACTTCTCACAAAATCATACCACCATTTAAACCTATGCATGTGAAAGAGAAGACATTACATATTTAATGTAGAGTGAATACAATTTCTTTAGCAACACAAGCTCATAGCATGACTCAGAGCAGGAAACCACAAGCAAACAGAAAGGAAAGCTACAATAAAATCAAAAGGCTTCATTGAATAAACTCACCTATTCCTCACAAGTGGTATTGACTTGAGGTTAAAATGTTCCAGCCTGAAACTTACTGTGCAAATTATTTTTGAAGCCTCAAAGAGGTTTAAATAAATGCCACTAAATGTCAACACTAAGGGGCATTTAATAATAGCTAGGATTTTCTGTGTGAGGGGAAAATGATCCCTCTATCTGTGATTATTATTATTAATCACATCCAGATTCTTTATGCACTTAAAGTTAAGCAGGTGGCAAAATCAAGCAGCATCTAGCTGCTTTGCTGGAAGCCAAGCAGAACGCCCAGCACCTTTCAGCATCGAGTCCTCGAAGGTTTTACAGAGCTCCTAAGAGCAGATTGGGCTCTGGGCTCTGTGGAGAAGGAGGAAGGGTAACGTTGGGCAATTTTAACCTCAGCAACACTGAACTTTAGTGGTTGCTTCTGCAGTATGAGGGAGTAAAACCAGAGAAGTGGGTTCACGGACACAAGAAGATAGGAAGTGAAAAAAGCATTCCAGATTTGGGCCTGGTGTTAATACAATTTAAAATTCCACTTTAAGTCTTCCCACCACACTGTAGCCCTGTGCTAACTGACAACAGCGTGTGAGCTCTTGGGCTCCAGTTCTGCACGTCATGTAAGCAAGCTCACGAGGTAAGCTCATGTATTTCTGGACGAGCTGTGTGTGCATCGGTGGAATCAGTGACACAGCTCCCACGCTTTTTGTTACCCAACCCCATTTGCATTGGCCAGATGGAGACGACGAGTGCTTCCTATCACTAGAGGGAGCTACTTTCCCACGCTAACACAGCAAGAACCAAATGCAAACCCTTGCTGGGACAAACTGGGTGATCTTTGCACAAACTGCACTGGGCTGGGTTCACCGAGCCCACCTGGGCTGGGGTTAGCTCTGGGTCCAAGGATGACGTTTATGTTCAGACTTTGAAAAGAGGCTTTAGGGAGGTAAAAGCCATGTTTGGGTTGGTTTTCTTACCTCTCTCATGCCTTTCCTGTTTAGTTCAGTTTAGCAGCAAGCAATGTGTGCCACGGCTGCTGTCCTGACAGGTCACAGATTATTCTAACCTGTGCTGTGCCCAGATACCACAGGGAACAGCGTGTAATGGCAAGCTGTAAAGAAACTGGTCAGTGACTTACTGATAAACATATAAAACTACATCTTCCCAATTATCCTCCTTTTCTGTAGCTCACACCTTTGGGTCAGATTTCTCCCTTCCCCCCAGTACACAAACCCCAGGTCCCTCTCCATCTCTGTCACAGCAAGAAGTCACAGCAGTTCAGGGCGAATCGTCATTGATGAAATGCATGAGTGGTTCCCATCACCACACACAGGAGAGAAGCAAAGCAAACACAGAGGTTCATCCAGCAGGACCATCAGCTGCCACTTTATTAAAGATATTTTAACAGGGCATAGTTTCTTTGCCCATTAAGAGGCTTCAGTGACCTCCAAATGCATAATGAAGATGAGTGGCAAAAGGAGGAACTTCTATACTTATTTCTCAACCTGCAGCCCAAGGCCTGGCTCCAGCTGCTCTGATGTGGGTTTCCCCTGAGGTCAGTTTGTCATCACCACATGGGGTTTACTCCACATTGTGTGCATGTAGTATCTTTGCTGATATGCTGATGACATTCAGTGACTGTATTTACACCTCTCACTCCTGTACTGGAATTCTCAGAACAAAAATCAAGCTTGTACAAGGCTGGTGAAGTGGGGGACACGATCACAGCTCGTCAGCAACAGCCTGTGTAAAGCATATACGTCTTGTGTAAAAGCTGTCACTGACCCTTAAGGTGGGCACACTAGGGGAGCAATGCCCAGTGCTGCCCAGCCCTGCAATAAGGAATCCCTGCTTCACACTCACCAAGGGGATGGAGTTTTGATTTCAGCTTTTCACAGCATCACTGGTATAGGGTGACCAACTGATCTAACTCCTCAGAGCCTCCTTATACAAAGCTAGGTACCAGGGAAAATCACTCAGGATGGAATGGGGAGGTTAGGAACTCACACGATGCTTTTTTGGATGCTGAGGAGCCTTACCGTAGCTGATTTTTTCATCTCATTATCACAAGGATGAGTAACTGCAGAATGCAATGCCTATTACCCTCCCGTTCAGTTACTTCATGAGTAAAAATGTGACACAACGTATTTCCTGCATCCACAGATACTTACTCAGATTCCAGCTCACCCAAAGAAATCCAGAGGGAAACCTGAGTTACTGCCTGTCCCCTGTGACTCCAGGGTGACGTTAAGATCCACTTACTGTGACATATTTACTTAAATTACAGGTAATTGTGAGTAATAGATCCCATGCTGGCTTCTTCTACCTTATTTATGACACAGACCAGCAGACTAGCTCTGCCTGTTGTTGGGTGCCATGGTGGTAAATTGCTGAGGAAGGCACCAGCTCAAGTTCTGTCTGCAGCACAAGACAACTTCTCCCAGTGCACCAATACCCAGGCTGGTGCATGGCTGCTCCATGTTCTGTCTCCCTAATCCAGCCAACAGTGCACATACTTCAAGGATCTGTAGAGTTAAAAAGTTTTCTCTCAGTTCTGCTGCTGCTACTGAGTTGGCTTCAGCGGGGCTGCAGGGCTGAGAGAGGAGAATTCGGCTGAAGGCGTGTTTTCCTTTGTCTCCTTGTGGCATTCATGCTGCTCACCCCACAGCTAGAGCAAAACAAAAGCAACTTGTGAAGTCACTTCTTAAAAACTCATCTCTGCCAGAGCAGAGATGCCTGTGTTGTGCAAGTTCTGAAGGCAGTTGGGGGAATTTAGCAATATAAAAAAGTATTTGTTTTAAAAACACTCCCCTTTGTTTCAGGGGAACAATGTCAATAGGATGCCTCTCCCTTCCCCAGCCCAGAGGCTCTGACAAGGGAAGGCTTCTCTTCCCTTTGGGGCTCAGCAGGAGATCAGAGATGCCATGGGGATGGATGTCTCAAACGAAGGTGTCCCAGAGGTGTCTGTGAGACCTCTTGCATCTCTCTGTTCCTAAAGTGAAGTGCAACTGTCAGAACTGGATGGACTCCCTTCTCTTGGGAACCCAGAACAGACAGCATTTTGTGGCAAAATCAAGTATAAACAAGAACTGAAATAAGCCTGGATAGCATAATAAATTTCCTTCAAATAAACATTTTCTGTGTATTGTCTTAGTTTCTCTTGGTCTTCTGGATAAGCAGATGGGAAAGGTAATTTTCTGGGCCTTTTTTCAGCAACGCTTTGCTCTTGGTCTGATGGAGTCTCTTCTACCTTTTGGCACCATATCTACTATTCCCTAGCACATTTTTTTCCTATCTTTTTAGAGAAGCTTCCCATGCTACAGACATAAATCATAAGCCTGAGCTGAACTGCTTGTGTGAATGGGAAGGAGAAGGAGCTTTTACACCTGGATGTTGCTCCCACTGTGAAGAAACCTCTCTGGGGTGGCTTAATACACAGGATGTGTAAAATGCTTGGCTCCAGGTTGGACCTGGGGTCACAGTTCTTGCTCTTAGAAGCTTCATGTTTTTTAGGTTGGCAAGTTATTGATGGCAGCAGATAATAAGTGTTAAGCAAGGGAATGGTGCTTAAAAGGATGTGGATGTGCTCGGCCATGCACACTTGGATGTGCTCAAGCATTCGTTCAGAGATTAAGTCTTGTCTGACAGGTTAAATCTACTGATGTGATCTCAATCAAAATGTTTTTAACAGCCGTTTGTCTCACATCACCTTCTCCTCACCAGAAGAGGACACGCTGTCACACGAACACATCAGTTGTGAACCACGGAAGTTCAAACACACACCAGCAGCGTGGAAGCCAAAGGCAGATCAAATATTCTGCCTTTCAGCACGACCTTGATTCGAGCAGAGCTTCTCCTGCCTCTCCTGTGATTACACAGGTAATTACTGATAATCCTGCTTCATGCTCATTACTGCACCTCAGCTGCAGTGCATGTCATACATCACACATCAGTCTGCAGCGCGGGCTGGTGTCTTTGTACCTGAGGAGATTTCCATGACACCACCGGCACGAAGAGGATTTTCTGACAGAGGAAAATACGAATTCAATGCTTCTACATACAGGAAGAAATCTGGATATTCTTACACTGTATCAGTCATGCAGATGAAGGCTGGTAACATCCAGCAGTTTCCTACTGTGTGGAAAGAACCAAGTGCTGTCAGAAGGGACTCAGCGTAAGCAGCAACAGAGACAATGGTGTTAATAAGGAGGAGAAACCACTCTTCTTTTTAAAATATCCCCTGACCTCTCTGGGGAGATGAAGTACTTGCCACTGTGATTCAGTCAGCGTTTCTCTTGTCTAATCTCAACTTTATGAGCTTACATAGGCTTTCTTAATGATTCCGTGTGTTTATTATTTTTAACAAGGACTCTGAGTCTCTTATCTACTTCTAGGCCACTATGTTAACTTTTTTCCACTTTCTTACAGAAACAAGTAATTGCTTCTAATAAAGCCTTGGAAATTTCTGCATGTGCTGTCACCTAGCCATGAAAGAATGCTTAAGCACTGACAACTATCTGAAGAGATTGAAAGGAACGATAAAAGACTCAAAGGCTTTGCACCTTTGATCTCAAATTACATTCTGAGCCATGTTATTAAATTGAGGCTACCTTAAATGCCCAATATATGAAATCTGCCCCAAGTCTTTCTCTCTTGTGTATTTCTCACCTGGGAATTTAATTACAACAAAATGTGCTGTAGCAGAAGCAGCACTGCACAGAAGAGCATCACTGTGTCCAGATGGGAGCAGCTGGAGCTGAAAACAGCAACAGGAGGACTCAGTGCTAATAAGCATAAATCCCAAAAGAAGAAATAAATAGCACAGGCAGATCGTGTGGGAGAGAAGGCTGAAGGCCTGTCATCTCAGGCTTTACTCCTTCTCTTTAAGGTCATGATCCATTGTGACTTAATGCTGTATTTCCACCAGAAAGGGGAAAAGGCAAAAAGCACAAAGTGCCATTTAAGGTGAGAAATAATGTATCCCCAAACCCTGCCCATTCCTGTCAGACAGGTGGGACTGTAATATAAAGGCTGCAGATACTTAGGATCAGCAATCACAGCATTGTAGTGAATGAATTTCCCTGATGGGCAGTCTTGAGCAAAGCAATCTCAGGTGAGTTTCTATGTGGAAGGTGAACACGCACAGAAGAGCAGCCGCTCCTCACTTCCTCCTTCATCTCCCAGTGTACAATAAATACATCCCTGCTCTTTCCTCAGCATGCACTTGGGGGCTCCTCAAGTCACCTTGTGAATGCAGCAGAAAGCAACGGTGTAAGCACATTTCAAAGCTGCTGAACTGAATTGGTTTATTGTGAAATTTAAACATAAAGCAAGTCCAGTGAGAATGACTTTTAACTGTAACACCAACTACACATTTTCCAGCGCTTCATCCACTCAAAGATCACTGCTGCCAGCTGCCTCAGAAAGAAGAAAAACTCCCTTAGCCTGTCAGAGGGGTACAGACAAACCTCTCATCTTCTCCAACAGCCCCAATTACTCCTGGACTGCAAAAACACAACCTTCAAACTATCCACAACCTTTCCAAGCTGAAAGGAGATAACACAAGCAGAGAAAGACAGTGTTAAACACTACTGAAAATGCACTTATGTCTGTATTTATACTGAGATCTGTAATGGCATGCAATGCAAAATGTACATGGAAAGGAAAATGATGTAAGAAGGATCAAGTGTGTGGGAGACAGATGAATGCAGAGGAGTGACGCTGCTGGAGACACTACCATGGGAAGTGGAGAAGAAAAACAGTTCATGGATGAATGGCAGGAGAGGAGATAAGAGATGGCTGCAACATGTAAGCAGTGACAGGACAGAAGTTACATCTCAGCCTCTGCTCCCAAACTGCTGTTAGGTCCCTAGGCTGAGGCATGAGGTAGGAAGCAGAGATGGCTGCTGCTCTATGCATTTCTGCCAGTGGATGGTAACATGACCGACCTTGGTGCTGGGGTGCTTTGATGCTCTAGCACTTCTTTGCCTTAATTCCCACAGCCCTTACATGTTTCTCCAGGAGGTCCTAATGATTATAATCCCTCTCTTCCACAGCTTTTTGCTGTATCAGCCAGAAGGTCTTTTCGACCTCTCCAAAGCCAGACTCCATCCATCTTTCATCTGAGTTTCAAGCCATAGTGTGTGAGGAACAAAAGAAACGTAACCTGAGCAGTCAGTATTCCCTGAAATACCTTCACACTGCTTCACAGTGTCTCAAGAGTGACAGGGACTGGTGTAGTTTTGTTTAAATGGAACACTTCTTAAACCACAGTGCTTGCACACATTGTATCCTGAGTAATTTCATGACAGATTATCACTTGTTTTTTCTCACTGAATGTTGTGGGAGCCTGGCTGAATCAGATATGAATAAGGACTGAATCAAAACCTCAGGACCTGGTTCACTGGAGACTTAAAATGCAGAAGTAGCATCCCTGAGTTCACTTCCAGAGTTCAAAAAAGTCTAAAATTCAACATTAATGTTTTCTGTGGAAGTTCATGCAACTGGCTCGCTCGAAGTGGTCTTCTCATCCTCTAGTATCCACTCTAGATCTATGGTGACTGCAGCCTACGCAGAGACTGTTCCCCTGGCACTGACACAAGCACAATTAGCCTGACAAGTACACCATCTTCCAATTTGGTGGGAGCTGCACTATCACCGGCCAGTCTGCCCAGTCTGCAGTTCTCTCTGCTAGCCAAACTGAGGTCTACACTGCATCCTGCTATGTTCAAATCGGTTGGAACCACAGGAATATTCTCAATGACAGGACTTCTCATCTCATATTTGATAGCTCTGGAAAATCTATTTGAAAACAACAGGCCTGCACTACAATTAATCTCTGGATTTCTGGAACTCCGTATTTCAGACTGTATATAACACCAGGGCATCAGGGAAAATCTCCTTGGGTTTTAGTCATCTTTCATAGAAGAGAATTTCCTCTGATTGCCACCGCCCTGTAACTCTACAGGCATACCAATTCGGGTGCTACGCCTTCGAATACTCAACTTCCATTTGCAGCAACATTAATGAAGATCTGTGGATATCAAAACTTCCAGACATGAGTTCATTCCTGTCTGTAAGGAAAGGAAAGCTTCATCATCTGCATCCACAGACAGTGAAACTGCTTCTCGGAATGATGATGAGACCAGCACAGCAGGCTGCACACAGAGACTGCAGCTTGCAAGCAAGGACTGCTGCAGCTCTCCTTTAGTAATGCCCCACTGGCAATACCACCCAAAATTTGTAAGGGGAGGAGTCCCATTTGGGACAGCTAGATGTTCCTATACACGTGATAGGGAAGGCAAGGAAACCTCTTTCACCTTCACCCACTCATGAGCATTTGGCTACATAAGGGTATATTCCAACAGGGACTAAGGGCAGTGCTAGTCAACACTGCAGCATTTTGAGTTGTTGATTAACAAAGACAGGAAAAATGCTGATGACAATTGTGTTATTTTCTGTTCTCTCCTATTCTGATCAGCTTCACATGGGGAGAGACATGAGCCTAGATGACATTAACTACACCCTAGATACATATTGCAAAGAGATCATGTCTCTCAGCTTTTTTTTGGTGGGATTCCAGCTAAGTACATGGAGGTCTACCCTACCTACAAATAAATGCAAACCTGCACTCTAACATGCCCTTCTGACTGTCTTTCTGTGCAGACAGTGACTTAAAAGGAAACCTTCTGGCTCGCTGCTACATAGACAAGGTCAGAGTTACACCATGTACTTCTTTCTGCACCTGGCAGCTTTGCCGGAATGAGAGCCAAGGACCTCGTGCAGACAGCTCTAGCAGCAGCTATCCATACTGTGAATGTCCCTGCACAAGGGTCCAAGTTAGGAGAAGGCACCTCAAGCTGTAATTTGACCTATTTATGTGTGGTCTAAGTGAGTACTGCCTTTGATTAAATATTCCATGCTGCTGCAAACTATTTCTACTGCAAACATAGATTTCTTCAAGAATGTGTACATATGTGGGAGTTGGAGTGTAGGAGAATGTACATGGATTTGAAAACAGGATGACTTGACTTTACTTTTAATTCCAGCTCATCACAACTTGCCAGAAATCACTGCCCCTGCACAGCTGTGTCAGAGCCCAGATAAAAAGGGCCAGGGAATTTCCAGCCAGCCACTGCTGACAATGCTAGGTGCCAATGTTATGGGCATGACCCTCACTGGCATCTGCGGAGGATGCTCAAAAGCCTTGCACAGGAAAGTAGAGGCTGCTGAATGTTTCACTCAAATACTAAACAAAGGAATTTCAGCTGATTTTGATCTTAACTCATTTGAGTAAGCTTTGAGTAAGAGCTAAGTAAGAACTTAAAGGCTGTGAACTGAGATTCCACATAGACTCGCAATTCAGAGACCCATTGACTGAACCATGAGAGAAATACTCACCAAAGCTGTTCACTGTGCAGAGTTCTAGTCTCCAGTGCTGTGAAATCAGCCTTTCATTAGCATCAAATTCCCTCCACTGTTTTCTAGAAGAGAGAAGAAAGGTAAAAGTTGGGGTATAGCATATTTGCAGTGAGTTCTGCTAGTCCAAGCCCTTCCCCATCAACCCTTCTTCTAAATGTTTCCAATAATGGGATGCATAGACTCACATCTGTTAAGTTACAGAGGTAATTTGCACCACTTACAGCTCCATTTGGAGAGGTACAAAAATAGCCTGATAACAGGAGTCTGGCCCCTTTCTTTGTAAGGATTATTAGAAATGTAACTAGAATAACTATTTTCATGTCACTAATAACATGAAAATCGGGCAGATACGTGCATTTGAACATTCTGTGATCGTCTCTTTTGCTATTAGAGATGTGAACACAGTTTCTGCCAAAGTTTTTCTTCACAGTGCTCCTGTCCTCTCCAGCTGACCCTTTCAAAAGGATGGAATGATTCTGGAAGAAAGCATAATCTCCCAAGACTGTTCCAAGACATCTCAAGACTCGAGTTCATTGACCTGTCCATTTCAATTACATGCTTGATGACAGAATCCGCTATCGCTCCTCTCACTCCTTCACACGGATGTCAATACACATCCTGTATGTTTTCTCCTGTAATGAATCTTGCTGTAAACTCACCCAGAAACACCAAATATTACAGATGCTGTAATACAGCATTCAAAAGAAAGGGGACTGAATAGTCTTCAGCACAAAGAGGTCATTTGTATGTGTCGATCTTAATTGGGTTACTGGATCACAGAAGCTGTACTGATGCCTTTCACTTCCGTATTGCTTCCAAATAATGTCCTGGAATTCTGATCTCATTAAATAATCTAGTTTCCACTGAGGGAACTTCACCTATAGTACAGTGATGTTGTTGAGTGTTTGTTAGCCATGGTTATTTTCATTATAAACTGGTGGTTATTTTGCTTATAATAGCACACATATGAAATCTGGTGATGTTTATTTCCTGGTCCTTTCATTCAGTGTTCCAACTCCAGTGTACATCTCAGCCCAGAACGTTTTCCAAATATAACAGTAAGATTTCTTCCCTGTTGCATACTTTGTGTGAGAATATATGCAAGGATTTTTTCTAAACATTAAACAATGACAGAATTACAGAGAGTGTACACCCTTCTTGTGCTGTCCAGTAGCTTTTCAATATTTGCATCTATTTACTTAAAGATTTTTCTGAAGAAGACCAAAAAAAATTTGTATTATGTTAAAACCCAAATCAAGCATTAATTTTTCTTTTTCTCAAAGACTTTGCAGAATGCTATGCAGAGAGAGAACTATCTTTGCAAAACTGAATGAGAAAGCCCTGCTCAAGGCTCCCAACAGACGTATCATGACATTCTGCCTGTAAATGTTTGCTTTATATATGATACAAATGAGGAAAAATTAGACTATTTCATTTAAATCTTGTAAATGGAGAAGTTCTAACTTTACAAAAAGAAATGCCATGGGGACAACAGATCTTTCCTCCAGGGATTCCTCCACATCCCTTTTGCAGTACTTTGGAACATTACAATATTCTGGCAGTGGAAATGTTGCTCCCGGTGTAAAATCCACTCTAAAATTTCTGTAACAGCTAATTGTGGAAGGGAAGAAGGGAAGATGACCTGAGATTGTCTAAACAGATCCAAGTGAGCAGAAAAATGAAAGGGTTTGAAGCCAAACCACTTGGATCATCCCTTACTGCAGATATAACTGTCATACTCCACGTGGCAATTAGACTTAAACTTCTTCCAGCTTGACTCGATCTTTTTGTGTCAGTCTATCAAATTCAACAGGCAGTACCATAACTGTATCATAACTTCCCCTAAAGCTCATGGAAATCACACTGTCTCAAGTTATTTTTAAAAGAAACAGAATAAAATGAAAACTTCCCACAATCTTTGATTATTATTTTCAGCAACAGCAACACCTCCCTAAGCAAATATGTGTACTGGGGAAACTGCATTCATACCAGCTGAGTTACAGCACTGTAGTTTTACTTACACCTTTCACCAGGCCCTGAAACATCCCTTTTTGTTCTCCTCATGAATCACTTCTCTCAGACACACCTGTATTTTCTCAGGTCCCTCTGCAAGGAGCCCTCTCTTCAGGGGACATCTGTAAAAGAGGTAACAAATAAGTGTGTAAGAACTAAAAGCAATTACTGTACTTCAGTGAGAGACAGTTTGCTTCTCTCTGCCAAACGTTCTGCACTTCAAGACTGCCAACAACACACCCTACAATAGGAAGTTGGCAAGGAAAACCCATCAGGATAAAGGAAGATGAGAATTAGGTGTTTCCATGTATCTTGCTGTTTGTCTGGAAAGCAGAACGCAGAACGTCCTCTACATAAAGCAGTGCTTAAAAACATGGTCATGCAAATGTAAGGCCTCACAGGAATCCAACACTAAATAAGTTAAGACCTCAAATAAAAGATTTAAGCAACATCTGTGCTGCAGAAGAACGCACAGGGTGGTTAATCACAAATCTGGGCTAACTGGCAGGGCAGTTATGTCACAGCTAAGGCCCCTGAGCCCTGCTGAAGCTGCCGTGTTTGGCAGGGCCAGTCATGCTCTGCCGAAGCAGCATCCACAAGTGTTGGTAGGCACTCCCAGGGAACAGTTTCCCTTCACAGCTTTGTGAGCACATCTCTGATTTTAACACGTACTGTGGTGTGGAGGATTAGTTTTGTGGTTCCATCACAACCTCACTCCAGTAGAATGGGTACATGTTCTCAGAGGCCACAGAACTTCCACTCCCATCTTGCTGCCACCAATACCTACGCTGGCTCAGACAGACCCACGCTCCATCGAGTCGCACACAGGTACCCTGGGATCACACACCTGCACAAGACAAGTTAAAACAAGATGACTTCTCCCTCAGCACTCCTCAACAAGAGCCTCTGCCTCCAAGTTCCATAGGTTTTGTCTGGGGCAGCTTATGTGTACCGGGAGAAGACTGAACTGCCTCCTGGGAAGATCTACTAGCTCAGCTGGTTCCTTGTGGGAAGCACTTGAACCTCCCCACACTTAACTATTCAAGGCATCCAAAGTAATTTCCTTTGTTTACAGTGAGCAGATCTGAATATTACTCCTCAGACAGGCTGCCAGTATTGGGCCAGAAGGTTGTCCTTACAAGCACACTCCATCCCTGGCACCCCTGGCAGGCACCCAGGGCGCATGCCACTGAGGCGGCTGCAGGGCAGCCAGTCCCCCCACCACACACAGTGCTGCTGCTGTAAGTGCTGAACATCTCAAAGGAACGTGAAGCTACCTCAGGTTAAATTCATGGGAGGAGGCACAGGTTGCTCCTAGGTACTTCCTTCAGTCACAATACAACAGCAGTGCCTCAAAATAATCACAGCTTTCTTATCAGATGCTCCTTTTGGGGGTTCCACGTTCATCATGCCTTTGCTGCTTGTTCCATCCTCACCCCTCTGAGGATTTCTGGCTTCACTTGTTTACATCTGACATCACATCCAGAAATTTCAGTGAGTGATTATCAGGAATCAAGCTTTTGTGAGGGGAAAAAAAAGCAAAAAAAAAAAGCTTTGCTTTATGTCCCAAACTACCCAACACACAGAGGATGTGTGTACCTCTCTCCTGGGTCTAGAACCAGAAGTAACCCCATTCATGTTAGTGGGCCCTGGTAGGTGGAAGGAAGGTAGGAAGGAAATCAAATTTAATTTTAGCCCAATGAAAAGAAATCTAAATTAAGAACTTCAATTCTTGAAAAGCATTCAGGATGGTGCTGCATTTCATGACCACTGCTGCAATGCCTGACTTATAAACATGAACCAGTATTTCATCAAAATCCATTCTTAGTAATAATAAATATAGGAGATAACTAAGGCACATCAAACCCATTTATTCTGTTGAAATACGCCCTTGCAGTGATATAAACTATTGGAAATACAGTCTTTTATTGCAGGATACAAAAAAAGTGGTCACAGCCCCGAGCTGGGCTGAGGTCAAGAAGCTTCTGGATGGTGCCCTCATGCCATGCTCTGCCCTGGCTGGCTCTGTGTGGAGCCAGGAGCTGGACTCGATGGGCCTTATGGGAACACGACATTCTATGAAATATTCTTCACATTTTTCTACTTTTGTTTTTTCTATGTTCAGGGGTACCTCAAGTGCACCAGCTTCATCAGCCACGATTCAACAAAATGCAAGTTGGAAGCACTATGGAAATCAAGATTAATTCTCTCGGCAATGGGAGAGGAGCAAATGTCCTGTCTGGATTCTCTATGGGATAGTCATTCATGCACCATCTATTGTCATCTGACTGCAGTGAGATCATACTCCAGAAACCAGTCCTGTGTTGTACACCATTTGTGCTTTATTTCACTATACACAAACCATCTGGTTCCATAAATGCACTTCTGCAGTATAGATCCTATCTGTGCCTTCCAGAGAAGGATCCCTGTGTGGTGTGGAGGGGAACCTCCCAAAGCAGACTGCCAGGGAACCGTGTGCTCTGCAGGAGCTGTGTGATGTGTTCAGTGAACAATCCGAAAGGGAACCCACCCAGATGTCACTGTACGTCCTGCTTGGGCAGGTTGAGCGACCCAGCCTGGAGATGGCATTTGAGGAAAATCTAAACTGCTACCAAAGTAAAAGATCCTTTTTTATTGTCATGCAGCATCTATTACATTTTGATGGAGTTAATGCTTTTTAAGGTAAATGATTCTCTTTCAGCAAATCTAAAACTCCTGATATTTTTAAACCAAATGTTTCTCACTGGGTTGCTGTGTTACAGGAGCAAGAAGAGTGTTCTGTCATTAGACTGTAATGCACTGGAGAAGCTTTGTTTCAGTGGAGGAACACAAAGATGCATGTCATTTCATTCACCCTGAGCTTCAGATCCAAGAGCTTACTGCTACATACAGTTAATTAGTCTAAAAATCACATCACTTTGAGGAAAATCTCCATTTTGTTGCACAGGAATAGTGATATATAAAACCTTCAGTGGAGTCCACTTAAGGATCACAGACTCACAGAATCATTAAGGTTGGAATAGATCTCCAAGATCACCTAATCCAACCATCCCCCTACCACCTCCATAACTCTCTATCCCACATCTCTGAGTACCTCATCCAACCTCTCCTTGATCACCCAGAGGGACGGTGACTCCACCACCTCCCTGGGCAGCCCGTTCCGATGCCCAACCACTCTGAGAAGGAATGTCTCCTCATTTCTAGGCAGCCATTCCTTGTCCTGTCACTGGTTATCTGGGAGAAGAGGCTGATGCCCAGCTCCCCACAACCTCCTTCCAGGGAGCTGGAGAGAGCAAAAGGTTCAGCTCAAGAGCAGAAAAGAATTATGAAGCTCCACTAAACTTTTATCAAGTGGGAGCTAAACCCTGAGGTTTTGATAAAGTCTGAAATGAAGAACACAACTTCAGATCCTACTGTGTGCACTCTGGGAAGTCTGAGCTATTAGTCCACAGGCTTTAGAAAGTCAGACACTACTCCGATCTCTAGGATTTAAATGAATTAACAGAATTTCTGAGAAGGCTTTTACAGAGCTCTCTACATTACAATTAGCTATCTCCATTAGTCTTTGATTTCTACAGGAGCCAAGCACACCCAGTTAAAAGAAAAACAATAAAGAGTGAAAGTGAAAGCCATTATTATTCTCACTTACTCTTTCCTTCCACATCCAGTTCTTACTGGATTTGTGGAGAGAATCTAACACCAAGCAGGGCCCAACTTCAGGCCCTGAACTCCCAAGACAAGTGAAGTCTGGATGTGAACTGATGGGCCAAACAACTCATGCAGAGTAACTGAGGACAATTGTATTCGTCTCCTTCCAAGGGACAGTTTCCCTTCCACACCTATAACTCACCTTGATGTCCCATACAGGGAACTCATGTCACCTGTTCCTTTTGAGACCTAAAAGGTAAACCTTGTAATAGTCACCTTAATGCAAATTAAATATTCGTGACATGAGTTTTGTTTGGAAGAATCAAAGTCTAGTGTTATACATAGAGACAGAAGGTGTAAGAAAACATTATGATGGGAGTGTGGGGCAGGACAGAGACTTCTCCTGTATCTCCTGATTCTGACCTCAGATGCAGTGATGAAGTTAATGGCATTGTGCTGACGAATTGAATGGAAAACTGTTTTCTCTCCCCATTCTACTTAAGCAGTCAAATGGAGTAAAAGAGCAAGAATGACTGCAAGTGTCTTCTCTGGTGTGTCTGGGTACTAACTATGAGATTCAAAAATGCTTTGCAGGACAACAGAGGTGGGACTGTCACATATTCTGATTTCTATTCAAGTTTAATTTGGGATTTTTGTCCTCAACAAGATTCAGGATCTGGTGTGTTACCTTTTCCAGGTACAAAACTACTCCTGATTTCAGTAGAAGAGGGTTAATGATAACCCAAAGTTAGAATGTTCAAAAATGGGGAGGAAAGGAAAGAAGAAAGCATCTTCCTTAAGAACAACAATGTAATAGTACCTGCTAAGCAACCTCCTTCAGCTGGTCTGCAGTAGGTACAGACATCTGTGAGGACAAACATTGCTTACGGCAGACATGTGCAGCAGAGGGAAGCTGCAAACCTGTTTGTTCATGGCAGTGAAGGGGAGTATTACACTCATAAGGGCTTGAGGTCTCTATTTATAGTTCAAATAAAGTAGAAGCAAGCAGAATGTGATGCCTCCTGACATGCCTGCCAATGACATCAACAATGACCCAAAGTGTCTGGGGAGATCATCAGGCAGTCCCCAGTTTAATTTTCCTCCTTCACACCCTATATAGACTCAGAGAGCATTTCTCTGTACCTGAACCAAAGCAGGAGTGCAACAAACTCTTGGTCAAAACAGAACAGCCCCCAGCACTCCCAGAAAGGGAAACCTTTTGAAGTAGGTCTTCTATAGTAGCTGACAGGAAGAGCCAACACACTGCTACCCAGAAAATCCCACATTCTCTCCTGAGCTGAACACCTCATACCATTTTCCCCACATAAGAAACCATCCAAATTAAGAAACTAAAGAAAAGAATAGTCTGAGATAATTGTGTCCGTGTCTACAATGTTTTTTAAGTGCAATATGATGCAGCTAACCACTTCTATCCTTTGAAAAGAGCCAAGAACAATAAGCTGTGAAAATTGCCTGACAAATTTCTTTCCCTTTAGGTGTAAGACTTTTCAGCAAAAGCATCCTTAAAGCCCACAGTGAAACACTGTTGCCTGTCCAATTTCAAATTAGCATGAAGGAAAATCTTAGATGTCCAGTTCATGCAAGTGTGTACATTCCCTGTAAGTCCTTGGGTATAATTTTGATTTACTGGTATATGAAATGTTTATTTAAGCATTTAAAAATAGACTCTGGTGGTAACAAAATTACGGTCTTTGCCTCGCTTTAATTTCAGGAGTTCCTAAAATCTCTCCCTCTGCCACAGAGATGAAGTCCAACTCCATGAGCTGAGCAGCCCATAATATGAGTAACTACTGGAGGATCAAGATCCAAGTCTGACGCTTCATCCACACTGCCTGTAGCAAAGGGCAGGTTCACGGCTGCCTGAAACTCCATTTCTAGATGCAAAAAACTCCCCACAACCAAACAGGAAAACAACGGAAGAATAAAGCATGCACAGAAGCTAGAAATAGATACTTTCCCCACTGGGTAGTAGCTCTGTACAGGTAGTCTCATTTGCAAGCCTCAGCCCAAACCTGCATGCCCCAACACAATACTCCTACAGGCAGTGTGCTACTGCTTTGTCTTCCGAGACAGCATCTGTGTCACACCGTGCATTATGCAAGGGAGGAATTAAACATTCAAAGGTTCCTTTTCTAGACTGGTTGTGTCTCTTAATTCATTCAGCAGCAGCCATCTCCCAGAAAAGTAAATGGGTTAAACTGATGAAGTATTTTTAATGCGTGTTGACAAAGGTCCAGAATGAATGTACAGTCACATTAGCGAAACTGGGGACTGCTCTGCTCATCCCCAGTAGAAATTACTTCCTCTTTTATTATTTAAAGCTTCTATTATTTTAACATTTTATTATGCAGAAAGAAGTACATCAAACGCTAATTCACTGGGAAAATATTCCTGCATTTTCTGCAAGCTCACAGAAGACGTTATGTTTACTTTTTACGCTTCCTTTACACTTAATTTGCACATGGTCTTTTTCCTTTTCTTTCCCTACCTTCACTGCAGGGTGCAAGGCAAGAGGAAAGAAAAAGTAACTTTCTGTGCTCCTGATTGCTGAATGCATTCCAGGAGGGCCCTGACTAAGGACCCAGCCTAAGACATCTAGGTCACTACCCCTTTATGCCTCTTTTTGCCCAGCTGTAAGCTTGAACTAAAATCCATCTCTCAGGTATCCATGTGCTGCACAGAGGAGGAGCAGGACTAGGAATCTGGCAGTCTGCTGTGGTATTTCCTGATGCCCTCATGTCTCTGCCTTGCTGGATGCCCACACAAGGTTTTGGAATTCAGGTGGCACATGTGGTCCCCTGAGCTGAGGCTCCCCTCCCCAGATCCTTAGGAGCAAAGGAAGAGCTTCCAGTGATTCATGGGAGCAACTGAAAACTACTTTCCTCTTTGTGCTACAGACCAAAAGCAAGGTCGGTTCTGGTGCCTCCCACTAATAAAAGTAATACCACTTCCAAGTTTTTATTTGCATTTGGCTTATACCAGAGCTTAGGATGTTTTCCTGCCATGCTGTGCCCTCTCCATCCCAAGGGCAGTGTGGGAATGACGTACCTGAGGCACTCTGCCTATGGCAACACAACCCATTGCTCCAAGGCGATCTGGGCTCTCATCATCTTAGTTTATATTAAACTTTGTAGTTTATGCTCAACTAAATTGGACTAATTTAGCTCTACTGCAGTAACCTTTAATTTAATTCGGTCAGTTCTGGGTTTATTTTTAACTACAGGTCGCTGGGGCAGGAAAATGGGAATCCTATCCAGGGTGTCTGAATATATGCAAAGTATTCACAGGGCCTTTCATGCCACTGTGCAACTGTCCACGTATTCAAGCAGATACTGCAGGAGGTGGGTTTGCTCTTTCTAGTGACTTTCTTTATAGTCACAGAAGGGCAGGTAACAGTCTCTCCAATAAAGTATCCAGGTTTTGTTAAAGAAATCAATACCATCTTGAAAAGCAGTTTGGACAGAGCATTCATTTGTGTCAGGGATAAAATTCAGTGGTATCATTTTCAATCTCTGTGTTTCCAGTCCCCACAGTGACAAGCAGAGAAGTACAACCCAGAAGAAAAACTCAAACTGTGATCCTCCTCAGCAATAAATTGCCTATCTTCACCTAAAAGTACAAGATCATGTGGATTTCTTATCTGGCACACAAAGATAATAGAGCAGTGCGTTACCAGGCTTGCCGAGGAACTCAAGTCTTGTTTTCTTAAGGTGAAAAGATGTTTAAAGGATCATGTATTTTCAGACATCTAAGGAATCTCCATACCTTTTCCTTTACTACAAACTTTACTCTGAATGAAATGGGGGGGCCACTGTGTTGTAACTTAGTGTGCCAGCAGCATTTTGTTTGTGGTGTAAAGGCATTTTGACCACAGAACCTGGGCATAAGGAGGAATTCCATTTCAGTGACTTCAGCAGTTTTACACTGTGACACAAAACACTGCCCCAAAACTCTGTCAGGAATACAGGAACAGTGTAGGGAGTGTGGAGAAAGAAATGCAGGAAGAAAGTCATGTTCTAGAAGCACTGCCAAACTACGATGGAGCCCAACATAATGTCCAGGATTGTTCTATAATCACAGACTCACTGAACCGAAGGGCCCTCCAGAGCCCCTGGGGTCCAACCCCCTGCCAAAGCAGGGTCCCTAGGACAGGGCACACAGGGCGGTGTCCAGACGGGGCTGGAATCTCTCCAGAGAGGAGACTCCACACTCCCTGGGCAGCCTGTCCCAGGGCTCCCTCACTGCAAAGAAGTTCTTCCACATATAAGCTGATTTCTTGAGGAGTGAAAGAAGCAGAGTAAGGAGCCCAAACAGGCCTGATACCCTCCTCATACACCACAAAGAACATGGTTTTACCAATGACCATACCAATCTAACAATGCCTATGCACAAAATTTGCCAAACGTAACTTGAGTCTCCTTCCCCTGTAGCAGACACAGGGCCTGACTGGTTTGTTTGGACAACTATGTAGGCAAGCCTCTCCTGGCTTCCCCAACTCATCAATACTCATCTGGTTTGATGTGTTTCTTTCTACTCTAGTCCTTCTTTCAGTCTTTGCTCAAGCCTGGCATATCTCACACTTCTTACTCTAATCCAGTGACCTCATCTGACTTGTCCAAAGACAACACTAATCAGACTCGGTTTGTCTCCTGGCAAGCTGCTCTGAAAGCATTTCTCATGCTAAGACTGAGACTAATACGGTCTAACAACTCTTCTGCCTGGGAAGATATGACATTATTGCAGCTCTTCCTCCCCTCAAAGAGAACTGTGAAGAATGTCCTGGGCTTAAGGCATTAGACTGTGATCACAAAGTTCAGAAGTGTTTGAATTCCCACACTGCAAGACTGCCCAAACGATCTCCTTTAA
Source organism: Hypotaenidia okinawae (assembly GCA_027925045.1). Classification (NCBI taxonomy): domain Eukaryota; kingdom Metazoa; phylum Chordata; class Aves; order Gruiformes; family Rallidae; genus Hypotaenidia; species Hypotaenidia okinawae. The sequence goes on along the minus strand of BSDF01000010.1, from coordinate 27,604,175 downwards.
ACCTCAGATTCTTCTACTGCATAACACAGGGACTTCTAATTTGGTGTAATGCCTACAATAAAATCACAAATAAATGAGAACTGAAAGATACTGTTGCCCATCTCTTTATATTAGCCTAAGCAGTAAAAAAGAAACTATCAGTATCAGTGTTCATGCTTGCCCTCCACAACCCCAAATCTTCCAGCTGAAACACCCTAAAATAAAGTTCCTGTCATCAACGCCTCTTTACCCGACTCGCTTCATCAGTCTGTCTGGTTTTGTTTCCATTAGTAACCTATCTGAATTCTCACCCAAGCTATGCTACCTCCCCAGCTCCTCACTGAACTACAGAAGAGCGAGATTAGAAGAAAGAAGTGGGAAGCATTATTTACTTACCTTCACTGGGGACTGAGCGTGTAAGTGAAGAAGGGAACATTTCTGCCAGTACAAAGATGACACGTTGGCCATGGTATTAGAATGGCAAACTGGCACTGCTCCTGCCCATGTGTCTATGCAGCCCAGCCCTTCGTGGTCCCCTCAGCAAATGAAGCTCCACAGTGCCACAATGTTTGGTGCTCTTTTTCCCCAGAAACCTCTCTGGATAATCTGCGAATTTTTCCTTTTTCTACCCAACTTCACTTACAACACACTCAGCATCCCTTTGCCAGCCAGTCACTAGTCATATTTTCTTCTTCCCTCAGTTCTTTAATTCCTCTGCAGCTCACTGGGTCTCACCAGGACAGACTGCAGTGCCTAGCTCTTCAAACTTGTCATGGTTTAGCCTAGGTAGCAGCCAAGAGCTACTAGAAAGAAAATTAATTCTATCCTAGCCAAACCCAGGACAACCCTCTTCAGAGGACTGGTGGTCTAATCCTGCCTTCCCTCACACACATGCACTCAGCACACACAAACACATTATTATTAAGGTGGCATTGAGGGAAGAAAAAAAAAAGTCAGTACCCAGCTAAAACTCATACTCAGAACTAAATGATGCAGTGTAGTAAAACTGAAAGTTCTCCTTCTGAAGTATGCAAACTACAGCTCTAACAGTTCTAGAACATGTGCCATCACAATCCAAATGACAACTGCTACAGTCAGGTTCAAAAAAACTTTTCAGTTTCTGAATTTGGACAGCCATTCTGCTGACTCTTCAGAGTTGTGGAGCCTGTAAGGTCTCTTCTTGAGATCAGGTCTCTTATGGTACCCAAATTACTTTGGATGTGTCACCAGGCAAGGGAAGCCTACACAAACCCAAACCATCCTAAATGCCAAATCCTCCTGCACTGTGTACTCCCCAGCTCTTTCCATGGTGAGTTTCCTTCAGCTGAGTGAGGGCAGAACTCAGTGCTGACTATTCCTGACCAGATGGGGACTGGAGCACCAGGCTTTTGCATCAAGCTCATGAGCCATCTGTGCACAAGCACACAGGATTCACAGGCACTCAGGCCTGCTTGGTATGTGAGCTGAGCTGCACGCAACCTCCCTCCTTCATCAATTCAAAACTGATCAGGTATAATTTCTGGTGAAGAAAAGCAGTTTGGGGGCTTTTCAGGGAGACACAACACCAACTGGGATCAAAATTATTTGCTGGAAACTGGTCCAGCGTCCTGACTTCTGAAGATAACTTCCCAAGATTTTCCTGGTCTTGCTAGCATCCCCAGGATTTGGGGTTCTTCCCACTACCTTTAACCAAACAGGTGAATGGCTTAAGAAACAAACTGGCACTCGCAAGTGGAGCAGGGTGCTGGCTGACCCCCACAGAAATTTTTCTGCTTTTCATCATACATTTGTATTGTTTTCTCATTCTCTAATGCCAATGATGATAAAATTAAGATGTGACTGTGCCAAGAAATGGGGGTTTATTACCTTTATCTGATTCTTTTTAAAAGCAGAAATAGCAGGTTAGAAAACAACAGCACGTATGAAAGCAGAAAACCCCACTGTGTGAGCTTTGTGCTCTAGATCACAGCACAGCCCTCACTCCTGAACCAGGAACACAAACAGTGAAAGCACAATTAAAGCTGTTACAGTTGTATACACTGTCTGTTCCACAATACTCCCTCCACTTTTCTTCCTGGGGAATCAGCAGAAATTGGTCAACCAGCTGGGAAAAAGAATCAAACAGTAAAAAGATGTGTTGGTGCTTACCTTGTGCCAAGCACCATTTGTGTCACTGATTCTTTTCCATTTAATCAAGATTTTTGTTTACCATCAGCCCTATCTGAATGTATTGTTTCTGTTCATTTCAAGCTGACGTTATATTCTCTGGTTTCCTAGTATATTCTTTGCTTGATTCAATACAGACCCATGTTTGGGAAGCCACAAGTGCTTCCTTTTCAGAGCACCTATTTCCATTTCCTCTATTATTGATGCTCAGGTTAGTATGTTTTTTACATATTTTAATTCTCATCTGAAGGTAGAAATTCTAGGTAGAAATTTCCTGGTGAAAGAATGCATCAGTCTTGTATTACAAACCGCCTGAACATAAACAGGTTTTACTGTTATTGCTTAGGATAAAAACCTTCTCCTCTTCCAAGGTTTGTATCATTTCACACTTAGGAGAAAAAATCCCAGAAGTTCTTCAAATGGGATTCAGCCACAGCTGCTCTATCATAAATCTAGAAAATTAAAATGTGCAGTGAGACAGTTTGGCTAAACAACATCTTAATTTCCTTCACGTGAACCAGCTTGTATAAACATTATCAGCAGCAGGGCTGAGGAACTTCTTCAGAGTATAGAAATGGATGGAAGGAGACTGAAAAGGCAAGAGGAAATGTAGCAATAAAGGAGGCTGAAAGAGGAAAGCTGAAGGAATACACAGAGGAACCAATAATGAGAATTAACAGACAAATTCTCTGGAGCCTGGGAGGGAGGGCGGGTTGGTGGACATTCCCCTCAGCCAAGGTCCCATCACCAGTTGACAGGAATGAGAAAAACCCACTGGAGCCACTGAAGGTAACAAGGGGAGTGGGATGAAAGAGAGGTGCACAACCTGGCATCATCTGTGTGACTCAGAGAGGAATCTAAATTTTACAGTCCGAGAAAGAAGTCATAGCAATTACCCCACAGTCTTCCCAAATCAATTACTGTGCTATTTAAACACAGTTCTCTCTCTCAAAGGGCCATTCCCAAACCCCAACTGAATCCTTCCATTTCTGACTACATCCTTGTAAGACACATACATTCTCAGGAAAGATCTGATAAGTAGGTTTGCATTAAGTACTTTCTTCTCAAAACTCCTGCTGTTCAGCAGCCAAGGCCACCAGTCATTCCTGTGCTGGGCAAGGGCAGCAGGACAAGGCCAGAGTGAGGATGCCTTGAGTCTGAATCACCTGACAGGTGAGTAGAGAGAAGTCTGAACATGCTGAATTCTGTTACCAATAAAGCTGCAGTTTAGCTTGGCAGAGCACATGGGATGCTGGTAACTATAATAGTAGTAACAATAATAAACAAACTTGAGAGCACAGAGAAATGGCCTAGCTTCAATCATATAATTACTGTGTAGGACACCCCCAGAGATGACGTGATCCCCAGGCCAGGCTGTTCTATGACTCTGGCTTTCCTTTTCTCCCCGGTAAGTCTCGCTGAGACAGGTCTGCAGCTCATGTTCTCTTCCTCTCACGTCTCTCCCTCAGATTCCTCATGTATGCCAGATATATTACCATTCAGTCTGAAACATCAACTACAAAACACCAGGATCTGTCCTTCCATTCACAGCTATACTCTATGCTGAACTCAGTCCAAGACAGCATATCAGTTCTTATGCTCTCTTTTATACACTTGCAAAATTAACTACCTCAGCCTTGAACACTCTATTTTATCAGCCTTTCTGGCCATACTTTAAGACACGAGTTACAACAGACTATGCCTGTATTTTAAGAAAAGCCAAGAAACTACAGTTGCCTACATTAGTTCAGGGATTGACTGCCCTCCAAAGACCAGAGTGAAAATCCCTGGGACCACTCTGTGCACTACAAATGTTTGGTTGCATTCACAGATAAAGTGGTTACAGAACAACACTGCTGTTTCACTGCATCTCCTCTGCCCCTGCAGCAGTTTTCCCTCCCCATTTTTGCTTAGAAGGCACCCAAGATGTTCTGGTGGAATTTGCTGGCAGCTGGAGGTCAGTCTGGTTGTAAAGGCACTATGGACTTGTGGATCCAAGTCTGTACTGCACCTCTGGGCTTCATACAATCCCAGAAGATAAACACAGCCCAATTCCTGGCTTTCACACTGTCTCTACTACTACAACCCCACAGCAAACATGAGCTGCAGAGAGTCCAACTGATCTGTAGGCATTCCTAAGAAAGGCTGTTTGAAAATAAAACAAGAGTCCCTCCTTTGAAAACAGAAGCACAAGGCCCCAAGCAAAAACATGCACACAATTAATTGGATTTGTGCATGGAATTTTGGTGAGCACATGAAAAATTCAGCTTGCTTCTTTGCAGCCCTCAGGCTTCTGACTTTATGGAAATCCACACCAAGATATTAAAATCTGTTTTTTATTTGAAAAACAAAAAAACACCATCAACCAAATTGCACCAAGTCAATATATACGTCTGTCCCATACTAGCTGAAAAAAATGGATTACCTATTAAAAAAGCCCAGCAGTGGCATGTGGATATCCATTTTATTAAAATATCTATTCACCAGAAAACAAGGAAAAGGAAAATGGAAGAATCTCTTATGTTGAGGTACAAATTAATACCAGTAACCAAGCAAAAGTTAAGAATCCAAACAGGGTTCTACTCTTCAGACTAAAAGCAGTGATCTATATTCAGTGAGAAAATACAATTTCTGGGCTGAATTCAATCCAAAAGACCTATTAGTAGTTTGGCTCTTTAAAATAAACTTTCTGATGCAGCAAGAAAGTTTCTCCTTAGGGGTCTATAACTTCCCACAGTTGTGCCTCTGGGCCTTACTTTGTGGGAATATTGGTTCTATCAAAAGAACAACTGCTCTTTTAAAAAGGAGTGATACAACTTTTTGAACTAAAGGACTAAACCAGACAAATGCCTGCAACCAACAGGATTTTTGAGGGATTCAGGCCATGGTTCATTCTGCTACCTTTCTGATTCAAAAGCTGTTTTATGGCTGACTCTGGTGGGCGCCGCGTTATGCCAAGACTGAACACTTTCAGAATTACACACCCTGAGGAAGTTCATTCACAGAACCCATCAGACCACTGGTCATTTTATTTATGAAGTATTTAGCAAAAAAACCCCACTCCTGTAAAAATGTGTCATCTAGATTACTGTTGCTGATTCTACTTTATACCTCATCCACCATTTCTTTTCAATTTTCATGTATAAGAAGGTCTAAGAAAATACATGCTTTATGAATTCAGACATTGGGATTATGGGATGCAACCTGCACCACGTATTTCCTGAAATGCTTGTAACACAGATGTGTATCATTGTGTCAGTACACTGCAGGGATCAATCCTTTAGTCCTCTATGATGGCCTCCACTGAGAACAAAGCATGAAGAACAGATTAATCCAAAGGTCATCAGAATTAGATCCTGACAAACAATATCATCAATGTGATTCAAATCAAAGCTAACATTAAAGATAAGCCTTTAAGTAATATTGAATTAGCAACAAGCTTCTTGGGGTTACAGAATCACAGAAGCATAGGGGTTGGAAGGGACCTCAAGCGACCATTGGGTCCAAAGGCCCTGCCAAAGGAGGTTCCCTAGGAAACCCTGTTGATAACCCAGTGAAATACAGAAATTGTGAGGTACTACTGCTTCACTGAACTAAAATTCTGTCAGATGGACACAATAAAAAGGTGTCGATGCTTTAGAAGGGTATAAAAGCTGTCTTTGGTGATAGCTCAGGGCAGAGACAAGTATACTTGCATCTGTTAGGAGCTGTGAGCACCTTCATCAAAGATGAAGCCTTGCTAATAAAAGGCTCCTTGCATGTTCACTAGGGCAGCTGCAAGGTGCATTTCTGGGCACAGCATCTGCACAGAGACCATCCAGCCATTGGCGTCATTCCACACTGAACCACTTCCCAAGTCCCTCAGGGGTCACAAGAGGACATGTACTGTTGTGTGGTCCACAGGAGGACATCACTTACATCCTGGTGTATTCACAGTCAGGTTCTTAAGGAATTATGTCTTCCCCTCCCCCCAGAACCAAGGCTGACACCACTGCTCTAGAGAGCAGCCTAGCCATCGCGCTGCTGAAGCGGTGTCATACTGACACATGAGCAGACAGGACACCCTATGCCTTCTTCAATGAGAAGCACCAAAGAGACTTAGGGCTCTGATAAAGGCTCAGGTCTCAAATATGAAAAGCACAGAAATATGACAGTGAACCTGAATTTCAATGCAAAAAATGTGGGTGGTGGGAAATGGCAGAAGAAACCATTTGTAACTGCAGAACTCTGGCTGTTGAAGCACTATTCTGGCTACTGATGAGGGGAAACAAATGTAAAGTATGTATTCTCCCTCCATTCCACACTCCCTCTCATTCCTGGAGCATCTAGCCCTCTTGCTGTTCTGAGCTCTGCACTACGCATGCGCTTACCAAGCGGAACTGCCCACTAAGGGCTAAACACATTTCGAAGCACCTAGAAAAAAGCCAAAGCATTTGCTTCCTCTCTCTGAATGATGGCCCCTGTTAGCAGCCCTCCAACACCAGCTGCAGCTGTTCTCACTGGTGCAAATGGAAGGAGTGAGATTTCACTTATTGCTTAACAAAAGATGTTCTGTTGTGACTGTATGTTTGGGGTCTGTGATGCTCCTGCTGCCAAACACCTGCATTTATTCAGACACATGTGCAAAAGATCGTATTTTGTGCTTATTTACATTGTCAGACACAAACCTCAACTAGGTAACCAGTGAAAATTTACCTGGCAACCCTGAGTCTACATTGCATTTTAGCATTCTTCACACATGGTAGAGCACATCTCAACAAGTGAGTAACAGAAATTAATCCAGTATTTTGATCAATATTATGGCAATACTGCATAAGGAAATATATCACTGAATGCACTGGGGGATTCAGGGACTTCATTCCATTTTGCATCTTCTTTCATATTTTTCATGTCAGTTCTGACTTGCTTGCTTTTATATGACTAGAGAGATCTGCCCCTTGGATTTTTTGAAGTGGTATATTTTATTTCTGATCTTAGATAACATTTTAAGAAGCAAGGCTTCGCCTGACTTGTTCTGTTTTGGATTGAAGCTATCTTATCCACTGCGGCCCACACAGGTGCAGGAGCACAAGCCAGCAGTATCAAAACTGAGAGACTTAGACTTTCTTCATAGCAAGAAGCCACAGCCAGACAGGTACCTCTGAGATTGCTTAAGAACTACTCCAACTCAACCAGTCCTTTTTCTACAGCACGTGAAATTAGGAAATAATTAGAACAAATCGCCTGGATGAAAAAAAGAAACATCTCAAGAACCATAGCAATTTCTGGATCAGCTTCACTCTTAATTAAACTCAGTTGATGTTCAAGGACAGTGAAGTCATATTGCATCATTTCTGACATTTACACATTTCCTCTTGTTTTGTTCCTTGTGTGTAATAAATTATTTCCACATGTATTTTGAATTTCATGAATGCATCAGAGACTCTATTATCCATCGTAATTACTCTGTAGCTAAAAAAAAAAAAATCACAATGGAATTCTTATTTTCTTTCTTTAAAAGAGAGTGGAGAGAAGTTTACTCTGGCTATCAGCTCCTGCCATGTCAGGTCACTTGTTTTATTCAAGAGATTTTCTCAGAGAAGAACAATGGGTCCCTTACAACTCAGTATATTCTATGATTCTATGTAAAAATCAGTGCTTTGCCTTTGATTCAAGGTAGAACTAACTTCTATGTCTTCTTTAGAAATGCCCACCACACGGAGCAAACTTTGGAGAAAACCACTAAAAAACATGTATAGTTTAAGTCTACAAGAAAAGATTTTGTTGCCTCCTCACAATCATGGTCAGTTTACAAAACAACCCTGAAAACTCGTACCTTGTATGTTAGTTTTCTAAAGTACTTGTAAAATTTCCCATTATTCTTAATAAGCTCAATCCTTTATTTTAAAGTCTTTATGTTTTAATAACTTCTTTTGTCAATTAATACAAAGGATGCAATGGGGGGAATAAAAACCTCATTACCAGAAAGCTTTTGAATTTTTGTTTACATTTCCCCTCTTTATTTTTGAATGTGTTGCCTTTGGATGCCTGTTCAAGTATCAGCAATTTACACCAGGCCACACATAAAGGAAAATAATGCAAACATTCAACTGTGGTCTATGAAGTCAGAATCATGTGGGAGCTGTAGACAGAAAATAGGTACAAGATAAAGAGAAGCAAACTCACAAATTCCCTTGCTAGAGCACTGTTAGAAAGCAAAACCCGTTTCCATCTAGTACTGCTCTTCCAACATTTACTTCATTGTTGGGGATAACCCTGCCAGATAAAAATGCTTTCCAAATATTTTATTAACAATCCAGTACTTCAGTTACTAAGTAATCTTTTAAAAAGTTTAAAGCCCAGATTTTTTCCTTTCCATCCTGTATTTCCTAGGAATAGGGCCATGACCACTTGTATTTCAGTGCAGAGGTTATTTTTAAACAGCTGCTGAGGTTCTAAAGGCCAAGAGCACTCCTTTTTCACAGGCACACCACTTCTCTTGCATTGTCATGTGCTACTGATGTTCACACTTACTTTGTACATCTCCACTTGTAGTTTATGTACAAAGGGAGAGCTACCACAACAATGTATTGATCTTCCCTTTGAGTATCACAAAGCTGACAGAATTTTCCAGACTAAACAGTCAGATAACAATTCCCAGGAAGAAAAAAACTACAACTCTTGTAGTATTTCAGAGCTCATCCTTTGAAACTGAATCTAGTGTTGATCAGATGGAGCACCGTACAGAGGATGTACACTGTCTGATACGACTTGCTCAATTATTAATCACACCAGTCATTTCGTATCTATATTTAATTAGGCAGCTTAAAAGAAACACAAGCAGTATGCTATTTTGGCAAATGATTCAATGTTACTATCAGTACTTACAGTGTCTTTCCATACTTAAACATATTGATTTATATTAAAAAAGACCTTTGGGTTCACTCATGTCATCTGAATGGGATTTTCATAGCAATGCTGCACTACCCAGCAGCTCTGCTGAGGCTCACCAAGCAGTTCTTAGAGCACTGGTGTGAGAAAGGCTGTCAAAACAATCTCTCAGGTAGCATATGAAAGCTTTCCCTTCATCCTCCTTAGGGCAGTGCTCCACTCCTTCTAAGAATCACATGGAGATTTACTGGAGATGTATAACACATGGAGAATATTTAATACCTGCTTCACATATATTGGCTCTCCTTTGTACTTACCCCTTTGAATACCCACAGAGCAGCTACACAGAGACTAGCCTTTAATTAACAAACCTGAGCATCTTTAGCTGGAACAAGTAAAAAAAGATGCAAGGAGAATTATTTCTTAGATTTCCCCATTAAAAAGGAGTAACTTTTCTGTAAGATTCTATCATCCAAGGAATAGCAACTCTGCATTGAAGTTTCATGTGTAAAGTGCAAATACTCAACCCAGGAGAAACTACCTAATAGAAGAAAACTAACTGGAATTTATATTTACTTAACTTTTCCTCTCTCCACAGGGCATGAGAACAAGAGTGCCTGGTATGGGGCTAGGTTTTGACAAGTGATACCTACTTCCAAGGAATTTAACTAGTTTAGGCTATCCCTAAAAGAATTCTCTTACAATGGCACTGGCAGAGCCATTTCATCACTGCCCTAAACCCATTTTGCACAACCAACTGCAGGGCTCTTAATCTAGATTTATGACTTGCTGTTACCAATTCCTTAAAACATCTACAACCATCTGAGTGGCAGGCTTAAAGTCAATTGTGTGGGAATGAAGAGAAGCCTGTCAACTTCAATGCATGGCTACCCACCTTGCACTAAACCTGCATTCCACTCAAAGAATTAGACCTTGCGTCAGGACAGATAGCATATGGTATACTTTCAGCTGTATTTTGGAAAGGTGAAAGACTTGGTTATATTCTATTCTAATTTCTTTCAACCAAGTTTTCTTGGTTTTCCTCAGAGAAGCTGAATTTACGTGTCTGTTCCACAGAACACACAGGCGGATGGCCATCCTGACTTTACACCACCACTTTGCTTTAGTGCACAGTCCACTGCCTTGCCCTTGACAATCCAGACACGTGGCATCTGCTGCCCAAGTTCTGTCACAGAGCTTGGCATCTGGGTACCTCTATTTCTATTCTGTTGCAACAGCTGCCAATGCTGAGATCTTTCTTCTCAAAACCATTTTATTCTCCGCAATACTTCAAATCCCTACCAGAAAAGGAAAGTGGCAGACAATAAAATATGCTGTTATATTAAGCTGTGGACATACAAACCAGAACATTCCTTGCAAAAAGCAGCAATTGATGTGATGCAATTTAATACACTTTCACCATCAGTGCTGTAAGAAGCTGAGGTGACAGCATTGGGGACATTTATCTTGCCAAGCATAACCACCATGTTCAGAGAGGCAACAAGTGGGCAAGTTTCTCAGATGCAAACTCTTTCACAGTGTGCCCTCTACCCCTTGCCTCATGCTTACGTCATTCTTGCTCTTCTACTGAGCCAGTCTGCTAAGTTCCCAGTAAACTGCACAGCCCAATCACTTACAGGAAGAACAGATGAAAGACCAGAGGACTGATCTTAATCCATCTCTCACTGACTGGCTGGTGTAAGACTAAAGGCTCTTCTATACTAAAGCTCAGTAAACTTAACACTGACCATAGCTACATGAGAGTTATGAGTTTACCTTGTAAAACTAGTTCCATTAACTATTAAAACCATTTTATACTTTCATTTTTAGAGTTCTAAGGATCACTGAGTAATATAAAAACCTTGAAATAACTATTAGAAATACCATCTTTTTAGAATGGAAAATTTTACTGTCTGAATTGTCAGTAGCTACTGACGTAAAATCAACAGCCCTTCAAAGTAGTCAGCAGCCCAACCTCCTCAAAGAAGCTGGCAATTTCTGCCATCAAAGCACTCAGCTCCTTACTGCTCTATGAACTACAGTTCTCTAAAGCAGCCAGAACGGGAAGAGCTTTCATTACCTCTACGTACTGCCCAGCTTCCTCACTCACACAGCCTGCCTGAAACCAATGTACTATTTGCAGAATAATCATTAGGACATGAACTCACCTCAGTATCTGAGCAGGGCAGTTAAGACTGCAAACTGGGGCACCTACTTCTCATGACACAAAAACACTGATCCAAATACCACTGGTGCAAGAGCAGGAAAAGCAGAGGATTAACAATTGCAACTGAATCCCCTCCTCAGGTAGGTAGGAAGAATGTCTAGCAACCAACAAATGTAGTCTGGGTTCTTCTCCCACAAAATGTTACAGAAATACCCATCTCAAAAATTAAGTTGCTGGGTCTTCTTGTCTGGCTTTCACATGACTAAGTCATAGTGGTAATATCAAGTTTGCCCATCAGATATTGAGAAAAGGGAGTTTACCATTTACTTGAACTGTGTGCAGGACGATTATAAACAAGATGCTGTGGTATCTTCAGAATAAATGCCAAACAACCAAAATAATAACCACCAGCAAACTGCACCAGCTGGGAGTAGAAGAGTTACTCTGCAGTGCCCAAAAGATCACAGGCATGGAAAGGACAATGAGGTCATATTCCTTACAGTAGAACGTGCTTGGGGGGAGGGGAGAAGTTAGAAAAGCAGCTACAGAAAATCTCAGCCAGCCAGAACAAATCAGAAATGCTCTTATGTGGCTGAACAAACACTTAGGCAAAAGCTGTTCCAGTACAGATGCTCCACAGAAACTTTAGTACTGGTTCCTCTCCCAGCCTCATGATGTTAGAAGGTTACACAGCCACAAGAATCATTTGAAAACTTCAGCGCTGCCTCAGTACTATTTGGGGTTTGGTTTTTTTTTTAGGAGTTATTCCTTGCACTAAGAACAGTTTCAAACTGCTTAGCACCTCCCCCTGGTTTGATAGAATTCAAGTCTCTGCAAAGTACATTCTGCAATCCTAAACCAAATGTCATCAGTTTTATATACTGTAATATCTCAGGTGGAAACAGAATACTACAGAAAACATAATACAGCTACTTATCAAAGTTAACCCAGCTCCTGAAGGCATTTCTCCGAAGGAGAAGAATTCTGGATTTGCCCTGTCTGGAGGCATAATGACTTGTACTTGTCATCGCAAAGGCAAACTATCTGCCATGTTCCACAGAGAGGTAATCTGAAAAATGACGTAAGGGCGTTAGAAGCAGTTTTGACTTTCTGTAACTGTATCAAATATACCTCATTTGGCTTAAGACTTTAAATTGATTCTGAAGCCTGACATTGATTTTTCTGAAATCTTTGCATTCCACACCAGTAGTCAACAGTATCTGCACAACTGTGGTTTTTACTCCTTGACTTTCTCAGGTCTCTAAACTCTGATGCTCAACAGTTCATAAAGATTTTCACCCACTTGCCATTAAGCCATTGTGACAATGAAAATGATCGATCTCACATCTCATTAAGATTGACATGAAGAAGTTTCAAATTGACTTAGGAGTTGGTAAAAATGAGTTCAGGCTAAAAAATGGCCAGAAGATCTCATTATTGTGGACTTGTTATTTACTCTCCTGTCAATGTATTTGAACCTTTGGGACAATCTGGAACTCTTACATCTTTGAACACGTTCCTCACCTCCTTCCCCCCAACATGAATTCACGATTGCTCCTTTGTGTTCCTACAGACACTGGAGCCGACACCTATGCTGTTACAAAGGTGACTGAGAATGTATCATGGGAAGACAGAAGCATTCTGTGTTCTTCAAGAGATTTTGTCTGAGTGCTACAAATGTCTGACAGCTTTTTATTTTCTGTGTGGCTTGAAGCCTCTTATCAGAGCAAACAGAGGCCTGCTCTTTTTTACAGGGGTTTAGAATTCCTTGATGGGTGCCAATACTGGCTATCACGCTTAGTATTTGTTTTCTGTGTGCACTGTAGTGCACCAGTATTTTGCCTAACTTTTGTGTAATTCAGTATTTACGTATTTTCCCCAGCATGCACTAAAATAGCACTTTTTCTTCCCAATCCCTGCCATTCTTGGTTAGAAATGTGTATGAAAATTATGATGTCAGGAGGATGTACTTACATGGCTTTCAGAGTGCATAATTTTAAAACAGTAAGAGCAAAAGCAGAGTACTGTGTTTTTTGGCCAGAAAAAAATTTCACTCCAAGGATCTTATTTCATATGCACAGCAGTCTCCTCAAAGAAATAATGCTGTTCTTGTTTATGGATGGGATGGATCCTTTCTGAACCCTGGCACAAATTTTAAGATTAACTGACATGAAGTGTAATTTAGCTTGAGTTTCCCTGATTAGGCATCTCCTGAACTGTGAGGCAAGACAATGAACTTCAGATGGAAATATGAAATCTAAATTACAGTTGCTAAACCTATGCATAGCAAAGAGATTCTAATATAATAAGATATAGTCAAATTACATACACAGCACCTTTAATTTAGGAGAAGGGGCTCATTAGCAATGGCAGAGATGTGGATAGATTATGAAGTTTCATGTTTCTTTATATACCTCAAACTTGATCACAAGCAATGCAAGATTGTACCTCCTTTTCTCTCCAAGTTGATATACAGAAAATCCTGAACAGCTTCTGAACTGTATAGGCATCTGTCCTGTAATTACAAGTTATCTCACATTCCATCTTCAATCTCCCAAAAATAACTCACTCATCACCTGAAGAGGAGACTAGGAACTGTGCTTGAAACCTGAACAGAGAAACACCCAATAATACAAGTTCCTTGGCATGTGGGCCTATAGCTATGAGAAAATGAGCAGCTTTTAATTTGCAATCTGGACTGGACAATTCACTTACAGGGAACATACGGATCAATGAGACAGATGCCAATACATCAACACACTGATACCAAACACATGACACAAAGCAGTCTGTTGAGTGCAACTACTTGCAAAACATCTTTTCATTAGGAAACTCTTACTCACTCTTATCCTGAGTCTAATTACTACCTGACGTATTTTTTCCCTGAAGTTCAGTTTACTTTCCCACCCACCTGCCCCAGCATGGCTGAGCTAGAACTCAAAGTGCCAAAAAACCCATGCCAGAACACAGCCCTGCTAGATTTTCCTTTATAAAAGGTCTCACTCAACTGACAGAACCTAAAGGAAAAGTTTCCTAGATATATTCCCTGTAAACTCCCCCCAAAAACTCAGATCAAGGCAAATCACATTTAACTGGACAGATGTTATCTTCCAGCACACCCTGATCGAGCTCATCAAACAACCCACCTCTCCCCCTTGTGAGCACACCATCTCTCTCTCCTGTACAAAGACTGAAGTTTAACTACATTCAGATGTACCTGTTTCATCTCAGGAGGTGCAGCTGACATTCTCAGCTCTCCCAAACCTCCTGTTGCTGTGCTGCACAGCAGGATTACTTCTACAGCCATCATTAGGACAGCACAGCTGAGAAAACTTCCCTTACTGTAATGAACTGGCCTATCCCCCCATCACATTTCTTCTTTGCAGGAGACATTAAATAGTGAATTACCTTGAAAAGTTATTAGTGCAGCTACATCAGGACACGATCATTCCACATTTGCTGCTTTATCAGCATGGCAGTGTCCAGCTGCAGCCTTCTGTTCTATAAAGGCAGTTCTAAAAATATGCCAATTTCTTTGCTAAGTACATCAAATGGTTAAGTGGGTACTGCAGAGAATGAGATCTGAAGATATTTTATCTATTAAAAATCTCAATTTATCAATACTGGTAAAGTGGTCCATATTATGCACATAGCAAAAAGTGAAGAAAAAGCATTACTGCCTATGAGATAGTACTGGAACACTGGCTGGTATTCAAACATATTTAAGCATAACCTTAGAAGGAGAAAAAATGGCAACACTCAAGTTAGATTTCCAAATCAGAATTCTGATTTCTTAGGTTCTTAGCGCCCCACCTCTAAAATGAGCAACTTCACTCTATTTAGTAACAACAATAAAGGGTTTAGAAAAGTATTCTGTTCATCTGTTGGAAGCTGCACTACAGAAATCACAATTTACATCTTTATTTTAAAATACAGGAAACAGAAGAGCAGTTCTCAGAATTCCCTCCATCTTACTGAGAAAGGCTGTAACTTGCCAAGCTTTCTTGCTTGAGTCATGCTTCCTTACCATGTTTCCCCACATAAATCTTGCTTTTTTGTTTTTTCAACAACAGTACAGGTTGTTTCCTGAACAGAGTGAAACATGCATTGGAAAACGTGCATAATCAAACATCAAATCAGAAGTGATTAAGCAGAACCAAAGCCCACAGTCAAGAAGAGGGAGGTGGGAGTCACCCTGTGCATTAGGATCTCTGATGAATGACCCTGACTGCAGGACAGAGAAAGCCACTCTGATTTTCAGAAGCAGAAGGACCTTGCCTTCTGTCCAGCTCAGTAGGAGCTGCAGACACCAACACATCTTCAACACTGAACAGAACAATAGTGCAGAGCACTGGAGATAAGGCAGACTGTTTACATCTGTGTGCTGGTGCCACTCTCTGAGGGTTCTCAGACTTTTTTGCAGGTAACTTGGCTTTTAAGTCTTGGACTTCTTTAATCTGGGCAGCTGAATGAGACAACTCCTGTCCCAAACCACTTTTCCTGCTTTAAAATAATTACAATTTTATTCTAAGATCAAGTTCTCACATTTTGAATCAACCTATGCCACACATGCTTTCAAGCTCTACCTTCAAGGGGCTTTATCCCAGGCATACTTTGAAGATACACCATTAATGAGCTTGGGGGTGCTTACCAGCCTTCATTCTTCTAGTGTGAGTAATAAAATTCAATCACTCATAGATGTCCTTCAACAGACGGTCATATTCTTGTGGCAGTGCTCCATGTTTAATCACAGGCACTTGGACAGATTCAAATACCTTCCATTTATATTCAGACAATGACATTTCACTGTTCTTCCACACAGGGCCAGCTCACACTGCATTATTATGTCCTGTTGCAGCAGGTTCACATGAGAAATGGAATAAACTAAATAAAAATCCCTAGTAAGAATGACAGCTGATTGATAAAGAACCAGTGTGTTCACATGGGCTGAATTAAACTCATTATCTAGTGCACTGAGGGGGAGAAAAGCACTTCTAAAATAGGCTAGATTTTTTTTCCAAAAGAATGTAAATAATTTATGAATTCAAGTTCTAATGGAAAGCAGGGGGAACTTGTACTGTAAATGGCTCTGGCTCTAGAAAACAGACGTGTTCATTGAACATACCCTCTAGGTAACCAGAAAATTATTCTTTAGACCTCCTTTTAACACCGTATTTTTAAGTTAAGAGATCATCTGATTAGCCCCAGGGAAGTCATGATTTCCAAGCAGGGCATTAATGCAGTTTTGCATTAAAGCAGATACATACAAACAAAGCAGGTCACAGCTTAAAAGAATAACTAGTACAATTACATTTGTAACTAAAGCATCTGTTAGGAGTGACACTTTCTAGGTGATTTTTTTGCAGCTGCAATAAACATATTCATTAACTTCCTTTTTGCAAAGCCTATTCATGGAAAGTCAGTGGTGTCATCTCCTCAGGTGTTTATTTAATCGAGCTGTTCTTACACTAGCAACTGAGCTCTTGAAATGTGCAAAATGGTAAAGCAAGGTGAACTTGTAAAACTTCAGAACCCCCCATAAACTTCTTCAGAACTTTTGACATTTCAGAACTTCTAAATGTTTTGAGTTTCAGCTGCAATCGTGTGTGGGACAAACACAGCTTAAAGAAGAGGGATAACAACACTGACCCACACCTGTTCCCTTACCAACATTAAGGGATACCACATATCCCCCTCCTCACTGTTACTTAAGCTTTCTATGTATCTCAGATCAAGCAAATAACTTCAGGTGCACTCTTACTTTGTTAGAGCCTGACACAGAAGATTCATCATTACAATGCTGGCAAACCTTATTGTGCTTCTCCACCACAAGATGAGAAGAAAATTAAAAACAAACTATAACTTGTTAGTATCTTTAAAATAACTAAAGCTAGAAACTCAAAATTCATCTTAACAGCTTAGGAAAGGCAAATTTCTAATCTCCTAAAATGCTGCAAGCACAGAAATGGTCAACTTTTAAATCCCAAGCAAATTTGGATTATTCCCTCTAATCCCCATATGAAAACCTATTTTGTTTTAATCATCATTAGGAAAGACATCTGAGAAATCTTATTCTTTAATCTCCACATAACTGAAATACTAAGATGACTGTATCAGCAATGACTTTGCTACACCTGCCAAAAATAATGAGTCTTCCCAGCTTTAAATATGCTGGCAGCAGGGAAGCTGTGGCCAATGTCACCACTATTATTGAATGTTTTGTTGTTTATCTGAATGCCAGCAAGAATTTTCCAGTAAGTAGAAGCTCATCAGAAAAACAAACCCAACAAAATCCAAAATACGTAACATCAGCACACACTGAAGTCTTGTCTCACACACACTTCAAATTTTAATCTCATTCTACTTAGCTGATCTTAGAAAACATACAGGACATTTTCATTCATCATCCCAGCTGAATCAACCATCTTCAACAGTCACCTTCTTAAGAAACCAATATTCACATCAGACAAAGTCTAAAAAAGCCAAACCCAACACCCACCTGTAAGATAAAAGGTAAAATACCTTTTCTTTATCACAATACATTTCTTTACCATGACACACTGCTAGCTCCTATCAACCAAGATGATTATCCAAGCTACCTAACGTTAAGGTACCCAAGGTATAGCAGGGTATTTCAGAAGAGTTACAGAGATAAAGCCTGGGAAAAGGTGGGAATAAATATTTGCAAGCATTCTTATGAATTTTGGTTTGGCTCAGCCATCTTTTTCAAAGCACAGAATATTATTTGCATAGTAAAGGCAAATTCCTCCCTGTAACCAAAAGTCAACAACTTGGGCAATAATGTCTGCTGAGGGCAAATATTTTTTGTCTCAGGTGAAAGCAAATGTAATTTAAAATGTAATGTAATTTAAAAACATTGGAGCATCCAGTCACTGAAAAGCCATGAATAATGTCACATGGCATATCACATAGCTTGAACTGATCTTCCCAAACACAGAGTAACAGATATAAATCATGCAGAAGCAAATACAATATTTACCTAAACTGTCAAGAAAATTTTGAATAAAATGTAAGGTAAAAAAACCCTCTCTACAAAGAGATGATAAAGAGCTGGAAACTCACAATGTAAAAAGAAGTTTACTTATGCAGAGGGCAAGGCTAAATACACACCAGGCAAACACAGGGCATTACTGTTAAGATTTTCAAGATCTTAACAAGGCTTTAAATTCAGTTTAATTCTTTAAGATAAACACACCTTAGTGCAATAAACAGCCTGGCAAGTTGAAACAGAAACAGGAGAGCCACAACTCAGAACTAATATTCTGTAACACAAGAAGCCTGAACTACGTTGTTCAAGTGAAAGATGCATTTTACACTTGGGTTTTTTGGTGGGTACCAAAAAACCCAAGTAAGCCCCAAACAAATGTACTGCCTATGTTGGAAGTTTTATACGACTCTCACCATCCATGGTGTTCCCCCAGTTTTATTACCCCCAGCAAGTGCTTTAACCTGGAAGAGGTTGTACAGAACCTTCCCAAAGGGCAAGTGTGGATTTCTACAGGCAGAGCCTTTCCACATTTGCGCTTGGTTGGGATCACCTGCAGAAAGACTAGACTACTGGGGAGACACACCACCCCTGCATCAAACCAATGGAGGGAAAACCAGCTAGGGAAAACTACTGCTGAAACTGAAGGAGGATTCAGAATACTATAAAAGCATATACACAGAATATGGAGAAACAAACCAAAACAGGCTAGCTACACACTTAGTGTGGGTATTTTATACCCATTTCCTTGCATGATTTGCTCAGATAAATCAAAGACAGCTTTGACAGAAATACTTCTTTAAAGTTTGAAAATAAAGAAAATAAATATATTTGTTCTGAGCATTTCAGAGCATTTTGCAGAGGAAAGTCTTGCTGGAGTGAAGGTCAAATTGTAGTTACGACAATATCCTAAAACAAGAAAAATTTAAAGGCCTATGAACTCAATGATCTCAAGGGTCTTTTCCAACCTAATGATTCTGTGAAAGCATGCAGAAGCTATATCAACACATTTTTTGTATTTCAGAAGAATTTTCACAAAATAAATACTACTGTTGCTCAGAAATGAAGAATGGATGTCATAATTCACACAAAGAAACTTAATCAAGTGTATTTTCTAGCTCTTCATACATGGTGAGAAGCAAGAACTTCCATGCCCCTGAAGGTAAGCACTATTATTCAATATAGGAGTAACTGCCAGAATTTGCTCTTATTAATGTTTATTTTTCTCTATCCATGGGATCTCTGCTTGGCAAACGCAGACACAGCATCTACTATCATCACCCCCATCAGTGAAGAAACAGAGACCTAAGATAGTTATTTCTCTTACGTGTGCATCATAAGCCCATGGCAGCCCCTAAAATAAAGCTCACCAGCTTGGACCTTGCAGTGCACAGCAAGGGCAGTGGCAATGCTGGACTCAGGACTTCCCTGAACTCCTTCAACAGTGGCAAGTCTCACTGGAGTCACCCACGGCACTGCACTGAGTGCCATGCTGCTGTGATCAGCTCCCTAGTTATGCTCATGGTCCACTGGGTGAGCATCCTTCACCATCAGACACAGCACTTCTGCATCATTCCAGATAGGAAAGGAATACATTTAATTGGTCAACAAACCAGAAGTCTTTTTAGATTTTAACTTGGCAATTCCCTGGGGGTATCTCACTGAGTGAGAGAGAATAAGAAGACACTTCTGGAAGGCGCTGGGTGCTTCAGCCAGTTCCTCTCTCCTCACTTCCGCCTGAGTCACTCTCTGATCCCCCAGGTTTCTCCACAGCTGGGTGTCAGATTGTTTTGGCTGGGAGTTGTACTCGCACAGTTGGTACCACCTGCTGTAAATTCTTCAGTCCTTGTTATCTCTGCAGCAACTCTTGGCCTTTCAAAAGCAAATTCAGTGAAGAAAGAGGAAGGGACAGTTTGTGCTTGATGTTTAAACTGCAAATTTGTTTTCCAGAAACTCTTCACGTTGATAGTTTTGATTTTATTTTAGAATCTCACAGCATGACACAGTGAACTATCAACTTCTACTGCTGCTATCGCCTAAAGAAGGCCAAACTCTACACTGTTAAGTGTGATGATCAGTGGTATACACTCAGTATGCCAAAGACCACAATGCAGGTGACAGAGCTACTCTGAAGTTGTGTAAATAAGAGAGTAACAGTTCATTCTATGTCTTTATGTAGATAAAACCCAAGCTACTAGGCACAAGCGGACTCTAGCATTCCTCTGTTTATCCCACAACTCACAACAGTCAGCATTTTTATAAACACATACTTTTGGCTGAGGATGCCAACAGTCAAGAAAAGGGGAGGTAATAGAGACAGTAGTTGTAGTGATTACAGAAACAGCTGAATTTATATTCTTGTATTTAAACAAGACTTACTTAAACCCACTGTAGTTGCAAGACCTGCACATTCCACAGGAATCAACTGATTCAGCATCAGCAAGTGCATTCAATTTGCTGCAGTCAGGAGATATGGGTATGGACCCAAACTGGTCTGAGGGATGCTGATATACATTACAGTTAAATTGTGAATTTGAGCCAAGAGCCAAATTTCACAAGCCAAACCCACTGCTAATCCAAAAATAGGTCTGAACAGGTGAAATGTAAAGAAAGTTCTACACTCACTTTGCTGTACAGGTAATCTGACATTTGTATTGCTGTGTGGACTTTTTACAGGGTAGCCACTGAACAAAGAGAAGGCTGATGATGTTTTGGGTATCTTAAACCTGAAAGGAAAAAAAAACACCCAGTTTTGTGCTACTACGAGAAAAATAACCATTTGTTTTCTGCCTGCCTTTTCCCTTATGCTCCACCCTGCCTGCGTCATCCAAAGCACTGAGATGTGGAGTAGGGGCGAGGAAAGTATTTTTAGGTTACATATATTTTACCCTTCCTCTCTGGGAAGTAAACAACAGAAGTTCCTATTTGTTCTCAGTTATGAGTAAGGCTTCGTAATAAAAGAACCTGGCATTTAATAGACACTATCTAATCTCCCTAAAAGAAACAGAAAGATATAATTCCACAGAACCTTATGAATGGCAAACAGGTAGGATGGAGAAAAGCAAATTCTTCATGGTTTTTTTTAGGGAATTATGTATGCAAAGATCAGAAAGTAGCAGTGGTCATATCTCCCTACAGTATACATAGTGCACGGTTAATGCGTACTTTAATATTCATGCATTGACTTCTCAGAGAAAACATGCATCATACGGTTTAAGACAGCCATGTGTTACTAAGATAATTTTTTAAATTTCTGCACTTTAAATTATAAATCTTTGAAACTTTTCCTTGTTCTCTGCAAAATGAGCATCTTTCTACTTCTCATCTCTCAGTTTTAATATGTATTTAGGGATGCCTCAAGTCAAAATCTTTCTCTGCCTAAATAGGTGGGGTCTTTAAAACTTCTTAAGGAATTTAATAGGTCTGGAAACTGTTAATATGTTACTAAATCCCCCTATAAACCCTCGCAAATTTGCAGACTGCCCATTCTCACAGGGATACATGGCCTAATTACAAATCCATTAAACACTCTGAGTTCAAGGGTCAGCTTTATCCTTGAAATTATTTGATCCACCTTGCACTAATAGCTTCAGTGAAACAAAGAAGAGTGAAAAAGGACAAAACCAATAATAAAATCAAGTGAGAACAGGGTCAGAGAGCAGGCAAACTAAAAACATGAGAAAAGTAAATGGCAATTGAAAAAGACTAAGCAGTCAAGGGAAAGAACACTGAGGTAAAGAAGATACTTAGCTATTGGGGGCAAAAGAATATTGCTTGCTTTCTATCAGCTGTATCTTAGCCAAGTGCAAATAAACTAAGAGATGACTAAGATGTTGATGCCTTGCCACCTCTCCAGGTAACAAAGGTATGTGACCAGCTCTGTCTCTGCTGTTCAGCAGGGGCCACAGCCAGTTGCTCCAAGTAGTTACCACTGCAGAACTGCACCTGGCAGAGGTGTGAGGATGCCTTTAAAGCCGAATGTGGAGCAGGTATTTGCTTCTATTATACATGCTTAATTTTATGTATGTTCAAATATCTGCAACTGTACTTTATGTAACTCGATACCACACACAAGCACCTAACTAAATAGCCTGGTTTCTCAGGGCAGAAAGATGTCCCAGGTCTTGAACTCACTGCTAAAGTTACTAGAAGCTTTGCCACAGGCTCGAGCGAAGGCAGACCCACTCCTCGCTGAAGCAATCAATAAAGATTTATTTTCCTATTTTCAGATTCACACATACAGAAGCTTTGCCCTTTTGTATTTTAAGGTAGAAAAACTAATGTAAACCATTAGGAAAACCAATTTTTTTTCCTCTCAGAAATCTACCATTTAATGTGACTTAAGTTTGGAACAGGACAACTCTCACTGTGTTCTGACAGTCCAGAGTCAGGGGTACATTTTCTCCCCATTCCCTATACAGTGCTCACATTATGCAAGTCCTGTACTTGGTCACTCACAACTACGAAGACCAAAAAGAGACATTTCAGTCATGAACTTTGTTCAAATTATCTCATTGTCCAGGGACATGGAGCCAGCTAATCTGTGACATTGAAACAGAACTTATTTTTCTTGCAGACTATTTGCTTATGTCATTTGGATAGTAAAAAGAAACTCTGATCTAGTGTGTAAGCAGCAAGAGTGAACAGAAAAATCTTGACTATTCACTTGCCAATTTGCAACTTTGCCAGGCAAGGTGGTATTACTCACTGTTTTTTTTTAAGTTCTGGCTGACTGTTTCCAGTGACCTAGACATTACTTAGGAATATTTCTAATCTGTCATCCTAAATTTAGACCTTTCTTTCCTCTCATTTTAAATACCTTCCAGCCTTAATAATCTTCTTGATTGTAACTGTATCCAACACTCCCAGCAAACATGGCCTTTAGTGTTTAGCATGTTTATTAGGCTTGCAGTACATCAATAGCTTGCTGTTTTAACAGAATATGACAATGAAAAGAATCACACCCTTTGGCATGGCATAACCTGATCAGGGGCTGTACCAGCCTTGACATTTTTCCAAGCTACTGAGAAAACACATACTTTAGGATCTGTTCTTCAAAGAGCTTGTACTCTCCTGATAAAGGCCCATCATCTATCAACAATCTACTATGGTCAGCACACAATACAGACGTGGAGTATTTCAGCAGAATGCTATTTTGTACATAACTCCCACACAGCACTGCTATGCCCTGTTATTTGTATTTAGTTAATTAAGAATTCATTTGGTATTCTGAACAATAATTCAACGTGTTGTTGGAGAGGATGCTTAAATTTGTGCACGTGAGGTAAAGATGTTGATATTTTGTATATAAATACAAAAAGTTTACTCACTTTTGTCCACTGAAATCCTATTTTTTCTCTGGCTTCTTTGCTGTATTAAATTTTCACACTAAGATATCAGGAGGAGATGCCACATCTTTGGCTAAATGTTGATAATGGTAATTATGAGCCTCTAGAGAAAGCAACAAGGTCTGTGTTTTTTCAAAGGTTATCATGAATCATGTTTTCTGCTCTATGAACTCTGCCACAGCTGTGAACACTACTGAAATATTTGGTATCCAGACTCATCCAGGTAACTGTAACACTAGAAGAAAAGTGGACCTTGAAGAGGCAACTCATATGAGAGCTCTTCAGAGTGCAAGTTGGCACACTCCATTCTGAAAGAGCGTTTACCCCGCATGGTACAGCAGTCATCTGCTTCTCAGGCATGCTATATCCCAAGCATCCATACTGGAAGAGCTTATGTAAGTCTTCACACAGTATCACTCTAAACTTCTAACAGTGAATGCAAGACTAATTAGTCCCTAGTAACTTCAGAGTATTCTCAGAAACTGTTCTGTTACTATGGAATGAATTACTTCACCTTTCTCAAGTACCACAGGTAAGTCTTTTTCACCCATCAGCACATTTAGCTACAGCTTTGTAACTTGGTTCTGAAACAACATTTTCAGCCAGTGAGGAGCCAATACTCAGGTAGGTAGTTCTGAAACCAAATTTATCCCAAAGGGACATTATGGCAGGTACATTCCTTTGTGGAGCACTATCACCGCTTGGAAAGACAAGTCTGGACAGCAATACTTCCACAGCTTTCATGAAAGTCATGCCACCTTCCTGGGAATATTTTCCCTAGAACCTGTGCCATCAGGAGGCTCTTCCAGATCTGGCTAGGTGACAAGGCATTTGACAAGTCAGGCAATAGTACACTGCTGCTTGACTTTTGCCATCTCTTTCTCTATCTCATTCCTACATCTCTGGGTGCTCTTTAATGGAACGGTTCATTCTCTGAAAATCTTTTTTCCACAGAAGTTCAGCAAAGCCCGACTTTTCCTCTACACTTGATTAATACTACCATACTCTCCAGAAAACATCTAGCTTCTGAATTACTAATACCAGGAATTGAAATGTACAATGACTTATTGTTACTGTTACCACATGACACCTATTGCACTCTTGCTCACATCACACAGAAGTCAGGAACACAAAATAGATGGGACAAGCACTCTTAATGGACAGAGCCAATTTTACCCCTTCAATTAGTGTTTATATCAGCTTATGTGGCTCTGGGGACTATGCGACACACCCAGTTTGAACCTTGCAGGAATGTGAAGTAACTATTTGCACAAATCTTCTCAAAATCAAGTACCCTTTGTGACCAGCAGGACAGGCCTTTTCATGAACTCCATGGCTTCCAGTCTGAAGTGCTTTGCAGAACTGAGTAGGGCTGGTCAAGTAACACTTCCTGGATGGTTGTGTCATCTGTAAACTATCAAATGGATCAAAAACCCCTTTATTTCTTGGTAACTATTATCCCATGCAGGCACACCAGGCACTGCAGTCCAGCTTCAAACAGTGCTGCAGCCCAATGCATTCTTAGCCCCAACCTCTTCATTTAGTAGGATCTGACCACTACTGTTGGAGAATTCCAGAGCAACCAGATGCTTTACAAGTTCCTAGTTCTAAACATTCTCCATAATCATGGTCCCCACGTACCTCCCAGCCCACGGTCCACTCATAGGACAGAAACTACTACTGACTGGCATTTCCTGTGAAAAAGTCACCACAGAACATATCCTGCTTTGTCATCTGATCAGCACCACGTAGGCATATCGCTCTACTTCCTAACCACAAAGTGCTTTGGCAACACCATGCTCTGCAAGAAAAGCAAATAGGGACTTTACCAGCCCTAAGGCCTAATAATAGTAATAAAGACAATAATGCTAACAAGACACAAGGAAAGCCTGGTCCTTCAAGAGGACATAAGCATCTAACTTCTCAAAAAGAGGAATACATACACTGAAATGAGAACCACATCTCCAGGAAGAGGTACTGATGTGTCGGCCTGGCAAGACCTTGCCAAGGGCAGCAAGGGCAGGGTGACCCCAAGGCACAGCACCACAGCCCCACCCCAGGGCGTCTGCCATGCTCCTGAGGCATGGCCGCAGGCGCCTGCCCCCTCACCAGGCCACGCAGGACACTCCGAGCAGCAGGCACAGGGCCCCGCAGGGGACACAGCGATTACCGTGTTCGCCGCAGGCGCACACCGCCTCCCGCCGCCGTCGCCTCAGCCGCGCGCCCCCGGGCGGTCCCGCCCTCACGCGCCTTCCAGAAGGTTCCGCTCCGGGCGGGCTCAGGGTACCGCGGGGGGCGGTGTTTCCTCCTCACCGCGCCGCTGAGCGGCAGCCGCCTGTTCGTGCCGGGCGACGGACGTGCAGTGTGGTACCTACAAGGCCGCGCCGCTAGCTGTCCCGTATGAGAACCGCACCCTGAGGCGGCGCGCAGCGGGTGAGTGCGGGCCGAAGGCCGCCGGAGGCGAGGCTGTGGGGAGCGCGGCCCTGCTCCGCGTCAGGACCTGGGGACGTGGTGTGGCGCCGGCTTCTTAGGCTCTCTGTGCCCGGGGTAGTTCCTGTGCAAGGTGCTGCCTGAGTAAAGGCCTCTCAGTGCTTCTGCTCAACCTTACTTCAAACGCTGTGGTTTCAGAGCCAAACAAGAGAGTGTAGCTGAGCTTTGTCTAGTCATTTGCACTGTGTGGGATGCCTTGTCGCTCATTCATCCAAACTCCTTCACCTTTTGCTTCTGTGTTGACATTATTACCGGCTTGTATGCTGCCTGTGTGTGTGGCGTGCAGTTTTAACCCTTTCTTCCAGTCTCCACCACCCCCCATTTTCTGTAATGCTTACACCTATGGCTGCAGAGATACCCCGGACCCCAAGAGCCTTTAGCCTCTGTTAACTGAGGCATTGCATGTGGCTTTTAGGCAAGCTCAAAAACAGGCAAAGAAAAAAACACACCCCAGATTTTCAGCCAAGCGTTTTATCAGGCTTGCAAACACCTGCAAATCAGTTACACTATGAAGCCTGTCGACTAACAGAGACAAAGCTTTGTAATACAATACAATTAGACCTGAATAATTTAGGCAGTGAAGCAAGAATTTTGAGACCCAGGCTGTTTACTTCCCTGAATGAGAAATTACCCAAATTTGGATTCATTATAAACCAGAAAAAAACCAAAAAAAACCAAACAGTAAATGAGTAAACAGTGTGTTAGCATTTACCATCTAAATTCTCTTACAGGCCAACTGCACTGAGCATACAGGGGGCCAAGGAGGGAAGGTGGGAGATTTCCCATCTTCTTCTTCTGCCTGTGGCATAGGATTTGACAGGGAGAAGAGATCAACAGGATTAAGATGGGTGGTCAAAACCACACAGGCAGCATTAATGTTGGCAGCTGTTTGTTTCTTGAACATAGATGTTGTTACTTTGGGAAAAAGAGCTTTCCCAAAAGGAAATAGGCAAGTATCATCAGTGCTGTTTCACAGTAATGTAAATGAGTCCTATTTTCCTAAATGTCATGAGGAAGTCATACTGAGAATAAGGTCTTACTGTTGTCCGTTTGACCCAACTGGAGAAAACAACATTGAATGGGTTATTAGCTTTTCTTGCCTTGATGAAGAATTCTAGTTGAGCTATTGTGACACAGTTTATTTTTCTGAAGGCTGGACAGTGCATTCGTTTTGTATGTTGTTCTGAACTACCTGCAGCAGTTTTTGGAGAACACACTTCCCTAGCCATTGATTTTTAAGAGATAGTACTCCTAGCTCTTCTGAAATTAGTACTGAGCAGAAAGATTTATTTTTCAAGGATACTGATTTAATGCCAGTGAGCTTCTGATTTCCTAAATTGTGTGCAGAGTTTTGTTGGGTTCTGTAAATTTACCATGTATTTGTTTGCACCGGTAGCTGCCCATCAGAAGTGCCAGATCCTGCTAAACTTACCCTGAATCTGCAGACCCTTATTTGTGTTTTTTCACTGAAAGCAGATAGACTGCTTGAGCAAAAGACAACTCAGGAAGGTCATAAGGACAAACTACTTAATCTCTAAATGTGAGGGGTTTGTTACTATTTTTTTTTAATTCTGTGGAGACCTTTCTGGTGTTGGTTTGCCTTTTTGTCTCTTATCTCAGCTTTGTCATATTACAGTAGTAGAAAGATGGAGGTGATTAAGAGGAAAAAAAATACTTAACCTTTGACAGGACTTAACATAAACTGTAATCTGTTCTTTGGATATGCACCTTATCAATGAGTAGGGCGTTCCCATTAACAGGATCAAGCTATAGGTCTCTTATTACCCTAAAGTAATATGGCATAAAGATGACAAAATACTGATCTCATCTAGGAATTAGTAGAAGTTGTTCGTATGCAGGGCTTGAAGGTCAGGGGAAGAAAGAACTTTAAAACCTCTGTTCAGGTGGGGTGGGTGGCAGGACAGCAGTGTGCCCCATCACCCCCTCCTGTGGGCTGAGGAAACATCCCACACTGGCAAAGAACCTTATGTGGATAACAAGCCTTTGTTTTTTTCTCAGGCAGGATATTACAGTATTGACTTGACGAGAGTTTTCCCCGAGTCAGGCCTGAACAGGGACATTAGCATTTGACTCGTACATCATACCTCTCTTAGCCTGTGCATGGATAGATGTGTAATCCCTGTTTCCAAGCACAAGTTTCTGCAAGAGTGGAAACTCTCACACTGCCAGGCATGTCAGTCTGCTTTGGACTAGTTTGAGATTTCCAATTTTCTCCCTTTTCTCTCTCTCTGGTGAATTAGACAGTTACACTCCTTTGGTTCACCTAAAATTTTTGAAAAGTCCTTTTTTTGCCATTTTAGTTCAATCTGTTCAGCTGTATTGCCCTGTACTTGTAGTTAAGGCTGTGCAATAGGCATCTCATTACAAAATCATATGTGTTTTTATCAACAACTCTATTCCTATGTTTCTGGGTGAGATTTTTCTATTGTTTGCCTTGGGCTGGCTTTAAGGCAGCAGGTAATGCCAGGACTGACCTGCAGGAGCAGACGGCTTCTTCTGGTAAAGGGAATGGAACTCTGCAAGAATTAATGCAGGAGAGGTTGAAAGTGAGGTATTTACATTAATTTGATTCTACAAATGATATAATCAGCATTTTTCCCACTGCTGCCTCTAAGAAATGCAGTATTTTTGTTCTTTAGACTTTTCATGTTTCTCCTGCCTAGTTTTAGTACTCTATTACCTTCTCAGTGACTAAAACCTTGCTTGTTCTTGTTCCTTCAGATGTTCATTTTACAAAAGTGCTTCACTTTTCCAGCTAATGCTCAGTTAACACCTCATGAGCCTCCCCTCTTCTTTTCCTCTGCTCTGCAGATCTTGTCTGCTGTGCAGTTCCATGAAGAAGTCGCTGTTCAGTTTCCACCTTTCTTAGGGAGGAGGAAGGTTGCCCCTCTCTAGCAGCAGACATTTTAGCATGTGTAGCTGGCAATAAAAGGTTTCAGAGATTTCAGCTGCCATTTCTGCCTCTGAGGTAATGAAGGTGCTTTTTGAATGCAGCAGGAGTGAGTGTGGTATCTGGTTTGTGCAAGAGGAATGACAGCGATTCGCATCCCTGCTTCTGATGTTTGTAGATGTATTAGTAGAAATGAAACTTAATAAAAATGAAACTTAGTAAGAATGAAACAGATATCTTTGGCTATTTGGTTGGCTGGGAAATCTTATGACACAGCTCTGAGCTGCCCCTCCGTGCAAGAAGTCACAGATGTCTCCTTCCTGAGAAGAAATCGCTCAGTGACTGTAAGATCCTGCAGAGGGTATGTGACTGCGTTAATTTGACAAAGGCAACGAGTCTGCATGGAAACGGGCACCAAGCGTTGCAGGCATGCAGCCACTAACCTTCCCTGTGCATCATCTCTTTCCTTCTCTTGAACTGACTCGAAAGAAATGAAAAGCCGGAGGGGGAAGGAAGGAAGGTGCAGGCTGCTTTCGCTCCCCAGCTCAGCTGTCGCTTTCATACGACCTCAGTGCCTTCCAGCCTCTTCCAAGACAGGCAGAGGTGGCCTCCGAGCCGGCGGTCCCGAGTCGGGAATGGGGCAGCTCTATCGGACATAGCGCTCATCTGCACCGCCTGTCTCCCGGCGGCAGCTCCTTCCCTCTCCGCCACCTAATCGCTCGGGGAAGCTTTGCGAGGTGCAGAGCGTGGTTTGCCTCTCTCGGGGCGGGGGGGCTTGTTTGTTTGTTTCCTGCCCCATCACATTTTTATGATCGCAAAGAGGAAGAAGCCTTCAGGTCACCCGGAGAACTGCTCGTCCGGCAGCCCGCAAACAAGAGCTCCTTTGATTGCCAGCAGCTTCGCTCTGCGGCTGCAGCGGCGAGGAGCAAGGAGCGCCCGGGCTTTGATGTCCCGGCGATGCCGGCCCCCCGCGCCCCTGCCGCTGCCCGCGGGCGGGCCGGGCGCTGAGTCCCGCCGGCGGCCGCCCGGCGCCCCGCCAGCCTAGCCTGCGCGCCGCCTTCCCCCGGGACCCGCGGGCGCTGCCCCGCCGGCTCGGGGCGCCCCGCGCCGCCTCCGCCCGGCGCCGGTCGGGGATGTGTGTGGCGGCCGCGGGGCCGGACCCCTCCGAGCGCCAGCTGGTGAGTACGGGGGCCGGGGCCGGCGGGAGCGGGGCGGGCACGGCGGCGGGACGAGCGGACGGGTCCCCGCGCGGCTTCCCCGCCCTGACCGTCCCGCGGGGATTTCTGACCGTCCCTAAGTTACGAGCCTCCCCAGCGGAGCGTGCTCCGGGCACCGGGAACTTGGGGCTCGGGTCAGCGAGCCGTCGGGGCGGACTGCGGGACGGGAAGCGCTCGGACCTGGGCTGCGGGTCGCGCCTCTTCGAGCCCGCGGTACGCCCGGGTAGCACGCACCGGCGCGGCGGGGCTGAGCCGCCCGGCGCTCTGCAGCTGCGGCGGGAGCCGAGCGCCCTCCCCGCGGGGCCCTACCGGGCGCAGCCCGCGGCGGCCCCGGCCCGGCGGCCCCTCCCCGCCCAGGGTGGCCCCGGCCCGCGGCGCCACCCCGCGGAGCGGAGCCTGCGCTCGGGTCGTCTCCGGGCGGGCCGGGCTCAGCGCCGACCCTGCAGCGTGCTCGGTCCGGCAGCAGAGGTGCCAGCCCGCTGTCGTCCCGTCTCTTGCCGTTACCCTGCCAGGGGGTAGCTCATCTGCACAGTACATACTGCCGCGGTTATTAAACATCAAAATCCTTTTGATGTGCTACATCCTCTATAGACACTACACTGAGAAGCTAGTAAGCCACAAGTCGATTTCTAACATACACATCTCAAAAAGAACAACTGATGCATTAACTGCCTATACCACCTAGTCCAGGATTAGTCAAAGTAATTTCAGCTGGCTATTCTATCTAAGATTTCAGAGGCAGAGGGGATCACAGAAGTACCAAGAGAAATGTAAGAAAACCTTAATACCTAGGCTTATACCTGCTTAAATTATACTTTCGATGTGCTTAGAGTTAGTACATAAAGAAGCTTTCACCTGGTGTCTGTTAATGCAGACGGGATAAGTTCTCTAAATAACTAGAAGTAAAAATTAGTCGGTGGGATGCCTTTAAACATGAGGAACACTCCGGCAGGAACAGAAAGATTAGCTCACTTGGAAAAACTTAGCTGACTGTAAGGAACATATTTGCACATGAAAGGTACAGTGTTTCTTGCTGTTCAAACAAACTGTGTTTTCAGTGCTCTAGACACCTCAGAATAGGAAGATAAGCATCATTTCTTAAATCAGGCTCCAAGTATTAGAGGATTCTGGAGGCTAGTCATTGTTTAGTCAATATAAATAACAACTTTTGCTGCTTATTAGGACTAGAAGTGAGAGTGGTGTAACGGTTAATTTGCTTATTATTATTTATGAATTTATAGCTCAGTTAATGAAGGGCAAATTTCTCTGCATAGCTCACTGTTTCACATGGGTGGGATTTCAGTCCTGTGTCTCGGAAACCACTTTCTGATTTGACCAAAAACCTACTCTTCAGAGAGAAATAGTAGCTCATGAGGAACATGAAAGCAGTTGTAACAGTCCCTGTAGGTTTAGAAAGGCAGGCTGGGCAGACCTTGCAGGATTCCAGCCTCCTGAGCTACAGAAGACCTGTGAATCTGGCACTGCCAGTCACTGCATGTATCTGAATATCCAGGGAATACTGACAAAATGTTCAGTATCCAGGGAACACTGAAATAAAATGTCTTCTCATTCACTGAGAGAAACAGTGTTGGTGAGATAGTGTCCAAGGATCCACTCAGAGAGACAGGTATTGTATAAACACATGGAACACAAATCAATCTCTGTTGACCTAAGTCCATAATACTAAGTTGACATTATTTTATTAATAAACATACACACTTTAATGACATATTTCTGCAGAGGAGGAGCTAGTGTTCTAGGTGAGGTCAAAACCAAAGAGAGGAAGAGATGATTGGAAACTAAGGAACAGGAATCAGAAGGTCCAGAGGAAAAGTAAAGACCAGTTATCTGAAAGATTGTACCAGCTTGAGGAGACAAAGATGACTACAAGCCTGGCACACAGTTAAACAGTTCACGTCTCAGACATGAATGGATGCAGAGATGGAGAAGGGTTCCCTCGCTGCTCTTACACTGACTTACAGAGGGTGGGGAAAAAAGGGTGTCATGAATATATGAGGACTTGACCTGCACCACTGGTCAACCTTGCAAGGGGTCTGGTGAATGTAGGTGTTTCCATGATTCATCCCAGTGGAACTCTTGTGTTCTTCCGCACTGAGTGGAAAGGGTCTGCGCTCTGTCTGTGGATGTTAAGATCCCCAGGCAATGCTGTGAATAGAAACTCTTGCGTTTCATTGTGAAATACCGAGAAATACGCTGCTGTGTGGATAGCAGTTTGAGTCTCTTGCCAGCAGAGGAATGCCTGGCCCTAAGTAAGTGGGAGCAGATGAAGACAGAGCAAAGTGGTACTGCAAAAGGCACCAGAAATGCAATTTTAAATCTGGTATTGCATATACATTCCATGGACAAGCATGAGTCCCTTCACACTCCCTCCAGTTTTGCATCTGTATGTGTTGCAGTTACTCCTGATTTGCAGTGTTCTAACCTCAAAAGAGAGGTCACACTGCCTTAAAAATGACTGTGAAGATTCACTGTCTTCAGTGTGAATTTGACAGGCCTCCAGCAGAGCCTGATTTTTTCCCCCTATTTTTAGAGACAGCTGTAAAGCTTACATAATATTTTAATAAATGACAGCAAAGCACAATGGCATATTTTGACCTTTGGCATTAGATAAGGTGTTGGCAGATTAAGTTAATTTTTATTCAAGCAGGGAGACTTGCCTTTTGCTTGCCTGTGAACTCCTGTACCATCATAGAAGATTAAACCCCACGGGTACGTTTTAAAAATAGGTTTGGGTTTGTTTGCCTTTTTTTATTTGGTGGCCTCTTGGTGTGAAGGAAAAACTACTCTTCTGTTCTCCCTAAATGACAGGCAGCGCATGGTATGTGTGTGTGTGTGTGTGTGTGTGTGTGTGTGTGTACGTGCATATGTGTGACAGGAGAGAATTTAAATTTCATGACTGACACCGAGTAGTGTTGGAAATAATTTACCTAGAAAACGTCTTTGTTAGTGTGCAGTTGAGGAACCTGTTTTAAGACCTATGACTCTATGTTAAGTCCTCCAGTGAATTTTTGCTTTTCCTTTTCAGACACTGGGTTATGGGCAAGTCAGAAAGCCAGATGGACATAACTGAAATGAATACTCCAAAGCCAAAGAAGAAACTGCGATGGAGTGGCCTGGAAATCGGGCTGGCTGTTCTAGTGATCCTGCTAACGATTGTGGCAGTTACCATGATAGTGCTGTATGCAACACATGACGGTGAGTACGTGTAAAATGTCTTTGAATATACAAATACTTAGGAATATATGTATGTTTTAAGAAATTAAGAAATTATTAATATATAGTAAAAAAACCAAACCAAGAAGCTGCATGTGTTAAAATGTTGTATTAGAAAAGACTTGTGTCGTGTACATATCTGCGCTACGTAAACTATTAAGAAAATAACAAGGTCAGCTCAGAATTATTTACTTGATAATAGAAAATTGTACCTTACCCAGTGTCTAAAATGAGATTAGTAGTAGCTGCTCTATCATAACCATATTTCATACGTATAACTATATTCAGTTATTTAAATGTAAAGCTGCATCCACACTTCTTATAGCTGGACACAGACACAAAACTCTTTGACCCAGCAGAGACTCTATAAATCCATTTGTTCACTCAGAGTTGTGGTAAACCACTCCTTGTTTTGATTTAGAACTACTTTGCTTTGCAATTAATGCTTCAGTAAGTAGAAAAGTTTATAAAATGCCACACTGCTGAAGAAAACCAGGATGCAGTGCTTCCTCCATAACCCTGTATACACATGAGAATTCCTCTTACAGGCTGTTGCAGTGAAGACTCTCAGTGTAGTCATGCTAAGAGGTTTTGTGATTCTGCAACCATACCAGAATACTTGTGTCGTGGTTTCACCCCAGCTGTGGGCTGAGATCCACGCAGTTGCCTGCTCCTTAAAGTAAAAGAGCAGGGGAAAAGGGAAAAAGGGAAAGGGAAAACAAGGGAAGGGAAAAGGA
The DNA here is from genome assembly GCA_027925045.1 of Hypotaenidia okinawae. Lineage (NCBI taxonomy): Eukaryota > Metazoa > Chordata > Aves > Gruiformes > Rallidae > Hypotaenidia > Hypotaenidia okinawae. The sequence continues at coordinate 27,570,050 of BSDF01000010.1, read as the reverse complement.
AGGGGCAAATAACTCCAAAACCAAGAAACTAAGAGGCCCGTGGGTTGGGATAAGGATAGTTTACTAAGATAACAGAAAGATAAAAAAATACAACAATGCTAACAGGACTTTAGAGCAAAAGAATATGAAACTATTGATACACAATGCAGTTTCTCACCGAACCACACAACTCAGGCCGTACCACCCAGAGCTGTCCCGGAACCCGACCGTCCCCCCAAGGAGCACGCGTCCCGAGAGGAAGCACGCGTCCCGAAACCGCCCCTCTTCTTCTTCCCAACAGTCCCCCCGTTTTCCTAGGCAGGACGTAATTGGTATGGAATACTCTCTTTGGCCCATCTGGGTCACCTGTCCTGGCTTCGCCCCTCCTTTCTCAAGAATAGAGAAATAGAAGAAGCTAAGAAAGTCCTTGACTGTCTGACTGCAACTAAGAACATCAGGGTGTTCTCAGCACTGCTTTCATTTTAACTCCCAAACACAGCATTCCATCAGCTGCTACAAATGAAATTGACTCTATCCTGACTGAAACCAGGACATCTTGAAAATAATTCCATTCAGGGGTAAATACTCCGATAATTTTTGGAAAAGAAAATACAGGGAAGCTAAAATTTCCATTTGAGGTCAAGCTAGAATGTTTCCTTGATCGGAAATTAAATGCTCTGTTTCATTTAACAGTACTTAACAATTTTGTTTAAACTTTTTATAGTCTAGTTCAATTATGGAATGGAAAAATGCCTTTTTGAAATGAAAAATAAAAGAATGTTTTAGCTCTGAAGTCTCAGAAGGAAACATGTTCGTGTTCCTGAACCCCGTATTTTGCTCAGAAGACTTCAGAGTGAATGTCTCAGAATTTTCATGTAATCCCTCAAAAATCTCGTCATTGTAAGGCATCAGACTGACTTCGCAACTACATTCACTCCATTTGTTATTTTTCTCTAAATTTCTTCTTTGTTATGAAAATAATATTTTCCCATCTCCAATGGATATGGCATTTTCCACTGAGGACTACAAAAATTCCACACAATGAGAGACCAGCACCAAATGACCCTAAAGGGATGAAGATGATGCTATTGTTAGAGCTTGATCCTATAAATAGTCACTTAGTGTAAGGTGCCCATTCATCTTTCTCTTACCGTACACTGCACTTACATGCAATGCTAAAGTGACCCTCAACAAAAAGGTATTTATTATATTGACATTCAGTAAAGAATGATTGTATTCTCTTTTAGATGGGGTTTGCAAGACACCAGACTGTATAAAATCAGGTAAGAATGAAAATAAATACCTTTTAAATTAATTTATTTTTTTTAAAACATGTAATGTTCCCATCCAACTGCAGACAAATGTAGCACACTGAAGCATGGGATCTGCTAACCCAGGTTATCTTAGCATAGTTCTGTAGATGTAAAATCTTGTGATGTGATATTGTCAGATCTCACAAAATCATTGGGGTCTGGCTAGTGAGTCTCCAAAGAATGCCTCCAGCCTCAGAAGATGCTTCAGGGGAGCCATAAGATGGCTTTTCCTTACACCCACCTCCAAGTCAGGATTCAGCCAGAGGCTATGTCTCCAAAGAAGGTGTATGAAAAGAAAGTCGTGATCGATAGCCATTAGAGGTGCCATACCGCTGCTTGAGGAGAAGGGATATTAATCTTCATGTCCAAAAACTTTCCCAATTTTATAGTCTGACAAGCTAATGTCATCTTTCAGTAACAACTGCATAAAAACTTCTTAGTTCTGGAACAAACTCTACTAGAAAGCTGCTAAAACGCATCAGAGAAATGCCGAGTTCCATACAAGATATCCTCTTGTAGTTGCTCTCCCTCTACCCTCACCTATCGTTCTCTTATGCTTTCTGTTTTCTCCAGATCAATTAATGCTGGTTTCCCTTTTTTGCCTAATGTACTTCTTCCACATCCCCTTTCTCTTTGTAACACTTCCTCCACCTCATTAATACAGTCTGACTTCAGGCTCGGAAGCAGCTTCTCGTATTCCTCAAAAGCAAGCAGCGTTTAGCTGGCTGTGCCAACATACATTTCAAAGGGGCTGTATGCCAGCTCTGCCCAGCTTTCTCCTTTCATGCCATTTTCCATGGCCAAACAGTTGAGAGGTGTTCATGTGCTTGCAGCAGTCTTCTCCAAGTCAGGTAGATAGCCCTGCATCACCAGTGTATAATCACTGATGGTATCTGTTCAGCCCTATAAACAGGACTGCCTTGATTATGTGTTCTTCTAGGAAGCTTCTGAACGTGGGGCCCCTGAAATCACTCACTTGGTGATACTTTTTGGTAGGCATTCCTCCTTTGCTTTCTTCACCTTTGTAGCATAACTTGCCTGCACAGTTCACAGAGGCTGTGGCCCAGTCACAGAGGGCAGCAAGAACTGGGAGCTCAGGAAATGGCTCATTCCCCAGCACCCACACTGTGGCCTCTCATCTTACCAAGCAAGTATCTTGCATGTTGTTCAACTGTGGTAACCTCCCACTGAAAAGCATCATAAACATTCTAATAGCTATGTGTTATCTTCATGTCAAGTGGAACTCATACCTTCTACGTAGATTCTGTACATCATGAGTGACCCCTTTGGAATGTAAGAGAAAAGACAGTCCTAGGAGGAGCCAGAGACCCAGGATGTCAATAGGAAACACAGGGAAGGTGGTGAGGAGTCAAAAGGGATTTGATAGTCAGCACGCAAGGAAAACGTCCGTGCTTGCAAGGAAAGTTTATGTAATATAAGTACAGTTGTTAAGGGATCTGAGGTACACAGCACCCCATGGGAGTATTCCAAACAGTTTTGATTCATGGGCCCTATTTAAACTTGCAGACACGTCAGGAACAGCATAGCAAGGTCATTATCCTGGTTCCTTACATCTGTGGGACTACTCATGTTAGGTCTCATTTTAGACAGGAGCCAAAGTAGCAAGGGTGGCTGTGCCACACCTCAGTCCTGCTGGAGTCACCCGCTGGTGAAGCCCCAGTGCAGGCTGTTGTCTCAGTAACTGTCACCAGCACAGTCTAAGTATCTACAGGGTTTATTTCAGGTAGTCATCACTGTCTTTTAGTTACACTGCCAAGGTGCTCTTCTGTCACCATGAAAGCTCATGCTGTGGTTTAAGAAATGATCAAATTAGTTATTAACTAGATTTGGTTTAATGTCTGAAGATGCTCCCTTTCTGTAAAAGAAGTTCAGACAGACTCTATAGTGACAAATGAACTCAGAAAGCAGTAGAAGGCTTGGAGAAACAAGGCATCATGTAAACTGAAGGTCTAGCAAGAAGTGGCTAACTGAACTAAGAATAATTTTACTCTTTTATGCTTCCATTAAAAGAGTTAACAGATATTTAAGAGAACAAATAAACATTCTTACTGAGTGTTAGACTCTCAATACAGAAGTAAAACTGAGAAGATTGCAGTAAGAACATTGATGGGGAAAAGTGGCAGGCTCACAAAGTTACCTACCAGGGGGAAGAAGGAGCATTGTTTAAAAATACAAATTGTGTCAATTCATCAGAGATAATCATGACATATAAAATGAAAAATGTGAAACAGAAACCCAGGCAAAAGGTAGCTTGTGTATTTACAGGTGTTAATACTTGGCATGTACATGCAGGGGTCCTGAGAGGCAAACAATGTGTCTGATTAAGCTATAATTTTATAATTAAGTTCTAGCTGTGGGGCTGTACCTCACATACGATCTAACAGATGCAAAAGCAATAATGTCAAACTGGAACGCTTCAGACCATATGAGTGACCTGGGCTAGTGGAGGGTGTCCCTGCCCATGGCAGGGGTTTGAAGGTCCCTTCCCACCCAGACCAGTCTGTGGTTCTGTGTTATGGTCTGTGGCAGTCCTGTTGCTTCTGCCTAGTGGGGGGCAGTTACCAGGCACTACTGGCATTCTGCATGGTCTGTTAGGCTGCTGTAGCAGTGCAGTCGGCCGATGCAGGAAGCAGGTGAGATGAGGGAGCCCCCATGAAGTCAGGATGTGCTAGCTGTTACAGAACCCTCAGTTCCAAATCCTGTACCTGCCTGTAAATTACTCAGAATGGATGGCTCTGAGCAAAGTTGGGAATTACCAGTTTGAATTTTAAATCGTTATTTATTAATTGAGCCAGGATTTCCATGGCCCACCTTGGTATGATGTATTTAAGGTAGAAACTGCTAAAGAACTGTTGGGCCTTCTCCCCTTCTGTGGCCATGAAGTGAAATACAGTCATATTATGAAGGGATGCAAGTGTTGGTAAGGATGTAATCACCCAGAAGACTTTTTCGATTAGAATCACTAGATTGAGCGAGTTCTTGGCTCCAGAAGCAGAACACTCTCTATCAGGGGGTCAGAATGGTCAGCTGGCATCTGCTCAGTACTTTGGTGCCCTACGAGCTTCAAAAATAGTTCAAAGAGTTTGTCAGAATTATGCAATTTAATAACAAAATAGTCTAAGATTTTTAAGATTCAATGTAAAGTGCTTAAACCTGAGAAATAAGCTGCATTCTTGCTGTTCAATAATAACATTACTGGCATGAATCTGTAATTTTAATATTGCTTCAAGTCAGGATTTCCTAACAGTTCCATCTTTTATTTGTCTGCTTCTTTCAGACCACACAGGATAGCACACGGGAAGAGTTAGATGCAGATAGAAAGCAGGAAGTCTGAACTTCAGAGAATGTATCATGGTCTTTCAAGAACTGTAGCTAGGAGCAGGCGTTAGCTGCGGTGGTAATGCCTTCCGCCACAACTGACTGATACCAGGAGTGTTTCACAGTGAATTTCAATATGGTTCATTAGGTACCAGCCACTGAAAAAGAATAAAGTGAAGATACTGACAGAAATTTTAATACATTTAATAGAAAAATTTCAAATAAATGACCAGAGGTAAAAAACCGGTGATGAAAATGGAACTGGTTATACGCAGGGTAAAATAGCAGTAACTGCATGGTAATGTAATCAAGGCTTGAGAAATCCATTGCGGTGGGAACGTGAAGTTACCATGTCATTTGTACATCTGAGTATTTCTGAATAAGCTGATATCCTCTCTTCTAACTTTACTGAGCTCAGACAGCCCAGGCTGATGAGAATAATGAATTTTGATCTCTCCCGTATCAGTTTCACCTAGGTAAGCATATTGTGTTTCTCCTATATGCTCCCTGGGTCATTGGATGTTATGTCAGGTTATATTACTTTATTTGTAAGCTATTAAAGCAACAACAGCCAGTCAGGAGTGCTACAATAAATTAATCATTAAAAGTAATGGAGATAAAACTGCATTCTTCAGCACCAGGAAATTGAATAAACAAGTGATAATAGGAATGAACCCAAACACTGGTTCATCAAAGCAATTCTGAGGACTAATGAAAACTCCACCATGTGTTCCTTGTATTTGTATATGTATAAATTAACCTGTATTAGAATTAGAAGAGCAAAATTCCAGCCTCTCACTTCTAATTTCCAGAGCAAAAATCCCTCAGTGTGTATAGCCGTGAACTTACCATGAAGCTTCTTTGGGCACAAGTAACTTAGAGCGTGATAGGATCCTATCCAGCTCAGTTGGTCCCACCGACTTTGTAGGGGCAGCTCATGCACCATTATGCCCTGGGCTTTGTTGGTAACTGATTCACATCTCATTGATTTTAATATATCTGTGGTATCAGACAAACTGTGAATGGTTATCTTGGGGTGCAGATGTGCAAAATACACTCTTGAAGAGAGTATTCTTCAGGAGAATACTCACTACATGTGTTTTGCATGAAGCCCCAAGTGAAAGACTGCATTTCCCATGACAGAGCTCCTTCAGTTTCGTTTGCAGTATTTAAACTTCAAGTTTTGATACTCTTTAAATTTTCATTATCTAATACTGGCTAGCCTGGGCTTTACAGCAGAAGAGTTAGGATGGATGCTCATTTCTGTGTGACAGTAGTAGGCAACAAAGATTAGATGCAGACTACAAATAGAGCAGCCTGATTCCCCAGTTAAAGCAAGGTCTGATATTGCATAGACTTAAGAAGATGTAGATTTCTCCTGGGTTTTGTTGTTTTAGGGTCTTTTGCAGAAGTGGTAAGCTGGTGGGTAAGAGCCAGAAGATTTCTCTATCCTACCGTTACTTTTTGGCAGGGCTGGCACACTGCTCTGAATGAGCTGGCTCTGCTGTCTGGTCCTGGCTCTTAAAGTCTTTGTTGCTGGACTACCACATGCCAAGATAATCCAAGGGACAGCACTGCCCTTCAGATGCTGCTCCAGCCTAGCAGAGAGATTCATAAGGACATCCATAAAACAGGAGCTGTTAGGAATAACTAACACCTAGTAACAGGTAATTACAACTTCCCTGGTAACACTTCCCAGTGTTTTAGCACCCTTATAGTAAGAAGTTTTTCCTAAGCTCAAAAGGATGTATTTTTCTTATTTCTGTATGTTCCCATTGACTCCTGTCCAAGTTTACAGGCAGAGGGGAAGTTCCTCACTCTAACAGACTGGATAGAAGGGCTGCATGTTTGCCTTTCTCAAGAACGGATAAAAAGCAAGTGTTAAATTAAACTTAGTGAAAACATGACTGAACTTAACGATCTCTGGCTGTTGTCCTGTGTCCTTTCAGTCTGAGGTCAGCCTGCCACTGGCTTCAGAAGGAAAAGAATCAGGTGCTAGGCATCGTACCTATTTCCACTGTGGTTTTTATGCTGCCTAGGCAGTCTAAAATTGAAATGTCTGGGTTCATGGCTTTTTCCATCTTCCAAGCACTGGAACACTGTAAAACCATCAGATGTTGGCTGAAAATATAACACCCTTAAGTCAACTGAAGATCCTAAGAAAAACAGGGGTGGGAGGGAAATCAACATAAATACTGTAGACTGCCTGTCCTCCTCATTTCCACCAGCATGAGAGACATGGAAAATACTGAAAGTACTGGAGAAATAACTATAAATATTTGACTCGCCCATGTGGGAAGAATGAACTTGCAGTCACAAGCCTCACTGTTTACTAAAAATAATGTCTGAAAAATGGGAAGGATATTCAGTATCCTGGGAAATTCAGAGGTCTCACTGGCTCCTGCTTGAATCCTAGCATCTCTCCCCTCTGTGAGAGATTCTGCTACCATACTGGAGGGGAAGCAGTCTAGGTGGAACAGACACTAAAAGAAAAAAAGCATGGAAGGTTTATGGACAGCAGCTGGGGAGCTGTCATCAGGGACTCGGATTTCACTGGAGAAGCCCATGTCACGCTCGGTCAGTGACAGGTTAGTCTTTGACAAGCCACTGCAGGAGGGTCAACAGGGACAGCAAGTATCAGTCCTAGAAAAAAATAGGGAGTAACTCTTAAAAAAATCAGTGTAGATTCAGGAAAACATTAATAGGAAGAGCACTGACAAGAACTTAAAATGGCACGACAAAGTCATTATTATATTGAAATAGGCTGGATTCAGCCGAGCCTGGATCATACTAATTATTTAAATTACACTGTAGTGGATTCTTAACCTCTGATTTGTCTTGTACTTTTAATTTCTCTATTCACCGCATTTCAGTACAGAGAAGTGTAAGTCAGTGAGTGAAACACCTTACATTTATTTAAACCTGAACGACTCACAGGGAGTAGGTACCTTAGTTTACCCATCAGGAAACACAGGCAACGGAAAAGTATGTAAGTTATGGGCAGTAAAGGAAGAGTAATTCATTGTTTCCTGACTAGGACTTTGGTCTAGAACATTCAAGATGGCTTGAGCCTGTTCTAAACTAAAGGAAAGACATTTATTGCTTCCCTCTTCAGAGGAAACAAGTGTATTTGTTTCTTTTCTCTGGATGATTTGTCTCATTTTATAGCGGCCCGAATCCTTGAGAACATGGACACCACGGCAGAGCCCTGCAATGACTTCTACCAATATGCCTGTGGAGGGTGGCTGAAGAGGAACATCATCCCAGAAACCAGCTCCCGTTATAGCAACTTTGACATTTTAAGAGACGAACTAGAAGTTGTTTTAAAAGGTCAGTGGGGTTTATGTTTGTGGACTATATAAAGTTTCTTCTTTGGCTTACATGTTATCCTAATAAGATGTGGTTGTCTAGTACAGCTTAAAATACAAGCAAGTATTTCAGTTTCTTTGTGCAGTTCAGGACAAATCTACCACCAACTGTTTGCTTGGAGAATGCTGTGGAGGTTATGCTGCTGTGTCCCACACTGGAGCAGAGTTGAGCAGACCTGACCTTTCTGGTCTCCGGACTCTGTGCTCATCTACATATTATCAGAGCTGAAATCCCCGCCCTCACAACTAACAGCAGCAGCCAAGCTAGGTGAAGGAGAGGGGTCATCTTGTGGTCACGTCTGAAATGCTGGCAGTAGCTCTCTGGCAGCCGTGTGCCCTGCATATCTGTATTCCACCAGCTAAATCCCAAAGAGCAGGCAAGAGATGTTCTCACTAGTCACATCATAAACTTAGGTATCTCCACAAAATGTAGTAGTTTCAAATCGTCCACATTGGCCTATTTCAGATGAAAGTAAGAAACAAAGAAGTCACTTTATACTCATGAAACATTCACCATACCACTCTCTCCAGACTGAGTATCCTTTTTTTTTTACTTTGCAATGCTTCAGCTTTTGCTGGGTTTGCAGTTTTTGGATGCCACAGTGTTTCTTGGGCTTCAGTTTCTGTGGAGCAGAGCCATTACAAAGTAGTAATTGGAGTAGTGGTACTTACCATCTACCCTCTGGTCCTTAGGATGGTATCCACAATGGTTCCTTCAGTATCTTTCCAGGAAAGGTCAGATATTAAGATATATTTACTGTCTGTTTCAGATGTCCTTGACACACCAAGCAGTAATGATATAACAGCAGTGCAGAAGGCAAAAACTCTGTACAGGTCATGCATAAATGAAAGTAAGTATCTCCTGCATCTCATCTCCACTGTCAGCAATACCTGTATCCTCCTAGTAAAATCAGTATTGTCTCCTGTTTTGCTAGCTTTGTTGTTTTAGGTGAGATTACATTACTCTTGAGTTACCAGTTTGCTGCAAATATTTAAACTTAAATCCTTTCAGAAATTACCAGCGATGAGGTGAGAAAGAACTGCCACACTGGGCTTCTAGAAAGACAGGGAGATCCTTTATTTGAGGAATTTGAGCTAGATGCTGCCACTAGAATGAGCAGTAAAACAGTTAGCAGGGCTTCCTCAATCACATGGTTTTACAGGTCCTTTTTGAGTGTTTGTTCTCAAAACTGTTATTTCAAGCTGTCTGCAGAGGGAATATACGATTGTTCTTGATGTCATCATCACAAGGATTCGTACATGCTGTGTGCAATCATTACAGAAATGTTTTTCAGCACAGTCATACATCAGAGCATACTCATGGTGAAAACATTTATCAGCTTCATTATGCTGAACTCATTACATCAGTGTAACATTTCTAAAATGTCTGGTAACTCATTTTATCTTTCCAACAGCTACCATTGACAGCAGAGGTGGAAAGCCTCTGATCAGCTTATTGCCAAATGTATCTGACTGGCCCGTAGCAACAACTAACTGGGAATCTTCCTATGGTGAGATGATCTCTGTTATTTCCTTTTCAACTAAAATGTCTAAATCATCATACTCTTCACTGCTTCCCAAAACCAGAGACTGAGTACACCTTTCATTTGCTTAGGTACCGCTTGGACAGCTGAGGCAGCCATTGCACAGCTCAACTCCAGATATGGAAAGAAGGTCCTTATTAATTTCTTTGTGGGCACAGATGATAAAAACTCCACAGCACATATCATTCACGTAAGTCTGCCTGGCAGGGATTATTGCCTTGTTGATCATAAAAGTGCAGCAAAATAGCTAGAAGCATAGGCATAAATGTTAGCCAGAAGAAATAGGAGTGATTGGAATTCTACCAGAGCATGTTGTAGATGAGTTTATGAATCTGTGGAGCTTTCTAACTGAAATTGTAAGTTTCACAGTGTGCTGCCCCTTCTTAGAGTTCACATCTTTCTGTACACTCCTACATTGTTACTCTCACTGAGATGAGGGTAATGGAGTTATATATAGACATACAGACACAACTGATGTGTACACTGGAGAGAAGACAGACATGGTCTACTCATATATGTGTGCAAGCAAATAAGTAAGGGTTTCCTTACCTCGTGCTTCAGGCAGAAGCTCTGTCCCTGACAGCCTGGGCTACGGTCCCAATGGCAGAAAGCCCACAAAGGGCTTGTGTTTTTACAAGGTATTCAGATGCCAAAGCACTAATGGGACCTGCAGTCAGCTGGCACAGATGAGAAAGTGGCTGAGGGCATTTGCATAAGGAGTATGTCGAGAGTGCCCTGCCTGTAAATGTGAGATGATCTCTGAAAATGGAAAACCCAGAGGAACATAGCACTACGTGTGGTGAATCTTCCCCAGCTACTCCTGAGTAGTTACAAGAGCAAAGGTCTAACCTTCCTTGTCAGATCCTTGACCACTTCACATGTATGAATTTCAAAGATACAATAACTGTCTTGTCTCTGGACTGTTTTGCCTTCTGTACATCCACTGTTTTCACACCTGTCACACGTAGCATGTGGTGTCCAGCACAGGGAAGAAGACGACTGAAAGACAGAGAAGTTAAAGGAGAGTGAAAAGAATACAAGGAGGGCAATTCGAGGAGAGAAGGTCCCTTTGGCAGGAATTAATTTGGCAAGAGTGAAGAATCTACACCCTGTAATTGATAAAAGAATAGTACAGTGCTGTGCTGCTTTGTCCTTAAGCACATTTACATTTATATTTTAATTTGTAGATTGATCAGCCTGGGCTTGGCCTGCCTTCCCGTGACTACTACGAATGCACTGGTGCATACAAAGAGGTAAGATGAAGCCTACATTTTAGAAGCTTTATCCTGTATTTCCAAGGCAGACATATCCTCAAGAGTGGGGATAGGCAAAGAGAAGGAAGAGTCCTTCCCCAAAGAGGTTGCATGGGAAATGTCTCTGGGAGAATTGAACTGGAGTAGAAAGGTAATCAGGATGAATATTTAAACAAGGCTGATCTGTTGGTGAGAACAGCATGTGTGATAGGCTGGAGAAAGGAGTTCCAAAGTGGTAAGTGTGTGAGAAGGCAAGAGAGCCAAAAGGGAAATGAAGAGTATACAGAGAAATGAAATGAAGGGCAAGTAGAAATAAGTTGGCTAGGAGTGGGAGGGACTGTAATGAGTGTCGTGAAGATGAGGTGTAATGTTATGCCATAGATGTTAGTGACCTAGTTTGTTCTTCTGGCAGCCCCAGGTGCCAAGGGGTCTTGTCCCTGCTCCAGCTGCCAGTACGTACCAATTGTCCCTGCTCTGCATGAGGAGGCTGCACATTCCTCTGGCATCACCATCCTGGACATCCCAACCCGTCTCTCTTCCCGTGTCCCCCTCCCTTCTCTTCCACTCCACTTGTAATCACTGAACCCATATGTGGAAGAAAATTAGTAGCTTTTCCAGACAATTCCAGTATGGTTGTGCAAGTCAGAAGGGAATCAGCTACTTGACTTTTTAGGGCCTCTTGGAAGGAAATAAATGTGAAACAAGTTAGCTTTGGGACACAGCTTCTGCCAGGCTTCCCAGCTGAACTGAGGTACCTCATACCTGTCAGAGTTGTACTGCAATAGGAAATGAGTGCTTATGGATCACCCCTGGTCTGTTACCACAAAAAGGCTGCCTTTGCTGAGCTGTCACTGACTGGCATTGATCAGCAAAGGCTGGAGCTGTCAGTAGAGTCCAGCTGGTCATATGGCCAACAGGCTTAGAAAGAGCAAAGAACCATTCAGAACTGAAGACACACTTTTCTGTGTGAAAGATCACATTCCCTGAGGCCACTGCTGAATGAAGATGCTTCAGAAATTGCTTCCCTGACATCTCATGTGGTCTTTAAATCATGTTTAGGTCTTACTCGGACACATTTTCATTCACCTGTTGGCACTGACCCTCTGTATCCCTTGTTGCTAATCTTGGATGTGTGAAGTCCTTGACAGCTGCAGTATATGTATTTGTTGAAGTCCTGTAGCTGAAACTGTTACCACAGTAACCTTTAATTAGCCAGTTTTCTTCTCTGTAATTAAATGCAGAAGCATACAAAACATTCGGGGTTCATAGGTAGTTTGCTGACATGCTAACAGGTAATGCTGTAACTCTGATTACCTTTAATTACAGATCACATGCTAGTAAAGACAATCATTACCATATTAACTGTTTGCTTTACATGGCTATCACGAGTCAGGGCGTCCTGGAGCTGGCTCGTGTATCACAGGTTGCTCCCTTCCTTGCATTACCTCCACGGCAGCGCCACAAGACAATTCCCATTCTGATCTCTGACCTACCTGAAAGCATCATACTACCTTCTGCTGCTGGAGAGTAGAGTAGGAAGGGTTGTTAAAAACCAGCAGGTTTATCACTGAAAGGCAGATTGATAATAGAAGGGTGAATACTTGAAGCGACAGGCGTTCCTCCTTTCAGCCCCTGCACGCTGACAGCAGCATTTCTTGGCTCTGCTTCCTGCTCTGTCATTCTACTCTTTGAGCTGGATGTACCAACAAGCACTTTCACCTCTGACTTTGTCAGGACTTCCCACCCTGAGCCGACAAGTGGAATTTGTGAAAAATATATTTTAAAAATCTTTTCCTCTCTTAAGATGGATGACAGGAGCTATTCTGATGTCTAAGTTCCCACTTAAATATCCAGGAGTATTTATTCATGCATTCCATCTGCAGTTAGCTGACTTGGTTCTTTGCTACCTGACCAAACGATGATCTGCACTTTAGGCCAAAAATAAAGCCCACTGATTGGTACCTGAAGATCTTTGTTGACTCACTGGCTTGGGGCAATGTCTGTTGAATTTCTGTAAATCATATTTGGATATTAACAATGGTATTTACAGGCTTGGGACGCATTCTCTTTTGTGACTTGCAGTTGTCAGTGGTTTCATGGGCTTTTCTCTTTCTGGTAAAATCATCTCTCTTGATGAAAAGCACTGCTGAGAGCCCAGTCCTTCAGAAGGCAGTGAGCCACCTCTCTTTTTGAGTTCTGCTGTCAGCGCTTTTCATGACCTGCTCAGTTTGCCAGGGCACACGGCATTGTCGGTGGTTCCTGAGACTGACAGGAGAGGGATGGTGAGGAAGGTGGTCATCAGAATGTCTGTATAAATGCAGCATTTATTGAAAGGCTGTGTCCCACTGCCTTAGGAGCTGAGTGTACCAGAGTACTGCCATTAATAAAGTTGATGACAGGCACACCATACTACTCCTAGGCTTTGTCACTGTGTTAGTAGATTATGCTATTCTGTGTAAAGTTATTTATCATTAGAAAGATAATATGTATTTTTATTTGCATTTTAAAAAGCGTGTTGAAAACAGGATTTTTCTTGGTAGAAAAAGGTGACTTATTAAGGGGGAATTAGAATAATACTGAGCTCCATAAAATGTAATGAGATCAGTGGATATTTGACAGTGAAACAATACTGCCATACTTACATTCTTATTCTTGTTGAATTCTGTTATGTTAAATTTAATATATACTATATTTTCAAAAGTGTATCTAGCTTTACTAAATTTAGATACAGCAAAAGGATTTCTAAATGTTCCAAGAAGCAACAGAAGAGGTACACTGCTTGGGACAGTAATGTTCCCACAACGCTAATTCAACACAGTCCATCAACATTTCTCTGGGTTTTAAGTTTCTGGGAACGTTGCTCTCTGGAAGCAGTCTTTTTGGAAGTTGTAATTAAACTGAGAGAAAAAACATGGGTGATGGTTTAAATGTGGACATACAACTGTCTCAATTTAAATAACGAAAACACAGTGCACTAGTTGAGTGTTCAGCTGTGAACAGTGCTACAAATTACACAGCCATTTTCCATGAGGGAATGTGCAAAGTTAATTTCTGTTTGTGATCTAACAGTATTTCAGAGTAAATTACTATTACACTGTTTAAGAAAGGGATGAAGAACTGTAGTTCATACAAACGAAGATGAATTCTTAAAGACAGTGAAGGTGTGCTTCACTTCAGAGAGTTCTGTTGTTAAAATGTTTGTGTTTTTTCCACAGGCATGTTCTGCCTATGTTGATTTCATGATCTCTGTGGCTAAACTAATCCTACAAGAAAGAAATGTGACTTTCAAAGAGAGTGAAATTTCTGAACAAATGACAAGAGTTATGGACCTGGAGAAAGAGATTGCTAATGTAAGAGAAACATTTTTAAAGTATCCTTTAAATAACCAACTTTTTTCTTGCTACCTAAGAAAGCCAACTGTAGACTGCGTTCTTAAGTTACTTGCTAATGTTATTTTGTGGGACCAAAACCTGACCAAAAATGTCTGGGGCCTGGAACACCTAAGAGGAGCACATAGTAAGAGAGACATGCCTTCTAATGAGCAGGGGAAAGTATTTGAGTTAGCTGTTTTCCAAATAGCCAAATGTTTTACCCTAATCTGTTCACAGAAGCCTGTCAAGAGAAGAGAAAGACGGAGAGAGATGTGGTTTGTGTTGAGTCTCTTGCAGAAAGCCAGTTCTGGGAAATGCTTTTGGGCCTCTTGCCCCTTTGTTCTGTCTCCCCGTGGTTATCCGAGCAGGAGATTCCCAACCCCTGGGCTGCCGTGCAGCACAAAGTCATGTTTGTCCTGCACAAGCTGCTCCACAATGCTGATTGTTCCAAGTGCATTTTTAATCAAACGCTGCTCTCCATTAACGTGTGGCTTGGAGAAATAGCTAGAATTTAAACTTGCATGGAGAAAAACAAATGGGATTTCAAGCATTCAGGAGCAGAAACATGGCCTGTGATTATTAAACATTTCAGAAGGACCTGAAGCTGAGGATGACTACAAAACAAGGTGGATACAAACTTTTAGCTTCACCTATTTTTCAGGTTACACTGATAGTAAGGGCATGTATTTGGCAGAGAAAGACCTCCTTCCCCCAGTTTGTATAAGCTAAAACCATCCAATTTTTATTTTCTTATGAGAAACACACCTCTGGGCTTAGCTCAGAGAGCAAAAATCATTAAAAAGAAAAGGAATTCATTGGAGAAAGATTTGAAGGGGGTATGAAAAGACACCACAACGGGAATGTCTCCACAACAGCTGCTGCTGGTAGAGAATGCAGTTGGTGCTGGGTAAACTGCTGTTGTCTCGGTTTTCAATCGAAAACTCAGCACTAGCCTGAGTGCTGCTGGAAGACATCTGGCATTGTGCTCTTGGGAATTTGTTAAACACAGAAAAAAACCACTGAATACTCAATAGATTAGGAAAGGAAGTGGGAGAGAAACCTTCTAAAAGAGAGAAAATCACGACTGATTTTTTCAAAACCATGCAAAGGGGTAAAATCTACTGTTTGTGCTCCTGAGCAAGTCACTTCAAGAGTGCTCAAGGCAGTGGTGATGTAGGTTCTCCCATGAATTACTCCCACAGATCCCCAGGTCACTTCCTTGCGTTGGGAGTCAGGACTCCCTTTCTGGTTGCAGAAAGAACTTTACCAACTAGAGCATGTGTCCTGTTCAGAACGTTCCCACTGCATTCCTGCCACAGCCACTGGTCACCTTGTACACAAAAAAGACATCTCCCTTGTTCCCTTCTCCCAAAGTTTTGCACCTTGCATCATCCCATGAATATCACTGAGCACATCCTTGTGTCGATGTGTTCTGGAAATGGTGTCTACTCAGTGCTTTGAGTGGTGTGGCTCAGAAATTTAGTTAATCTATTCTTTCCTTTTGTCTATTTTCAGTCTACAAAACACTGTCCATATTTAGATACAGGGTACTTTACAGTTAATGCAAACTTACAGTAATGTATTAAACCAGAAATACTTGTTTCTTCCATTTCCACTTCCCTGCAAACTGACTCAAAGTAAATCCTCATTTTCTCACAACTAACTTTGATAGGCAACAACAAAGTCAGAAGACAGAAATGATCCACTTTTGCTGTACAATAAAATGACCCTGGCACAGCTGCAGAACAACTTCTCATTGGAAATTGATAATAAGGTGAGTGATCAATAATCTGATACTTTAACCTCCTGTTTATGACTGTTGAGATTAACCCATGAAGTCTCAGATTTTTTTTCTTTAAAAAGTAGTACTTTCTTGAGCTAAGAGGTGAAACTGAACAGGATACAGGATGTGCAGGCTATCTTACCTAAACATCTGCTGACATTAAGCTGTATGTAACACACAGTCCTTCAGTACCCACTGTGTCTCCTTACTTGAAGGCCAATCTCACCCTCTACTTCAACGTAAAGAAATGGAAAGGGACAAAGGAAAAAAAAATTACCAAGAGTTTCCTTGTGGATTCAGAATGGGAAATTTGGCAAAACTTGCACATACATAACCTTTGCTGGAAGTCTGGAGAGCTTCCTTTGCAGAGCACAAATACTTTCCCTTCCTATAATTACCACAGCGGGTCCAGGGGTCCCAGGACAGAAGTCACACCTGCAGTCAGCAGTTGATTCAAGTATGTTGTAGTGTGACAAAGAGAGCCCTCTCTCTTTATCCAGAGCTGCAGATTCAGAACACAAGTCCTGTATTTCCAACATTCCCCCTGAAAGATGGGTTCCCAAAACAAGCAGAAGGGAGCCCAGGAGGTCAGGACTGAGAGTCAGGAGGGTCCTCCCCATTCCTCCCACTGTAGCTGCTGCAGGAGGTTTCAGTGCTGTCTTTTTCCATACCTGGAGCCATGTGCCCGTTTGTGCAGTGTGACCTTTAATTCATGGCACCAAAAAGTTCAGCTAAAGAATAGCCAAAGATTTGATAACAGAGGTTGTGCCTCCTCAGTAACAGCCTGTCTAAATAGACATGGATTTATTTGTTTTTTATCATAAATGACTTCTGCTTCAGTATCTCCCACAACAGGCAGGCAGGTTGACTGCCGTGTCCCATGGAAAGCACTGTGCTCAGACTGGCAGGAGTGCATTACTGAGTCTTTTGAGGCCAGTCAGGTACTATGAAGTGCTGTTATTCCTACCAGTTTCATAATCACTGCTATTTTTATTGACTTTAAATTCTTCGACTAAATTACATGACAGTTCACTTCTGCCTAGCTTAATTTGTTTCATAATTTGCCTTCTCCCACAGGTCTTGGTTGAACAGTTACCATTAGTCATAATGTCAGAAACTAACTTCTCTTGTCACAGAATGGTATTGCCCTGGTTATTTTTAGTTCCTGGGGAGTGCTGCAGATCAGCAATAATCATCTGCTCTAAATTTATCCAAAAATGCTCAAAAGACACATGATGAGAGCTGGTAGTGTAGTCTAAGGATAGAACAGCAATTATTCTTAAGATTAGCTTGAAGTTTGCTGCTTCTCTTTCAAACCTGAAGTGGTTCTATTCCTGAAAGTTTATCTAGCTGCTTTCCTCAGCTATATTAGTTTGTCTGATGAGAGACATTACCTCTTCCAATAGAACTTTTCTCTCAAAAGATAAAGCCACCAATATTTTTCCAAGCAACAGGCATAACAAAAAAAGTTTACATTAATGATTTTTTTTTTAAGTACTAAGATTATTTGCTTTTCTTACATGTAACACCTTCCTTCTTGTTACCATCATGAGTAACTGCCCAGTGTGGTAAAAGCACTGAAGAGCTCTAGAGCTTTGATGACCGTTTTTTGCTTCTACTCTGAATCATTTTCTCCATTGAGCAGTGGTCCACAGAGGCCACAGATTATGGAACCTCAGGCTGACATTGAGAATCTGAAGCAGTACA
Source organism: Hypotaenidia okinawae (assembly GCA_027925045.1). Classification (NCBI taxonomy): domain Eukaryota; kingdom Metazoa; phylum Chordata; class Aves; order Gruiformes; family Rallidae; genus Hypotaenidia; species Hypotaenidia okinawae. Next base: position 27,552,393 of record BSDF01000010.1, on the reverse strand, counting down.
TGTAGAGTTACCTGCAGCATCAGTTACTAAAAAAGGGAATGGACAAACTGGAAGAATATCTCACACTATACAGCCCACAGTATTCCAAGCTAAAGGGCCTCTCTCTCTCAGCTGGTATCAGACAGAGGAAGGCAAGCAACACACTCACTATGTGTGAAAACACAGCTTGTCATGACCTGGAGGCAAGAACTTCCTAGGCAGGGAAAGGAGGTGGTTATCTGCTATTAATACTACTCTCTTGCTCTGGGTTGTGTGAGGGAGGACCAGCAACGTGGCTGGGGCAGCGTAGCCTGGCTGTGTGGGTCAGATCCTCAGCAGTCACCACGCTCCACGCCATCCCAGCAGGTGGGAGAGTGGCTGGGTGTTCTCGAGCCAGCCCTGACCCATCTGCTCTCCATGGCACTCCGTACTGCTAGCCAGAGGTTGAGCACAGGGAAATGGCTCTCCTTCCCAGCACGCTGGTAGGAGTTTTGGGTTGAAGGTGCCCACACACAGCAGCAATGCTCTGTTCAGACCACATGGACCCTGCAGAATAAAAACTTAACAGAAAATAATTTCCCTAGGCATTGGCTGCATCAAGAAAGTTAAGTCGAGCCTCTCGCAAAGGTGAACACCAGCATAAAGGAGGGTTTAGGACCAGAGAGGCTGAAAGCAGACAAGACTTCTAACCCCTTAGAGCTTTCTCTGTCACAGCCTGCTGCAGACTGACCTGCTGTCGAAGATACAGCTGCAGCAGTACTCGTACTATGGCATGTGGAGGGAGATTCGTTACAGACAGCAGATTTAGAGTGCCTGGTTTAAAGCCTATTAAAAGCAATCCTTTTATGGACCTCAGTGTAATTCCAAAGGAGCCCTTACCGTATGCCTCAGAATGGGTTGTTAACTATACTGTGAATCTACCCACAGGTACAGAGACAACCTGTGCTGGAAGTCAGGCTTTTGGTCATTAGCCAAATACAGCAAAAAGCAAATTTTACTGAAAATACCATTTCTGCTTTTCTAGGCTAAAAGGAAAGGGTCACAACACCTGTGTTAGTTTGAAATCAAAATGATGTCTTGACCCTTTCTGCTAAGTATGGCCCTGTTTTAATAGGATTTTAGAGGTCAGAGGATATAAATTATCTCATATCCATTATTACTAATGATGACTTCATTTACAAGTAGCGCCTATCAGTAAAACTAAAGGCAGAGCATTTGTGTTATGTAAATGTATTTAAACTGGAAAAAACAGCTGATGCTGTTTCTCTATGATTTAGCCATATAATAATGCATGTTGATTTTGCAGGTATTCAACTGGTCAAAATTCATAAATGACATAATGTCAACTGTACAAATTAACGTTGAGAACACCGAGCATGTCATTGTGTATGATCCAGAATACCTTATCAAGCTGAAGTCTATTCTTAATAAATACACTCCCAGGTAGGTATGTTGGGTATTTTTGTAATTTGCATTCTATTTCTGATAAACTTAAAAAGCCTAAAAACATTACCATCTTATTTCTGTTGTTTTGTTAAACAGAGACCTTCAAAATTACATGACCTGGAGATTCGTAATGGATCTTGTCAACAGCCTCAGCCGTAACTACAAGGACACAAGGAATGCTTTTCGTAAGGTGCAGAAATTAATCTGTCTTTAAATTGTAAAGATTACTTTTGTCAACCTCAGAAGAGAAATTTTCTTTGTGGTTGTAGTCTATAAAAATCTAATTTTGAATTTTGCACACGCAAGCTAGATGTGTTTGCTGAAGCTGCAGCTGGAGCATACACATCGTTTATGTGATGTATGCTCGATAGCTGGAGTGGATTTGCGAAGCACTGTTCTGGTACTTGATCTCCGTGGTTTTCTGCATCTAAATTAATCCTCATTTTGATAACAGAACAGTCCTATTTATTTGCAAATCATTACAGTTCTAACTGACTTGTTACAAACTTTTCCGTGTCTTCGACAACTTTGCAGGCTCCCAAAGCTGGGAGCTCTGGTTGGCTGGAAAACACAATCTTACCACTGCAGAAATGAATCTGCTGCTTAATCACAATGGCCCTGTCAGAGCTGGAACTGCAGCACTGAGCCCTGTAACAGTGAGAGCTTTGTGTCAGGGTATTATTCCTCTTTAGCATCTCCCAGTCTTAGTTTTCTCCCCACTACCTTTCAAGTTTTGAAAGGATTAAGAATGTTGCGAACGATTCTCCTGTTTCCTTGGCCTGTGATGGGTGTTCCCATTACAGGGTGAGTCCAGCTCACTGTCACACACACACAAGTGACTTAAACATCAGCCAGGCTCCTCTGAAACACGTCTGCCAGTCAGTCACCACTCTCCTTCACCCCATGTGGGCCCAAATGTCCCTGGCTCACCTCATGTTTCTGTTTCCCAGGCACTTTATGGCACAACATCAGAAACTGCAGTTTGGCGGCGTTGCGCAAACTACGTCAATGGCAACATGGAGAATGCAGTGGGACGGTTATATGTAGAGGAAGCATTTGCTGGAGAGAGCAAACATGTGGTAAAGCTTTTTGCAGATTTAGCCTGCATACCATAGAAGTGTCACTTCCCTGCAGTTCTTTACACAGCTTTGATTCACTTTTTCTACATAGCAGGTTTGCTTTCTAAAAACCCTCCCCTTCAGTTCGCTTCTCAGTCAGTGTACCACCCAGGAGTAACAAGAAAGTACATGCTAGCAGAGTCCCTCCTCTACACCTCAGTACTTCTGCATTGCCTGAGCCAGCCTGCTTTCCAAGCAGATGGCTGCAGTGTGAAGTAAAGTGAAACACTAAGGTTACGTGTGCATGTGTGGAGGGAGAGAGGCATCTGCCTGCTCTGCTTGTTCTGTGAGCCAGCCTTGAGCCTAAAGCCCCACTGGCACAGTGGTGCCAATACACACACCCAGGGAATAGCATTTCTGAAGTGACCATCACTGCTTCTTCATTAAGACTGATGCTGGTTCATGTCCAGCCAACGTGGGGCACAGGGACAACTGGTTATTTAGATTGTCGCATGGAAAACGGCTGAAAATGAACCACTTAAGCTGTACTTTCCTGCTATCACCCCTACTGTAAGCCAGGCTTCAGTTCCACCATTTTTTGTGTTGACATATATAATCACTTGAGCAGATACACAGCATCCAATAGATTATCAGGTCAGTGCTGTTGTCAACTGAACTGCACTGCCTTGTGAGCTCAGGCCCATTCCCTTTCTTCTCACAGGCCAGGCTAAAAGTACTACGTAACTTAGCTCCACGTTTTGAGAGTTGCCCATAAACTAGTGCAGGAAAACCAAGTCTGTGATAAACCATGACTGGAGAAAAATAACTGGCTCGTTTTACGTGGATTTTTAACATACTGATGGTTTTTCCAAGGTTGAAGAAATGATTGCAGATATACGTGATGTTTTCATAAAAACCTTAGATGAACTTACCTGGATGGATGAAGAAACCAAAAAGAAAGCAGAACAAAAAGTAAGTTAAATCCTAGCTGTTGGGAATGTTATTGGTGTATAAGTGTGTTGAGCAGTATCAGCTGCCCCTGTTTTATATATACAGACCCACATATATCTGTGTTCATACAGGCAGAGCAGCTTACAGACTTCCTATATCAGATTGAGACTACATGGGAGGAATCTGTGTAGAAGATCAAGACATCCCAGGCAAATCAGTGATTAAGGGGCTAGCTAATTAATATCTACCAGAAAGTCATAGTGAAAACAAGATGAAATGGTGATTTGACCAGCTGTTAGGAGCAATAGGGCTAAAACAGAATGGCACACCATCAGCAAGCTCTCTTTAAAGGGAAGATGTAGCTTCAGGCAGTTCACGTCTGTCTGGAGTAAGAGGGACCAGTTGTAGAGAGCCCTGAATTGGGAGTGAAGCAATTGCAGGTACGATTTATTACATCTCTGGTTTTTTATACTGTAAAGATGGTAACTCATCTTCAATTTAATTTATTACTAAAATTTAATTTTAAAACATGTAAAATATGAGTTCATTTATTATAGAGCAGGACCAGGCATTTTCCTCCAGAATTTCATTGTAGAAAATCTTAGGGAAAAGCTCATTTAAAATAACTATCAAAACATTACTGGCTTATTGAACAACCCCAGGCTGTAAAGTCTGCAATAAGCTAGGACTGCAGCAGATAGGTAAGGCAGACTGGCATCCAGCCAGCACGCCACAGTTCTGCTGTGATCAGGCAGTACAGACATGGTTGGAGGAACCAGTGCTTATGTACACTCCTAGTGTTCTTTCCAGAGCTACTCGTGGTGATCAGTTACCACCACACCGTAACCTCAAATCTGGAATGGCAGTGTAAGTCAGGCTGAAAATCTTAAATAAATTCTGTACTGTGATTAGACACAGTATTTGTCTAAAGTCTGGGAAATACTACCACCATTGTGAACAATTTATTTGACCAAATGAGATGCAAACTGGACGAGAAGTTAGGATCAGCCCTCCCAACACCACTGCGTGTACTGCTTGTCATGTTCTCTCACTTGTGGAAGTAGCCTACATCAGAAAATAATCTGTATAGATAATGTGATTTTACTGCTAAATTTATTAAGACATGACTTACATGGACATACTAGAAAGAATTGCTAAAGACTCTTCGTTCTTTGGGTTTTTTAATTACTCCTGAGAGTGCCAGCAACTAAAATCAGTACTTGGGCCATCAAAAGATGCTAAGGTGTGGGTTAAAAAACTTTATTCAGCACTTCCAGTTGTTAAAACCTGGAAACACAGGAGTAAATTACTTCACTCCAGTGTAGATGTGGAAGCTAGTTAAGAAATACAGATGCAGGCCCAAACTCAGTCAAACAGTACAGATTTCTGGAAACCTGTAAGTGTGTTTTCCTGCAGCATGCTGAAGTGAAAAACCTTCCAGGTCTTAATTCGATGGCTATTTTAGATGCTGTAAAATATTTCAGACATTTCAGGGGATTTTACTGTATCTTTAACCTGCCTTAGAAGCACAGTTAAAGTATGTTTGGCTGCCTTGTGCACGTTTCTCTGTTTTCTTACAACAGAAGGGACAGAACGTACTTTCTAGAATTTTCCACTGTTAGAATGAACCATAAACTTTACGGTGCTTTCAATGGATAAAAAATGTAAACAAGCACTAGATACAATTAACACTCTGGGTGTTCTGCAGTTGCTTCCATAGTTGCTTCCAGGCAATTTATGACTGATGTAAAAGTAAGTCTGGGTTTGCTATGGCTATCCAATTATCTTGTCCCTAGGCAACAGCAATTAGGGAGAGGATTGGTTATCCAGATGAGATCGTGACTGATGACAATAAGCTGAACAGTGAGTACGAGGAGGTAAGTATCCAGAGTAGGTCATACAAGTAGAAAAGGGTCTTAAGAGAAAAACCCTTTGTAGCCAAGCTGAACCACACGCCTCTGCATGGAGTAACTAAGCCTCGCACACAGCTGCACAGGTGTTACTATGGCTGTTTTAAGGCTGATGTAGTACAGCTGATCCAGCACAGATAGCAGTAAATACTTGATGGCATTCCAGAGGAATGTATAAATTCTGGAGTAACTGTGCTGGAATTAAATATGGAGCCCATGGTGCACACTCCAGGATTTCTACATCTTCCACAGACTGATGTAATGCTGTTTGAAATGGATGCAACTACACATAGCTTACTAACAATGCCTGTTTACCCCTGGCTTGAATTGGTCCCTGAAGCGTGACATGGGACTACACATGTCATTTAAACCACACCTGAGCCTCTTCACTGCACAATGTGACCTCGGTGTTCTCTTACCTCAGAGGCTCACTGGTATGAGCAACTCTGTCACTGTATTTAGTACACACATGTGTATGTTCCAGCAGAGTATGTCTTAGAAGTCACAGTTTTAATTTTGAAAAATGCAGCTATAAACACAAAGTATGCTTTTTAGAAGACCATTTGAGCCTTATTTATGTGTTCTTTTTAAGGTGGAGTTGCAGCTTACCAGGCTGGTAGCTGCTGGTTTCAAGCGGGCAACTCCCAGAGGTTAGGGTCAAAACCAACAAATGCTGAATTCCACTCAAAATACATAAAAAGAGGAAATAAAGATCTCTGGAAAAAAAATTATACAGCTTATAAGATATATCCAGCTACAAGATCAGCTCTGTGATGTAGCAGAGCACTGCAAATCAAGGTCTTCAAAAGTACTCTTAAAAATATGCTGTGTAGCTCATCATGCTTAAGCCTAGACTTCACAGATCCATGTGTCCTTTAGTGCAAATCAGTAACACCACCACTAAGTATTTTTCTGTCTTCCTTTTTAGCTGAACTACAGAGAAGAAGAATACTTTGAAAACATTATTCAAAATTTAGTATTTACGCAGAAGAAAAGGTTGAAAAAGCTTAGAGAAAAAGTGGACAAAGAGGAGTAAGTATTTAAAAATACCGCATGCAGTCTTCCCAGTTTCCACAGGAGGAGGTACTTGGAGGGTAATAATAATTAAATGAGGATGAGCAGAAATTTACTTCAGCAGTGTACTCCTGCTCTGAACTAAAGAATTCCTGTAGAACGCAGCTGCACCAGAAGGCTTACACAGCACGTTCCCTAGCTGTGCTGGCTGCCCCTCTGTCACAGCTCCGACTCACTGGGAAGGTAGTTCAAGCCAGTCAGAGCTGACCGTGGTCACCACAGCCATGCTAACTTTGCAGTCACCTGACTAAGGGCTGCAGAGCTGGATTGATCTTTAGGAGAAGACAGTTCTACCTTTGTACAGGCCAAGAAAGAAAAGACTGAGGGCAGGTCTCATTGATGTCTTCAGCTACCTCATGGGAGGTGATGTAGAGAAGCCTGACTTCTTGGAGATACAGTGTGAGGAGGTGGGAAGAGACACACGGTGGAACATGGGCAATTCTGACTAGATACCAGAATTAGGAAAAACTTTTCACCATTGTGTGGCTAGACAAGACACAGAGAGGTTGTGAGTGAGATATATCTATCTCCATCCTCAGAGATAATCAAATTGTGAATGGACAAGCCCCTGAGCATACTCATGCCGTTAGCTTCAGGTGGGGCCATGTGACTTCTAAAGGTCCTTTCTACCCAGTAGTCTATGATTTTGTTTATTTTATAATTTTCATAGTGCTGCTCCAGAAATCTTTTCTAAGGAAAAAAAAAAATCTCAAACCCTGCAACAGTTCAGACTCTTCTAGTCTGTCATCTTGCAGCTTCAGATTCCCACCTTTTCAGAAGATGAGGTATATACACTTCACACCTCTGGAATCACCACTTTGAATCTTCTAAATGCTGTACCATAGCTTTCCAGAACTTAGTCATTATTGTGGATAAATAGTTCCAACTGTTGCTTTGCTGTGCAGTATTTACATATCACTAACGGAATGTTACGTTCCACCTAGCAGCCCCTCCAGGTCTGTTTTAGTTTCAAGCTGTGTTTGGACTTGGCTTGTTCAATTGCTCCAGCCTGATTTAATACAAGTACTGTTTTGTTCTCACAAGTGTGTATTAGAGAGGAGTAACTACTGTAAGTTTAATTGCTTTCAAAAATTACCAGAAGTGAGCCTGGAAGTATCAACCACAATCAATTATCCTCTGATAGTTATTGTTTATCCCACAAATTAACTTTCCCTTTATCAAGCAATACCCAGTGAGAATAATTTGCATCCCTTATGACTGATGCAGCCAATACAGTTCTCAAATAGATCATTTATCATAGAAATTAATTTCACTCTCTACACACAGAGCCAGAAATTACAACTTCAGCAGTGTAGGGGGCAGCTATTTATTATCCCATTTTCTCTAACATCTTTCTGAAACATTACTATGTGTGTATGATAACGACCCACATCACACCACCAGCCTGGCTTGCAATTCCAGTTTCATTAGGTGATAGCTGATGGAAGCCAGTAAAACTGTAGGCTAAAGACTTAGAACTCATCATTTCCCATGTGTTGAGACGGACCAAAAATGCTGAGAGCCCTCACCAAGGACTGTGAGTCAGGCTGTGCCTCTGCCACAACAGCTCATGGTGATTGCTGCACGTACCTTCATTCCTCAAGAAATTGTGTTAAGGAAAAAATTATAGCAGTTGCTAATGTGATATTCCTCACACGCTGGTATGTGAGGTAGCTAGATAAAGAAATGCTTTTAAGTAGTCTTTAAAAATCCTCAAATGTTTGGATGCCATTATAAGCTCAGGTTCTGTGCGAGTTTCCTCAGTGGGAAATGCCTGTACAGTATGAGTGAAAACAAACCCAAAAACTAAGTATCATCATTTGCCAGTTTGGGTAACAAAGGAAAAGGGCTATTAAACTGGTTAAGGGCTTGAAGCGTCTGACATCAAATGATTATGGGGGTGCTGGACTCAACAATCTCCAGAAGTACCTTCCAACCTCAATTATTCCACAATTCTGTTCTTCAGTATCTAGGTTTGCTCCAGGAATCATTAACTCTGCTGCCCAGAGCTGAAAGTCTAACACTGATTTTTCTCTTGTTACCAGATGGATAAGTGGAGCTGCTGTTGTCAATGCTTTTTATTCAGCAAGTAGAAACCAGATAGGTAAGGTTTACCTGCTTACTAACTGGGGACGGATTCAATGGCCTACTTATTTTTGAGTTACAGATATATATATGTGTGTATGTATATGTATGTAACAATATTACTCGTTTATTTATGAAATCCTCCAAAGAAAATATTTGGTGGAGATATTACTTTCATTGGCAGGGATGAAACTGCCACTTCTTAACTTGTGACACAGTCCCTCTTCTTTTATGACAGCAAGCATTAAAGCAAGGTGAAAAAATACCAGGTGTTCACTTCCACTGGGCTCGTTCAACAGTGGTGTCAAAAATAATGTTGATATTCTGCAAGACTGCCACTACCAGCAGGCCTTCCTGTGGCACCAGAGTATTGGGCAGCTTTATTTTGGGCCCAAGTATGGCCCAAAACAGCACTCCCTGCCGTTCCACCCACAAGCACAGCTGCACTAGGCCGAGTGGACGCAGTTTCCTTCCAGTTCTTACAGAGCATGTTAAATGCAGCAGACTAGAGCACCCTGGATCACGGAAGTCCTGATTGTGCCAGTGCAGGTCCCAAGGGATAGCGTCAGGTTTTTAACAGAAGAAATGAACAAACGAAGCCAAGCTTCCCAAAAGGAGAAGAACTGAAGATTCTGCAGTTGTCCTTCCTACTTGTCGCCTGTGTCTTTGCAATAGCTTGCTCTTTCAGAATCAGAGAGCACTGTTTGGAGCACAGCGGGGCTGCAGCACTGGCAGCCTCAACATCATGCAGGCCAGGATGAGGAGGCCTGGAGGGCATGGAGAAAACTCCAGTCATAAACAGGACAAGAGATTACAGCCCACCGCCAGTGGTGCTGTTTGCCTAGGAATTCAGCAGCTATAATACTCACCTATTTTTAGGTTTCACGTCCCAGTCAAAACTTTGGTGGTATTTGCCAAGGTTCATGAACTTCTCCCATTAACCCAAACTGTCCTGGCTGTGCTGGGGGTTCTAAAGGTACAGCATGAAGTAAGCACTGTGAAATCCAAGATGGACTTCTAGTGACAACACTGTGCTGACTGAACCCACCAGCGCTGCATGGTTACGGTGGGAGAGCGAAGCGAGCGTTCAGCTCATTACTGAGCATTTAGCACAAAAATCTGCTCAGGGGCCTTTGTTTAAAATAGCTTGTTCAGTAAGTTGCAGAAAAGGAATCACAATTTGGGAGACTGAAGCTGGTGACTGGCAGTTAATATGAGCCATAAATTCTTACCTCATCCTTTAGCTATGGCATGCCACAGGATAATTAAAGCAGCCTGATCTTTAGAGCAATGTCTCAATTAGCTAGGAGTATGCTTTTAAAACAAAAATCCCTCCAAAGAGGAGTTCTGTGCATGATGTGTAGGAAACTGAGAGCTCTCTTACTACATTTTAATATGGTCAACTCTTCACTGCTACCCCAGCAGCACTGATCATCTAGAAGCCACTGAACCTCCAAGAAATGAGCCAAGTTGCTGGTAGCAAGGTAGCCCTCCATCTGCTTCTCTGGGTACCCACTGCCTCTGACCCACAGGCAGGTCTGTGCCATGGATCTCCCCCATGCTGCTGATGGGACTGCCACAGCCAGTCCTGGCAGAGGCATTCCTACTTTCAGGCACGTTTGAGAAGAGATGCAGCATATTCACTGGTGTCCAGGGCCACACAGATACTGAGGAAAATACTTCATGCCTTATGCTGCCTTGGATATTCACAAAGCTGAGAAGTACAGTCTGCCCCTCAGTTCCCAAAGGAGCTGCACTTGCCTCTTCTTTCACCCTCTACTCCAGCAGGATCCTGCTCTGGGAGGAATGCCTGTCTACTTCAGCTCTGTAGCAGAAGTCATAGATGAAGCTGCTTTCAGAAGAGTGTAGTGAAAAACAAAAACCTATGAATTCCCACATCTTACTCCAAAAATGATTGAAGTGGCAGGGTGTTAATTTAACTGCCCTCCAATTCCTGGGGAGCGAAGATTACCCTATAGTTTCAATGCATAGACAGGCTGAGCTCCAGGTGAGTTCAGGTTGCTGAGCACCAGGACTGGTGATAGTTCTGAGTAAACACCTCACTCCCAGGAATCTCCAAAAAGCACAGTATTCTGACATAGTGCACACCAGTAATTACTGGTCTGTCCATCATCACAACAGCCCACCACACAGTACAGCATCTACACTCTATCAATACTGAGCACAACGTCACACCATGGCTGTAACTGTGCCACCAGCAGCAGTTTCACAGGACAGCCGAAATAGTTTCTTGTCTAACCTGTTTGTTATTTTTCAATTTCCCCATGGCTCTTTCTTTTCTTGAAAGAAACTGCTCCAACTGTCCTGGATTTATGCTGATTTCTTTCTTTTGCTGTATGAAAACTGTCCCCTAATTCCTCTTTTTTGTTGGGGTTTGTGAAGTTGCACACATCTCATTCACTGTGAGAATGAATGCTTCATATTGCTGCAGCAGGGTGATGCATAAGGGAAAAGCCAGCAGGAGGTACAAAGTGGAAGCAAATATTTCCTAGAATTCTATATTTATAAAAATATCACAACTGCCATGTTTCCTTTTGACTAACTTGCTTCCTAGAAGCCTAGAAAAAAGAGCACAGAAGTGGGTGAAAAGAACCACTTTGTTCCAGTTCTTTCATTGCCAGCTTGGCCTGTTCCTACTGTTTCTAGAGGCAGATACTGATATTTTCAGTGGAAGAACTAATTCTTCTCTCTGAGATTCATTTGTGGTGGGGTCAATGATAAAACAATTACTTTTTCTAAGGAAACACCCTTTTCATGTTGTCAGATTCATTTAATAATTATACAGGAGTCTGAGAATGCTACCCGCTCTAAGATGGAAAAGCAATCCCCTTTTTTGCAAAGTAAAACAGTAACAAAGCAGATGATAATTTTGCAAGTGTCTGAAGAGGGGAGTGCTGCTGACTTGTTCTGACTGTCTTACAGCCACTACCAGGTGTCAGGTCACTTGATGCTGCTGGTAGGTCTGAGGAAGCAGCATGACTTGGTTAAAAGCCTGTGAAAGGGTCTGTTCACACTGTGCACACAGGATAACGTGGCAGTGCTCTAATTGTGTTGTGGGGTTTTGTTTCTGCAGTCTTCCCTGCAGGCATTCTGCAGCCCCCTTTCTTCAGCGCATCCCAGCCCAAATCTCTGAACTATGGTGGCATAGGCATGGTCATCGGTCATGAAATCACACATGGTTTTGATGACAACGGTAAGGCACCGAGTTTCTAGTTACAAAACTTAACAATACACAGAATGTTTTACATGCTTTAGTGCTTAATCATGCCAAAGAGCTGGTAAAACCAAGATGAACTTTCCATGTATAAGACCAGATCTAGATTTTTAAGGCTTTACAGTATTGCTACCCACAATTCCCACAGCCACTCCTGCAGCTACAAGGCTGCACCAACAGCTCAGGAAGGCAGCCCGTGGCACAAAAGGGCTTTTAATATATTTGCTGGTCACTTGTTTTTCCCAAAGGCTGCATGAAAAACTATCCTAGACTGTCCATAACTGTGACCAGGGTGTGTCACTGGGCTGGCAGAGGGGGAACTCAAAGGTGAGGCTACCAGACCTGCACTGCAAGCAATCCAGCATGGAGCTGCAGGTCAGAACCATGCCAGGGGCCCTGAGAGAGCCTCAGTCCCATCTTCTGGTTCAGCCTGACTGCTCTGATTTTTCTTCCCCACTGCAATACGGCCTTCTTAGCAAAACCAGACCAACACAACAAAAGCAGCATCCGTAAGACTGCCTCACCACAGCAGATTTTTTAATGAGTTATATTTACACACTACCCTTCTTATTGCATCAAAACCCTCTTTTCTTGGATACATAATTCTGTTTAATATCATTACAGGCAGAAATTTTAATGAGAATGGAGACCTCATAGACTGGTGGACTGAAGAATCAGCACGCAATTTTAAGGAGCTATCCCAGTGCATCGTGTACCAGTATGGAAACTTTTCATGGGACCTAGCAGGTGGACAGCACGTATGTCTCATTCATTTGTAACTATCACTGGTATTTTTAATGAGGAAGTATGAAATCTAATGTCCTAAACATGCAAACTCTTATTGACACAAATGTTCTCTTGGCTTATTGCCAACACCATCACCCCTACACCAAATGAGAGAAGCAAGAGAGATTCCTGAAGGTAGTAGAAAAGACTCCACACCTACACTGAGTGTCCTGCAAGAGGCAGGGTTTGTGTTCTGAACTAGTGGCAGTCCTAGAAGCCACCTTTGCCCTAGAAGCCTAGAGCCCTCAAAGGCCCTCTTCTAGTTCCACTAGGAATAGTTTGAACCTCAGTTCCCAAAGCTTGATCTGTGTATATCCCCATCAAAACAAACCCTGTCTGCTGCTTTCCTTTATTGAGAAGTTTCTTATAGCTGGACTACAGAGTTAATGGTCTGAGCAGAACCAGGGCACAGGAGGAGAGGAAAAGATGACAAGCAGATGTAGGAGAGGCTGGCATTCTAATTGTGACTGCCTTTGGGGCATTCGGCACAGTTAAAATTACTCTGCATTCAGGGCAGTGCCTGAGGCTGACAGCCCTAATTTCAGGAGAAGGGCTGGCAGGACCAGCCCTGCTCTGGATGCCCACACTGTCACTATTCCATTAACTCACAGAAGCAGGAGAAAGTGATAACTACTTGTGCCCTTCTGAGACCAGTCCTGTTCCCATTAAGTACAACCCGTAAAGTGGCAGCAGGGAGACAGCCCTGGGTAGGTAACACCGCAGGTCACCATAGGTGGCTCCATGGGTGACCCAACATGCACTACCTGTAGTGCACAACCAACTTTAACACCCAGAACTGTTTAACCGTCTTCACAGTGCTCCCAGGCTGGCAGCATGTACCCCACATCTTCTGTTGGGACTCACAGAGATGCCAGTAAAACTAGAGAGGAATATCCAGCTGACTCGTCTGCCATTTTCCCACACATTACATTTAACCTAATGATGATTCTGGGTCTTGCAGCCTTGAACATCATAGCCTGATATCTTGGGGCTTGAAAATAGAATTTTTTAAAACTAGAATGACAGGTTGTTCATTACCAAAGCTTCATCATTGGTAGTGATAATTTAATGACTTACAAATACTGTACCAGTTCAATAGATGCCTTCTATGTATCTTGCTACCAAAGAGCTACCTAACTTGCCTCATAGAAAAATACTTTCTAGCAGATTCACTGCTCTGTTAACTGATCATTTCAGCTATGTGGAGTTTGGATTTTACCTTGTTTCGTAGACTATACAGACAGGTAAGAACCAGAGGGTTAAAGATGAGGAGGGAATGAAACAAGGAGTAAGCACCAGAGCCTAGAAAGCTGCCTGCAGGGGAAGGAGGGTTAGGGAAAGCAAGAGGAGGCAAAAACTTGTCCAAGATGTTAATGTAAACTTTTGCTAAATCTTTTGATTTTGAGGGAATTCTCACCTTTAAGAAGTGAGAAACATGTATGGTTTGGCATCGCGGGTCCTGGGTAAACTCTTTTCTAAACTATACTTCTCCTTTCTATTTTACAGCTGAGTGGAATCAACACACTGGGAGAAAACATCGCTGATAATGGGGGAGTTAGACAAGCATACAAGGTAAGCAGCATCCCTTTCTCTGTTTTACCTGGAGGCATCACATTAATTCCAGAGCCTTTGAAGAACTACTTTTGCGTTAGGGACACCTAGTCTACCCCTCTCCTAGCAGGCAGAATCAACCATTTCTGTATCATTCAAACATACCGTAAGAGAAGTGCTGCGACCTCCTTGCTGCAGCTGGGGTGCCACCATGGCTTTGCTTTCAACAGTGGACAGACACAACCCATCCCTTTCTCTTCTGCGACCTTTTACGTGTTTGAGGACTGTTACATGCCCGAAGGCCCTGACGTCTCTTCTTTAGACTAAACAAACCCAGTTCTTGCAATCTTTCTCATAGGTCATGTTTGCCAGACCTCTGCTCATTCTTGCTGCTTTCTTCTGGACTCTTTCCAGTTGGTCCACATCTTTCTTCAAGTGCAGTGCCCAAAACGGGACAAGTGCCTCAGCTGAGACCTGGACAGTGCCAAGTAGAGCAGAAGGATTACTGCGTGCATCTTATAGGAGTCACTCCTGTTTATACATCCCAGTAGGACACTTGCCAGTTCTGCAGCACTGTGGCCCTGTTGCCTCTTGTTCAGCTTGTTACCCCCTTAAACTTCAGGGGCCGTTTCAGTAAACATTAACCACTCATTGCTCAGTGTGCACTTGCACAGCTGATTGGCTTTACTGTTGCGGTGCCCAGGCACTTCGAACACTTCTGTTTGCCAGCATCCATCTATCTATCTGTAATGATAAACCAACAAGCTTTATGCCCTGTATCTCCCAAGTCTAATGCAGAGAAGAGGGAAGATGAATAAATAAGGGAGGAGTGAATCCTCCGGTCACATCCTGATCATCCTGGAGATCATTTGTGCCTCCTTGAGCAGAGGCAGGCTGGGATGCCCAGTCCCTTAGCTGGGGATCCACGCACAGGGAACGCCCAGCTCAACACAAGGCACCTCGGCAGTGCTCCTTCTGGGACTGGGCCTTAGGAAGCAGCATGCTTTTCTGCATGGATCTTCACCACATGCAGCACATCATGAGGGTACCTGGTGGTAATGCCTCACCCACAGAGACTGCAGGAGACACAGCTGCTGCGAGTCTTCCAGAAGCAGCTCTGGGGCTGGCCTCACGCAGAGCTTGCAGACACCTCACTACACAGAGAATCTCGCAGCCATTTCCGTTACAGAACATGCTGGGCTTTAGCAGAACTGCCTTGCTTTATGCAGTCATTAATTAACACTGTGAAAGGCTTTGCTAGGTAGATCTGTTAACAGTCTAACAAACTTTAATGCATTAATTATGATCAAGCTTGCTGAAGCATAGTATGCTGTAGCTGCTGTATTTCAAAACACAGTTGTCTTTCTTTGCATACTTAATTTCTTCCCCTGTACCAAGGTGCATAGGTATGCAGAAACCTCATTATCTGGCTGTATTCATCTCACTGATACTATTCCATGAGTCTTGACATTTTGCTACAATAATTTGGTTTTTTAAGCCTGTTTCTCTTACCCTTTATTCCAGTATACTTCAGGCAGCTTCACTGAATCTGGTGTACAGCAGTACTGCAAGGCCCGTTCAGTGAGAAAACAGTCTTGGTTCAGTCAGGCCGCTGGTATCACCATGCTGAGAAACAGCCCTGTCATTGGCTGCTTAAAGGTGGCATGTGCTGACATGGGTGGCCAAGGCAGTCTGTGATTAATTATGTCAGAGGCCCCCTGTTCCTCCTTGTTGTCTGGGCTGGAAGGTGTAACATTTCTACTGAATTCATTCCACAGGCCTACGAAAACTTTGTGAAAAAGCACGGGAAAGAAAAACTCCTTCCTGGTCTTGAAATGAACCACAAGCAGCTGTTCTTCCTGAACTTTGCCCAGGTATCTGCAGTTCTTGACTGAAGGCTTTGAAATCCACTTGACATCAAAGTTTAATGGTAACTCAGAAACACCAGGCTGACCTTCAGTTTTACTGAGAGCTGCCAGACTTGCTGAGCTGAGCAGTGTTCACTACTGAGTAGTGAAAAATAAGTCATTAGGTTATTTTTTACCTTCCCTAAATTCAGCCACAAGTAAGTCTGATAGTTTCTTCTACCCAAATGCCTTTGAGGACAACAGTACACTTCTTCAAAAAAACAAATGTAACTTTTTTGTTCCCCTCCTCTATGTTTTAATGTGAAGTTACTCTCACAACATTTTAAGTATTTCATAGTGAAATGACAGCAGGGCTCTTCCTGCACAATCTTCTTGCTAATAAATACTTCTCTGTTACATGTGCAGGTATGGTGTGGAACATACAGACCAGAATATGCTGTCAACTCCATCAAAACTGACGTGCACAGCCCAGGCAAATTCAGGTCAGCATGTGTGGTAATCTTCAGTGCAACCCCTAGGTGAAACACTCCTTTTCACTATGGAATTCAAAGCACTCTACAGCAAAGGCTGAGGAGACTCAGGTGCATATGCATATACAGGCACAGCACACTAACATGTGACACCATTGACACTGTGTCAATTGTGTCATGTCACGTGTCATGTGACACAATGGAGAGGGAAGGACACAGTGTCCCTCTAGACCTCCCAGCCCTGGCACAGCTCTGTGCAGATGGGAACAGGCACAGTCCTTCCCAGGAAGCTCTACAGGTAGAATAAGGCTTCAGGGCCACTGTCCTCACCCTTGAGGCAATACAACTTCATTCTGTCCACACTAGTGAGAAGCTCTGAATAGTTGTCATCCCAGGACACCAACACCATCACCTGACTGTTACTGAACAGTGGTGATTATTACAGCCAAGTCCCAGTAATACTGTCCAGAATCCAGTGCTCTTCTGGGAGTACCTGGGTCCTACAATAGCTCCTGGTAGGGTTCTTGTAAAGAGCAAAGGCTGTGGATGGATTTCTGTCCTCTGTTAAAGCCACAGGTAACGTCTCCAGGTAACCTGTGGAGTACAAGCATTTTACTCTTGCAAGCATACAGAAGATTTCACCTCCTCTTAAACCGTGTTGCTGACATGAGAGCGAGCTTACCTTCTGTGAGTAAGCCTCTGCTGTCCTTAGGAGGAGGAGGAACTCCTTTGCCACCTGCAGCTAAAGATGCTCTGGCTGCGACACAGATTTGTATTCTCTGCCCTTGCACTCAGGCAGCCTTCCCAGGAGCGGGGGGGTCAGATTCAAGTAGAGGCATGCAGGAAACTCACCTGCCTGGGGGAAGCCTTTGGGCCAGACCAGGATCTTTTGAACATAAGGCAGAGCAACCTGGTCACCAGTAGTGCAACAGCAGCTTTACGCTACTAAATCTGTCTGGTCAGAAGCCATGAGATCAAGTAGTAATGGAGACATTACAACATCTCTGTGAGCTTTGACAGGCTGTACTGTCTCCAGCATTCACTGCACAACAGCTGATCTCTCCCCAACAGTCTGGTGCATTAATTCCAGGATCTTTGTTTCAGCAGCTTTTCACCAAAGAATTTTGTTTACCCCACACACTCAAATATTTAGTGAAAGCAGTGATTGTTCCTTCACTTGCTGCTTGACTGGCATTTCCCCGTGGGTGGTTCCTGTAGTATCTGCGATCTCTCCTGGAGGCAGTTAATGCACCAAGTCCTGGAACCAGCCGAATTTGGTCACAATGCTAATGTGATGCTGCAGAGTTCCTCATAACTGTGCTCTGCTCACCTCATTGGTGTGTCTCACAAGTCCTTTGAAGCTCACTACTTCAGCATCTTTGGGCACTTGCATTTGTATACATTTTGGGTATGTTACACTGTGCATGGTGCTGGTTTCACGTGGGTATGAAAGGCTGTATAAACTTCATATGTAATTACATGAGTACTGCTGGGAAACCACGCTACCGTGTTTAGAGTGCAAAGTGATTTTCAGGATGAGGCACCCCTAAGCTCTCCAACAGAAAGCATCTCAGCACATGAGACATGCCCACAAAATGACATCATATTAAAATGTGACAACAGCTCCCAGTGCACCCTTTTTTTAGTGTTTGGGGTAGGGTGAGGGTTTAGGTCAGTCGAACACCTGCTACGCTGACTGCAGGCTGTCTGTCCTCACAGGTAGGACAGGCAGCTCTTCAAAAAAACTGTTAGTTGTATAGAACAATTACAGCTCATGGGGTCACAGCTCTGAGCCCTGCACAGGTACAGCCTCCTGCCCGCTAGAAAAAGCAGAAGTTAGCAAGATGCCTTCGGGTCAGGCAATCATCAAAGACAGGTGACAGTCTGTATCAGAGTGTTAACAGGCAGAGTTGAAGTAAAGCAAATAACAGATACAGGTCAAGCCCTGCCTGTGTGCCACCCCCTGCACTGCTGGGCACGTGAGCAAGCAAAGCAGGGTTCTCACCCATGGCTGGTTTATCTGTTAATAACAAACGTCAGTAAGAGGGGTTTTTACACCCAAAAGCCTTCTTGCTCCGTTTCCCTCAAACCCCCATTTTAGCAGCTCTGGTCCTTAAAGCAATGAAGCTCTGCTCGATCTCAGCAACACAAAACTTCTGGGATCCTCCCTGTGTGCTGCCCTGGCTCCTGAGGCCACTTAGCAAAGTGAGACTAGACAGTGGACCTGCTGCACATGTCAGCCACTGAGCTTCACCTCAACTTCTGTGGACACTTCCAGGCTCTGCTGAAGCTAATGATCAAGGGTATTCAGAGAATTATCACAAGTTACTCAAACAGTTCTTGACATAAGTCCTGGTCCCCAGTAACTGTGGCCCAGTGTCTCTGACATTTGCCTGCGTAGGTATCCATTCCTGAAGGAGCAAGCAGCTCTGAGCAGATACATTCACATATGTTCACAATTACACATCTAAAAACTGCCTCAGCTGGAATGTCCCAGTAGTCACTTGAAAGCTGTTCTCGGTACGAGGTTTTTCCCAGGAAACTCACTCACTGGAACATTTGTGCAGAATGCCCAGAGCAGCAGCATGATCCTAGTTAGAGCTTGACTGGGTAAAAATGTAAATGAGCATTCAGTGAAAAGTTACACCCCAGTCCTCCACCTCTGGGTCTTGTTTTCCCTTTACCAAGAAACTCAACAGCAAAACAGCTGAAAATTCTCAGTGAAAACTAATGACAAGCATTAAACCTGGTCCTGGTGAAATAACGGGATGTTTTGTGAGAGCCAGCAGTGAGGGAGGGAAGGTCTGTTCTGGGGAGAGAGAGAAGATACAGCCCCGACTTGAGGTGAAACAGAAACGATGGAGTTCAGAAGTAGGGGTGCATCCCCTGGTATTTTGAGGTGACACAAAAAAAGATGTTACAAAATGGAATCATCTTGTTTGTTTTAAGCAAAGGCAACACTTAACAAGATGCTGTTTTGTTTTAAAGGGTCATAGGATCATTGCAAAACTCTCCAGAGTTTTCTGAAGCCTTTTCATGCTCCAAGTCAAACTACATGGATCCTGCTAAGAAGTGCCGAGTCTGGTGATGGGACTGCAAACCTTGGGGAGCTTTCCAGACAAAGAGAAATCCTGAACTAATTCTGAGGAGGGGAGGAGGGAAGAGAACACAGGGAAGGAGGCTGGAGGAGTCACTGTAATTCTCAGTAAATGGGCAAAGTAAAAAAGTGACACATCAAGCCGTCCGATGAAGGACTAATACCAACACAGCAATTAGCTGCTCTGGCTGATGGGCTGCTTTTCCTCTCACTGACCCTGTAGAATCTAAATCACATGTCAGTGTACAGTAACATTGTACTTGTAGTTAGTCCTGTTCCCCACTGGCCAGGGGCTTTTTGGTTGTTCTTGTTTGGTTTTTAATGTGGAAGTACACAACATGACCTCTCCCACTGGTCGGTGGATGCATCTTTCTGACCAAGCAGAGGAAGGAAATACTAATAACAGAGTTTTAGACATCATAACATGATAATGAGACAAGAGCTTCTATCCTAAGTGTCAGGCTTTGTACCCTCTGCTGTTACAAATCTGTTCTACCAAATGTTTTCATTTTTTCTTGAAACCATTTGTATAACAGGAGTCCAAAGACCTGCTGTAATTAAGTAACTTCCTACCAATTACTCCCGTGCGTATTCTCTGAAGTCACATTTACCAGGGTTTATTTACTGCTTTCCAGCCAAACTGAAGTTGTAGGTAATTTATTAATTTTTGAACATACAATCTGTAAGATTGGGATCAAAGACCCTTTCACAGTTTTCTAAGCTTTTTCTTGCTTTCTCTAAAGTTGGTCTTTTTTAAAGTTTCTAGTAATGTATAAATCATAGTTTTTATATTGAAATCTGAGCTACAGTTTTGACTTGAAGTATTGTAATAGATTTTATCAGTAGCTGCACAGATCTGGGAAGTTTGAGTAGAGTGTGGTATCAGGCAGTGAGACAGGGTCTCCAGGACAGAACTCTCCTGCAGAGCTCACCAACAGGCACATTTCCAGGCTGGCTTCCTCAGTGGTCAGGGTCTGATCCCACCCGTAATTTGTACATGTTCTGATTGACATCAGTCCTCACATCAGTGAAGCTGTGCAGCTGATTGCAAAAATGGAGCTTTAAGTAAGAAGGTAACAGGCTTTAAATCTGCACTGATACGTATTCGACATCTTCATGCAGATTGCAAAGGAACTTACTGCTTTGTATACCAAAGCAAACAGATTTCCAGGAGTACCAGATACCTCGGATAGCTGCTACAATAGGTACATTTGAAAACCTGTGTTCCTTTGAGCTTTCCGAGTTTGTCATCTGATAAAAACATTTTGATAATAAACTGAAATTATGAGTCAAATGCAACGTGTGTTCTCTGTGTGACATCCAAAGCACATTTCTCTGCAGGTAAATTCCTGTGCTTGTTCTGAGCGCCACACTCCAGCATCTGTAACAACGGATGCAGGCAGAATTCAAATGATTTTGTTCTAGGCAAAAGCAGATGTTGGTAAGTTATTCAGTATCCAAGGAACTCACACCAAAGTTGCCTGTAAAAACTTCCACTCCCAAGACTTTCCCCAAACAGCCTGATAGAGAGAGCAGGAAGTTGGATGCTTTACATGAACTCCCAGCTGGAAGAGCCTGGCTCAGCACAGGAGCAATAGCAAAGGCATCACATAGCCATTGGTACAACTCCACAGCTGCTGGTGGCTGTGCCTGCAGCAGAAGGAGCTTTGCTTGTGGTGCACCCGACAGTTCAGCCACAAAGCAAGATCCCAGAGACTCCTCCAGAGGCACCAAGGACCTGCACGTGAGCCCACACTGCTCTGTGCCTGATCACTGCTGCCACCACGACAGGGAAGCAGAGAGGAGAGTGGAAGTTAGAGAAGAGTAGTACAAAAAGTTACATTAAGTGAGTTTTTAGTTCTCTGGGCCCCTTTCTTCACTCCTCTCCATTTGTGTGTCATGGAACTTCTCACCCTCTTCATCATTAACCTGGTATGTCCAAGCCCATGGAACATGTACTGTTATCCTCAGGTAGACAGGGAGCACCCATCAAGGATAGAAAAGACATTCAGAAGGTAACTAACTAAATCACTGGATCACTGAATGCAGAAGAAATAGTATTAAATGTAACAATCAATCAATCCATAATCTCCAATACCGAATAGCAGATAAAATATACTGCTTGTAACAAGTAAGACAATACACGTCAATGCCTGCTCAAGAGTGTATCAGCAAGCTTTTCTGACCACCCTCAGGTGCCCTTTGCCTCTAGGCAGGCAAAGAACTAGAAGGGAATATTTAGTGATGGAGAATTTCTCTGTTCAGTGGTGGGCACAACACACAGTGAGGGGCTTTTCACTTCTGAGCTACCTTGGCACACATCAGTAGCTGCATCTTGTCTTGTGCTAGCTCCTGATGGAGCAGGGGAGGTGAATTCTATAATTCTATACTACCAAAGACATAGTCATTTCTTTCCCTGTAACAGCAAGAAATAAAGCTTCCCTTGTGGAAAGTATCCAGCAGTGCTCTGGCCAGAGCAGCACAGCTTCTCTTTAAGGAAACAAAACATAGACACATTTGACAGCTGGCTTTAGGCATCGGAGCCAGTTTTTACATTTATGAATTACCAGAGTTTCTTCCCCAAACCCCTATTTCATTACCCCCCATATATTTCATTGCAGACATCCAGCTGTAACAATGAGCTGGAGTATGGGAAGAAGCACATGAAATATAAACCAAGCATAATGCATATGACCAGCAGAAAGGCAGTCACTGCTGACAACACAAAGGGCCAGAAATATCCTCCTCTCATTGCATGGGATCATGAAATCAACCTAAAAACACCCCATGATTTGACAGCAGTGCGTGATAAAGGTTTGAAGAAAAGGGACCTGGTCAATGTAAATTGTTGAGCTCTTTGTACAAGAGTCAGGTTTACATGTGCCCATGCATCTACATCGCTTCCCAAACCCCAACAGATGCCCTCCTGCCTTCCTGCCCACTGCTATGTGAGCTGTATTGACCACAGGCTCAAGCGGCTGCTGATGTCCTCCTTTCCCCTCTTTCCACGGTTATAGGTGGGAAAATAACCGTGAGGCTGCCTTGCTGCTGGCTAAAGCAGCCGAATCAGAACAGCGCAGGTAGCTGTGACTGCTTGTAACAGTCCCTAGCAGGAAAGGCCAACACACCAGAGCCCAGAGAAAACAAATCATCTGCAGTATGGATCTGAATCTCTGATGGTGTATGACATGGTCTCCTGGTATCGATCCCAGGGCCACCATGTCATACACCATCTCCCAGCAGGGTAAACTTCTCCAGAAGTCACTTGGCACACAACAGACAAGGGCAGGGAAATCTTGTACTAGTACTGAACAGAAAACTGAAGCACAAGACACGTCCTGGAAACCAAACCTTATCCAGCAGCAGTTAGGACTGCCTCACTCACACGAAGTGAAATTCAGGGCTCTGGAAAAGCAGCAGCACTGATCGCTCAGAAGCAAGATAGCCAACGTTAACCAAGCAGTGATGATCAGGATACACCTTTCATCACAGCTTGCAAACTAATTAGTGCCAGCGAGGACCTTCCTTCTCAGAGTGTTAATATGTCAGGGAAGTATTGATAGAAATGCCACAGACAGCATTTACCAAAGGCCTCAAAAAAACAACAGAGAAGGGGAAGGACACAGTACTCTGCAGTATTCAGATTTCACCGCTGCTTCAGTTCCACATCTAAACACCCCAACAGATCTCACAGTAGGGCAATAAGCAGCAAGACTGAGATGCAGCAGGATCCAACGGGCAATCAGCTGCGTTTGTTGGTATTTCCCAGGGAAAAAACCTCTTGGTTTTACCTCAGAAAAAAATATAAACAACTCCCAGTGTCACTGTCAGCTTCTGTAAAAACCCAAGAGTCAGTCACTACAGTTTTGCAGTTGTCTGTGGGTTGTTTCAGTTCCCTTACCCTGACTTTCCAAAGCAGCAGCCTGACAAACTTTAGGGACTATATGAAATACACATAGCACTGACATTGGCCATTATCTGACAATGCATTAACGAACAGCTACCAAACACAGCATTCACTACATAATTCACCTAAGCACAGCCGCAGCACTGCGATTCAGAGTCAAACAGCTTCTCTGCTGCTGCCCAGGGACTCAGGGCCATACTGGCCAACGCCAACGGCGCATCTCTGGCTGCACAGACAGGACTGTTCCCAGAGGGAAAGCACAGCACAGCAAGGAATAACATACTGTGTCCAGAGGAGCCACAAGGGATACAGACATCTTCTGCAACACCCTTCAGAGAGCTTTTCACCCAGATGACTTAATGAGTGGTAACTGCCTCAGGGCTTTTCTCAACATCGTGCTTAATCACAAAGAAAATACATCATCAGCCGACTGGGAAAACTGAAGTCCCACAGGCTGCATTGGGACTGGTTGGAGATACTCCAGTGCTCAGTCCTGCCCCTTGATCACTGGAGCAAGCTGTGCACTGTGCTTCGTTCCCTGCCTGCACCCCAAACTTTCCTTCCTGTGCCAAACAAGGCTCCAAGGCAGCAGCAGGAGCCCATCCCTGGTTCCTTAGTGCTTTTCCTCAAAGAGTATTACTGGTTGCTGCACTCAGTAGAGCATCTTGGTCCTTCCAGACTCCAGCACCACCCTGTCCTGACCTAGCTCACAGCAAGGACACACTCAGATTCAAAGGTGCCATGCCCTCATTACAATTCTCACAGGGAAGGAAGGGGCTCAATGTTAGTCCTTTACCTTAAAAATCACCCTTCACTCAGGGTGAATTCAGATGTAAGGATGAAATAACCAAAAAACCCAGAGGACACAGTATGAAAGGTTTGTCAGACACCAATGTCCAGAAATTAAAGTAATAAAGGCTAGACAGCCTAGAACTGAGACTTTTTTCCTCACCACACAGTCCAGGTGCTGACCCAGAAGATGCTCCAGCCTTCCCAGCATAGCAGGAATCACTGCTCTGCGCTCCCAGCAAAAGCCTAGCACCAGGGAGCCATCTCTGTGGGATTTGTCCAAGTTGTTCTCCTTTCCCCCCTCTCCAGGACTTTTAATTCAGCACAGGGAGAGTTTCGATGTCACTGTAAGGTATCACGGTATTTCTTAATTCTCCTTTGGCTATGCCCCAGTGCTTTCATTACTTGACCAGCTGCTGACAAAGATTCCCAAGTACAGAATTCATTTTCTTAGCTAAACCACCAAGGAATGATGCAAAAATCTCTCCAGCTGCTTTTCTCTCCATGTGAGGCCCCTCCACACACAGGTTATTTACATCCACACAGGAGCTGTGTTTCAGAGATGCACGTGAGCTCAGTGCACGTATGTGGCAGGTTAATGGTGTCTCACTAAAATCTGCGGGTCATTTTATCACTCCATCACACTTACAGATCTTACTGACTTCATAAGAAAGGCAATGAAGACGACTGCTACAGGAACACAGCCTCCTGCAGTCTCTACAGCACTAAAGAACTACAGAAAAATGACTTTTTAAAAGAAAATTTTTAAAATAAATTCTGAAGCTGTAATATTCATAGAAGGAGATTGAAGTAATTACCTCAGAAGTTGTTCAAGAATTAAATCCTTCCACTAATCTTAAAAAAGGCCCAAAATTATTTTATCAGGAGGCACTGGAAAAAAATTATCCTTCAGAAGAATCACAGATGCAGACACTGAGGCAGGCACGCTGTGAGCAGCACAGCAGGATGGGGAATTACCCCACAGAACACCACCAGCTTTACACTACTGGAGCAATATTCTGCAGAACAGGAAATGGTTCAGAAAACAAATGGAAGTGGCAACAATAATCACCAAAATAAAATCTACAGAGTTCTCTCCATAGGCAGATTTCCCCCAAATTACTCAGATCCCACACCGATGTCTCTTTCAGTCTGCATTAACTCAAGCTATTCTTGTCACATCACATTTTGAGACACCAGAACAAAATACAGGAGGAAGCGATGGTGGTGGCTCAAGACAGAGGAGCTTCTCCTCATAAAATCAGTGTTTAACAGAAGTGAGCCCTAACGAGCTCAGGCCAGCCTCTTGGGCTCAGTAACAGGCAGAAGGCTGGGTTACCTTGTTCTCCAGGAGGGAATATCATCCCCGTACTGTGTTTCTCTGGTGACCTCTCCTCACTACCACCCAAAACAGGACAGCTACACACAGCATTAGTAGCTACCATTTGATTATTAAACAAATGAGCTACAAATCAGTTTTAAATAGCGCAGCTTGAAGCACACAATATGGCGGAGTAACTCTTCGTCCTTTCAAGACTGAAATGTACCACAGCTATCCTGATATACAAGGAATTACAATCATTAATTAAACCGTACAACTTCATAAGCAACAACAGAAAAGGCTACCACAGGTGTGAACCCTGTTTGCTTTCCAGCCTGTCGTTCCACCTCAACTCAGAGATCACCAGCACCAAAATGGCCGCTGACTGCATTTCCTCGCACAGCACCAGGCTCAAGAGGCCACGATCCAGAGGGCCTCGTAGTGCTCCTGCTGCAGAAATGTTAAATACTGGTGTTTAATCAACTTGCTGTGACCTCAAACAGGTACAAGCTGAGCTCCTGGTAAATGCCTGCAGAGACACAGCCATCTTCCCAAGCAAATGGAACCAAGACCCCGCTCTAAGTCTGACTGGGGGCGGCTGCCAGCAACATGAAGCACCTGGCTGGGCATACGCCCGCAGGGGTTGGCCCCTTCGCCCAAGGAAGAATTCAGTTCAGCTCCTACAGCCACCAAAGCAGTGATCTCCTGAAATCGACTTGAGCTGACCAGGCCACTGAATCCCCCGGGGTCAGTTTCTTAAAGGTCAATAAACAAAACCCACAACAAATAAAGCACAACCTGGAGACTCGGCTTGGGACACAAACAAGCCCCTCGCAAACAAGGAAAAGCTCACAAGCCCTTTACTTTCACACAGGAGCCTGTGTTCCCTGCAGCTTTGAACAAGAAAAGTATCTTTAGAAGCAAATACAGTTAATCATGTGTTACTAACCTTGGCAAAGGCAGGCTGCAAAGCTCCTGGGCTCCCAGGTGGGAGCTGGGAGCAGGGCTAGAGTGAGGCAGGATATGGGTCACACAGGGTTTCTTGGCCTACACACAGGAGCAAACCCCACTGCGGTTGCACTCAGAAGCGTTGGAGCTTCGTGCTCCACTGCCCTCCTGTCACAGGGCAACATTAAGGAGAGCATCAGGACAAACACAAAATCCAAGTTCTCCTACCTGAGGCGGCTCCGTCTCTGCTGCTGCTGCTTAAAGGTAGAACCAGGCTTCGAGCCACCTGAGCCAGCACATCATGGCACTGGGGAGCCAGAGCTGATGCTTGGGACTGCCTTTGCTGAAACACATCCCAGAGGCAGCTTTGAGGAAAGCCCCAGGGCCAGGTGCTGCAGCCAGGGCTGCTCCTGATATGCCTGGGGAGGGGAGAGAGATGGCAGTCCTGCCTCAGGCACAGAACCCTGCCTGCCCCTGGCACGAGCTGTTCCTCAGGCACAGAGCCCTTCCTGCCCCAGTCTCAAAGCCCTTTGCACAAAACCCCCTCTCCTCATGTCCTTCCCGCCCCAGCCAGCCCTGCTTGCACCTGGGAACACAGCCCCACCCCTTTCCAGAATGTTCCCTAGGCCCAGCACCAATAGCCCCGCCCCTTCCCCAGGTGGCCCTGCCCCTCCCGGCGGCCCCGCCTCACCTCGCCTCAGGGAGGGGCTGCCTGTCCGTGAGGCAGGGAAGGACTCTGAGCCCAGCCCAGCAGCTCAACCACCGTACTGGGGTGAGCAGGCAGCCACCGCCCCCAACCCCAACAGCACACCCTGCGACTCCAGACAGACAGAGCCAGGAAGCCTCTAGAGAGATCCTGGGCTGGGGCTCTCCTCCCAGAGAGGAGCAGGCAGGGCTGGCTGTGTGCTCTCATTCTACGTCAGCCAAGAGCAGTGCAAGAGTGAGGAGGCATCTTCACCTCCACTGCTGGGAAAGGCCTCTCTCCTCATGAGCACCACCCAGAGCAAAGAGGAATGCAGTTACAGTCCTCTTAATTGGATTGTAAGCATTAAAATAATGTGAAGAAGTTGGAACAGACATGCACAGCATCGCAGGACAGACGGACAGTGATTCATCCCTAATCAGTTTACTGAAATAGTCATTCCCTACAGGGAAAGCTGAGCAGAGGCTGCAGCGCAAACAGTTGGGAACCCTTCTCTGGAGCAATGGGAGCCCAAACATTCCCGCTCTGCTTTTGTAAATAAAAAGATGAATCAATGAACCTGTAAAAACCATCTTAGAGCACAGAAGACATCATCCTCTGTGACAGGAAACGCTGGAAGGGAGAAGGGGTCTTGAACAAGGTGGCCACTCTTGATGTGCGTGTCTGCCTTTGCACATCAAGAAATGCTCTCAGGTGATGTGACACAGCTCTTCAGACTGCAATGGCATTATCCTGCTAACGAAGCATGGCAACAATGCAAAGGTTCTGTGTGCAGTGAAAGAACAGCTGGAGCTGTTGTTGTGCGTGGATAGCAATGTACCCAACTTTTGGCAGAATCCTGAATGTACAAGTTTTCTTCCCCTAAATCTCTCCATTTGAGTAAAAAACTTAGCACCTACACACTTGTGTTACTTTTCAAGCCCCTTTTGTTACCCAACACACCCCTGCACATGTGCAAAGCTTCAGCAGTGCACTGTATAGTCTCCATAGGAAGAGACGCCATTGTGGGTTGTCCTGAAGGTGGTTGCAAAGGACCACTTTGCAGAGTGGTCAGGGCCTTTCAAACAAGGCAAACCAGATAAAACACACTGTGCAGGGTCATGAACTGCCAATTGGCTTAATCCACTCCCAAAAGGACAAATGAGCTTGTAAGACAAGACATAGGCTGGGACTTTGTATGACAGCCCTCACTTAATTTCTCAGCAGAGTTTTTTTTGGAGATTTTAAAAAACACCAGCAAGTGGAACTCCACTTGCACCTACCTCTGTCTTCAAGGAGCCTGCCTGTCACCTAGGGTTTGGACAGTCAGAGCGCCTATCAGTCTGGATGGCCTCAGTCTTAGGAAATGAGATAACATGTCTGCTTGAAGTATATGCTTAAACTAGTCTCTCAGCTTACATAGTCTGTGTACAAGTGAGTCAGAATGGATGAGTTCATCTGGAAGCAACTAAAAGCAGCAGGTGATGCTGAAGGTCCTCACATGGGGGTGGCAGCTGCTCCAGCTCACAGAGAGACTGTATCCCTCTTTCTCAGGACACTTGGTGAAACAGGATTACCCCTGTGCCCTCACAGGAGAAATAACTTGGTGCTATGACACTTCCCAAAACTCAGCAACACGCTTCAGTGCTGCTGCTAATAGCTGCTGGAGTTGCAAAGGAATTTCCATGGTTGCATTACAGTCAAATGTATTTCCTTTTTGTTTCCATTCCTAAAGGATAACAGATACTGACCACAGATGGAGACAGGATGTCTGATTGATGTGCCTTCCTTGCATTCTCAAAATTATACAAATTGCCTGAGCAGGACTCAAAAATAGTTTCTTTCTCCATCTAAGCCCATCACGAGTTATTGAGAGGTTTTTCCCTTACACACACATCATGCTAGGATCTCTAATGCCTCCCACAATCACTTCTGTACTTTAATGGGATTGAATTATTAATCATTTAGTCTTCTAGGAACTGAAACTTTTCAGTATAAAAGTCTTTGAGCTCAAAAGCTCAAAGCTCTGTGAGATGCAGTGGCTCTGATTACCTGATTTAAATGACCAGGTCACTGGAGGGTCTCAAGGCACATTATCTAGCAGGTGAGTATAATTATCTCCAATTATAATTATCTCCAATTATAATTTAAAAAGGCAAAACACCTCATACAAGATAATCAGGGGGCCACACTGAGTCTGAGCCCTGATTCTAGGCACACCATGCCATACAACACACCACCCAAACTTAAATAAGTCTGATGTTTCTTTCTGAAGGCCATACATGTTTCTGTTCCATAACAATAGATTCCAAGAGATTTTATCCATAATACAGCTAAAAATACTTCCCCAGGCCTCACAAAGAATTAACTCTTGCCTGTTTATAAAAGGTTTGAAGTTCCTTAGCTGGTGGGAGCTATTTTAAAAGTATGGTTTTCAGTGATGTGTGATGTAAGGCCAGGTTTCTAAACAGAGACATGAGGATACCACACCAAGGCTGATTCAGGCAGACAGTCCTGTGGGACTACTTCACACACAAGGAGATGTCCAACAGTTGCCCTTAGGCACCAAGGCAGGATCACCTGTCCAGCTGCTTCATGCCTGAGTTTCTTCGAGCACTTGTGTGCCTGAATCGGGACAGCCTGAGTCTCACTTGCCCGTTCTTCATTACTTCTTGCCCTGTGTGTTACCAGAAGAGATGATACCCTTCCTTAACATCATCTTCAGCCTGCTCTTCTCCAGGTTGAACCACTTCTGGGTGCTCACCATCTCACTGCTGAACACTGCAAAGCTCAGCTCCCTCTTGCTGCCCGGAGTTCTGTCCCATGGGTCCACGGCTGGTTCCTGTTAGGTGTGTGCGTGTGGGGGGGGAATTCATGCACATCCCAGGCTATTTTTCTGGTATTCATCCCTTTTCACACCTAGGTTACATTTCACACCTAGGACATTGCTGACCTCAATTCAGGTTGTGAGATGGGGCAGTTCCCAGGCTCTCTGCTGAAAATTGCCATCCACAGGCAGTTCCCATCCTGGATTTGCCCTTTTTAACAGTTTCTGGGATGTGTAGAAATTGCATTTTCACCTATTGCATTGCATCTTTTGCAGACTAGTTATTTAGTTTCATTTTGAATTCCACCTTTGTTCTCCAGTCTCCCTGGATCACTCTGGGGGTGGTGCCCGCAGAGGGGGCTGCTGGTGTGCCAGAAAACGGGGCTGGAATTCCACATGGGCTGGAGCCAGTTCAGAGCTTTTAATTTGACAAGAATGGGATTGGTTGCCAATGGAAAAATACAAAATTGGGCCCTGAATATCACAGAAACAGAAGAGACCAGCAGCTAATTTGGTATTTAGCTACACACTACTAAATAAAAACCAAATGTTTTAGGAATTAGAAAGTCCAAGTCACACATTTTAGGATTCGTTGCTTCCAGGTAACTCTCCCTGTCTGCCTTTCATTTTCTAAAGCAATTTCTCCAAGTACTAGTGTGCTTGTATGACTGTTTGTTTCCCCTATTTTTTTTTAAAGGAAGTTAATGTAATATCAGAAATATTATTTAGACACTAACACTTTAAGTCTTGGGGCAGGGAGAGCGTCCTGCCACAATAGTTTAAATTTAATAATTTATTTTTTACCACAAAACTTAAAAATTGTCCTAACTCCTTGAAACTTTCCCAGATACACTGAGTTACCTCTTCCCCAGCTCAGCACACCTCACAAATGATCCTCACTCGCTCTTTTATCCCCTATTGCATCGCTAACTGTGGGAATACTGTTTCCTAGATAGTCCAAAATCAAGGTGACAACAACCAAGCAGGCTGCAGAACAGGTAGGTGTCTGCCCTGCCGTGGGGCCCCAGGAACTACTGAACTACAAACCATCTGAAAACTGGGAAATTGGTGATTCTTCCTGATGCATTTCAAACTTCTGATGTGGATAAAAGCACACACCATGCTTGCAGTGTTGGCATTAAAAATAACTCATTTTATACAGATTTTCATCATTAGAAATTTCGATTTAACTTCCAGGTTCTTCTAATCAACATCATTGCCAGTTCTTCTGTCCTGTAAGACAAGATTAGTTTTAAAAGGCAGCAGAGTGAACCAAAGAAAGTGTGGATGGGACGGGATAGTGTACAAGTCACTTACTTCCATCATGAGAAGACAATGTAAACCATTAGTGCACAACCCACGATCCAGCCAACTGCAAGGAGCAAAGGCACGACGAGACGTGAAAGCGGGACGTGGGCTGGAAGGGAAAAGACAGTCTGTTTCAGAAAGGGCCCATCACACTGACACTGAATTCACACATTTGACACATCAAACCCACAATTACCACAGAGCAAAGAGATACCTGTGAGCTCAGGCCACATTATCTAGGATTGCTATTATTAGCTTGGCAGGCTTCTAATGAGAATGCAGAGCAAAGCCCAGAGATCTCCACGCTATAGTCTCTGCAATCAGATAGGTACAAGGCTTAGCACTTCCAAAAGCAACAGGGTACAGGGAGGAGACAGAAGCACGAGTCTGTCCTTGGTCTCCACAGGTCATCAGGAGAACATCTGTATTGGGCTTTGACAGCAGCTGTCCTGGTTGACTGAGCATTCAGTCCCTGATATAGAACCCCAGACTGGTTTGGGTGGGAAGGGACCTCAGAGCTGTCCCAGTGCCCCACAGGCAGGGACAACCCCCACCAGCCCAGGGTGCCCCAAGCCCCATCCAGCCTAGCCTTGAACCCTGCCAAGGATCCAGGGGCAGCCCCAGCTTCTCTGGGCACCCTGTGCCAGGGCCTCCCCCTCCCCAGGAAGGATTTCTGCCTCCCAGCCCCTCTCCATCCCCCTCCTGCAGCTGAAGACCTGCTGGTCACACTGCTGGGGATGTGGCCCAGGACACGGTTGACCCTCAGCTTGCAAATGCACCTTGCTGGTTCATGTAGAGCTTCTCAAAATGTACAGCGCCTTCTAGAGTCTCATTAGCTTGGACACAGTACATCAAAATTCAAGTGATTGATTATCATTGTGTCCATTTAGACCAACAGTGTGGGGCTGCAAAGAGGGGACACTGTGTGTCCCCCGAGGGGATGGCTGTTTGTGCATCAGGGATTCATAGCTCACCTCTGTGCTTTCTGTGCACCGTGCCTGACTCAGCCCTCTCCTATCCTGTCACTACAGCGATACAGGGTCGTTAAGGCTGATGTCATTATCCACTGCAAGGGTTTTCCTCAATTCCAAGTATGAAAATAACATAAGAGTTTCCAGTATGAATGTAGCACCTGCCTGGCTGAGTTGGGCCAGGCACAAACATCTGACATCTTGCCTGCATCACCCACTAGTATGAGAACAAGGTAAAAAATCCCCCAGAGCCGTGTGGTCCAAGGCAGGCACTGGTTCTACAAGGTACAGGCAGAAAGCAGCATTTTATATAAATGTCTTTCAGTACAGCATCAGAATTTCAAGGGACCTTCTACCAGTTCCCTGCAAATAGCAGAGGCTTGGCAGAAGGCCAAGTATCAACCATTGCAATCATATCACTTACCAATAAATTACAACATTCTTCAGCCTGTCTTTCTGCAGTTAAAAGATTCCCAGGTTTTTGAGGTGGTTAATAAACAATGCAAAACTGCACACAACACCTTGCACAGTCAGATCAAGGAGACTGACTCTGGAGGGATGCTTAATAATTTAAGGCTTTTCACGCTGCTTTTTTAAAGCTGTGCACTACACAAACGTGTCTCACCACGATACTGCATGGTGTAAAGAGCATATGCAGAGGAAAGCTGCCCGTGCTGCCATAAAAGTATTAAACAGCTAAAAAAGAAAACCCTGCTCTTAGCCATCCATAGAGTCCCTCATCTCTTTCACCTCAAGGCTGTTATTCCTTCCACACTGTGAAAGGTAAAGGTACTTTGTTAGGAATCATCTCTCTTGCCACTCTTTCTACAGGTCCCATTAGGAAGGAGGGGCTGGATCCTGCTGGGGTACTGGGAGGAGTTTGCTGAGTTGCTGTTGTGCCTACTGAATAGGGTGTTTTGTTATGTGATCCAGTTTAAATCAGTAAGATAAGAGAGGCCAGCGAGTCCTGGTGGGAATGCCAAGCCCATCATTTGTCATGAGGCAGCAGCAGCTGGCTCCCAGAGATAGAGTTTCATAGGAGCCATCAGGAGTAATTGTGTTTCATGGGTGAAGAACAGAAATGACCATGAGATCATTTGCTCTGACCTATATATCACAGGACAGATACCCCAAGACTTGGGCTGGAGCAACACAGCCTCTTGGAAGACTGTGTTTTATGCCACAAGCAGGAGAGACTGAAGTGCAGGATATGCACATGGGCTTGGCGGGTGAGACATGTGAACAGGTAACCCCTCACAGGGCCTCAGAAGAAGGGGACAAACTCCAAAGTCCCAATATTTGGTCTAGGGGAAAACTATCCCAGGCCTAAATCTGGGAATCAGCATTGCCCTGGCCCCAGAGCAAGACTGTGTGCACCAGTGCCAGGAGTCAGCTTGGCTTTGCAGAGGTTGAGGTGGCTGTACAGGGACTGGCAGCCAGGAGCAGAATGGCTGGAAGCACTGTGGTGTGGAGAGAAAGGCATCTTTGCTGATACCCATGGGTAGCCAGCTAGAACCCCACTGCGTGAGGCTTCATCACAATCACCACTGAAATGAACGCACAGGAACACAAAGGAGGGGGCACACGGGCATGGCCAGCAGACCATGTCTCCTGCGCATCTCCTGCCAGCCCCAGGGGATGAGGTTTTCCGTGTCCCTTATGTACTGCCAGTACTGCACTACTCCAAAACCTCATTTAACAACACAAGTGATGTGGACAGGCTTTTGTGTTGAGGGCACTTGCCAGCTTTGTATTTGAAGACCATGTGAACCCCACGGTTATTCATCTCAGCCAGGCTGCCCGACCATTTCTAACCTGGGGCTGGGCAGAGCCACCCCAGCGCTGCCACTCCAGGGGCTGGCGCCAGCCTGGTCCAGCCCAGGCATTACAGCCACACTGCTCTTTGCTTTTCCTTTTCTTAATTAAAACACAAATAACAATAGGATGTGGAAGTACTAATTCCTGGTGGAATACTGTTACCAGTATCATTTCTGTAGATATCAATGAAAACTAAAGTTAAGAAACAGCGTTCAGTATTGTTACATCTCATCCTAGCAGAATTCCACTACCCTTCTGAGATACCAGTGGTAATGGTGCAAGAAAAAGGGAGATAGTCTTTTAAACCTTCTAATATAGCTAATGAGGATGTATAAAAAGTTGCTTTTACAAGGACAAGTACTGTATGAATAACTGTGTACACAGGTAACACTACATTTAACCTTACAGCCGTTTCACCATCCAAACCTCTGATGGGAAATGAGAACACATAGAAAACCTGTTCATAGAAAATGCCTTTTCTCCTTGGAGAAAGTGGAAAGTCATTATTAAAATTTCATTTTGCACTGCCACTCAGGCTCCATGGGGTTAAAACCCACTTTCCCCTAGCATTACACTCAGATTTCAGCCACGCAGACAGTATATGCCAAACACAATTGACCCAGCCCTGCTTAATTGTGTTAGTCAAGGTAAAAATCACAGCTACAGGAAACCTACAGAAAACAAATCTGCCAGGATCCAGAAATCCAGGAGGAACCCAAACTACTTTAAGTTTGATGCTGTTAATAGAATTAGCTTTTAAACTGATCACATGCTCTTACTGAAAAGTAAAATATATTGTGTGCCACACGATGCAAGAAAGAGCTGAGCCCCTTCACCTGACACTGCTCGGATTTCTGGATTTAAGGAATAGGTGGCTACAAGTCAGTTTATCTGTGCATCTTACCTGGCTCTGCCATTACCCCTCAGCTGCTTTTATTGGCGAGTTTCGAGGTTTGCCTCTGCAGTTGTTCTTGTGAGCCTCAGGATGCTTTAAATAGAGCAATATTTGGAATGTGCTGCAGCTGCCTTGCTCACTGATGCCAGTTTTTTGGCTATATGCATCCAATTGTCTAAAAAGGCAGGAGTTCAGGGGACTCAAGGTTATCTCTTCCTTTTCCTGCAACTGCACAGCTGCTTCAGATCAGCCAAATAAAGAAGGGTCAGGATTTGAAGAGGGAGAGAAGAAACAAGGGCAAAACCTTCTTGACAGTCTCTTTACAGCCATGAAACACCACACAGTAAGTTCACAGGATATTTATGTGCATCCACCTATTTAGAGCACAAGGTTCCAGTTTGTTCTCAGTCTCTCCTGTCTTATCTCTCTCCTATCACAAAACCAAGCCAAGCCATATTCAGTACTCCACATGCAGGTATTTCTGAAGCTGTTAGTTACTTAGTAGGCATCACCAGGTACCTTGTACTTCACAAAGCCCAGAAACACCTTTGGGATCTTTCCCCTCAGAGGTCACAGTGTAGTCACAGGTTTTCATTACTCCTATGGCAGTAGGTAACAAAACCCAAGGGAGGAACACTCCTAAAATAGCCTGAGAATGGTTTTGTCCTAAATAAGATGAATCACTGTAAACTGCAGGCTCTAAATTCAGGGGAGAAAAACCACAGAGGAGAGTGCCAGATCTGAGCCCCAAGGACAAAGTGCACACTAGCCTGCATCACGTAACGGAGGGCTCTGTAGAGACCCCCTGGAGTGATCCTGGCCACTGGTTTTGATCAATAAGCAGAAAAAAACCCACACTTAGAGACATGACATCCACCCAGAGAAACACTCACAAGTCATCACACCTTAGCAAGAAGCCCCTCACCCAGTGCTTTTTTCCAGGGGCAGGACATTTGATCTGACTCTCAGCATTATATGTAGTTCCAGTTCAGAGCTGTGCCCTGAAGTGAAACTGGGATTCTTCCTGTGTGTTTCTGAGATGGAAAAGGACACAAATCGCTGTTCAGAAGCCATTCCCAACAGCAAGCACGCAGGATGCTCTGCAGGGATCTAACCTGGTGTCTGTGTAGTTCAGCAGAGTTGGCTGTGGTCTCCCACCAGATGAGACGCTGCTCAGAAACATTACACAGATCTTCTGAAAGATATGATCTCTGTCTTATGTGCTTGCTGATTAAAGATTAAACGCTTTGCATTAAAAAGTCAAATTTCAATTATCACCTTTCTTCAGAATTTCTTCCACTCTTGGGATGGCTGTGGAGATCACATCTTCCTGGGAGCTATGATGTCAGCCAGCCTGAAGAAATGGAATTAAGGCAAAGTTAGATTCTAGAGCACCATGTGGAAGTAGTAATGGCTTTTCACACCAACAGGATCTAATTTGTTCTAAGGCAGGGTCACAACTCAAGTATTCAATTTTGGAAAGATTAGAAGCAGTTACAAGGGGACACAGTCCCTACACCAAGGAAGAGGCTGCTCCAAATCCAGGAGCTGGTCTCCAGAGATCCCTTCTCCATTCCCTGCCCACTTCGTGACGGCAGAGGCAGAGTGGAAGGGGGCAGGTACGTGTCCCTACAAAACAGTCAGGGACAGCCTTCACAACACCTTCACAACACCTGGAGGAAATACAATTAAATCTCTGCTTGTTCTTACAGGAACAATATTTTTTGTCCTAGATGCCAGAATGGGAATGGTGGGCCCCAGGCTACACCAGACTATCCATCTGCAGAGGTCTTTCATCTGGAATGAACAACAACAACAACAGAGAGAATGGCAGTGGGATATTTGAAATACAATTATGTTCTTGCTGGGGTCAGTGTCTTGGAAGCCAGGCTAACATACCCAGTGTGACTGAGCAGCATTCAGGGCTGGCAAAACTCTTCTGGAGATAGTTGTTTCACATCAGGGATGAATTCAGCTTTGTATAGATGGGTTTCACTGCACACTATAAACAGTCCCATGTCTTGGTCATTTGAGTCTGGCATGAATTGTAAAGCAACCATTACAGAAAGATAGCTGAAGCCAAGTCATGTCAGCTAAGGAAGTTTTCACTGATGCCTGCAATCAGTGTCTTGACCAGCCTGTTCCTCACCTTGGGCTTGCTGTCTCTTAGATTCTTGTGTCTCTGGATGGTGAGATACTCCAAAGCAGGTACTTTGAGATGTTATTTCCAGTTCTGTGGATGCAACAGAAACATCAAGGTTACTGCCTGCCCACTAACACCAAGAAGTCTCTGCCAAGAAAGGACTTCCACTGGTTTCTAGAGATCAGTTGGCTCAAACGAGCATGCTGATACAAGTACTGGAACAGCAAATTCTCCTAGTACTGCACTTCTTTGATACTGGATTTGCCTATGAAGTCTCCACTGCTGACTTTTGCCAGTCATCTGCACTCCTGAGCAACATCATTCTCCTTAAAAATCCGCTTGTTTTTCTCAAAGCACCACGTAAGGAAAGGGATTCTGCTACTGCTGATACAAAGCAGGTATATTCTTAAAATAAAACTCAGGGCTCTATCCCATTTGATTATGCCATGCACAATTCTGTGTACCATCTAATTTTGATGTATGAATTTTGATATTGAATAAAATACAAGCTTTACTTTCTTTGCCTGGCTTTGCTACAGCACAGACTTTTTGGGATAAGATCCAATTTGTTGTAAAAAGAAACATGATTCTGTTCCCCATGTGAGAGATTTATTGAAGCAAACCCCACCTCTCTGGTACAATGACTTCATTGGCTGCACAGCCCTTCCCGTAAGAACCTATCTGGCTTTGTTCTGCTAATTATATATATACATCTGATCTAATGGAAATAATTTCTAGCAGGAATCACATATTCCTATGGAGACAATCTGACCTTCACAGGTTGGGATCTTTCCAGGCTCGTTGCCTTAAGCAAGGACAGAGAGTCATCGCCGTTCACACGGGTTTCTCCAACTGCTCCCCTGATTTACCTGCAAGCACAGGAAGTATCGTTCTGCAAGGCTGGAGCACGAGGTTAAGGACAGAGCAGTAACTGCAGCAGAGACCAGAGTAACAATATAGACATCATATTTTCAACAGCACATCGTCAGTTTGGAACAGAGGAATGAGCTGCAGACATAAATTCTACAATAGACCTCAGTCCAACAGCCAAAAAAAGCAGGGGGACAGCTTCAAGACATAAACCCCAAGGACAGTAACACAATGCTTAATAGAAAAAAAAAATCAAGAGAATGATTTGTGGCAAAAACCAGCCACTTTTTTGCCCACTGAAGAACAATACACAAGAAAACAGATTCCCTAATTTCTCTTTGTGTCAAATGACAACTTTTGAATGGTTTTTGCCCTGTGTTTGTGCTGTGATGATGAAATGCTCAGACGTCAGATGGACTCAGCTGTGGTCAGAAGCCAGATCTCTTTTTAGCCTCTATTCAGAGGCACTAAAACTGACCTCTGGCTTAACGCAGCCTCCTTGACTTCAGACTCAGAGGAGTGCACTTTAAATGCTTGAAATGCTCTCAGTGTTTTAAGTGAATTAGGGCCAAAATTTGGAGGAGGAACTAAGTCAGCAGGGCTTTAAGTCATTCAGGGAGAGAAAGCATTTTTAGGGAGAAAAACCATACTGGTGTTTTAGAAAATATTAGATTCTCTTCTTCAGATCCAAGTGGACTTTGGGAAATGATAAAAGAAAGGTAAAGCAGCTGGTATTGGATGCAGGGCTGGAAGTTATGAATGCCATGGTTCACAGCCTCCTCTCTTCTCTGCACGTGCTGCTGGCTGTGGGGAGAGGGGAAAACCCTCCACGGGCTGTGGGGCTGGTTTTGTGCCTAAGCTTTGGTGACAGGCTGGGAGGAACAACGTGCCTGCCTGCGTTCAGCAGCATCCCAGCCCCTATTGCAAACACAAAGAGCATTATTCCAGTGATGGCAATTTTTTGGCTGTTCCTTCAGTCATACAGAGGAACCATGTGAACCTGCCATAGTTTGGAGGCCCTGACCCCATCCTCATCCAGTTGCTTGACTGCTTCTGCACTAATACTGCCAGGGAGCTGTTGGTGCTGAGTGAGGGGTGCCTTCGCTGCACGAAACATGGGACCCTCAGCATCTGCCCTCGGGCACGGAGGGGACCAACAGCTGAGCGCTCGTGGAAAGTTCACAGGCCTTGGGGCAACTGAAGCCAGAGCCCAGCCTTAAAGAGAGCAAGGGAAGTGAAGGCAGCACTA
Source organism: Hypotaenidia okinawae (assembly GCA_027925045.1). Classification (NCBI taxonomy): domain Eukaryota; kingdom Metazoa; phylum Chordata; class Aves; order Gruiformes; family Rallidae; genus Hypotaenidia; species Hypotaenidia okinawae. The sequence goes on along the minus strand of BSDF01000010.1, from coordinate 27,513,155 downwards.
GCGGAAATGTGTTTGGTAGAGCTGGTTACAGAAGCTAACCTAACAACAGGGCGCAGGGCCGACAGACACATCCCCACAGCATGCCACTGCTTTCTTGTGATGACAGCAGCCACAGCTCTAACATCAGACACTCCAGCAGCTCTGCATCCCTCTCCCCACTTGCTGTCCCACGTCTCTACAGCTGGGGTATGGGCAGAACCACGGATATTGGAGATCAGAGCCACAGGCAAACATCTTGTGAGCTTTGGGTTCTCTCTCACAGAGGTGGTGCTGCTTTCCTTGACGTGTTAGGGAAAGATTTAGCTGTGAACAGTCATGTATCACCTCACCAAGAGACAAACTCTTCCCCTTTTGTACCAGAGGGGGTGTCTCCATCACCCCGTGCCCTCTGCGCAATGCTGGGCACACAACCCAGACAGCAAATACCAATGTGGATGCATTCACTCTGCTACTCCTGCTGCATTTGAGTGATTTAGTGCCTGATGTTTGGGAAGCAGCAGTCAGAACACCTCATTAAAATACCCTTTTGCAAAGAAAATTGCCAATATTTATTGTTTAAATAGCTAATAGGCTCAGAGCACATTCCAATCCTCATTTCACCAGCACTTACATATGAATGTCAGGGGTATGTTTTTGTTATCCATGTGGCTAACATCTGAAAGTCTCCATGCAGCACTCAGTAGACTGGCAAAGAAACACTTTCAGTCTCACAAACCCTATACACTTTGTATAAATAACTGTGGGCTGCACTACTTTATATTACTGCTTTCTCTTAGAGGGACATTCAACTCATCTTCACAAAAGGAATGCTCCAGGTAGTAAACTCTGTATAGCTTTGTAATATTGCTACTAATTTTTTATAAAATCACATTTGCTTCTTTCAGTCCAGCCTTTTCCTTTAAAATCCCCTGATTTACTAGCAAATCAAAAGCCACATTTAAGTGCCTTGAGTTGTTTTATTACTTTGCTGCACTCTTGTGACCTTTGTGCATTCACAAAATAGATAAGAGTGGAAAATGTGTCTGATGAGATGCATTTGATTAGTCACACCAGCCTCAGCATTTGAACAATCCTCTAAAAATCTCCAGAGGTTATTTGCACGATGTAAATGTGAGTGGAAGTAAAGACCAGTTGTTTATCTGATAATTCCACAAACTGAATACCTGAAAGATTCCATTTATTAAGCTCCTCACTACTTCTCTTGGCTGAGCATTTCAGCTGAATGCCAAGTTGTGCCCCTGGACTGGGCACTGGTGAGGCTGCACCTCGAGTGCTGGGTCCAGTTCTGGGCTCCTCAGCTGCCAGAAGGACATGGAGGTCCTGGAGCGAGTCCAGAGAAGGGCAACCAGGCTGGGGAAGGGGCTGGAGGGCAAATCCTCTGAGGAGCAGCTGAGGGAGCTGGGGGTGTTGAGCCTGGAGAAGAGGAGGCTGAGGGGAGACCTTCTCCCCACCTGCCCTGCCCTGCCAGGAGGGTGCAGAGAGGTGGGCGCTGGTCTCTTCAGCCAGGGGACAGGAGCTGGGACAAGGGGCACTGGGCTCAAGCTGTGCCAGGGCAGGCTCAGCTCAGCTGGGAGGGCAAAGTTCTTCCCTGGCAGAGTTGTGGGGCTGTGGCACAGGCTGCCCAGGGAGGGGGCTGAGTCCCCAGCCCTGGGGGTGTTTAACAGAGGGGAGATGAGGTGCTCAGGGATCTGGTTTAGCACAGGACAGGGACGGTTGAGCTCAGTGATCTTAAAGGGCTTTTCCAACCTGGGGATTCTGTGATCCCTAATTAACAAAAAGCACAGTGTCATTCCTGGATCAGCTCCCCACCAGTGTCTAAAAACACCATCAGTAACGCTGTGGGGTTTATCTCTGTTTAGCTGCCTTCCAGGAGCTGCAGAGCAGTGGGTAAGTACCCCTCTAGCTGGCACGGGGATAACTGCAGTGAATACATCTGCCTGACAGGGAATTTATGAGAAACCATCTCAGCTGTGTTCTGAGCACTGAGCTTTGGATGACTGACAGGGGAGCTGCACCACATGGCACACACATGGCAACGCCGGGTTTCGAAGCTGCTGCTTGAGCAGCCAAAGCCCCAGCGAGCGCTGTGGCCTGACCAGCATCCCTGCAGCCTGCTGAGACCACAGACAACTGCCTGCCCCACAGCAGGTGAACACAGAGCCCAGCCTACTTCACAGATACCTGGAGACTGAAAGCAGCCCTGTCCCACCGAGTGCTGCCCGCCTGCTGCTGAACTGAAGGGGTGCAGGACCCTCAACACCCCCCAGGAACAGCTCGGTAACTGAAGCTGCCCGGCTCAGGGTCAGCGACAGGACAAGTCTCAAATATTTCATATAAAAACGGCACTGGATTTCTTCCTCCCCAGTGACTATGAGTCAGGAAGGAAACCCAACCCCCAGCCCAGCCCATCACACCCCGTAAATCACCCTGGGATTTACAGCTGGGGAAGTGGCTGCTTTCTGGAGGTCGTGCTTTATGATTCATATGTGACAGCTGAAGAAAAATTGGCATTTTCCTCACAATTTAAAGGCATTTACTGTGTTCCTTGGGTTTCCCCTGAATCAGAACTTCTTGACCAAGCTTCTAAGCCCAAGCTAAAATCCCAGCTTTACATTTCCCTCTGAAAAACCACGAAGTTACTGGCCATTCCATTCTCTCTCTTTGTATAAGAAACAGATACCTGTGTGCACCAAACTGCCTAAGGAGGCGGCCTTGGTGCAGGGAGACACGTTCAGCAGCCTCCCAGTGCCGGAGTCACAACCTCTGCCACTGCTCCCTTCTGGCAGCAAAAGCAGAGAGGAGCCCCCAGGCCCTCCCAGTACACCGACAGAGCCTGTACTGTTTTGCAGCACTCATGGCCATGAACTATCTTGAAGCAGCCAGCAGCATTCAAGACCCTCCACCTTCCAGCCTCCCACTGACACTGGCCTGAAAAGCTTCCTTCAGCTCCAGGCCCGCTGGACCAGGGTACCAGGCAAAAAGAAAACAAGGCACACAATGCCATTTTCACTTAGTTTTGGAAAAATTTTTCCCAATTCTCAGCCTAAAGACTAGCAAACAATTGATGGTTGGAAGGACAAAGCAGAAATGAGGAACTCTGACCTGGCTGGAGAAACCCAGACATGGGTGAAGAGCACGAACAACTGCCCAAGCTGCTTCCCAGCTGATTTCATCTCCTTCAGCCCAGCTTCCCTTTTTCCCTGGCCTGTAAAGGGATCATTCTTGCAGGTGGAGTTTCAAGTTCAGTGCTCAGGATACATTTTTACAGTGTGAGGCTCACACAGGGAGGAAAGGCTTCCTTTGGAGGTGGGGAGTCAGCAGTGCAAGATTCCAGGAGCAGCCTGGGATGCTCCAACAAGGGGTACCCATAGCAGCTCAGCAGCTACCTGGGGGTCCTTTCTCAAGTGCTTGGGTTTTACCATGATGCAAAAAGATGGAATTGGCTGAGTATTAACTGAGACTTTTGGTTGTTCCCTTGTGCTGGCTCCTAAAAACAAATGACTGCACACGGGCTGTGATGTGTGTTCCAGCTCTCGGGTCAGCCCCAAACTCCCTGGCTGAAAACAACTTGCCAGGCTGAAGGTGCAGCCTTCAAAACCAAATGCTGGCTTGTGTGATTTCAGCTCATGTGCTGAGCAAAGCCATACACAGGCTGAAAACATTTTTACTTGATCTTACTGTGTCCCCTGGAAGAACATCAGATCATGCCAGCAAGGAAAACAATGGGAAAATACAAGCTGGCTAAAGAAAAAAGGATATATTGATTAACATAAATTGTGAAAGACTTTCTAAAACACTGTGGTTATCTAAGACTTAAATAATTTGTTTCTTGATTCCAGTTAACAATAAACACTGGGCAAAACGGAGCAAGATGATTTCAGTGTCCTCTTTGGAGCAAAATGATTGCTTCAGGCTCTTCTACATTCTCCTGTGTATTAGAAAACTACAGCACAACTGAGCATAAACCAGCCCTGGACTTTGTGCCCTACAATGACCCTATACTGCATGTGCCCAGCAAACCCCCCTGCAGATATCTTGCTGTTATCCATATGGATGAGGATTCCCTTCTCCTAAAAACTGGAGAAAGCCAACATGAACAAGTTGGCTTGTTCAGCAGGTAGTGAAAGGGGACAAAATTCAAGAGCAGAACAACTTCTGATAAAGCAAAACTAGCTTAAGGTCAGCAGAGATAGACAGAGCCGTTCCAGCTGAGACTGTGGAAAGGAAACAGGATTTATATGAGCAGCAGAGAGCTCTGCCCACTGCAAACTCACCGCTTCTGAAGGTGAGCTCAGTCTGCGTGATCTTCATGAGGGGTTTGATGCTGTCCTCCTGGAGGGACTGGCTCAGTGCTCCACTGAGATTGTAGGTAACAAGCCATCTCCTCCTTTTCCTGGTGACTCTGGATTCTACACCTCTGTGGTGGGACTCCTCCTTTTAGCATCCATCTAGAGAGAATGTGAGATCCATCATGGTTCCTTTCCTTTTCTATAGCTTATTTTTTAATTTTACAATTACTCCTCTGTGCTGGGGAAAACACCTGGTTTAAAAGTTGCAAAACCAAACCAGTGGATTCAGAAAAGCTTCAAAAATGGCCCTGAGAAGCCCTTTTAATGGTACAAAGCTTTATCCAACCAGAAACAAGCTTCTCAAATATTCAACAATTTACACTTTCGTGCACAGACTAAAGGAAATACCTTACGTGTAAGAGCACAGCCAGCTTTTCTCGCTAGATGCATCCTGCAAACACCAAGCCCTTAAAGAAGAGGCAGTGAGAAGGACGGCGGCTCCTACGCCTGTGCTGCAGTACCCTCTTGTGTCAGACGGAGCACCTTCAGCATTACCGGGACCCAAAGGATGCTCCGCTGCTTCGGCCGCCTCGGGCGCGGGGGCTACCTGCAACAAAAGAACTGGGGGGGGGGGTTAAATCCAAACCGCTGTACTTCCGTTTTTCTCGGGAAAGACACATTTAGTGTTCTGGAGCCCTGAAAAAGCCGAGTGTTTCCTCACTCTGGGTGTCTTGGCTCCTGCTCTAATGAATTACAGTAAGAGGAAACCAAGCAGGGCACCTGAACCTCTCCATCCCTGGCCCGTGGTACCTGTGTGCCCAAGCTGAGACATGCTGAGAGGTGACTGAGCACCGGGGTTTTGGGTGCTGCTCACATCACTTGAGTGATCAGGAGCAGTATCTCCAGGTAGAAAGGCAGAGCTCAGTGTGTTTGACATTAATCCTCCCCTGCCTTCCCCACTTCCGTAGCTTCTTTACTGGGAAGATATTTTGCCTGAGACAGAGCTGCTGGTATTTGCTGGGTTTTATTTTCTGCCCCTCAGAAGCCAGTTCTGTTACTGAATTGCAAAAACGAGGGTAAACAATTAGCATCCTCTCTTCCAGAGCAGCCAGAGATGGAACGAGCCCGTTACATCCTGCCGCTGCCTCAGCGGTGCACAACAGGCCTGGTATTCCTTACTGCTTGCACTGACCTGCTGGGATCAGAGGTCCCGGAGAAGTTGGATGACTTAGTCAGGAGCCAGGTCCCAGCACCCAGAACCTCCTCTCCCACCCCAGCCGTAGTGTCCCGCTGCAGGCCTGGGGTGGTTGCCAGCAGATGGCAATCCCTTCCCACAGTCCCAGGCAGCCAGGCCAGCAGCAGCCTCAGCCACACAGGGGTTGGAAAAATTAGATCCCAATGATAAAAGTTACAAAATAAGTATTTTTGTAAGGAATTCTGTGACATAGCATTTACACAGGAGAAGTATTATTTTGCCCAGGATTTCTGGGCACAAAGCTCTCCTCTTAGGACACAGAGCCTGCTCTCTCAGCCACCTGCACACACTGATATCCACCCCACCACACTCTGGCTTCTCACTTGAGGAACGGTTCCATTTCCACTCTGTCACTGATACATCACAGTGCTTCAAATCTTCTGATGTTTGTGAATCACCTGAGAGGAGATCCCAGTTCAATCAAAGTTTAGAAGACTGGTGATTCTGCAACAGCCCTGCCCTGGGCAATGTTTCCACCATCTACGTTTCTGTTACACCACTTAACTCCTCCCTTGTTTTTATGGAGCAAAGAATGAACAACAAGATCCACCCCCTTTCCTCAAGGCATCAGCATGTTCTGTAACACCCCCCAAGTGATGCAGTGCCTCCTCTCCCAGGTAACCCCCTGCCAAAACTGGTGTTAGGTTTTGCACCTATGGGACACATGACAGTGTTTTGATGCTGCTATTGCAGTGCCAACCTTTCAGGGAGCGATTCAGAGAGGTAACTTAGTTTTACTGCAATAACCAACTGGTAGTTGTGAGATGCTCACCATGTCACGTGGGGACTGCACACATTCTGCTCCCTGAGCTCCTGCCCAGCCCATGGCCTGTCTCCTTCACCACGCTGCTCCAGCAGCTCTTCAGCTGCCTTTGCTCCAGCACCTTTCCCTCTTCTCCAGTTCCACATCTCAGCCCGAGGGGCAGCCAGATCCTGGAAGAGACTCTGCATTTGGTGAGGGAAAGATCTGAATGCACTTCTACAAGAACCCCAAACACAACCAACCTTAAACCCTTTTTTAAAACACATTGTTCTGCTGTTATACATTTCTATTCAATCGAGTAGTTCCTCATGATGCTAATGGAAGGGGTAGCAGTGGCACAGACTGGAGAAGCAGAGTACTGCGGCTTTACCCTGCCAGCAAAGGCAGATGGGTTTCTAAAATCCTTGTCCAAAACACAAAAGGCCAATGATCATTTTTGTGAGGCCTCATGCACAGAAACTCACTTTAGTAACTCTAGTTCAAGTTAATTGCTGGCAGTGCAGAAATCCTTTTTCCAGTAAAATGCTGTCCTCAGATTCAGTCTATTTTCATTTCATTTATACCAAAGTGAAACAGGCTAATTTAACCCTCAAGGAGCGTGTTATCTTCTCTAAGGGTTTCAGTGCTTTAGAGTGTTCCAAGTCAAAGGCTCACTGAGAAGCCCAGAGTCTAGGACCAACAGGAGACAGTTTTGAAGATTTGGGGAGTCTCTAAAAATAGCCTTTTATCTGGTTATTTAAATCTAAAGGAATTAATTATCTGGTCATTTAAATCTAAAGGAAAACCCACAAAGAGAACAAACAGGGGCTCTATTCAGTGTGTGTAAGAGAACCACCCCTTTAAGGGGGTGTGTGTATATATATATATATAAAACCTATATAGGGGTGTTATATAGATATAAAATTATATTATACTATTAGCAGATAAGGAGGTTATGGTTGTGAGTGAGCCTCAGAATTCCTGATTTATTTCTATCTGAGCACCGATGCCCTTGCTAGCTCAGCAGATGCTCTGAACTAGCTCACTTCTCTAATGAAAAGGTTACAAAATCACTGAACAAGTTCAAGTCAACATGTTCCATGAACAATGATGAGAAGCATCACCACCCACCAGCAATAGCTGAGAACATACTGAAGCCCAAAGGAAGCACAAATTCACTTTCTCTCTCCAGAGAAACTGATGCTGCTGAGAATTGATTCAAGTTTGTTCTGTGAATACTAATGTTAAAATCTCTCCTGGAAATAAATGATTCATGCAGAATGAGAATTGCAGAGTTCCAGTGCTTGTAATCACCACGTGGACGGGAAGGAAATAGATAAAATAGTTCCATTTCAAAATATTTGGAGTTTTTCAAGATGTTTCCCTAAATGGACTTGATTTTTTTCTCCCTGTAGCTATTTCTGAACAAGCAACACAAAGCTTACATGCTGTCAAGTGTCAGAGGATGGCCTCTTCTAAATGCTAACTAAATTCATAGCATAGGCAATTACATTTGACTTAATTCTGTATATGTTATGTGAGATTCAGAGGCAATTAATTCAGTGTCATGTGTTATACTTTATCTCTCTGTATTGATAAATCAACATGTTTTTCTTAATCATGTGTAGTTATTAGTTTAACGACCTATAACATATGGATAACTTCCTTGATTGCTGCTCCTGCAGCTCCTTTGCCCAGAGCTACTGGTACCCAACCTCACAGTGCTGGGTCCTCCTGCACCTAATGTTGGAGAGCACATCCCATAACTACATGCTGTAGAGAGTCAAGTACCTGGGGAAGTACCAGTGTTCCCCAAAACCCCAAACTCTGCAGATGCAGCTGTCTCCTGGGGAAGAGAACAAGGGCAGCACGATCCATAACATTCAGGTTTTAGCCCCTTAACATCCTCTCAACACCTATTCTTCAGCCTTTACCCTGTGCCCAACAATTGCCACCTGCCAGCTCCAGAGAGAGGGGCTTTGGGACACCAGCTCCCCCACCATGACCACACATCATCGTGTGGAAACAATTCCCAGTTGCTATTTGCCTGGATCACGTTTGCAGCAGCAACAGGTGAGACACACTACTCACTGCCAGGGCAGGATGGCTCCTGATTGACCCTGGGGGCTCAGGACTGCCGGCGTGTCGTGTTTCAGCCTCGCACACCAGACTTGTTCATGTGCTGTGCATTTTTAGTGACTCCTGGATTGCACTTCTTGCTGCAGAATCCCTGAGCCCCACACTCCCCTTCGCAGTACTGCGCCTCACGGCCCAGCCACGTCACTGGGCCTGCTCCAGCACCAAGCTGGGTATAAATAAGACCTGTGTGTGTACACAGTCACTAAGATCTGAGTTGTGATCTCCTTATAGCATGCTCTGGGCTCTCAAACTGGAGCAAGGATGTAAGAAAACCTTCACAACTGACACCCCTAAAAATATTATCCCAGAAAAGGCCATACCAGCTGTGCTGGCACCCAGGGCTCAGGGGCTGGAGCGGCTGTGATGCGAGGCACACTGGCACAGCACATCCATGTTCCTGTCTGTGCTATGATATCACTGCATGTGAGCGGCTCCCCAGGGCTCCAGTAACACCCAGTTCCTCCTCTTGACATTGAAATGTCAATGTGAGGTAACATTTATGTACCTGCACACCTGTAAGACAGCCCAGGCTCCCTCCACAGAGGGTGACAAACCCCCAGGGAGGTGGCAGCCACGGTTATGCTGCACTGAGATTGTGGAGTGAGGCGTGAGGTCAGCTCTGAATGGCAATCTGCTGCAGAGCACCCAAGAACCATGAACTCCAGCACTGCACTGGCAGCCTGTGTGGTCCATTTATAGACATCTTAAAGCATCTCAACTGCTTTGGAGAGGCTAGAGGGAACATTCTATTAAAATGAAAAAGACTCAGACAATTCTCTACAGGCAAGTAAGTAATACCAGTAGCACGAGCTATTTCTAGAAGGTTTTGACTAACTTTCACAGTAAGTATAGGAGAGCTGAGGCTTTAAATCACAACTGCTTCCCTTCACTCTGACAAATCATGATTTGCTTCCCTTTTCATCCGGGTGTATACCCGTCCAGCTCATCACAGCAGCATCTGGCCACAGTAATGCAGTCTGCTGGCATCCCTACCCACTGCAACTCCCAGGCACAGAAAAGCAAATGATCCCATCAAACAAACAGCCTCATCTTTAAATACTACACCTGGAAATGCATCTTAAAATTCAGCATAATACTCACAATTTCCCAGTATTGCACTTATCCCTTATTTAAAAGGCTTAAGATATTATACCCCTTCTCCCTGCATAAACCAATTCAAGTTACATAATGCGTGTGGATTTGCTTTGACCCCATTCCAGATGGCAAAGTATTAGTAAGCCAAGGCTGTACAATTACAATTTGGTGGAAAACAGGTCAGGATTTTATTACACATCAGAATTCTCAAACTGTTCTGACTATTCCAAATTACAAAGGCAAGTAGAAAATAACCCTCGTGTTGGAACGCTCCTACTGCATTCCCTTGCTCATGAATTTATATTGGGTGCTTATTTCATCAGTTCTTCTGCTGCTTTTCAACATCCATACAGGCAGGTTGTTATGACAGCTCCTGGGACTAGCCAGGGCTGGGATGCACAGATCCAAGAGGAGGGCGGCAGGAGCCCCCCACAAAGGGGAAGAGCTTCAGCTCAGCTCAAGCCATGAAGACAGTTTGAGGTGAAGGAGGAGCAGAAAGGCAAAGAAGGGCTGCAGGGCAAGATCTTACACGCAGAGGGCTTGAAGACTCGCTGGTACCCACCTCGTCTCCAGGCGGGACGTGGAAGCCTGACCGTCAGGAGGATGTACGGCTCTCAGAGTTCATTAAAGAACCCAAAGAGAGGAGATCTCTGGAGCAAAGCAGGCGTCCTCCCAGCAGCCTGAGGAACACAGTTGCCTTTTCGCTCTCCGCCAACATCTCCTCTGAAGCAAAAAGCAGGCAGAAAGTCAGACTGCTAACCTCCCCCACCAACTCGGGGCCAGTCCTCACCAAACCCATTAAATCCATTAATTTCCAGTCTCATCCTTCTCTCAACACATGGTGTCAGTGCTGCCTGGGAACAGTATTACTGGGCTGCTTGAGATTTAGTTTGCCTTATGCCACTACGCTGCCCAGCTATTTCCTGGCTTATATTCATCCTCTCCATATTATTCTACCCTAATTAGCGCTGTTAACTAATTTGCTGCTAACAGTTGTTTCCAAGTTGATCAAAGGAGAGTCCAGAACTAAAAAGTGCCTCTGACTCTTCAGAGCCAGTTCTCCCACTGTCCGGGAGTCACATCAGTCATCTGAATCCATCAGTGCTTCTCCCATCTTTTCTTTTGTGGGGAAGATACCATAAAGGCACAGATCATCTTAAATACAGCTCTTCAACTAGGGCTGCCTCTCACCAAACAACACATTCCAAAGCTGTACACAGCAGCTGACCTTTACGTTCTCAGATGCACACCCATCACTTCCCTGCCTTAGGAGCCCCGTTGGTGCTGTTCACATTCCACTGCAGGGGCAGATCCCTGGGGGGTTCCTCGTGCTCCACCACATTGTGCTATGGGGCATCATACACATGGCACAAGACAGGCTCCCAGGGCAAAATGCAGAGTCTCACTGTGCACAGACAGAACCAGTAAGGTCCCATTCACAGACCAAACTGGAAAGGAAAGAGAAATCCATCTAGACCGCAGAAAAAAATGGGGTTGGACACAATGATGGGGTTGGGCCAAATGATTTCTTGAGGTCCCTTCCAACTCCTACAATTCTGTGATTCTGTGAAAATGGAAGTAGCTCTTTATGTTTGACTCAAGCTCCCTCACACAGAGGGAAACACACCCGTCCACCTCCCCTAAAAATCCCCAAACCAAAGCAGAAGCAGACCATTTCCTTGCTTATTAAATCTCTTTCCCCAGTTGTCTTCCAAATTCTTCCAAACAGCCTGGTTTTGAATATTCCTGCTACACATTTTGATTCAGATACTTCCTACATCCATGACTGCTCCCCCACAACATTTCTAGTATTATTTTATTAAGGAGGGGAAAAAAAGAACCTATCTTCTCAAACCGCTGTGAGGCTGATACCAAATGCAAGCAAAACAGTGAAATAGTGAAGACATACCAGCCCTGCAACACCAGCCAGCCCAGCCCCAGCAGGCAGCAGAACCTATTACAGAAAGTACACTATCTCAAGCTGCCTAATGAGGTGAAAGATGCTGAACACCACATACCCTGTTTTGGGCAAGCCCAGTGCCCCAGCACCAGGGCAGGTCATGGCAGCAGCTGCTGTGGCACACTTCAGGGGAGAAACCACCTCTAAGTACATTTCTGCCCAAACAGAAGGAAGGACGAGGCTGTTTGAAATCAAAGGACATCAGAAGGACATGGAGGTCCTGGAGCGAGTCCAGAGAAGGGCAACCAGGCTGGGGAAGGGGCTGGAGGGCAAATCCTCTGAGGAGCAGCTGAGGGAGCTGGGGGTGTTGAGCCTGGAGAAGAGGAGGCTGAGGGGAGACCTTCTCCCCACCTGCCCTGCCCTGCCAGGAGGGTGCAGAGAGGTGGGCGCTGGTCTCTTCAGCCAGGGGACAGGAGCTGGGACAAGGGGCACTGGGCTCAAGCTGTGCCAGGGCAGGCTCAGCTCAGCTGGGAGGGCAAAGTTCTTCCCTGGCAGAGTTGTGGGGCTGTGGCACAGGCTGCCCAGGGAGGGGCTGAGTCACCCCCCTGGGTGTGTTTAACAGAGGGGAGATGAGGTGCTCAGGGATCTGGTTTAGCACAGGACAGGGACGGTTGGACTCAGTGATCTTAAAGGGCTTTTCCAACCTGGGGATTCTCTGATTATGTGAAAGGGGTTCTGGGTACGTACTGGTTTTGGCTGAGCTCTGTGGGAAGGATGACAAAGCTCAGTGGGGGACAGATGGACACAGAGACAAGAAGCAGCTAGAGGAGCGGCCGTGCTTGGCCCAGCAGGACAGGACTCTGTCGGACAAGGGCTGGGTGAAAGAGTGAGGAGTAAGGACTGCCTGCTGTTTACTTTCTGGCTAAGGGAGAACCAGCATCACACTGAAGATGCATCGATATACCCAACACCATCCCTGATCTTTAGAATTAAAATGCCTGTAGAGCAAGTGCAGCTCACGTCTGTCTAAACAGCTGTCATTTATTAACTCATGTTTCATGGCATTAGCACTGCTGCCCCAGTGAGTTAGTCATTTATGTATTCCTGACAGTTATGCTGTCATAAAATTCAGTATAATACAGAGAAAACACAATGATTCTCCCAGAGCTACTGAAAGAGCTGCTCCTGAGCACTGCTACACACCATGAGCGCTGTGCAGGCCAAAGCCTCACAGAACTGTACCGCTGCAGCTGCACTCATGGTCACTTCTCAACAGCTTTAGAAAGCCCATTAAAATTCATCCCATGTTCATCACGCTGATTGCTCAGTGTCTCCCAATAAGAGAACACTCCTTCCATCACAGATTAATGGATCACATTGCCAGGTGTGATGATCTCTGGAGCACCCTCACATCCATCGCTACAGAGGTGAATTGACCCCTTGGCCCTCCCAGCTCGTTAACGTGGCTCTCTGCTGCCATACCTCGAGATTAGGCACCCTACAGCCCCCTAAAGCAAGCACTGAGGGCAGAAACGGGCCTCTCTGGTTCAGCAATACTGGAACGCGTACACAGGGAATGAAGGACTATGGCAGAGACACCGATGGTCTCACAGAGGCAGAGCAGGACTGCCTGCAGTGTGCTCAGCAGAATGCCTGACTCACATGGATCCTTGAGCCTGGATCCCTCACCGCTGCATCCATCAAAGCTCAGGGGCTCCACACACTGCGAGCCACACAGCAGCACCATGGGATCACAGCAAGTTGGATGATGGGGACTTTTCTAGCCCTGTCCAACAGGTCACAGATTCAAATGCAGATGACAAGCAAGGCGTTTCCCACCACCTTTCCCCGCCTCAGCTGTGCCCATCCCCTGGTACAGCCCCTCCTGCCTTCCTTTCAAAGAAGCAGGAGCTGCTGCTCCTCCAGCCATCACTGGCACGTACCTCCTGTATTCAGAGCAGGGGCCAGGGAGGGGGCTTTTGGGAGCTTGCCTTTGTTCCCAAACAGAGATTCATTCATGTTCATCTACAGTACAATACCCTGCCCATGCCACTCCGGCTCTTTCTTCCAGTTTCCAGACAGGTAGAAGATTTGACAAGGGGCCCAGAGAGACAGAAACGTCAGAGCTCATTCTGACTGTACCCCGACAGCTTCTGCTTCGCCCTGTGAAGCTCCTGGTCGCCATAGTTACGAAAAAGTTGGAAAATAACGATCAAGTGTTACCTTAAATGCTCCCATCCAGAATGAAAAATTAAACTCCCGGTCCGACAGCTCGCTGGAGCGTGACTCCGCTTCCTCCCGCTCCCGCGGGCTGGCTCCTCGCTCCCTGGGTCAGGTGATGCCAGACACTGCCCTCCTTGCTCCGGGCAGAGCTGGGATTTGACATGTTTCCACTGCAGATCACACTCCTGTGTGCACACACTCATCTTCCTTGGCTTCCACCACGCAGCCAGCAGCCTTGATTTCATACTCACCGTAACACAGCTAGATGTCACGCTGCTGTCCTGCCCAGGCACGGCTCCTGGCCCTACACTCCCCCTGTCCTCACCCAGGTCTTTCCCAGGGCTAGCACCACCACCCCAGGCTCCCCTGGATGTGGGACAGCATTGTTCAGTAACTGCTGGTTTTGGTTGGTGTTTTTTTTAAGCTCAGTAGCCTGCTTCACAACAGAAGTATTACAAAATGCTTTCTACAACTTTTTGTCCATGGTGTAGAACAGAGAAAGAGAGACCTAGGGAGCCTGCTTTGGCAGGTGGGTTGGACACAATGATCTCTCAAGGTCCCTTCCAACCCCTACACTTCTGTGATACCACGTGTGGCAGACACTGGAGGAGAAACCCTAAACAAACTGACCCCTGCCAATACACAGCTCTGCTAAATCTTCCCAACTTGACACCCATAAGTATCTCCAAAGAGATTTATTCCATGTGCCGAGGCTTGAACGGGTCCCACAGAAAGGATCCATTTCAGTTCAGAGTAACCAAGAGCATCACTCAGGAAGGTAAAAATCCCAAACAGCAAGAGGCACAAGGATGACAGTGCAGCTGCTGAGAAGCCCATTCTGCACCCACGAGACAGCCCCTGCCAGCCTCTACAGCGAACACATCGGATGGAAATGGTTAGCGGAAGTCCCAGAGCTGCACCTACCCCCAACGCCTGAGCAAGCGGCTTACCAAGCTTCAACACACGTCTGGTGGCAGCTATTCTGCCCAGCTCCATGAAGGTGACAGCATTGCCCACGGAGCCAAGTGAGAAGCCCAAAGGGTTTCTGTCAGCATCCTACCACCTTCTGCACTGGCTCCATCCCACTGCATTCCACGGCCCTTTCAGCACAGCCTCTGAACACCCACCAAGCTCACAGGGACCCCAGAGCAAGCAGAGAGGTCTGACAGCGACGGGAGGTGGCATCACCACTGTGGAGAAGAGCAGCAACAGGGTTCTGTTCTTCCTGAACTGAGTTTTAGAATTAGTCAGCCCATTTATTTACCGACAATGACCGAAGCACCATGATAACCCCTTTGGACTTCTCAGTTATTCCTCCAGAGAAGGTCTCTCCTCTGCAGGAGGAACAGGGACACAACCTCCCACCAGCTCTCAGTTTCCACACACCCCAGCAGGCTCTGATGTGACCTTTTGGCTTTGTGGAAGAGATTGTTAAATCAGCTATTCCCCTGCCAGCAACTTTCCTCTAACCTCTGGTGGAATAGGGTAAACAATCATCAAATATTATATTGTATTATTAGGCATGTGTATTTATCCCTTGAGTTTTCTCTAGAAAAAAAGAAGTGTTCCCACCACACCAGCAGTGATTTTTATGGGAAGCCATCAGGTTAATTTGTCTATCTGGGGGCAGGGAGGGGAAGTTTGATACCTACATAACAGGGTTTTATTTCATGGCTTTTCCCAGCAGCGATCTCCCTTCCACCTCCTCTCTGTAGCACTTTGCCATGATCCACAGAAAACATTTGATCTCTGCAGACTGCACCAAATCCTGCTTGTGTTGGGCCAGAGAGCTGGATTTTTCACCACTACACCAAATAAAACAAAACAGACGGTCAATTACTGAAATTCTCCTGAGTATTTATTCACAGATCTTCTGTCCCTCTTCCCCTCTCAGCCCCAGATTTCTCCCAAGTCCTTCCCCACATGTGAGATGCAGTGATTGGTGTGCACAGGCTGCGCAGCAGAACAGATGGGTCAAAAATGACAGGATAAAAGTGGGGATCTCGTTAAACTTGGCTCCTGTTAATGTAACCGCTTGTTTACTAACACTGCACAGCAAGTCAAACTTGCTGACAGGGCTTTACTCACCAGGTGCTGAGTGTACTGGCAGATGCTTTTTATTTTTTTGCTTAAATAAAGAAGAAAAAAGAATCCAGACTTTCTAGAGGCAGGCTGGGGTTTGGGGGATTTTTTAGTTTGGGTTTTAATATTTCAACTCTCATTGATGAGTATTTGGAATCAAATTCACTCAGCCAAGTGATTCAGAGCAAAACCACAAGACCAAACTATTCCTTAGAAGTGAAAAAACAACTTGTTTTTTCCTTAGGAAAAGAGCATTGGCTCTTTCAGTGAGCATTTGTTATCAAAGGAGACCAGATAAAAGAGAGCAGCAATGCCAAGTCAAGAAGTGGGGGGAAGGGATTTGAGGGCCTGGGATTGGTGACACCTCAGCTGAAGGTGTCCCTCCTGACTCGGCCCTTTCTCTGGTGTTCAGAGGAATTGTGCTCAGGGACCCCAAAAGGAGGTTTTAGGTAGTTTTGGAATATTCTCCCTCATCTTTTACTGGAACAGCAGAAGGGAACGGAAATCCTTTTGGATTCTTTAGTGGTTATGGATCTGGGCAGAGCCTTGCTATCCTTCCTCCCATGTAAGAATGTCCCAGCTTCTTCCTCTAGAGCCACCACTTGAGCTGTCCAACATCAAACAAACCAGAACAGACACCTACCAGAATGCAGGAGAGCTGTGGCTGCAAAACAGGGGCTTTTCTTTGTTATTTAATGACATTCTGGAGGTCTAGAAGAATATCAACACAATATATTGTCACAAAGGAATGACAATGAGGATGTAATGTTCTTTGGCACTCTGCAGCAGGCAACTCCTGCCCTTCGAGTCTCAATTCCAGCTTTAAAAGTTTAGTTCACTTTGAGGAAGCCAAAAAGGCTTTAATAGACTTAAACCCAGAGTAATACTGCTTAGTTCAGTGTAATATGATAGAAACATCACGTGTACTTTCTGGTAGGGTTATTTTTTGTCCATCCAAGCACCAGTCTGTTGTACTCTTGTAACAATAAAACCCTGTTGCTCTAGGCCAATACACATCTCAAAGCACAGGCAAGCAGTGAACTTCCTTTTCTCAACACCCTGACAGTACAGGGAAAGGCAGATGAGCTCCACCAAGCCTTTACATGATGCAGAGCGGATGAAGTTCCATAACACAGGGCCCAAATTTCAGGGACTCCTGGTGAACATGGGCAAGTCGAGGCCAAGCTGGCCTTAAGAGAGCAGAGCTGAAAGGATCTGCCTCCCCCTCACCAGGGTCCAGCTCCAGGAAAGACACATTCATGTCTTCTAACGAACTTGCTCTCCACACTTATGAGAAACAAAGAAATCTTCTTCCCCCACCTCAATCCCTTGTCCCTTCCTCGCCCAGAGGGACATCAGTGCACACACAGGGGAACGAATGCCCTTTGGGTGCTCAGAGACCACCCAGCAAGCAGAGACTTTACCAAAGATGCCACTTAATTACAAGTCATTAGAGAAGAAATGAATCTATAGCATCCCAACACCAGTTTTCAAGCCACTATAACATCCTTCTCCTTTGCTTTATAATGACAAACTTTTTGGATATCCCTCCTTCAGGCATTGCATCCAGCTCCTGCCCTAAACTCCCTGGAGTTCAGCAGAAAGCACACATCACCTTCCCTCTCCTCCTTCAGCAATACCTGGAGTAGAAATACCTGGTACTGTCCAGAGAATCTGAGAAGAACAGACACCTCCTGCTGCCCCTTCTACAGTCATACAGGAGGAAGAGACTGTTGGAGACTTCACCAACACCTACCCAGATGTCCAGAGTTAACTCTGTCCTGTCCAGAACCAGACACCAGAATACAGTGAGGACCCTTGGAGGCCAGTGGAGCTGGGGGCTGCCAGACAGATGTAAATCTGATCCCCCTGACCAAGGATTCTCCATACACACAGCTCCTTAGCTACCAAGCTACTCGGAATTACACAGCAAAGTTTTGTTTAGCAGGAACTATAGATCTCTCTAGAACACCTATCCCTTCAGCAACTGCAGAACCACCAAGCTTACAGCATGGCTGTGTACAAGTCCTGCCTGCACTTTCTCCAG
This sequence comes from Hypotaenidia okinawae, assembly GCA_027925045.1. Lineage (NCBI taxonomy): Eukaryota > Metazoa > Chordata > Aves > Gruiformes > Rallidae > Hypotaenidia > Hypotaenidia okinawae. The sequence continues at coordinate 27,495,383 of BSDF01000010.1, read as the reverse complement.
AGCTCTTTCACTTTAAAACAAATGAGAATACATTTGCTGCCTGTGATGAACGACCAAGACTCCTGCTCTGATTTATGCTGTTGTATTGCTCAGACAAAACACATCAAGTTATTCCTCATCTAAAGCTTCACACTCAGACACAGAAGCCGGCTGTTGCTTCTGTTTATTCATCCTGCTAAGCATTTACCATCTCTATTAAGTGCAACAGAAGGTGCTGCCAAAACTGTCGAGGAGATAGAAACCATTTCATCTGGCACTGGACTGCATCCTTCTGCCTGACTCCTACAGCAGACCTACAGCAGAGAAGGGCTCGCATCCCGCTGGCCCGACAACGCGTGAATGTGAATCACTGGCAAGAGAAACACACACTTTCCCATCTTTTCAATAAGCAAAGTGCTTTTCAGCAAGGAAATAAAAGGGACCATTCAGTGGCCATGTGTGCATCAGGCGCTCCCCCTCCGCTCCTGCTGTCGAGTCTAGCAGTGCTGCTGCTGCAAGGCTGGCTCAGCACCGCGCTTGGCACGGGGACACCAGAGCGAAGGAGCCCGCTGAGGGCTTCTCTTTCAAATTAAAAACTGTATTAATGAATAAATCTGGGTTTGTCTCATGAAAGCACATAGTGGCACCATGGAGATCCAGAAATTCCTCTGCACCCTTTGCTCACCCCGTTGTGGCTGGGGAAGGTCCCACTGCAGCAGAAAGGTCTTGTGGCTCCAGTGCTCCCACAGCTCAAACATGAGGTAAACCAGTGCAGCAGTTTTAACTCTTAATAGCCCTGAGACAAGGGGGATGAATTAAAGCTAAAGGAAGGAAGGTTTAAATTAGATCTTAGGGGGAAGCTCTTTCCAGAGAGAGTGGTGAGGGGCTGGAACAGGCTGCCCAGAGAGGGGGTGGGTGCCCCATCCCTGGGGGTGTTGAAGGCCAGGTTGGCTGGGGCCCTGGGCAACCTTGTGTAGCTCCAGGCCTGGAGGTTGGTGTCCCTGCCTGTGGCAGGGGGTTGGAGCTCTGTGATCCCTGGGGTGCCTTCCAACCCATGCCATTCTATGATTTCTGAGTTTGCCCCCTTTGTCCTTTAAAGGATGCTGGCAGCCTTACCCCAAACTGCTCTCAGATTTGGAATTTTTATTCCACGAGCAGATCCCCTGCAGTCAGGGACAAGACCTCTGGAGAACAGTGGAGACTCCCTGGTGGCATTACCTTTCTTCATCTGGTGAGATGACACAACAGGTTCTCTCTGCCTGTGCTTCCTAACTACCTTGTGAAACACAGAGCATTTTGTGTGTGCAGCACTGGCTGTGAGCTCTGTGCTCTAGCAAGATAACGAGTTCCCACAAAAACCTCATGCACCCTGGCAGAGATAGAGGCAGATCCTCCAGAGGGAAATCCACACTCACATGGGCAGAGCCTCTGCCCATCGGCTGCACAGATCCAACCAGAAAACTCTAATCTTCCAGGGCAAGGCATGCAGCTGATTAATGCCAAAGCCTCATTTTATGCAAATACTATGCAGGACTAGGCTCTTACTCAAACTACAGGGAAAAAGTGGGAGTGAAGGTCAATATAGCTACTGTTTATTGAAATTAATTCAAAACCAGCACACACGCCTTCACCCATAAGAAGGCCAGGCATATATTTTAAATATTTAACATCCAAGTCCCAAGACAAAGTAGGTACAAGGGTATTAACTACCATCTTCCTTACTCAGCGTCACCGTGCTTGAAATCAGACATGGAAGACTATAAGAAACCTCAAACATGTTTGAAATCCAACCTCTATCTCCAGCATTGGCCTTTCAAACGTCTGTAAGAGGACTGGTAGTAGTCAAGAAGCGGAGTCCCATCCTAGCACACACCTGGGGAAGTCCCACTGACTCCAGGAGTTACACCCTGGATCCGCACTCACCTAAAGAATCCAAATTTAGCACTTGACTATTCCCTTATTCTGACAAACTCTGCCCTGGAAGAGCATCTACTTAGATGCAACTAAGTTTTCATTTTACAAAAAGAGATTAAAATGTTAATAGTGCTGAAAATAAGGTCACATTCCCATCAGCCACAGACACTTTGCAGCTCTGTGTTGTGTTTTTTCAGCACTCATTTTCAGCAGAACCGCTCCACTGCGGTGTCTCTTCAGACTAACACACCCTGAAGTTAGCTTGGCTGTGAGTGTTTAAGATGTGAAGCACTAAATTAAAAGAAAGAGAAAGAATCCACTTTTAAAAGCCTGTTAGATGAGTGCTTGAAAACTAAGTGTGAGTTAATCATCTGCTTCAAGACATCTGTTTCCCTTAAAAACATGCTTCCTTAAGATGGGATCACACTTGTCCAACTGTATTGATAAACTTAAGTCCATTTCCAGATGTACTTAAATTGACCATCCAACTAATGCCACTGAGGAACATCTCATGAATCAGTAACGACTGAGCTCCAGGGCATGGCTGTCACATGAAGAGGGTGGAGCAGATCCCACCTGGCTTTTTGTCTCTAGCAGTGGTCATAAGAACCTTGCGAGGTGCCCTTGACTGTCAGTGGCACATGTCACTGCTCACAGAGATGTTCCAGGCCCCTGCTGACCCAGACCCAAAGTTTTGGGCTGGCAGACAACAGTTCCCACTCACGGGGTCATTTTGTACACAGCCACGCTCCCTGCAAGCCAGGATTACACCTTACTGCTTTGAGCAAGGAGGAACTGCTCCCATTCCATTATAAAGCCTGGAGTTCATCCCACTTTTAAACACACCAGGATTTAACTTTCTTTGCACGTGTTCAGCAAAGCAACTTGTACAGCTGCAGCCAGCTCAGAACCTCAAACTCTCTCATTCTCCCCACTCCTCACCCCAGGCCTTGGCGGTACACGAAGTGACGGCCGGCATTCAGCCAGTCACTCCACTTGCAGGAGAGGCCGACCGTGCTCCTCGGGCTGGGCCTGGATGCTGGTAGCCCTGTGAGGGCCACAGCTGTCATCAAGTCATATGTAAAGACAAAGGGCTTACACCTCAAAAACCCAGCTGTTCCTTAAGCCAAGGACTAACAAAGCCACTGCAACAGCTACAGCTGCCCTCCCTCCATGACCCCTCCTGGTACCTCCAGACAGATGTACACTGAATCTGCCAACAGACAGCAAGAGGAGAGGCAATGCCACTGAACCTGGGCTGCAAATTCTCCTGCTTGGCCCATGGCTATACCCAATGCTAACTTCACATTCTGAAGAACACGTTTCAATTCCCACATCGCTTTAAAATGAAAACAAAACAAAGAACAGAACTAAACCACCCCAAACTCCACACACAACTAGGCCAATGCAGGCACTGCCCACTTTCATTTACTTCTGGCTCAGTCAACATGGGACTTTAACAGATAATCTCTGATAGAAATTCAATTTGTTTCTCCTTCTGCATGTCTGAGCAGATCTGTAATCAGTGTAATCACTTCGCCACACTGACTCGTGTGTGTGGACTGAGGGCCTGGGACATTGTTTGCCCTGTTGCAAATGGGAACTGCATTAAAATCTCATCAAACCAAATCCAAATGAGCATCAGCCTGAGAATAAAATTGACCCAACATGCTTATGGGGGAAATTCTGGCTGTCTGTTCTGTGGCTTTCACTTTCTACAAGGAAATGCTTGATTCTTTCACAATAGTACCTTATTTCAGATGAGAATGGGAAACTAATGAAGAAAGCTCTCTGACAAAACATTTCAGGACACAAAACATTTCTTCCTAGGAAGATTTATGGTCTTATAAGCACTGAAATTTGCACCGCACCTCAAGGATGAAGCGGGTGCCTCGGCCCAGGGATGTGATGTGCCATTTGAGCCCTGCTCTGCCTCAGGCTGGCCTCTGGCATGCAGCAGAGCCTGGGATGGAAGGGTGCCTCCCAACTGCTGGTGTGCCCCACCATGTGCTGTGTTTCCCTCCCAACCTCTGCCCACACCCTGCAAAAAAACCCAGCCTTAATCTCATCAGCATCCACACCTCACCTCACAGCAGGAAACTTTGCAGCAGCTGATCTGAGAACTGGAGTGAAAAAACCCCAAGGATTTGGGGGTTTTTGGAACCACCTTGGAAAGGCTGGGGCTCCTCTGGACAGCAGTAACCTCACCTGGAGCAGCAGGAAGCTCTGCCATCCTCTCAGGGCTGTACACGTGGACTTTACAAAACATCATCTCGAACACACAGAATGCAGATGTTACCCCTGAATCATGAGGGTGGTTTACTGCCTCATCCCATCAGTCACATCACACCACCTCCCAACACGGTGTGACTGGCCAAAACAAAAGCTTTCACAAAGATCTTTCAACATATTTACCTGTTTCTCAGATGTATCAATGCTTACAGCGAATTCCTCCTCCATCCCATTGCCACTCATAAATCACTCCTCTGGCTACTGCTTCACTTCTTGTTTGATACATCAGCAGTACATCTGACTGGGCAATAAACACCTCCCTGGCCTGTTGGGGTGAACACAAGCAGAAGAGCTTCCTAGCAGATCCCTTCACCTCTTTGCAGTGCATTTGTGTATCAGAACATTGGCTGCTCTGCCAAGAGTGGAGAATGGGAAACAGGATCCCTAACACCAGGAGTATTTTGTACTGCTCTTAAAGCAGGGGCAGCAGTTATTCTGGGAAACAATCATATACAACTATCTAGAAACTATTTTTGCTTTAGAATTTTTTTTAAAAGTTCTTAAAAGTAATATTCTGATCTCATTTTTGCTCTGTTAACTCTTCTCTGCAGATTCTCAAGTGGATTCCTTTGTGCGTTCTTTCATACACTAGACAAGTCATTCAGAGCTGCTAGGGCAGGATGTGAGCCATTGGCCTTTACTAGGTGAGAATAACTGTTCATTCCCTTTGTCTGATTTTTCCTGCTAGGCAATAGATGTATGAATCAGATGAGAAAGGGCGACAACATCCTCGGCATTCATAACACACTCTTGCTTTTCAAATTACTTGGCAAGACATGCTAGGATAGCACAGATCCTTAGTGAAGAAAACAAGTTGTTTCTTCCAGCTAATTTATACCTGCATTCAGCTAGGATGGAGGGCGACTTGAAAAGGAAGTTTGGGAGGAAAAGAATTTCCCTGTACACTGGCTTTTTGTTTCCAGAAAAGTCACCCCCTCTTTTGCCACAGAAAGGACCATCACCCCTTTCAGCTCATGAGTAATCCCAACACAGTCAAGGTTTCCAACAGCAATTCATTTATCATTCCCTCTTCACCATGCACACGATCCTTAGGGCACCTGCTGAGAGAGCACATCCCTGGTTAACAGCCAGATCTCCAAATGGAGCTGTGGAAAGGGAATCAGGGGTGAGCAAGGGCACTGGTACTGGAGTCCTGAAAGCCCCAAGATCAGCCCTGTGCTGTATCACTGGCCTGAAATAAAACGTGTCATGCTGGTAATGATTAAGGTTTGCAGAAGACACAAAGTTTAAGAAATGTGAAATAATAAACAGCATATTTCTGAGCTGGACAGCAAGGCAAGATGGTAGGAAGGAAAAACACACATCTGGATGAATCTCAGGAGAAAAACACACGTTACATTTATGGAAGGAGAGCTCCACCCTCTAAAGAATGCAAAAATAACTGGGATGCACTGAACAGACCCTTCAACTGTCAAAAATATGTAATGCCCTCATGGCATAAATACAAACACAGTCTGGTACAAATCATCTTATCTCCCTGCTTTCCACTGAGACTACTGCCCTTGACACGCTGCAGCCAGTTCTGGTGCCTACAGCCCTTGAACCGTGCTGGAAACTCAATAACCTTCCCAGGGCACCCCAGGCAGCAATAACGCATTTTAAAAAGACAACAGACTTCAGGGGCTTGATCCACACAGGATGCCAAAGAGAAGGCTGAGACTTCGTGTTTGTGAGGGAGAAACTTGTGTGGCAAGAGGCCTCTAACTGAGCACTCAGGTAAAACCTGACTTCATACTGGAAAACAAAGCTACACAGACATCACCCAGACACACTTGCTTGTAAGCACCTAATCAGCATTGGACTAAGCTGAAGTTTGAAGCCGATTCTGCACCTTAACACCTTCACTAGATGGATTTTCAACAAGCTGCAGCCTTCTTCACACACAGTTTAATTCATTTTGGGAAGGACTAAAATGAAAGTGAATGGGCTTACAAGTGTCTGGGTTCCAGATTGCTGGTCTGTTCTATCCACGTATTTAAAACCCTGGCTCCTTACAACACTCCTTGTAATCTCTGTCCCAGATGCTCACAGAGATGACTTCAGAGAGTGCTTAGATTTCTCAATGTGTCGTCCTTTCATTTTATTATCCAATATAGAGGGCCCTTGAATTAAGTGCTCTTGGCTTTCCAGAGCTGACCCATTCCTGCTGTTACTGAGCATCATGTTTTAGCATCTCTGTATAAATCATATTACCTCTGGGTTCTGTTTTCTCTGACTCTGCATTCCTGCAGCACAGCCTCACAACAATCAAACTGAGAGTATCACCAGATCAGACCACGACTCTGTAGTATCACACCAGTTCTGGGCTTATGTTACTAATACCCACCAGTGGGACCTCATCCCCCTCCAGATACGGGAGGATCTCCAGATTTCGGATATGCCGGGACATCTGCATGATGGGAACATCACCACTGGAGCGGCTGGATTGGCAGCATGCTTCCAGGCTCACAGAAGCATCCCAGAGAAGCCGCTGTTGCCTTTAGAAATTGGCATTTACAGAGTTAGACCGATGCCCAGCCCACGGTGTGGCAGTCAGCGAGTCCAGCCACAGCACCAGATAGCCCACCCGCTCTCAGAGCTCCTTTCCAGCACCCACACAGCAGCAGCAACTCCCAGAGGCAGGCATGGACCAGGAACACCGGATCCTTGGCATCAACTTGAAGATGAGAACTTCACAGAAAAAAGCAGGTGGTATTTAACCAAAACACACTGGTTAAACATGCCAAAAAGTCTCTATCTATTAAGGCAGATTACAGCTCCCCATCAGACCCTGTAGTTATACCAGAGACACGCTGGGCCCTGTGCTCAGAGCTGAGACGCTGCCTGCAGCGGACTGGTATGAGGCACTAATTACAGTTCTCATCAATGCAGAAATGTACTTCTGCTTATATCCCTTCCAATCCATATAAGAGAAAATAAAGCTAAAAACTAAAGTTAAACTAAAACCTGATGGTATCACAGAAATGCAGACAAAGCCCATTGGTAGTGAGAATATCACCTGGTACAGAATGTGGTGATGGGTTTATAGTGACTCCCCTGGGAATGATGCCTCCAATCCATCTTAACCTCCCACTTGGCACACATGAGAGTACTAACTTACAGTTTATCAGCTAAAGGTGGTCTTTAAACTTTCTGTTCCATCTGTTGTCCTTGCACTACATTTCTACTATTTGCAAGCCCAGATTCAGAAACAACATGGGTAATTGTAAGCAAAAGATAAGGGGTTTATACACACTTCCATCTGGAAAAGGAACAGAAATGTAACATGAGGTTTCAAGCATTGATGACATCTGCTTGTAGAACAGTTCCTAGTTCTCTGACGAGCTTAGCCAGGTACCTAACAGGAAGTGTAGGAACAGCCCCAGCAGCTGTGGGGATCAGACAAACTTTCTGACCTGCACTGGGATGGACCCTGCACCAGCTGACGGGACAACAGGCAGGAGGTCAGTGCTGGGGAGTATTCTTCACCTGCCTATCCTGCAAGGGTAGCATGGACTCTGCTCCTCTGGGTCTCAAGTTCTTCCTTCCAGAGTCTGAATGCTCTCCATTTCTAGTAAATCAAGAGAGAGATGGTCAAATGGTTATCTTGTAAAGAGACCCGGTGCACTTTAAACACTACATTTAATCCAAACGTATTACATGCACAATATAATACCACTGAATGGTTACAACTAATCTTCTTTTCTAATTATGAACATAAAAGCAAGAGATAATGTGTCTGACTTTGGCTTAGACCCTCTCCAATTCAAACACTTTATGCAGAAAGCTTCCTTACAATATTTAAAGCATTTCATCATGTCATCAAACTTCTGTGTGCAGAGGCAGCTGCTAAAATAAGTGCTGTGATTTCATACATTTGAGGACCAAATCCCTTTCTGAACACAAGCTACTGAAATTAAAGTTCTGCAGCCTGAAAACTTTTATACAACACCTTTGCAAACAGACATAAAAATGGTCTGTCTTTGCAGTTTTCCATGTCCAGGCCCAGAAACTGCCCTACAGATTACTCAAGGACAGAAGCGAGCCGACGTAAGAACTCAGACGTGCAGGATCACAAGACCTTTGAACATCTTGACTCCTCCAGCTCAAGCTCTTCAAGGCTCAGAGTATTCCAACCTCAGAAGTTAGAAGGTTTTGCACACCCAGTGCTACACCACCAGAAACAAACTTGAGCAAACAAAATCCCATCTGAATCTCAGCAAGACAGAAAAAACAACTCTGAGCCTCGCGAGGCAGGAAGAACACCTGAGAGATCTTCCTTCCTTGGCTTGAGTCTACACTGCAGAAATCCTGCCCTGTTTCACTGCCCAAATCTCACTTCCACATGAAGAACTATCCCCATGTGAATTAGCTTCTGAGATTAAGAGGAACATAGAAGACATTAAGTCATGAGACACAACTACAATAATCTACTCTGGCCTCCCGTGCACACCACATTGTTCTTCTAAATTAATTCCAATTAAAGCTAGAAACAACTTCCAAATCAAGATCAAGCATTACATCTCCTGTGATGGTGACTATTATTTGATTAATTACAGGGCACTTTTAACAACAGACATTTCTAAAGAACACCTGGGTGCTGTGAACACGAATAAACGTGTCAGGGTACAGCGTGTGGGCAGCAGCGTTCAGCAGAGGGGATCACAGCCCACACACATCCACTCTTTCACTTGGAAACACTCTCTGAACTGCCATGACAAGCTACAGGCAGGTCAGATGCAGAAACCATCTCTCTCTCTCAGAAAGCATCTGACACTGCAAGGCACACAGCGTGTGAACTTAGAGACGGCTTCAATTGCACCTTCCAAATTGCATCTGAGATAGAAAGTCAGGGCCAAAGCTTAAGGGATTAACGCAGCATCTGGTTCTGTTCCTCCATGGGAAAAGGCTTTTTATACATTGTTCTCTCCCAAGTGATCAAAACAACAGCCAGTCGTGTTTCAGACCCCTAAGAGAACAAGATGGGAACATGAGGGCAGTTGGACATATCACATAACCACATCTTTCTGTCCAGAAAAGAGGAGGAGCTGAGCTGCCGATCTCCAGCCATGAACCATTTCCCATCACATGAAACCATGGAACTTTTTCCCCTTCAAAACCTCACTGCAAGCTCAGGACAGGACAGACAGCTGCCACCACTAACTACCACCAGCTTAATCATAACTGCATTTGCTACAGTTTCAGGAAACATGTAACCAAGTGCTTAAAAATCTATTTTAATGACATTTTCAATAATAATAATACTCTGCATTACAAAAGAAAGAGGTAAAAGGACATCTTTTACATATAAGAAAAAAAACAACTTACAGCCAAGGCAAAGAATATCTCAACAGCAAAGTAAAGCTACATTGTTCCCTACAGGGAAGCTTCAGGAGTTTGAGATTACTCACTCGATTCACCTCCAGCATTCAGAGAGAAAGATGAAAAGGGACAGTAGGAACAGTTACTCTGCCATGGCAGCTTCAAACATCCCACTGACTGACAGCAATTTAGCAATAAATTCACAAATACACAGAGAACAGATCTGCTACTGTACTGAAGCTACACACACAGAGCCTGTAACAAAAAGACGTAACAAAATATGCAGAAATTGAAGAGTTTTCCATCCATAAACACAGAGTTACTCCCATGTTCCACTCTGTCCTGAAACCAGCACTCAGCACGGCGACTGAGGAGGAAGACAACCGTCGTTTTACTTCATACAGGGGGCAGAAGACAAACCTACACATTACTCACACGTTTGCACTAACACTAGTTCTACAAATTCTTTGCTGTAGAATCACAATTCATACATGGAAACGTGGAAAATTAACAAGTAAGCAGGAGTCAGGGTGAAAACTGCTGCGTGTTGGCTAGGAGGAGTCCTGCTTTGGGAGTCCCCAGGGACGTTACCGATACCAGAAAGCACTACCCTAGCAGAAGTTGCACGAGGGGCCCAACCTGGTCACCAAGTATCCTTCTCCACACAGTGGGCAGCCCATCAGACAGTCAGAACACTGCTGCGTTCAGTGCGAGGTTGGGCTTGTGAGCACTGATGTGCTGGACTTAATGACATGCATTACAAAGAGAAACAGCTACAAATGCTCACTGCATGCACATAGTCCCCAGACCACTTCATGGTTTCTCAGTCAGAACAATGTATATATAAGGATGGAACGTGGTCTCTATTTACGTAAGTCTGACAGGAAAGGGCACATTAAATCATGACTGAATGGCTAGCACGAAATTGCATTTCTAAATAATTTAAACCCTCAAAACAGTATTTCTTGCTAAAAATCCTTCATTTCAAGGAAATAGTTTGTAAATATTGAAGATGTACATTTATACAATCTACAGTCTCAGCAGGAAGTAAATTTCAGGCTTATCATCACTATCGGGCTCCAGCTGCAGGACAGAACTGTGTGCACACAGCTGGTCGCTGCAGCCGTAGTGCAAAGCGGCGCAGGCGCCCTCAGGTATTCCTCGGCCCTCCACGTCCTCCCCAGGGAAGCCGTTCAGGTACCTGGCTATGTAGGAGCCCGTCGAATGCCTGTTGATAACATGGGGAGATGCTGAAGGCTTATTCCGAAGGACGACCCCCGTTAGGCTACTTGTGTTGGGGGGTTTGTGTTTGCTGGCGGCCTCCTGCCTCTCCTTGGCACGGCTGGCTATGTTCCGCACCCTGCTCTGGCTTCTGGATGAGAGCTTTCTGACCAGTGCCTTCGGGCAGTCTTCATCCATCTGCCTGGAGCAGAGCGTTTGCCTGCTGTCCTCCTGGTCCAGGGACAGGAGCTTCCTCAGCTGTTCCGTCAGAGCATCCGTAGAATGTGGGGTCATGTTCTTCATAGCAGCAAGTTTCTTGTCTCTCATGCCTGATGAGATAAAGCTTCTACTTATGTACTGATACTTACTTTCAAAATTGCAGGAGATATCCTCTGATGTCAAGTCCCCAAGACTCTTGGATTTGCAAGGGCTAGCCTGCTTGATGGCTGAAGGAGGTGGGAAGGGCAGAGCACTTTTCAGCACAGGTGAGCACACGTTGAGCTGGGATCTCTCAGAGGTACATGTGATGTTCTTCTGCTCATCTGAACGATGCTGATGATATAAAAAGCCAAAGTTTTCACACATTGGAAAAGGAAGCCGGGTCCCTGCAGCCCTGAAGGTATCTGAGCAGTCCAGGGCAGCAGCACAGAGCCCAACAGTTGCACTGCTCCCAGAGGTCCTCTCACCAGTATGCCCAGTATCCTGCCGTTGCCTCAGTTTCAGAGGTGAAGCCAGCTGGCTCATGTCCTCCCTTTTGTACTCGCACGCAGTGACCAAGAGGTCTTGAGAATCTCCATCTACTTCCACGAGACTGCTGCTTTCTGAATTTTCACTAGTGGGAAGGTCAACAAGGGTCTCCTCAAAGATGAGGCTGTTGGAAGCCAAAGAACTGGCAGGCTCAGGGGCTTCCCGGCTTGTCCCACATTTTCTTTTGGGATTTGCACTGGGCAAAGAAAGAGGTGAAGGACAAGGACAGCTGGGCAAGGGGTTTTCTATACTGCTTAACCTTTTCTTGCAAACTAATCCACTGTGGGCCTTACATTCAGAAGCTGGTGTAAGAGTTGCCTCGTGGGTAACTGTGTATGCAGAATACTCGGTGGTCTCAGAGCTGGAGGACGTGGCCGTATCTGGACTTGAGGATAAAGGGGACGTGATGGACTTTGTGCTGGCAAAGTTGTGCTTACAGGGGCTGTTAATACCTGCAGTAAGCATGTGTGGGTGTGTGGCCATCACACTGAAGGTCTGGCTGCTAGTGCTGTGGAGGCTTGAGACCACACTAAGGTTTGTTTGGTCATCTGTGACCTCAAACTGCCCGATCAGAGCTGAGACAGCACTATCCAACTCACTCTCATTTGCCAGAGAAACTTCATCTATGAGGCGAGAAATGTCACTGTCTTGCATGGCTGAAGTGGAGTGCAAATCAGGGCCAGCAGAGCAAGTGGTGGTAGATGTATCTGCCAAGGAAAGAGGTGCTGCAGTGCTTTTCTTGACATCATATTTGTGATTTTCCATCTCTGCTTTTTGAGATAGGGAAGTCCCCACGAGAGTTCTTGTCTCCTCCTCAGACCCTTCTGCCTCATTTTCCTTTCTACTGTTTGCACAGTTTGTCTCATGTGTGTCTTCTGCAGAAAGTCCAAGTTCAGAGTCCTGTGTTAGAGGAACAGTTCCATCAGAAAGATTCTTTTCCTGATGGCCTGTGAGGCAGTTTGTTTCAGCTACACCACTTGCAAAAACTGAGCTTTCAGGTTGCTCCTGTAGAGGTGGTACTAAAGAGTCAACTGGAGTCTCCTCCTGGTCGTTCTCCTTCTTAAACTGAGAGGTCAGATTTGAAGTGTTAGCTGTTTTTGCAGGACGTGGAAAACCAGATTCTTTCAAGTTTGTTTCCTTCTCATTTGTGTTGTCATCCCTGTTGGCTGAATTAAATAAGAACCATATTAGTGGCATACAATAGTGCATCCTGTTTATTAACAACTAGTTTGTCCTCAGACAGACAAATGGAGAACGCAAAATCAGGTACAACTGTGACAGAACTTAATTATGGGGTTGTGCAGGTTTAGTACAAATTATCAGAGTGATATGGATAAATGGAAAAATACAACTGCAGGCACTTCATTGAAACTTCCTTTGGATGTCTATTACATCAAGCATGTGATGTAATATTCGTTGCAGATAATGTTAATGAGGCACCATATCATAGCTTGCACATGGTATTACCTTCTGCTGTGTTCCTAGTCAGATTTGTACTATAAAGAAGCATGGCAATAAAGACAGAACAAAACAGCTCTGTTAAAAACCACAGTATTTTGAAACAAGATGCATGCTTAAAAGAGCTGAGTAAAAGGCATCAGGTAGAGGGACTCCAGGCTGCATTTTACACATAGTTATTGTAAAATGTTACTATTTAAGGATTTTGGGGTTTATCTTCTCCCAGCATTCATGAGAGCAGGATTCTGAATTCCATGGAAAATATGCATTAGATATTTTCTCCACCAAATCTTCTTACTTGTCTTTATATGCCAAATCTGAGCTCTGTGACTCACTCCTTCAGAGCTTTTAATTAAGCAGGGACTACAGAATTAAGATTGGCACAATATAAACTGTTTCTAACAGTTGCTAGAAATCAGGTACCCTGAGAAGAAACAAGAGAAACCTGGTCATTCATTAGCAGTGACTGAACCCCCCACCCCAGCAGAGTAAGAGCTAGTTTTAGTGAACATGACATTTAAAGGCTGCTCTCCAACATCTGGAAAGGTTCCCCAGCCTTCCAGTGCTCCTAGGTGAGGATGGAAGAGACACAGGTTTCTTTGAGCTGCAGATACATTTTTTTTTCCTACAAGGAACAGGAGAAAATGGACAGCACACTGTCCTCTTGGTGTAATTTCAACGGAGAAGCTGGGATATGTTTAGGCATAGTATCTTAGCCAGAAATACCTATGAAATTAATACCTCTGTTACCAAGAATGGCTGAGCTGTATCATCTTCAGGCTTATCTAGAGGGTGCTTCAGTGCAAAATGCAGCATTTCAGGGTTGACTTCCTTTACTAGGGATATTTTTTTTTCCTGTCTAAAGTTTCTTCTCAGGGTGGAATTAAAAAAAAATAGCTCAGTTTCATTTTGCTGTTTGTCCTCAGTAACTTCTTTTACAGAACCATGTCCAGACTGTGTGTTCCTTGAAGCTACTAATGCAGGCAAACAGAGCAGAGGTGGCTCAACAACAGGTTCTCATCTGAGCCAGGTAGTTCTCCTACTTTAGGGTGGCTCCTGCGGTTGCTGGAAGCTTCTGCTCCATAGCTGAGAACATTCCAAGCAGAGCAGTGTTTCTGCCACCTCCCAGCCAAGAGAGGTTTGTGATGTCCTCTCTGCATCCTACCAAGGAAGACAGACAGCATTTCTGGCTCTCCTGCACCAGCTGAGGAAGAGCCCTGAGGAACTGACTGCAGAAACGCTGCTCTGTCAGAGCCAAGGGTCTGGCCAGCCCTATGTTCTCATGGGGATGGCCTGCATTGAGGCACACGCTTGTCCCAAACACACAAAAACCAGCCCGAAAAGGGAGTATAGAGGCCCTGGACTAGAGACAAGCTTGGGGTCAAGACAGCAGGTCTAATGAATTACAGCTATTGCATTCAAAGCTTCCTAGACTTATTTAACTATTTCAGTAAATCAGCTAATTAGGCAGGTCAAACACACTGGCTTTCCTGTAGCTGTGGGAGTAACTGGACATCAAAACCAGTACTATTATTGCTGAAAACACTTAGATAACAGCTATTTCAGGAACTGTGTTTTGAATCAGTAACATAAGGTAAGACTTTATCCTAATACATGCTTTCCATATAACCTAGGTTACTTAATTTGATTAATTTAGGAGGAAAATATCAAGACTGATGTATACCAAGTTTGGTTCCTTTTACCATTTTTACATCTGTTTGAAAGTCTGAATCAGTCTTTACACATAGGATTCCCAATCCTGTGTGCTGCATGCTGCTCCTCCTTGAAACTGGAGAGAGAAAACTCACTATGCCAGCAGCTCTGTCCTCAAAAGTCACCAGACAGCAGCAAACCAGAACCTGATGAAGTGTAATTAAAGGTTGGTTCTTAAATTATGAAAAGAAATTTGGCAAGTGTCCTTTTAACAGCACTCCCAGCAATGGAATTCATGTGCTTAGACTGGAGAGTAGACAGCATTCCAGGGTGTCCCCCATCAGAGTTACAGGAGCTGTTAAAATACTACCACATTTCCATTAATTCTTCCTTGAACTAAAACTCCTTGCACAGGGACTGCAGAGCTAAGCCTCGATCGACTATTTCAACTTACTACATCAAAAGTGCTTTTGGAATCATCTTACCAGATGAGTTTTCTTTTCCTTTGGCATCCTGGGTGGTTTCATCCTCTGGGCAGGGCAGCCCTACGAGCAGGTATTTGTCCACAGGCATAGAAGCAGGACGTGCTTGCAAAGTCCGGCTTGCACGCCTTACGACTCCTTCCTGGTCCTTCAAGTCTATTGGTTCAGATGCACTGTCTTTAATTTCAGTAGCTTCCAGAAAGCCCATCTTACTTTTCTTTCTCCCTTTGGCTGGAGCGCTGGCTGTGCGCCGGAGAATCCGATCGCCGATAGATCGCTTCCGCACATAGTGCCCGCTGCTCTCAGCGCAACTCTGCTTAGGGTTCTTGTTAAACAACCCTCTGAGTCCTATCAGCTGCTTATTCTGGAAGGACAAGAAGGACCAGAGTTTCAAGTGAGTTCTGACTGTTACACAAGGAGCAGAATGAGAAGGGCTGCTTGCAGAGTATTTATGAATGATGAAGAACAAAGTTTAAAATGCAGCAAAGCAAAAATTCACACCAAGCATTTCACATCTACTCTGACCAAGGAGCTATCAGCATAGGTCTTCATGAATTCATGCATGTCTGTATTTTTCCTCATTAGGATGGCAGCCTGCCACAATTACAAGGGAGGTTTGCTTAAAGTCTCCTAATCAGAGATGACAAGACTAAGAAGTGTACTGCAGTGACAGGCTACACATTAACGTGGAGATTTAGGCATGGGCTTCATCAAAGCAATAGCCAAATGTTTCAGAGTCTAAATGAAGAATGATGTGAAGTTTGGTAGCTGCAGCTCATGCGACTAGGAACCACTGGAGAACTCTGTGCCCAGCGAGTGCAAAGTGCATGCTAATGAAGTCTACCTTTGTGGCTCCTAGCAAGTGCAATATTGTGTAACTGGGATTGAGGATTAAAGGGCTCCACTGAAAGGCAAAAAAAGGCAAATAGATTTGGCTAATGTTTTCAAGGCTACGATACAAACAGCAAGATTAACAGTACATCAGCTGGAAACATAACCCCTCTACAGCAAATAATTTATAACTATTAGGCTAATGTCAGTCTCTCAGAAACATGACCAGATACCCTCACCTGTAAGGACACAAGTGTGCCATCACCCTTTGTTTACACTAGAAACAATAGTATAGCCCAGTGTAATGCTTGCCCTAACGATACAGAGATCAAATCTCAACGTGTCTTTTGTTCCATTCACAGCCCCTCCTTTGACATCATTTGTCCTCCCCCTACAAAGCCACTCTTTACTCTTTTTCTTGACTCTTCAAGAAAAAAGCCTTTACTTGACTCTTCTTTTCCAACCTTGTGATTCTGTGATTCATAAGCCATGAGCAGTACCCAAACAGGCTCCCCTACAGCCCATCACCAAGACCATACGTGATTTCAGGCCCGTACCCAGATGCATACAGATCCAGGTGTATCCTGCAGATGCACTGCAAGCTGTTCACCACTGTCTTTTTTACACTGATAGGGGATTAACACAGTCTACCCTGAACGCTGCAAGCTTGTCTCTGCGCATTGAACACGCACGGTCAGTGCCATGCCCTCCACTGCCCTCCCTGGCAGGAGGAACACTTGCAGAGGCAAGAGCATTGTCCCTGGGCTGAGACAAGGGTGTCAAGAGTGAGACAGACACCTAAGTGGTTCACAGAGCCACCACTAGATCATTCAGTGATCTAGAGAGAACAGGGAGGATAAAGGTAGAGGAGTTATCTTAACTACACCCAATCCCTGCCCCTAGGCCTTGTCCATGTCATGTTCTATCTGGGCTGCACTGAGCTGTGTGTTCATCTTGCAGAAAAGCAATGCCACAAGCCTAAGCTGTCTGCATCACTGAGAAGCCACACCAATCCTGTGAGGTCCTACGGTACCTTTAAATCCACTAAAACAAAGCCATAGCAAATAGAACTTTCCAGATATACCTACTTTTCCATAGTTTTCATTAATGGTTATATGCACAAATATGGATGCTTCTGTCAGCCCTTCCAAATACACGTGACGATAACCTAGTGAAACAAAACACAGCACCACAGAGAGTCAGCAGTTTGTTTTCAATGCACAACTGGCAATGACTGTCTACAACAGGGAAATCTACACAGTAAGCCACTTCAGTACACCTTATCTTACATTCTCACAGGTTTTCCAAGCCCCCCAGCACAAATTGCCTCCAATTTTAAGACACCAGCAGTAATTTCCATTCCCAAACTGCTTCAAGCAATAGTGAATACACCACTGCAAGATGCCAGGGGAATTGTCCAAGCTCACGTGTGAAGTACCTATCTCAGAGACAGGCATATCTCTGATCTTGATGACCTAATCTTCTACTTTAAGCTCAAAGGTGTTAGTTCTTCAGTTGGGTCTCTAAGTCAAGGAAAACAAGTGGGACTAACCTGGCACAAGGCTGCTGAAGGCCAGAGTTCTTTGTCCAACGAAGTCTCGCCCAATGGGGTCATGGTCCCACACAAGAAACCGCACCAAAGCTATTTCAGGCATGTGGATGGTAAAAGTGAGTGTTTCCTCCCAAACAGGATTAAACCCTGCAAAACAAGCAGAACAGACATTTTGGGAACAAGGTTACAGCAAGAGCTAGTGGCAGTTTTCATGATACACAGCAAGAGGCATAAGAAATAAGCAGACCAAATACACAATGAACACTTGTTGCTCATCTAGACCTATGTGCTCTCCATCTCCATTATGTAAGTAAATAAACTCAGAGTTCTGTCTCTTAGACTGCCACTATGGTAGGGTAAAGACAGACCAAAATAAACAGGAATTACTTCCCTTTTCCTCCTCCATGTTTTTGCAAATGCCTATGAGAAGTGATGGCCACCTCTCCTGCCACACCAGGCTATCCAACTCTGTTATTCATCTCCTTCCCTGACTGCTGAGGAGGCAGTAAAATTTCCTAGGGTACAATTTGTTTTCATTTCATTTGAAGTTATACATGTATTTCATAGAAATTAAAAAGCCAGTATTTGGTACTTCTGCATAAAGGAAATTTCAGAGCAATCCAGGACAAAGGTATCGCCTCCCTACACCAGAAATTCTGTCTAGAAAGCAGAATTAATTTGTTAAAATACCAGAATTTTATCAGGTAAGAATCTCTGCAATTTAGAAAGCAGTAACAGAGAGCAGATCATTTAGAATTACTTAATATTTTACTCTAAGATGAAGTCAGCCAGATTATCTTACCATTGTCGTCAACCACTCTGGTTTGATCTTTACAGCAATCAACAGGTAACCCAATAATTTCCACCTCAACAAAGGGATCTATTATCTATTTTTAGAAAAACAGAACATTTTAAAAGCAAGCCAACGTTACAAGTAAAGTCCATTTTTAAGGAAATTCATGCAGATAGTTAAGTTAAATTCATATGAGAATTTAAACCCCTTCAATTCACATGAATTTTCAAGCAGCACAGTAACATGAAATGGGTTCATGAAGTGTAAGGTAAAGTGTGTTTTGTAGCCTCAAGAGCTGTGGCCAGCTAAGACTCATTTTCAAAACAGTGAAGTCACCCTCAAAATGGAAAGCAAATTAGTTCTTAAGCATCATGTGTAGGATACAGACTCTGTAGGAAAACACAGTATTTAGTGACCAAAAGCTTGACAATGTCTGGAATTGGTTGGTGTGTTTAAACAAGCAGGACATTTGAGTCACACACTGCTGTGGAACTCCAGGACCTCACATGGAAAAATCTTGGTATCAGTGTATTTACCTCTCCTCTGTCCCCTAGCATCGAGTCGGGAGGCTTAGGTAGCTGCTGGCCACTGATGATTTTCAGAATAAGCTGCTTTTTAGGACTGGCAGGGAGTGGATCAGCAGAGTAGGGGTTGAACGTGCCTGAAAGATGGCAAGGGAGAAGTGTAAGGAAAAATAAATACAGACTAAACATCACCCCCAAGATGAATACATAGAGCCAAAATTCAG
This sequence comes from Hypotaenidia okinawae, assembly GCA_027925045.1. NCBI lineage: Eukaryota > Metazoa > Chordata > Aves > Gruiformes > Rallidae > Hypotaenidia > Hypotaenidia okinawae. Next base: position 27,476,391 of record BSDF01000010.1, on the reverse strand, counting down.
TCCTAAGTTACAAAGCCTGGAGCAGCTGTTAATGCATTCCATTCCCTTTTCTTATGGCCTTCACTGAGCTGAGCAGCCCTTATTTACATGATTACAAAAAGGACCCCTCTAACAGTAGGGGTCTGCAAGATTAGGGCTTCTTAGAAGAACGTTTAGGGTTTTTCAATGTTGCAGTATCTTCAAATAAACCAAACCCAACAGTTATAACCCAGATCAGCACTGTGATCAAGTTGCTTGCACAGCTGCCCAGATGTTAACAAGAAGCAGCAAGTAGGATTGAGTAAGCTGCTTCCTCCAGCAGCAGCACCTGCTTCAAGTACCCCAATTCCCTCTACCATTTCTCTCAAGAACCTTTCAATCATTGCCACTGCTTCTTCTGGCCACATGAAAAAACAAAATACTTAAGAGGTATAGGGACACAACCAGGTCCTAAGCCCTCCAAATATGGAAGGACTGTCACTCCCTAACACTGAAAACCACTGGGTCTATTCTAACAGCATTTTGAGGGCCAAATGGCTTCCTTTCCAAGAGGACAACATTCCACTGACTTGCTCAAGAGCTGAACCAGGTCCTGGATACCTGGTCCTAGGCCAGTATGTACCTTGTTCCTGCTTCCAGTTGGCTACCCCAGAATGCTCTTTCCTTTTTTAAGCACATTAAGATGGAGTTCTCAAAATACATCTGCAATAACAGCAAGAGATTGTATGCAGGTACTTACACAGGCTGAGTGTTAGACACCCTTCTTTGAGGTAAAAAAGTATGAATTCTGAAGTAAAGTATGAATTTATAGAAACATGAAATAATCTACATGTTTTTTTCTTGTGTCTTGCCAACTTCACCATGAAGATACTTTCTGAGAGGCTCGCTGTAGCGATAAATGTACAGACTGTAGAGCAGGACATTACCTTTGCACATCTGCTGAGGTTTGAGGACATAGCCACAGTTGCCGTTTACCCTAAACTTCGCATCATTTAATTGCATCACACGTCCTTCAGACTGGTAGTTTAGTGCCACTGTTGAGAGAGAAGACTCAGGTGTAAGATACTTCACTTTGCACACACACAAGAAGTAGGAAGTGAGGTGTTCATGTGACACCTACCCAGCTGGCAACCAACGTTCCAGTAAGGTAAGGGATTGAAATTGGAGGAGTCGATCCGATAGGCTGATGGATACACCCTTGTGAGCTGTTTCTGGTTGTACAGCATGAACTGCTCAGCCTTCTGCTGCACTGCTTGGTGGGCTCTCGTTTCGCTGAAGGACAGCACGTTCCCTGTTGATCCTGTGTGTTGGTAAATCAACGGATGAGTTACAAAGCAAGCCCAGGAGACAGGGCTCTGAGCACTGACCTCAGCTGCACTGGCATTAACCAAGGGCAACACCAGACTTAGTCCAAAGTTACAACAGATTGTCTTGTGATATGCAAATCATACACACTGCATAACTAGTTTCACCTTCCCAAGAGGGTCTTGTGGATTATCCTCAAGTTTCCTGACTCACAGAAAGCCAAGCAAGAGCTTACACTAATTGCTAGGGCATTTTCTCCTGCAGAGCCCCAGACACCATCACTACGGAGGCTTTCCTAGGCAAGAGTGACCAGCTCCAGTGAGATCTATTCAACTTCACCACCTCTCTATGCCCACATCTCCAGCTAAGATCAGGGAAGCAAAAGGACCAGCTGAAAGGCCGCTGCAGTACTGTGCTCTGGTGAGCAAGCCCTCCTTTCCAGAGGGCCATGAGCGATCACATGGGTTCAGCAGCAACTGCTAACTGCACATGGACCTGTAGAAAAAGCTGAGCTGTCCCAGCTCAGAACGAGACTGAAACTCTACAAGACCACATTCTTGTAGGATTTCTTGGCCTCTGTTCCTCCACACTGCCTTCAGCCCCCCTTCATTTCTCCCATTAAATTCTATTAAATTAGGAATTGATTTTCTAGTACCTACAGGCACACAGTTTGTTCACATACATTTGGTGACCCTTCCCACAACTTTCTCCATTTCCATTTTGCCTCTAACACATTAAGTGAAACAAAGCACTCTTTCTAGACAGGTAACACATCTATTTACCATGGGTCAATCTATTGTTTTACTACATGCTACTTAAAATTGATAATGTTAATAGATGATGACAAGCTCCATAAAGCTGTAAAGTCAGGAAAGGCTTCTCTTGAGAAGCTTGAGTCTTAAAATTGCTGCTAAGTCATTAGTGTCATAAGGAACCAATGGAAAGGACATTTCTTAGGGAAGGAAAAGGTGGTGCTTTACTCTTTCTCCATATTTAAGTAGAGGGGACAGGTAAGTAGCTATTCTGCTCTTAAAACATCTTTGAGAAACAAGGGAAACCTTAAAAACAAAGAGCATGTTTCATATCCAAAGAGAAAAGTGAAGAAGGCAGGTGTAGCTCATGGCAGCAGCCTTACCATCATCTACGATGTCCTGGGCTGCCACCGAGTTCGTGTAGACCACCAGGTCAGACAGAGCCCGGCACAGCTTCACCGTCTTGCGTCGGCGAGCCAGCCTGCTGAGGGGTGTTTCACACAAAGCAAATCAGGAATGTCTCAACATGAAAAGAGCATCTCAACCCCCTCCCTCTCTGATCTGCTCATCAATAAGGAAACAGCACGAACAGGGAACCACACATAGCAGAGCTCCTTAGAGAGGGCTCTGAGATGATCATTCCCCATGTAGCAGAGCTCCTTAGAGAGGGCTCTGAGATGATCGCTCCCCTTGTACTTCTATAGTCACACTGCACAAACAAGACTTTTCATTTAAAGCATAATGGAACAGCCACACCATGGCTCTCCCCAATGGAAACAAAGCAGACTGAGCTGTGCCTGGAAACAGAGCACGTTGGTGACAACACACACATTCTCAATGGCACTTCTTTGATTGCTTTTCCTTTCATTCTCAGCTGCAATAAAGCTGGCTGGGCTGTGATGTACCCTTATTTGGCCTAAAGAGCTTTCTTTGAGCTCTACTGACAGCATGCAAAATGCAGACTGGCATTGCTCCATCAGAAGAGCATTACTACCACACTTCTTTTCAGTTTAAGGGTAATTCCTGTTTGCAACCTATGAAAACCTAACACAATCAAAATACCAGTCACAGCAGAACATACTCCAAGAGCAGGGTCATAACTGACCTGCTCCTAAGAACACGCTTCCCTGAGGCAGTGACATATAAACACTGGCAGTAGTAACATGCCTCTAGCTTTAACTGAGCTGTAAAACTCTGGTGAATCATGGCTCACCTGTGGAGCTGCCCTGCTTCCTTCCCAGAAGAGTTCTGCTGGCTTTCATCATCATCTGACGCACTGTGGTATTTGGATGATGCCTTGGCAGCTTTCTGTTGGGGAAAGAACCAAGCACAACTGTGGCAGTTTATGGGGTGGTTCTATAAACACACATTACTGTCATTAATGTCATGAGCTGCAGTGGGTTTACAGCACAGACCCAAAGTCCTGCAAGGACACAGAATGGGCATGGGGGTGTGACAGCAGAAAACCCTGGGTGGTACATCAAGTGTTTCATACACATGGAGAAGAAAAGGCAACACAGAGCATCTGTGCCCTGAGCTCACTCCATCTGACTCCAAGGACCCAAGCCTGCAGCCACAGAGCAGGTGTATCTGCTGGCCAGCAGACAAACACAAGCCTGAAGAGAACTTCTCTCTGCAATCTGGCTGGTTCATTGCAGGCCACTGGGTATTCTGCAGCTTCCCTCCCAACACGAGGGGACAGGATGGCTCCACTGTCTCCAGTACGCTGGCAGTGCTCCTGCTGATACTCCAGTGGGTCAGAGCACAGGTAACAGACAGCCACACACAGCAGGACGTAAACATACAGTATCTATGACCCCCCCTCAATTTGGAACGTTTCACCAATTCATTCCTGGAGCAGAGAACATTAAATTATTCCAATTTATTACAATACACCACAAAGAAAATAGCTCTGATAAAGAGATTAAAAATCTCAACAGCACCTTTTTCCCCATAGGCATCTATTATTTAATAGTTTCCAATTTCAACATTACAACTTTTGTAACACCAATCATAGCTTCAAGCCAGAGTTTCTTTAATTCCCTTCTCATCAAGAGGTTTTTAAGAGTGTAACTGAGAGCTCCTTATCCTTTTGCTCATATGGCTAGGTGCTGATTGAGCACAGATTTCTTTCCTCCTGCTGCAATACACCACTAACACACATGGTTCAGCTGGCTGTGCTTAGTGCTGAAATAAAGCTGACAATACTGGAAATCATTTGCATGGCTCAGTTTTGGGACCTGAAGGTCTGCACTGTGGATGTCTCCCACAGTTAACTCCCAGGAATTGCCAGTGGCCTAGTGGCTCTGTGCCTCCACTGGCAGCTTTTAAAGAGTTTATACTTGGATACATTGAGTGCAAGAGCTGGCTGAAAGCATAACAAGTCACCATCCCTGGGTGGATACTTCTACACCTGCAAAAATATTAACCATCAGCATCATTCCCAGCCATCCCTCTAGCTGGGAAAACATAAGGGGAAGTTACAAGTCCCTGATGCTACAATACCATTATTATTTAAATAGAATCTATACATACTCTCATATTATTTTTTTTTCAGCAGAGATGAAACAAATGGGCTTTCCAACCTCCTCTCCTCTATCCATTAGGGTAACTAGCTGAAGTAATTAAATTATTGACATACTTTCCAGCCCTCAGTGTAACCAGGAGTCCTTAGTGGCTGACTTTAGTCTGTGACATCTCATTCCCCAGCATTTGTTTTCCCAGCAGCAAGCACAAGTTACCCTGGGAAGTGCCCACTACCACGCACAAGAGGTACTTCAAATCCCAGCACACTCCAAGTGAGTAGCGTGTGCTTAGCTAAAGCTGCTGAAAGAGAGATGACCACTTCAAACTGATGCAAGCTTACAGCTGAGGTGTAACCATGAGCCCTGGTACTGGCTGCCTAGAGACTTTCTGCCAGCTCCTAGCTGGCTTCAGGGCAGATGAGCTGGTGGCTAAGTTCTATGAAGTATTTAACAACTGCTGGTTTTCCTGCTCAGGTTACCGACTGCAGAGCGTGCTCCCTGCTCAGCTGCAGCTCTCACCATGGAGAGCCCTGAGGAGGAACACAGGCATCTAGCAGGCTGGGGGCAGAGGAAGCTGCTGCTGGTACAGGGGCTGTCTGCAGACCTGCTGCACGCCTCCCTCACAACAAGCCTACCTGCTGATTTACTCGGTGTTTGCTCATTGACTCCGGGAGGAAGGAAGCTTTCAGTGGAACCAGATCATGCTGAGGCTACAGGTTCAATAAATCCAAGCCTGGAGGCACCATGGGGGTGTGGGAACAGGGGAGGTGGATGACAGAAGCACATCTGTCAGGAGGTGGGAATGGGAGGAAGCACGGGGGCAGCGTCCGTTTTGGTGGCCGCTGCCTGTCCAGCTGTAAGATGAAACCTCACAGTCCTTTGAATTATATCAGCTCTGATATCAGCTTGGTTCCACAGAGCTGCCACAGTGAAGACCCAGTAAAGCAGACCAAGCAGCTACACAAACATGTAAATACTACAGGCAAAGCCACAAAGAGATCAGCAGAGACCACGACTTTACAGAGCAGGAGCCCAGAGCCAGCACTCAGCCACAGCAGTCCCTCAAAGCCAGCAGACAGGCAGTGAGAGCACGCTCTGCTTGGCACTGCTTGGGGTATGGGACAGGGTAAAACTGGACCGTGAGTGAAATAAGCATTGTCAGCTGTGGGGACAGAGGTCTGGGAAACAAGAATACACCAAGGCATCTGTCTACATTGCTCTTCTGCTGCTGAAGGGTTGATCAGAATGACCAGCAATTCCACTGCCCTAGTGAAGATGGTTTTGGGCAGGGTTTTTCCTGAGTTCATGATCATCCTTAACGGGCTCTCCATACTGCCACAGCAGCTGGTTTCTTCTGAACAGCAATAAACCTCCCAAGTGTAAACCCAGAGCTTCCCTCACTGCCCCCCACACACCGTGAGTGTCACGAGCAATAAACCCCCCAGTGTCTCTGGGCTGCTGTTGGATCTTGAGCATCAAGAGTCTCCCATTTTCTACTTACTTTGTGTTTCCCAAAGTTGCTCATTAAGGATCGACTGTGAGACTTTTTTCCACCTTCTTTTGTGTCCAGGTTCTGTGCAGAGAGAGCACAATAAGAACTCTGAGGAAGTATCTTTAAGGAGTCTGCTACAGTCACAAAGAGACAGTTTCAACCTAAGAGAAGCATCAGCTTAGAAGTTCACTGCCCTGATTCACTATTACAAGAGCACAGTGACTGCACATGAGAATAAAAGGAGTCATAAAGTCTAAACACACCCCACTGATCTGTGCACACAAACTGGAATCTAAACTCTCATTACAGGACTTTTCTCATTTCTTTATATACCTGACAGCTTAGGGATCCTCTAATGGGAAGGACAAACATTAACACTAACACTCAAGACAACATCCAACCATAGAGAAAAAACAGCCCAGCAAAAGCAAAGGCAAGCAGGCAACATCAAACCACAGCAACATGTGAAAGTGTACTTCAAACCAGCCACAAAAGAAAAGGGGGGTGTGGGTGTGTGTGAACATCTCCCCTAACAGATGCACAGGGAGTTTTCATAGGCAGCCTGAAGCCCAGGTTCCACATTTATAACCCTGCCCCTAGATATCAGTTTGATAATTCCCAGCAGCACCTCATGTTTTCTGTCAGACAAAGCACATCCTTTCATCTTCTAAAGAGCAAAACCAAGACCTAAAGGTGCAGAAGAATATTCCCCCCACTGTTTCAGCTGTGAAACATCATCCTATGATTTCGAGTTGTTCCCTGTTCAGAGCTGAGCTGGAATTCACTTCTGGCTATCATTAACAGTAAGGGCACTGGATGCTTTCCTCAGGTCCAGGAAAGTCAATAACCTTTGAATGGGGATACAGAGGTTTGTTCCTAGCTCAGTGAGGGTGACAGAGCCCTGGAATAGGCTGCCCAGGGGGTGTGGAGTCTCCTTCTCTGGAGATATTCAAGACCCTTCTGGATGCCTATCTCAGTGAAATGTCCTAGGGAGCTGCTCTGGCAGGGGGTTGGACCCGATGATCTCTCGAGGTCCCTTCCAACCCCTACAATTCTATGATTCAGCCTGAAAGTCTCTGCAAAATGCCAGGGAAACCTTAGCAGATGGAGAACTTGTCTCCCTCAGGTAAGAGTGAGGGCTGACAGTTTCAGCAGCAAACCCAAGCTAGTACCAGGTCTGACTGGCACTTCAGCACGTGCTGCCCTCCTCCTTCCCCACAAAGCCCTGCTAGATAATTGCTGGAGAGCAGCACATGGACTCATGGTGTGGATATCAGGGGGTTTGGGTTTGTTTTTCCCACAGACTTTCTGTTGCTAAAAAAAAAAATTAAAGGCACAATGACAAAGGAAAAGGGATTTGACCAGCAAACAAGCAGGAACATTTCCCAAGAAATCCCCTTCCAGTACATCAGTGACACAGCAGCTACCAGAAAGGAGCTTTACAGCACCAAACCAGCCTAGCTAATGAACTACATAATTACCAAACCATCACATCATTTAACCATCAAGTCTTCTGCCCCCTGTGTCAACAGCTGATAGAAATTAATTTTCCAGTTGTTTCAACTTACTATTACTAATGGTTCAGCTCTGTTTAAGACCCTTAAAAACAAAGTCATGTATGATCAGCCTTCACACGGGAGTGTAGCAAGAGAAGAGATCTCTAAAATCAACATCTAGCAACATCAAGTCAATTAGAAAACTCTATCACTTTGTATTATTAGCTGAGAGATGTCAGAATAATGCAGCTGCATTACTGAAGTTTTTTCAGCATCCTGGCTGCGTTGGTGACATGTCACAGGCAGTTTCAGGTATCATATCCAGCCCCAACACCTTAGCAAAACTTGTGTTCTTTAAACAAAGCCCCCTGCCCCTTCAAATGCTAGCTCAGGGCCAGTCATTTCTCCAAATACCAGAGAACTCAAAATGCTGTTGAAATGACTTGTATCTGACCATATTTACTAACACAGGGAGTTTGCTCTCTGGAATCCCACTTTTCTGACCTCAGGAAGGCCCAAGGGAAGGCACACTGACTGTTCCCACACTTCAAAGGCACAGCCTGAGTGTCACCCTTCTCTGTCAGGTTGGAGGGATCTGCCCTTCGCACTCCCACAGCCTCTTCCACCCCAAAGCAGCTTTCACCAGCATCAGACGTCATCAGCTGTCAAGTATGTCTGCTGTAGTCAAGCCTGGCTTCAAATAAAACTCTGGCCTCAGAGAAAAAGGCAAGAACTACAGAAACCCTACAGAGCAGGAAGATGTGCTGAAAGCAGAGCTACGTGTACTTGATCTTTAAGACTCCCCCAGTTAGAGTAGGCACATCCCCCACAGAGGATTGCCTCTCATTTATCATAGCTGGGGCTATGAGGGATTGTGCTGTAACCATGGATTCATGGTACTGTTTATTGATGTACTCAGAATTCTGATACATTTTTTACAAAACCAGACTGATGAAAAAGGAACACACCATTCTCAATGGAAACCCAGAGCCCTGCCTAGGGCTGTAAAAGCACAACACTGTGTGTCAGAGCCATACAAACTGCCATCAGCACTGCAGGCAGACAGCGTGTTCAGTCATCACAGCTGGTCAAGTAGGGCTCCAGCAACAGAAAAAGGATCTCTCCCCAGTAACCTCACCACAAACCAAATCACTTGAGACAGGCTTGCAACATTAGTCCTCACAGAGTTAGCCACTTCAAGTTTTACAAGGAATAAAGAGGAGTGGAACACACTGAGACAAGACACTCTTCACATCTGACCATTCAAACTCTCTCATTCAATGTTCCTGAAACAGTTCCAAGCTTTTGTTTTGGATAAAACAAACTCTCACAAACTGTTGATAAGTTACCAGCTTTCTCATCTGAAAAATGTGCAGAACACCTCACACTAACATTCAGCAGTGTGCACAAAGGGGGAAGCCCACATACCTGCTTCAGGTTAACATTTAAACCCTCATGCGTTGCCTTCAGCAAGGCTCTCACAGTGAAGCTGTCAGGATCTTCTTTGTCCCTGATTTGGGACTCTTTTATCAGAGATTCCAGTTTTGTTCTTATAAAAGATTCCACCTGGTGCTCAGTTGCACCATTACTCTGAAAGACATCAAGATATCCTGTTAAAGTAGATTATTCTGCCCATCACCTCTGGAACAGCCTGAGGGAGCATTACACACGCTTCAGGCACAGCGCTCCCATCCCCATCGTTTCCTTTCTCTGGGCAAGAAAAAGCTTCTTATGTAACCCTGCCTAATTTTGCCTCTTCAATTGGTGGCTTTTACTGCCATCTCCACTTCGCTTTTTCCCTTTAGCCCTCCTGACACAACTCAGCCTCTCTCCTCCTGTTAAAGAAAGCACCATCTCACCAGTGGAGCCAGTTAGTGGGGTGTATGTGGACTGCAGCCCCTGCTCCTCCTGAACAGCATGTGAAGATGCATCAGCCATCACACTGGCTTCAGAACTGGCTGAGCAATCTGAACTCTCATTGTGGGCACAGTATGTTCATTCAATATAGACTTTTCCTCTGAACTTAAACCCACAGTAATTTGTGCCTGTACTTGAATCCTAACAGTTTATGGGACCAGGGTCTTCAAGCTTCTCTATAAGTCAAATTGTACCAGCTATTTCCCATTCTGCAGTAGGTACCAGAAATACAACGTTCTGAGCCACTGAGCAAGCTGACCTGGCCTAAGCTTCAGGCACTTATTGCAAGGGCTGCTTCAGTATGAGAGTGCCTCCTGAATGCAGGGCTTGAATGACATCCAAGTGCAATCTAACCTCTAAATAATAAAGAAATTAATCAATCATGATTCTGTCCAGTAGCATAAAGGGGTTATGTTTATCTAAGAAAACAAACTAATCCAACCAGCCCTTCTGCATGGTGTACATGAACACCCCAAAGATGCTGCTCACATCTTTGTGAGCAGGGGAAGAACCAGAATAAACATGAACTTCCTCCACACCAGCCCCGATGGGGACTGCTGCTACCTGCAAAGCCAGTCCCAAGCCATTCTGAAAGCCCTCAGTGGCTAACAGCAGGGGCAGCTGACACAGCCAATTTAAAGCCTCACTACATAAGCCAAAGCTGGTTAAGGAGACCAACAGATGTGTGTTTCCTGCGGTAGCAAGGCATGCTCACAGGGCTACATTCACAAGCGGAAGTGAACATGATGCTTGCTAAACTTTAATTTGAAGTTGATCTATTCTTTCTGCACCCCCTAGCTTTTCAAAAGTTTTAACTGGTAAAGCAAGATTGCCTCCTGACTAGACAAAGCATGCCAGCTGGATAAGCACTGCACACCAGTTCCAGTTTTTAGCAAAAAAAAAGTTGTTAATAAAAAGTAGCATCAGCAAAATAAAGAGTTAAGAAATAAAGGGAACAGAAAGCAATCTTCATTGTCAAAAAAACCCCAAAGAAATAGAAGCATTGTGTTGCACACCTCAATTTTTTTTCACTTGTATATGTCCTTTCATAATTTTCATCTAGAAATCCTGTAACAATTGCATCATGCTATTGTTCTGAGTCCTACACATTTGGATCTGAAGAAAAGCAGTGCTGACAGTGTTGGCATCAATATTTTCAGTCTAGTGTACCTAAAGTACTTAAATTGGTTATGTATATAATTTAAATGACAAAATGTGCATTTTTCATCAATCTCATTCCATAATAAAATCTGGAGTTATGTAACTTCCATGTCTGAAGGACCTGCCTTAGTAATCAAAGCTAAAAAAACTCTAATCTGCTAACAAGTCTGCATAGGATTATGGAGCACACAGGTGAGAAATGGAGAGATGCAACAGCTCTGGGAACTGTGTGTAAACACATACATAGCAGGGCTTTAACTTGCAGTCGTCTTCAATCTCATCAGCGCTATCCTCATCTGAAACTTCTCCTTCCTCAGCATCTGCTCCAAGACTGTATGGCAACTTTTTACCCTAAAACGAGTGAAGAACAGTCACAGTGAAGCCACACGTGTTACTCAGTGTAAAGAACAAACCAGCCCATCCCTCAGCTGTTCCTCAGGTCGACTGACACCGGAGCTCAGAACTCATCTGCAGAGAGTGTCATGCAAACGGGCTCAAGGACCCGGATTATCACAGGTGATAATTTAGGTATTTCTGGAAGAGTTTGGTTCTGAAAGATCCCTGCAAGCTCTTCCCAAAAACACGTCTCCCAACTCTGGCACAGACCAGCAGGTGCCCAAAAGATTTTTGGACATTAACATGAAGGAAGCAGCAAAGTGACACTATTCCAGTATCAAATGCTCATGTGAGAGCAGTCAGAACGAGCTGCTGACCCCGTACCCCACGTGTCACACTGCTCCATTAGAAAGGAACTACTTTAATTCCTTATCTAGGTTCCCACATCTGATTAGAGCCATGAGCAAACAAGGTTACTAGCTACTTGTGGTAAAAAGGAAAAATCAGAGAAGGCTGACATTAATTTCCCTTCTTAGAGCACTCATCCTTCATTCTCCTGTATGATCACTTACAGCCACGCCCACTCACAGCACCTCAGAGATGCTGGCTACAGGACCTCTGCAGGTCTCCAGCCCAATCTCCCACTAAAGCAGGATCATCACCAGCCCTAGATGAGCTTTGCAAACGTCCCAGGGTGGAGGAGACTTCCCCATTCCTTTGGGCAGCCTCTTGCCACGCTGCAGCACCCACAGCCACAAAGGCTTTTCCTGCCATCCAGCCTGCACCTCCCAAGCTGTAACTTACGGCCTCTCCAGTTACCATCTGCTACTCAACCAATCCCCTATTAAACTTCTGTGTTATTCCTCCCGTGCCTCCCTGACTGCAGAAACATTTGCAGTCTGCCTGCTTCCTCCGTGACAGAGGTAAGAACTGCACTCAGCTTTCTGCAGGAATTATGAGCATTGATTTATAGACTGCATTTTGAAATTAATAATGCTGCCCTGCTAACAAGTGGGTAAAATTCCCTTCATGCTGGCACCTTTATACTGGCTTAAATCCATCAGTATTATTAGAGTTATTCTTTATATACACTAGCAAGATGAAAATGATGCCATTACTTTTTTTAGTTAATAAATCAATACTGTGTTTCAAAGGAAAAAAATGTATAAACCAGAGCAAAATAATAGCAAAAATATGAGAAACTGGCTTACTACTTAAGAAGACACTGGCTCCCAAATCTGACTTTACCTTTTCCAACAGGGCTCCTTAAATTGAGTAGGAGACAGGACACAGGTCTTTGTGAACAGATACTGTGAAGCTGAAAACAGTATTCCTCCTAAAACCTCAACCCCATGCCCTTCTGGGACTGCTCAGAGGGCTCCAGCACTGATAGCCAAAGAACAGAACTGAAGTTTCACTAAAGTGAAATCCAAAATCACTCAACGAGTTTCTAATTCAGAGCCAGCCTGTACTACACACTGAAGTGTGTTCCAACTAACAAACTGAAGTGGGGAATCCTTGCTGCCAGCTTGATACAGCTGGCTTGGGGGGAACAGTATCTCAAGAGCTCACAGTGATTGTCCCCATGTGTCGAAGTAAATTAGACAACCTAATAAGCTTTAACTCCATTAATCACCCCCTCAAAGGCCTGCCTTACATTTTTTCCTGATTATGCCCACCTTGATCTTTGGATTTCCTTTCAGAGCAAATCCCTTTACACTGAGAGGCTCAAACAATTAATCTTGCATACAAGGCTAACTTCAGTGCCACAGGGCCTCCTCCCTGGCTGCTCCTCACAGCCCCCTTCTGAAGTGCTCTGCTTTCATAAATACAGCCAATGAACCATGAAAAGAGGTTCATTTCATGAACTGCTGCTCATAGCAGGGTGAGGGGGACACCCAGGCAAATGCAAGAAGTTTTCAGACACTTGGTATTACTCCAAAATACTTTGTTGTCCAAGGGGAGACTGCAGGATACTGTTCAGATACTATGGGGACCTGAACCCTAGAGAACACCACCTGATAGTAGCAAATTGGTTGAACTTTGAAAAAGAGAAAAAGCCAGATTCAGGTATCTGTGTCACACAGTTCCTTCTATCCAGAACGGTGCATTTTGTACATTTTTCTGCTTTCCTGACTTAATGCTAAGGTTTAAAAATAAGCAAATAAGCACCTCTGACTTTTAAATTCTGAGCTTAAGATGCTTAAGAAATAGAAGGACTTTTCTTTCCATTGCTGTTGAAACCACCTCCCTTACAGAACACCTACAGAAGTTCTCTGGGGATACTCACCATCTCCAAGGCAAATTCAGTTTCAGCGTCTCTGAAAAGCTCAGAATTTTAACTCACTGTGCCTGTACTACTCCCTGTGTACTACTGAAGTGCCTCACCAAAGACCTACAATAAATACCACACGCTGACTTCTGGTGCATTTTGAACACGCTGCCAGTGGCAGGTTACCTTCACTAGGATCTTCCCTTTCAAATTTTGAGGGCTGGGAAGCTGCCTGGAGTCTTCAGTGACTACAGATGACAAGTCCAGTTTGTCACCAAATATCTCCTTCAAGTACTGAGCGATCTTCTTTTGCTGTTGAATACTGCAATGATTTTCAATGGACAGTATCACTGGAAACCTAGGAACAAAAGCCCCAGACACTGTCACAACTTGCACAGCTTACCACAAGCGGGTTTGAGCAGCTTGCTTTCACACTGTCAGTAGTCTGGAAACAAGCTCACTCTGGGAGGAAGGCAATAAACAGGGGAATAGAAGTCAGCTTTATCATTTCTCTAAGTGTCTAAAGGGATATACATACTTCCTGATGCTGGTGGTTGGCTTTGACATGGGACTGACCACACAAAACAGATTCTACACTTACTCATTTTTGATGAAGGCATATTTATTGATAGTTTCTGCCACGTCACGGAAGAGTATTTTAGAAGTGAGAGTGTAGCCATGGTGCACGACTGGCTCTCCATCAGGACCATCCCAGCAATCCACTATCCAAACAAAAAAAGCCAAAGGTTAAGAGATGCCCATGATCTTACATGTTTCTGCTGGTCTTGCTTGCTGGACAAACTCATACACACAACCATACAGGTGGCAACAACTTTCCCTCAATATCTTATGACCTACCAATTAAGACTAACAGGACAGTCTTTCCTTCTATCAAATGAGAAGTCTGAAACCTAAGCCTGGTTTTCTCCCTTAAATTAACCTGGTTTTCCCCCTGACAAAGCGACAAAGATGTAATGTGTTAAATGATGTTCACAGCGACCTCTTGGGGAAAGCAGCTTCTGCAGACAAATGATTTTAAAACTATTTACTTTTTTTTCAACCCCCAATTAAGCTTGATGTTTTATAACTGATTATAATGAGTTGTATCAAAGGCCTCACACACAGAAAGGACAGGGACAGTGACAACTTCTTATGAATTGCTGAAAGTACAGGGATAGAACATGCAATTTTCTCACATTCACTTTCATTAAGTTCTAAATTCAGATTAACAAATTGTTCTCCCAAAGATGATTTTTGTAATAGTAGTCATAAAAAAATTGAGTTTACATTTATCAAAAGACCCAGAATCCTGAAAAGAAAAATACTAATTTAATCACACAGAACTCAAACAAGGACCCAACACAATCTCCGGGCTGCCAGACAAACAGCATCTTTTTCTCTTTCCAAGGAGACGATAACCTGCCTCTCTGCTCTGGCAGACCAAAGCCTAGTTTCACAGCTCTGAGGTGGTGACAGACACCCAGCTGTGCTGATAGGAGGCATTCCTTGCTCACCCGTCCTCCCACAGTTACTTTTCATCTTCCCATTGCATCCACAGGAGGAACTGTATATGCAAACGCTGCTTTCCCATGCAGCTCAGGAAAGAAAAAGGTGTTTGCTGGCTTGGCTCTGTCTGAGCCACGTGGATTAGGAAATCAGGAAACACTCCTGCACCAGTTACTTCCAGCATGGGGGTACCACAGAGCAGAACAACCAGGGCTGCTCTGCTGGACCTGGATGGTCCCACACATTGCCCCACACAACACCTGGCCACTACCTTACCAGAGCTTGTGCAAAGTTCTTTTTTGTTGCACAAATGTGGGATAACAGAAAACTTATGCTGAGAAAAAGCCTAACAACCCAGCAGCAGGCAGGAGAACACAGCGGTGCCTACGATGCTTGTCTCAAAGTCATCCCTGGTAGAGACATTCCTGTTCAGACTGCCAGAAAACAGGAGCTTACCAGTGCAGATAATCAGCAAAGCATTAATGCTTTAAGTTTGCCACGGAGTGTGCAGCTAACAAACACCCATCACGCTCTGGCCAGGCAGAGAGCCAGAGTTATACCTTCAATGCAGCGACAACCGTCCTGCAGCACCCGCGCGTACATCTCCGCTCGGGACTGGGACAGCAGCTGGTCTCCGGTCAGGTACGTGTTGTGGGAGGAGGCAATGAAGTAGTTACACAGCGGTTGGTCCATGTCCTGATGGACTTCACAGTGCAGGGGGTTGAAGATATCACAAGCAGGACTGCGCATGAAGTTGGTGAAGCCTTGGAACAGAGGGAAAGAGTTTTGCTGCGGGTGCAGAGCATCTCCCCACGCGAGTGGTTTGCACTCTATTCTGTTTATACTTGGCAGTGGCTACTCATGTCTCCAAATCTGCTGTCCCCCAGACCGCTGCCTGTGCCTCTCTGCAGACTGAAGAGGCTGCACAGGCCCAGCCTGCTGCTGGCACACACACAGCTGCTTCTTTTCAAAGCCTGTGGAAGTTCTGACACCTCTGAGAACAACACATCCCCAAGATCCAACCCTCATCCCCAGACAACCTGCTCACAGCTCTGAACTAGAAAAGGAAATAGAATCCAGGAAGAGACTTCTGTGACTGCACCCCCCAAATAAATAAATCATCAGATAAAATTAAGAAGCGTTTGCAACACATGGCATTAAGGAGAGCCACTTCAGAAATTAATTAATAACCATTTGTAACAAAAGAAAGTAGGTTTCTAAGAGAAACACAGAACAGACAGTAGCCACATGAGAAGCAAGAGAAAGCCCACAGAACAATGCAGCTGCCGCCCACCTGCTTTCAGATCTCTCTCATTCAGACCCTCCAAAGGGGCAGGTGACAAAAAACCACATGTAAATATTCTCAGAAGCCCTGGAGAAGGTCCCTATACCAAACCCAGCGCTCCAAGAGAACTGTGCTTAAACTGCTTCTGCAGTTCAGACAAGACTACTCTGGTAACAGCTGGAACAGAGCATGGTACTGGCTTTGTTACAATCAGTGGGAGAAAATACCCTCCCTCACAAGGGAGATATTCAGCGAGATAAAGTGATCTCTTCTTCTAGACACTACTGCAAACAGACAGCACACAGCTAAGCCACGAGCCATTGCTGTTAGGAAACTGTTTCTTCTTTCTTCCTTCTTCAGCTGGTACCCCCTACCCTCAGTGCAGCAGAGAAATCGGATCAAATACTTAGGCAGCATCACTCCCTGTTTCCTGGGATGCTAAACTGTACCTTGGAAGGCAAGTGACCTGCTTAGAGGAGTACAGTTGGGTAGGTGGAAGGGAGGGAACCTCAGCCTCGCATTCGGCAAAATGCAAAGGATTTGAGACACACACCATGTTCAATCCCAAACTGGTTTGGGTGGGAAGAGCCCCCAGACCCCCACTCAGCATTGAGGGCGGTTCCCCTCCATGGACCCCTGCGATGGTAACAGGTACGAGCTATCTGTTCTGCTCCATCACAAGTGAGACATCCAGTGGGTAAGAGGAGGCAGAGGAAACCTGCCGGAGAGATGTGGGCTGTGACACCTGCCAGAGCATAGCTTGGTATCCTGCAGATCTGCTGGGGCTTTGTGCTGCTGCCCATGCCTCGTGGGTCCCAAGCTGAGAAGCAACCTTCAGAAGGTAGCAACAGCATCAAGAGCAAACAGAAGGACACACACTCCTACCAAAGTTAGAGATCTGAAATTACACAGCTCACAGGACAGACACAAGAGCCAAGCTGACATCCAAACTTGGAAGTAAACCCTTCCTCCCCCCAAGTTCACTGCTGACACTCAGGCTGTCCTGATGCCACTCTTCTGCCATAAATTAGCACTACCCCAACAAAGATACTCTGTAGGCAAGGTAACAGCTGCCCAAAGGGCTGTGCTGCAGCAGGGCCCATGCAAGCCAACTCCCTAATCGAGCCAATTTCACTCTAGTTTCCTGTTTTTCTCCATGCTGCAAGCTAATGTGAGAAGGCAGTACTTGATTTACATCCCTGTAAATCAGATCAGCACTGAACAAAGTTTTAAAGACACCTCCTGTGCAAGTAGAAATGTAAGATATTTCCAAAGGATAGTGCAAACCATACCAACCCTGCAAGCTGCTCAAACTTCACAGCAGCAGCAAGATTAAAAGGAACAGAAATGCTTTCAGAAATATTTTCTTAAACATCACAGCCCATTCATTCTGCTTTCCTTAGTTCAGTTTCAGTGCAGTGCCCTGGGTCATGCTGCAAGCTCGTTAAAGACCTGGGAGGCCATACCCAGGACTGATGTGCCATGCAGAGGAAGATTCCTCCTCCCTCCTTCCCCCTCCAAAATCACTACGTAAAATATGCTGCTTCATGGAAACTATCTTCTGGGGAAATTAACATGCTAAAGCATTTAATCTGTTTTGTTCCAATTCAGATTTGGATCTGATAATAAGTTGCATTCTGAATAACTATACCATTTACAATTGCTTTAGCAAACAAGATTAGGTATTAAAACCCCAAGAAAACACGACCACGTCCTTTGATTTCCTGTAAGCATAAGTCAGTGGGGTTGTACAGGAGCAATTCCAGACCTACAGAGACTGAGCAGAAAGAAAACTTGGCTTTTATCACTTCAGTTAGAACAGCCTGGGTTATAAAATGCAAAGCAGAGAATGCTTTGTGTTTGTGTTTTACAGATACACAGCAATAAATTCACGCAAGCCTGAGGCGCCCACATGGCTGTGATGTATCACTGCACAGCACTGGCTGCTGAGGCATCCCTCCTACTCTCCTCTCCCACATCTTACAAATCCACACCACCTCTGTGGTCCCGTCTTCTACAGATCTACTGCAGTCAAGTATCATGAGCTACACCAAAGAGCTCTGGAAGCTTTTCTGTTCCACTGCAGTATATTAAAGCAAAAATCATTTCAAAATGAAACATTTTACCTTCAATCCCAAGGACATTCTGCTTCTTGTTTTCTTCTGAGACTTCAAACTTCTGTATGATGTCAAGACAGTACTCTGGCGTCACATTGTTCATCTGCACAAGAGTGACAGTGTTGGTACACTTATTTTAACATCATGTCACCAGCATGTCAGGATCACATCAGGATCTACTTTGGGCTTCTGGGTCCTGTTGAAAAGCCTTATGGTCAAACCCTGAGCGAGGCCACACAGGAATAGGACAGCTGGTAACACCTGTGTAAATGGGCTTTAAAGATTTGGATTTAGTTTCTGTCAGCACTACACAAACCCTGCAGCCCTTACCTTTGAGGGGAAACACAGGAGTGAGAGGTAGCAGTCACTTATAAGCTCTGCCATTTGAAAGATGAAAATTAGAGGTTAAGCACACTTAATCATTGTGCTGGGCAACAGTGCTGAAATGAGAACTATGAGGTTATCTTCTTTAATATCATCTATTTACACATGCAGAAAGATTCTGCAGGGTAGGATTTCATTTTCATGCATTTTCCACTTCTGTGATTTCATTACTTCCAAGAGAGTTCACTATGATATGCAGACTGTGAGATATAATTAGATTCTGAAATTAAAAATAGCAGTTTCTTACTATTGAACTTCTGAAACAAGTTAAGAGTTTTGTTATCAGCTTCAACTAGCCTCCAGCTGAAGTCCCAGCTGACTAGTGAGGCCAGAGTACTACCATGCACTTATATTTCCTCTAACAGCAAAGGAAAAAAAGCAGCTTCCAACACTGCTGATGTCTCTTCTCACCCCTGCTCTCTCAAATTTGTAGAGACCCAAAGTGAAAGCTAAGATTGGGTGCATGTCATTTCCTCCATTAATAACATCACAAGATGATGCTAAAAACCTTTGGTAACTTATTTGTACCATTATCCTCTTCACTGACTGTACTCTGCATCCTTTCCCCAAGCCAGCACAAACACCCTGGCACATGGAGCAGTCTGGAAGTAAAGGAACAGCCAGTCCCCTCTGTGTCACCTCTGTTAATACAACTGCTTTTGGCAATGGCAGGAGTGAGGTTAGTCATCCTTCAGATTACACAGTATTTATTGTTTAGAGCCCAAGAGGGTCCCTCTGATCTATTCTCTTAATCATGGAATTCTCTTGCAGATGACAAAACCAATTCCATTCAGTCTGCTCTGTCTGTAGCCTTTGATGAAGTTGTGTTCTTCACTCTGGGCAGCCTGTCCCAGGGCTCAGGCACCCCCAGAGTGAAGCTTTTTCTTCATTTGGTGTGAACCTTCCCATGCTCCAGTTTGTGCCCATTGCCCCCTGTCCTGTCACTGAGCACCGCTGAGAAGACTCTGGTCCCATCCCCTTGACATCCAGCCTTTAGGTATTGATTGATCAGTACTGATCAATATCAGTAGCTCAATATTCCCACCATCAGCATTCAGCTATATGGAAATCTAAAAATCAGTTGACTCTCCTGATCTGATCTTTTCTAAGGGCCTCATCCTGCCAAGTGCTGTGTTCCCCCTCAGAAACATGGGTGCCATGACCGACCATATCTCCTAACATCTAAAATTACCAACAGAGGGGAAGAACTAAACCTGCTCCTGCACTCCTGATGCTGACACAAGACAAGCAAGGGAGCAGTTCAACTCAAACTGAAAAACTTGGCAATATCTTTCAGCCTCTCTCCCCTTCACCCTTCCCTCTGATTCTCCTCTTGCAGAGGGAAAGCACAGCTCTGCCCATTTCCTTCTCCAAATGTTTTATTTCTGTCTCCTAGCTAAGTCAACAACATGAAATGCCTGCAGGAATTACACAGGATAATAGGAATGAGGACAATTCAGAAGAGAAAATAACTGGTTATCTTGGTTCAAGTAGATGCTGCTCTTGACTGCAGACACCACTCAGCATGCCCTTCCTCAGCACAAGCTGGCTAGAATTACATTTGCAGTTATCCCCCATGGCTCCATGATGGCTGAGTGGCAGGGTCCTTGCGTGTTCTAGGAACAAAAGAGTCTCTTCTGTCCAAAGCTGTGTCTACTGAGTGCTCTGATCCATGATTCTGAACTGCTGCTTGAGAGGTGATGACTTGGGCTACTCATTTACATTTCTTTTCATTAAGTTTTAAAGTATTCCCTTAAAGATAATGTCAAATAGCAATTATAACTATTGAAAACTGAATATTTAGACACTTGGTTTATTGAAGATGGTCTGCAGCAGAGCTTCCAAAGTTTCTTGGGTACAGGCTGCTTTTCAAATTCCTGGTTAAAAGCTGTAATTCTGATGCAGATACATTCCTTAAAGCAGTATCAGCCTTTGAATGACCATAAGAGCTTGCTTTTTCAAGTCAGTACACTACAAATTAATTTTCCTAAAATAAGATCCTACAACACAAAAAAAAAACCCAACATTATCCCTAATCTTGGGTGTAAAAGCATGAAAAGGGAAGAGGGAAAAACACTTCTGATTTTACCAGTCTCATTGGAAGCAGGTCAGACAATGCTATTGCCAAGAATGATGCCATCTGAGGCTGCAGAGCACTGCCAGGTGACAGCAGAGCCCTCTTCTGCAAAGGCCCCCAAGCTAGGGATGGGAGTTGGTCTCATTTCCCATTCTCATGGGAAAGGAAATAAGAGAAGGAAAGGGAAAAGTCAGAAAAAGAAGGAAGAAGTTAGAAGTGCAGGGTGCCATCCCACCCATGTGTCAGCAGTGCTCTAAGGGTCTAGTTGTTCATAGTTAGCAATTCTAAGAACAAATCCAAAGATAAATGATCAAAGCAAAGCCATTCCTCCCATTTCAGTGCAAGCTGCTGAGGCAAGAGGCTATGACATCCCGAGTCACCACATACAGCAGCTGTGCTGCTCATCCCTTCGTGTGAGCACAAGAAGGGGCAGATGCATCAGCTTGCTTTCCAGTAGAGTTTGTGTTGCCTCAAGAAGGGCTTTGTCAGGAAAGCAGCAAGGATTGATCAGGCATGATGACCTGGTATTGGCTTCTGTGTCTGACATTAACAAGCTCCACAGTCTCTCCTCTTTTTGAAGCCCACGTACCACCACTGATATTCTTACAGCTTCCTACTCCTTTTGGGACAGGTTCCTGATATCCTTTGGTACACAGCCTGACACACAGATGTGCCCTGGCATATGCTGTCTTGTTATAGTCCCTTAGAACTACTTCCAGGTGAGCAGGTATTAATGTTTTGAAGCCATCATTCCCTAAGAATGTACTTAGCCCACACTTCTTACCACTTTTTGCCACGTTCTCACTATTCTCCACACCACTCATTATTCCCTGGTACTGAATCATTAGTGCTGATGAGCAAACTGTCCCAAGGAGGCTTAACTCAAAATGCACCAGCCTATAATGGATCCTCATGGAAAAGCTTTCCATAATATATGTGCATGTTCAGAGGGTACAATAGCTATGAAATTACTTTCTCTTCAGTTCAATTAAAATGAGCTGGGGCATTAATTTTTGTCACCAGTTTCACCTGGGCTGCGTGTGGCTACAGCTCTTGTAGGAGAAACTGGTTTGGTGTCGATACCATGGCACAGCATCAACACTTCCATCTGGGTCCTGTCCCTCAGGAGTGTGACAGGGCACATCATGCAACACACAGCGTCTTCCTGGAGCACACAGGGAGTGCTGCTGGAGGCAGGATCTCAGCAGGCTGCCCTCTGTCTCCGGACAGATGACACGGGGGTAACCTCACCCCCAGGAACCTAAGCCAAGCATTTGGGGTTTGTAACACCAAAGCAGCCCCGTGGCTGCGATAAGCATCGGCACAAGTGTCACAGAGGTGTCTGCTGTAAGTGAAATAATTCAAGCACTTGATGTGATGTGGGTACAGGAGGCAGGAGGGAAGGACAGACAGCAGTCAGACAGCCACGGGCAGGCTGACTCCTGAACACAGCAGCATCGCTGTGGGGCTCCCAAGACAGGGGCAGGATGAGGCCATTCGCTCACAGTTCATTCACATGCAGGTTCAGAACAGCCAGCAGCTACAAAGCTGCTCCTTAACAGGGCAGACTGTTTGTAGAGCCTGCTTCACCCGTACCCCACCACTCCGAGTCACGTTCTGTCAGTCAGAAGAGCCTGGAGATCCTGCTGTGCAAACAATCTGTCATCTAGCAGGAGACCTGATCCTGGGTAGGGCCAGCTCAAGCACTGACACTGGTTTGCTAGGAGAGGGCACTCTGAAAGGGACAACCCTCTGGCATGCAGACATGACTGAACATCCAGGGATGGTCCTCCCTCACAGCCACTTGTGCTAAGAGCACGATCAGAAGGCATTCCAGGAAACCAGCCTAATTTCTGCTCCTCTGACATTTGAAGTCATGCAATTGGCATTTCAATAGTGATGACTTGAGTTTAACAGCACCAAAGTGGAAATAATCTGATTCACAAGCACTGGGGTGAAGGTAGCAGGGAACTCTCCTAAAAAAAAGGAAGCCAGCTAAGCAAGTTAACAAAAGCCCATCCCTTTTGTTCTATCCTCAGGCTGCAGAATATTCAAAAAAGTCTTGCCAGAAGAGTAGCAGATGGAATTGGACAGACTGTCCACAGATTTCCAAGCAGCCAGACAAGAGCAAAAATGAAATGCAGTTTGGTTTGAAGGCACTTGAGGGTTGCATTATAATTTGAACTATTATCAGCTTCTGAAGGCAGTCTTGCCTTACCTGACGACACTGTCATGCCTGTGTTCTGGACACACTGAAGGGTAAATCTGCTCTAACACAGTTAATACTGGGAAGTGGGAAAACCAGAAGGAAGAGGCAAAGAAAGTGCAAGCTGCTTCTAAACTGCACTGCCAAGAGGCTCACCTACAGGAGAACATGCTTTTAGTCTTTTCACTGCTTGTTCTTGGAATCACATTGAGCATTTATAGCAGATAGCCCTGTCCACACTCAGAACCTGAGTGGTCTGTAGACAGAGAAGAGGATGCAATATGCCAGACTTGACAGTCAACTCATTTTCTCTGCTGCATCAGTAATTTCATAATATCCTTGTGCACCCACAAAGACAGCTCCTTCTGCCTCTTCCACATGTTTTTCTTCCTGCTGCAGGTCCCTGAGTGCCCTCTCACACCACTGCTCTTCAGCTTTTCTGGGCACTTCAGCATCTCCATGACCATGTCCTCCCTGGAGCATTGCTTTGCCTTCCCATCACTGTCAGCCCAGCCGCTGCTGCTGTCAGGGGTGCTCCACTGAAGGGCACCCGAGGAGAAGGCAGCGAGTGAGCAGGGAACAAAGGAAAGAGCAGTGAGCTTGGGAGACTCAGGGCATGAGCACAGAGGGGAAAAAAAAGACAAAAATATTCTGTGATTTCAAGCTGTAGTTAGCAGGGTTGTCAGGACCAGGCTGCTTGCAGGAATCTATGTGCTGAGGCTGTGACAGTGCTCCACGTTTCAAGGGGGAAGGAAGGAAGAATCAGGGAGATGTACCTCCCAGGGCACTGCTGCAATGGCCATCAGGGGGAATTCAGCAACAGGCTGCTGAGATTTTACACTAGGGATAACTGGGAAAAGCAGTCATCACAGGCAGGATCCCAGAACAGAATCACACAGTTGGAAAAGCCCTTTAAGCTCATTGAGTCCAACCGTCCCTGTCCTGTGCTAAACCAGATCCCTGAGCACCTCATCTCCCCTCTGTTAAACACACCCAGGGGGGTGACTCAGCCCCTCCCTGGGCAGCCTGTGCCACAGCCCCACAACTCTGCCAGGGAAGAACTTTGCCCTCCCAGCTGAGCTGAGCCTGCCCCGGCCCAGCTTGAGCCCATTGCCCCTTGTCCCAGCTCCTGTCCCCTGGCTGAAGAGACCAGCGCCCACCTCTCTGCACCCTCCTGGCAGGTAGTTGTAGTCAGTGTAGGGTCTCCCCTCAATGGCACAGGAGTCCTGGGGATCACAAGGCTCGTTCTGTGCCCCACACTGCCCCACATACAAGTTCTCTCCACGAGCTGCACAGGCAGGTTTTGTAGTAATTCAGTCTTTCATGATGGACAGGAAAATCTCTACTGGAGCAACATTTAGGAGTGGTTACATTTTTCTTGTTCCACAAGTTCATAAGCAGGGGAAAATCTCCAATCTTGACTAAACTTTAAGTTACTTGTGCTTCTTTTTGATTTATTTTCTTTTCATTCCTTATCAGTGTCGGTTCCTGTGCTTCCCTGAACCCTGTATGTCTCAACCGTCTCTCTGAGAACCTTCAGATAGAAGCGCAGCCTTCAAAGGCACAATTTTCCTTGCTGAAATCCTGCACATCTGTGAGGAATGCCTGAAAACAGACTTTCCTGAAGAAAAATTGGGACAGAAGGCAGAAGAGTGGAAAAAAGAATCCTGGACACCTTACCATCAGCCTGGTTGGTGCAATAACCATCTCTGCACTATATCACAAAAGTATAGTCTTCCCTTAAAATCGTAATAAATATTTAGGCCACTTTAAATCTTGACAAAGCACCACCTCTTAAAACTGCTGTCTTAACCACAGAAGCATCATTCCCTCTAGTCACCAATACTACTGATGCTCAGGCACTCCTAGAATAGCTAACAGTATTGCAGGATTCACTTTTGCTTACAGGAAAGGATCCACAAACACAATCCCTCTTCACATGTTACTGCATTAAGCCATGCACAGACAAACCATCCCTAGATAACCAGAAAAAGTTTGCTGCTCTTGTTCTGCCACGTCCTTTGACCACCGACTTGGCTTTGAACCTCTTGGCTTCTCTCCACACGGGTACACCACACACAAGTTCTTCTCTAGCTTTGAAACATATCATGTATCATCCTAATTTAGAGTGTATCTGCCAAGTCTTTTACTCATGAAAGGCATCTCGTGGAAACACAGACATCCACACAGCACCAACAAACACCACAGACAAGCTGTGCAAGAGAAAGCAACCATGAGACACTATAACCAGCGTTACCTGAGTGCCAGCGTGAGCCAGCAAGCATTAACCACATCCCCCTTGCCTTTCCTCTATTGCAGTCTGAAATAGCTCAGACTCTTTCTACAAATACTGAAAAAAACAATAAAGCCTTTATTTATCCCTCCCCTCCCACCTCAAGCTAGTCTTCTCCATAAAATTCTCTCCCTATACTTGAACACAGTTCCCCACATATGTGCATGGAAGTGTGCCATTCCCATACCTTCTGCTCCACCTTTAGAAACTGAGCGAGTTCTTCAACAGTGAGGTGGTCCTTCTTGTCACTGTAGCTCAAGAGCAGCAAGTAGAGGTCTCGGCGTAAGGACATCATCTTGTAAAACACCGAAAATTCCTCAAAATTAAGGGTTCCTTGGTTCTCATCTGTGTCTGCTTCCTAAGAGGCAGAGACATGCAGGTCAGCACAGGTGAATTCAGGGGACAGAGAAGATCAGGATTCAGGTGAATCAACAGGAATGTAATAAATCCTAGCCTACAAGCCCCTGTTTGTACTCAAATCCTAGTAGTAGGCAAAGTAACTTCAAAATTGTAATAACATCTATTGGATTTTTAGTGAGAACAGTTACTACACGAAAGCCACAGGCTCCCTGTGGAAATCTCCAGTACACCTTTAGTTTGGAATTGGTTTCCCCAAATAAAGAGGCTCACCCTGGGCTTTATTCTGAGCTGTTACTGTCCTGTATGCCCTGCAGATATCCTGGATTAAAACATAGCAAGGAACACAAGCATTTCACCCTGTGGCTTCCTCTAACAGCAAGTCTGACATTTTAAAACACTCTGGACAGTATCAGTCCTAATTTAATTAAACTGCAACACTCTTACCCCCCTGTCAGCACTGTGTAGGGGACAAGGCTGCAGCAGCAGTGAGACTCCACACCAAAACATATACCCAATACCCCAGTCTTGACGGCAGGTTTTGTTTATCCTCAGAGGTAAGAAGAGAAGAAAACAGTACTTAATGCATGTTAATACATGGTTTTTACTGTGAACATCTGCCTAAGAGGATTGCTTTGGATTTTCAAAACAAAGAATATATTCTGGAGAACTGCTGTCAAACAGTATGTAGGTCTCCACGAAAAATGAACTTCAGGGAAGCTGCAACTCGTGCAAAGTCTGAGGATGTAACCAGATAATGGAAACTAAGTGAAATAAATGTTTACAAGTGTGCTGCTGTTCCCATGAATAACATCATTCATCCACAGCCATATATAATATGTTTTCTCTGCAGTTCTAAGCCCCATCACCATTCCTAAGTCCCATTCTGTGAAAAATGGTGCTTCCTTTGTGTTCAGGCCAGAGCATCTTCTGTGCAGAGCCCTTTCAACGCTGACTTGGCTTTGAACCTCTTGGCTTCTCTCTACACAGGTACACCAAACAAGTCCTTCTCCAGACAGAGGGTATCCTCACCCTGCTATCACTTCTTCCTTCTCAAGAAAGCTCTTCCAGCTGGCGCCCAACCTTGCTTCTATAGAAGAGCTTCTCTAATAACACACACAATGAACACATCTCTGCCTGGCTTTGCTTTCCAAGGATCCTGTTGTACTTTCCCTTAACATAAACCACTCCATTTCAGGTTGAAGCACCTCCTGGAACAGGAACCCATCTCTACACCAGTGCACTATGTACACTACTAGAGTAGCAGCCCCACGCTTATTTCCAGATGCACAACCTGCACTGCTTCACAAGCCTGGCCACCCCCATGCTGGCCAGGGGTGCTCCCCCAGGCTGGGGGCTGGCTGTGCCATGCCCAAACTGTAACAGCAAGTCACACAAACAGTACCACCCGAGCAGATCAAGTGCAGGAACAGCCTGCAGTAGCTAGATGTAGTGTCAAGGATTTGTCCCAGAGTGACTCTGTCATCCCCTTTATCCCACATTAAGGCCTGGAAGTCCATAGGACTGCTGGCTGGCACGAAGCACTGCCCATGGGTAAGGCCAGTAGGACTGAGCCCTGAACACTAACAGGAAACAAGCCTCCAACACTCCTTTTAAATACAACTTTAACAGCTTCAACCATGGATTCCCAGGGTGGTTTGGGTGGGAAAGGACGCCAGAGCCTGCAGCAATGCCCCCCTGCCACGTGCAAGGACACCTGTCCCTAGCCCAGGGTGCCCAAAGCCCCATCCAACCTGGCCATGTCTGCGAGGTCTACGCCAATACCTCAGGTATATGCTGCCAGCAACTGCAGCAACATAAAAATAAGCAAAGCAGCTTATTTTGAACCAAAAGTTGCCTCTGATTACACAAAGGCTGGTGGCTGCCAGAATGCCCTACTTCATTCCTGACAGCCTGAAATAGCAAACTGCAGTTTTTTCTTCTCAGCACAGGGCTCCACCACTCTGCCTCTCCTGCAGCAGTCAACAGCACCAGCACAATCCAAGCATCTCATGGGCTTGTGTTTCATTACACCTTGTTAGTGATACTCTCACCTGAGCTATAAACTCAGACCACAGCAAGCAAGCTGAGAAGAAAGCAACTTCCCACTACCTGCTGTCAAATGGGATTTTAAATAATTTTATTTCTACTATGTATCTTAAATGACAATTGTAATTTGTGGGAACAAGTGTGACCCAAATTCACCAGTCTCCATACTCTTCAGGTCTTTGGGGAGTAACATGATACTCCAGAGATGTATCTCTAATGTGGATTTTACACCAGACAAACAAAGCAGAGAAGATTCTTCAGCTTTTTCATGTTTTATAGGAAGCCACCCTTTGGCTGGTAGTGTTTCTGAATAGTGAAGAGTTTTATTTTGCTCCCCACTGTGTCCTTGACTCATCTTTCCTTTCCTACAGTAAACACCAAGGCTGGTGGAAAAGGGTAACTGCTCTCAGACAACAGGAGTGAAAAAGGAGGAAGATGTAAAAAAACCCCAAACAACCAAAACCACAAAACCAAAACAAAACTAATTACTTTCATAAAGCTAGTTTGCATTAAAATGTTTTCCACAAAGGAAATGAAAAATATTTTAATACAAACAGAGCAACTCCACTATCCATGCCAGCACAGAACAATTCTGTGCAGAGATTAAAACAATAATACATCTGAAAAAATAGTCAGTTGTCTTCTGTGTGATTCATGTCACCGAAACGATGTTCTGATGCATCTTTGTCTGCAAAAGAGTACGACGTGGCAGAAGTCCGTGAGTTTTAAGTCCCAACATGCAGATCCCCTTCTGGATCTGCCCAGAAGCAGAGTGTAACTGGCACTATCTTGTCACAACAATGCTGTCTGTCAGAGGGCACCAACCTGAAACATCTGCCGGACCTTCCTGCGGGGCAGGTTCACGTTCAGTTTGTGCATCAGCTGGTGGATCTCTTCAATATTCAGCAGGCCATCTCCATTCTTGTCAGCCTCCTCAAAGGTCTGTTTGACCCAGCTACAAATGGGTCAAGGAAAGGTACCAGAGGTGATCTCCTCATGGAGACGGGAGGCAGAGCAGTCGGGGTGGTAAGGGGCAAGACTCGAACTCAGGAGAAT
Organism: Hypotaenidia okinawae; assembly: GCA_027925045.1. Taxonomy (NCBI): domain Eukaryota; kingdom Metazoa; phylum Chordata; class Aves; order Gruiformes; family Rallidae; genus Hypotaenidia; species Hypotaenidia okinawae. The sequence goes on along the minus strand of BSDF01000010.1, from coordinate 27,447,826 downwards.
AAGAGCCTGCTCCAGCTCTTCTGGGCAGGGGGATAAATCCTCCTTAGCATAGGACCTTATCTTCTGAGGAGAACTGAGCATTGCTCAATCCAGCCTTCACAAACTTGCCTTTTCAAGTCAGAGTCTCTTGGGAAAACATTTGATTTAAGAGTTACCACAGCCTGCACCAGAGTTATGAGGGTACACTGTGAAATAACATCATCGATGGGAAAGATCTGGTGCTGCCTACACAGTTCTCCCACACTGATGCCAAACCAGAGTATTCTTACTACTGTACACCTTCTGGTGCAATTTGCTATTGTACCTCCTACCTGATGCAACTAAGACTGTTGTATCTGAGGGCTACTGCTTCCATGAGACTCAACTCAGAATCAAGCTCAACAGCCATCTGTATCTGGGATGACACTGACCTAGTGCAAGAGGATGAAACAAGGAAGACTGAAAACAAACCAAATGCATTATCATCAGCCTGTGGCTTCCATAAGAACCTCACTGAAAATTAACCACTCTTCGTTTTCCAGAGTCTCTCCTCCAAAACTGTCACAGAGTTCTCAGTGCCACACCTTCCACAGGGCAGCAACAACTCCACAGAACTGAGAGCTGCACAGAGAATACAGGTAATGTTCATGCATTTCTCTACTCACAAGGACAAAACTGCATCCAATAAAGCTAGCAGCTGCCAGGTTCTGAAAAGAAGAGGTGATCCTTCACACACCACATGGCTCATGTCTAACAACCTTTCTGGGGATGTTCTGCTGGTTTACATGGGTTTGAGGTGACACTGAAACAATTGTCATCCCCCCATCCCCTTGCTTAAACCCAGTACTGGTTTATGACAATTAGTTAACAGACAGGGTCAAAATTCCAGCCCCTCTGCACTGTCATTTCTGCTACTAGTTTCTCCTCTGGGAACCTGCTCCAAGTTCTCAAATATTGCTGAGCTTGCTCCAGTATCTTCTTCCACTTCTCCCTTCATTCTGCTCAAACTTCTCCCCTGCCTAACCCATACCTTTTACCCCCTTCTTTGCACACATATCCCTCTGCAGCTTTTGCTAAGTTATCATACTAGCTGGAAGTGGTACATGGTCATTTTGTCTGCAGTCTCCCAGCTGCTACATTTGATAACACAAAGGGAATCTGAAGTGATGTTTCACCAGTAGAGAACATACAGCAGATATGTGCAGCTTGGAAGAGTTGTGGATAAATATAGCCAGCTGAGTATGTGTGCAACAGAGCATGCAATTTATCTTCCAAATGGATCTGTGCCCTATCTTGTATCAGAACTAAACACTGAAAATATAAATTAAAAATACCCAAAGAGTATGTGCTCCAGGAGGAGTATTTGTACATGAGCACTGCAGCTTTCTGTCTGGTGTCTGACAGGTGACAGTTGTAATCAAGACAGGTTAGTTGGTTGTTTAGAGGAGAAAGTGTTCTGCCTATTTAACATCCCAGTCAGCATCGTGAAAGGAAGCACATCACAAAGTATTGGGTGGACATGATCGTTATGAGAAGGTGATTTTGGTTACTAGGCTACACAAACATTTAAGGAGCTTTAAAGATTTGTGCTCCTGGCAATCAGTGCAGGCTGACAAGTACACACAGCTCCCTGACACACACTGACCAAGAGAAAGGGAGATGGCCAGGAGTTATGAGTCAGTTTACTGAAAGACTCCCAAAAACATGAGGGGTTCATGTGTGCAGAGGCTAACGACTGAAAACAGTGTCTTCTAATGGACCTTGCAATCTGCAGCAGCAGAAAAAAAGCCCAGTTGGGCAAACAGGAGATGACAGAAATCCTGAAATCATGCTGGGTTAGCATTTATTGAGGTAACCAGATGTGACTGGTTTGGCCCTTCAAGAAGAATTTCACTAACAAAATGCCAGACTGTGCCCTGACTGGAATGGATGTTAGTCCTGTCCCTAAGGCACAGCTGATGCTTCGTAGCACAGGTAAGCGCCCACGTCAAACCCAGAACTCGAGTTTCCCTTGCAATCAATGGCAAGGTTTGGGTTGTTTAACAGGAGGTGAAAGGACACCCTACGCTGAAGTGACTGAACAACAAGCCACAAACACTGAATCAGAAGCTGGGGCTCCAGCCCATGAAAGGATACTGATCGTGTGTTCTCTGCCGCTTGGCGAGCGAGTCCTCATCGCTTATCCCAGCCATCAAGTATTTCAGCCCAGTGATCCAGGTACGAGCTTCTTCGGGGTTGGATGTAATCAGATCCAGCGACTCCATGTGGTTGCCATGGTAAATGCTGAAGCAGCAGCTGGGATCGAAGCTGCCCTCGGCGTGGCGGTGGAAGATCTCGGACTGCCGGCCCTCGGTGACTTTGTAGATGGAGTCGATGACGACTGCGGGGAAAAGGGGGAACACAGAGTGACAGGCTTGGAAAGCCACTCAGTTTCTTCCTGGTTTTGAGCAATTCTGAATTATTTGGGCTGAAGGTCATTAAACATATTTATCTCATCCAAAAGGGCTATTGATTTCAAGGCTTATCTTTGCTTTGGGCATGCCGCACACGGAGCACACCTGCCTCGGAGGCAGGGCTGTGCAGGTGCAGGCAGGTGACAGCAAAGCTCTTCACATGCTCCTTGCCACATCAGAGCACTGGAGGCTACTCAAAGGGCAGCACAAGACGACAGATGCCAAATGCTTTCCGTCAATCAGTGAAAAACCACGTAGCTCCAAAGGGACTGCACCCACCACAGCTGTGATTTCTACAGCAGGAAGACAGGGATGCCCTAGCCCAGCGATGGGTAAGACATCTCCCAGTGCCATGGCTCCTACCAGCTATGCTGCTCAACCAGCAGCTCTTAGCCACCACACACTGAGCCACGTCAACTGCCACTACCTGTACAAGCAAGCAGTTGGGAAGGCTAATCTCAAGCTTCCATGAAAGCTCTGTGATTCTCTAGTCCTTGTTTTAGTCAATAAATCACTAATTTGAGTTTCCAACTTAAAACAACACAGCAGGAACTGCTTCAATGAGAAATAGTGCTACACAGTAATGTGGCATGCCTAAAGAAAATTATCACAGTTAAGGGTAAGAAACCTCAATCTAAACTTTTCTAGGTTCCGTATTTAATGTGATGTGTCCATTGCAGAGAGCTCAGCACTGTTATCAAGTCACTCATATATAATCACAATTCTTATCAGCCTATGGAAAAAGTTCCCACCTGACTGAACTACCCTCCCTCCTTCATAACCCTGAGCTTCTGGCAAGTGGTTAAACTCTACTCCTAATCTTCATAACTTTCATGTATCATACCACATTTAATATATGTAATGGCATAAAAAAACCATTTAATTGATCCCTCAGTAATTTACCACCCAACAGTGGACTGCCCCCCAGCAATTAAAAGCAAGATTAAAAGTTTACTTTTTGCCTTTTCGCTTTTTCTGGACGGTCTCCATCGGATGCAGGTCCTGTGCTCATCCAGGTAGAAGAGACGAACCAGCCCTTTGGTCCCACTCTTCAGCTTAACCATCTGAGTCCCAGACTGCATAACACTCATGCATCTTTCAACTGTGGAGCAGAACAGAATAAATTCAACTAAGTGATCATCTCGTTCCACTATTAAAATTACTTACTGGTTTTCCAGCATCTGACAAGCATATAAAACTTCTGCCCTGCACCTTTAACAACAGAAACCAGTCACTGCTGCATAGGCAACATCCTATTTCTTCCTCACTATGAGCTTCTTCACACAGCAAAATAAAAAAAAAAAACCACCTGCTAAACCCCTTCCCAACAAAGGAGACAAATAAAACTTCACCATATGTTGAAGGAAAATATCTTCTAGCTGTTCCATCTCATTTAAATATTTCCATATCATCATACACAGTACTGTCATTTTAGACCCCAGCACTCTGCAGGTTTGGATGGTGTGATTATCATTCAAACTCTGTATTCCTTTGGGCTCGGTGTGCCCTCAGCTGATACCTTGTGCTTTTGACATGATTAGAACTGCTGACAGAATTATAAACACGCGATCACTCCTCCCCACCACACACATTTACACCCTCTCCATCCTGCTACTGAATTTCAAGCACATGCTGGGATGACTTCCTTTCATCCACCCATCCCATCCAGGCTTTGTTTCTCTGTTTTGACTAAAATAGATCCACCTCTTCCATTTCATCTCACATCTTCCCTCCTACAGCTTTCCAAGCACTAGGATCAAGATAACATTTCCTCCTCATCTCAGTATATATCCATGGTCTTAAATTACCTTCTCCTGTTTTTATCTATTCAGCCTCTCCTGACTTGATATCACTCCAAATTCACTTCCCAGATGATTTGTTTACACTCTGGCTGGCTCCCAAATACTATCTGGGTCTGCCTTTATTTCTCCTTATCATCCTTCTCTTTACCACCTCTCTCTCTGGCACTCCTCTTGGTATAACCACAAAGGCTGGTATTCCCTCCTCCCACTCCCCCTAGCTAGGATTCATTTTCTGAGCTCCTGACGCCCCCAAAGTACATCATGGTGACCCTGTTGGGCTCATCTCCACAGCAGAAGCATGGTCAGAGCACATCTTCCAGCAGAGACCCACACAATCCTGAGGCCACCAGAGGAAGGAGCAGCGTAATCACTCCCCTTCAAAGTGCCAGACACAGTCAGAGCAGCACCCTAAACATCAGCCAAACATGGGGCAAAGAGCCATTGTCACTGGGCCAGCTTTCCCCAGCTCCTTCATACAAAGCTCTTCCTGCAGCAAGCCAAACTCCACATCAGGTAACTGCATCAGAAGCAGTGGTTTAGCTGAGTTGTCATTTTTCTTGGAGAAAAGGGAAGACTTGGGTTGAACTGAACAGAACCAAACTCTTCTGGAAGCATCACAGTTGTGCTTAGGTGCAATAAATGTGTGCTTTGTTATGTGTATATATATATGGCCTTCTCTCAATCATCACACATATCAAAGGAATGGGTGGGTTTGGAGGTGCTTTAAGATGAGCCAGAGAAGTGCCATAAATCAAGCCAGAAACACGTGTCACACAGTACCTACACACTGAGCTGGGCAGCTGGAACTTGTACCTGTCCAAAGAGGCACAAAGCTCCACGAAGCCAAGGGATGGAAAACTCAGAACCTTAAAGAAAGAACTGAAGCAAAAGTCAGTCTCTAAAGCTTACTATACACACAGGCACATGTACATCTTCTCTTGGCAGACTGAGCCTTTCACCTTGGAACCGAGTTTAGATTGAGTTAGCTTCTTTAAAAAACCAACCATCACACCACCACACCAAAAACCCAAAACCAACCCACCAAAAACTCTCCTCCAGCACAGAAATAAGGCTCTCTAAGAAAAGGCTGTACCAGCCTGTGCAAACACACAAGTTTGAGCTGCTACATTAACCTGGCCTGCAAACCGCACGCGTGGTCCTATTGCAGAGCCACTGATTGCAACAGGGTTTTAACTCAGGTAATGGTTTAGCAACAGGCTGCTTAAAGAAAATCTGCCTCCTTGCACCTAAGCCTGTCAGTTATTAACAACAGGCCTACAAAAATAATTCTCACACAAGTATTTGTATCATCACCAGCTCAGCTGTCTTGGGTGAAAAAAAACCCTGGTTTCACTATGATGTTGTTGAGCACTGTTAGTGAGAGGCAGAAGAGAGAGAACTACATTTCTTTAATGCAAGGAAAGCAGAAAATAGTCACACTCAGATAATTACAGCCAGTAAAACCATGGGAGAAAAAAATATAAAAGGTGATTCACCATTTCAATTGCCTATGTATTTCTACATCTCATTTGTAATCGTTGTAGCTGCATTGCACACACACATTTTCAGATAGGCTTTAGAATCAAAGTTCTTTGGAACAGATTTTAAACCATTTTTTCCACAGAGAGGTGTGGAAGAAACCCAGTTCCTGCCAGGCATCTCAACAGTCTCTGCTTCCCAAGCGCCATCTGCAATAAGCCCAGTGCCCAAGGAAGCACCAGCTTTTCCACCTGTGCTTTTCTAGTTCCAAGGCAACACCCTCAGAACACAAGCCTTTAAAGAGGAGCTTCCCTGCATCATCCCTACTGTGTAGGTGTTAATGACAGAAAGAATCCACTTCAGAAAATGGACCACAGTAACAGGAATGCCCACCATTCATAAGCCCACTGGATTTCAACTCCACAAACCATTTCCAAGATACACCATCCCCTCCTTGAAGCTATTTATAAAATATAAGCATGCAAAGAAACAAAGTCTTTTTCAAACCTATTCCTAGCATGCTAATTTCAGTCTCTAGCCAGACATTCACAAGAGCTGGACACCGCACATTAGCATCTGAATGAGGTGAAGTTATTGAACAGAGGAGGTTCAGAATAAAGCTCCAGAAGAGCTGTTCACGAATGCTTTCACTAAAGAATAGGAAAGCTGGTTCCAGAAAAACATTTAATCCTCTAGATAAACCACAAATACTGAGTGATGATGCAGACATTCATTAAAATTTGAGAAAGCAAGACGTGGTTTCCACTACATGGTAATTTTCTAACGCAAGGACTAGCTGTACAGGTCTTGCCTGAAGTCTGAAAACCAAGTTAAACTAGCATACAATGTAGTTTGTGTGCTGCAAGAACCAAAGAAGATAATCAATCTGGAAATACAAATAAATTACTATGATTATGCACTGTATAAACTTTAAGTTCAAATGAAAAAAATCAGGAAACTACCAAGTCCCTCTTCTATCTCCAGAGTTAATACAAACTTATTTTTGACAGACTAAAAAAAAATCATCTTAACAGACATCCTAATACTGAAATACTAGTCTATTTTTTCCCCCTCCCCAAATAATCATTTAAAGCAAAATGGACCTGAATTCAAACAGCTTTTTAAATTTTTCATTCAAACAACGATGGCAATTTTTAGTAGTACCCACATCTCCTTTTCCAAAGGAGCTACCTCTCCATAGAATAGCAAACCAGATACAAACCCATCTGTGCCAGCTGGACTTTCTCCGAAGTGGCCACGCTCCCAAGCACATGGCAGGCCTCTGAAGCCAGGAGAAAAGCCATCCGAGCCCCCGATAAATCCAGATGTTACTTGAAATCTTGCACATGAGACAGATGCTATTTATTCTACCTGACAGCGCTGCTCCTTGCTGCTGAATAAATCAAGCTGCTGCCTGGGAACACTAAGCTGGAACTCTGACCACTAACCAGACGCGGCCTTACGTTCAAAAAGCACTCTAATCCGCCCCAAATCAGGCAATGCTACCTTCCGTCCAACTCGGCTCTAATCCATCCCCATGTGCAAGCAGGTCTTTAATAACAAGGGAATAGCTCAGCACTGCGCCCTGGGAGAAGCTCTTGCAAGAAGTCACAGCTCTGTTCATGGGTTCAACAGCCATTCCTGCAAAGACTCCCATTTTCCAATAGCTTGCGATCAATCTGGGTTAATTCTCAACAGAGATACTCATGGCATGCACATCTGCCTGCTGCTGTGCTTCGCTACAGAGCCTTCAAGGCATGCTGGACCCTCTAGATGATGCTGGAAGGGAGATAGGGAATTAAAGCACAGTCCCTGCAGACTTCTCAGTACAGCAGAAATGCACTCTGACGTAGCTTTCCAAGGGGAAATGGCAAGAAGCTGCACCAGGGCAGGGCCAGATTAGATATTAGAAAAGAATTTTTTACTGAAAGAGTTGTCAGGGCCTGGAACAGGCTGCCCAGGGAGGGGCTGAGGTACCTTCCATGGATGTGTTTAACAGAGGGGAGATGAGGTGCTCAGGGATCTGGTTTATCACAGGACAGGAATGGTTGGACTTGATGATCTTGAAGGGCTTTTCCAACCTTGTGATTCTGTGACATCCAGGGCACACCACTGCAATGAAGCAAGCATCTCCTCCCTGCTAAACACGTTCAGCCAGGATTAAATACATACCCTGGTCACTTCTGAACCAGAGCCAACGGGCAGGCACTGTGCAGGAGCAGCACCTGCACCTGAAGGACACCGGCTGGGATGCTTGGTGTGCCCCAGCTGCCCCATCACCCACACCTAACAGCCAACCCTGCATCAAGATTTTCCAAGTTACCCCAACTCCTGAACCAGACTTGCTGTGCCTTCAGCCCCAAAGAGCTCCCCCAGCCCTTCACTTCAACCCTGAAAATAAGCAACAGCAGGCTTGAGACTTTTTTACCACTATATTTTGAGTTCAGCTATTCAAGAGATTACCATTACCTAACCATTCGTGGTAAAACACTCTACTGCCAAAAGCCTACAGGAAAATCTTGATGGCAGCAGTTTTTGGTGAACAGGGGTTTATTTGACTTTTTTTAGCCAGTTTCAGTGGGATTTCACTTTAAAATAATTCTTTTTTCCATCACTGCCTTCAAAGAGCCATCGCTTGCAAAGAGATGAGGTTAATAATTTGAACTGCAATCAGAAAACGGCCAGTAAAACCTACTTTGGCAAAGGTCAGCGTGTGCAACTGCTACATGCAAACAGCTCCACAGCAAACCCTTATTAAATTGCTACAGGAGGCCCTCACCAAAAACACAGCAGGACATGAACATATTTAAAAGCTTTAGGAAGAGTTTCCTACAATAGAGTACAAAGATTTCACACCACTCTGCCTGAGAGACACATTGCCCTTTTTAAAAGAAGATAAATTTAAAGAAGTTTTTACTGCTGTCTAAAAAAGCAGTCCTTTATTTTCCCCCATTGCATTACTGTATGTTAAGAAATTAATATTTCAAAGAGTAACTGAAAGAAAAAAGGTTTAGTCTCATGTCTTGCTTTTACGGGCTTAATCTTACAGCCATCTGACAAAACAAAAAGATTAAATAAGGTATAAAGAGCATTACCAAATGATGAGAAGTATAATTATGAAAGAGGATATAAACTGTGTTTCTAAATTATATGCAGCCAGCTGCATTAAGCCCACATTAAGCTTGAGGAGATAAAAGAAACACAAAAAAATGTAGAAGTTACTTTTCCAGCGGTGACATCAGTCTGCCTCCAACTGTGTAGTAAACCCAAAAACATGAATGTGTTTTTGGGCTTACTATACACACTTTGAGGCAGACTGTTCCTTTCTTCAGGAAGGACTTGGCAATGTTCAGTTAACAGCTGTGCTTGATCTTGAAGGGCTTTTCCAACCAAAAGGATTCTGTCTGCCAGCACTTCTGCAGATTATCCCCCAAGCTTCATTCTCAAGCACTCTCCCAAGAGCCAGACTGGGGTCCTACACCTCACCCCAAGGAACTGCTTGTACGCTATGGAAAACATGGGACATCTTACTTTATTTGAAACCCCAGATGTCACTGTAGTAATTCTCCTAAGTTCTCCAACTTAAAATTCCAGAAACCAAACTCTTGGGAGTGGCCGTTAGTTAAAAAGTGGAATAGAAAAGAGTATTTTTAGTTGGAAGAGCCCTACAACAATCACCTAGTCCAGTGGTCTGACCAAAAGTTACAGCATGTTGTTAAGGGCACTGTCCAAACACACAGCAAGTGGTGACAGGGGAGTCCAAGCATCCTCCCACCATGGGAATCATGTATCCAGATCAAGCCTGGAGTCTATTTTTAATTAGCAAAGATGCACATTCCCAGAAGCAGACATGGAAAAACATGCCATGAAGAAAAGCACACACATGCCCAAATTAGAGAACAGGACACAACTAAACTATTGTAACTCAAGTAGCAAAGATGCTCTGGATGCAATCACAAAAACCCCATTCTTAGTTGTCCGAATTCTTCTCATCCCCCTGTTTCACAGCCATTTGTTCATCATGAGGATGCTCTAAGTTTGCCTTCACACTAATGCCATTAAAAGCCATTTACTCCCTACGCCCGTGCCCCAGAGAGCACTTTTCATCTAAATCCCAGAGAAAAGCACTGCCATCCAGCACACGGCCCAGCTTACCACTCAGATCATCCAACCCCCGATCGCTGGTTTGTTATGTAACAGCCAAAGGCCCAGGAGCGCAGAGGCCATGGAGGCAGGTCTGGGGGAACCCACCATTTTTAACAGCCCCATCTGGTATTTTATGCCAGGTTTTAATTTGCTTTGCAGCAACTCTTCCAACCCCGCACGGAATCTGACCTTACGCTTCTTACAGTGGATGTAATCGCAATCTCTGTGGAGTGCATGGACACGAGATGGGCGATCACTCACACTTCTGGAAGTCTCAAGAAACCCTCAAGGAAGTCAGGCATGCACCAGTAGAGACCCCAAAGGCTGGTCCCACCGGTCCTTGCTGGCTGAACACACCACAGGTATTTCATTTCATCTCCAAGAACTTAAGGGAATCAAAACAAGCAGAGTAACCACCACGACACAAGCAGCAGCTACTCCAAACAACTGTGAATGGCCTACGATCAATGAAAATCATTACAGCTGAAAAACAACTCATGCTCGATCGATCTAACTCATTTTCACATGACAAGTGAAGAGTGTTTGCTATATGCCTTCTCCACAGTGGATCTCTAGCAAAATACCTTTTACAGAGGACTGAGCAATGCAGAAGATTACTTCCTAGGACACTGCCATATTTACAGGGACTCTGATCCCCTTTTCAGATCCACACTGCAGTAGAGCAACTGAAATCCGAGAGAGCAGCCCCCAGATACAATGAATAATGCATGTTTTCCATCTCTGCTCAAGGATACCTTCCTTCTGCTAGCTCAGCAGACTTCTAGTCGGTATCTTCAAGAAATTAGCCCAGGTTTCATTCCAGCACCACTCGGGAAAGCAGCTGGTGACCAGATCGTGCAGCAGGCACAGCTTCTCTGCAGTCCTGCTGGATGCTTCCCAGCTGAAGCATGCTGAGGGTCTGAGCAGCACCAGGCTTTAGGACTCCAGCTCTAGGACTCATCCTTAAGGAAGAACCTTTGACAGGCCACTGCCAGCCAGCAGAGCCAAGAGACCAACTGTGCAAGAGCTTACAGGGCAATGTTACTGCTACTGGTTCCTGAAAGACAGACAGTATCTCTAGATTGGAAAAAGCTGCTTGCTTGGGGAGCTCTGGTGCCACCACAACCCAGCATGACTGAGAATGGGAAGTTTTCCATTAAAACCTGGGAATCAGTTCTTTATCAACACTGAAAAGCACAAGCATCTAATCACAGACATTGGCCAGCTGCCAAAACACACTGTCACAGCAGAGTGGACGAGAAACATAGACTCATTAAGCAAACACCGTTAACAAGTTTGCACATCCTAATGCTCGTTACAGAGTGAGGATCCCTCAGCAGGGAGGGCACAGCAATTGATCACAATGCTAGGGAGCAAGTGGAAGCAGCAGCAGACAGGAAGAAACGAAGGAGGACAGCTTCCACTACAGCTGCCAGCAAGGAGGATGAGCAGCCAGGTCTGTATGTGCTGCTCTCACAGGGCAGAAGCGCAGTGTCTCGGGCAGCATCCTCCCACTGCCATAACCATTCTCAAGGGACACCAGACACTGTTCTGTGGGTCTGTGGCCGTATCTCCAAAGGACACCTTAGGATCTCCCATTTTCTAGGCAAGTTTTTGCTCAGGTACCAGAAAGGATGGCAATAGCTCACTCAGGAGCTCAGCTGTCTCACGTGTGTGTGCTCCTCAGCAGTGCTAAGACAGGAGCACCTCCTCCAAAACCTGATGGCAATCAAGAGCATCCTGAAAGGCATCCCAAAAGGCATCCCCGGAGCTAAATCTCTGGGTGCAGAAGTCACAGTGGAAAACACTAAGCCACAAGCTCTTTTTCTTCCAGAGTCCCATGTCTACCATCTAAAAATCACTAAGTATATAAAGAAAGATCATATGCCTAAGAACCTTGCCTTGCTCTAAGTCTGCCTCCGTTGTACAGCATGAAATATCATCCCCGTTCCTCGACCCTTTATGTACTACCTAGGACTTCAATAAAATAGAATTCCCTCTGAGTTGGGTCAGATCTCCTCAGGTGTGTGTTGTCCCCCACCCCCAAAATGCCATTCCTTTATATCTCACCCTACCTTAACTTCTCCAACACCACAAAACCAGAAAACCCCCACCAGAACAGCCTTCATAAAGCCTGCTCCCCTCTCCAAGCCGAGGTGTGCTGAGGATAAACTGTCCCAGCTTCAGCACAAACAGTGAGTTCTGATGCCTGCAAGTTTCTCAGCAAACAGCAGTATGTCACAGCAACCTTGGTACCTGGACAGCATCGCAGCCCGGTGATGAGGGGAATAAATCCCAGGGCACAAGGGCAGCTGTAGCTGCAGGATGGAGTGGGTGAAAGAGGGATCCAGGCACTGTGACAGTGACTGGGCTGGAGGGAGCATTGCTTCCCCTTCAGGCTGCCAAATAAATCCACATCTGGGGCTTGATAAGAGAGTAGGAGGGGAAAGAGCAGAGTAGAACTGAAGGTGGAGTTAATTAACCTTTAAAAGCAATGAATGAAGACTACAGCACAATTGATGATACAAACTTATTCATTCTCCTCAAAATCATTTTGCTGAAGAAACATATTTATCTATTCTATTCCCAAATTACCTCTGTGCAACTCACCGACAGTGAGTCATCTGTGGACAAACAATGAACTGACAGTCTCAAACACCAAAGTAATTTTGTTACCCAAAAGAGGGTGCATTGTGCATCTGAGTTTCATGCTGATCAGTGTTTCTATTGGTGAGTGACATGTGAAGGTGTCTCCAAATCAGTTACCTGTTAACTGCTGAGGATACAGATAACCTGACCCAGAACAAGCACAAACTTCTCCACCTACTCCTGGGTTTCCTGCCACTTGTATTTAAAAAAGCCAGTTTACAGTCTCCCATAACTTCAGTTTCAGTCAGTCAAGCAGCACACACACCACCACAAAATGCTGCCTGGAGGCTGGCCTCTAAGACATCAGGTTCTTAAGGGGCTCCTGCAAAATGTATGGTGAAGAGGAAATAAGCACACACACCTCTTGCGGGTGAGCTCAGTGCTGGGAAAAGCTGCTGGAAACTCTTCTTTCAGTGAGCTCCTTCACCAACCCCTCATTTCACCAAGCTGCTGCATGCCACGACTCTGCCACCACTAACATCAATCCCAAACAGCATTTGGCCATTTTAGTCTTCAAAGCACTGAAAGAGTTCCTTCAACAGTTCTAAGCTTATGCCACCTAGTTTCAGAAAGGCAGGGTTCTTCAGCAAACCCCAGGAACCTTTTCAGTTTCACATGGTGACAGTTTTCTGTAGATTTCCTAAAACAAAAGTATATTTAACTCAGAAACAAAGCAAGAAAAAGAACACAAAGTAGTTAACGAGCCAGTTGGTCTACCACACCCTTGGCTCTGCAGAAGCACGTTAGATACCTCTCTCAGAGGCAGGAGCATCACTCACTGGTGCCATGGAGGGGACTTGACACTCCCCAGTGCCACTCCATTCAGGCAGGCAGGTGGGGTGTTTCACTTCATAGGGGGAAACAGCCTCGGAACACACCAAACCACCCAGAGGCTTTGAACCTTGCAAGCTGCCCTCTGCATATACTAACTTATTGTGAGTGCATATAATGCTGGGACAATGCTGCGACTGGAATTAAACCTGTGGAAGACCAAGTTCTTCCCAAGAGGAGGTTGATGCCTACAATATCAGCTCAGAACAGTATGATATTCTACTTGCTTTAATATAACTTACTATTCTAGAGCCTATACTTAATGTCTGTTTTGCATAGATGTAAAGAGACCCAAAGAAGCAGGAGCGGTGACCTTCAAGGCTGCTGCGATAGTCCCCAAGAATGAGACGCGAATGAACGGACAACCTTTCCATTCCCACTCTGTGGGTTCAGGCCAGGGCTATGCTGCAGAGTGTGCTTGGTCAGGGGCAATTAACTTGTCTCAGAGCCTAATTTGAAAAAGAAAAACCCAGCCCCATGACAAACTTGGGTTTGTCAGCTGTGAGAGAATACTAGATTCAATTGGTCACTTAAATTGTCAATAGCACTGCCGTTGTAGTTCACTGCTGTTGCAGTTCACTGCCATTGCTCTCTTAGCCATACTGCCTGCAACCCCAGCCTTGGGCTCAAGCAATAAGAGGGTAACTAAAAAGTACACCCACCCATCAGCCAGACCCAGACCCACGACCAAAGGAAGCCCACACTGCTCCTCCCATGCCATGCCCATCACGTCCCGCTGCCGATACCTCTGAGCACAAGCGCATTCCCCGCTCAGCGGTTCGCACAGTCGCACACACACTTACAGCCAAACCGCTGGCGGGCACGGAGCTGCTGCCTCCCACAAGCACTCATGGCAGAGCCGGGTCAGACAGGCAGCCAGCGACGGCTCAGTTACCCCTTTATCCAGGCGCTATCATACCAGCGCTCTGATGTGCATAAATTGCACGAGGGGTGCGATCCTGCTGCTACCAGTATCAGTGCTGGCAAGCTTAAGTAACCACCAGCCTGGGTAAGGGGGAAGCTCGGGCACTCTGCCTTCTTCCACCATCCAAGCATGTGAATATATTCATCTACAAAGCTTGCTGAGGCCACATCAGGTCCAGACAGGAGCCCACAAGCACTGCTGCAACCCCACCAAAGCACCCAGACCTGGACACAAAGGACACTGCCTTGTACTTGGTGCTTCGGCATCCTTTAGCCGCCTCCACCAGAGAACAGCAGTGCTACCGACTGGAAACCATTAACAGGAATTTGGCAGCGGCTGTTATATCTGGAAAAGGGGCTACCTCCAAACAAATTCCACCATCAACGGAGTACTTTGCTGGGAAACGTGTTTAACTACATATATGTTTACACGAGCTTCAAAGATTAAACCTGAGGTTTTCCTCCTAGGACTGTTCCAAAAAGCCCCTTCAAATAAGCCAGCTCTCATAAATTATTAAACGGAGACATATCCATTACCTTCTGTGCCTCAGAAAGCAGATGGAGTAACACCTGGTCTCCTTTACCTAACCATATGCATCAAAGCTTAATGTAGAGCTTGTGCAACCGAAGCCTCCAAAATAACACTAGAGCCTTCGGAGCTGTGGCACACCAGCTCTAGTGCAGGAGGCCCTTCCCTCAGAGGATGTAGGGATAAAATAGTCTCCAGGTCTTGCAGGATAGCTGTGTCTATTTCTAGTAACTTTCCCTGGTTAAAAGTATTTATCAAATAAAATAATCCCTGCGAAGTGCAAAGAAAACTAAGGAGGTATCTATCAACCCCCAACACTGCTCGTGAATACTTTAATGTGTTTCATAGTGGGGAAAATAGCATTTCAAAGTAAACCCACTTTGGTGGCTTTATTTTAGATCAGCTTGGTTTCTATGATTCTATGATTTAAAGTATAGATAATCTTGTTAGAAAATATCTTCTGAATGAGTCCATTTTGACAAGTTCTTTGCTGAATTTATAAGTTTTTTTCTTTAGAAGCATATACCTCATGAAGGATGAGCAAAATACAAAAATAAGCTTTATCTACCATGATCTACCCTTCTCTTTACAGCATTTACTCTATATCCACGCAGAGGCTTAAACCAATTGCCACTGTCATCCAGCACTGACCTAAACTGAACAAAACCAGACAATATAAACGACAAGTTACTTGAAGTTATTCAAGATGTCTTCTGTATCACCCTCCTACAGGTCTTGAAAAGACACGTCTTTCCCACCCAACGCTGTTTGAGTGGAATTACACATCGTTTCCGTAAGTGTTATGCTGTTTATGAAAGTGCTGCTAGAAAAATGAACAAACATAAACCCCAGGACTGAACCCAGAAGCTCCTTCCCATCACAAGCTGTGCCACAGCAAAATGACCAACAGACTAAAAGGTTGTGAATTTTTTTAAAGATAAATATATTTCTAATACTTTAAGATGAGACACGAGTGCAGTTTGCCTGTATCACAGGAGCAGTACCTCGCAAACAATCCACATGTTTTCATGGAGAAATGTGCTTTCAAGTCAATACAAAACCCCCAAGTTTTCCTCTTAAATATTCAGGAGCACACAGACACACATTTTCATACTATGGCCCTCATAAATACTGTATGTAGCTTGCCAATCATAAGGATCAAGTCACCTGATTTTTCTATAAGCACTTCCAGAAACATTCTGAGCTCTTCCTACAATAATTCCAAACTCAGGCATCCTTACCTTTTTCTGGACTTAAATTTTTATATACTTCAAGGTCTGCCATTAAATTTGTAACTCATGCATTATTGGCAAGTAGAAAGGAAATTCATGCTGCAGGAAAGCCTCAACGTAATCTTCATGTCTCCAGAGCTAAAACATTTGGAAAGCAATCCTTAGAAGTACAGGAGAACGTTGCCAGTGCTGTTCTTTACAAGGAACGATGAAATCCTTGTGATCCATAGCAAAAAGAGAGGAAAGCACAAATCCAGAGGCAATACTAGGCAACTTTCTTCAAACCTGAAAAGCGCAGCCTGAGAAGGAAGCTGGAAGCATCTGCTGTGTGCTGCTGCTGTGGGAACGCAGGAGCAGCGACTACTTTTGGTATGAGACATGCACACACAGCACCGCGATTAAGACGCTCCAGGCATTAAGTGTGTGTAATGCCTGGGAAGCAGAGCTCTCCAGGGAGGCAGAGGGAAATCCTGCTGGCACCTAGGGAGGCCAGTCAGGGTCAGGAACCCATTACCATACTCTGGGAGGTGGAAGAATGGGAGAGCGACGCAAGCTGAATGCGGAAGAGGAAAAACACCCTCACTCCAAAGTAACTCCCGGCATCTGCAGCCACAGGATTCTGCAGGGTGGAAGGACAGAACCACAGTGGACAGAACTCCTTTTCCCCCAGGTTGTGTGGCCCCTCTCCTCCTGGCTCTGTCACCAACTTAAAGGGAAAGAGCCCTTCTCCAGAATCAGGCCAGTCAGAGCACAGAGCCTGCAAATGGTTCAGTCTGCGCATCACTGAGCATTTGATTTTGTAAGGAGGAGTAGCCTCCTGCGAGATGCTGAGCACTAACCCTCCCAGTAGCTTATAAAAAAATTACCATGCTACTGGCTAAACACAGTGCTTGTGTAAGCCAACTCAGAGCAATGGAAATCAGTGGGTTTATAGACACTGTGGAACGAGGGGCAGAAATATTCAGACTTGCATAAATTGCACTTTACTTATGATGGAGCCCAAGGGGACACGGTGCTGGAAAGCACGGCCAGAATAAAACAGGCTCTGTATAGAACGCTCTGCAGCTTTGATTTACCCCATTTTCTAATTGTTTCCCTGTTCAGCTGGCTTCACAGAGTGACCTTTACATGAGCACACCAAAGGAATCCCCAGCTGCGTTCTCAAAGATTGTGACAGCAACAAAAGAGGACAGAATTTGTCTAGCACATGCTAGGGAAAAGTTACACAACAGATAGTGTGACTGGGAGGACATGGAGGGGAAAAAAGAAAAGAAGAAAGAAAACCATAGCTCTAACATGCCTGTAGTACCTGAGTGAGATGGGAGGCCAGATTCGAGTGGAGTTGACACATTTTAGTGAGAAATCATTATTTCTTAGCAGCTGCTAACACAAACAGTAAGACTTTGCAGCTACCACATGTCAGGATAGATTGCAGCACGACAGAGGTTGACTACATCTAGCAATCTATGAAAGGGAACAAGGCCACAACCCCATGGTTGGGTTGTTCCTGGCTGCACACAAAGTTGTGCTTCTAATCAGGCTTCCAACTTAGTCTCACTCTGCTGGGAGAAGTGTCATCTCAAATATAAGTGGCACAGCCACATCGTTACCCCACCTCAGCGGGGTTCACACCTCGGTTGGCGAGATTAATGAAGTCATCACTCAGCCTCTAGGTAGCTGTCAATACATTTCCATTCAAATGAACCCATGTGTTATCGCTGCAATTCAACAACAACAAAAAGTAAGCTGTCACCACCCTGTAGTTCTTGATACACCAGATTGCCCTTGATAATGTGTTAAGTGCAAATTACCCCACACCCCTAACATTCTTTAAATTACAAGAGGTGTCACACAAGCATCTTCAACACTGAAGCTGCTCCATAGGAAAACTTGCCTGATCACTGATGCTTTCCTTATCAGTTCAAGGCCAGGTTGGCTGGGGCCCTGAGCAACCTTGTGTAGTTCCAGGCCTGGAGGTTGGTGTCCCTGTCTGTGGCAGGGGGTTGGAGCTCTGTGCTCCTTGGGGTCCCTTCCAACCCAGACCAGTCTATAATCCTATTATTAATATTAAAAACAGAAGTGTTCAAATGCTGTAAGGCTTTAGAAATTAGAGCATGCCAAACCTTCTCTTGCTGGTTCGTGCAATGCCTATGAAACAGTAGGAGCTGGAGACACAGGAGATTGCCTTCCTTCCCTCCCCACAGCCCAGCAGCACCCAGCAGCTGCTGCATCCCCATTTGCAATTAAAGAAAACTGATTACCAAAAGCATCAGCCTTTGCCAAGCTGCAAATAAATGGAAGCCCAATTTTTGAACACTAAGACCCATACCTCACAAGGCTCAGATTTCTGGACAGACAGGACAGTTGCAAGCTCTACTGCAAAGTATTCATTTTCCAATAAACAGGAATGATTCAACTAATAGTTCTGAAATTACAGCATCAGAAGAATATTAATTTTCTGGCTCATTGGTTTTTCCTTCTTCACTGTCAAAATAGCTGGAAACTGGTACAAAGACTAATTCTGCTAAAGAGGAAGAAAAGCTGATTAGAGAACTTTTACCTCTCACAGTAAGTAGATAATGAAATAAGAAGCTAACGACATCTTCATATTCATCATCTAAATTTAATCTTAGACTTATAGTGTAATACAGCCTCCTCGTGTAAAGTCAGCGAGCAGTAATTAAAACTTTATGCTAGCTGTATGAAAAACTTGCCATTTTTATCAGATTAAAGCTTTTATCAGCTCTACTTGTTTGTCATGAATGAAGACACGGTTCTTTAGAAAGCTGACAAACATACAACTAAGGAAGGGAGGGGAAAATCCACTTGGCATTAGAAGACAGCAGCCAGATATATTGGCTAGAGACAGATTCGAAAACAGAGCTCCTCCTATCACCAAAGGATGCACCTAGGGATAGGCACAGGGTCCTTAAAAGTAGTTACACATTTAACAAAGCACCAAGATACAGCTTCTTTGGGCATTTTAGGCACTTTCTAAACCTATGTGAACTTTCACAAATAAATACTTTACTTTTCTTGTATATACATTTTCAGTTCTGTCTGGTTGTGTCCAGGAATAGGTTGTGGATATTTCTCCACATCCCTCAGACCATAACCCAAATATAAATTACTGCACTATGAACTTGCCCCGCTTTCCCAAGCATCATTATAAAACTTAGTCGAAGCTCACTGCTAAGACGTAAGCCTGAGTTCTACAGGCTACAGCTGGCATCTTTAGTGCTGTAGCCCCAAGCACACAGCTTGCATGAGGCTTCAGCAGAGCTAATTATAAAGCACAGCCCATCAGTAAACATCAAGCCTAATGCATACGTGCAATTCGGCAAAGACTTAATGCTGTTCCCCCAAATAATAACCAAAGCAGACCATTTCACTGTATAAAAACTAAAACATAATGCATTTTATGTTCCCATTCATCGGGCACAAAAGTTTGGACTCACTGAAGCAAAAAAACCCTACAAGAACCTGCACAAAAGCTCAGCTTCTCAGCCTGAAGTGAATGGAAAAACACTACAGTAAGACCTGCCGTAAGCAATCTCTAGTGAAGCTGCTCAGAACGGGTTCCGTAGCAGCAGTAGGTGTTCGTCTAATAAAGGTGGTGCACAACTGCATCCCTTACATCTGGGAAATCTTTGAGATGATCTCACAAAATAAACAATTGCCTTGGAACGGCTGAGGGAGCTGGGGGTGTTCAGCCTGGAGAAGAGGAGGCTGAGGGGAGACCTTCTCCCCACCTGCCCTGCCCTGCCAGGAGGGTGCAGAGAGGTGGGCGCTGGTCTCTTCAGCCAGGGGACAGGAGCTGGGACAAGGGGCAATGGGCTCAAGCTGTGCCAGGGCAGGCTCAGCTCAGCTGGGAGGGCAAAGTTCTTCCCTGGCAGAGCTGTGGGGCTGTGGCACAGGCTGCCCAGGGAGGGGCTGAGTTACCCTCCCGGATGTGTTTAAAAAAAGGGTAGATGAGGTACTTAGGGATATGTTTCAGCTTAGGATGGGAATGGTTGGACTTGATGATCTCAAAAGTCTTTTCCAACCTTGTGATTCTGTGGCTTGGCGTCTCTCTCCTCCCCTCACCCTGGGATGTGTTCTAGTAGGCCATTTGGAAGAACCTTTTGAAGGATGAGGAGGACACTCCCGAAAGAAGACACTAAGAGCACACATGGGAATGGAGATCAGCGATCAGCAGCTTCCCCTGGAAGTTCACAGGTCACTGCACACTGTCAGAAAGCAAAATATTCACTGAAAAATATTGCTTGCTAGTGCCAGCACAACATTGGAGTGGCCAGTCTCAAAATGCCATATGAAGTGAGTGAAGTATGGATACCCACAGCAGCACTGCCCCAAAGCCACGCTGCAGTGGCTCAGCATGTCACTGTTGAAGGCTAAAATGAAGTTCCCCTTCCTGACGCTTTTCCTTTGCCCAGGGCAGAAGAAAGTGCTATCACCACTAGGTTCTCCATCCACTTCCTCAGGCAGACATCAGAATGCAGACATTCAAAGCTACCAAAACACCTAACAACTTCAGTACCTATCGCCCTTACCGGCTTGGTCCCTGGCTCAGGACATCCACTCACCAGTCCAGTAATGGAGCAGTCAAACCTGCTCCCCCATTGGTCTGAAGGTGGCAGGGCTGTGTGAAGTAACTGCTTCCCTTCCAACAGCAGGTCTGCACAACAACGGACATTTCTGAGTTAACCACAGATAGTCAAAAGCACAAGCAAATTAAAAAAAACCCAACACTTTAGAAGCAGCTTACAAGATGTAAAGTTAGTAAATGCAGCAATCTAGATGCTGGTCCTGGCTGGGAAGTACCTACACATTGCTGACCGGAGGGAGTGTGGGCCATGGGAAAGGTTGTGTTGGGGTTCCCCCCCCCACCCCTTTTATACCTTTAGCCCCAAACATCCTCTAGCAAAGATGATGGACGTTTGGTCTGACAATAGAGCCATTCCTACATTTATTTGCCAGCAAACAAACAAAATATGATCCACTTTTACAGCTTGAAAACCCCAAGAAAACAAACAACTCTTCTTCCAAGCCTAGAGGCACGCTGTACTTCGTGTTTTGGCACTATTTGCAACAGGAGGAAAAGAAAGTAGGTTCATCGGGTCCTCAAGGCTATTCCAAACATTATAATTGCTTATCTGCTCTGTTCTACAGAAACTGCTAAAATAGCTGGAACCCAGATCTGTCTCCAGTTCGCTGTTTTCTGTGTGCACACACAGTGCTGTGTCGCACTGTTACTGAAGAAAACTGACATTTTTGCTTCTAGGCAGATAAGACTCCCTAGAGCACGGGGCACAGCAGCAACCTCCACTTCTGTAACCAAAAATTTCAGACATAAACAGATAAGAATTTTAATATCCTGCAAACGCAGCTATTAGCAGCTTTTCCTAATAAAATTATAATTTTATGATAAATCCCGAGGCAGTTTTGATGCCTACAGCAATTCATCATTGCACATGTGAATGCGCATTCATCACTCAAAGACAAACCGTTAGAGCCCCATGGAAAGGCACACAGTTGTGTATCAATATGTTTTCTTGCCTAACAACATGCAAGTGTCTCAAAGCATCATGATACTGTGGGAGAGAGCAGCCTGATCCATGTACAGCAGCATCTTCCAGAAGGGAATGGATGCTGCTCTTGGCCTTTGCTGTTTACTGCACATAGGAATTGAGACAGGACCACTTAAATGGGTCTCCAGCCTCACGTGCACACTGGGGTCGATATGTTGCTCGCTACTAATTACCATTCACAGCTTCAGAACAAGGGCACAGACGGGACAACTCAACAGTTTTTCCAAGTTTCACCTATCTCCACCTCAAAGCACAGCATTTTTTCCCTGTGTCTGCCTACATACTCACGGACAATTTTCAATTTCCTCCTGTGCCCACTCTCCCCATCAGTCCCCATAACCCTTCTCTTCCGTGAGCACTCCCATCGCAGTGCATTTATACTCAGCAGTCACATCCCCTCTGTGTCTTTGAGTCTCCAACCTGAACAGACCAGACTCCTCAGTTCAACTCTACTCTTCTGCAGTCCCCTTCTCTGCCTGTTCCTGATCTGCCCATGCTCAAGTACTGCTGACCAGAACAGCGCTGGGCTGGGCCTCGCAGCACTACTGCCTTCGTCTTACTCCACAACACCCCAACTGCCTCCAACTAACCCATCACATGAGCAAGGAGCTGCTCTGTGTACGCTTGATCCATCACCACCTCCTCCTTTGCAGCTGATGGTCTCCCACAGTGGAGCAGAAGTGCTCATTGCTCATCTCCCAACGTTCTTTGATGTTCAAGCAGGGGCACCACGTACTCCAACAGCTTCCACCTGCAGTGCTGCAGTCTCATTTCAGTGTTTCAGCTCAAAGTTGGGGTTCTTTTCCCCTTTGGTTGGATTTTTTGCATTGTTGTGGGAGGGTTTGTTTGTTAAGGGTTGGGGTGGGTTTTGTTTGGTTGGTTTGGGTTTTTTTTTTAAGCACAAAACAATATGTTTTAACTACTCCAAATAAACAGAGCTTCAACTTTCTCATTTATGCAGTGTAAGGATTTCCTTGCACTTAAACACCTCAGCTGGAGACAAACAAATGGAGTACCTTCTATTTGGGATCTGAAAGTCCCCAAAGGGCATGAAGGAAATACCAGATATGAATGCAGCTGAGCAGCAAAGCTCACATCGGATGCCTCTGTAGACACTTCCAGTCATGACATCTCTACGGAGAGAGATGTCCCTAGGCTTTTTAAGAACACCAAGGGATGTGGAGGGATACCGTTACCTGGCTGGTTGCCCCTAAGGTACAACAGTTCTTCCAGATTACAGGTTCAGTTACAGATAATAACTGTGCCACTGCTCTGTGACCTTCCAGACAAGCCTGATACAACTGAGCTAGTCCATGGCTCTGAACCACAGGCTGCAGCTTAGTAATACAAGCAAAACCGAGTTACCATGACATCCAACCAGTGGTGGTCAAGTCCCTACTGACACAGGTCTGGGACAGAGCTGGAGAGGCCAGAAGATCAAATTAGACACTAAGATAGAGAATTAATTACAGTTATGGAAACACAATTTAAACAAAAGGTTTCTATTTCTGAGAGAATTTAAGATAATTGGCATAAGTGACTGACTAATAAGGTTTGTATGAGCAGCTACTTTCAGAACTGGTGAGACAGTATCAGCTATTTGCTAAACATGTCACAGCTTCATTCTGTTTAACAACTACAGAACATTAGCATTCATAAACATAGAAAAATCAGCTAATCAACGGCTCTGTGTGCTTGCTCCCTGAAGAGCCATGAGAGTCACACTTTCAATGTCAGAATATGAAACAATAATGGTATAAAAGAAAAAAAATCATTAAAACACTGTGTAAATTGGAATTAAGACTGTAGAGCTGGACATATACAAGCCAAGCACTGAAATGTAGCAAGTCACAAGGGGATGGATCACAGTACTTTCCTTGCTCACAGTGTCTTTCCCACATAGAGAGCACATTAGATTTCCTTTCCTAATTTCCCAGTGGTGTAAAACAGTTTTAAACAAGTACAATTTCTTTCCATCTTCTGGAGAAAACATGGTCCTAGATGCAGGTAAATCCCAGTTTAGTTGTTTGGCATTCACTGAGTCACGCCAAGTCCAAAGTTCACTGCTCAATCCCACTTGGTCTCTCTGAGACACAAAGAGAATCGGTCAGTCTTAACCACAAGCTGCCGTCAGGAACGGGGGCAACCACCCAGCCTGCTCACCCCCACCTGCCCCATGCCCTATGTCAGGACCTACAGGATCAGAAAGCTCACCAACAAACAGGAAAGTTTCTAAGTATTTGCATCAGCAGAGTCCAAAGGAAATCTTCTCTCAATCATCAGGAACAGCATGCTAATTCCTGGGGACATGTGCTTGTCTCCTAGCATCATGCTTCTGGCAACTTCCACCTCTGCCTCTGTCCAGCAGGACGCCAGCTCCCTCCATATACTCAAGAGTGAAAATAACAGTCACTGCAGTGTCTTGCTTAAGTTGAAGAGACAAACACAAAGCCCTGAAGGATTCTGTTAAGAAAAAATAATTAATCCTGCCTGGTCATGAATGAAAGACAAATAGATTAAGCCACAGAATCTTTCTGGTCTGGGATGCCTGCTAATTATGCCTTCTACTTTTGGTGATTACCACTCTGCAGACTCATCACTCCAATAGCTGCTCATGGATTACTGGACTCAGTGCTAATGGATCATTATCCAGCCTTCACACCATTAGTAGGATAAGGACATCGTGCTTCTCTACTATAAAACACCACAGAGTTGGGGACTGTGGACCAGACTTTCCTTTCACTCGATCTGCAACAGCAAAACTGCAAATACACATCCAAAACCCAGCTGCTCTAGTTACACCATCCCCTGGAGAGAAGCGTGGTTAACTCATTTACCAAAGCACTGCAAGAGTGCTCGGACTCAGCAAAGGGTGAAGGCATCCCAGAGACAACTCTCTCCTTCCACAATGTCAGAGCAAATTCAGAAGGAACACGATCCCACCAAAATCAGTGGAACAGCACAAGTGGCCTGATAAATCCCAGGACTGAATCTCAGTTTCCTTCGAGAAGCAGAGTAGTTGTGCCTGGAGATGACAGGTTCACCAGTGACAGATTTGTGAACCATCTTCCCTGCAACGCATGTCCCAGATGTAATGCAGAGATGAATTAATGTGACGATGCTGCTGTCAGTCTGACTTACAGGGAAGTTATTAACATTCTTCTGGCGTCCCAAACAGAACTAGCAGTGCCTATGGGCGAGAAAAGCAGCACAGGGGGAGACGGTATCATCTTTAAATAAACCTTCATTAAGAAGATGCACAAACTGACAAATAATTAATTCTTCTGCTACACCATTAGCTACACCATGGTGATGTAACCTCAGTGACAAAAGTGCAGATATGGCTTGGTTCACACTGGGTTGTGCCGTGGTTCTATGAGCTGCAAACTTCCCAGCTTCCTGACAAACAATGAAAACTGAGACGTAGGTTCTCTAGAGGGGAAAAAGATAATTACCTTTGCTTTTGAAAAAGATGAGTACTTCTACCTTTAATTTATAGGCATTCCATCCTGCTGTTAAGTGCCATAAATCTGCCCTGAAGTGACAGTTTTTAATGCCTGATCTCAAAGGGAATAAGGAATACAACACTTGGGCCTCTTGGAAACAGCATTAGGAGGTCGGTCACACACACACACACGCCCCCACAGGACAGGTAGGAATTTGGCTGTCCCTTCAGACCTCTCTTCCAGGCAGGGATGGCTCCTGGATCCTGGTGGCCCCTGAGCCACAGCAGGAGATGAGCTGGGCTCAGTGGAGAGGGAGAGGAACCTGCCTGGGAACACACGTGCTCTCTATTAAAATTGAGGTATCACATTTAAGCATACAAAAAGAGGTCCTGAAAAGAAACTATTTTATACCAAAGTGTCTTCAGCGTGTTCCCCTTTCTTTGTTATTGTAAGGATTCAACAGCTGAGTGATCACAGCGTGTAATCTGTAATGGCAAGAGACTCAGACCTAAGGGGCCAGTAGGGGACTCATTAGGGATTACCGTTAGGCCTCTGCTCGCACAAACGCCTGGTCAATACTCGGGAGCACAGCTCCTCCCGACGCTTCCAGCTCCCCCTTGCTGGGCACACAAGGGATGAGTACCTGCAGACTCTGCCAGCTCCAGAGGCGCCTCAGGAGGAACACACCGGGCGGTTTCGGAGTGAGCCAGCGCCAGACCACGCGGACGCAATTAACGCGTTTCACTCCACAACCCAACCACCACCTAAACTCCGCGCAACGCCGGGCGCTGCTCTTCCCTTCCCCGGGCTCCAGCCGGAGCTTGCGCGGGGCCCCCCTGCCAGGAGGAGGGGCGCAGCCGCGGAAGGGAGGGCGCGCTGCCCCGCCGGGAAGGAGGGGAGGGAGGGTGTCGGTCACCCCGGGGCCGCGGACCCCTTGGCCGCCCCGGCGAGGCCAGGCACCGGGGAGGCGGTCCCTCAGCGCCCCCTGGCGGTCCGTCGCGATAGCCGCCAACCCGCCCCCGCGGCATTAACGGGACTGGCGGCCGCGGCTCCACAGCCAGAGCCCGGCCTTCGCGCCGCCTTGGAGCCGCCGCACGCTAAGGGCAGGGCCGAGGCCGGGCCTGCGCGGGCCGGACTGCTGCCCGGGCCCGGGGGGAGCGCTCGCGCCCAGGGACAACAGGCAGCGCTGGGGAATACCTGTCCCGTCTGACAGCAGGAGACACGGGAAGCCAAAAGCATGTGGCAGCGCCTGTCTTACCATGAAACACGCCGTTGTCCACCAGGAAGTGCCTGCAGTACTGCCGACAGCTCTTCTTATCCAGACTCCAGTAGCTCATTGTAGGGCGGCGTCCTGCTCACCATCAAAGGCGGCGACCTGCGAAGGGAGACAGGCAGGGAGTGCCGTGAGGCCATGGGCAAGAAACAGCCACTCCAAGCTCCCTCAGAAGCAATTCCTTGTGCCCTTCACACAGAAATAGCTCATTAGCTTCATACACCAGACTGCGACACCTGTAGCCTTCACCCTCCAAGGGCATGCCAGCAATGGGTGCGGGTAAATCACTCTGGCAGAGCCAGGGACAGACAGACAGACAGCAACACACAACCACCCAGTGTAAGGCTGCAGAAGTGAGCCCACATACCCGGCAGCCGCTGCACCCGTGATGGCTGCCTGCTTTACCATCAGCCCCCAAATTCCCTGCAGGCTATTGTAGGGCTGCACAGAGATGATCAATTCAATCCATTTAATGATGCTGTCCTGTATCTAACAAAGTACAGACACATCAGGCAACGCTGCATAACCCTAAACCCTCTTCAAGTGAAGGTTATTTTAAAACAAAGTGAATCAACAGCTGTTACCCTCCTGATTTTGAGACCAGCGAGTAGCATTATGTGGACACAGGGCCCCTGAGCACTCCCCTGCACCAGCTCAGCCCAGCTCTCAGCAGACATTCACCCACAGAAGCTCCAGATGAACTCTCCTGCAGATGGGTGGTTTGAGCAGCAGTTATTACATCAACCATGTGCCATTTGCATCCTCCAGCTCCAAAGGATCCCAGCTGCACACAGGGAAGGGATGCTCTCAACCCAGAGCACCATCATCAGCCTGTGCAGAGCGCAAGATAAACGTTCCATCTGCTTTACCACCTTTCCTGCTTCCATTACACCCCCATGACACAGCTAACCACCAACAGGACCAAACTGAATGAGTGGGAGCAACACCCTTCCTGGCAAATGCCACCCCAATTGAGGCCACCCCAGAGTGTAACCACAGCACCTGGGAGCCTGGACACTCCTCCTTGATGGCTGCCTGGCCCAAGTACGGGCACAAGCCCACGCTGCTGCACTGGAGTGGGATACATCTCTTTGCAGAGGCAGGCTGCAGAGAGGTTCCCAGAACACAGAAGCCATGAAGCAAGCTCTTCCTGCACGGGTGCGTGCTGGCTCTGCCTTCCCTGCTCTCCTGCCAGGGCTGAGGATCCCTGCACTGCCACAGGATGAGTTTTGCCTCTAACCCAGCAGGACCAGAGATAAGCCCATCGAAGCGTTCACGGGTAATTTGCCACAGATGCTATCACCAGTAAGTGCTGGGAGTGGAGAGCAATCTTTTTGGACACAGGCCCCAGAGCTCTGCTAGGCCAAGCCCCTGACCGCCAATTTTTCTTGGATCCAGCCAATAATATTTATAAACCAGTTAAAATGAAAATGTGCAGCAAGCCAGCTCGAAACAAAGATCAGCCAAGTGAGAGGAATGGGAGAGGCCAGAGCCAATCACTGACAATGAGGTGAGAAACAACCCCCTTCAGCCCCAAGAGCGTTTCCATCCCAGCCACTCGCTGTTCCACTGCACAGTCCCAGACAATGGCAACAATCGGAACAATTATTTTCAGAGACATAAACAGCAGAAGTTAAGGCATTCATAAGCCGGTGGATGAATCTCAAGACAAGGCTGTATTTATTTGATTCATTTCACTGAACATCCATTCAAAGAATTTCAGCCTTTTGTTTTGCAAGTTGGACCGTGGAAAAACCCATCCCACCCAGCAGAACCTTTTATGCACACTTAGGTTACAGCCAAACCAACAGTTCACACTTCTGCTGGGAAAACAAACCAAAAAAAAAAATCCATGGGCTCCTTGATGTCCTGTTTAGACACCAAATCCTGCCACTGGATTCTCCTCCCTTTGGTATTTCATGAAGTTCAAGACTCTGGTTCCAGCAATCCAGATACCTCTTCCTGTTAGGAGTCTGTTTTGGTCTCCCATTTTATCTCCCTCCCACCTTCACTCTGGTCAACCCAGCTGCTTTCTCACCCACGCTTGGCACAAGAGGCTCCAACTGCCTTTATCCAAGCAAACCCCTGGCAGGATGTAAGGGCACTGCCGTTCAAGCCTCCTCACAAAACTACTTCCAGGGGGACCTTGTAGCATATCTCCCCTCAAACAACACATGATGCAAAAGCCCAGGCTGAAGCTCTGGAAGGTGGCAAGGTTTTCTTCTGCAGAAGCATCTAGTGTTGGGCTGGAACTAAGAGCTTGGTTAAGAGGGTGTAAAGTGATGTTTATGTATCAGAGACTGATAAGCAAATACTAATCTGATACCTGTTGCAGTGGAAATGCAAGATGTTCCTGTCTGGAGGCTGTTGTTGCAGATGTGAGATTTGCCTCTCCACTGATGCCTCCGTGGGGAGGAGAGATGGTCTGAACGATCCACTGCAGGTGTGAGCTAAAAATGCCCGTTTCTATTTCGCTCTATCACAAAACTCTCCCAGTCTCCATCACAGAACATGCTTTGGGCATGTGGTCTGTGCGTTGTTTACACTGAAGGCATATTTTAGTAAGATTCGGAACACTAAGCAGCAATACCCATTACCTTTGCCAGGCTTCATCTTCAACATTTCTTGGACTTTTGCCCTTGCCAGCCATGAGCTTTCTTTCATTAATAGCTTGCCATAGCTAGGGCCCCTCGTCTCACATTAATTAGTGAGGCAGAAGCTGTTAGGTACTTTTAAAATGTACGAGTAATTCTACCATCATGGCTTTTTGCTTTGGGCTATTTTAAAAAGATAAAACACAAGTGGCATCATGTTTTAATTAAGAAAATAATATTAAGTATTCATCACCAAGAATTTAGACAAAATAAAAAGAGATCTTATGTCCTGCTCAGCTCCCACACAGCACTCACATCACAGGGCAGGGGGTTTTATGGAGAAAATGTTGCTATTGATAGATCTGAGCAGGCCCCTGACAGAAACCCTTCGGCCCCTTCCCCTCCCTTTCAGGCTCATGCCGATACAATACTCCTTTGTTCATGCACAAAGGGTTCTCCTACACCACGGTGGCCCCTGAGAACAAAGGTTCCCCCTGGCACATCAGGGATGAAGGCCGAATCCCAAAGCGGCTGCATCAGCTGACACAAACATCCTGCAAGCAAACCTGGAAAGAAACACCGGCGGTTATTTGGATGGCCCTCAAAGTGACTTGCTTTCTCCATTACAGAGCTCCGGAGAGCCCAGCCAGAATCATGACTTACTGTATTGTACCAAAAAAAAGGCAAACAAAACCCAACCAGCCACACACTTTGAGCCAAATCCCATCATTTCAATTGAACATGCACTTAGGAACTTAACTATGCACAAATTTGCACCATTTCAACACTAACCTGAGAGAAAAAGGACATAGACCAGAATATGTCTACAGGCTGTACCTGTATAGATTATTTTATACATGCAGAATAAGCTAAATGAGTAAGAAGTGCCAGTAAGCACATCACTCTGTTTAATTAGGAAAGGAGCATACCACCAAAACTATTTGGGTAAAAAAGTTACCAAAAGCCTGAACAGATACAAACCTGAGTTCAAAATTCCCTTGGTTAGTTACTTGGTAACGTGACCAATTCAGAGAGTTGAAAACACTCTTTTCTGCTCTGCAGGTTTTTCAGCTTCAGGGTATCACTCTTTCCTGACAAGCAAAATTCCTGCAGGCTCAGCCTGAGCCTGGCAAAAGATGCTATTCATGCCAAGACGTAAAGCAATCAGTGCTCCGCTACCTGAGTGGAGACTCTGTTCCAGTGTGTCAAGAATCCATATACTTTATATCTGGATAAAGCACTCTAACATGTGAATTGGGCAAGGGAGTCCATTATGTGGTCTGCAGAAACACAGGAACCCAAAGGAAGTGTAGTTTCTATTTTAGCTGATTAATTTCCAATTAACATGTGTCAGCTGCGTTATTTTAGCACTTTGAATGCTGTGTTCCAGGAGGGGCATCCTTCCAGAAGAGAGCTGTGATTAGATCTACTCAGCTGCACAAAGGAGTTATTAATGGTACTAAACCAATTTTGCTCAACGTTTGGTATGAAAATAAACGTAAGTATTCTGTGTGCAGGCACATACATGTATCTGTGTAGATACAGATGGAGGAGATGAACAGATACAATATTTACTTGTTGGTATTGAGATAGTGGGTAAAGTCCTCACAATACAAGTTTTATTATATGAGATATTTACAAGTTGTAGAGATGAAATGCACAAGGCACTTCTGAATTCCACAGAGGATGCACGTGCCCTGCCTAGCACCAGTACAAGGGGCTTCACACCGAGCCCCAACACCTGACAGCCACGCTCACTGCAGCCTGCAGCTTCCCCTCTTGCACACACAAGCCCTCGGCTTTGGTGAGCCGTGAAGAGCAGGGTGCTACTTCCAGGGAACCCCCCAGCACCGCACCAGCAGCCAGAGGGAGAGCAGCACCAAGCAAAACACGCTCAGCTCAGCCTGTTACAGCCAGCACTAACCTATCTTAGAAAGTAGCAGCACACTCTAGATCTTGGTCTGTAAGATATAACCTGGACCCTGTGCAGGTCCTGGCTGTGAAGAGGGAATTAAGCACACGTGTATTTAGCACCAGAGAGGAACTCTCTTTGAGTCTGGTGCACAGCTCTCTCCAAGCCTCAGACTGCAGTTCTTCAGGGAGCATAACAGGGTGGAGAGATGGCTAATCTCACCTTTTCTCTGCTGCCCTCTCCTTGTTTCTGAAGCACCTTGACAGATAGCATTCTCAAGTCAATCAGATAGTACCTACTGGTATATAGTACCTATCAGATAGTACCTATCTGGGTCCTACTAACAGGACAGACACTGCAGTTCACTGGTACTTCCCTCTGACAAAACCACAGCTCCAGTTTCAGAGCCACACTGGGAACACTTGTCTGCCCACTGAACACATTCTGAAGGTATAATTTGGAAAAAAAAAATTAAAAATATTTTTCGTAGCACAGAATGGTGTATGGCAAACCCAAATATTTTGTAAAGAGTTCTACCAAAGTTGTTTCATTTGTTGTGTTGTTTTAAAAGTGTGTGTGTCTGGCAACTCTGTCTTCAACAAAAAAAGAGAGTCCAGAAAGCATCAAATACTCAGCAAGGCTCTAGATTTTGGAAGCTTGCACCTGTTAATCATAAATTTTACAGTGAAAAACAGTTCAGAGATACTGGACACTATAATTGGTGCAAAGTATAAAATAAAAAAAGAAACTAGGTTAGAAATGAGAAGAGCAACACAGAAGCAAGGAAAGGACAGGCTAAGCATGCGATTGGAAATAATGCTGTATTACCTCCAGATGCAGCCAGAGAACACTCTGATAAGCAGCAGTGACATCTGTACAGGAGGGCAGAAGGACCATCTGGCTGGCACTAAGAAGCAGGAATATACTGTCCAGAAGCACTGGGCTTTAATCTGGCAGCTGCGATTGCAGCGGGGGCACCCAGAATCTCTGCTGACTGCCATCCTGTGCATCCAGTTATTGCTAACAGGAAATATGAACACTGAATCACAGTACCAATGGTACTTGGAACCCTCCTCAGAGAACAGGGAGGTAGTATTCAAAAGCCAAGCTATTTTGCTTCACAACAAATCTACAGATGTTATCTACAGATGTTATGTAGGTCAACTGATTTACCTTACGTTTGAGAGGAAGGAAAATTTACTTTACTTACATTTACTTGCACGCCCCAGGAACAGAACAAGGGCTGCCCAGGCAGACCACTGGTGTCTCCTACAACCTCATATTCCCATGAAGATACAGTCCAGGTCAAGCACTACATCACTTCCACAGGTGCCACCAGCACTTGGCAGCTTGGCACAGGCGCTACAGTGGAAATCCGAGCAGACAGAACCTTACCCCAGACCTCACCTCTCTACAGTCCAAGGGCTCGGCCCTTTGTTATTCTAATATTATGAAACAGCAGATAGGAAGAGCAGGAGAGAAGTCATTTGCAATTCTGTTTCCACCATAACATCCAACCAGGACAAGATGCTCTCACCAACTTTCTTTCCCTGGAGCGTGTTAAAATACATGGTGGGGTGTCTCCTAGGTTAGTTTACTAGTAGCCATCAACAGGAACTTCTTTCCACCAGAGAAAGAGCCGCTGCTTCCAGTTTATGCTTGGACTTTTCCTTAGAAAGTATCAACAAAAACCTTCAAGCTTTCAGAGATCAGCTGGTGCACAACATGGACTGTATTTTTTTTTTTTAACCATATCCACGGCACAAAGTAGCCATCAGATAAAAATTAAACCACAGTTAGACCCGAAGCCAAATCTGAAGAGATTATAAAATCCAAATACAACAATACTTCATGGGGTATCCATACATCTGCAGTCTTGGGCTTCTTATTTTTGCTAAGCCACAGTCACCCAAATATTGCTAAGCATTTAAGCTGGTCTGAATTCAGGCAGATTTAGATTTAACTGTCATACAAACCCCAGGCTCTAAGGGTTCCAAACATCATCTGTGCAAATCTCCACTTCAATCAGCATTAAGTATCTACATTTACTCAAAATAACTTCCATAAATGTTCCTAAACTTACACCTACAGGAGTCATGCAGAAGAGGCGAGGCACATTAACAGCATGGGATGAAAGATCCACACCGCTGATACAAATAACTTCAAAAAACAAAGTTTTGCCTACCTAAGGTGCAAAGTATTTCATAAATGTTTATACAAGTATCTTCTTGTATAAACAAAAAGCATAAAGGATACCCCTAAAGTAACAATTTCTTTTCAACAGCAATTATTTATCCATAAATATCACCAGCATGAAGAAATGCTTGATAATATTTAGTCACAGAAAACACATCCAGTATCCGATCCTTTTCACATTTCTCTAGGAATTGGTCTGAAGGAATAAAATTAGAGATTTTCACTTGGTTTATTTTTCTGCAGGAGCAGCTCCTAATCCCACGTGCCATGAGAGCCCCTGTGCTGGCAGTAATGGTGTGCACAGAATAATTTCCTGTGGATTTTGCTGGGAGCAATTGGAAACTCTCCAAAGTCAGAGTGGACCGTTTGAAGGAAAAGGTCACAGGAGTTAGGATTTGGGTTCCAGACGTTGAACTTACATGCTCCTTAGATAGACAAGGTTTCTCGAAACCGGATTTGTAATTATTATTTTTAACCCAGTATTTTGGCTATTCCCCCATTGGAGCATTACACACTTAGTCATACATCCTTCACCAGACAAGATGGACTCTTGTCAGTTTGATAAATCTGCTTCTAAATATTTGTTCATTTTACAGCAACTAACAATCTCCATCAGCAAGACAGAAATTGCATTATCATCACTGACACTGCTACTGTCACATCAGACCACTGCTCTCTTCGTTGTCCTCTACTTGTTTTGTCCCTTGTCCCATTACCAATGCTCTGCAGAGGACACTGGGAAACTGTCCCAGCTTCACTCAGGCTGAAGGCAGGGAAAGCAGGCAGCAGAACCTGTGCAGCTCCCTCCTAACAGCACCAGCACTCTGCGAGGTTCAGCCTAACCCTGACAGCACCTAAGCTGGATCGTGCTGGAGGGCTGATTCCCACTGTTTGCTCCATAAACTTCCCTTTCACTTCCCAGGAGAGAAGCAGGTAGACTGCACTGCACAGCATCACACACGCTGTCTTACCCAGCACCTGTTCCCCCCACGCAGCCGGGCTGTGTCAGCCTGTGTAACCAACAGCCATCTGTCTTATCCATCCTGCCCACAGCTAACACATGGCAAACCTTCATCTTCTTTCTTGTGGCTGTTAACTCTGATGGAGCTTTTGTTTCAAGTCATTTCTCTACTCCTTCTGGGAAGTCACGAAAAGCATGTGTCAGCACAACTGGCTGCAGAGGAAGGCATTAGAAAGGATTTGAACTGACTCCCCATGGCAACAGACCCTGAAAGGGAATTAGCATTTGCTCCCCATTCCTCAAGAAGCCTAAATGGAATTTGCTTTTCTCTTATTTAAGGAATTCTTCCCAGGAGGGCAGCACGCTGCTGCCTCTATCACTCAGCGGGCACTGCTTCAGAAGACACCTATGTTGCATATCCTGTATTCCACACAAGTCACACCAGTCCCATGTCTGGTGGAACAAGGGTATGTCAGTGCTTTCCTTGCATAGCTCTCCAGCACTCTGCACACCTTTCTGCTGCTTCTTTCAGCTCTCTGTATACCAAGCCACTGACCAGAAAATCTTACTGGTTTTGCTGCACAGAGGTTTTCAAACCCTAGAAGTTCACAGGAGTCTTTCTATGCTGGAGACTTCAACTTACAGAGACAGAATTCACTTCATGTTGGCAATGGTATTTTTTTAATGCATCATCAACACCACACATTCAGATCCTATTATAATCTTTGAGATTCTTTTGTATTTTCTCCAATTTCTTCTATAAACACCGCCACTTCTGTCAACACAGGCAGAGGAATGTACAGCAAGCCCAGAACTGTCAGCTCCAAGTGCCCCGGTACAAATGGTTCCAAAGTCAGGGGAAGGGATCAATCTCCAGGGCAGTTTGTGAACACCCAGGGATGCCTAGCTCATACCTCTGTTCTCCAGGTAAAAACTGAGACAGGAGCAGGGAGGGGGAATAATCCAGCTTCACCTCCCGTGCTGGAGATAAGTTTCCACTGACTCAATGAACTACACGACTGTGTAGCTGAAGGAGAGAAACTCCTGTTCACAGAGCACTCAGCCCGGGGGTGTGCTGCTCACTAGGGTGAGCTATTGAAAGCTCAGCAAGAGGAGAGCGCTGGTCTCCCAAGAACACATCCAGCACCACATGTAGCTGAAGCTGTGGTTAGCTCACTTCACCATGAGCATCTCTGCCTCCTGAAGTGTGAAAAATGAGAGGCAAGCAGAGGGAGTAGGTGCTCCCACAGAGATTCAAACACAGCAAGAAACTTACAGAACTGTTAAGAACAACTTTAAGAGCTTCTGGAAATACCTGGCACAGGCTTTAAGATCATTTCTCAACAGTAAAACAATCTTAAAAGACATGAAGATAATTGACAATGAACGTGAAGTGTAAGTTTACTTTGTTCTTATCTATCATTATTTTAGAAAATAATAATTCTGTTTCCAGGAATTAAAATTCTCTCCCACAGGTAATTAAACAGCTTTAAGAAGGATCTTTTCTTCCTCAACAGATCAGCAGAAATGTACCCTGTAAAAAGCAGGTGGTATACAGCACACCACATCACACATGAGAGTATCCATCTCTCACTAGAAATAAACATTGAATCATTTGGACAAGTCCTTTTCAGACCCCTGCACGATGTTTGGCTACTTGTTGATGGACATGCAGTCCCTCAAAGAGTGGACATTCCATACAAGACCCTTTGTGGATGCTCTGGGGTGGCGGGGGCTCTATAAAGTTTGCTGCCAACCAATGTGTCACTAACCCATGGCTGGAACCACGACCAAGCAACGAATACAGGACAGACACTGATAGAGGGCTCAGCAGCCCCCATTTTAGGCCCATGCTATTACAGCCCACACATCCCATGCTGCCTCTCCCTGACATGCTTGGTCATGCTCAGTGCACGTGGGTACACAAACTCTGTGTCAGCTCCAATAAATCAAGTGTGTAACGGAGCACGGACTGCTTTACACAACAGCCTGTCTCCACTTCAAGCACCTTACAACTGTGAGTTATTTCAAGCTGCAGAGACTCCTGTGGACATCTCTTGCTGAGAATGATCCACTGCTTTAGTGCATGTGGCTAAATGCCTATAAAGCAGTTTTGTGGTGTTCACCCCTGGTCCAGAGCCTCCCCAGGGGCTCTTGCTGCATCCCCAGCATCATGTCTCCAGCTTCTTCCAGCCCTGCAACAGGTACCCGCTGCCAAACTGCGGCCAGCAGCTCTGCCCACCTCTCCCTGATGCTCCTCTGTGCTCCCCCTTCTTGCAGGGAACCTTAGGAAGTGTCTTTCCACAGCAGTAGAGATTTCCTCACCTTCTGGATCTCCCAACCTGCCTTTATATCTTTCAAATACATGTTCCACATCACACTCAGCTACCTTGTTACAACTAGAGAGTGTTTCCTTAACACCAGATGACCAGCAAAAGGTCCCATCAGCCAGGAAAAGACAGGACAAGCTCCTATCTCTGGAGTAACTATAATGCCCTCAGCATCCATGGAGACTGGAACAAGAAAGCCACCTTTGTTACAGAAAACAATTCCAGTTTCCTAAAATAAACAAGAAAGGAAAAAAAAACCCAAACAAAACAACACCCAAACAGAGTACACAGACCTCCCTCTAGGCCATCAGATCAGTCTCTACCAACACTGTCCAGCCTCAGCCACTCCAGTGGAAGCACCTTCTTCTTACAGACTTGGAAGCAAAGACAGATTTATCCCCAGCACAGTCCAGACCCAGCGGTTCAAACCCATTAATCTCTGGCACGATGCTCAGCCCTGCTCCACCACCCAGAGGAATCGCGCTTGGCTGGTCAGCGGCACCGTCATGATGCCCATGATGACAGCACAGAACACTGCATCCCACTGCACCAAGAGAAAAACACAGTAATAACCCTGTTCATCATGCACCTTCACCCCAAACACAACTTTAAGTAACTCTGAAGCACTGTGCTTCTGTAGGGCCCTGCATGGCCGTTCCATGTGGCAGCCTTATCTCCTCTGAAGGCAGGCAGGAGAAACTGCCCTACTGAAGACAGAAGGTCTCTAACAGACCTGGAAACAAACTTCAGCTTTCATAGCTTGGAGTGTTTCAGATTTTCTTTTTTTTTTTTTAACAGTCAGACTTATTTACACTTATTAAAAAACAACACCATCACAAAAACCCACACC
Organism: Hypotaenidia okinawae; assembly: GCA_027925045.1. Classification (NCBI taxonomy): domain Eukaryota; kingdom Metazoa; phylum Chordata; class Aves; order Gruiformes; family Rallidae; genus Hypotaenidia; species Hypotaenidia okinawae. Next base: position 27,410,649 of record BSDF01000010.1, on the reverse strand, counting down.
CAACCCACCACCACAGCACCCCATGTGGCAGTGGCCTGGGCTCTGCCATCTAGGTTATCAATTTAAATTGAATGGGATCTTAGGTGACACCTTGGGAAAAAAAAGAAAACCCTTATTTAGATTTCATTAAAGGAAAACCGCTCTATTTATAGGAAGATTACTTTGTAGAGCCAGCAGAAATACACAGCTTCAGCATTAAAGCCTTCACTAGAAATAAGGGGAAGCTAAATACTGAGCAGAGAACTAATTTTCATGGTGTTTTGATGCTTATCATAAAAATGTTTTACTGCCACGGGTATTTCTTGACAGTGTTTTAAATTACAGATCGACTCATGCAAAACTGGGAGCTCTTAATAGCAGGTGGCCTCTCCTTTGCTTTTATGGAGAGAAAAATTTTATTCTCCTTTACAAATACTGGTGATTTTGATCAAAGTCATCATTGGACACCCGCCTCAAAGGGCGAAAGGACAGAAACATTAAATCAATTCCCTAGGCAACCTCCCAAGCTGAGCCAGTATTGTTAAAATAATGAGTTGTGCACCACTTGATCCAAAACCACCAGCTGATCCCCGTTTCTATAGACAATAGGTAGCACACAACCAGAAAGCGTCTGCAAACGGCCAGATCAATTTTCACAAATCACCCATCTTCACCTGATCAAACTTCACGTTTTTCTCCTGGAGCAGCCCGTTGGCATTTTTAAACTTCGAGGGGGAAAAAAAAGCATCCTTCCAAGATTTTAAAAAAGAAAAAGCAGTGTTCCCAGACCTATTCCAGGAAGTGAATGCATAAAGAAACAGGAAGGTTTTTAACAGTGTGTACGCACTCTGCTGCCCCTCACCTCCCAGAAAATCCACATTTTCTTTTCATATACCTCATTAACTTTGGTGTCCCATTGCAGGGTTGAATCCTGTCTACCTTTTCAGCAGCGTTAAGTGCAGCCATTCTTTCAGAACAACAGAGGGCCAAAGTTTTCTTTTGCTTCCTCTAAGTTTTGTAACACACGGGCCAGGAGTCCCAAGGACAAGCAAACCAGGTGAGTCCACTGAAAACAGGCAAACACTGTGCTTTATAACCCAGGAGTTAAAGCACACTTTAAACAAAGAGCCTATGATTAGTTCATCAGATAAGGCTTATATCTTTCTCCAGGGAATTTAATAACACTTCTCTGTCAGCTAGAGTTCCCAGAATTATACAGCTGTTTAATTACAGGTATCGAATGCACGGAGTACAATGCCCAGCTCACTGGACTTTTCTCTTTTCTGATTTACCTCGAAAAAAGTGATTTATGGAGCAGACTCTCAGCCCTCAGACGAGGTACTTGCAAGGAAGGGCTCAATCCAGCAGGAAGAGGCCCGACTCTCCTCAAGCTCCCACCTGTCTCCTCACAGGGTCTGGCCCAGAGCGGGCTCTGGGCGCCTCACACCCCGCGGCGCTCCCGGCTTCGTGCCCCCGGCTCCTCTCCGGGGGGTCAGGTCGGTTCGTTCCGCCTCATTTAAGGCGGTCCGGCCTGAACCTGGGGTGTGCCAACCGGCTGCAGCTCTCTCCGATTCTGCCCCACCGCCGAGCCGGGCGCTGCGAGGTTCCGGCACTACCTGAGGCAGAACAAGGAGGCTTTACCCCCCGAGAGGGGGGCGAGCAGCCCGAAAGACGGCGGGAAGTTTGTCCGACGTGATTCATTATTTAATCGATAAGAGCAAATACACCCAGCGCGAAGGCGGGAGCAACCCCTCGCCACTCCGGCCGGGACCAGGCGCAGGTCGAGGAGGGAGAGCCCCGGGACCGGGGAGGGAAGGACCGGGGAGGGAGAGCCCGCGGACCGGCGTTAAGTCGGGGGCGGGGAAGGCAAAGAAAAGTTGCACCTTGTAAACCGAACCCTCGGCTGCACACACCGGGAACACCCAGCACCGGCTCCCAAACCAAAGCCCAGAGGGGACTCCCCGCGGGGCGGGCAGTACGCGCCCGCCCCGGGACAGGTTCAGCCCGGGGACGGGCCGGTCCCGCCGCCGGTCCTGCAGTAGGGAGCCCCGCGGGGGCCGCCTCACAGCCACCGCACGCTCCGGTAGGGCAGGGCAGAGCAGAGCGACGCCCGGCCCGCACTCACTCACCGCGGCACTCGGGATCCGACTCGGTGCCGTCCGACGCTGCCGCAACCTGCTCTCCCGTTCAAACGCACGGCGCTGCCGCCCACCCCGCCCTGCCCCGGCCCGGCCCGCCCTCCGGCGCGGAGCGCAGGGGAAACCCGGAGCGGTATCGTGCCCGGAGCGGAGCGCGCTCCCGCCCGCCAGCGGAGCTGCCGCGGCGGCTGAGGCCACGATCCAGCCCCGGTGTTGCGGCGGCCTCGCGCCCGCTCCCATTCAACCTGCTCCATTGTGTGTCCGCTCCGAGCCAGCGGGGAGCCGCGCTGCCCCTCAGCGTCGCCCGGGCCGGGCCGCCCCCTCCCTCAGGGCCGCCCGTTGCCGGGGGCGAGGGGCCCTTTCCCCAGCCGTCCCAGTAGAGCCGCCTCACAACGGGACTCACAGAGCTCCCCGGCGGGGACCGACGACGCGATGCGGCCCCTTGAGCACACCTTCTCCCCGCTGCCGGCGGCGGGTGCCATGGAGACACACGGAGGGGTCGGGACGGGACGGGACAGCCCCGCCGCCTCAGGGCGCCACAGGACGGCGGGAACCGCCACACCTGCCGCGGGCGGCACCGCCCTTCCTCACAGCCCCGGGAGCCGGGGAGGGCGCTCAGACACCCTCCCCCGCGGGGTGGGAAGCAAAATTTCACTGACTTTTTTTTTTCCCCCTTTCATAAATCTCCGATGAACTTCACGGGCCGTTCCCCTGCGCTGGCTAACGGAACCGAACGGTACTCACACAGCCCCGATTTCCCTGACACACGGTGCACCGACAGCCGTCGCCAGTCCTGCCGTGAGGGAACTTGACTCTTTGCCGAAGAAGGCTATCTAAAACTGCCGTTGAGACTATAACTTTTTATATCTGATATCCCGTGGGAGACTAAGGAGCGTTTCATGGGGAACCAGCAGGTGTGAGCCCTGACAGAAAAAAGCGGGAAAGTTCCAATGTGTAGGAGAGGTAACCTGAGGAAAATGATGGCCTCCACTCCCTCTCCCTCTCCCCCTCTCTCCCCTCTTCCTCTCTCCTCCCTTCTTTCTCTTCCTCCTCTCCTCCCTTCTTTCTCTGTCTCCTCACCTCTCTCTACTCCTCTTCCTCTCCTCTTTCCCTTGGCGGGAGGAAGCTCCCAGTCGCCCGTCACTTCCCAGCAAAGGCCTCACTGCCTGTCAGAAAAGATGCTCACAGGAGCCTGCCCGCTGCTTCCCGGTGTGCTCCGAGGAAGGCTGGTAATGTTTATGACGACCATTTGCCTTCCATGTTGCACCAGCAATAAAGAGCCTGTGCAGTGCTGGAGATATTTTTCTTAGCAGGCTATTTGGAGGCCTCTTGCTCCCTGTGACCTTTTTAAGACATTGTTCTGCTCGCTGCGAATCCAGAGCTGCCGGGGCGAAGGCACAAAAGCCGAACAGTTCAATTCTTGTCCTTATTCCTAATCGGCCCAGAACTGCTGGGAAATACCCTTGCGTGTGTTGCTGTGGCTGAAGGAACGGGACAGTGCTCCTCTGAAGCAGCGCGGGGTGTTTTTATGTAATGGAGAAAAGTGCTTTTTCTCCCCCTGACCTCCCAGTCAGTTCCTCAGCTCAGTTCCGCGGAGCTGTTTGTTTCTACTCCTGTTACCGGTTTTTCAATAGACAGGCCTCCCACGGAGACAAGATCTGCAACCTCTCAAGCCCTGCACAGATGGAAAGCGTAGCTTTGAACTGAGTTGTGCTTCTTTTGAGGGGGGATGGGGTGGTGGCATTGGGGTTTTCTGAACAGATAAGGCCTGGTTGATAAAGAAAACAGCATTAACAAGCAATTACAGGAGTTGACTCTGGTTAAATCAGTTGTCACTGCAATCTGGAATCCTGCATCACTCAGTTACACTGAGAGCAGCGTTACCGGTTACAGCACGGATCCCCTGTACAAAGCTGCTTCCCTGGGGTTGTATTCTGACCGAGGACTATAGCGAGAGCACATCACCAATACTTGTCACATGCAACAAAAAAGAGATCAGAAACCTGAATTCGAAGACTGTTAGATATCCCTCTCCAAGGCTCCTTCCAAAACTTGTTAATCTACCTCCTGGCCACAAAACAGGGAAGGAAATTTCAGAACTTTAGTTCAGACTCAGAGGCAGACAGTTAGTGATGGGGCAGCTGTATTGACACTTTAAAAAATCCTCCACAAGCCGCAACCTAATGGATACAACAATTCGCTGTAATTTAGAAAAATCTCTAGGGCTTTTCTGCACTTCACCAAGGGCCCACACCTCACCTCTGCTTCCTACAAAGCAGTTTCCTGAGGTTCTTCTCTCAGCTTTACAATGAATTTTTGTGATAAGACTCATTTACAAAACAGAAGTGCTAAGCCCAGTAGAATTATATTTACTAAAGAAAAAAAAAATCGTAACTGTACAATTATGCCCAGTTTGGAAAAGCTCTTTCTACATCCCAGATGTAGGAACAGGAACAGCTATAACTGACATGGGTGATGGATTATAGCTGAGACTGAGTTTATAGTTTGGGCTTAAAAAGTCAACTACAGTTTTGTTTCAGAGGATGCTACGGGCAACCCCAAATCTCTGCCCATCTGTGTGACTTTTCTGTCCAAGGACTGCAGCATCGGTCGGCCTAGCCCTTTGTTGTGTAGTGCATAAAACCAGACACCTCACTTAATTTTTTCCCTTTTTGAAACAGGCTCAGCTATCTGGTTTCCAGCTCCTGTTGAGGTCTGCCTCTGCCTGCAGAGCTCTTCCCCAGTTTCCAACACAGAGTTCTGTGCTGCAAGGTACTTTATGTGCTTGTCATGCTTTGCAAAAACCAGCCTCACCCCTGAGAAGACCCAGGAACAAAAGTAATAAAGAAGCACTGAAACCTATTCTTATCCAAGGAAAAGCTGCATGTTGGGGTTTTTTTAGAATCTCAAGATTCACAACAGCAGCAGAGAAAATGATGGCATAGCACCAGCTGTTGGACAAGCAGTGCTCAGCTATTATACCACACTCTTCTCCCTAGCATTTAATTGGAAATAAGAGGAATCACACAGAAGGAAAGAAAATCTGTAAAACATGTAATTTAAAATAAATATTGTGACACTGGGATGTTAAACAAATGTCAGGTACTTGCTATATAAAATATGTAACAATGAGCATAAATTCAATCTTTATTCTGAGAATATTCACATAATAAATAACAATACACTCGTACACTTAACACGTCTTTCAAAAATAAAAGAAGGATCCAAGTTCTTAGCACAGCATGCTCCACCTTTTCAAACTTCATGTTCAAGATTTGTTTTCATCTAGTTTCAGATATTTAGACAACTATCAAAAAAACCCCAGCATTTTCCCTCTTCAAGAGAATGTTGTCTTCTAAAAATTTGTATTTCTGATGTAAAAAATTATATTCTTTGATATAACCAAGTGATTACTTTTTTCCACAGAATTTTAGTTGTTACAACCTTCTCAGCTTTCCCAGACCAGCCAGAACAAATCACCTTTTATACTGGCAACAACGCAGCCTGTTATCCAAGATGAAAGATTTTTAACACCCAAATTGTACATAGAAGTAGTGTAGGGACAGAATTCAGACAAAACACCCATGTGTAACCACATACCACTGGCCTTGCAAAGGTCTGAGATGGCGTTTTCTAAGCAGTGGGGTTACACAGCAATGACAGCCAACAGAGAGGCATTTAAGGCAGAACCTTGGGAACTAACACTCTTAAAAACAGGACTGTCACTGCTGTCACTCCACTCGTTAGTTAAGGCAGCTGTATAGGTAATGAGCACATGAGAAACTGGACAACTCACTTGGGAAAGGGTTTGGCTTCAGAACATTCTCATCTGCGACTTGCACACTACTACTGAAGTTCAATCCCGTGTGGACTATAGCATGGTGTTAGGAGAGTTCATGGTGTTTCTGTTCAAGACAGGGACCCTCGAAATGACAGCGAGGGTGTTATCACAAACCTGTGCTGTACCTACAGCACACAGGTAGGTAACTGGTGTCCTCTGGGCAAGTCTCTCACCTTGCCTTTACGGAGACCTCCTTAACCAGCTCACAAATTGCTTCATTGTCTGCACAATTTTATTGTTGCTTATTCGATCTCTAATCCTTTCAGAGTAGCTTTCTTCTTTCCATATCCCTTTGTTTTTCTTTAGTGCCTTTAACTCTGCTCCAAGGAGCCTCTTGTGAAGTTTCCAGTACAGACGGGAATCGTGATGCAGCCCTTCAATACGCGCTGCTCTGCCCAGCCCCTCTCTCAAGATCTCTTCGTTCAAGCACACGCTGAGGAACCGGCCCTGGAAAAGGCACAATAAACAGATGTTCACTTCCTCTTCCAAACAGGTGTATTTATTTTGTGGGGTGAACTCCTGAGATACAAGCTTTACGCCTGGCTAAATCCACGCCCACACAGAAAGAGTTGAAAGTTTAGAGGCATCCAGCTGCCCATTAGAAAACACATGAATTAAAGATGCAGGACATTTGATGGGCTAAACCTCAGGCTCATCAGAGCCACACGACACAGCCCAGCACTGTCGGATGGAGAAACACATTCCTGTCATGGCTCAGACTGCAGGAATGCCAGTCTTGAACTCAGACTGACAAACACAACATTGAAATTTCGTATCAAGCTAGATACATTATAAATAGTAACATCCCTTTAAATGCACAGAGATAACTGATTTGTGTAACCACAAACTCAAGCCTGCAGGTGAAGGTCAGGTGTTGTCGCTGTATTTACCTTATTCAGTAAAACAAGGCACTCCAGGGCTGTGTCCTCCCTGCCCAGAAGCTGGAACCATATCGTCTGTTTGGGTTTCAACTCTCGCTGCAGCCAGGCCAGGCCACTCGGAGCCACCTCCACTCCCGCAAGCCTCACCAGCAGCAGGCCTTCGGATTGCCCTGCTCACGGACAGACAGACCTTCCTTACCCAGTGCCGCAGTCAAAGGAGGCATCCTTTGACAGGAAGGTTGTGGAGTCTCCTTCTCTGGAGAGATTCCAGCCCCGTCTGGACACCGCCCTGTGTGCCCTGTCCTAGGGACCCTGCTTTGGCAGGGGGTTGGACCCCATGGGCTCTGGAGGGCCCTTCCAACCCCTGTGATTCTGTGATTCTGTCCTGCTTTGCAGACCCTCAGCTGCCCCAGGGACTTAAACCCAAGAAAAATCATGTTAATTCATAGAAACATTGCACTGGCAAGCCTTCCCACAGGCCTCCTGCAGTCCCAGTATCCCACCAAATGATAGCAGGAAATGTACCTCAACCCTTCCTCTCATGCTTGTTCTCTGCAGAGCCACGTTAAGAACAGCAACACCTCGTCCCTACCCTTGTTCCTCACGTTCTGCTACTTACATTTTCTCTGTATGGATGTGATGACAGGAATGCTGATGGGAATGTGCTCAACTTCCAGACCTTTCTCCGTTATGTGATGCAATTTCCCCCGCAATTTCACATTCTTTGTGACAAACTCCACAGGTATGTCCAAAGCACTTGTAAATTTTGTGGTCTGTGGATGGAAAGAAGAGCAAGACAAAGGGTTTATCAAAAAAGCATAGAGCAGGCACAATCACATTAAATCTAACTTCTTAAAACAGTTTGGCAAATTACAGCTGTATTACTGGGCAGTGTGGGTGAGTATGTATTCATATATGGAGTTTCCTGGGAATCAGGTGCAGAAGCCATTCTGTGCCAGCCTTTGCAGCAGTTCTGATGTTCCCTGGTCTGCAGGACTTGAAGTATCAGGGGTGGGCATGGCAGCAAGGCTTGGAGAAAGAACAGGGACCAGTGTTTTTTGAGCAGAGCTTAGTGAACTTCACAGGATTCACCACACACAGTCTGTTTCCCAAGTGGCTCAGACAGTGCTAGAACAGGGGTGAGAGGAAGCAGAGATGTGTTTAAAGACACTAGCAAGGACCAGCCACGCTGAAGACAAAGGCGGAGCAGGGAGGACAGAAACAACCCAGGCTCTGATAAAGGAGCAGCAGAGGAGAGGGACAAAGCAGGTGCATGCCTTCGAAAAGATCACAAGAAGATTAAACTTGATACCCTTGCTGCCGGTCAATGGGAGGATTCAAAGGGACAGTTACATGATCACCCAGGAAAACTCAGCTTAGCGGCAGCAGGCTTGCCCAGAGCGAAGCAGCCACTCGTTTTGGGGGTGGAGGGAGAAGGGCAGGTACCGTGGATGGCCTCTTGCTTGGGATTCAAGACACTAACATCTTCAGGTCCCACAGCAAGCCTGTCATGCACCATTGACCTGCTGCTCTACCAGTGGGAGAGCATTGATCTGCCTGCGTCCTGCTGCTGTGACACACCAGCCCTTGGGGGAGACAAACCCCCAAACACCACGACTGAGCTCACAGATCTTTCTACTCTGTTATCTATCCTGCACACCCTCCCGCCTGCGGTCCCTGAGGTCTGCTAGGAACACAGAAGTCGAGGACCTTGCAGGCTGAAAGCCTTAATGTTTTGATGAACAGAAGTTGTCCGGGGCTGATCTCATTAGCACGGGGAGCTCCATCAGCCTGGTTACCACACCTTGCTCTAAAACAAGCAAATAAGCAGGGAAAGGGGAATTCTGGCAACATTTGTAGTTCAAACATGGGCTTCCTGATAAAAACTTCACACAGATGCCCTCCCCCAGCACGCTGCATTTGGAACTGCACAGAGGGTCGATGATGTGATGCTAACTACAACTTCTGATGCAGCTGGGAGCCGGGTCGCTGCCTCCCACCCCGGGCGGTGTTCCAGCGGGGAAACTACCGCGGGGTCACGCTCAAGCGAGCTCAGGAAGCGGTTCCGGGCCTGGAAAGGTGCGAGGAAACCACCGGCTCCGGCCGCGCTGGGGCCGGGGCTGCGACACGGCCGGGCCCGCCCAGCAGGAGCCCCCTGCGCCAGGGCCCGCGGGGCTCGGCTGCGCTGCCACGGGGCCACACGCACCTCGGGCCGAGGAAGGCGTCTGGGTTCCGGCGTGAAACCGGCGCGGAGCCCCCGCCGCACTCACCATGCGGACGCTGCGGGCCAGCACCAGCACCCCGGCCACCGCCACGCCGGCGCTCAGGTTCTGCGGGCAGAGGAGAACGGGGCTCAGCCGGGCCGCGCCACGCAGCCCCCGGCCCCTCACCCGCGCCCCGCCCGCCCCGTTACCCGCAGCAGGCTGAGGTGGCCGTCCGCCCACTCGGAGAGGCGGGCCAGGCCCTCGGCCGCCCCGCTCCGACGCTCCGCCATGGCTGCCTGCCGCTTCCCCGCCGGCCCCGCAGCGCCGCCCGCCGGCCTGAAGTGCTGGGCTGCCGAGGAGAGAGGCGGGCCGGGGCCGGGCCGCGGGAGCCGGGGCGGGCCTGGGAGGGGAGGAGCCGCGGCGGGCTCGGGCGGGAGGAGCCCGGCGGGGTTGGCCTGCAGAGCGCGGCCTCAGCCCGCGGCCGGGCGCTGCTCCACAGGGGCTGTTGCTGCCGGGCCCGGCCGCCTCACACGGCGCTGGCGTCACCTTCCATCCCGCAGCACACCTCCTGCAGACGGGCGGCCCCGGCCCGCCTCGCTAAGGGAGAACCCGTCACCGTTCACTCCTTGTCCCGCTTCGGCTCCAAACAGCCACCGGCAACGCACCACCAACAGCTGGGGCCGCCCGCTGCCCTGGGCTGAACCCCGCGTCCCCCCGCGCCTGCAGACACACCGGCTGCGGGGCGGCAGCCCGACACCGGCGGAGCCCCGGGGTCACGGCCCCCCAAGTCCCCTCTCCTTCCGTGAGACCCCAGCGCCAGGTCTGCACAGGAGCTGGCACTGGTGACAGCTCAGGCTTCCAGGACAAGCACGGATTTCAGTGGGAAGTCATAATCCAAGGCAGCAAAACGCATTCTTGAATCAAAAGTTTTATCTGAGGTTCAAACTAAAACAATTCCTAATTTACTGGCTGTCAGGTAAGTTGGACAAATAAATATTACCCTATAATATTCTTCAAAGAAAGTGGTACAGCTGTTGTTGGGTTTAAGTGTGGGCATCTTAAGCTTAACTAATAAACACAGAAATCATAGTGCAAACTCTTGTGTTCAGCTAAGCTGCGACTTCTAGTCAAGGAGTTTGGCAGCACAGTGCTGGCTCTGCTGCAATGTATCTGCAGGTAAAGCCCCAAATAAAAAGCAGTGTGGCACTGGGCAGGGAGAGAGCTGGGCAGCATCACTACCTGCAATAACCATGCGGTCCGAACGCTGGGAAGTTAAAAGCACCCCAGTCCTCTGGGTATGGAGAAGCTGTGACTAAAGTTGGTGGTGCATTGTTCCAGGAAAGCCACGGAACTGAAACACGTCTGTAGTTCACCCAGCAGATGATCTGGTGAAGACTAGAAGACTCATCCACCTCCAACTACCAGTCCCTGATCCATCCTCATGCTCATTTTGCCCTTACACAGAGGTGAAATCGCAACACTTGTAGTTTGGGGAGTAAAAGCAATGTGATTTTATTTTGACTGATTTTGAAGCACGCTCTGAGAACAGGCAATTGCCAGACCACAGATTACAGCCAGGGCAGAGCTAGGGCTCAGGGCTTGGCTTTGCACCACCAGCCCCAGGGGTACCACTCTGAGGGGGGAGAGGGGAAGAGACAGTGGAGCAGGCCTCAGCACCCCAGAAGCACCTGCTCACTGTCCCCTTCCAGACACTGCCATACTCCTTGTGTTGTGTAGACACTGTACACACCCATACAACCCCTCTGGTCACTCAAAAGCTGGAGCTGGTACCCATCTACTTTGCTCCACATCCCCTCCAGAGCTTGGAATGCTGAGCTCGGGATGCAACCTGAATGCTGACAAGGAAAGAAACACAGAGCAGGAAAGAAAATCACGTACCTTTCAAAGGTGTTTTTAATAATGATGTACCATATACATCCAACATGTCCACCTGCCCCCTCTCGAGGCGTACAGTACACTGGCTGTACATCACCAAGGCACTCAGGAGGGAAGTCATTTCTGGGGATCGCAACAGGAATGTGTCCACTACACAGCATCAGGAGTAAATTCTGTAGCAGCTCTACCAGAGGAGTCAGCTTGTTTGATTTACGCAACAGCGAGTCGTACACCAACTCACTGGGAATTTGGCAGGTTCCTCATCACCAAATCGCAAGCACCAAAGGCACTGATCACCCTTCCTCACCCCTCACTGGGAACAGTTGCAGGTTTCCAACCAATTTTGCAATTGAATATTCAAATTTCAGTGACAGAGGAACCAACACTATCAATTCACTCCCTCAAAACAACAGCCGGCTCCGGAAGGCCTGCGTGCCCTCTCCTTACCATGTGCTAGCTGCTGCACTATCCAGTTTACATCTTCAGGACTCAAGGCTTAAATTATTGTGCGTTACTCTCAAGCCTTACCTTACAGCAATTTTTCATTGAGAAAGTACCTTGAATGGAAATCAAAATGCTTTGAAACAGCGGAAATAAATTAAACAAATGTAATTTGTTTATAAAAATATCTTCTTATAAATCTTTAAAGCTTATAAAAGCCAGAAAATACATTTAAAAGAATCTCTGACACATTTCATCCTTGGAGGCGTGGTTACAGTTCAGAAAGCGAGAAGGAACAAAGCCCACAGCCGTTCTACGTTTGTCTTCCCACACGGAATGCCACAGGACAACAACCTGCAAGTCCAAAGGCCCCTGACACGCGTCCCCGGGTCAGCTCCCCGTGGCAGATCTCTTCAGTTGGAACACAAGGAGCCAGAGCTCCGTGACAGCGCTGCTGGCAGACAGACAGACATGGCACAGGTAGCTTTTCCGTAGTGGCTACAGGGAAACTTGGCCGGCAGTTGTACCGGCAGCCGTGACTCCGAAGGTGGAGCCTGGGGGTGTGTGTAGTACAGAGGTGCCAGGTTTGAACTCTCTGAACTTACATTTTGGTATTGGGAGGGCAAGTGGTATCGCATACAAACATACCACCGTCTGAGCCACCCGCCTCTGCAGCAGTGTGGCCCTTAAAAATACCTATATTCCTGGTTATTGATTATGGGATGTGTCTCTGTAAGAAAACTAAAATGACCTCGCTAGTCCGTCCCACATTTAAGCTGCATCAATTGGTCCTCTTGCACTTCCACGACGACTGGCCTTCATCCTGCAGCTTCTTAAACTTGGGCCCAAGTAGGAGCCACCAGCCGAAGCCCAGAATGACACAGATGACTGATTCCACGTAGTAACCGTCCAGGGTAGTAACACAGGAGCCACCAGCCTTTGTGCAGAGCTGAAAGAGAGAAGCAGCACCTCATGCAGTAACTATTCCCTGGCAGATACAGAAACACAGGCTTTCAGAGAGTAGGCAGTAGGTACCTGTTGGGTTTTAACTCGCTCTTGGTAAGGAGCGAGTTTCTTAAGGAGTTTCCTTGTTTCTTAAGGAGTTAGAAGGAGAGGTGTCAGAGCTTACCATCAGTATGAAAAGTAACCAAACTGTTACAAAACACCTGGAAAACAGGCAATATTGGCCCAAGGGCCACCTCCAGGAAACAAACCGCCCACCTGTCTCACACTGGCCTGGAGGTGCAATCCCTGTTACTAACCCCCCAAAGAAAGATTTCTCTTTTTCCCCTATGCCATCCAAACTGTTGCTTTAGGAATTCCACTGTTGCACCTTGCCACACTGAATCTGCAAGCAGACCATACAAAATGCCATGTATTTCCAGGAAAAACATGCCCAGGATCTTTTCAAATGCAGAACTGAAAGGCAAAAACTCCGGCACTTAAAGGGTGCATAGCACAGGATCGTTTCTGCTGCTGTTCAGCTTTCAGTACTGCTATAATCCCAAGATAAATCAATCCCCTGAGTTGAGGTCCTGCCAGCATTTTCATTATTCTGAGACATCAAGATCCGATTAGGAACGTGCAGGGAGTGCTGGGGGTGGTGGAACATTACCGGGGGAGGATGTGACAAAAGATCAGAGGAGGGAGGTGAAGGAGGAAGGACTGGAACTCCACAGCAGCCCAGGCACAGGGGACCACAGGAAAAGCCCAGGCTGCAGAAGCAAGCTCCCCCTGTAACTAGGACAAACTGCAACTCCTGTTCAGACGTGTCTTGTGTGATGCCCAGTATGCTCTGCTTACCCGAAGAACCTCTGCATCCCAGAGAGTCCTGGCATTTGAGACTGAAATCATTCTCAGCCACGAGTGAGGGCAAAAAGAAAAACCCACCAAGACACTCCCAAGCACCTCCACCCTTCCAAACAGACGCGATAGAATTTCTCATCTGCTCAGGAGGAGAATCTGAGACCTTGATTTCCAGGCAGCTTTACGTCCTGCTGTTTGATCTGCGTGCAGCAGCACAGCGCGGTCTTTGTTCTCTTCCGCAGGGCTGCCCAGGCTGGGAAGGCAGCCAGTCCCACTGCTCCATTTCACACAGAGAGTGAAGATCAAAGGCAGAGAACAAAGTAACACCATGGGAGAAAGTATCAAGGTACCCATCCAGATAGGAAGCCTCCAGAAAGATGGAAGGAACAAAACCCTACTGCAAAACTGAAGGAACTTGAGGGGCAGAGCCTGGCAGGAACAGTGCCCACTTACATAGCACTGAACCTAGCAAGGTTTACGCTCAAAAATATAACCACAGCGCCCTTGCACTGCAAGGAACGTGGCTCCGAGCTAGTGCTCCTGACATCAGCTGCCCAGAAACAGGTAACTTACTCTGCACCTGCAAAAAGGCTGTTCGTTACTACGAGCATTCAGATAAAACCAGACCTCATGTTATCAGATGGGAAAATCAGCCCAATCAGTGGGAATTTCTTAGCATGTGCTATGCACTATGAAGGTTTTCAAAGGAGGGAAAAAATACCAGGAGAAGCCATTTAATGGAGGAATAATTGAACTGAGGCCTCCACTGCCTCCAAAACTTACCTCTGCAGCAAGAGCGGTCCCACAGGTCTGTTCCCGGGCCCCTGCGCACTCCTTCACCGTGAGCGGGTCCACAAGCCAGAGCGCCACGGTGGAAGGCCAGTTCCCCCCAGGTTTGACACGGTGTTCAGGAGGGTCATGTAGGTTCCTCCAATCAGTGGGTCGCTGACTTTGGCATTGAAAGCCATTATTGCAACATACATGCTATACAGTGTGATCTGTGGAGGAGGTAAGAAAACCCTCAGCAGAGTGCAGCCCCCCAATTATGGACCACAACTAAAAACCCTAACATGAAAGCTGTTCCAAGACAGCACTAGACCCAAGACACTGACTGAAAAATAATCCCTGCAGGTTAAAATTGCACAAGAGGGATGAGTTCTGCAGCCTGTTTCTGCCAGCACCAAGAAGCAGCAGTCTTGCCACTCATCTCAAGCCACGCTGAACCAGACCTGGCCTCGCATGCCTTGGAGTGACTCAGGTTGTCAAACTCAAGTACAGTAAGACAGCTAAAATAGTGTATCAAAGTGACACTGTTGCCTTTAAAATCAACTCTGGAGGCACCAGATGCATTTTGGTTCTGACCCAAAGACTGGTTTGTATCAGGTGTTTGCTTTCCAAGCCTTTAGATGTCCCTCTAAAAATCAATAAAGTGTTTTTTCTCAGACCAGGATCACATCTGCATAGTCATTGCCTACAAAACTCAGTGAGAACACTGGGATCTCCCCACCTCCACCATGCTGCTTTCCTGCTGGTTTTGGGGCAGGGAATCTGTGAACCAAATCAGATCTGATCAGCTGTAAGTACCTCCCAGGAGATGCCCAGTGGCACACATGGGAGAGGGAGAAATGGTATGGCAGGCGTATCAAGACTAAACACAGCCAGGCAGCACAGCACATCTGCCCTGGAGGTATTCCAGTGGAAGTGAGGTCAAAAGCAGGTAACAGCAGTTATCCTCTCACTGACTGACAGGGAATGCTCTCCTGTACCCCCTTCCCACACACAGCATGTGTTACCTGATGTAAAGCATAGCTCAGCAATACTACGGCGTAGTAGTAGACAGGAAATCCTCCTTCATGTTTGACTTTAGGAGTCCACCATACCAAAAAAGCAAATTCCAGACCCAGCAGTAATCTGGAAGAAGAAAGATCATTTGTAAATCAAGTCATTCTCCCACAGGCTGTCCTGATACAAAACAACTCTTGAACATTTATACATACAGAAAACATAGAAATACTTTACGCCTAAATAGTTAAAACTATTCCAATCTTAGACAGAAGACATAATTTAGATATGAAACATTTTTCAAGCACTAAAATTGCAGAGATTTTATTCCTAAACAGTTCTGGGGTTTACATAACTCACGACTAGATCTCCTGTACTGGCTTTCTCCCCTGCCCCTTCATGTTGAAATTTGTATTTTGTAGAGAGTGATGTGCAAGAGATCTGACCAAAGCCAGCTGGAGTAAGACCTACTCTTTTCTTTTGGCAAAGCCACAGCTGCTCAAGGACGTTTTAAAGCAACAACTACTTGCTACGTTACAGGATTTACTGAGTAACAGCAATAGGTTATTCGGCAGGTTCATTGGTTTGCAAATTCCCTAAGCAAACTTCTACACAAAACATTTAACACAAAGATTGAATGTCTTCATGTCTGTATCAGCCTAACTCAGCGTTTCTTCTGCTCCCTCAGCCAAGCACACAGCCAGCAGATGCACTGCAATGTGTTCTGCCACTCTTACACTGGAAGCATGTGGAACTTCACAGATCCCAGGTGAGAACAGTTCAGGAGCAGGGAATTATTGGCACTGGCTAAGAGCAGCAGCGTGCTGCCAGAATGCTGTTGCACGAGCACCTTAAAACCACCTCACGTTCTGCTCTCTTACACTGCCTGAAGACACACGACACAGAGTTCAACTCACTAAGAGAATTATTACATACTTCCCTGGATCTGGAAGCCAAATAGTTACACAAGCAATCCTGTACTTGATCTAAATAGGCAAGTTACTGCATTTCTGCCAAACAAGAGGTGTTTGTGCTTACCTAAAGGGCATGGCTTTGTAAAACGTGTTCAGTGGCTGGGGGCCTGCCGTGTATTTGCTGATAATCAGAGGCAGAATTATCTGTAGAGGAACCATTGGAACTGCTAGCAGGGCTAAGTGCTCCTTGGGGACTCCCTCTTCCACCAGTTTGAGACCTGTTACAGCATCTGCTGCTGAAAATCCAACCTGCAATACAAGCCAGACAAAATTCAGGGAGGAAAGCAGTGATAGTTTGGCTAGAAAGTCAGTTTACTTGATACTAAATAGATTGAGGAATGTGAGAGTCCATTTTGAAACATCTTCTACACTCACAAAACTCTTCTTACCAGTGCCACAACTGTCCCAAGAACACTCCCCATAGCAATGATCTTCACCCCTATGCCTTAAATCCTGTGGCATCCACGGTGGCCAGCAAGCAGCTGTGGAAACCTAATCTGCCCAGAGCTGTAGATTCTGGGAATAGTATTTAGGCTAAACCAAACATTTTCTGTCCTTTTAACTGCAGGCTACACTAACAACCTGTTTAAAGATGTTTAGAAACAAATCAAACTTCTCTTTCATGCTTGTGTAAACACTTAGAAAAGCTCAAACAAGCATTTTCTGTTGTACAACAAAGCAGCACGATCACATAAGCAATCCTGTTCCTATTTCTTAATTACAAAAGGAAGAACTAAGTGACAGCACAGAGACTGGGCCTCCTTCCAGATGCTCCTACTGTCCCTCTAACAACTCATGTATGTATTTCCTTACCTTTGCTGTAAGAATCAGGAGGCAGAAAGTAAGAACTGCTGGCATCTTGATTATTGAGAACAGCAGCCTGTAGGTATCAGTGATGCCTTTTGTTTCTTCTTTCGTTGGTGTTAATTCCTTGTTTTCCTTTTTCAAAAGGGCAACCAGTGTAGTGGTAATTAAAAAGACAGCACCCCAGAAAAACAGGAAATCTGGAGGGGAGGGATGGAAATGAGAATTAAAACAATCTTTTTAGCAGCCACCATCACTTCATTAACAATTCACCAAGTATCTAAAATGTAAGATTTTATAACAACATAAACTTCAAAATAAAAAACTGAATAAAACCAGTACTCATGGACCCTGAAGAAGGCAACAAAAGCAAACCACAAATAGGCAGCTGCCCAAGGAACTGACCCAACTCTGCCCTGCCCTGCCCCTTGCCATAACCATGCTTGCTCAGGATCCCAGACAGAAGAGCAGCAGCAAACTGGGTCATTTCCCAGACTGGTGGGACTGGGATCGCTCACCACCCGAAGTTGACGCTCAGCTAGTTCCTGAGCCACCCCACCTCCAGGCCAACCCCCAGCTGTATGCTGAGCATGATGTCATACAGTGTGGAACATCCCTTTGAGCACCTGGAAGAGCTCACCTGGAGTGAGCTGCCCTGGCCATGTCCCCTCCAGCTCCTTGGGCACCCCCCATTTACCTGCTGGCAGGGCAGCGCAAGAAGCTGAACTGTCCCTGACTGCTGGGCAACAACTAAAACATCAGTGTGTTATCAACATTATCCTCATCCTAAATCCAAACACAGCACTTGCAGCAGCTGCAGGGCAGAAAAGGAACTCTACCCCAGCTTAAACCAGGACAGAGATGGGGAAAAACTGCAGAGGAAGAAGCATGCACAATGCCCCTGCTGATTCACTACATAGTCACTGGCTATTCCATTCCTTCTGTACTCCCCATACAACACCTACCTACCATCAGAGGAGAGCACAGATCTCCACTTACAAGAGTAAAGATGTCCTAAGGAAAGTTCTTTCATGGTTGTCACATAGAGAGTCACTCAATGTGCCTGGTTTGAGTGGCTGCTGTACTCCCTGACTGTCCAGTGCTCTACTTGGAGCAGGTACAATCTTTGCTAAACTCTGGATTTGAAGGCAGCAATAGTAAAAACATACCAGTATTTTATGGCAAGTACTTTTTGAGTTAGTGAGTGGATTAATCTAAGATCTTATCCTCTACCTCTATGAAATAATAATCTTGAGAGAACCCTCTGCACATTACTGAGTAAGACAGAAACAGCCTTTTATCTTCCTGGTCACGAGCAACTCCAGAAGCCTCTTGGTGGCTTGAAAGAAAGCAGCAAGGGCTGGTGAAAGGGCAAGGACAGTGCAAAGGTTCAGTCAAATATTAGCTGCTTCTTGCACACAGGAAGAGAATGAGCATGGAAAAAACAAGGGAAGACTAAAGACTACTGTAGGTATACCCTACAGTGTCTGTGTGAAAGAAAAAAAGGCATTTCAAACCATTTTCTGCTGCTTCCACAGCAGTGACCTTTCCCCTTCCTGAAGTAAAGAAGATCCTGTAACCAACGCTGTCAGATTGCTCTCTCCTCTGCTAAAAAGGGTATTCAGATTGCTCTCTGCTAAAAAAAGGTATCCTGAACATAGACCTTCAACTAAAAGACGGGTTTTCAGGGAGCCTCTGCTACCATCCACAAAAGACACGCAGCAGTGGTGACCCAGTAACAGCCCCAAGCATTAGCATCGCTGCGAGACCCCTACAGCGTGAGGCTGTGAAGGGAAGTAGCTTTAGGTGTCATCACACATGAACACACTTGACCAGGTCAGCCCTGGCAGCTGCAGTGCAGCAATGTGATGGCTGGATTAGCAACAAAACAAAAGCCCCCGAAGAAAAAAGCAGCCCCATGGAATAGGTATATAGTAGTCCTGATTAAAAAACTAAAAAAGTTTTGTGGATGTAGGCAGTTTCCACCAGGTAAGGTACACCTACTTGCACATACAGTCAAGTCCCCTAGCAGGCTATAAGCAGAAGAACTTTAATATGATAGCTTACACAAGCAATTTTAAGCCTGAAGTTTCCAGGGCCACCCCCCATCCCTATTTTGTCTCTGCCTCTACACTGCTACTAACAGAACAAACCCTTGTCAGGGTGTCCTGGTTTCAGTCAGGATAGAGTTCACTTCATTTGTAGCAGCTGATGGGATGCTGTGTTTGGGAGTTACAATGAAAGCAGTGCTGAGAACACCCTGATGTTCTTAGTTGCAGTCAGACAGTCAAGGACTTTCTCAGCTTCTTCCTATTTCTCTATTCAGGAGAAAGGAGGGGCGAAGCCAGGACAGGTGACCCAGATGGGCCAAAGAGAGTATTCCATGCCAATGACGTCCTGCCCAGGAGAACGGGGGGCTGAGGGGAGGAAGAAGAGGGGCGGTGGCGGGACGCGTGCTGCTTGGGGGGACGGTCGGGTTCCGGGACAGCTCTGGGTGGTCCCTGAGTTGTGTGGGTCGGGGAGAAACTGCATTGGGGATCAAGAGTTTCATCTTCTTTTGCTCTAAAGTCCTGTTAGCATTGGGATATTTGATCTTTCTGTTCTCTCAGTAAACTCTCCTTATCCCAACCCACGGGCCTCTTAGTTTCTTGGGTTTGGAGTTATTTCCCCTTCCTTTTCCCTTCCCTTGTTTCCCCCTTTTTCCCTCTTCCCCTGCTCTTTTACTTTAAGGAGCAGGCAGCTGTGTGGATCTCGGCCCACAGCCGGGGGGAAAGCACGACACAGGGCCAAGCAAACTTCTGAGCTACGTCAGGGACAGAGCAGGCTGGAAAATAACCATCAGCACATGGGGACACAGGTGTTTCATGACAACAGCTTCAAGTACCTCTACAGCTACACCTCTCCTCCCAGGAGAAAGAGTGCTCCACTGGTCCGGGTCAGTCTGGGCTGTGTGAGGGGCACCTACCCCTGGCACTCACACTTCACCTCTCTCCCTTCACACTACAACAGGCTCTCACATGACAGCACGGCACACTGGGCAGGAGGGAGCAAACCCAGCTGGTAAGCTTCCCTCCTCATTTGTTGGCTGGTTTGGGTTTGGTTTTTTTTAAATAATTTGAAAAACAACGTGCTGAACTCATATGTTTTAGCTCAAATAAGGCAAATGAAATGCACTTCTCATTTCCTTCTCTACAGCTTTAGTCCCAAAGAGCAGAACACAGCTTTTATCTTGCTGGATGGTTTTACAGCCATTCCTCTCATCTCCTGAGCCTGATGAATGACCAGTGATGTCACTTCTCAACAACCTGGAGGAAGCTGCCTTGGGATCCCAAGTGCTGACTTGTTCCTTCCCTACTGCTGGCACCCAGCCCATGGCAAAAGCCTGCAGAGATCTGAACCAGCAGAAAACCAGCCACCTTCCTCACACAGTGAAGCTTTCTGCCGCTGCCACTGCCCAAACCCCCTTCCAGTGACCACAGAGCCACTCTCCTCATTTCAGTGAGCTGTTCCACAGCTCTGCAGCCTCTTCAGGAGAAGCACAGACACAGCAAAGCGTGGGGCACAGTCACCTGAACTGGGAGACAGAAATTCCTTGCAGCCAGTTTTACCACCCGAGAAACTATATCCTGCAACTACAGTGTCAGAGTTATTTGCTTTTCTTGCTCCACCCAGGTTAACACTCCAGGACAAGTTATGCAGGTTGTGTTGGGGATTTTATGTCGTTGTTTTGGGGTATTTATTTTTTCCCAGAGACAGCACCCCTGCACTAGTAAAAAATCCATTTATACAACCAGCACTGAGGGGAAAAAAGCAAACAACAACAACAAAAAACCCAGAGAGAGTGGTAAGCACAGGCAAACCAAGCTCTCCTACCTACACCAGCTGTTTGCAAGTTGCATCAGCAGTAAGGGACGTCAGCCTGCGGCTGCAGCAAGAGGCAAGAAACACGCCAGCACTGAGGAACGGCACAGCAAGGGAAAACAAAGGAGAGCGATAACCCAGCGCGGTTACTTTGATGACCACTCTGTGCTCGTTGACATACAGACCAGCCACAGGGTTATCGACAGGGAGGCAAGACTGGTTAGTGCCTGTGATAGCTGCACAGGCAAAATAAGGGCAGCAGTCTTGGAAAACAATCTCCTGCTTCACCAGTAAGATAGGTACAGGACAGGATGCAAAAACTAGCCTCTACACAGCAGTTCAGCTCGGTTTTGCCATACCTCTTCTGTGATACAGACAGAGAGCAAGCAACGTGAGAGAGGGAAAAGAAACTCAGAGAGAGCTGACTCTTCATTGCTAGCCACCGTCACTTTGAGACAGCAACCAGAAGCAGTGGCAGTTTCTTCTGTTCTCCCATCACCTGAGCTGGTTAAACTCAACCTTGTGATCAAAACACATGCCTCTGAAGCATCTTCTTAGTACTGTGCTTAAGATCAACCACCACAAATAACTTTTCTGAAAAAAATCCTCCCTACACTAACAGCTAGTTTTGGTTGAAATACCCGTTTAATTCACTAAAGAGAAAAGGAGATGTCCCTTACCTTACTAAAACAAGGTCTTCCTTCAGGAATGGGCTACGTGGCCAACCCTGAGCACTTAGCCTTTCCTTTCTACTTCTGCAAACAATACCATTCCAGTAGAGTCAATTATTTTTTAAAACTTCCCCTTTCCTTCCTCCCAGGAGGACACGTTCCCAAAAGGCCTCCTTAAAGAGGCAAAGCTCCTGGTCTGTTCTGCATTATTTTTTAAAAAATAAGAATCCACTGGGCAGTCATTAAACTAGAGGTGGAAAGAAAGAATTCTCTCCAAAGCGCTTGGGTCAGCCAAGACGGTGACAAAGCAGGTTTCCCACACTCCTAAGCCCGGAGAAATGTGGAAGTTCAGTGTATGTAGGAGTGACCTCTGGTAGCCTCCCGACAGGCCGTGCTTTCTCAGGGGCAAGGGACAAACCAAACCTGCCCGGTTCACAGCACAAAATCACTGCTCACTCTTAACAGAGCTTTGGCCCGGGCTCAGGGAAGCATCATTCCCATCCCAGCATCCGCACACAGGACAGCGGCACCCCGGCAGTACCTGAGAGGGTAACGATCCCGTGGGGCTGGGGCTGGAACCGCAGGTACTTGTTGCAGAAGGAGGGTGACTCCAGGGCAAGGAAGAGGACGTTTCCCAGGAAATAGCCGGCTGTCTGGCCCACGGAGTTGCAGGTGGAGGCGTAGCCCACGTTCTCCCTGGACAGCATGGTGAGGGCCCAGCCGTCCACGGCGATGTCCTGCGTGGCGGCCAGGAACTCGAAGAGGAAGAAAGTCACGGTGAGGGCCACCACGTCGGGGCCCCGACCCTGCCCGTCGCCCAGCAGCACATCCACCTGGGTGGACATGTAAATCATGAAGAGCCCCAGGATGTACTGCGTGGGCACCAGCCAGGACTTGCGGCGGCCGAAGCCCCGCAGGTAGACGGCATCCACCAAGGGAGCCCAGAGCAGCTTGAGGCTGAAGGGCCAGAAGACGAAGCTGAAGAAGGCCTGGTCGGTGTAGCTGGCGCTCTTGCTCTGCAGGATGAGGGGCACGCTGCCCGCCAGCCCCAGCGGGATGCCCTGCAGCACGTACAGCACCAGCAGCAGCAGGATGCTGCCCAGCTCCGCCCGGCAACCCCTCACCCCCCGTTCCGGCGGCGACAGCAGCGCCTCAGCCTCACCGCCCGGGAGCCCATCCTCACAGAGCGCCAGAGAGGGCGGCGCCTCGCTTCTCACGTCCAAGTAGTGTTGGTGGCTCCCGGCCCGGCGCTGCCGGCCACCTTCCTTAGCCGCGATAGCAGGCGACATGTCTCCGCCGGCGGCCCGAGGCGGGAGCCGCGCTACGGGCCGAGGCGGGAGCGGACGCTGCCGCCCTCCGCTGAGGAGACACCGCCGCCGCTACCCGCCCGCACCGCCCCTTCCGGGCACGCGGGCGCTCGCAGCAGGCGTGGCCGCGCCTCATTGGCTCGTTGCGGCGGCCCGGCCTCGGAGCCGTCTCAGCGTAGGGAGCTCAGCTCCCGCCTCTACGCTGAGACGGCTCCGAGGCCGGGGAGCCGCAACGGCCCACTCAGCCCCCCGCGCAGGCTCACGGGGGCCGGTGCGGGTCTCTAACGCCCCCGCTCCTCCCAGTATCGGGTGTAAAAGCCGGGAAGCGGTGGGGAAAGCAGCCGCCCCCCGCTCCTGCACCCGCGGGGAACCTTCCGCCGCTCCTCGTTTATTTCCTCAAAGACCCGCGGCGCCGTAACGGTCCCGGAGAGGCTGCGCTCACGCCTCTCTCCCTGCTCCCCCTCTCTCTCTCGAAGGGAGAAGCCTTGAGTGCGGGGAAGGGCGTTGGGAAGGCTACCGGGAGGGGCTGGCCACCGCCGGTACCTCCTCCCTCGGTGCCGTTTGAGGAGTCCCGCCCGGGCGGGAACAGACTGCCGCGTTCCGGTCGGTGCCTTCGCTCGTTCCCCTCAGGACAGGCTGAGCGCGGCCCCCGGAGCTCAAGCCCCACCAGCCGTTGGCCGGGCGGCACTGACCTCGCGCCGCCGCGGGAGCACACCCGCACGTTAATGTACGGCCCCCGCGCCCCGAGCTCTAACCCCAGCGGCCGTGGCCAGCCCCGCGCTCCGCCCCTTCCGCCGGAGCGGGGCCGGGCCGGGCCGGCTCCTCCTCCCCGCGGCGGAGGCGCAGCCGGGCGGCATTAGCTCATCTCGGCGCGGCAGCAGTGGCTGCTGCTGTTCTCCGCGGCCCTTTCTTTCCCCCTACCCGCCTCCGGGCCGCTCGCCGCTTTCCGCCGCTCGGAGGCGACGCCGCGCCCGGCAGCCCCCATGGCACTCTGCAACGGAGACACCAAGGTCAGTGCCGCCGCGCTGCCCTTACCGCGGCCCGGCCCGCCGCCTGTCTCCCGCCTCCCGCCCGGGCCTGGCGGGCGCTTTGTGCCGCTGCTGCCTGGCCCGGCCCGGCCTGGTGCCGCTTCGGCCGGCAGGCACATGGCGCGGCGGAGCCCGGCCTTCCCCTGCGGCCGCCTCCCGAGGGGCTGCGGGCGGCGCCGAGCAGGCCGGGAGCCGCGGCGGCGGCCTGGGGAGCAGAGCCGGGCGGGTGCGGGGGGCGCCGCTCCTTGCGCGGGCAGCTCCCGCCTCCCTTCCCCACCACCCCCCTCCGCTTGTTCCGGCCCGTCACAACAACGGGTGTTCTGGGGCAGCGAACTCGTTTCCCAGCCGGGGCCCGGGCAGGGATTATTTAAGCATTGGCTCGCGGCGTGGCCGGGCCCGTCTGAGGCGAAACCGGAGCGGGGGTTCCCCAGGAGCGCGGGGAGCACCTTGCCCTGCAGCCAGCCTCTCTGCCTGGCCGTTATTCCCTGCGAGAAGGGCAACCCTTCCCCCTGGCTTGCGAGAGCGGTGGCTTCGTGCCCACGCCGGCCCTCGCCATGACCCCCGGGACCTCTCTGCGCCCTCCGCCTCACCCCGTGGCTGGTTTGCAGCCACCGTCACAGAGAAAGACACGTGTTGGCGTAGCTCTCGCGTGTGACATGAAGTTCGGGTTCTTTTGGCGGTGGTGCAACTTATGAACCAAAACCCAGCGAGTTGACCTGTAGGATAAAAGCCTTGTTCTTGAATTTTTATCTAGTTCACAAGAAAATATGGCGCTGTAGGGTTTATTTAAGCACACAGCTAGGCACTGCTGAAGCTCGCTGGCAGGCTCTTCCGTGATGGCAGACACGATGTCCACTCCTGGCTGGGCCTGCGCTCCTGGGTCCCTCTTCTCTGGGGTGGTCATGCCCAGAGCTGTCTGCGCCCACCTCTCACAGGAAGCGGGTGAGGAGAGCTGTTTCGGCAGGGGGCCGCATCCCAGCAGGCAGCATGAGTCTGCATGCAATGATGTACCTTCAGTTTGTCTGAAGTAACACATTGGGGGACCATGTACCTCACCCAGGTTTGCCTGAGCTTGAAGGAGTTACTTTCCAGGTACACTCTGGGGGGAAAAAAATCCCAAACCAGTGAGTGTTCTTTGGTCTGCTTAATTTTAATACCACAGGGAAACAATTAAACTCTTGTAAAACCTGTGCTGGCTTGAAAGTGCCAGATCAAGGCTTCTGGTTTAGGTTTGTCCTAAGTTGTTGGTGTGGGTGAATGCTTGGACAGAGGAGTTGCTGCAGACTGGGCTCTGCCAGGGGCTTTGTGGCGATCCAGAACACGAGTGTTCCATGTGGTTATCAATGGTATTAATGGGAATCCTGCAAGCATGGGGGTGTGTGAAATGCTGAAACGCCCCCTGGTTCTGCAGAAGTGGGTGTTGTGAACCCTCAAACTTAGTTTAAAGCATTAGGTAAGTACATGGAGGAGTAAGGTATGCGGTGTCCTCAGCTGGTAATGCCAAGCCTGATGGCAGGTCTCCTACCCCAGCCTGTTACATGGCTGATGATTACTGGTTTAGACACAAAAACCCCCAATGGCAATGGATGGAAGCTTTTTCCCCCTCCCCAGTGTTACTAAGTAGCGCTGAAGTGATGGATGCCCCTTGTCATGGCAGTGTATTCCGGGTCTTAGGTCTGTGAAACAGTGGACAAGCAGCAGCCCAGCGTTTTGAGAGCGTAATCGCTTTATTTGGCTCATCAGTTGTAGAGAGCAGTAGGAAACCTACAAATACAATGTTGTTTTCAGGGCGACTCTTAAATGAGTCAAATTTCCCCCGCATTTTTCTCTTGGCACACTCCAGTCCCACTCTTTTCCTAGTCCTCTTCTCAGGACATCAGGCTGGTGCCTCTGCTCTGCCCCAGTGCATGAACTACCTTGTGTCCTGGTTTCAGTCAGGATAGAGTTCACTTCATTTGTAGCAGCTGATGGATGCTGTGTTTGGGAGTTACAATGAAAGCAGTGCTGAGAACACCCTGATGTTCTTAGTTGCAGTCAGACAGTCAAGGACTTTCTCAGCTTCTTCCTATTTCTCTATTCAGGAGAAAGGAGGGGCGAAGCCAGGACAGGTGACCCAGATGGGCCAAAGAGAGTATTCCATGGCAATGACGTCCTGCCCAGGAGAACGGGGGGCTGAGGGGAGGAAGAAGAGGGGCGGTGGCGGGACGCGTGCTGCTTGGGGGGACGGTCGGGTTCCGGGACAGCTCTGGGTGGTCCCTGAGTTGTGTGGGTCGGGGAGAAACTGCATTGGGGATCAAGAGTTTCATCTTCTTTTGCTCTAAAGTCCTGTTAGCATTGGGATATTTGATCTTTCTGTTCTCTTAGTAAACTCTCCTTATCCCAACCCACGGGCCTCTTAGTTTCTTGGGTTTGGAGTTATTTCCCCTTCCTTTTCCCTTCCCTTGTTCCCCCCTTTTTCCCTCTTCCCCTGCTCTTTTACTTTAAGGAGCAGGCAGCTACGTGGATCTCTGCCCACAGCCGGGGGGAAACCACGACACCTTGGACAGTTGAGCTTTGACAGACATTCTCAAAAACAGTGGCCTGTCCAGTTTTTCATGCATATAGACCAGAAGACAGGGAACTCCAGTTATACCCCTTCTGAGGGGGGAAAAAGAGCTTTTATTTGGAACTGGAGAATCCCTGCTAGGAATCGGTGCTGGCTCCATACACCCTGTCCCTGTGGGAGCTGGACTCTCCGGTGCCCTCTTCATCTTCCTCCTGGCATGTGTATGGTATACAAACACACAAGCTACACTGCCAAACTGGCTGCACGTTAACAGCATCTGGTCTTTCTTTTTTTTAAATTTATTTTATTAAATGAGGTTTCCTGTATTAAATTTGGATTCAGTATCTCCAGCCTTGGAACTGTGCCTCCAAATAAATAAAGCCAGATCCTGTCCTGACTTACCGCCTTTCTTCTTCCTCTTCCCCTGTGTGATTTATGGTAGCGTTTCTTTTGGGCTCCCTCCAGAGCGGAACCTCCTTGCAGTTGCCTGTTAGCTGAAAGTGAAGTAGGAAAGCTCCTGCAAGGCAGTCGGGGTGGTGGCAGTCGCCTGTGTTAATTCCCAGGATGGGGCTTGCATGGATGTGTGTGGGGGGTGCACTGTGGCAAGTGGAGGGCAGCAGGCAGTGCCCTGTGTAGTGCTGGAAGAACCTGTAGTTTAAGCCCCTGTCCAAGGGAGCAGCAAGTTATTAGGCCACAGACTGAATATTTTTTTAAAATCTTTTGTTTCCCCCCTCCTTTTTTCTGATGCTGCCTTGCTCATCTTGTATGTTCCCCCTAGGGAGATCTACAGGGCTCAATGGATGCGAGGCTTTTACTGGGTTTTAGTCCAAATGCCCTTAGCATCATCCTAGGAAAGACCCACTGAGCTGCGATTAGACACTGGATTTTGGGAGGGTATTAATGAGCTCCCAGCAAAACTCAGGCAATGAGCTATTACTTGAAGCCTTAAACAGCCATCTTCCCGGGCACGCAGAGGAGTGGAGAGTGGTTGTGGCATTGATGCAGTTATCTGGGAAAGCTTTCCTCTGATCCTTGGGCAAAGTGATGCTGTGCTTGGCAAGGGTGAAGCAGCAGGGATGGCACGGGGATGGGCTGCACCAGCTCAGAGCAGCCAGGGCTCGTTCCTTCGCCCTTGTGCTGAAGGGATGCGTGTTGCTGTCCTGCTTTTGCTGAGGAGGACGAAGGAAGGTACAGGTTCTTTTGAGACACAGACCTACTTAAGCTGCCTTGTACAGTGTTTCTCAGGCTGCTCCCGGTGTAACTTTGGGTGCTCTGGTTCTTCACGTGTGTCTCCCCCACAGCTGTTGGGCCCATCTACGCTGGACCTGACTGGTCCAAGCAGCTCTGTCCCTTTGGGGTGGTGTGCTGGACACGAGAGAGATGTAGTAGCTCCAGATGTAAGTGTTTGGCCCTCGGTCCAGCTGAGCTGATGCCAACAATAACTTGGGTTTAGTATCTTTTTTTTTTTAATTATAAAATTTAAAAGCTGCCTTCAGAGTTATATTACTTCCTCCTTACTCATCCTGCGGGTTAGTGGGAGTGGTCTGCAGTTTGGGAAATGCTTGGATGGGATGTGTGAGGACCACTGGTGGCAGGCAGACCCATCCATGCAGGGGGCTGGCTGTACCCAGGGCTGTGAAGGGGACAGCTCACGTCCCAAACTGGTCTCTTGCAGGTGGAAGGGGTCAGTCTCAGACACTAAGCTGAGAGGGCTGCAGAGCTCCGTCCCTTCACAAGCTGCAGCACATGCTCAGGGACAATTAAAGGCTTTTAATCAAAACCGGCACTGCGAGGAATAGTGTTTGCTTCAAGATGGGAACAGGAAAGAACTTTATCTCAAGAGCCCTGCTTTAGGAGTTGGTAGGTGAAAATGCCCAGAATGTATCTAGAAGTGATTCCCTTCCTTCTGCTGAGAGGGGAAAGTGTTTTGGGGGAGCCCTTGCAATCAGGGGTTGAAGGGACATTTGCTGCTCAAATCTCCTCCAGCATGGGCCCTTTTTGATGTGCAGCCCAAGACTAAAGCATCATTAGGAGCTGCCCAGGCACGCTCAGCGGAAGACAGCAATTAAGTAACTCACTCTAACCTGGATTTAGGCTTTTGAGGGATTTAGCACTAGTTTCTTCTGCTTATGTCCTTTAATTTCGATTAACCCAGCCTTTGCTGTATGTTTCTTTTGAGGAGGACATGTCCCAGGAAGGCGATGCTCTCTTTCAGAATGACCTGGGGTTTATGTGGGGGGTGATTGTCTGACCCCCATGGAAATACTGTGACATGCTACAGGCTGCCCTGGCTTCCTTCACATGTGGAGCAACTCCAACGTGCCATAATTAAAACCGCTTCAAGATGCGCTTTGAGGGAGTGTTTGGTGAAATAAAACCCTTCCCAGATTCTCCTTCATCGAGCAGCATCAGCAAGGAAACAAAGAAAGCTTAAAGTTAGGGGAAAAACACCTCCAAAGTCAGTGATTCCTTTAAGCAGCAGCATCAGCATTTCTTCTTTGTGACTTTCTGTGTGCCTTACAGTGCAGTAGTGTTCACGTTCTTCCTTGAAGATCCCCTGATAAGGGTGCTTCCATGGAATAGCTGCACCTTCACACAATTCCTTTACAGACAAAGAAGCCTGGCCTCGTGTTTCCTAGCCCACACTCAGATGCAGCTGGTGTTGGTCGGCCAATCCAGGTGCGATGGAGTCAGAGAGAACCATCACTGTGTTCCCATGTGCAATCTGCTTGAATTCTGCAGCCAAAAGTTGGGGTTTTCTTCAGAAAATCATTTCAGCAGAGACATTTGTTCTCAATTTCTGCTGTTTTACTCTCTGCAGGAGGTAGTGTCAAGTGAGCGCTCCATGCATGAGGCAGTGTGGTGGGGAAAACATTTCTATTATGACTTTGCAGCGTCCTGTTTTGCTGGAGGAAAAGGCACATGCTCTTAATTATTGTGGGGAGTGCTGGGCATTGGACAGACTGTAACATGGGAGATGATGGAGTGGCCAACAGGGCATATGATTTGTTATTTATGGAAAGCTCTGCCTTCCTTAGCTTACTAGCATTTTTTTTCTCAACCTTAATTTGTGTCGTGTTTGGTTTGGGGTATGTTGTGTTGGTGTGGCTGCTCGGGAGGGATGTGTGGTGTTAAAGCATGGTCTCTCTGTCTTCCCAGTGCGTCTCCTGGTCCTTATAAGCTTGCAGGATTTTCCATTTAGAAGTTTCTCTGCTAGCCTTTATCACTTTATGTTAGTTTACGATTAGGCAGCCTTAGCAAGCTTTGTGGGAATTACTCGTCTAAGAGATCTGGCTTAAAGTCTGCCATGTGTCACCATAAAGTGCTGATGAGGGTGATGTTTGCAGCCGGAGAACCCCGGAGGAGACCTAAAGGATGGGCAGCACCACTACGAGGGAGCCGTTGTCATACTGGACGCCGGGGCGCAGTACGGGAAGGTCATCGATCGCCGGGTGCGCGAGCTGTTCGTCCAGTCTGAGATCTTCCCTCTGGAAACACCAGCCTTTGCCATCAGAGAACAAGGCTTTCGGTAGGTCCCTTCCCAGCCTGTCCCTGCCTGCGCGGTCTGTTTGCTCTCTCCTGTCTAACAGCATCTGTGGATGTTGGCAGCAGTGGTACCTGCCGGGGTTTCTATGCACAATAGCTTTCATTGTAACAATTAATGATCTCATCTTTAGCTTATCTGTGGAAACACCCAAGTCTTGCTGGGGAAACCCCTGTGGGTTTGTATATACACTTCATATATTTGCTTATTAATGCCATTTTAATTATTTCCATTTGTAAGTATAACTTGAGCTTGCATTTTAAGGCTGTATCTGCAGAAATGTCGATGATCTTGCAGATTTACCTGTTGAACTAGGGTAGCTGTTGAAGAAAACAAGTTTTGTGAGTTTCTAAAAATTCTTTTCTTCATTTAATTTAAACAAAAATCATTGAATAACTTGGGTGCTGAAGGTACCCCAGGAAATCATGCCAAACTGTTTCTGGGAAGCAACTAGAAAAGCCTAAACTGCATCTACCACTCACTGTTTGCAGCAAGTCTCTCAACTATTTAGTACTTGTACCTTCCTCTCTCTGGTTCTGTTAGGCTAACCAGGGTATGCCTCTCATTTCTGTGGGGAAAAGAAATACCTTGGAGCCTGCAGACCATCGTTGTCAGCTGGGTGCAAATCCAGCTCATTCTATGTCAGTCATTCTTCTTGATCATGCCAGACAACAGATAAGATAATGTTTTGTTGCCAAATTGCATTTCTCCAGTCAGTGATAGTTAGTGAACTGGTCAAGAGCGTATTTTAGTAACTCAGATAGGAGATTGCTGATGGAAAGACAGGGAACAGAAACCCCAGGAACTGCTGGATCTATCAGCTGTTAAACAAAGGATTTCTCAGCAACATTATAAAAAACTCAAATCAGATCTTGCTTGTAATTCTCCAAAAATCAAGTCTTTAAAAGGTTGCATGTACCTAATTGCTGGTTTAAAAAGAATTTCTGCATCTCCTGTGTGTTGGGATTGAGTTGTATTCATAGTACTAATGATGGTTTGTGTCCAACCTGTGCTGTGCTGATGCAGGTTTGCAGGGGGAGGATCTTTTCCCCCTCTCTTGAAGGTTCTTCAGAGTGTTGTGATTATACCTGTTGGACTTGACATTCCAAATAATTACAAAGAGGCAAAACCTCTGTGTTCAAAGGGTCACTTCTCAAGGTTAAGGGAGTGGTTTCGGGTTATCAGTTACCTAGTTGGGTCAATAAGCTTTGTGTCCCTGGCCTCAGTCAATCATTTGCATGGGAGGAAGCTTGGCAGTTACTGACATTGGCCATCTGGTGCCTTTATTCAGTGACTCTTGTAAAAATGCAAGATTTTGAAATACATTCTGCATGTTGTGGAAATAGTTGTGTTCTATATGGCAGCTCCTGGGGTCAGAGACACTGAACGAGCGTGTTTCACATGTGTTTTACTCTGGGTGTTTTGGCATGGTTCCTGATGGGACACTAATCCACTGCAGATAGGCTTTCCAAAGCTGGGTCAGGCTGGTTTAGTTTAAGCTACATCAGAAAAAGGTGTATTCATAGCAGCTCAGGGAGATGCAGAAGGAGTTACTAGGTGTTACAGTAAAACTTTCGAGATCTGCATCCCATGCTAGTGTACTTTCCTGTGGACAGTTGAGAAGATGCAGCCTCTCACCCTCAAATCATCGTTTTGTCTTTCATACTTGGGCACTTGGATAACCTTTCTGAATTCCATGGGATTTGTGATGGTTTGAGCCCTGGCCAAAGGCCAGACGCCCACCAAAATCAGTCTGTTACTCCCCTTCTTAGTTGGACAGGGGAGAAAAAAAACATAACTGGGCGGCTCAAGAGACAAACTCGTTAATGACGCGGGCAAAACAGACTCAACATAGAGAGCAGAAGAGAAAAGTTATCTAATTTATTACACCACGCTAAAGAGAAAACAGTGAAAAAGAACCAGAGTCAGGAGTGCAACCAACAATCTTGAAACAAATGCAAACCAGGCAAACACTTTTCCCCCCCACTCCCTCCTTAGCAGGCTTTAGTTAGAAGTTTGCTCCCTTCTTCCCTCCCGGTCGCAGCCCAGGAGGGGCAGGGACTGGGGAAAATGGGGGTCTCGGTAACACCTTCCCCCACCCCTCCATTCTAAAGCAGACTGCCCTTTCAGCCATGATTTTGCTCCCTTCTTCCCCTCTCCTGCTCGCAGCACAGGACAGGGGGGCAGGGACTAGGAGATGGGGGCTTCAGTCAGTCCCTTGCAAGATGGTTTCCTTCTCGGCCGGGATGGGGGCATCCATTCCACACCCCCTCCTCCTGCTGCACCGTAGGATCTCACCCACAAGAGCCAGTCCTCCACGAACTTTCTCCAAGGCAAATCTCTTCCCACCGGGCTTCATCTCTGCTCTGGCAGGCAGCAACAAATCACAGTGTCTCTCAGGCCCAGTCCTCCACGGGGCTATAGGCCTCCTCCAGCAAACCTGTTTCACTCTTCTCTGTAGGTCGCTTGTGCTGGCAGGGGCTCATCCCAACGTAAGTCACGGCATCTTCTCTATGTCTCCCCCGGCTCCATGCAGCGTGGAGCCGAGCCTCTCCACCGGGCAGGTCGGGTCTCTGCCTCCTCCATGGGTCCTTTCCTCCGGCTACTCCAGGTGCTTCTGCTCGGGCTGCAGGGGCAAACTCGCCTGGGTACCTGGGCGCGCCTACTCCTCCCCCAGCCTTCCCGGCCTTTTGTGTCTGTCAACTGATTACATTCACATGCAAATATACATCACAATGCCCTTAATGGGCCAAACTTTGCGGTCTTTCCTGGCACTCCAAGTTCTGGTTGGAGTCTTTGTCTCCTATATGTGATTCCCAGAGGCGCTATAAGCAGGCCTGCAGAAGATTCCAGCAGCCATTTTCTGCCGGACCTGGCCCTCTCAGTAGAACTGCAACAGGATTTTAATCAGTATGGAAGAAAGTAGGGGTTTTTAAGACTCTACTTTTTGACTAGGACAGTGTGTAATCTGTCATAAGAACGTTCAATTTGTAGGTGTAGCTATAATTCCTTAACCTTAAATAGTGGTCTGTACATACAATGCTGAAGCAGATCCTTCTGTAGGTGGAATTAGTAGAAGCAGTAATATCACCTGGCATGAGGAGTTTTCAGTGTCTTTCCAGCAGCGTCTTTCCAGAGTTTAGGAAACCCATTGCAAGATGAGGAGCCTGGGCTGGGGGAGCTGGAGGTGATCTCGTTGTGTGCCTATGGGAGCAGGTACCCTGTGTGACTGCACACAGAGGTGATGTTCACTGCGTGGGCTCATCACAACATCTGTACCACCAACAGAAATAGTCATCCAGGAAGTGTGCTGCCACTTTCTGCTGCTTAAAAATTTAAAAAGTTCAATTTTGTCAGTACTTGTATGACAAACATTCTGAATAATGCAGGAAGAAAACTTTACTGGATATGTTTCATCCTGTGTACGCAGCTTCCCTCTTGTCCTGCTTTGCATTTCTCGCTCTGAATACTGAATTTGATGTTCTTTGTGAAATAAACAGTACATGGGTTCAAGGTCTGGTGCTCTCACCCCTGTTTGGTCCTGGGACCAGGCCAGAAAGCGTTGCCCAGCTGGCAGGTGCTTCTGCAGTTCAGGATCCTGCAAATCATCATGGCTTGCAAAAGTTCCCTCTTCCCCTTTGGAGAGATTTACTTTGCTGTTGTGGCACAAAGTGTTAGTAACTTTGAGCCGTACGTGCTTGCATGTGTTGGACTTGTAATTCACAACCTGTTGCAAATGCCATCTCACTTTGCAATCAGGGTGGATTGAGGGACGTTTTCTTCAGCAGCTTGAGAACTTTGGGAGCCTGGTTTTCAAATGCAACACTCCTCCAGATGGCACAGACGCTGTGCAGTACACACACATTGGGCACACATGTATGCTTGAAGTACAAGGACATTTGATCCCAACCATCTTGCTGCTTCTTGTAGTTGGCACTTGGCTAGGAGGGACTTAAAATACAGTCACTTTTTGGGTTGGTTAATATTTGACTGTGCTGGAACTGATGGAATACCTCTCTGGTAGGCTGCTGGCTTCACCGGCTGTAGCGTAGCAAAGTTAAGCTGTGCATTAGGATGTCTGTGTTAAATCTCATATTAGAAATTAGAGTTCTGAGTGTCGTGAGGCAATGTCAACATTTAAAGCAAATCAAGAGATTTTAAAGTAAATGGCATATCATAGAATCATAGACTGGTCTGGGCTGGAAGGGACCCCAAGGATCACAGAGCTCCAACCCCCTGCCACAGGCAGGGACACCAACCTCCAGGCCTGGAGCTACACAAGGTTGCCCAGGGCCCCAGCCAACCTGGCCTTCAACACCCCCAGGGATGGGGCATCCACCCCCTCTCTGGGCAGCCTGTTCCAGCCCCTCACCACTCTCTCTGCAAAGAACTTTCCCCCAATCTCTCCTCTAACCCTTCCCTCCTCCAGCTTCACTCCATCCCCCTTGTCCTGCCAGTCTCTGCCCTTTTAAAAAGTTGATTCCCTCCTGTTTGTATGTTCCCTTCAGGGACTGGAATATCTGAGTTAACATTTCCTTTGTCCACAGAGCTATCATTATATCTGGAGGACCAAACTCTGTGTACGCAGAAGATGCACCGTGGTTCGACCCAGCAATATTCACCATCGGAAAACCGGTTCTTGGAATCTGCTATGGCATGCAGGTGCTGAGAGATGTGTTTGTCTACAGGCTTTTCTGGGTCTCCTTTCTGGTATTCCCTGAAGATAACTGCTCGAGGGGCTGCTTATCAAATACAACCAGGGTGCCACACATGCAAAAGATAGTTTTAAAACCCTTGCTGGCAAACTGAGTGTACTGTGTGCTCCTCTCTTGGCTCTGCGGTATCAGTAGCATTAATGAGGTTTTCTTTGCTGAAGTGCTGGGACTCAAGATCCACACAGCCTTTTCTTTTGGTGCAATAAATATAACCTGGCAGTCACTAATGAATTTTGCTTAATTGGTATAGGAAAATGGCCCCTCGTGGAAGCAAGTGAAATCGTTTTTCCCTTTGGTTTCCAAGCACGCTTCTAGGGTAGCTCTTAGGAGTGCTTAACACCCCCATACACCCCCAAACACCTACTGACCTTAGGCCTGACTCACAGCCCTGCAGTCGTTAGTACATCCAAGCCTGTTAGTACATCCAAGCCTAGCAAAGATTCCAATCAGATGAGGGATGGATTGGATGCATGACTTCTCTTTTGCATCTTGGTTTCTCCCAGGGTTAGTGATTTACTAGCCCTTCAGAGATGCTGAATAATAGCTGAAAAAACTTCTTTTGGAAGGGCTGGTACTTAGAGAAACAATGTTGGCGCTCCCTGTTCTAAAGGGAAACGTGTGTTTGATTAAAATAAGCCTTACAGTGCCAAGCAACTTGGGAGCCATGTTAGCCTCAAGCAGGGAAGCTCCTTAAGGCTGACTTTGCAGAAACAAATCAAGCGTGTGTGTTAATGCACTATGGCTTTGTTATAACAGATTGAAATCAGTCAAGCGTGGTAAGTGTCATATCAAAACAGATCTAAAATGAAGCCTTAAATCTCTGAAAATTAAAGTAGTTGAAAGGTGAAACTGTAAAAATATGTAAGTTGCCAGTTGGGAGTCGTAGGGAGAAAAAAATTATCTTTGTTTTGGGAGTTCTGAAATCTAAAATGCTGATAGCCAATGCTGAAGGAAGGGTTTGGTTTTAGAGAGCAAAAAACCTGGTTGAGAATTGTATCTGATACAGCAGAAACTACAGAGAGTCACAAAGCCAGCACTGAGGTAATAGGCTCAAGTCATTGCTGGGTTCTCCAGAGCCAAGGAGCCAGATTTAAAAAGCTGAGGCCTCACTGGGGACCCTTAACTAAAGGATAGGTAATTCAGGTTTTGGGTCACAGCTTACCTGTTTTTAGGATAGCTGGCCTCAGATCAGAGCAAGCAGATGTGTGCTATCAAATAGGTCTATCCATTGTCTGCTGCTGTGGAGTTCTGCCCCTCGCTGTGCTGACAGCAGGGATCAAGCCCAGTACAGAATGATGATTAGTCTTGAAGAGAATTCTTATAATTTTGCAAGACTATGTATTAAATGAAGTATAATCACAAAAAAACTAGGTTGGGTTGTATTGGAGGGCTAGAGCTGTGGTGAGTCGTGGGCAGACTGGGGTCTGAAGTGGTGCTTGGTTCCGTGGTGCTTCATCATGTTGTATTTTTGTTTGACAGATGATGAATAAGGTATTTGGTGGTACAGTGCACAAGAAGAGTGTTCGAGAAGATGGTGTGTTCAACATTACCCTGGATAACACATGTTCGCTGTTCAGGTGTGTAAACTTCTTCAGCTATCAAAGCAATGTCAGAAATGCTGCTCTGGAGATCGGTGTGGGATGAGAGGAAGAGGAGTTTAAAGCCAGTAGTGAAAGGGCACCCATGCTTACCTGATAATTTCTAGTAAAACTTGTAGAACTGTGTTCATGAGTAAACAGGTTACTAATTTATATACTGATATGTAGACATAACTTTTAGATTGATTCTAAAAACATGGATAAATATGCTTGGGATATTGTGTAAACCCTTTATTTCAAAGTAGAATATCTTCACTGAGACATCATAAAGTGTCCCTCAGCCCAAGAGTCTTTCTGCTGTGCTCTTCTCTCCATCTGCCATACGGTGATTTACTCTTACATTGGCACCCGTGTGGCTTTTGAGAAGTTGTAGAAAATCCAAACCCATTAATTTCCTACCTTTAAAATTGCTTTGTGATGTCTTCTAAAACCAGAATTAGATTTCTTGCTGGTTTGCCAATGCCTTTCAAGTTCCTTGTAATAATTCTAATGATTTACTTATACCTGGTGCCCCAACTTTATGAACTTTCCCCTGTTGGGCTGCTGCAGAGCTTTATACCCTGCCTAAACTGTGAGGTGTACAGTTCTCCTGGAAACACTTAGTTTTGAGCAAGAAAAAGTCACTGAAATAAAAAGCAGGACTCCAAGTAAGGTCCTGATTGACTCTAGATGACCTTATGCCTCAGAGAGAGGATGCTTCAATATTGATGTGTGATAAAAAGCCAGCCAACCTCCACACCCTTCTGAATAAAGATAAATTACCCCTTGCAGGAAGGGTGTGTTGTATGAGGACTTGTACAGCTTCCAACGGTGGCATCCTGGGGTTGGAAATGACTGTTTGGGGAAGGAAATCCCACATGTGTTTCAGTGTGGGCCTGGTCAGACGAGATGGGCTTTTATCTGGGGAACGCAGGGACTTGGGGGTTTGTTCTCTTTTGAATTGATCCTAGTTTTTAATCTTTGTTTAGAGGCCTTCAGAAGGAAGAGCTTGTGCTCCTCACTCACGGAGATAGTGTGGATAAAGTAGCTGATGGATTCAAAGTGGTTGCACAGTCTGGGAACATTATAGCAGGTATCTATTTTATCGTTTTTATTATAACTTATATATAGAATCATCTTTTGATGGTGTTTGTTAAAGGAAAGAACATGTCAGAGGGTGGTTAGAACCAAATGGGAACAGACTCGTTCTGCTGTTTAATTGCCCAATAATTGAATTGGTTTTAACCATTTTGGGGTTGGAGTCGATGATCTCTCAAGGTTCCTTCCAACCCCTGTGATTCTGTGATTTCTGGTATGTGTTTCCTTGCATGTTGTGCTGTCCTGATAATAAAAAACAGACCTGAAAAGGAGTGGTCCTGTTCTTAAATCTAATGAAAATAAAGTTATTTTTCAAGGTTTATGTTATTTTGAAGTAGGGATGTGTTGTCTCTCTCCAAAATAAAACACTGTGTACCCTTCAGGCAGGGGAGAGGAGGCTGCTCTGTAGTGAGCAGTGCCAGTGGTGTTTGGGGTTTGCACAGTAATGGTACAAGTCAAACACCATTTCATTATTGAAGCTCGATTAACGTCTTATTGTAATTAATATTCCTGCATAATTGTTCAGCTGATCTAAAAAATGTTGGCACTAAAAGCAATGCTTCACAGAATCATTAAGGTTGGAAAAGAGCTCTAAGATCATCCAGTTCAACCATCCCCCTACCACCTCTATCATTCACTATCCCACGTCCCTGAGTACCTCATCCAACCTCTCCCTGATCACCCAGAGGGATGGTGACTCTACCGCCTCCCTGGGCAGCCCGTTCCGATGCCCAGCTGCTCTTTCTGAGAAGAAATGTCTCCTCGTTTCTAACAGGAACCTCCCCTGGTGCAACTTGCAGCCATTCCCTCTTGTCCTGTCGCTGGGTATCTGCGAGAAGAGGCTGAGCCCCAGCTCCCCACAACCTCCTTCCAGGGAGTTGTAGAGAGTGATAAGGTCTCCCCTTGTCCAGGCTGAACAGTCTCAGGTCCCTCAGCTGCTCCTCATCACACATGTGTCCCATCCCCTTCACCAGCTTCATTGCCCCTGTCTGGACATGCTCCAGGGCCTCAGTGTCTTTCTTGGAGACCTTTTAAAAGATGTAAAGATGTTTTGTTACTGAAAGGTTCTTTCCAAACTACCATTAAGATTAAACAGAGCATTCATTATCTTCTGACTTGCCTTCGGAATGATCTAGAACTCATCCCTGCTCACATCACTCTCTGCATCCTATGTGCAAGCTCCACCAGAGCTTGGCATCTTTAACCCCGCTTCATGGAGGCGTTAGGAACAGAGCTGTACCTCTCCAGTCAGCAACACTCCTGTGCCATGTCCTGTGG
Source organism: Hypotaenidia okinawae (assembly GCA_027925045.1). Lineage (NCBI taxonomy): Eukaryota > Metazoa > Chordata > Aves > Gruiformes > Rallidae > Hypotaenidia > Hypotaenidia okinawae. The sequence continues at coordinate 27,372,279 of BSDF01000010.1, read as the reverse complement.
GTTCTTCCAAACTTAGGAAAGGCTGGTTGGGTGGGAGCCAAGCTTCCAGCAGTGAGAGAAATAGAGTGATGGCTGGGAGTCTAGCACACATCCATGGAGTTTGGCAATTTCCTTACTGTGTTTTTAATCCCAATCAGACCTACGCTTGCTGGCATGAGGTGTGGTATTGTGATCCACTCAAAGTGTGTCCCCAGACACTGTTAAAGGGAGGGGTGGTACTCACAGTGTGCTCTCAGGGTGTCCCACATACACCTCTTAACATCAGTGCAGCTCTGTGGGGTTGCAGGGTTGATTGAGCTAGCACAGTGGGAGGGAAAGATTAATGTCATCAATGTCCTTTTTCACAGTGGTTTTCCCAGGATGGCTGTTCCTTGGCTTTTGAGAGCCTGTGTGCTCTCAATGTGTTACACTACCCTTGCTCCTAATCTTAATGGAGTCTTTGCCTGTGATTGGTGCTAGAAAAAAATCACTGTGTGCTTGGCTGTCTTGGGTCTGTGTTTCACTTCCAGTTTATTCACTTTGTCGTGCCCGTTTCTTTGTGCCAATGAAGGCATAGCAAACGAATCTAAAAAGCTGTATGGAGCCCAGTTCCACCCTGAAGTCAGCCTCACAGTGAATGGAAAAATGATCCTGAAGAACTTCCTTTACGATATCGCGGGATGCAGCGGAACCTTTACAGTGGAGAACAGAGAACTTCAGTGCATCCAAGATATCAAAGACAAAGTGGGCTCATCAAAAGTCCTGGTGAGTAGATTGTAGTTGAAAGATGATTTGCAAAAGCCTGACAGAAACAGACACGCTCAGATTAATGTGAAAAATGCAGAATTGTTGTGATTTGGGTAGTACCTTAAACAGATTGTTAGAGGGGCTGCACACTGAGGCACTGTTTGACTTCTTGTTTCCTTCCAAATGATTTGAGTGTCAGTCAGGGCTCTGTTCTGTTCCTCGCAGTTGCATCTGCATTATCTGTTAGCCCTTTGCTGTCAGACAGTTGGCCAAATTTTGATGGCTTTTTGGTTTGTTTTTCTTTCTTCCTTCCCCTTAGGTCTTACTCAGTGGCGGTGTGGACTCAACGGTGTGTACTGCTCTCCTGAACCGGGCTCTGAACCGAGATCAGGTCATAGCTGTGCACATAGATAACGGGTTTATGCGCAAGCGAGAGAGTCAGTCTGTGGAGGAGGCACTCAAGAAACTTGGGATTCAAGTTAAAGGTACCACAATTCTGTTAACTATCCCTGGTGCTGCTAATGATGTCAGCCTGACTGCTGAAATGAAGGCTTAGTGCTTTGTTTCACTCCTGAATTGATCTTTGTGGTTCTCAGGCTCCCCATACCAAAGCGTGATGGCCAATTTGGACCGACCTACACTTATTCACAAAGCTTCAGACCTGAAATATTATATATATATAAAAAAATAAAAAGACCTTTCTTATTTGATTTGAGCCTATGATGAACCGACCCGTTTCCTCAGTTGTTGAGATACCATACTTGCTATTGGAGTACAGCAGAGCAGTGGGTACCTGCCTGGGGCACTTTGCTGCTGATGGATGAGAAATCCTCTTCAGCTGCTGCAAAATCCCCTTCAGCTGCTGCAGAAAGAAATTTGCTTGCAGTTTCTGACAGTAGCATGGTTAAATGATCCTGGGGCTTTATTTCTTGTCCTGGATCTTTTCTTTTTAAACTCTGAGCTCATTTGGGTGATTGAATGCTATTATAGCCAAAATGACTTTCTCAAGGTTTTTATTTTCACTCTCCTAGCACCTGGTGGGTGCATTTTAGTTGGCTTTGGAGTAGCTTGTTGAGCAACTTTATGTGATGAGAGAGCAGAGAGTACTTTGTCATGGCTGAGAAGGTGTAGAGCTTTTTGGTACCCCAAGTATGGAGAGGTCAGAGAACACAAATTAGGTATGTGTGAGTTGTGTGAGGAATGAGAGCTGCTTTATGCTGCCCAGCTGATTTATCTCATGAATAATAGCTGCTTGTTCCTGGGGCTGTGTCTAAGTACTGTTGTCCAGTGATTCTCTAGGAATTGTGGTGCTGGGTGAGCAATGCTTTCTGCTAGCCTGGCAAGGGAGAGGTAGTGTGGGGAGCTGGCACATTGGCACCTGGCAGAGAGGGCCAGGATGTCGTGATGCAGTGAAGTCTGAGCTTCATCCTGTACACATCTTTTATTTTTATTGTACTGTTTTTTAGTGGAAAATCTATGTCTGATTCTTACACTTTGTAGACCAATAAAACTGGATGCTGGCAGGCTCTCAGAGGAAGAAATTGAGGGAATCCCTTTGCTGTAAAGTCTCCTTCTGTAGGTCATGGAGTTCAGTGCTGGTAAAAGATGCCAAAGATCCTCCTAGAGTGGAGATCTCTCTGAATTAGAAGCGTAATGTACCATGAGTAAACAGTGCATCATTTAACTTTGTTACAGAAAGGCCTTGGGGAAATACCATCCTGTAAACTGCTTAAATAAAGCAAGCAAATTATAATCCAAGAGGGGAAGCAAGAGCTGAACTCTCATGCTGTTGCTTAGCTTCATAATAAGAAAAAAAATATATAAATTACCCTCTAGAGTAGGTTAATAAGAGAAATAAAATGCTTTTGTTACGATTAATTCTTGAGGTATCGAGCAGCTCTATTTACCACAGTTAACAGTTAAAGGACTGGAGAGATTTTTCCTTTTCTTTTTTTACAAGAGAGTGAAACTTTTCCTTTTGTAACCTTACATGAAAACCTTTATTGGCCTTGCCAACGCTTCCTGTCACTCCATGCAGTGGTGAATGCAGCTCACTCGTTCTACAACGGTACGACAACTCTGCCCATCTCGGATGAAGACAGAACTCCACGTAAAAGAATTAGCAAGACCTTAAATATGACTACAAGTCCTGAAGAAAAAAGAAAAATTATTGGGGACACCTTCGTTAAGGTAATGTTTATAGTTACTTATTAATTAGGGTTTTTAATGAAAGCTTTTTTTGGGTGCATCTCCTATGTCAGGCTATTTCATTGTGAAGCACCATGTGCTCAGTGGCATTGGTGGCCTTAGAAATTGTGGATGACCTAAAGAAGCCATTGGGACGTTACCCTAAGCCTAAAATTTCGATAGTCCACAGTCCCAGTGTGGTTTGCAAGCATTGTACTAGATCTATGAGATAGACTGTGTTTCCATCTGTCAGCTACTGGTGTTGGTGATGCAGGGAGAGTATAACATGTAATGGGCTGTGAAGTTCCTGTAGTCCAAAGATGCTCTTTCCATTTGCTGCCCAACAAAATCTGGGGATATAGGACTATTTCAGTGGTGGGCTGCTGCCATAATTAGTCTTCCTGTTTGTTTGTGCTTCTACAGCTCAGAAACATTTGTTGGGCAATCAGTCACCTTCCATTAGACCTTTGATAACTGAAAAATAGATGGTAACACGCTTCTCTCTCTCTCTATCTCTCCATCTTACAGATTGCCAATGAAGTTATTGGAGAAATGAATCTGAAACCTGAAGAGGTTTTTCTTGCTCAGGGTACCCTCAGACCTGATCTCATTGAAAGCGCTTCCCTTGTTGCAAGTGGCAAAGCTGAAGTCATCAAAACTCATCATAATGACACAGAGCTGATTCGGAAGTTGAGAGAAGAGGTAAGTGAAAATGAGGGTGCTGGCATGTCCTTCTGGTTCTCTGGGATGCAAAGCTGAGTATCAAAACTGAGCCACTTGTGTGTTTTGCTGGTATCCCTGTCCCATGTTGATGGGACCCTATTCTGGTGAGGCCCTTCAGGTTAATTTGTAGTATCTTGCAAGTTATTAGACTTCCTTCTAGTTGCTACATAGCCAAAGTAGTCAATTATTTGCATGTTGTCCAGCACTGGGTGCTGAGGAAGATGTCAGCAGATAGAACCTGGATTCATCCAGTGTGAACAACGCTGGAAGCTGTTTCCTCACTCTTTCATGTTCAGCCCTCTAACCAACCCTGTGTTCTGGGAAGGAAGCAGAGCGATGCCAAATGCCTTTAGTGGGAGAGTGTTTTTAAGACTTCTTGGGCAACTTTATTCTGTTTCAGCTGGAACTCATGATGTAATAGGTCACTTCCTCCTCCTGTTGTATCTTATTCTCAGCATTAGTTCAGTGAGTAACCTTTAAGTACCAGCTGGTCCAGACCTGGCACATCACGGACTCAGGCAAGAGCAGGACAGTGCTTTAGTGAAAGCATAGCCAGCTCGTGTTGAGAGAGGGCCAGAGTTCTCCTCCTGGTAACATTCAGCACTGCGAGCAGAGTATTCTCTTGAGAGACGAATGAAAATAGTATAGTTGAACATGTGGAAATCTAGGGATAGTTCCTCTGGGTACTCATAGGGATGAGTTCTGGCTGTTCTTACACAGCTTCTGCACCACATGTCTGGTCACCCAATGGGCTGTCTGCCAGCAGTATGCTGGTGGCACACAATCCACTTGCCAGTTGCCAATACAAGATCCCCCAGATCTTTCCGAAATGGCCCAATCTGGACATCTGTAGCTGATGACTGGGAGCCTGAAGATGGTGTGAGATTGAACCATCTGAAGATAAGCAGCCTGAGTCCTGTCCCTTTGATGTGCTCCCAATCAGTCAGTTCAGTCTAAAGCCCAGAAGAGCTTTTTGAGTGCAGAGCTCTGCAGCATTGGCATCTGCAGCAGATGTGGGAGAGTGCCCTGTTCTGCCTTTTCAAGTGTTAGAATAGCAACTTCTCTATAAAATACTTTAAGAACCAACAGATGAGACAGCAGGTAATAACCCTGGTGGGAGGTGCTCAGCTGCAGGAGAGAAGAGTAACTGTCCTTGATCCCTGCTTCTAATATTTGTTGCCACACAAAGTATTTTCAAGGCTTTTAGCTTGGTTTGGACACTGAGCTAGGACAAGAAAGGTCTGAATTTGCGAAGACAGAGCCAACCTGACCTTACAGCACTATCTACTTTGATACTTCTGGCACAGACTAAAACTTCCCTGTCTTGTCCTTTGTCCTGCAGCTGTGTTACAAAGCCCACATTCACACGTACTTTTCTTTCCAGTGTTTACACCAGTGTTGGCAGCAGATGCTCTGGAAAGCAGGCCAATGTCACTGCCATAACATAAATATTTGGGGCTTTTTGTCTGAATGTCAAAGATGGAGTGCAAATTGCTTCTTCGTTAATTTATTTTTCTGAAGGGAAAAGTGATAGAACCCCTGAAAGACTTTCACAAAGATGAAGTGCGAGTGCTTGGAAGAGAACTCGGTCTTCCTGAAGAGCTGGTTTCCAGGCATCCCTTCCCAGGTACGAGTAGCCGAGGGCTGTGGGTCACACAGAGGGCTGTGGGTATTGTGTTTAGGAGGTACTCAACCTGCAGTATGTTAGCATATAAAACTCGCCTCTCAGCAGAGGAGGAATTGTTGGATTGAAGTTCTTACTTAAACAAGCCCATCTGTCAGGAAAAGAGCACTTGAGAACAGCTTCATTCTATGCAGAGATTAAAGGAAAATTTTTCCAATTGTGTTTGCTTTTAGCTTCACTTGTTTCTTTGGAGTTGTGCAAGCCAAAGCAAGAATTACCAGCAGAGCATAGCTGAACGCTGCCTGAGCTGTCAAGTGATCTTGCTTGAAATAACAGCTGTATCTGCCTGCCTTCCTGAGGGGCATTCGCTGGTTTGGAAACGATTGTGTGGAGAGTGCCAGCAGTCCTCCACCAGAAAACAACTATATAATACACCCAAGTCTGTGTCCCTTTTCAGAGGGGGCTGTTTTTCTGTCTGTGTGTTTTAAAATTGTCCCTCAGGGTGTGTAGCAGTCGCTGGCAGAGTGTGTAGGCTGCTGTGCTGGTGCACCAGCATCACGTCCTCGGCTTTCCAGTGAATTACACGTGCTGCCTTTGTGTTCAGTAGCTGAAAGGTCAGGTGGCTGCCAGGGTTTTAAAGGCTGTTTTTAAAGGGGTCTTTAAAAACAGTGAAGGCTCAATGCATGTTACAACCAAGTCTTTCATCCCAGTTGCCGAGCAAAGGGAGAGAGGAGGCTCCTGTTGGCTTTGGTTTGCCATCAACCACGCTTAGGCACTGCTGCTGCTATAAGCACCCAGCCACTGTAAGGTGTAGGTAAAGAATGCCTCAATGTGCTGAACAGAAATACTCTGCCAGAGCAAACTGCTTGTGTATTTTGTTAATCTTTTTTGTCTTGTAGGGTGTTCAATTTCCTTACTGAAGCATAGGTAGAATGGCCAAATACTGCAGTTGGTGATCGACCTGCTCCTTCTGACACTGTCGTGTTTTTAGGTGAAAGTGAGTTTCCTGTCACTTAATAAAACATTTTTTCACCTTTGTGTTGCAGGTCCTGGCCTAGCCATCAGAGTGATATGTGCTGAAGAGCCTTACGTGTGCAAAGACTTTCCAGAAACAAACAACATCTTGAAAATAGTTGCAGATTTTTCTGCAAGTGTTAAGAAGGTAACAAAACTGCTCAGTTCCAGTAGGTCTGTAAGGACTGTGATGGGTCTGTGGTGCCTGGCAACGAGATTTAAACTGCTGGAAGTTTAAAGCCACTGCCTTGTGCTCTTGAGGGGTGATGCATCCCAGTACAACTCCCTTGAAGCCCTTCACTGTAGTACAGTAGAATTTTTTTTGTGCTGTGACTGGTGCAACTGTTTCACAGTTTCTGGAAAACAGAAGCGTAATATACCTTTCAAAGAGTAAATAAGTTTTGCTTTAGTTAAATGTTGAGCAGGTGAGGATTTCTGAAGATTTTTCCCTCCCTGAAATAATCCTGAATTTTCAGATTTGCATGTCCTGACAGTCACTGGATGTCTAAAGGAAAATGGAGGAGTGAGGGACTAGTGCTTGCCAGGTGTCCTGAACAGAAACATCAAGTTTTTAATCAACATTGTTTAAGCTTTCAATCTCTTAACTGCTCATGATTGCTGTAAGCTTGCTTGAACTAACTGCAGGGGGCTGGAAGTCCTGAGCAGAGACGGCTCAAAGTCCAGAGTTCAAACTTACTTCCAAAATGCTGAAGGGGAGTATTTCCTTGAAAACCCATTGAACTGTGGTGTAGTGTGGCAGGATATTGCTTTGGTTTATATCTGAAATAAGCAACAGAAATGAAATATAGCTTTGTGAAGGACAGAACAAGCACAGAAGAACAACTTTGCCTGTGATCTTGGAAGAGCTTCAGCTTAAACTGCATGCAGTCCAGTGGAATATAACTGGTTTCACTAACATTTAGATGCTTAACAGAATGTGGGATTTTTAACTAGTTCCAAGGGGTAAAAGTGGATTAAACTTAAACAATCTGCTACTTAGAACGTAAATAAAATTATTGTTTAAAAGTTCTGTTTGCATGCTTAGGGGCTTTAACTAAAAATGACATTTCTGCATCATTGCACAGCCACATACTTTGCTGCAGAGGGTCAAAGCGTGTACAACTGAAGAAGACCAGGAGAAGCTGATGCAGATTACCAGCCTACATTCACTGAATGCCTTCTTGTTACCAATCAAAACTGTGGGAGTGCAGGTAAGGGGATGTTCTGATTCCAGGGATGCTCTGAAAGCCGCTTCCTAGCAGCGTGGCAGGCTGCAGTGAAGCAGGACAGTCGCTGCTCTAAGATTGAAAATAAGGGGCTTGACTGGAGAGCATAAACTCCAAGTGACTGTGATACCAATGTCGTCGCCGTTTGGTGGTGCTGGTGTAGTGTGGAGGTGTCAGATGCTTGGGGAAAGGCCAGGTCATGACTTGAAGGTATTGGTAAGGCTGAGTGGTGCTGGTCACCTTGAAGTCACAAAGAAACAGCCTCTTACAGACCTCTGTTGTAATCCTGTGCCTGCTTTAAGGCTGAGGAATTGTAGACCAAGTTGGTCAGAGAACCCCGGCTCTGCTTCCTGCCTTTGAACGTGCTCGTTGCCCTTCCCTGTGCTCTTCCAAATGGTACGGTGTCCTCATCCTTGAGAGGAAAGGAACCGAAGCGGCACAGGAATGCTTGGATCTGTGCAGTGCCATGGTGTTTTTCCCTTCAGCCCTTGGTGAATGGCATGGGGATTTTTCTGGGCTGCCCTTTGTGTTTGGGTGGTGGTCATGGCCCCAGCGCTGAGCTGGCATTCTCCTGGATCGTGTGCAGTAACTTTGAAGAGTTCTTTACTGAGTAGTCACAGCTGTAAAGTACCTTTCTTGGCTTTATGGGTGTTGAATTGCATCTTTGATGATCTGCTCAGGCTCCTGTAGCTCTGTGCACTCAGCTTGTCTTACTCTTTAAGCAGCAGGCTTGTGCACTTCATCACAGGCTTTCTGTGGATGGTGCTGTCAAAGCAGCAACACGCAGCCAATCCCTGTGCTCAGGGCACCTTATGTGAATCTTTCCATTTTGAGAAATGTTCCTTTCCAAAGCTCTTGTTAGCTCACAAGAGGTCTGCCTTGCTCTGTCTTCTCATCCACTTGATACTTCTCAGGGTACTGATTTCACCAGCCTAGTGTCTGCTAAATGTTGACAGAAAGTGTGGTCCCAGATGGGTTAACTACTGTGAACTACTTGAGCACCAAACTTCATGTTAAATCATTTATGTTTTTATTTAACATACAGGGTGACTGTCGTTCCTATAGCTACGTTTGTGGGATCTCCAGTAAAGATGCACCACACTGGGAGTCTCTTATGTTTCTTGCCAGGCTCATACCACGCATGTGCCACAACATAAACAGGTAAGTATTTCAAATTACCTTCATTTCTAAGGATCTTACTGGCATATGGATGTTGAGCAGACACAAGAATTCTCCTGTTTAATATAGGGTAGAATTTGTTGTACCTTGATCAGATGTGTCATGCAGAGGTAACATAGTCAATAAAACACGGGTTTATTTCTTGAAATACTACTCTTATTAGGTTGAAAAGGAGGTTGATAGTCTATCCTTTTTTTTTTTTTAAGTGCTTGATTAGACATCTGCTGTAGTGTACACAAAATCTTGTATCAAAAGTAGTTTGGCCAGCAGGTCTGGGGAGGGGATTGTGCCCCTGCACTGGGCACTGGTGAGGCTGCACCTCGAGTGCTGGGTCCAGTTCTGGGCTCCTCACCATCAGAAGGACATGGAGGTCCTGGAGTGAGTCCAGAGAAGGGCAACCAGGCTGGGGAAGGGGCTGGAGGGCAAATCCTCTGAGGAGCAGCTGAGGGAGCTGGGGGTGTTGAGCCTGGAGAAGAGGAGGCTGAGGGGAGACCTTCTCCCCACCTGCCCTGCCCTGCCAGGAGGGTGCAGAGAGGTGGGCGCTGGTCTCTTCAGCCAGGGGACAGGAGCTGGGACAAGGGGCACTGGGCTCAAGCTGGGCCAGGGCAGGGTCAGCTCAGCTGGGAGGGCAAAGTTCTTCCCTGGCAGAGCTGTGGGGCTGTGGCACAGGCTGCCCAGGGAGGGGCTGAGTCACCCCCCTGGGTGTGTTTAACAGAGGGGAGATGAGGTGCTCAGGGATCTGGTTTAGCACAGGACAGGGACGGTTGGACTTGATGATCTTAAAGGGCTTTTCCAACCTGAGGATCCTGTGAAAATGTTTTTGAAAGCTTCCAAGCCTGTCGATGAGTTGTGATGTCATGCAGTGGTTGGTTGCCTTTTGTTAAGAAGGGAACTTGTGTGGAACTGTCAGGCCTGATGACACACAGGAAGGCTCCAAAGCTGGGCAGTCTCACCTTAAGCTTTCTTGCAAACATGCATTCACAAGCTACTTGATCCTGTAACTTTCTAGCAGCTGGAGTTGCTTAGATATCACACCAGTTCTGGAGAACACACATCCTTGCCTGGCTGCAGACTGAACCTGCTTATAATTGCTTATAGCACAGCTTTGTCATGGAGAGGTGACACCTCCTGAGAGAGGTATTATTCCTAAAGGTGCCATCCTGAAGCGCCAGGTCCCTCTTTAAACGCAGTGGGAACAAAAGAAGGTGTAAAGTCAGGATTGCACGAGCTGGATTTACAGCACTGCTGTCGTCCTTCATCTCTTCTGGATTTGATACAACCCTGCTGAATATACCACAACCCTGCTGAATATACCACATCTCTGGGAGTTCTGCTGTAGCCGGGTGTGTTTCCAGGATCTTGGATCGCTGTTCACAGGGGCGCTGAAGCTGGCAGCTCGAGGACACGCCGAAATAGTTGTTCTCCTGCCCAGTGATGCCTGTAGACTCTACTGCAAGCAAAAATACAGGCTGTAAATCTGGCACATTTTCCTGCTTTGGGTTTGAGACCAGTGCTCCTGGATTGTTTCTACAAGCTCAGATAACTCCTGTGAACATGTGGTAGTAAATCCTTGTGTGAGGCTGGTCAGTCAGTGTCGTACTTTGCTTCTTGTTCTGCCCCATTGGCGGCACAAAGCAGGAGATGGGAAGGACAGAGCTGATGTGGCTGGTTGGAGGCCAGAAGATGCTTTATTACAGAAGTAGCTGTGTGGAGTTAGGAATTGCAGTGTTAGTCCCTGGCACTGAAAGCACAGTCATTTGTTAACAATAAGGTTTACTGTTTGATGGGTTTTCTTGTGGCTTCCTGTTGGGAGAGGTGATGGGAATTGTACGTGCTTACAGAATAGCTTCCTTGAAATAATCCTACCTTTCCCTGACACCAAACCCCACCTGGGGTACTATTCCTGCTGCTGTTCAGAGGATCATTCTCTTGAATAAGTAACATGGGGGCATGTTGTGTTTATAGAATAACTGCATGAATCTTTAGGCATCTGGTTACCCCACGTGTGTAAAACGTCTGTTTTCTGCCATCTTCTTTGTTCGCCAGAGTCGTGTACGTGTTCGGTCCCCCGGTCAAAGAACCTCCCACAGATGTCACCCCCACTTTCCTGACAACAGGAGTCCTCAGCACTTTACGTCAAGCTGATTTCGAGGCTCACAATATTCTCAGGGAGTCTGGTGGGTGCTCACTTTATTTGGACTGGACTCTTGTTTCCAGGTGCCTGCAGACAAGATGGGGTACAGGGAGAGCGGAGCTGTCAAAATCTACAAGCACAGATTAGCTCCCAAAAAAGTGACAAACTAATGGGATGACAGGCAAGAGCCTTTTTCTGATAGCTAAAGGATGGGAATTACTAACCATTCTGAATTAATTTGAGGGGGTTTTGGGGGACCAAAGCTTGCCTCTGACCTGCTGTGAAGCTCAGAGGTGTGGTGCCTCACTTGCAGTGCAAGTAAAGTGCTGTTAGCCAGCTGAAAGTCAGCACGATGCTGCTCTGCTGATCATTTGTCATCAGTATTTACCTGAAGTAAATCAACAGCATGAAGAAACTTGACATCATTCCTAAATCTTGGGAGTTTTACGGAAAGAAGGGAGTACAGATACCAGGTTTACCCTGGTGATGATGCTCACTGCTTGGGCTAGTTTCTTATTTCTTAACATGAAGGAAGAGCTGTGTTTGTAAACCCAGCCCTGGCAGGCGGTGATATTTCAAACCCTCACACCCAGGGAGGATTCAATACCCTGTGATACGCTGCACAGGCAGAGCCTGGGAGCTTAGGAGCTTTATTTTTTTAACTATAACTGAAGCCACGCTTTGTGTGGGACACAGCTCATCACACTTGCCTATGTTTTGTCTGACTTAAGTTACAAAGGGTACCTCTCTCTGAGCATTCCCTTCACAAGGCTGTTTCACTGTAATTTGTACAAAAATAGCCTCAAAAAGCTGAGGATGACACTGCTGGTTGTGTTTGTAAAAGCGTGGGTGTGTCTCGCTAACTTTTGGTGACACTCAGCTTTGTGTGAATGACTCTGTCCCAAAAATAAGACTGGAGTTACCATTTGGTGACACAGACTCCCTGTACCCACAGCTCGGGCCGGTGCTAGCAGAGGGTCAGAGCTGCATCAGTGTAAGACTGGCTCTGCAGGCTGCCCTGCACTGGCATCCCAAACTTCAGCATCATTTAAACACTGAAATTAGGAGCTCTGTATTGGAATTATTTTCTTTTAATAGGAAAAATAAAGAGATTCTCTGGAATTCCCACCAGGAACAGGGATGCTTGAGAGCTTTCTCCTCAATAAGACTTTATGGGGATAGGTGAGGCCCCAGGGTTATGTTTTATGGGAAGGGAAGCACACTTTGAATTGCATTCCCAGTGAATAACAGGGCTCGTGGAGGTTGTCTGGCTTTGTTCTGCATGCCTGCAAAAACTGGAGATTGTTTAATTTTTAAAAAGGGGAGATGGGGCGCTCAGGGATCTGGTTTATCACAGGGCAGGAACGGTTGGACTCGATGATCTTACGGGGCTTTTCCAACCCTGTGATCCTGTGACTCATTTCAGGTGGCAGTTTGAGCAGTTGTGTGGTATGCACCACTGATCATGATCTTCTGGGGGGTGGTAGCAGTAGCAAAGAGATCCCAGAAGATGTAGATGTAGCTCCCAAGTATAGAGTTAGGTGTAGATGTGGGAAACTGTAAAACTTGTGTCACGCATCTTCAAACCCAATTAATGCCCTTTGTGCTGCTGTTGTCCTGAAGGTTACGCTGGAAAGATCAGCCAGATGCCAATAATACTGACACCTCTGCATTTCGATCGGGACCCCCTCCAGAAGCAACCTTCCTGTCAAAGATCTGTGGTCATCAGAACGTTTATTACCAGCGATTTCATGACTGGTATCGCAGCAACTCCTGGGAATGAGGTTCCAGAAGAGGTAATACAGGTTTCCAAGCTGCTTCCTCAACCTGAGTTAGTGTTGTAGGTGGCTCATCTCAACTTCCTTCCCTCTCTTGTGGTTTCTTGCCTTGACTTTGGTTCTATTACAGATATTTTTGTGTGTGTCTCAGTTTTTGTTAGGAAGAATGTGGTGTGGTGTTTTGGGGAAAAACTGTGATGAAGAGAGAAGCTGGCAGACTGGTATGACAGACACAAAGACTTTCCAGCCAAAATACCATCAGCTAGGAAAGGAAGAGTAGCCCGGCTGTACCTGGGATTTTGAAAATAAGTTTAATAATTAGAAATGTCCTGACTTACTGAATTGTCCTGGATTGCTGCTTCTGATTTTACTGGAACCTGCTGCTTAACGCCGCAGTGTGCTGGTGTTTGCTTAGGTCACTGAAAGGATTTAGGAGTCATGTCTAGGAATATTACTCTCATTCCCCAACTCTGGTGTCACTGGGGGTGCAAGGCAGTGTCATCAATTAGAGTTTTCTGTCCTTTATTCTGTGTTGAGTCTGTTCTGCCTGGGACACGGGTTGTGGAATGATCTCTCCCTGTACTTACTTCAACTCCTGAGCCTCTCAGTATCTATTTTCTCTCCTGTCCAACTGAAAAGGGGAGTGACAGAGCAGCTTTGGTGGGCGCCTGCCCTCCAGCCAGGGTTAAACCACCACAGAAACTTTATCCACGTCCCGTTTCAAGCATTCTGTCTCTCTGGGAATGCAGTGTTGATGCAGAACAGAACTGATTATTTGTTTAAACATAGTCTGAAGACTTGTAGGCACTGTTTAGTACTTGTATGGCACTGAAGCCTTCTTTAAAGGAGCCAATTTGTTTTAAAAGAAATTATGCAAGATGAAATTGCTGTGTGAGCTCTGTTCCATTACCTGACACGAGGATTCAGTGGACCTTGAAAGTCATGTTTGACTTGTTTGTTGGGGTTTTTTCAAACACACAACAGTCAAATGCAACAAACCCCACAACCAAACAACCCCCCACATTCTTCTAAATGTAAAATGGTTATTTTAAGTCTAGGTAATAATAGTAGAGGTTATGGAAAACACCTCTATTTGTGGGGAAAACAACCAGCCTCTTTTGGGTCTCTGTGGCTCCCTTTTTGCTTTGAAAGGGGCTTCACTCCGGCTGTTGCTTTGAGTGAGGTGGTTCAGCTGCACGTGATGGTCTGAGAAAAGGCTGGAAATGATCCACAGTAACACAGAGCAGCCACACGTCCCTGCTGAACTTCCATGAAGTAGTTTGGAAGCTGGAGAGCTGCTGCCTTGGGGGAAGGTGTATAGCAGTCTGCACCCTGGGTTATCCTCAGTGCCAACACCCAGAGAGTTCCAAGTATAACCACAGATAGCGTGAAGCCGGAGGCTTTAAGCTAATTTTATTTCCTAATTGGTGCTAATATGCTAATAGCTATCAGCTCTTTCTCTTGTGTGTGACAGAACCAGCATGAACCATAGGGCCACGAAGATGATGCGAGGGCTGGAGCAGCTCACCTACAAAGAGAGGCTGAGGGAGCTGGGCTGGGTCAGCCCAGAGAAGAGAAGGCTGTGGGGGGACCTCATTGCAGCCTGCCAGTCCCTGAAGGGAGCAGAGGAACAGGAGGGGAATCAGCTTGTTCAAGGGCAGAGCCTGGCAGGACAAGGGGGCTGGAGTGAAGCTGGAGGAGGGAAGGGTTAGATGAGACCTTGGGGGAAAGTTCTTTGCAGAGAGAGTGGTGAGGGGCTGGAAGGGGCTGCCCAGAGAAGGGGTGGGTGCCCCGTCCCTGGGGGTGTTGAAGGCCAGGTTGGCTGGGGCCCTGGGCAACCTTGTGTAGCTCCAGGCCTGGAGGTTGGTGTCCCTGCCTGTGGCAGGGGGTTGGAGCTCTGTGATCCTTGGGGTCTTTTCCAACCCAGACCAGGCTGGGATTCTATGAACAAAAAGCTTTCTTTTTTTAAGCTTTTCTTGTGTAGTTGTCATCAGGTCTGTTTAATGTGTTTGCTTCTGGACTTAGTTAATCATTATTTTTTCCCCCCCAATAGGTTGTGTTAAAAATGGTGGCAGAGATCAAGAAGATCCCTGGCATTTCCCGGGTGATGTACGACTTGACATCAAAGCCACCAGGAACTACGGAGTGGGAGTAATTAACTCTTTTTCTATCCAAGTACTGTGTGCAGTCTGAAGTCATATCAGAAACCATTCCCAGTGTTGACATGCAGTACTGTGAAAGAGTGACTGGAGCTGCTACATGGCATCAGGTTCCTCTCCGGGAGCATGGACCCGCAGTGAAGAGCTGTGCTGGGAATAAGGACTGAGTGAGGCTGAGGATTTGTACGGGTAAATGCTGGTGGCAGCGTTGCCGGCGCGCGGACAGGTTCCCATTGCTTTGCCTTTGTCTTACCGATTCTCCCCGTTCCCACGTGGTTCGCTGTTCACCCTCATTTCAGCGTCTCTTTGGGTTTGTACACTGTGGGAAGAGACAGTTTAACATGAATTCTTTGTGACCAACCGCTTTGGAACGGATTTATTATAAATAAATATTTTGCCAAATGGAGTAGTGGGTACCCCTGCGTGGTGCAGTTACCGTGTATCTGTTGTATGCTGTTTAGCCTGGTCTGTGGTGTTGGACGTACTCTCCCACGGCGGTGACGTGGAGCTCCGCAAGAGCCATGCGACGACATCATGGAGTGACCTCTGTCTGTCTGTCCTCACTGCCTCTTGCGTCGCTCGGTAGGGGTGTGTGTGTACACCGGCTCATTTCAGTACACCCTGACTGCGTGTGTGCGTCCGTCGGAGTCGGGTGTGCCCAGGGACTGACGGGAGCGTGACGGCGGGACCGCGGTTTGCAGAGCTGTCCCGTCCCGTTTCTGGCCCCGACACTCGTGCTCTCCCCATACCTGATGAGTGTTTATTTTCTACAGGATTTTATTTTTTGGTAAGTGTTGTACTTAGCGCGACCCTTCTGGTCGTTGTAGTCCTTAGTGTGGGGTCGTGGTGCCGGAGGTGAGAGATCCCTCCTGTCAGTCGTGTTCTGCTCTTGCTGTAGTTAAGCAATAATGGGAGATGGTCGCTTCGGGCACCCGTGTGTTTCTGGTGTATGGAGGCAGGGCTCTTTGCTCCCACCCTGGTGCTTTGAGCACATCCCACAGTGCTGCCCATGAAAGGAACAGTTCAGTTCTGACTGGAGCGGCTTGCTGGGCACCTGCCACATCCCTTCACACGTGGAACTGTGACCATGTATCCAGGATCATCCCTCATCTCCCTCTTTTTCTTTTCCCCCTTATTTTAAGCAGTTGCATTTCATTCAGCAGCGAGGTTACCGTGGTGTTGCAGGATAACATACTTGTTTCAGACTGTTTAATGGAGTATTTCATGGCTGTAGCTACTTAGATTTCCACTTGCCTAGCATTGTGAACTGGAGTTAATGGTTGGACATGTTTGTTCTGTATCCCTTCGATCGCACACGTGGTGTCCTTATGCTGGCTGCCTGCGTGCCATGGAAATTTGGTTGAGCCTCTGCTTGCAGGACAAGGCAAGCTTGGGCAAGCTTAGTCTTTCACCTACATCCTCGAGTGGTTATGGGGGGAAGTTACAGCCCTCTGCCCCGGGACCCCTTGGGGACATGGCATGTGGGACGGGCAGCAGAGAGTGGTCTGTGGTATTCGGAGTGGGGAACAACTGCCTCCCCCTCCCAACCCAGCTCCAGGCAGTTGATCTTCCTGGGTATCTCAGTTGCTGCCTTTGGGATAGTAATGCTAATCCCCATCTACCTGTCATAACCTCTGTGAGCCCTGGGGATGAGCTTCTTACGATGGATGTGAAGTGTATCAGTACACACATTGTTTTATCGCTGGATTGTGATCGGTAAGAGCTGCTGGTTTGCTGTGGCAAAACCTCCCAGCTTCAGAGTTGCCTTGTGGCTCATCTCAGAAGCAAGCTCCCAGGTGAAATCAAGGCCTTTGAGTCTGCTTCATCTTCCTGTTGGAGAAGCTGAGGATAGCTGCTGTCTTTACCCCGTTGGCATCTTGGACGTACAGGGTGGGTGGGCAGGGAACGGATCTGTTTGGTGTGACACAGAAATCCCTCAGCTCCCTAACACTGCAGCAGTTGTTGCTTATTCTGAGTAGACTCACTCCTGCCACTGCCACCAGTTTGTGTTGCCTTGACAGCAAACAGGCAAAACACAAGGAATTACTAAAAAGTAACTCAGAGAATATAAAACACCCCTGAAGCCCAAACCTGTCTCTGTTCTGACCTGGCGTAAGTAAAGCTGCGGTATCCGGTCCTGTAGTTGCCTCATGACTCGCAAGAAAAACGTGGGTGGTGATGGTGATGCTGGGCTGGGGGTTACAGCCCCTCTCGTACCTCTGGACCGCAAACTGGGGGCACACCAATCTCTTACCCACCACACGTTGCACACTTGAGCCCTTCAGAGCTGCATCTCAACCGTGGGCACGACATAGACGTATGTACAGCGTGTGTGCTCGAGTTCCACAGAGGGTTCTGACATCTTTTAGTCCCCTGGGTTGCTCTCGAGTCTAATGGAATGGATCTCAACAGCAGCTCCTGTGTTTTAGGAGGATACTTTGGGTTTGCTTTTCTCCTTTAAGCCAGAAAGCTGAATATTGAACATTTTAAGCATAACCTATTGCACTACGCTGGAAATGTCGTGTTGAAATGGAAGTTGTGCTCTTCAGCTCTTCCCTCCCGCAGCTGACACCTGTGCCATGCATTGTAGGTGTGGTGGGTGGTTCTTAGGAAGGTTGCTGTTATCCCAGTGGTTCTCCAGGGTTTTGATGGGATGCATGTGTGTCGGACAGCCAGAAGTGGAGAGAAACATAATACTCTGGTCACATTTCTTTTTAAAAAAAGGTATTTAGCACCTAGTTTACAAACTACTAACTGTAGCTGCCCTGTATACCTGTTCACCCGGAGTCTTCAGTAAAACATGTCAGCAGTTAGAGGAATTTGTATTGGGGGCACTCCCCATCATTCTCAATTTTTAACATTTTTCTGCTTGTGAAATGATAAAGTACTGTGAGCCTTAATTTTTATCCACAAATAAAAATATTATGTTTGAATATTGGTGTGGCTTTATTTTTATTTGTTTTTTAGGGCTGAAGACATAGAAGCTACGTTAGAAATGGACTGTCCATTTTGGGTTGAAAAAGCTGTTTTGTGGCTTTGTGGCTGCAGAGCATCCCTGGCCATGTCCCAGTGTGGGTACCCCCGCTGCAGAGTCACAGGGTGCTGCATGTTTCTTGCCTGGCGTGTGCTTTTGTTCAGCAATCCACCATGGCAAGCCTCTCTTCTTCCTAAAAATGTGGGTAGAGTCTTTCCTAGAGCCCCATGAGTTAATTCTTGCAGCTCTATGAGTTAATTAGCCTGATGAGGTGATGCCTGCAGGGAGTAGGATGGGCTGCTGCTGGGGGTGGGCAGCATCCCTCTGGCACCCCCTTGGGTGTGAATTTCACCTCTAAGGGAGAAAGGGGAGAGAGGTTGTAACTACAAGAGATTGTAGTTAAGAACAAAGAACAAAACCTTCCCATCCAGTCGTCATGTGAGGGAAGGTGAGTGCTCACCCATCACTTACCCTGCTTAAAGACCCTCGCTGGGGGGTGTGCAGGCCATGCTCCATAACCAACCCAGCCCCACAGCTGCGGTATCCCTGCAAACGATGTGGCGTTGAGTGGTTCTGGCTCCGTGTGCTGGTGGCACCATGCTGTGGGGTTTGCCTGAGCTTCTGCTGGGAGCCAGGTTTGAACAAACCCTTGTCCCCAAAGCGTGCCTCGGCGCATTGCTCTCGCCCAGTCTCCCAGCAGGATTTGTGAGCAGCTGCGGGGCTGCCGGCAGCTCTGTGCCAGCTCCTGATGCGCCTCCGGAGCTGGAGCTGCAGCTCCTGCCCCATGCCAGGACCCCCACGTACCTCAAGGGGTCTTCAGAGGCAGTGTCTGGATTTGTGTGTTTGTCTTCCATAGATGGAGAATCGGGGCAAAACCCTCGGAGCAGCTTCCAGCCTTTCAGGGAGCGCCAAGGGGCTTCGCAGGGGAGCAGCGGGACGGATCCCAGGTATGGAGCACACCTGAGCTTTGGCACTGTGTCGCCCCCGAGCGCTCTGAGAGCTGGGCATGCTGTGAGGATGGGCTTGAGCATGGTCATGGCTTGGGGGAAGACCTGGGGGGCAGCGAGCAGGATGCTCCTCATTGCTCTGCTCCCAGTTCCTGCAGCCAGGCCAGTGGTGTCACCAGTATGTCCCACCAGCTCCCCATCTGGAGATGCTCGGGGTTGGTGTTAGAGGAACAAAGGAGTGGGCACAATCCCTCACAGCATGAGAGCAGCCAGGGAAGGATGGCTGCAGAACTGAAGCCAGGTGGTTATTTTTCTTTTCAAAGCTGTCATTTTTCACAAAAGCTTTTGCAAAAACTTCCTGAAATGAAAAGGAGTTTGCACCCCGGGCTGGTTTTGTTGGAGCTGGGGCAGAAGTTCGTGTTCCTGCAGCACGGTGCCCTCTGTGTCATGCTGGAGCTTCTCCTGGGGTCATTTCCTCACTTAATACCTTTTCCAGTGATGCCATCTCAGTCTGGTTACTGGAAATAGCTGGGAGCTGGTTTCTGGGCTGCTGGTCCTGCCCCATGCTGCGTTACTGAAAGGAACCCTGTTTCTATCTCTCTCTTCTCCTTAGCCCAGCAGGGATCCAACAGAACAAAACCTTCTATCTCAAGACATTTCTGGTGCAGTTTGCAGGGAATTAGCACCAAAGCAAGGGCTGTGGCTTTGAGGTTTGCTGGCTGCAGCCAGGCATCGCCCAGGCAGGGGCCAGGGTCGTCGTCCCCCCTGCTTCCCACCCCCCAGCTCCGGTGAGCTGCTGCGGTTCCCCAGCACTTGCTGCGGGGCTGCTCCTGTTTCTGGCTCGTCTACCGCTCTGGATTGCAGAGAGACTCTTGTGTGGCTATGTGAGAGCTCTTTGCAGCTGACCCCGATGAGATTCCAGCCCCCCAGCCAACGTGTGAGGGTAAGCGAGCTGCACGTAACAGAGTGACGCGGGATCGCGAAACATGGTGCCACATCTGGGCCCCTTCCACGTCTCTGAGGGTCAGATCAGAGACCCCTGTGCCTCTGGCTTCAGAGATGAAACTTCCCACAGATTTCTGGCATCTCATCACAGACAAGGACTGGAGACAAAGCGTCCCTGGGATGACGGGATGAGGGCAGCACCGGGAGGTGAACTGCAGCTCCCTGGGGCAGGGGGTGGATGGATGGGGTTATTTCTGTTCCTTTCATTGCCTGAACACGACCTGCAGAAAATAGAACCGGTGCCACGACTTAATTACTTGGCTGTGAAGTGGCAGAGCGTTAACATCCGAAGGAGTCTGGTGCTGGCATTGATTCCTTTATGGGTTTGCTTGCAGGGGCAATGTGGGCAGCAACAGCTGCCCTTGCAGATGGCACCCAAGGCTCTCAAAGGCCAGGCAGATGGACAAACCTCTGAAGAGGGGTGCATAACTGCGCCCAGAAACGCTGATTTGGTTCCCCTAAGCATCACGGAGCAGCCAGGGGTTCAGTGGGAGTCGCACTCGGAAGCGCGGGTGTGATCGGATGGAATGTGAGTTCAGGAGCCCCCTTAGAGCTGGGATGTTTTTCCTGACCGGGTAGTTTATGACATGAGGGGCCAATACAAAGCTCTTCTCAGGGTTTCCTCTTGCTTTAATGTGGGTTTGGGTGAAAAAAACCCCACAACAAATATGGAAGAGCATTCTGGGGTAAGCGTGGAAGCATCACAGCTGCCTGGGTTGGAATCATGTTAAGGAGAAACATTAATTCAAGAGAAAGAGTTCCTGCTCCTTCCAGCATCAGGTGCTGGGTGACAGAGCCCAGGGGCTGTAGCTGGCGTTGGGGTCCATCCCTTGTGTGCCAGACCCAGGGGGTGTGGGGGTGTCCAATCTCCCCCCTCCCCTGCAGAGAAGGTGTTTGCCAACGTGTTCACTCACGCACTTTCTTTAATGAAGAAGAAATAATTCAAAGCCACCATGCATAATTCATCAGGCTCTGATGCAGGCTGCCACCCGACCGGGGGCCTGGGGGACCATGACCCGGCCAGTGACACCAGCATCCCCACGGTGCCAAGGGGGAAAGAGGAGCTCAGCATGTTTCTCCACCCAAGGTGGTGCTGGGCTCTTGGCACAGTGCTCCAATGATGGGCTTACACACAGATTTACTGTCTTGTGGAGCTGTACCCCTTTGGGTCAGCTTTAAGGTGCACCCCGATGATCTGGCGCTGGCAGTGGGTTAATTTTGTTAATGTCTGGGCAAGGTGACACCTGAAAGGTCACTTAGAAATGCCTGGTGTATCTTCTCATGTCTGACCTGTCAGGGACGTGCCCGGCTGCCTGGGTTTCTTGGCGTGGAGGTGGGATGCTGCTCAGGACATGGGGTAGCAATCAGTGGGGTTTTAGGGGTTTTAGAGACCAAAACCAGGGTTTTCCTTATTCCCACAGCCCCGTGAGATCTCCAGAGACACCCATCTGTTCCTGGGGAGCTCCAGAGAGTTTTGGTGGCAGAGCTCAGCATCAGAGCTGGACTGGAGCGAGCACCGTAGCTGTGTACCAGGGAGCTCAAAGGCCGAGCAGGGACCCAGCACCACACCCCCTGGCTTTGAAGGTGGCCACCTCAGGTCTGGATTCAGGACAGTCTTTTGTGTTTTGTGGAGCTGGTGTTTATTTTTAGTCACTTCTGTAGTGCTGGTTGCCATGGTACCAAACAGCATCGTGCAGGTTCTGCCACAGGAGTGCCAGTGGTGCTGGACCCGGAGAGCAGGCGTGGGGAGAGGGATCCTGGCAATGGAGGGGAGGGTTTGGTGGGGGGAAGGTGGCAGATCAGTGCCATGTGTCTGGTCCATCCCATGGATTTGGTTTGCTGTCATTGCTGGGGCTCGCTGGAAGCCCAACATCATCCCCTGAGCACACAAACCTGCCCCAGAAGGATTTTAACCACATCCTTGGAGCATTAGCTCTGCTCAGCAGGGAATTACCCTTTTTTGTCTGAAATTCATGCAGAAAAGAACAATGTGGGTGGTTCTGCCCCTTTTCTTGCTGCTGGATAGCAGATGCTGAACGATTGGGGTGTTGTTGGGCTTCAAAGGTGGGAGCACGTGTCCGGAGCATCGCTGGGTGCCACCTCCCTGGCCCGCCTGCCTCCAGAAAGCTCTGCTCATCTCGGTTCCCCTTGACTTTGGAAACTCTTCCCCTTTCTAATCAGGGATCGCTTGATTGCTGCTTGCTCCCGGTGCAATCCAGAGCCACCCCGGGCAGTGATCTCGCTGAGGACTCGGCACAGAGGGGTAAAGGAAGTTAATTAACAAACCCAAGAGTTTTCCTCTTTGCTCGGGTGTGATAGGACTGGTGCTCAGCTCCAAGGTTACAGCTGCAAATTGTCTGAGGAGATAAAAGGCTGATGGGAGCCAATTTCCACTTTGGTTTCTTTTAATGTCACAGATTGGCTCGCTCAGAGCCGGACGGGACCCTGCGCCCTCCGAGCTGCCCAGCTCCCTTGTGCCCTTGCTGGGGGCTGCTGTTGGGATTTACAGAGGTGGCTGCTCCACCTCCATTCCAGGAAGAGATTCAGTGCTTTTCATTACCCTCTGCCACTTCTAATTATGGTGATCCTGCAGTTGGATGTAATAAATCCAGATGGGATGGCAATGTCATGATGCAGCAGCAAATTGTGGGTGACTGTAAGTGCCGGGGGCCAGCTGAGATGCCCTCCCCAGCATGGAGCAGGTAGTCCCGCTCTCCCTCCCACACCAGGCAGCAAATGGGGTTAAAATAGGCTGATTTTGGGTGCAATGGCCGATCCAGGAGGCGCCTGTCTGCAGGGGCTGGAGCAGAATTCCCAGGGCAGCAGCACAGCATCGGGCGCAGGCAGCGACCCGGCACCGATGCAGTTTGTGGTGTGAGCTGGGTGTCCTCTGGTGGGTGATGATGGCACTAGATGTCTGTCCCCTGTGATAAAGCCCAGGGAAGCAGCTCAGATCCACTTCCCCATGTGCTCGGAAAGGTTTTTCCATCGGCTGTGAGGAACATGGAGAAGTGATGCTGCTTGCCTGGGAGAAACGATCCACTCCCTGCTCCCAGGATGGGAACAGGCATCAAAACTTGGGGCTGTCCCATGAGCTGGGAGATAGAATGGGTTTGTGCTCCCTGCTGGGAGAGGGCTGGATACAGGGAAATACATTAACCCTTATTCCTAGTGTATTGTATGTTGAGATTTCCCTTTAAAACCTGAGGTATATCAATATATCCAACTCTGTTTTCACCCATTCCCCCCAAAATACACTGTTCCTGTCACTGTGCCTGGGCTCCTCGCCGTGTCAGGGTGGCACCGTGCCCATCCAACACCCTTGTGGGTTACAGGCTGAAGGGGGAGCAACAATCTCTGCTTATGCAAGTCTTCAGCATTGCTGCTGGGCTCTGTTCCTGGCAGCCAGGAGGGGCTTGCCCCCCGTGCTGCTTGCTTAAGGGGTTTTGTGAGGTAGAACGGAGGAGGAGGAGGGTAACCTGCAGAGCTGGCACGGCCAGGGAACCAGAGTGCTGAGGGGGAAGCTAAGGAATAACTTTAAAAGCTGGAGAAAACCCAATGCAGAGACATTGTGGGGTTTCAGCATCGTTTTGGTCCTGTTCTTCATTTCCCAGGTTGTGCCTGGTTGCTGAGGCTGCAGGGATGAGTGGGGGAAGGGCGGCTCGAGGGACACTGCCTCCCTTCCAGATTATTCCAAGGAAATGGAAGCTGTGGGACAGATCCCAAGCCTGTCTGCAGAAGCACACTGAGGCGGCTGGTTTGGGCTCCTTCCCTTCACCTTCAGACATGCCAGCATTTACCATGGTGCTTCCAGAAGTTAAAAACATGAGGGTGGATCAGGGGGAGCTCAGATGTGCCCCACGGGCTTCCTGGCAGGTGCTTTCCAGGGAAGCACGTTGGCTGAGGATACCCAGGCATCTCCTCCTGACTCGGTCCAGGCCACAGAGCCCGTTGCTGCCAGCAGAGCATCACAGGAGGGAGTGGAGGCTCTCCCCCCACCCTGCCCTGCATAAGTCACTACATTTAAACGTTGTCAGAGCAGGGTGAACCACTTAAAACCAATTAAGTACCCTAATGAATCTTTCCCTGATGGGGTTTCAATTACCTTAAGTAGGAGCGGCGTGGAGCAGGAGTGCCGCTCGCCTAACGGCTATCGTTTAGACTCTTGCTAATTGGATCGTGCATTTGGAAATTGCAGGGCTCCTATGGGATGAAATCTATATGTTTACTTAGAGATCACTTACTGATGTTTTCCAGCCCAGCCTGTACCTGAGGAAGGCTTGCCTGTTCCTACCTGTACCCCTCTAAAAAGGCCCTTCCAGCTTTTAACTGCTGCTGATGGACCCTGCTTGAGATGAGCTGCATCTGCATGCACAGGTCGGGTCTAGATACACGTGTGTGCAGCTGAACAAACCTGGGGAGCGCCTGTTGGGAGCTCAGGGGGGATTTTGAGATTGGTTCTTTGGAAAGGGTGAGCTTTGCAGGGGTTTGAAGCACGCTGCCCAGGGAGGGGGCTGAGTCTCCACCCCTGGGTGTATTTAACAGATGAGGTGCTCAGGGATCTGGGTCAGCACAGGACAGGAACAGTTGGACTCAATGATCTTAAAGGACTTTTCCAAACTTGTGATTCTGACTCTGTGATTCTGTGGTTGGGTGGCATTGTTGGACCCAACTAGGTGTCTGCGTTCCTTCAGCGTGGGATGAGGCAAAGTCAATTTGTTGTTGGAGGAATCCAGGATGGAATTTCCCTGTGCAATGTTGTGAGGCTGATGTAACTGGAACAGCCCGATAGAAAAGTGCCTGAGAGCTTAAAAATAACCCCAAGCCCAGCAACAAAGCGCTTGAAAACCACGAACTTCATGAATTTGCTAATAGGAACCTGGTGCCTTTCTGAGCAGAAAACATCTCCTGGAGGTTTTTATAAGTGTTTCTCTTATTTACATCTGAAAAACACACCAGGTCTGACCGGGACGATGTCCGAGGGGCAGGGAACTGAGCCAACCCCCGATCCCGGAGCTGGTGATGCTGGATGTTGGGAAACATCCCGCTCTGAAACCGACCCCACGCCCAGTTATCACTTGGGGGTTTTTTGGTGGGTTTTTGGTGGTTCTGTACCTCTGCCCCCTTGCCATAACCTCCCCTCCTTGCAGGCAGCCTGGGATTGTGTGTTTAATACAGATAAGTGCAGGGCATTACGCTCCACAGCAGAGAGATTAACCCAGCAGTGAGGGGCTCGGCTGGGCCAGGCCCCTTCCCTGCCGGAAGGGAGCTCATGGAAACCAGCTGGTGATTAATCACCAGGCCTCATCTGGGAATTAATACAGGGGCTGAGTAGCCTGGGCCTCAGGGTGCTCAGGAGTGGGGTGTCAGCAGAATCATAGAATCATAGACTGGGCTGGGTTGGAAGGGACCCCAAGGATCACAGAGCTCCAACCCCCTGCCACAGGCAGGGACACCAACCTCCAGGCCTGGAGCTACACAAGGTTGCCCAGGGCCCCAGCCAACCTGGCCTTCAACACCCCCAGGGACGGGGCACCCACCCCCTCTCTGGGCAGCCTGTTCCAGCCCCTCACCACTCTCTCTGCAAAGAACTTCCCCCCAATCTCTCCTCTCCCCCTTCCCTCCTCCAGCTTCACTCCATCCCCCTTGTCCTGCCAGGCTCTGCCCTTGAACAAGCTGATTCCCCTCCTGTTCCTCTGCTCCCTTCAGGGACTGGCAGGCTGCAATGAGGTCCCCCCCACAGCCTTCTCTTCTCCAGGCTGACCCAGCCCAGCTCCCTCAGCCTCTCTCCATAGGGTAGCTGCTCCAGCCCTCTGAGCATCTCCAGGGCTCCTCTGACCCCTCTCCAACAGTCCCACATCTTTCTTGTGTTGGGCCCCAGCTCTGGACACAGGACTCCAGCTGGGGCCTCCCCAGGGCAGAGCAGA
The DNA here is from genome assembly GCA_027925045.1 of Hypotaenidia okinawae. NCBI lineage: Eukaryota > Metazoa > Chordata > Aves > Gruiformes > Rallidae > Hypotaenidia > Hypotaenidia okinawae. The sequence goes on along the minus strand of BSDF01000010.1, from coordinate 27,346,676 downwards.
GAGGGACAATCCCCTCCCTGTCCCTGCTGGCACCAAAGGGGGAAGAGGTTTTTCAGAGGGTCTGGATGATGCTTGTGGAGCAGAGGGCTCATCCCACCGGGGCTGGGCGCCTGCACTGCTTGGACATGGCACGGTCACCCTTGCCCAGTGAGCTGCTAGGGAGGCTGAGTGTTTCAGCACGGCCACAGCAGCAGAGTATCAATATTTAACGGCAGCTGGGGAGCTTTGCTTTCAGGAAAGCAATCTGCCTGCATCATTCATGAGGCCAGCCGCGGTGTCCTTACCTGCCGGAATATATAATCACCCAAGAAACAATATCTGGTGGCGTTACCTACCTAAACGAGGTATTAGGGAACATCTCCCCTCACAATAGCCTGCTGCATGGCCAACAATGCGCCGCTGGGCAGGAACAACCTGGCAGCATCTGCTTTTAATTGAGTTTGTGTTCGAGGTGAGAGAGGCCTTGGAAGGGCTTCAGGAACAGCCAGGTGTCTCTGTGGTTAAGGACACGGTAGACACGGAAGGCTGAGGAAGCGCAGCGTGCCTCTTCTGTGGCCAGTTAAGGACTTGGTCTTGCTTTTGTTAGTCAGCTTCCATGTGAAAGGCCTTGAGGAGCCATATGAGCCTTGGAACTTCTGTACCCATCCAGCTGCTTAGCCGCCAGGCTGCCCAGAGCAGTGGTGGAGTCTCCATCCCCGCAGGGGTTCAAAACACATGTACATGTAGTACTGCAGGACATGGGTTAGTTGACATGGTGGGGTTGGACAGACAGTTGGACTTGATGACCTGAGAGGTCTTGTCCAGCCTTAAGGATTCTGTGATTTGAAGGCTTCTGGAGTTGCTGGAAGCCTTTTCCTTTTCAGGAAGCACCAGGGAGCTCAGCGCCAGGCGAGGTAACGCCTTGGAGCAGGCACGGAGCTGGAAGTTGCTAACAGCTCCAATTTTTAGTCATTTTTCCAGAGTTCTGCAAAATTTCCAGTGGCTGTTTCAGTGCCATCCCTGCTAAATAGGTCAGGTAATGCTGCTTTCCCTAGGAGGTAAATTTTATAGGACTTCTTCCAAAAAGGAATGGAACTGTTTTCTTAAAAAGTACCTAAAAAGGGCTGCTTTGCTTTAATAGGGTTTTTTCTTACTGTGGGCACGTCCTGGAACGCAGTGAACCAGCAGAATGCTCTTGCTGTGTGCAGGACAGTCCCTGCAGCGGGTTCCTCAGGGTGAGCACCGCCTGCAGACTGTCCCCAGCACCCTATCTGGCTCGGGGGGGCTGAGCCAGAAGAGGCTGGGGGGACCCAGGTCCAGGAGGGGTGGGAAGAAGCAGGCTGGTCCCAGCTGGCCAGATGGACCCAGCAGCATCTGGGAAGTGCCAGGAGCAGGGAGAGGAAGGTGATGGAGCAGAGGGTAAGGCAGGGGATGCTGGCTGCAGCTTTCCCCATGAGATGGGCACATCCTCCGTGGCACATGGGTGGGCGATTACGCTTCATCTCAACCGCTTTAAACCCCTGCTTATCTTCAGAGGGGTTTTGTATCTCTCTGCCCGCCTCCCTCTCAAAACAAGGATGTGTTTGTGCTCCTAAAGTGGCTGTGGCGATTAGCGCTGTAATCTCCGTATCAGCTTTTGCATTTTGAACTAGAGAGGGAAATTAATTCAATTCTGGTTCCTGCTCCTCTCAGATGTTTCCCCCAAACACCCTTTGCTCAGCAAGCAAATGCATGGGGGAATAAGAGCTGTAACTCTGTTCTTAAGGGGGATCAACCCCCTGAATTTCTCCAAATCCTTTGGAGAATGGAAGTTCCTGCTGGATCGGGCGATCCGAGGAGCTGGAGCACTGCCCGTGGTAGGAGGAGGAGGATGATGAGGAGGAGGGATGGAGCGTCCAGCTCAGCTCTAAGGCAGCCAGGTCGGTGCAGACACCGATGCTCCGAGGCCGCGTCCGGCTGGAACAGCGCTGCCATTTGCCCCGGCGGGAGCCCACGTGGCTGTGGCTTTGCTGTGGAGCCGAGCACCCGCGTGACTTCACCTCATTTTTTCCCTTTCCCCTGCCCCAACCCACTACTTGAGCCCAAGCCCGGCTCAGGTGCACTGCTCTGCACGCTGCACGTCGGGCTTTGTCCTTACCCGTGGGGAAGCCGAGCCCGCCGGCCAGCGGGAAGCTGCTGCAGATGTTTCCATGAGAAGGTCGCAGCTCTCCTTTCTGGTTAAGCTCTGCGGACACGTATCTAATTACAGCTTTTGTGGCCGGCGTGAGGTTATAGAGGGAGGAAAGCGCGTGCTGGAAAATCAGTTTAAATGATTTGAGGGCAGCGACTTAGCACCGGGAGCGCTGCCTCAGCGCCGGGGCAGGACGCGAGATGCTGGCAGCACGCACGGGCACCGTGGGGAATAAAAATGCCGAGGAAGCCCTGAAGCTGAGGAAGCAGTCTGTGCTCTCCCTGGGGAGCAGGGAGAGAGCCTTGAAGAGCTCCTTGGAAAGCGGGAAGGAGGGCCGGGCCCGGGGCAGCCAGCCACAGCAGCGTGCCCGGCGCCTGGCTCTGCTGCGGGAACTGGAGATGAACTGGTACCTGCGGGTCTGCGAGCTCTCCCACGAGTACACCATCGCCTACACAACCGGCATGCCCCACAGGTACGTGCCCTGCTCGCTGTTCAGACAGTAGCAGCTCTGATAATCACAGCAACAATAATAGCAGAAAGCTCTTTGGCTTTAGGAGCCTGGCTTTTCCCATTATCTGGGCTTTCCCCCCAGCACTAGGATGGATGCGCGTTACCGAGCTGCAGAAACTCTGCAAACTCTTTCCTGAGTTCCTGTAACTTTTCAGCTGCCTGCAGTTGCCCAGCCTTGTTTCCCACCAGCTCTTTTGTCCCAGTGACTGTAGTTCCGTTTGAATCCCGTTGGGAAGTTGCCGCTGTTGTGCAGGGACAGGGCAGGTGAAGGGAGGAAACAGCACGACAGCCTTCACTGGGTCCCCGTGTCTTTGGCAGCAGTGATGGGTCATTGTGGGGATGAGCTGCTCAGGATGGGAGACCCACAGCTCTGAATGTCTCATTCCACCGACCCCAGATACTGCAGCCTCCCAGATCTGATACAAGGGGATGTCGGTGTCAGTGGAAAAGAGACGTGCAGCTCAAATGAGACCCAGCAGACATGCTGGGATTCAGAACTGATAAACATGGCATTAGGATAAGGATCAGAACCGGGGGGACTGAAAGGAAAGCCAGCTAAAACTAGGAGAGGGGGAGAGAGTCGTTATTAAGCATAGAAATCTCTAATGAGCCCAAAGAAGGGCATGAAGGCAGGGGTGCAGGGGAAGCCCCAGAACTCTCTGGGGCATGGTGCCCCCCTAGCCCCTGCCCAGGCGCTGGTGGTGGGATCCTGTGCTACAAAGCAAACTGCCAGGCAGGAACTTTTGGGAAAACTCAGTTTCTGATGGTGCAGATCCAGGTGAGCCCCTCACACCTCCCCTGCCTTAAAATGGGAGCTTTGGGGAGACACTGCTTTGCCCCCAGTTCACCCCATACTATAGATGAGCAGAGGGCTGAGTCTGACAGGAGGTAAAATGGGAGGGGGGTGTTTTAGTGAAGAAAGGGAGAAGTTGGGGCTCAGACAAGGTGTCCTGCTGCAGACCTGTCCGTGCCTGCTGCGAGGAGAGCTCCTGGCATGGCTCCCAGCATGGCACGCACTCACATCGCAAAGAGCCCAAGAGCATCACCTGCATCCCAGCATTGATGGGTCAACAGGACCCCCCTGCCCCCATCTTCAGGCATCAGTGTGACAGGGTACCACAGGGATGGGGGGGACTGGAGCAGGACCCCTCCCAGTTCCCCAAGCCTGGGAGATGGGGACACTGAGGTCTGTTAGTGCCCTCGGGGCCCCGACGTGACAGTTGCAGGGAAGGAATAACCGGGTAATCCAAGCGCCCGCGCCAAGCCCTCCTCTGTGACATTGAATTATAAGCTTTTAAAATATGTTCTGGGTTGGGATCAGTCTTTGTTTATCTGCTTTGAAAGATTTAGGGATTAGTCGAGTTCATGATACATCCATCACTTGATTATTTAACTTATTTTTCCGATGTTTGGGGGATTGAAATGATGGTCAGGAACTGGGTTGAGTTTTTAAAATGGAAGAGCCTCAGAAAGCTGCCTCTGCGGCGTGTGTCGGGCATTGCCATGGTCTGCTCGCTGTGGGCCAGAAAAGGCTACTGGATGTCGTCTTGGCTCACGACACTTGTGCTGTTTCTCCCCCCAGGGACGAAGATCCCCAAGAACTGGTGACTTTATTTGCTCTTTAGCAGAATACCTGTGCGTTAGTTTGGCATGCTTGTTTTATAGGCAAAGAACTCAAAGGTGTGCCTGCTGCCCCATGCTCCGGTTCTGCGGAGCTGGAGGGTTTTTTAGCAGCTGGTAGCATCTCAGAGGTTTTGCTGGTACCTCCCCACAGCCCCTCTCCACCCACACACAGGCTCCAGCAGGGAGACGCAGCCTCCCAAAGCTGGTGGCTGCCTCCTGTCCCATCTCTGATGCCCATAGCTCATTCCTTTCTCAAGTATTCCCATTGTCTGGTTGGTTTTAGGGTATTTTTTACTTCTTTTCTTGGTTTCTTATTAACTGTCAAAGCCCCTGGAGGCTGAAAGTATTCTGGGGGAGTTTACAGCCCACATAACCTGAGCTGTGCAAGTTCACAAGGGTCCATGAGGAAAGAAAACCTCTCAATGACTTGCAGCATTCATCTGTCCAGCCCGAGGCCTGACATGGACCCCGTGTGAATGTGGTTTATGTTTACTGGCCTTGGATGGGATCCCAAACAAATATTTCTCATTATCTAAATATAAGACCTGGGAAACGGGGCTGGTGCTCTATTCCCACTGGCAGTCCTTGTCCCTCGGAGCACTTGACCATTATAGGCTTGAGCAGATGAACAGGGTTGCTGATCTTGGCCAGGATCCATCCTTGGGCATCACTTAAAACGAGCCAATTGCGAGGATACAAAGAATGGCTGGGAGAGAAGTATCGCTGCGTGGTCCTGCCGCCCTCTCTGGCAACGTGACCCGGCTCACGGCTTCTCACACTGGTGGGAGCAGGATGGTGCTGGGCTCTCCCCTCAGCAGCTCCTGAGGACCCTGCACTCCAGCATCTGCCAGGCATTGCAGGTCTCTCCCTTCGCAGCTCCAGGCGTGGGCCATGCACTTGTACAAGCCCGCCTGTGCGGACATCCCGCCCCACAAGCCGAGCCTGCAGAAGCCGAGCGAAACCCTCCTGAGAGGCAAAAGGCCTAGCGTGGCTCCCAGAGCCTGCCCTCCGGCCGGGGGCTGGCCGGGCACGCTGAGCCCAGCCACTGAGCTGAAGCAGCTGGAGAAGTTCCTGCACCTGCATGGGCTGTCGCTGCAAGACACCGTCCGGGCTGAGACAGGGATGAAGTACAGGTACCTCTGCAGGTGGTTACATGGGGCTGTGGGCTTGGCCTGGCAGCCACCAGACGCTGTGGGGGTCTGTGTGCGACTCCCAGAATGCTGGTGGAATCTGAAGGCCATGCCAGGTCGAGAAGCTTTTCCTTCTCCAGGTAGGCTGATTCCCGAGAGAGAGGGCAGGACTCTGAGCCAGGGAAAACGTGTGTGGCCTCATCTCTGAAGAGTTTGAATTTTAAATCAGACACAACATGGCCAGCAGGTCTGGGGAGGGGATTGTGTTCCTGTACGGGGCACTGGTGAGGTCACCCTTTGCGTGCTGTGTCCAGTTCTGGGCTCCTCACCATCAGAAGGACATGGAGGGCCTGGAGCGAGTCCAGAGAAGGGCAACCAGGCTGGGGAAGGGGCTGGAGGGCAAATCCTCTGAGGAGCAGCTGAGGGAGCTGGGCGTGTTGAGCCTGGACAAGAGGAGGCTGAGGAGAGCCCTTCTCCCCACCTGCCCTGCCCTGCCAGGAGGGTGCAGAGAGGTGGGCGCTGGTCTCTTCAGCCAGGGGACAGGAGCTGGGACAAGGGGCAATGGGCTCAAGCTGTGCCAGGGCAGGCTCAGCTCAGCTGGGAGGGCAAAGTCCTTCCCTGGCAGAGTTGTGGGGCTGTGGCACAGGCTGCCCAGGGAGGGGCTGAGTCACCCCCCTGGGTGTGTTTAACAGAGGGGAGATGAGGTGCTCAGGGATCTGGTTTAGCACAGGACAGGGATGGTTGGACTCGATGAGCTTAAAGGGCTTTTCCAACCTGCAGATTCTGAGATTGGAACTTGATTTTCCTCTCCCAGCTTCAGCGCTCTGTGTCCCTCTGTCCCTTTCAGGTTTGGGTAGGAGCGTTTCTTCTTCCCAATGTTTTAGTGGGTGTTAAAAGGGTAACAGCTGAAACCCAAAACCATGGAGAACAGGGATGTTCTGAGTGCGGCCAGCACAGGGCTGTGATGTGATGTGATGTCTGTCCCCGCTCTGACATAAAACTGGAGCAATAGGACTGGAAGCCTGGGAACGGTGGGGTGACTGTGAAATCGGTGGAGAGGGGTAGGGGGAGCACCCGAGGGAGAGTGCCCCATCCATGCAGAGACCCTGGGAGAGTGGGGGTTGGCGGGTGGAGGTGACATCGGTGTGCTTTGTCTGATGCTTGTCATGGTTTGTTTCCAAAGCGATTCATTTCAAAGGATGACATCCAGTAAGGAAAGTAAATACAGCCTCTGCTTCTCCTAACATTTCCTTCCTGGTGTTTCCTTATCCCAGAGCTTGACCTTCACGCGTGGCCGGCCTGAGTTTAGAACTGAAGTAAGACAGTGTGCTTACTGGTTTTCTGGGCACAGCACGGTCATGTCACAGCTTCGGCTGCTGGCTGGGGAAGTCTCTTCTCCTTTGGAGACACTGTCCAAGGGGGGACATAGTGTGTGACACAAGAAACAGCACAGGGCTTTGCACTTCTGCTCTGCCTGTGCCGGCTGGGAATCCTTGGAGCAAAGGGGGGATAATGCAGCCTCAAAACCCAATGTAAATATGTAGAGATCTGAATGCCTGGAGCTGGAGTGATGAGAAGGGAAAATGCCTGAAGGCAACGGGACGGCATCCCAGGGACCCTGTGCTGCTCTGCCAGGAGTCATCCCAGTGCTGCTGTGCCAGGAGTAATCCCTGGCGTCACTTGGCCTTAGCAGCAGCGATGCTATCCCTGAGCAAGAGCCCCTGATTAACTAGCTGGGTTTTGGGGATCTGGAAGCTTGCCTCCCTTCTAATGAGGAATTCTTCTGCTCCCCTTCTGATGACCCTTGGCATAGCTGTGTTTGAAACAGCTGGTGTTAGTACACACCCAGAAATTCCCATTTATCTTATTTCTCTGCTAACTTTGCCCTTTCTGTGGTGGTGGTCTGCTACTCACTTGGTTGAACGCTCAACATGCCCCAAGAAGCAGAAGTAACCCTGTGGTCACAAGATGTTCCCATAGTTATGATTCGGGGTCTCAAGTTTCCTCCATGGGAGATTATCCTGCAAACCTCCCTGATGTCCAGACACCTCCTTGGTGCTGAACCTGGCTGCTACTGAGTCAAAACTTGGGGTCATCTCTGCTTGATACTCTGCAGAAAACATGCCCAGCGTGGCAGCAAAAACAGAATCACAGAGCTGTAGGGGTTGGCAGGGCCTTCCAGAGCCCATGGGGTCCAACCCCCTGCCAAAGCAGGGTCCCTAGGACAGGGCACACAGGGCGGTGTCCAGACAGGGCTGGAATCTCTCCAGAGAAGGAGACTCCACACCCCCTGGGCAGCCTGTCCCAGGGCTCCCTCACCCTCACTGTGACACTCAGCCTGCGAAGGGGTCAAGAAACCAACTTCTCCAGAGATGGATACCCAACCTCTTAAATCCCATGGAGACCCAGGGCTTTAAGGCACAAAAGAATGTAATTAATGGGATGTTCTGGCACTTTGTTCTTTGCTCCAGGATAGTTGGTGTTGGCCATGAGGCTTTACCTGCTGCCAGGGGCTGTGATTACATGCTGGGCTCTGGCACAGTGTGAATGGCTTCAGGCTCACCTCTCTTGGCTCATAACATGGAGTGGTCCTCATCCATCGCAGCCTGTTGTCGTGCTGCAACAAAGGCTGAGCTCAATTTCCACTGAAGCTGATGGATCTCAGCACATGCTTCATTTTAAGTACGTGCATTTATCACACTTGACAGAAGCATCTCTAACATCTCGCTCATTGCATACATCATCTCCAGGAGAAAGGAGGTGTCTGCAGGAGAGGGAGCTGTGCCAAGGGCTCTGCTGCAGGGCCAGAGGGGTTTTCCAGCAGACACCACTCCCCATTTTCCATAGGCCTTTTTCTCACCTGGCTTGGGAAGTTCGGGGCTCTTCTGCTCTTACCATGAACTTGAACATTTCCCTTTCCAGCAGGGTTTGTTTTGCCTTCCTGCTGTTTCTCAGCTATCCATACGTCTAGTCGACAGGCAGCATAATCGGATCCCCCCTCTTTTTTTATTGAGCTATTTAATTATGCATGGAAAGTCATTATTAACAAGAATCACTTACTAAATACTCATAATCTGGTTTATTTATAGGATGATTAGTTCTTTTTCCCTTTCATTGCTTCAGCAGCCACAGCTTAGTTCAGCTCACTGCTGAACAACCAACGTGCACCAGTGCACGAGCAGAGCTGGGTGCTGATGACAATAGTGTTTCTCTTAGATGATGAAACGCCATTTCCAAAGCCAATTTGGTGCCTTGTTACCCATCAAGGTGTTTGTTGCAGAGCTTCCTTCCATACATGCTTTGCTAGGGACCAAACCACCCGAGCTGGGGCTGCCCTCACAGCCGGGAAGGTGGGACCACAAACCTTCTCACTGTCCTGCTCCTGGGTGGGTGACACGGCGTCTCTGCGCTTGGGCAGCTGCGGGTTGAGAGCCTGGAGGGGAAATGTTAGATGTACATGTCTGCAAAGCACCTGGGGGACTTTTCCAAACCATGCCCTTGGCAAATGTTGTGTGTGGAAAGTATTTATGGAGGTCAGGGACTCCGGAGGCGCTGCCAGGTTAACCCCCACAGCAGCCTGCAGACCTGGGGATAGAGTTTGCTATGAGCATTTTATCTATTTTTATACTTATTTGGGTCTTGTTCAGGGAGGATGAATTCTTCCTGCAGCACACAGAGCCCCAGGAAGCTCATCTCGTTTGGCCCTGGGCTGTCCTGCAGGAAGCCCTCAGGAGTTCCTGCATCCTGAGACAGCACTGGGATGCTCTGCCTGGAATGTGTTGCTTTTCTCAGTTCAGCTAATTAATAACTTGAAATATATGAGTGGCGCAACACCCCAGCAGCTCTCCAACCCCTCTGCCATGGCCTGTGGCATTGCCTGGGGGTGTTGTGACCCAAGGGCAGGACCCAGCCCTCAGCCGTGCTGAGCCTCAGGCAGGTCCCAGGATCCAGCCTGCCCAGAGCCTTCCTGCCCTCCAGCAGATCCATGCTTCCGCCCAGCTGGGTGCTGCCTGGTCCCCTTGTCTAGACTGTTGCTAAAGGTGTTAAAGAGAACTGGCCCCAGTTCTGAGCCCTGAGGGACACCGCTTGTGACTGGCCACACCACCACTCTCTGGGATGGCCTCTCCAGCCAGTCTTTTAGGACTCTCCAGTTTAACCTCACCAAGACAACTTGGGTAACAGGATCAAATCCTGAAACAGCAAAAGGCTTTTGGTGAGCACCAGGGTTTGGTGGGGACCCTCAGGGCTACAACCACCATGGGTAAAGAGATAAAATGTTCCTGCTGGGAAGTGTGTCTGCCCCCTGCCCCCGAGTTATGTATACAAAACCCAAATGCTGTTAGGAAAATACAATGTGTGTAGCAGCAAAGTTGGGGTTGTTTTTATAAGTCTCTGGGAGCTGCAGCTTATAATCATGTGCTCCACACTGGCCATCCCAGTTCCAGCAGATAGGGTCAGGTAGGCTGTGGGTAGGTAGCAGAGGGCTCTGAGTGATGGCATTGTCCCTGCACCAGGGGATTAAACAGGCTTTTATCTTAGGAAAAAGATGACTGACAGGGATTACAGCAAATGTGTTTAAAATCAGAAACAGCCTGTGGTGAGTAACTCCCTGTCTCCCATCACACAGGAAGTGGGGGGAATGGGAATGACATTCCTGAACACCAGGCTGATGGCTGGGCGGTGCAGCTGGCACACGGGGATGCTTCGCTCCGTGGCAGCACGGCCATGCTTGTGCTGTGTGACTGGAGACAGGGCAATGCACAGGGGGTGAGCAGGCAGATCACACTCTTCAGCCTTCATCTCCTCTTGTCCCCCCAGCCTGCTGGTGGAGCAGGGAGAGGGGATTTGGGAAGGCTCACTTTGCCATAGCAGCTTTTCCAGGCTCCCATGGTCTGGCTCGCTTTATGCATGAAAGTTATAAAATATCTAATCTTTAGATGGCAAAATATCTGAAAGCACTTGATGCAGTCCTGTAATCCTGCCCTGTAATCCTGGCCTCATCTGCTCGGCTCGGAGCACGGTCACATCATGCTGTGAAGAGCTACATGGGAGCAGCGATGTTTTCCTGGTGTCCTGGGCAGGTCGCTCCACAGAGCCACATCCAGCTGTGCCCCTTTTGCAGCACCTGCCCTACATTTTTGCAAGTTGGGCATTGGGATTTTTTTGGTCTGCTCAAACCAAAGTGCCTGCTGTGCAGCAGGATGGCAGGTATTCCTGTGTCCATCCTGTTCCCAAATTCTCCTTACCATCAGAAGGACATGGAAGTCCTGGAGCGATTCCAGAGAAGGGCAACCAGGCTGGGGAAGGGACTGGAGGGCAAATGCTCTGAGGAGCAGCTGAGGGAGCTGGGGGTGTTGAGCCTGGAGAAGAGGAGGCTGAGGGGAGCCCTTCTCCCCACCTGCCCTGCCCTGCCAGGAGGGTGCAGAGAGGTGGGCGCTGGTCTCTTCAGCCAGGGGACAGGAGCTGGGACAAGGGGCAATGGGCTCAAGCTGTGCCAGGGCAGGCTCAGCTCAGCTGGGAGGGCAAAGTTCTTCCCTGGCAGAGTTGTGGGGCTGTGGCCCAGGCTGCCCAGGCAGGGGCTGAGTCACCCCCCTGGGTGTGTTTAACAGAGGGGAGATGAGGTGCTCAGGGATCTGGTTTAGCACAGGACAGGAACGGTTGGACTCGGTGATCTTAAAGGGCTTTTCCAACCTGTGGATTCTGTGATCTCAGTTTCCCCTGGCTCCCTGTGATGTTCACAGGGATCCTGTCCATGCCACACACCGATGGGGGAGGGTGGAATGAAAGCAGAGGGTGTGTGGGGGTTAGGGTGCAAGCAGGGTATCCACACACAAGCTGCGTGGATGTTCTTCCTCTGTGAAGTACGAAATCCCCCCGTAATCCTTCAGGAGAAGGGTGCAGAGAGGCGGTGTGCAGGCTGAGCCCCATCTCCCCGGCTGGGTTTCGGCAGGAGGAGCTCTTTAGCTGCTCAGACGATGCCGGCTCCCGTCCTGCTGCTTTCTGGTCGCCGTCATCGCCGGTGACAAACGCGCGTGTGGGTGCCTGCACACCCGTGTACACACACACACGTGCGCACACCCTTTCTTTTGCAGCACGAGGACCCAAACAACAGTGACAAAGCCATGGCAGAGCGCACATCTACCTGGACAGCACTTCCAGCCTTACTTCCAGCCCTTTGGTGGGAAGCTCCCCATGCTGTCGGTGGGAGACAAAGCAAATCTGTGTCCTCTCGTCTCAGCCCCCCGCCTGACATCCCGGCTCGCCCTTAGCTGTGTGCGGAGCAGCAGCTCCCGCCGGTGCCGAGCTGGAGTTTGCACGTTTACTGCTGCTTTTCCCACACCTTCTGCTCCCCCAGGCTCTAGCCTGCACTGCCAGATGCTGAATAAATCACCAGCTCCGGGGGCAGGGTGCTGTCTGCTGAGCCCACTCTCCGCTCCCCGCCGCGGCATCTGTGGTGCAGAGCGTCTCCAGCATCTCTCCAGGGGGCTGACTCGAAGGTTTGGGGCTGTTTGTGGGTTTATTTATAGGCAGGTTTGAAGTCTGTGGTCTGCATGGGTGCCCTGGGGTGGAACTCGGTCTGTGCAGCCTTGGCCAGAGCAGGTTTTTATCTTTGGGCTGACTTTGTGTTGGCACGATGCACGACAAAATCCCAGTTTCAGCAGATCCCAAAGTGCTACATGGTGGTGGACGGCTGTGGGGCTGAGTTGAGGGAAAATCCCAGTTAAACCTCCTCTGGCAGCCGGTTGCTGGTTGGTTTCAAGGCTCCATCCTTTAGGACACGATCAGAAACCACGAGGCTTTGAGGAGGTGGGTACTGATGGCAGGCTGAGAGCAGGGCACTGCATCGCTGACTGAGGTGTGTGCTGCGGCAGTGCCAACCCAGCGCTTGTCAGCCCAGGAAAAATCATGGCTTTAGGGCTTCCATGCAAAGACAACACTGGTGCAGGTGCAGATCTCTGTTTAATTGACATTAATAACTGAATGTGATGGCATCTTCCTCCCTCCCAGCGGTGACTCCTGCCCCATCCCTGCTCCCAGGATGAGCAGAAAATGTCCCTTTCCAGCCCTGGGAGTGCAGGTTTATGGGCCACGCTGAGCTTAGAGACCTCTTGAGTTTCTCTCTTGGTTATTAACCCTGGTTTCTATGCTAATGATCGTTAATACTGGGTTTAATACTGAATTCTGCAGGTCGTGTGAGCCTGGGGTAACGTAGAACCGTTCCTGGAAATGGGGCGCTTTGTCCAGTCCAGCTGATTCCGAAGGCAAAACAGTTTTCTCCTCACACCCAGAATTTCTCCAGCATCAGGAAATAGTTGCCAGCTCAGGGAAGAGGATGGAGATGGACATTATGAAGGAGGAGGGTGCCAGCTACCAGGAAGGTGCTGGGGGCTTCCCCATGGCACGGCTGCAGCCTGCAGCTGCTTCCCAGCACCGACTGCCCTAAATAACACAGGAGTAAGAAATCCAAGCTGGAGCTGTGCCCCACAGCAGGGCTGGGATGGGGGATCTCCTGGGGACTCACTCTGCTCTCAGAACTCCTCCATACACTTGCTGGTGCCGTCTGCTCTGAAATTCCAGCCGTGGAATGTCAGGAGGCTCCTTCCATCCAGCAGCCCATCGTGTGGGTGCAATGGGCTGTGTCTGGGCTGCGTACCAGCATCGGGACAGAGCTTGGTGTGGCCATTCTTTGTGCCAGTCTTTGAACCAGAACTCACTTTTTAAATGTTTTTTCATTTATTCTACAACTTCAAGAAGAGCAACATGAGCAACTGAAATGCATTTTAATTATTTCATGTCTTTTCCCCACAGTGGGGTGACCGCCTTGCTGTCTCCATGTCTCCCCATCCGGCTCCTGGGGGTGAGTGGGTGGGAGTGGGGCAGACGGGCCCCCCTCTGTGTGTGGCTGTCTGGGGGGCTGGCTTGAAAGGCAGCTTTTTCCATGGCTGCAGTGCCTGCTGCAGCCCTGCTGCCGCCTGATAAGCTCTTTCTTGTTGTTGTTGTTGTGTTCAGTGTGTATCTTTGGAGTTGCTTGGCTCAGTCCCCATCCCCAAATGACAGCACAGCGTTTCTCTGATTCCAGGAGCACAGTTGCTGTTTTCCCTTGGGATGTTAAAGCTGAAGGAGGGAAGGGTTAGAGGAGAGATTGGGGGAAGTTCTTTGCAGAGAGAGTGGTGAGGGGCTGGAACAGGCTGCCCAGAGAGGGGGTGGGTGCCCCGTCCCTGGGGGTGTTGAAGGCCAGGTTGGCTGGGGCCCTGGGCACCCTTGTGTAGCTCCAGGCCTGGAGGTTGGTGTCCCTGCCTGTGCCAGGGGGTTGGAGCTCTGTGACCCTTGGGGTCCCTCCCAACCCAGACCAGGCTGTGATTCTATGATTCTATGTTGGTGAAATACACGGGGGTCCATAGTGTGTCCCAGCGAGGGGTTTGGGGGGATTGCTTCCCCTGGCTGTTTAGCGGCAGGCTGGGTGAGCAGCTCCCCCAACAGCCCTCGGTGTCCCACCCTGCTGGGGTGAGGAAACGACCTGTGTTCCACTGCAGAAAGAGACACCCCATCGTTTGCAAGGGCAATTCTGCCCCCCGCCCCCCCAGGCTTGACGAGCGCTTATGCATTTGGCAACATGTAATGACCCTCTTGCAAATGCTTTCGTTAATTAAACGGGCGCCGTTCCAGTAGGAAAGTGGTTGTTCGATACTGGTTGGGATGCACTTGGACATCAGGGACTACTCGCCTGGCCAGCACTGGCCCTGGCAAGTACAGCAGCTCCTTGGCTTGGCAGTGCTTGGCAGTGCTTGGACATCACCTGAAGCCTTCACAGTGTCTTGCATTTAATTTGCTAAAGCGACATTACCACTGCCCTGCAGTACAGCATGCTCCTGGCATGGGTGTAAGCCTCAACCAAACAAAAAGTCCTTCCCAAGGGCTCTGGGAATGAAAGGAGTGATGCTTTGCCCTTTAGTCCAAAGGGAGTGGAGGGAAAATTAGGGAGTGAAAGATTCCCTGCAGCCCCTGCCTGCACTATGCCCGCATCCCCCAGCAAGCACAAAGTGGTCCCAATGCTGCTCTGATGGGAGAAGGTGACAAGCATGCCATTCAGGTGACAAGCAGATCCCAGGAGTCCCAAAACAATGATTTTTAACTCCCTATGTCAGCTAGTAACCAGGCCCTGGAGGAAGCGCTGACTCAGCAGGCTGTGCTGAGCCACGCTCCCCGAAGAGGAGCCCGGCGGTGTGGGAAAGGCAACGACAAAATTAATTGGGCTGAAGACTATTCCTTAGTAATCTGCTGCGTTTCAGCAAATGACATTGTTCTGGGTGATGCAGCAGGCTCCTCCGTGACTAATTCCAGCAGATGCCTCTCATTATTTTGGGACTGCTGGTCGATGGGAAGAGTTTTCTCTCCAGTGCAGGGAGGGGGGTCCTGGGCTGGTTTTGCTGGGTGCAGCTGGTGGGATTCTGACCCTGTGCCGCTCTGGCTTCAGTAATTAGAGATGCTGCTGTAGCTGAAAGAGAATCTGAGGAGGATTAATTAATTTTTTTTTTTTAACTACTATTTTGGAAGGTGATATTTTTATGGTGCTTCTTACTCAGTGTCGGTTTATGTAAGTTCATCACTGACGGAGACAGTCGCTTTTCATGCAGTTTGCTCCTGACAGCGTGCAGGTCCCCACGCCAGCTGGAGAAGGATGCAGAGCAAGGGGAAGCCAAGGGTACCAGGGCAAGTGGGATGTTTGCTGAAAGGGGTGTCCCCCAAAAGAAAGTTTAGGGAACGACACAGTCTCCTGTCACTTGTCTTTGTCCTGACCCTCTGCCAGCTCAGCTCGAAGAATCAGAAGTTACAGCGTGATCATTACTCATCCATCTGCTAGCGCGCAGCCCGGGAAAGGGCAGAGCAGGGCTGTGTGTTATTCAGCACCAGAGACCTGTGCAGCGTTCTCTCTCCCTTAATTCAGAGTTCTGAGTGGTTCCCAGCAAGGCTGGGCTGATATTTGATGTATGGGGATGAGAGAGAGAAATATTTACAGGTACACCTAAAATCTGCTATTCCACAAGCACAGACAAGTCAGAAGAACAGATCCTGGGCTGAGTTTTAATTGGAATACACTTATTAGTTTAGATGAGATATCAGGGGGAAGTTCTTTGCAGAGAGAGTAGTGAGGGGCTGGAACAGGCTGCCCAGAGAGGGGGTGGGTGCCCCGTCCCTGCGGGTGTTGAAGGCCAGGTTGGCTGGGGCCCTGGGCAATCTTGTGTAGCTCCAGGCCTGGAGGTTGGTGTCCCTGCCTGTGGCAGGGGGTTGGAGCTCTGTGATCCCTTCCAGCCCAGCCCAGTCTGTGGTTCTATGATTCTATGATTAATCGGGTCATGCAAAGCACCCAGGGAAAAAAAAATCTGCATTTTCTGCAGGCTGGGTCTGGAATGTGAGTGTGGCAAAGTAGAAAGGCCCTTGCTTGCCACCATCAGCTGCCACCCTCAGTATATTCCTCTAACTCTTCACCTCCCTTTAGCACTTTGATGGGGTTACCTCATCACCAGAGAAACCAGTCGCTGTTAGAAATGTTTGGTCACCATGTCACACCTCTCGCAGGGGTGAAGTGTTCAGCAAGCTGCCCCCATGTGCTGTCTGGTGTCCCTGAGCCTGGCACAGCCCCCCTTGAATGCCCAGGGTCATCGGTGGGCTCCCCAGGATCCCACTGCTGCTGCAGGGATGCTCCTCTCTGTGTCCAGCATGTGGTACCCACGTCAGGAGCTCCAGCCTTGCCTGGGAGGAAGGGGTAACCACCCAAGAACACCTCTCGCTCTGTGCAGTGGAGCTTCGTGCAGCTCCATGTGTTTTAATCATTTTTAATCATGTTCAGTGTGTTATGAGACACTTAATACAGCAGCGACTCTGCAAAGCCATCATGTGAGCTGCTGGCTCCCAGTCACCTGTGAGATGAAGTACAGATAACATGGAGAAATGGAATTACCTGGGTGGGGATGGGGGCAGTGCAGCTAATCAGGCAGTGGGGGTGCTGGTGGATGTTCTCTGTCCGCAGGGATACAGGCTGGATTCATTGAATCAGGCACTCAGTAGTTACATCCTCTGCAAGACATGGGAAAGCTCCGGGTCTCAGATTCAGTATTGATCCCTTCTCGTGCTGTAAAGCAGCGGTTATTCCCTACTGCATTGAGCTGAACAGCTATTGCAAAGCTCCTCGGTAGCGGGTGGCCACCTCGCTGCCCTGGAGGGTGTCTGTCCCCAGGGTGCTGCTGGCACCGGGTGCTGGGCTGGTGAGTGGAGGGGTCTCTGGCACCCAGGGGGTTGAAAATTAAATGGGAGTTTGTACATGAATTCCTCATGGGAGGATCTCTATTGATGTATGGACTGGAGGAGAAAACAGAAAATGAAATGCAAAAAGTGGGGTGGCAGGGCCCCGAAACTGGGAGGGTTTAGGAAAAGGCACCTTTTCTCTTTTGCTGCTCTTTATTTAAACAAGAAGAGGAAACCCAAACCATTTCTAGCAGCATGGCCACAGGTGAGGGTGTCTGCTCTGGGAAAGCAGAGCAGAACCCCCTGGCAGCACGGCCCCTGGGGAAGCCGCCTCACTCTGTATCACCCCACAGGCACCTGGCTCCATTTAATTGCGATTAAGCAAAGCTCATGTACTCTTCATGCTGGTTTTGCTTCTGTTATGGTTTCATCCCATCCCAAAGGATCTGTAACATGAACTCAGGGACCATCCCTATGGAAGAGCAGGGCAGTGTCTGCAGATGCACGCAGGTTGCCTCTGCAGGGCTGGGACGATGCTGCCTGAGCTATTCCCAGCCCATCAGGCATCGCTCTGGGTACCAGTGCCAGCAGCCCGGCTCCGCTTGTCCACGTCGCTCCCCGATGTTCTGTTCCTGCTTTCGATCCCTTCTGGGAGGATGGAGCCCTCAGAGCCCGGCCGTGGAGCTGATACCAGATCTCATGTGCTATCAGAGGCAGCCTGAGCTGGAGACCCGCCAGAATGACGTGTTTTAACTAAAAAACCTTTAATGGGAATGTGGATCAGCCTTCCCCAAGTGCAATTAAAAATGCAAATCCAGGTTTTCATGGGAAGCTGGTGGAAACTGGGCTGTTTGCTGGGGAAGTGCCAGGCTTTTGTTCTGCAGCATGTCTCCTTGCCAAGTTTCCAGCATTGTTATGGAAAGGCCCGTCGTCCCTCGTGGGTTTGGGTGCACCCCGGAGGAGTTGTGGGTACCCAAGGGGTTTGGAGCTGCTGCTTCTCATGGGACCGCTCCTCGGCTGAGGGGCACAGCAGAGCCTTGGCTGTTAACTGAAATTAGCACCAGGGAAGCCCCTTTTGGGAGACACATCCTGAGGGAATAGAATGTACAGTCAGAGTCTGCTGGTGACACAACCTCGGGAAGGGCAGCTGACACCCCAGGGGGCTGTGCTGCCATTCAGCAAGGCTTGGAGAGTTGGGAAAGAAGTTTAATGAGCTTTAACAAGGGCAAGTGGAAGGTCTGGCATCTGGGGAAGAACAACCCCGGGTACCAGTATGGGTTGGGGACTGGGCTGTTGGGGTCCTGGGGTACAGCAGGATGGCCGTGCCCAGCAACGTGCCCTTGTGGTTAAGGCAGTGGATGGCATCCTGGGGTGTGTTAGGAGAGGGGTGGTTAGTAGGTCAGGAGAGGCCCTTCTTCCTCTCTGCTCTGCCCTGGTGAGACCCCACCTGGAATATTTGGTCCAGTTCTGGGCCCCTCAGGTCAAGAAGGACATAGAACTTCTTGAAAGAGTCCAGCTCAGGGCCACCAAGGTGATGGAGGGAGTGGAACCCCTTCCTTATGAGGAGAGGCTGAGGGAGCTGGGCCTCTTCAGCTTGGAGGAGAATGAGGGGTGACCTTATTAATGCTTATAAACATGTAAAGGGTGAGAGTCAGGAGGCTGGAGGCAGGCTCTGCTCAGGGATGGCAGCGACAGGACAAGGGGCAGTGGGTGTGAGCTGGGGCAGAGGAAGTTCCATGGGAATGTCAGGAGGAACTTGGTCACTGTGAGGGTGACAGAGCCCTGGGACAGGCTGCCCAGAGAGGCTGGGGAGTCTCCTTCTCTGGAGACATCCATCCCCCCTGGATATGTTCCTGTGGGATTTAGTCTGGGTGATCCTGCTCTGGCAGGGGAGTTGGATTAGATGATCTCTGAGGTCCCTTCCAACTCGTAACGCTCTGGCATTCTGCGATCCTAATGCCAGCTCCCTCCTGGGCTCTTCTTCTGCTCTCCTGGTGGGTGGTGATGCTCTGTATCTCACCCCTGTCCCTGTCTGCCCAGTTTACAGAGATGTAATGGAGCTGCTGCAGTCGTTAAGTAATTAACCCCACAGAAATGCTGCTTTCAAACAGCTCCTGAGATGGAGTGAATCAGCTGAGGGATGGGCACTGGCTGGGTTTATTGTCAGAGCTTTTAATGGCCCAGTGAAACTTGTCTTGGGACAGGACACAGAAGTCCCCTGAGCGCGTCCTGCCATGCTGCAGAGGAGTTATTGTGTGGAAGTCTGAAAATCAAGGGGTTGGGACAGGATGTCAAGACAATTCTTGTGAAGGCCAGTCTCAGAGGTTGCTGGCCCAAACGTGGGCATGGGGTTTCAGAAGAGCGGCAGCGAACAGACCGCAGCGACTGTAGCAAGGTCCGGGCTGGTAGAGAAAATAAAGGAGGACACTTTTTATGGGTGGAAAAGCTTCAAGGGCAGAACTCTGCATTCCCCAGGCTGTTTCTGGAGCAGGATCCTGCCGTCACAGCGCTGCTGGCTGTGTTTTTAGAGCCTCCATGCAGCCTTCTGAAGTTTGGCTGATCCAATTACCCTGCATGCAAAGTCCCGCTGAGCACCCGTCACACCACCCCACGCGGCTCAAGCTCTGTTGTGAGCACTGAAATCATATTTTTAATGTGTCCCTAGCCTGGAAGTGGGGACTACTTCTATCCTAGTGCATCTCCCCACTGCCTGGGGCTGCTCTGGCCAGGAGCGTGGGGGGCTGGCACTTCAGGGCTGTGGTGGGGAGGGCGATCAGTCTTCCTCCAGTACCACTGCAAATGCAAATCCATTTTTTCATGTGAAACCAGTGAAAATAGGGCTGTTTGCTAGATAAGTGCCAAGCTTTTGTTCCACATGGGGCGTGGGGGTGCTCAAGACCCCAAGCCTCCTCCAAGCGCTTTGCTTGGTGACACCCGCTGTCCCCACCTTGGGGAGGTCCCCATCACCAACTGGGACACCATCCCACCCACAGAGCTCAGCAGAGTCCCTCCAAGAGCCCTGACAGGCTTGCAGCTGCACCACTGTAACCTGGTGCGAGCATTGGTGCTCTCGGTGCAGCCCGCGGTGCACTAGAAGCATTAACCATGTCATGTCTTGTCCCCCCCCATGACATACACATAGACACCCATTAAAAAAACTGCTAAACTGAAAATAATGCTAAAAAATGCTAAAAGGGAAGCCTTCTAGCAAAGAAACTTTGCCAGGGGCTTGATCTGACACTGGTGCTGATGGGTGCTGCGTTCGCCGCTGCGTTAATCTTCTCTTGATGCTGAAGAATTTCGGTGAAAGAGCTTAAACCAGCCGAGCTGGCGTTGTCACCGGTGACCTGGATTGCTGGCTAGCATACAGGGATGTGGCTTTACTTATTATGTACCCTGGGGCACGTGGCTGGCATCCAGCTCTCACCCATATTGCAGCTGGCAGCACCGCTGCCCTCTGACTGAAATGAGGTGAAAGCACAGTGTAATTCCCTTGGGGTTCCTTGAGGAGGTCCAGGGTCATTGCCCATGTCACTGTGTCCTGGCAGGTGTGCCAATCCTCCTCCCTTGCAGGGGAAAAAAAATGGGTTATTTGGATTAAATGGGAGGTGGGTAGCAGGGAGGGCTGATGCAGGGACCGTATGTGGGGCAGCCTTCCAGGGACGGAGGGTGGGTTTGTATCATCTGCTCTTCAGACTCAGTTTGCCAGCACTCGAGATGTGAAAAGGCAGTTTTGTATGGAACAGAGGTTAAGGCTGAGAAATACTCAGGTTGCTTATCACAGAATCAGAGAGCTGTAGGGGTTGGAAGGGGCCTCCAGAGCTCATCAGGTCCAACCTCCTGCCAAAGCAGGGTCCCTAGGACAGGGCACACAGGGCGGCG
Source organism: Hypotaenidia okinawae (assembly GCA_027925045.1). Classification (NCBI taxonomy): domain Eukaryota; kingdom Metazoa; phylum Chordata; class Aves; order Gruiformes; family Rallidae; genus Hypotaenidia; species Hypotaenidia okinawae. The sequence continues at coordinate 27,326,138 of BSDF01000010.1, read as the reverse complement.
TTATGTAGGCCTGCGAAAATTCCCACTTCAGGTTTCAGGTAGAAACGTGAACTTTGTTGTGGTGGTGAAAAAAAACCAATTTTTTTTTATAAAAGAAGAAACTAGAAAGCACTGGAGGGGGTTACTTGGTGAGGAAGGCTGGCACAGGGAGGGACGGAGGAAGGCGATCCGCTCTACCCTCCACCCTGTGCTCACCGGCCGACTAGGCCTCATTTCCCATGCTGCGTGTAGTGTTTGATTAACACGTGTGGCTGTCACAAGCACAGCCTGCTGCTGCCGCCGAGGCCTGAGCACAAGGAGGGCAGGAAATTAAGACCTGCCATCTTCAAAGACCGACGGAGCCTGCCGGGATTTATCCATGGTATATCAGCATCGCCCAGAGCCGTGGGTTTAGCTGGCAATCAGCTTAAAAGTGATGGAAGGAGCGAGGTGCTGCTTGGTGTTTGCCTGGGAAAATGCTCCACTCGGGCAGAGGAATCGGGGTAAGCAGCCTACAGTGGCCACCATCCAGACTTGGCCTAATGTTCCAAAGTTGCCTCACTTTAAGGTGAAATTTAAAAGAGATTTAAAAGAAGGCAAGCAGGAAGCAGTGCATCCGGTGTGAGCCATGCCTGGGGGACAGCTCTGCACAAGCTTGAACTGCTTCACCCCACCCAGGCTGAAAGACCTTGCTTTATTTCTGTACTTCGGGCTGCATGAGTGTATTTTCCTCTGGTCGTTACACCGAGCACTGGGCAGCTGCCCATGCTCATGCCCATGCCCATGCCCCAGCAGTGCAGAGCCCCTGTGCCCCCAACCCAGACAGTGCTGCTAACCCTGCCTGGTCCTGTCCATCACCAGCTTCTGCCATGCTCCGTGCCTCCGCAGGGACCAGACTGGCTCTGAATAAGGTAGCTTTTCTTTCCATGGAGGTTTTCATTCTGCTCACGGCAGCAATGCTTGTCACCCTACCCTTGCAAGGTCCTGGGCGAAGAAACACACTGGCCGGGGCACTGACACCTGCATTCATGTAGGAGCAGAACATCTGGCTTCTGCGCTTGCCTTGAGCATCCTGCTTCTCTGTGCTTGGCTCCTGCCTTTATTTGGGTCCCCAAGATGGATGCAGTGACTCCTGGGTTGGGGGGTAACGGGGATCAGAGGAAAAGGCAAAGCCAGCATGGCCATGAGCATCTGTGTTGAAACAGATTTGCCTGACGAAGCATTTTGAGCAAGTTGCTTAATGAGCGGTTGTCATCTTCCTTGGGGGAGGGCATCGTGCTTGGCAGATAGCTGCATCCGTAGTGGTTTGGTGGCACTGAGGCAGCACGGAGAGCCTGGCCCGAGGCTCGGGGCTGAGCCTGAGCTGCCGCTGCCGCACCCCAGCACCCTCCTCTGCTGAGGCTGTCACGTACCTCTTGTTTTATAAGCTCGGGATTTGCATGATACAAAATGATGTTATTCCAACGGTTCAGTCTAGGAGTGATTATCTTGTTCAGGGAACTGAAATAAATCCTGCACTTAAATACATATTTCTTTGGCAGAGCCTGTAACCCCTCCAGAGCTAAGCGGCTTCAGTTAATATGCTCCGCAGGCTGCGCCAGTGCAGGATGTGACTTTCCCTTTCTGTCTCCTCCCTGGACATCCCTCCTGACACCCCAGCATTGGTAGCAGGGATGGTGACCAGGACCTGAGCGATGATATCCTGGGAACATCCCCAGGGCCCAGTCACAGCCACTGTCTGCAACAGGAACGCTCCAGATGCTTATGGAGCGAGGTGGAAAAAACACATGCTTTTACTTGAAACATCCATGCCCAGCAGGAGCGTGGTGTACATCCATCAGAGACAGACACGGTCCTGGTTTTGTCAGCCTTGCTTTGGGCTCTGAAATGCAAAGCTGGGCTCCAGAAGAGTCTGCGTTGGTCCTGACCACAGAGCCACGGCTCAGCCCTGCCCTCCCTGCTGCCAAACCTCAGGTCAGGGCTCCATCTGCCCCAAACACCCTAGGGCAAGTCCACGGGGGCTGCTCAGCCTGGGAGTTTGTGGGTCTGGCATGTGATTGACAGTTCATCACCTGCTGGCAGACATCATTAAGTAACTTTCTTTGATGGAATGCTTTCCAACCTCAATGAAAGGTGCTGGATAAAGATTAGCCGTTAGGTAAATGAGCAGCAGAGAGGTGACAGAAGCTGTTGTCCATCCCCGCAGGCGGTGGGGTGGCTTTGGCTGTGTGTCCGCTGCCCACCCAGTGCTCCTCAGCTGGACTGGGGCAGGGGGCGGGGGGAGGAGGATGACCACGGTGTGTCCCCGCTGCCAGGGAGGCAATCGAAGGTTGGTCACCCGCGTTCAGGCCACGTCATGGTCACCACACCAGCACCTCTAGCACCTCCGGCTCCTCTCCCACAGCCACCCCGCTCCACCTGCCCATGTCCCAAGCCTGATGGAGCCCGGCCGGTCACCGCCGAAGCGGGGGGCTCCAACCTCGCACCCCAGGGACGCGGGGCCCTGGGCAGTGAGCAGGGCGGGGGGATGGCAGAGGGAACCTCCGGAGCTGCCCGCACCCTCCCGGGAGGGGGCGTGGGAATCCCCGACGCCCCGTTTCCCACCGGCCGGGCTGGGGAAGAGGCAGCGGGTGGGCGCAGACCCTCACCCTCACCCCACTTCGCACCCCTCGGGGAGGGGCAGGGATGCCGGGGGTGACTTCAAACCCCCTCAGCCCTACGAGCGGCTCACCGACGCCGGGGTCCCCGGGCCGCCCACCCACCGACCCCCCCGGGAGAGGCGGGCCCCGGCGAACCCCGGCATCGGGCTCGGGCCGCAGCCCCGCCCGCAGCGAGGGACGGCGCCGGTTCCCCTCGGAGCTCGGCGCTGCGGCTCATGCGGCGGGCGGGGCCGGGGGAAGGGGTTAAAGCAGCCGCGGGCGGGGGCTGCAGGCTGCGGGGCCCGGCCCAGCCGCGGGTTAGCGGGGTAGAGCCCCGGCAGCGCGGCTTGCTCCCCTCCTCCCCCCGGTCGGCCCGCTCTAACGCCCGGCCCCGCTGCTCCAGCCCGGTCCCAGCGTCCGCCCCGAGCACACGGCAGCCCCGACCCCGTGCTGCCCGCAGGCTCCTGCCGGCCCGGAGCCGCTGCAGAGCCGGGGCCGCCCCCCCATTCCCCCCATCCCCCCAACCTCCATCGCCGCCGCCCCCCTCCCGCCCCCGCTTCCAGCCCCGGCGCTCGGGCGGGCTGCGGTGGGTGGGATGTAGCGGGCTGGTGCGGCTGGGCAGGGGAGAACCGATGGGTGTTGCCGGTCCTTAGGGACCGGCTGGCGAGCCCGGGGGGGGTTGGGGGGGGGCTGGGTTGGGGAGGGAGGGAGGGGGGCTGCCTGTTCAGCAGTTCGTGGTCCAGCGGAGCTGGAGCCAGCGCTTGCAGCATGTCTGCATCCATTTAAAAACCGGCGACCGGGAGCGAGGCTGCATCGGGAGCGAGCGGCGGCTGCTGCCGAGGGCTCACCATGAAGGAGCAGCTTTATGTATCCCCACGCACCTGACTGGATGGATGCTTTTGTCTAAGCAGCAGCGGCAGCAGCAGCAGCGATCGCAAGGGGAAGATCCGAGAGCCAGCTGAAACCTGCTCTTGCCATCGCTTTGTCGAGTTTCGGGGCATCTCTCCTCTCCCGGAGGACCCCCCCACACCCCCTCTTGGACTAGTTCCGCGAGTTCAAGGTCGGCAAGATTCCTCTGCAGCCTTTGGGACCCAGCCCCGCGCTGCTGGACAAGCCTGCGGCTGGGCCGGGGGCTCCGGCCGGGACCCGGACGGTGGCGAGAGGGGTACCGAGGGCGCGATGCAAGTGTCCATCGCCTGCACAGAGCACAACTTGAAGAGTCGAAATGGTGAAGACAGGCTCATCAGCAAGCAGAACACCACTACCCCGAACGTAGTGAATGCAGCCCGGGCAAAATTTCGGACAGTGGCTATTATCGCTCGCAGTTTGGGGACATTTACCCCCCAGCACCACATTTCCTTAAAAGAATCCACCGCAAAGCAAACGGGCATGAAATATAGGTATGGTCACGGTCTCGGGCTTTGTTACGTTGCAGTGTAATAGCTCTTTACTTTGCCTCTAAAGAATTGCCTGCCTGGATGCGCCTGGCTTTGCAGAGGAGCTCGCTGCTAAGGTTATTAATAGATACATTTCTTTATCTTAAAAACTTGTGCGTAAGGGAGCAGCCTTATTGGGGTTTCTGCAGGCATCAGTGCGTGTGATTTTACACCAAAGCCTGGGGAAATCGCATGAACCGGTGGGGATTTATGACAGTGGTGCTAAGATGGTTTCTCTTAAGGGCTCAATATAACTTATATTAGTGCTAACGAGCAGAAAAAGCAATTAGCAAGGCACCTTCGAGGCTGGCCGGTAAAGTTTATTTGCAGTGTGGTGTGGGGACCGAAAAGCATCTGCCGTGGGCACCATGTCGTCGCGGGCGGTCGCCTGCTGACTTTGTGCCTGGCTCCCTTGGTGGAGATGTGATCAAAGCTGGTTTTCAGTGAAATGCAGGAATATTCCCATCAAACAGACCCGTATTCCCAGGCAGGAAAAATGAGGAACGGCTGCGACTTGAGTGTGAAGTGCTCGGAGTGGGAAGCTGATGAGCTGCTCTGTCGTCCCTCAGCTGAGAAACGAGGGGGATTTCTATGAGTTTGGTGGTTGGCTATGCGGGGTGGCTCCTTCAGCCGCTAGCGGGTGACGTTACTGGGACCGGGAGAAGGGGATGGCCCGGGGATGCTCTGCACACCTCGCCTGCCCCGGGAGCGGTCCTGCGCAGCACAGGCGTGACGGGGGGGTCTTCATGGGCAGGGTGGCAAGGGGTGCAGGGCTCCAGCCGTGCTAATTCCCATCCCACCCAATAACAGCTGGTGCTCCTGAGTAGCCAGCTGTGTCTGCTCTAGGGGAACAGTGCGGGGTGAGGGTGCAGTTTTGTGGTTCCCCTTGTTTTACGGTTGTGGGTGCAAGGCCATGCTGGCTTCAGCACCCTTACATGAATCCCACTCTTACATGGAACCCATACATCATGAGCAGTTTGGAAAATTCTCTCCAGAAACCATGCAGATGGGGCCCATGGAAGCTGTTGGGTTGGGTGCTCGGGTGCAGTTTGGAACTGTGAGTTTTCTGGAGGGTTGTTAAAGGACACAGACTTTGCTGGAGTGGAAGCCTGGCCTTCCTGGCTGCTCATTCCAGTCTTTCAGCCAGGACCCACTTTTGACAGGAGTCTTGGGCGCTCCTGACACTTGCTCCCCGGCAGCAGAAGCAGTCCAGGAGGTGTTCCCATCACCAGCCTGCGAGAGATTGGAAATGCTGGTTAATAGATGCTAATCCAGGTGGCGTGGTGGGGCAAACTCAGTGCTCTGGGGGAAAAGGTAGCATTTGGGGGATGGTGATAGGTCCTGCCCGAAGGGAGGCAACTCCAATGAGTGCAACCTGTCCTTCAGTCAGATGCCTGCAGGGGCCGGCAGAGCAAGTGCCAGCTCTCCCTCCTGCAGCCCTGCCTGAGCCATCACACCTCCCTGCCTCAGTTTCCCCCATAAGCACATCTGTGGGAGCACGTGCCTTTGATCATGTAACTTCCAGAAGTTACCAAGCCGTGGATTCTGCTCGTTAGGCTTACTAATTGCCAGCAGTTCTTGCTGCTGATTTCCCACTGGCCCCCAGTGCTATCACCGTACCGACACGCTGGGTAACCGCGACTCTTTGCTGCCCACACGACATGAACGCCCCTGCAGCCCCCCAAGTTGGTCCTTTGTAAATCCTCCCCAGCTTGTTTTGAGATAAGGCTTCAGGAGGGAGGGCTAGATTCTGCTGCTGGTGCTGGATCCCCCGGCCGTAGCTGCCCGAGACCCGGGGAATCGCATCAGGAATAGCATCTCGTCGGTGACAAGGCTGATGTTTTATCTTTATGACTAATCCCTGTTTCTGCTCCCAGATCTCCCCGTATCTAGAGCTGGTTTCTCCCCCAAGAGAAGGGAAAGGGAATTTGGAGGAAGAGCTGCCTGAACCCCCTGGGCTCAGCTGCAGAGCTGCTGAATTGAGATAACCTTTAGTTAGGGAAGCTGCCTGCCGAGGGTGATTGGAGCTGATATTTCATGTTCATCTCTGGGCCCAGCTCCTCAGTCTGGGGAAACCCAGCACCCAGAGAAGCCGGAGGCTGCAGTGAGCCCCTGTAAAGCCCTCGGCTCCGTTCTGTGTGAAGCTGAAATCATTCCTGATTCATTTTCCACTCGATCTGGGTCCCTGATGCCAGCGTGTGTCACTCACAGTGACGTGCCAGCCAAGCTGCCCCTCGCTTTACCCTAAAAATACCCATGGCTGCACACACACCCCCCACCCTGTTAGACCCCGAGGGGTGCTGCCGCCCCCTGGCAGGGCTCCCTCCCTGCTCCCGGGATCCAGCCTGAGCCCGGCTCTGCCTCCCCCGGCTGCCAGGCGCTCTGGGTGCCGGTGGGATTATATAAAAGGGAGAGACAGGGACTATGCCTGTGACAGGGGTGGGGGCGGGAGAGGAGCCAGCTCGGGGGCTCTTCATCAAGTGACGTGTTTCTGGACCCGCTCCAAGGCCCAACTGGAATAGAAAAGATAAAGTTTAGGGGAATGAAATGCGCTCACCAGGGAGCTTCGGCAAATATTAGGACTCAGGTGTGTCCCTGCAGCGCTCGCCTGAGCAAACCTCTGCTTTGCACCCTCCAGTCCCAGCTCACTGCCTCCCTGTCAGAGCGTGGCATCAGCTGGATGGGATCTCCCTTGACATCGCCTCTGCTGTCACCGTTGGGGACAGGGGAGAGGGGCTGCTCCCTTTATCCCTCGAAATGCTCCAGCTCAGTGCCTGGGGAGAATATTTGGGATCATATCGAGCTTCTCCATGCAAACAGCATGGTTGGAGGATAGCAATCTGCTGCATGCTGCTGAAGACAAAGGATGTATTTTTACCTCCAGCATGGCAGGAGGGCTGGCAGGCTGGGTCCTCGCCCGCTTTGGGCCATCCTGGGTTCTCCTGCCTCCTAATTTGATGGGTTTTTAAATAAACCCTGTCATCGGGCACATCTGAGCTGCCAGTGGAGCGGTTCCTGCCCCAATGCTGGTGTGTGGGGCTGTTTGGGGTGAGCCACAGCTGCCGCGGAGTACAACTTCTGGAACTGGGGCTTGTATCAGGCCAGGTTGGCTGGGGCCCTGGGCAACCTTGTGTAGCTCTAGGCCTGGAGGTTGGTGTCCCTGCCTGTGGCAGGGGGTTGGAGCTCTGTGACCCTTGGGGTCCCTTTCCAACCCAGACCAGTCTGGGATTCTATGATTCCCGTTCTCACACCAGCAGCCTTGCTGTTGTGCACCTGTCGGGATGAAGCCTTGCCCCAGAGCATCCCACTCCCGGGACATGGCAGGGAGCTCAGCAGCACAGCACTCAGGGCTCAGCTCTGGCTCCATCCATCGTGCTGCCGATTTCGGGCCGTCAGCAGTTCAAAAATAGCCCTTCACCAGAGCTCTGCCTGGCACGGGCACAAGGGACCCAATTTGTGAAGCTCAACTATCTATTTGTGTCCATAAATAATTGATGGTGGCAGCTTTGACCATTAACTCCAGCACCAGCCCAAACAAAATGATTTTTAACTGCAAAGGTGAGCTGTGGGGGGGGGGGGACAGTGGTCCATGCTCAGCCTGTGGCTGGGGCAAGGTGTGGAGAGGCTGGGCACAATCCCATCCCACCCACCTGATGTGGGATGCCCAGCACCATCTTCATGTTGGTGGCCATTGTAAGTGTGCCACTGCACCGGGGGTTCCATCCACTGCACTGAGGGTTCCTGCCACCACACCAGGGGTCTCTGAGGCCCGGTGACACAAGCAGAGCTGCAAGGCGGCAGCAATAGTTACGGCCTGTGTGGGAAACCCAGCCCAGGACCCTCATCCCTGCATGGCCAGGGCTTTGCAGGGCTGTGTGCTGCTGCAGTCCAGGAATGCTGGATGTGCAAGGATGGCCTGTTGAGTTTTGCAAGGCCTGGAGCATCTTTAGCAGCCAAAGACATTTCCCAGCCACCCAGGGGATGCTGAGCGCTCCCCGGTGCCGCAGTGCTCAGCTACCAGTCAAGGAGGGCAAAGCACGGACATGAAATGCCTAGATATGGAGGGTCTGGAGGAGCCCAGGCTGTTGGGATGCGTGGGGTGCTACCCATCCCTCCTTTCCCAAGCTGTGGTGCTGCTCTCTCAGCCATCCCAGAGAGCAGTGGGCTGCTTGATCCTTCACTTACGGGTTTCTTTTGCCTGGCACCCTGCCGGGGTGCTGCTGCGTGCCGGGCTGCGGGCTGCGGGCCCTTCCAGCGTCCCCGGTGGCACGGAGGCAGCGTCCTGGCCGTGTTCCAGCAGAGGTCATTGCATCCTGATGGCTAAAAATTCCTCTGCAGCTCCCAGGCGTTTTTCCCCTTCGCTGTGTGCCTGAACTGGCGGGTTATTGTTGAAGTGCATCAATAGAGAGCTGCTGGTGCGTCGCGGTGCAGCAGTGGGCACATTCCTCCCCTGGCTCCGGTGTGGTGGATCTCTTCCCCTTCCTGGAAAGGTGGTCACAGGCTTGGCTGAGACAGGGTTGAGGCAGCAGTGGTCACCCCACTTTTCTGCTGAAATAATACCTGCTGGCAGACACAAGGAAGGTGTGAGACAAGTATCAAGCTCCTGTGGGTAACTCGGACCTACCCAGAGCTGTGGGCTGGCTGGTCCCAGCTCTGGGGTGGGAGTGATGCTTTGGAGCACCTTCCCTCACAGGGTGGGCCAGGAAGGGAGAAATGCAAACCTGCTCCAGGGAAACATCCCACAGGCATCCCCTCCTCCCCAGAGCAGAGAGGTCCCTGGCATGACTGCTGGGTGTGGAGGAGGAACTGATGCCTGTGCGGGATGGAGCCCTGCAAAGGGCCCAGAGCTGCATCCGAGCCGTGTGGTCACCATCAGGAGGATGGCTTTCACATCTGTGATCGAGCATGTCCCGGGTGACCCGTGGGCTAGCAGGAAAAAGGTGATGCTTTTACAGAAGCATGGTATTATTCAGACTGGAATTGCATCATAGTGATGTCATCGTACGCAGGAGCTGGGCGTCGTGCCTGGCCATGCAGCCGGTGTGAGCACAGGCTTCAGGGAGTCACAAGGAAGCTCCCACCCAGCCAGTTTGGGAGAACACACTGGCCAGTTTGGGCTGCAGGATTAACTTGGACATAGAAGATCAAGCTCTTGAGCTTTTTCCAGGGCTGGAAGTGGGAGCAGGGATTTCTGAGAGGTGCTTTAGGACTTAGGTCTTTCTTCTCCTTGGATCATACTAGAAGCATTAACCATAGAAACTGCCACAGGTATCTAGGAATTCAGGGGTTGTTGAAGCCCTTGCTGCAGTCACAAGTCATTTTAAGCACTCACAGGCAAATGGCACAATTGTTTTGATATAAAACCATGTATGATTTCAGCAGCTCTCCACATCGGGTTGGTTTTTAGGGGTTATCACCTGATCTTCGTTTTATTGTTGTATATTAAGAGCAAACCAGTGAACAGAATGGACTGACACTGACTTCCCAGCATGGGGGGAGGGGGTGTCCCCAGCCCCAGGGCTGTAGATTGCAATGGCCACGAAGACGGGAGGAGTAACTCAGAGAAAGGAACCAGTTGAGCAAACGGAATCCGTGCTGCTCTCAAATCCCTAATGGCTTCCCGGGAGTTTGTAGCTTCTGAGCATCACAGCGATGCAAAAGCAGGGTCACCCCGCTCCCCCAGCCATGGCAAAGAGGTTTCTTCTGCTCAAAGTTCTTCCTGCTCCCCTCTGTACCCTGCAGACCCAACTGGGCCAGAAACCTCCTATGTTCCTAACTGGGCTTGGGGCTTGGGGTTGTGCCTAAGTGGTGACTTCTTCATCAGTCCCCGCTTCCCCCGCGAGTGCGGTGCACAGGCTGCTTGTTGTCCCCCAGCATGATGTCCTCTGCTCCCCACAGAGTGAGATCTGGGGCTGTCAGGTTGTCCATCCTGCTGTCTGGTGGTGCTGGTGGCACTGGGAGCAAAGGCTGGGGGGCACAGCAACAAGCTGGGGCTCAGTCTGATGTCGATTCCTGAGCCCCCTGTTTTAATGCCAAGGGAGAGCAGTGAGCTCAGGAGAACGGGATGGGACTCAAGGGCAGACAGGGTTTTGAAGAGTATCCTTGTTGGGATTTACAGAGCATCCTTTCAGGTCAGGTTTTGTCCAGCAGAAGCCAAACAATGATATTTTAAGAAGGGTTTAGTGCACTCCTATGCTGGTGACAAGCTGTGCAGCCTCATGGAGCTTGGCAGCGGCCGTGGGGTGATGCTGGGCACAGGGTGGTGATGAAGGGAGCATCCTGGATGGCTGTCCCCATCACTGGGGGTGGTTGTCACAGCACCACTGCTCCCTGCATCACCCAGACCCTGGGCAGCGGTGGCTGGTGACCATCCCCCTGGGATGCAGCAGCGTCGGGCAGCTCCCTGGGATGCAGTGAGGGCTGAGCCAGGTTCCTAAAGCTCACCCTGCTCCGCTCTGCCTGTCCCGAGCCTTTCCCCGCAGCGTGGTATTTTCCATTTAAAATCCTCATGACAACATTAATCTAATGCTTAAATGGATGGAAGAAAAGCTGTAATGCAGGAACGCTGCTAATTTAATTACTGGTGAAGCGCACAGTTTAGGATATTTAAAATGTATTCTTTTAGCACGGCTGCTTTGGCAAAATCCAATTTGCATTTTGAGCACGCTTATTTTTATTTTAGACTAACATTATAAAATGCCATCTGTAGAACATGTTTGTTGAGAAGTTAATTCTCAGCAAGGAGAAGGAAACGCTCGGCACGAGGCTGGGTACGAGCGTGGAGGTTAAAGCTGGGTTGACGTGTTCCCTGCTCCTCACCTGCAGACATCCCTCTCCCCTTTGCCTGGGGTTCAGCCCGTGCTGTTGTACAGCTCCTGCTCCAGCCAGACCTCCACGTGTCCCAGTGTTTGGTGGATTCTCACCAAACTGAGGGCTGGTGGCGCGGGGCGGTGGATGGATACCCGGTGTAAGGCCAGGGGATGGATTTGGGAAGGCACAGAGGGATCTGGCTGCTGTGGCCATTGTTCCTACTCATCGGGGTGGTCCAGGTGATGCTTCCCATCCCCTGGCAGGAGGGAGGGCTGTGTGTGTAGGGCTCCAGAGGTGTGTGCTCCTGAACAAATCTGTTTAAGAAATCAATCAGAAGCTGCTCCCTATCCGTGTCCTCTGCTGTTGTGTGCCCTGAGTACTGTCCAGGGGGTGCAGAGAGGATGCAGGGATCCAGCAGCCCCCGAGTCCATGGGTGCACAGGAGAGACCTGAGCTTTTTGCGGCTGGCTCTGCCCCGTCTGTCACCCCTGGGTCACTGGGGGATGGCCGGTGGGACACACAGCAGTGATGTCCTCCCACTGGTCCCTGGTGTGTCCCCAGCATCCCCGGCAGGAGATGCGGCATTGTCCCCTCAGCAAACCAAGACTTGCTCCTCGTAGTATCCGAACCCATCAGAAATGTTTCTCAAACCACATAGGTAGCACCTCCTCTGCCCTGCCAGGAGGGTGCAGAGAGGTGGGCGCTGGTCTCTTCAGCCAGGGGACAGGAGATGGGACAAGGGGCACTGGGCTCAAGCTGTGCCAGGGCAGGCTCAGCTCAGCTGGGAGGGCAAAGTTCTTCCCTGGCAGAGTTGTGGGGCTGTGGCACAGGCTGCCCAGGGAGGGGCTGAGTCACCCCCCTGGGTGTGTTTAACAGAGGGGAGATGAGGTGCTCAGGGATCTGGTTTAGCACAGGACAGGGACGGTTGGACTCGGTGATCTGAAAGGGCTTTTCCAACCTGGTGATTCTGTGAATAAAGCAGGACAGACCTGGGCTTTGGGACAGGGTTAGGGGCACGTTGCTGTGAGTCTTTGCCAGGTCTGAGATCTGGAGCAGCATGGGCTCAGGTGCCACTGCAGGGCCATGGGAAGCTGTGGGTTAACCCACACATGGGTGGGATGGAGATCTCCCCAATCCCCTCTCATTTCTGGAAATAACTGGATTCATTCAAATCCTTTAAGACCTGTGAGATTATTGTTGGGGTTTTTTTTTCTCTCCCAAGGATAATGTGACTCCCTCAGACATTTGAAATCCTGCACTTTAACAACGTCACCGAGGAATGACAAATGCTTCTCCCTTTCCTCCCTTTCATCCCTGGGTCCCACAGCTGACGAAACGTGGTGGGGGCAGGAGAGCCGTGGGCTGCACACCGCTCTGGGATGCAGCTGCTGGATTGGGACCCCCCTCGCCCCAGCAGAGCTGTTCCCCTGGGAATGCTGATGCCAGCGCTGCCCCCGCCCCAGCATCCTCACCCCGTGCTCTGGGAAAGGAGTTGTGCAGCCGCTGCACCAAAACTCTCCACAACCCTTTCTGCTGCGGGCAAGAGGGCAGCTGGGCAGCGTGTGTGTCCGGGGGGGGGGGGAACCGGCTGTGCCCAGGCAGTGAGAGCTCTGTGCCGGTGCCAGCACCCTGTGGACTGCCTCTTGGCCAGGCTGGCCTGGGGCTTGGTCAGGGGGGATGGAGTGGGCAGGAGAGCCGCATGCAGGAGGCTGGCTAGTGGCACGCATCCTGCGCGGGGGGCTGAGCGCGCCGGCACGCCTGCGCTTGGCTGTGGCCCATCTCCTTTGCCTTATCTACATTTTAATGCGTCATCTGCAACTTCTCCGAGGCTGCAGCCCAATCAGATTTCTGGGGAATTTCAGCTGAAACGCCCACCCCCGCAGCCGGCGGCCCCACGAGCACGGGAGAGGAGTGGGGAATGTGATGAGAGCCAAGGAACGGGGGCCAGGTGCCATCTAGACACCTGCTTGTCCCCCCCACACCGTCCACGCTGCCTCTCGTGCTGCTGAGCCAAGGTTTCCATCACCCACCGCCCACCTCCCAGCTTCGCTGCTCTGGTTTTCCAGTGGATTGGTGCTGTCCCATCCTGCCTCTGCAACTGTTCTGCTAGTAACGGAGTTGGGGGCGGGGGGTTTGTTTGGGGTTTTTCCCCCCATTTCGTATCATTAACATCACTGCTACAATAGCGGGGTTCATGGCCAACTCCCCCAACACCCATGGGACCGCAGCACCCACCACGGAGCAGCCACGTCGCTGCTGATGCTCAGAAGAGCCCCTGGAACTGTGGCATCCGCAGCGGGGAACAGCCCAGGCTGCACCTCCACTGCGTCACCGCGGGTGCACAGGGTTAAAATCCAACTCCTCCGGTTTTATTGCTAACATCTTGGGCAGAAGAGATTACGAAGCAGTTTGTAAAACAGCCAGCATAAGCAGAGCCCACCGCTGCCAGGGTACGGCTGGACCATAGAGCACATTTAAGGATGCACGTGCTCAACCAAGGGAATAAATCCATGGTTTCGGCTTGCTCGAGCATCCCTTGGGCCATGGACAACCGGTCCAGCTGCTACAGCTCTGCATCTCCAGATCCCATCTGGCAATAAGCTGGTAGAACACGGTGCTGGCTGGGAAGGCGGTTGGAAGTATCACCAGAGAGTGGTGGAGCTTGAGTTTTGTGACATTACCCTAAATGAAGCAGGGTATGGGGGCTTGTACCCACCCGATGCTCACCGAGGATGCGTGGGGGTCCCGGTGCCACACACACCTTCCTCACTTCCTTATCTCTGCGCAGAGTAAATGGCCTTGAAATGCATAAGGCAGCAGAGAGCTGCGATCCGGCATGGCTGCAATTACTGCTCGTGCAGGCAGTAATGGAGTGGAAACCGCTGTGCGTGTTGTGAAGTGTTTTGTTCGCAGCACGGGGGGCAGAGAGCGTTATTTTCCCTCCCTCCCCACCCACACTGCTTAGATCACCCCCCTGCCACGGGCTCTTCCAGCTGACGAGGCAAAACGAAGCCCAGCTGTTAACGAAGCAAACTGCCCGAGTTAATTAAAGAGGAGAAGGAACACCTCCATAGCACCTCACTCTCTGGTCGTGGAGTCAGCAGTGCTGGAGGGGCTCAGCTCTGCAATGTTGGAGCCGAGCACCCCTTGGCTGGGCTGGGGGGTGAGGGGCTCCGAGCAGATGCCTTAGAGACCCATGGAGACTGCAGGAGATGATGGGTTTTCCCAGGGAAATCCGGGTCCTGTTGGGCACTGCCAGGTCGAGGAGACACCTCTGTGTGTGTCCTGGGAGAAGGAAAAGCCCTGCAGATGTGGTCAGTGATGGAGGTGTAGGTCACTCCATCGCACCGGGGAGAAGTGTCACCCAAAGCTTCCAATGGATTTGTACTGGGAAGGCTTGGGAAAGGCTCGAGGATGGGGAGGAGAGCAACCAGGTCAGAGGGGGTGACCCCTCTCCTGCCTGTGCCTTCCCCTCTCTGACCCATTGTGCTGGTTACACTGGGCACCCCATGTCCTGGGGACCCCATGGATGCGAGGGACAGCCCCTTCCCCACAGGGCAGGGATGGGGGGCCACCCTGCCCTGCCATGCTGGGTACAAGCATGGACATTTGGGGAGTCAATGCAGGGAATGGGGTCAGGGTCTGCGGTTGCCCCCAACTCTCTTTGCTTGGGGATGCCAGTGGCTCTCTGGCCCCTGAAGTGGAGAGGAGCAGGGTGGGATGCGGGGATCCCTAGTGTGGGAGCAGCGACCAGGGAAGCGCTAAGGCCAAGCGTGGCCCTGGAGCTGGGTTACACTTGTTGGTCCCTGCTCATGGGTCATGGGAGAAGGATGCTGGATGCACTGCTGTGGGAGGGGGCAAGTGGAAAGGGTCTCTGCTGCCATCAGGGTGGTGGTGTTACTTGAAACAGCCTGGTTGGGTTTTTTTTTGGGGGGCGGGGGGGGGAAGAAATGGCATATCTTACTCATTTTCTGTGCAGGAAGCAGAGCACTAATGGGGATGTTTCTAAGCAACGTTGTTTTCCCACCACTGGCTTTGGGAACAGCAGCTCCTTTCCCCCTACATTTTGGGAGCGATAAGCCAAACCCTCTACAGTTCATTCGCAGGAAAACCTTGTGGTTTCACTGGTTTTGCTTACCCAGGGGGTGGGGGCTGTATCGCAGCCCTGGGGCTCACCCTGTGCCCGTGGGGGTGCGTGCTGGTGTGGGAGGAAAGCTCCAGGGTGCCCAATTCCTCCTCCCTAGAGGTGGAGGATGGCCACGAAGATGCCCGTGTGCAGGTCTCTGCCCCTGGGGATGCTGGCGCCTCTCCCAGGCGCTGTCTTCATGCCCTTCCCAATTGCCCCCGCGCCGTTCAAAGCCCCTCTCCCCCTTCCCACCTCCTCCCCCCATCCGTTGCTGAGAGGTGCCTGGGGAGTGCCGGGTTCTGCCTCCTCTGCCCGCCTCCCTCGTGCCCAGGCTGTCGGCGTGGCCGTGGGCAGCGGAACCCAGCCACGCTTCACGTGGGCGACTAGCGATGCCATGGACCCAGGAGCCCCACCCACCATCCCTCCCTTGGCACCACCAAGCTTGTGAAAGGGGGTTCCAGGGGGTCACCTGCCCCTGGGGCTCCTCTGGTAGGACTGACCCACGCCGGCTCCGTGCCTTCGGCTCTGTGTTTCTGGGGTTGGCTTCTGTGGGCAAAAGCACCAACGCAGAGCGAGGAGAGTGGGGTTGGAACAGGCACAAACCAGCATTATCTGCTTTCTGTGGAGCTCTTCTGAGCCTGATGATTCTTCTGTGGGTGTGGAGTCGAAAATGTTTTAGTCATTGTATGTGTTATTGCAGAGATTTTATTTAAAACTTGTGTTTTCCCTTAGAAAAACTTCTCTTTCGCTCCCTCGTTCCTGACAGATGGATGGATGGATGGATGGATGCAGGGACGGATGGGTGAACAGGAGGATGGATGGATGGATGGATGGATGGATGGATGGATGGATGGATGGACGGACATAGGGAGGGAGGGAGGGAGGGATGGATGGATGGATGCAGGGACAGATAGGTGAACAGAAGGATGGGGGGATGCATGGGGGGATGAATGGATAGATGGACACGCAGGCAGGTAGATGGATAGATGGGTGTCTATACAGGATAACAGATGGTTATCCTGATCCCGTTGTACAGGTGGGAATACTGGAAGTAGCTATGTTTAAAGCAGGGTTTTCTCAGCACACCGCAGACTGAAGCTGCCCACCAGCTTTGTCTTCCGAGCAGCCCAACCATCCCTTACTGCCTTGAAATCCAAACCTCCTGGTTTTTAGCCTCCACCAAACATGGGGCTGTTGTGGAGATATTTCCAGGTTGGCTGGATGCAGGATGGGGGAAACTGTCAGCACGTGGAGCTGGGATCCCAGCTGGGATCAGCTTGGGTTTTGCTGGGACATGATGCTCAGCCTGGTGCCGGGCACCGGGTGAAGCTTACCTCAGATGTGGAGGTGGATGCTTTGGGGTTGAACAGGAGCCACGTCCCCTCTGCAAACCAGAGGGGTGCAGGGGGTAATAGAAGCAGAGGCTGATGCTGGTTTGGACATCTGAGGGTGTGGAGCCCTGCCTGGCACGGTGAGGAGAAGCCGTAGGCTGATTTGAGGGGGTGTTATTAGAACTGACCAGACCCAAACTCCCTCCCCCCAAAAAAAAAAAACCACAAAGCACAACAAGGAAGCAAATCTCCCACTTGGATCATCAATTTCTTATAATTGCTTTGTCCCTTAACAAAAGCAGTAATGAGTTAATGAGTTGATTAAGCAGCACAGGTGGCTCAGGCCATAAATCCCCACCCAAAGAGTGGTGGGTGCTGGTTGGGCTGTGCCCCTGTGTGGGGGAGTTTGTGGTGGGCATCAGGCTCCTCTGGCTGTGTGTGAAGGGAAGCTTGTGGTACCCAGGTGATGCTGCATGTGCTGTGCTGTGGTGGGACTGGTGGATGAGGGATGCCTTAAGGAGAGGCATTGCCCTTCCCTGTGGCTTATTGAAGTGTGTGTGGAGGAAAAGTTTGCCCAGCACCAGGGCTGAGTGCTGGGGTTGGTGCTGTGTCCTGTGGTGGTACCTGGGTCTGTGTGTGTCTGGCCACACCATCCTTGGTGGCCGTGGCTCTGCATGGATGGGGAAAGCACCTGCCTGGGGGGTGCTCAGTGGTGCGGGGGCTGAGCTCAGGGGCTGCTCCCAGTTCTCTGTGGCCCAGGGTCAGGGCTGTCTCTGGCACTGAAGTGTTTGCTGCTGCTGGGCTCTTACTGACTCACCTACACTAGGATTAATTAAAAGTGAATAATTACAATTGCTTTCTGCCCTGTGCCACAGGAGACAAATACCATCCCTGCCATATGGCACGGGCTGCCTTGCAGATCTGTCTTCTCCCATGCCTTCTCCCCCTTTCCTCTTAATTACTGAGGCTGCCAGCTTGGAAGATCCCCTGGACCTGGTGGGATGCTGGTGATGGACCCCTGGCTGTGGCCAGTGGTGTGGGAGGACATGAAGGGCTCTGTACATGGTTTTGGAAGACCCCTCTACCCTGATGCCTGCGGGAGGTACCCGGCACCCATGTAAATGTGAGCCTTCAAACACAGGAGCCCCTCACCGCGCTGGGCTCCCCATGCCCCCCATCCTATCCATGCTCCCTAGGGATGCTGCTGTGAGGGCATTGGTGCAGCCCAGCTGTGCTGCCTGGGGCCTGGCTCAGTGAAGGAGCTGGGAAGGTGCAGGTAGGGCTGTGAGGGCTCAGCTCCTGCTGCCCACAGGACATGTCTGTGTGTGTTTATAAATATATATATTTATATATATATATAAAATTATCTGTTCCTTTTGGTGCTGTTCAGCTCTGCCCCATCAGCCCTCACCCTCCTGGGGAGATAAAGAAGCCAAGAGTGACTGTGCAAGGCGCTGAGGAGGGCATGAGAGTCAGCGAGGCCCCCATGCCACTGTACCTGTGGGAAGCAAGGTTTGGGAAGGGGCTGGATGCTCAGCTGGCTGTGTGCTCTTCACCCATGTGTGATTTCACGTGTGAAGGGGCTTTCTCATCGTGGGTGATGCCAAGCCCTGAAGGCCCCTGGGATTATAATTGGCCATCCCCCTGTGTACAACTTACTGAGGGTTAACTGGGGCAGTGGCATGGTGGGGAAGGGCTGGATTTCCAGGGAGAAATGGCTTGGTGTTGCTTACAAAGCTGGATTAAGTGGAGGAGATCTGGAAGAGGCTTGTGAAGAGCTGAAAAAGCTTTCCCAACCAGAGTGGGATTGAGGGGATAAAAAGCTGGGGTTAAATATGGCAGGAACGTCTGACCAAGAAGGAGCAGTGGAGGATGTTAGCAAGGAGCTGTGGGGAGTGGGGAAGGGCTGTCCCTGCAACAGAGGAATGGCACCATGTGCCCTGGGACTGCTTGGGTTGTGCTGGCCAAGTGATGCCTGTGGGTGCTCCAGGTGCTGCCGCTGTGTGGGGCAGCTGGTGAGGCTGGAGGGTTGTTGGAGTAAACCAAGCAGCTAAGGGGAAACTTCCTGACTGCCTTGTAGGTCTTTGTGTTGTTAGAAGAATGATTTCAGCTTGCAGGTTGCCAGTGATGCTCAAGGACGCTGTTCCCATCAAATATGCTCCCTGAGGGGAGTTAAATGGGGTCAGAGTCGCTGTGTGCTCCGGGTATTCACACTGCCAAACAGTCAGCTCAATTTTTAAACCTTGGGTTCTTGTCTTTTTAATTAAAACTAATGTTTTGGAGTCAATGTCATCATCCTACCTGGTAACATGACAAGGAAAGATCCTTGGGGAACAGATTTCACCCTCCTTTGCTCCTCAGGCTCCTGCAAAACTGTAATTTACCCTTTTCCCCTGCCTCTCTGCCTTCAGGCTTTACCCCAGATGCCTCCAGTCATCCACGTCCTTCTCTGGTCCTGCAGAAGATGCTAGTCCCCTCCCCTCTCTTTGCTTGCTTTTGACTTCTCCATGCTGAGCCAAAGAGCTCTGGGTGGCCAAAACCTGCTGCCTCAGCCCTCCTTGTGTGTGTCACACCCCCGCTCCTCAGATGGGCCACACACTCTTCTGACCTGCTGTGCGAACCCGATGTGCATCTCTCTGGTGTCCTCCTTGGTGTTGCCCGTAGTGTTGCTCACAGCAATATGGTGAACAAGCAAAATGCCTTTTTTATCCCCCCTTTTCTCCCCAGCTTTGGGGCACTGGCAGCTCTTGCAGCCCCGGGGATGTCTGTGGGGCTGGGTCCTGGCTGTGCTCATGGTCTCCATCCCTGCACTGACTGGTGTCTGCTCCAAGCGCCGTCCTGTTTAACCCCATTTCTGGCAGAATGATTAACTCTGGACTGTCTGGCCTTGCAGCTAAGTCCAGAACTTGGACTGTCTTTCCTGAGCCCAGATTCTCCTGCACCTAAAAATGAAGGTGGGTTTGTAAAGGAGCAGCTGTGCTGGGATGTGGGGAGCCGTGCTTGGTCCGGGGCTGTGGCCGCAGAGGGGGAGTGATGCTTCTGCTGGGAATGAGGGATTTGGGAATGGGAATCAGGCACCAAAGCGAGTCTGAGAGCCCCTTGGGTCTCAGGGACCCGATGACTGCAGAGCCTCTGTGAGAGGCTGAGCACGGGTGTCACAGGTGCTGCTGGAATAACCCATCACCTGTGACCTGATGCCCGCTCTGCTGGGGTGCTGCATGGGCAGAATGCCCAAACTCATCCTGTGCAAAGCCCCTCCAGCACCAGGGCTGGCTCTGAGCCTGGGGAGGGTTGATGGAGGAGCAGGTGCAGCGTGTACACAGCTCTGCCCACTGGCAAGGGAAAGGAAAAAGAGAACTTGGCAGGTCTTCACCAAGGAAAGCCAAGTGATGGTGGGGTTGGTACCCAGCCCTGGGACTGTGCTGCCTGATTCAGTCCCGCAGCTTGAGCTGCTCCTTTGCTGGCTGCGGGATCCCGGTGAGTTCCGGGCCCCTTCCCAGCCTTTTCCCCACTGGCACACGCTGCCCAATTGTTTGCACAGTGCCAGCAGGTGCGTAGCAGCAGCAGCAGCTCCTGGAGGATGCTGGCATGTGGATGCTGCTGCGGATGCTGGTGTCTCAGGGCACTGCTCCCCCCGTCGCTGCCCCTCGAACGCAGCCAAGATCCCTGGGCTTCCCGGGAAGTGGATGTGCCCTCTGCTTGGAAAAGCCTAATCAAGGGGAATGTCGTCCCTCCCTGTGTGCTGTTGTGGTACCTCGGTGTATTTTTACCACCACCCTGAGCTGCAAGCTGTGCTGTGGATGAATCAGGCCTTCATCTCCCGCGCTCGTTAGCCCGGCGCAATCTGGTGCCGCCGGTGCTGCGGGGACGGCTCTGAGCCCTGGCTCAGGGGACGGGTCACCTCTGGGTTGTGCTGGGAGAGGAAAGCCAGGTTAACCTGGGACCTGAGGCTGGGCAGGGGGCAGGGGGTCTGTGTCCCCACGCCTTTCGGTGCCCCCTTTCCCCCTCCCATCCCACTGCCTGGGAGGTCTCTCCAGGCTCACCTGCCCTACACCCAGCTCTGGGCAGCACGGTGCTGTGGGAGCTTCATCTTCAGGTTTTGGCTTTGCAACCATTTGGGGTGAGGTGTTGAATGCCTCAGGGCCTGGCTTCTGGGGCAAGTCTGGGATAAAGCAAGCAAAGCTGGGTGCAGGTGAGCAAGTGGCGGGTACCACATACCACTGGCTGCCAGGAGCGAGAACGTTGGCAGCACAAAGGGCTCTTACTGCCTGGTCACTCAGAGACCAACTGCTGCTGTGAGATGGTACAGCTTCTGGATGTGTGTGCATGTATGTGTGTGTGTAATACCTGCATGTTGCCTGGGTGCTGTGGAACAGCTGCAGATATATACTTATATATCTTTGTTTGCTTGGTTTTTCTGTTTTTTTTTATGTTTGACTGGGTTTTGGGTTTTTTTTTTTAGGGGGGGCAGAGGAGATCCAGGTTCCAAGAACCGTTGCTCTTCCAGGCAGGTGACTCCTCTGCTCCAGGACCTGCCATCAGCCCCATGTCCGCACTGGGAGCTGAGCCATCCCAAGCCAGCTGAGCTCTTAGCTGGGGCTGTAGCCCTGTGTGTTGGTGTAGCTGCCCATTAATTAGAGCTTTGCTGAGGAGTCCAGCACCCCTGGGCAAAGAGGGGCTGGGAACGCTGGGAGGAGCTGGGGGCGGCAGCCCTGCACTTCTCCCAGGCTGGAGCACAGGCTCAGGACACCTCTGGAGCAGCCTCCACGCTCGGTCAGCAAGAGGGATGTTGTGTTGGCAAAACTTGGGGCTTTCAGTGCTGACTCTGGAGTAGAAGATGTCAAACCTTCCAGGCACCTGGATCGTGTCTGCGCTGGGGGTGTGGTGAGGTCAGCTCTGGAGCCCACACACAGTATTTCTGCCTGGATGGGTTAGCAGAGCGGACTCAGCAAAGGCTGGGTATTGCTCTCTGGAGCAAAGCCTGCTCCACAAGTGTGTGTGTGTTACCCCCCACGTCCCCAGTGTGTAGAGGGATGAGCTCTGCTGTGGGTGTGTGGTACCCTGTGAATGCATGTGAGCATCGCTCCCGCTGTGTGCGTCTGTGCACGTTTGTGAGTGAGTGTATATATATACAAATGGGGTGTATGTGTGCATATATATATAAAGGGAGTATGTTATATATATTTATGCACATAAATAGTGTGTATATCTATTTATACACACACAGGTTGAGCTCCCTGGCCAAGCCATGCCCTTGCAGCTGTGTGCCGGCACAGCCAGGCTTCAAAAGGAGCTCAGTGAGGAACAGGACTTAACACCCCACCCCAAACAAACCCCAAACCTCCCTAAAAAATAGATGTGAAACTGTTGGGGAACACACAGCAGCACTTGACTCCTGTGGAGAGTGGGATGCAGCGGGTGGGGAGTCTCTGGAAGTGGATATCCAGATGGGGTGAGCCCATCTCTGCTTCCATGCCAGGAGCATCGTGGGTCAGGCGTTTGCCTCTCACTTTTGGGGGGCTTGGCTCTGTGCTGGGGAGCGGTGGTCCCAGGTGTGGTGTTCTGTGCAGGGATGGGTTTGTTATGCAGGGGTCTGGCTGTACTTTCAAGCAAAAAATAATTTTAAAAAGTGGAAAAGGGGGGAAAATAAACCAGGTCAGTGCTTGGCCTGGCTGTGCTGCCAGCCCCAGTGCTCACAGAGCTGGGAACACCACTGCAGCACTTCAGATAGCTGCTCCAGGACAAACACCTGCCTCTCCCAAAGCTTTATGTTCCCATTGCTGGGTCTGGCTGGCAGCGTGAAGGGTCCCTGGGGAGGGTGGGCACCCCTGGGGCTGCCTGCTGGGTCAGGCTGGCTTCCCCAGGGATGCTTGTAGTCTCCCATGTGGGGAAACTCTGCCCTGTGTGCAAATACCTGAAACGGCCACAAAATCAAGGGGTAAAAAGCACCCCAACCAAGGAAGGAAGCCCCAACTGAATCCATGGAAGGACAGGGCACGACCCAGGCTTTGTCCATCCCCTCTCAGCATGGGTGAGCAGGGCTTTTTAAAAAATTGTAATTATTATTTGGCTTTAAATAATTCATTAGGAATAGGAAGGGAAGAATAAAAAGAGCAGTGACTGCTGGCAGCACTCTGCAGTGGAAGGTAGATAGATGCTCCCTGAATTAGACCTTGATCTGGCAAAAAAATTGCCCTGCTCCAGCTGTGATGTAAAGGTTAAAGCAGGAGGGTGTCATTAAGAGGGTGTTTTGTGCTGCAGAGACAGGTTTAAGTTTGGGTAGGGCTCAGTGTATGGCATGTTTCATGGCCTTGGGGCTAATTATCTTGTCTCCATCCTGGCTTGGGGAGGAGGGTGATAACTCTGAGGCTGAAGCACAGCCCAGGTTGGGGATGGAGCTGCTGCTTCCCCAAGGGGTGGGAAACTGGTGTGTCTTGTTCTGAAGGAGCCTGCAAGCTCGGGACCCCCCATGTTAACTGGCATGGGGTCTTCTGTGGTGGTGGGGGGGGGGGTTGACAAGCACAAAGGTGAATAAAATATGAGCTGAGAGACTGAATAAGGCAACTGGTTCTATACAGACCAACAGTCAGCAGAGGAAATTCCTCATGGAGCCCCGAAGATGTGCGAGTTGGTGTGTCTGGGGTGCCCCCCACCCCCTGAGCATCTCCCACAGCCCAGCAAGGCAGAAGATGGGCTCTGCGCATCCCCAGCCCCCTGGCATCCCAGCCCAGGGAGGGTCTGCCCCTTTCGTGGGTAAGCAGAGGATTTGGAAGGAAGCAAAGCATCCCCTCCTCTGGCTGCTGGTTCTGGGGGTGGGTCACTGGAGCTGTGTGTCCCTTTGGTGCCTGCCAGCATTTTCCTAATGATTTTCTTTTCCTTCTAGAAACCTTGGGAAGTCTGGACTGAGAGTCTCGTGCCTCGGGCTGGGTGAGTAATGCTCCCAGGTTTTGGGAAGAGGGATGTGCCCCTGGAGCCCCAGCCTGTGCTCAGGCCCTGTGGATGGCTAGCAGTGGGAGGGGATGCTTTCCACCCACAGTGCCCAAGTGACACCGTGCAAAGGTTCAGTCATGGCAGAAAATCCTTCTAATAGGACCATATCCCCAGGAGGGATGGCAGACCCCCCCTGAGATGCCTCTGAACCCCCCAGGAGCTCTGGTCTCTGGGGGTGCCCATCTGCCTGGGCTGTGGGTTGCCTTTTATTTTCTCTGGTGTGTGCACCTCGTTATTCCTGGAAAAACTATGGAATCTCTTCTCAATATTTTATCAAGAAGGGCATCTATCAGCACTGTGGCATGTGCATGCCAGCCCTGTGGGTCCCGTAGTGATGCTGCAGAAGCTCCTGAGGGCTTCAGCTCATCGCTGCTGGGGCGAGCAAGGGGCTGCCTGGCTCCGGGTGCCTTTACTCAGCCGAGTAATTCCTGTGATGGCAGATGAACTGCTCTCAGGAAGAATGCTTAGGAGTGCATACCTCTCTATAAAACCCCCACCAGCCTGGCAAGGAGAAGGCTGTTTTTCTCTCTGTGGGTGTGTTCCCATGTGCTTGGCTGGGGCATCAGGATTGTGAACCCCTCAGGGATGCCCAGGGGCCCCTCAGGGATGGATGCTGTGCGCTGTGGGAGCTCCTCCAGCCCTGCCTTAGAGCGTGGTCCTCATTTGCTGGTTCAGCAGTGCTGGCTGGGTGTGCTGGGCTCCTGTGTCGCTGCCTTGGTGGCAATGGCTAAAGGCAGGAGCAGCAAGGACACGGCCTCTGCCTGTGCTTGGTGCTTGCTGTGGCTAGGGACACCCCTTCCAGCTCCCCGTTGTGTCCCCAGCCGATGCTGGTTGTGCTCACAGGGCAGGTGCCTGAGGGGTTAGCTCATTGATTTATAGATATTTATTTTTTCCCCTGAGGTTTGGTTTTAAAATAGAGTGAAATGTGAAACTCTCCCCATATCACAAGCCGTATAAATAAGGCCGATTGCGCCGAGAAGAGCTCTTCTGTTTAAAATAGATCTGGGCTTTGAAAGGAGTCGTCGTCTTATCTGGTGCAGAGGTTTTATTTATCCTCCTTGGAGCTCGCCACGAGCTGCTGTTGTAGTGGCTGAGGAAAGCTACGGGAAGGAAGTAGCAGCAGGAAAAAGCACTTTGAGGAGCTGTTCTTTGATTTCGAGCCTGTGGGGCTGCGGCAGCAGCTAAATATACCCAGCCTTTGTGAGCACAGCTGCAAGGGGGGCTGAGGATGGAGCAAGGGCAGGGCTAGGGGAGAGCTCAGCGCTGGGCACCTTGGCTTTTGGAGGGTTGGGGAGCCCTGCAGCCCTTGGGGTGTGTGGGAACTGGGGGGAGGAGGAGCGGACAGCCTGAGGTTCGATCACTGTCTTCTCCTGAGCGTGCAGGTGTTTCTTCTGCGGCGCAGCTTGTGCTCCCCTCCCAGCACAGATCCATCAGGTGTTGGCTTTGAGTGGTGCCTGAACGGCTTCTCTTGTGCAGTTCCCTAAAAGATAACAGTGGGAGGGGGTGCCCCTAAACTTCATGCAGCATGGGGATCTGATTTCAGGTGTACTAAGGTTTTGAGAGTCTCAGCCATCTCCCTTAACAGCCTTCCCCAAACCTCAGCTCATCAGCCCGCAGTATGGAAAAGTAAGTGGAGAAATAGGTGAAGCAGGACAGAAATCAGAGGCAGGCAGTGCCGAGGGCGTGCGGACCCTTTAATTACCTCCTGCTTCTCCTAGCTCATGCTCTAATTAATGCCTTTGCTGGGCTGTGAAGCGTTGAGCGAGCGCGTGAGGTCAGAGGTGTTAGCAGAGTGTTTCACAAGTGAAGAGGTTTGGGAAGGGGGCTGTGGCAGTGGCTCAGCACCCCTCTTGGGTCACTGAGCATCCCTCTGGTGTCACTGAGCATCCTCCCAGTATCACTGAGCATCCCTCCTCTCCCACTGGACCTGGGACCGCTTTGCAGGGCTGAGCAGCCCTGGGAGCTGGATCCTGCAGCATCCTGGTGCTGAGCCCAGCTCCAGGCTGGGCTGAGCTTTTCCCCCCTCCTCAGGGTGAGCTCGGGATGGGCTTTAAATGAGGAGTGGTAACAATCTGGCCGGGGGCAGGGTGGCAGGGGCTGGCTCTGAAGCATGGTTGTGATGGAGGGGAGAAACAAGGTCACGCCTGTCTCGGGGTGAATTCGGAGCGGGTGCTGCCTGGAGAGGCTGCTGGTTGGTTTTTGCAGATGTTGAGGCAGCCTCCAAGGAGGGGATTATCCCTGATGCAGATGAAACCAGGGTGAAAACAGCCACTCCAAACCCCCACATCCAAAGCGCAGACGAGCCTTCCCCAAACAATGGGTCCTGCAGCCACCCGCGGGGTGCCCGGTGCTCACAGCCACCTAGAAGAGCAGTCACCCTCCTGCCATCGCCTCTCTGCCTCTTGGCTTGGGATAAAAAGCTTTTCCCAACCTGGCACAGAGGAGAAACGCAGCCCCAATGGTCTGCTGGGCTGGGATGATGCCACAGGGGTCTGGGATACTGCACCCTGCTACTTGAGGCACGTGGGGCTGAGTGATTGCTGGTTGCTGAAGCGCCAGACTGGAGCCACGTGCCAGATCTCCATGTGGCATCCTCCTTGCCAGGAGCAAGCCAGGGATAGAATTGTACTGGCAGGAGGCAAAGCTTTGGTCTCCAGCCAGGAGCCTTTTTTCCCCTCTTTTTCCCCTGCAGAGGTGACACATCTGCTGGCAGTGACATTACTGAGCATGAGCAACTAACCCGCTGCTAGGCACACCTTGCCTGGCTCTGGGATGTGATGGAAATAGAGCCAAATCCAGGTTTAATACAGGAATTCCTCCACCAAAGGGGAGGATAGCCTGCTGGGAAATGGCTTTGTGAAGCAAGGGACTGGTGTGATGGGCAAGGGGCAGAAGTGGGAGCTCTGCCATTGCCAGGCTGAGCTGGGGGGCATGGGGTTCCAAACAGCAAGTTGGAACGGACAGATTTTTCTGATAGAAATGCATTTTAGAAAATTCCTATTAAAAACAAGACTTCTGAAGCTTTAGCAGGGAAATCAGGCTTTGTTTGGGTTCTTTTTTCATCTGTGAAAAGAAGCTTAATGATAAACCAAACCCTAGTTTTATTTTCCTCTTTACAGTGTGGGACTGGAGCCTTTTACCCCAAGGGTAAGAGAAAGTCCCTGTCCCCAGCTCCAGCACAGCAGAAGGCAGGAACATGGGGGATAAAGTCCCATTTTCCTGAGTTTTTGTGTGTGGGGAGGACCTAAAGAACAGAGAACACAGAGGCTGGCTAAGCCAAACCCAGGTGCTCAGCCCTGGCCTCCCTAAGCCCAGCCTAACTCCGAGGAAAGAGAAGCTCATAGCAAGGCGCTGTCGTGAGGGCTGGGGGCTGCGTGTCGGGGCGCTCAGCTGGTTCTGTGCTTGCTGGATTGTTGCTCTGATGGAGGGCAGGAGTAAAGGCAAAGTCTGGTGGGGGTCTGCGTGCTCTTTGGTCCTATTTTACTTTGTGTTTTCCACAGTGCTGGCTGTGTTTGAGGCATTCCTGATGTGTGGAAGGTTGGCTTTGCTGGGGCTCCAGCTCTCCAGCAGGAACTGAGAGTTTTGGTTAAAGCCTCTTTAAAAACAACTCTATGTGTACCCAAAGGAATCCAGCGTATGAAAAAGCAAATAAACCCAGCCTAACCCTTTCTTTTTGAGGGCAAGGGAGCAAGCTGCTTCTGCTGGAGCTGCTGCCTTGGTTTCTGAGCTGGGCCTGATCAAAGCAGCCGGAGCATTAGCAGCCGGCACGCTCTTGGCTTCCCACTCCTGCTCCAGGTTCATCCTCCACACTCGCCAGGAGCAAGGAGCTGCTGATGTATTTTTCATGAAGATGTGGGAGCACTTCTGTATCTATTGCATGGGGCTCTGGTGAGGCAGGGAGTGTTTAATATCCCCCCTCATCCCAGCTCCCTGAGCAGCATCAGGGCCCGATGCCTCCCTGGTATGGTGATCTTTCATCTGTCTTGCCCAAATTGGTGGAAAATCAGGCTGAATTTTCCACCTCTCGACCTGAGCCCCTCTGCCTTCCTCCTGGGGGCAGGATTTTAAATCCTGGAGGGTTTTGTGTGATGAGCCCCTGAGCTTTGACCCATTAATGAAGCAGTGTGGTGTTCTACACGTCGCTGGTGTGTAGGTGTCTGGAAAAGCACTTGGAAAAGCTGTGCCCAGTTTCCAAGTGACGTTGTGATGGGCTGGCAGGAGGCGTGGGTCCTGTCACAGCCTCTTGTGTCTCAGCATTGCTCTCTGGGGGGTTTGTAAGGTCAGAGATGTCTGAGCCATGCCCCATGTGCCACCTCTCGTGTGTGATGTACTCCTGATGTAGTTACACCTGTGTAAAATACACATAGGATATGATATTCCTACAGCTCCAGAATAGCCAGTGAAACCCACTCACTGGTTCCACTGCAATGTTTTCTTTTAATTTTTTATTTTCAAGCAGCAATCATAAAGAAATAACACCCTGAGTTCATCCTAACAATAAACCTGAGCCTGATGCTGAGCCTGATGCTGAGCCTGAGCCGCAGCCGCTCGCTGCAAGTGCTGCCCATCAGCTCCCTGGCAAAGCTCCCAGGGTGAAGGCACGTTGGGTGGGCTTCCCATAGGGGTGCTGCCAGGTTGTGCAGGTTCTTTGGGGGTTTTTTCCCTCTAAATTTGACTTGTGTGATGCTAAAGCTCAAGTTTAGGGAGAGTTTCCCTCCCAGGTGACACGCTTCAGCAGCATCGGAGATTTTTTTTTTCCCTAATTTGTCAAATTAAAGCTTTGGAAAATGAACTCGGCTTTGGATCTTGGTAAAACTGTGTGCTGGTCTGTACATCCCAGCCCTGCTGTCCCCTGATCCCATCCTGCTCATCTGGGGACACAGCAGCCTCTGAGCCAGTAAACCTCATAATAAACCAAATCAGAGAATCCCTGGTCTGGGTTGGAAGGGACCCCAAGGGTCACAGAGCTCCAACCCCCTGCCACAGGCAGGGACACCAACCTCCAGGCCTGGAGCTACACAAGGTTGCCCAGGGCCCCAGCCAACCTGGCCTTCAACACCCCCAGGGACGGGGCACCCACCCCTCTCTGGGCAGCCCCTTCCAGCCCCTCACCACTCTCTCTGCCAAGAACTTCCCCCTAAGATCTCCTCTAACCCTTCCCTCCTCCAGCTTCACTCCATCCCCCTTGTCCTGCCAGGCTCTGCCCTTGAACAAGCTGATTCCCCTCCTGTTCTCTGCTCCCTTCAGGGACTGGCAGGCTGCTAAACCCCTTTGATCCCACAGAGCCTGAACTTTGGTAGAACAAACTTTTGCTGGTGAAATCTCCCATAGTAACGGATTGTTTCCATTCTTTCCAGGCACGTGGGTCACTTTTGGAGGTCAGATCTCAGATGAGGTAAGCGATGCTTGGTGTGAAGTACAAGGTGTGATGCAAAAACCCAGTGTGAGATATCTTTAAGTGAAACCATGGCTACTGTGACTGGAGGAGCCTGTCTCTGCGCGAGGCAACAGCGGAGCACAACTGCACAGCAACGCAAAGTGCTGTGTGTCTGCTGCAGAACCCCTTAATGAGCCTGACAGGGATCAACCTCAATAAACCCCACCCCTCTCCATCCACCCCTCTCCATCCACCCCTCTCCATCCACCCCTCTCCATCCACCCCTCTCCATCCACCCCTCTCCATCCCTTAACACCATCCTCCTTCCATGCCATTTGGAGTGGTGTTTCCTCCCAGAAATTGGGAACTGTTTGGTGCATCACGTGTGTAATCAGGGTCCTGGTGCCCAAGGAGCTGCCTGGGGATTTATTTTTTATACACTAAGATGAAACAACTGCAAGTGAGCTGGGGTTTCCTACGCGCTGCCGCCTGCACCAGATGGCTCTTAATCTGGGTTAATAATCCTCCCGAGGGCTGGGCAGCACGTGGGTTTCCCTCTGTCTCAGGTAGGCCACAGGATGCTGGTTGTCAAAGGGAGCGCAGCCCCCATCTAACTCAGGGCCCAAGCCCCAAAATGAGTCTGGCTGAAGATCAGCCTGGGAGTCTCAGCTCAAGGGTGGTTTTGGTTTTGGAGTCGCTCAGTCTTGGGTGGTGTTTCTTCTGCTGGGGGCGGGTCGCTGGGCTTGTCCCTGGTTCTTGGCGCTGGGGGCTGAAGCCAGATGACTCCTTTCAGTTCTAAATTTGCTCCCTGGCTCTTGGCTTAGGATAAATCAATGCAAAGCATTCATGGATGGAAAGAGAGGAATGAAATGCAGCCCTGTCCTTGAGGGATCATCAAACCCCAGCCTGGTGTGGGTGGGAAGGACCTCTGAGCCCCCAGTGCCCCTCCACTATGGGCAGGGACACCCCCTCCCTGAAGCTCAGGGTGCCCCAAGCCCCATCCAACCCAGCCTTGAGCCCTGCCAGGGATCCTGAGGCAGCCCCAGCTTCTCTGGGCACCCTGTGCCAGGGCCTCTCCTGTCCCCAGGAAGGATTTCTGCCCTCCTTGAGCATCACCCCTCATCGTGCCTCTGTGAACAGTCCCTCTCCATGGGAGATGCCCACCCTAAGGATGCTGGCTGTGCGTGGGTGCCCTGGATGGGTGCCCAGCCCCTCCCCAAGCTGCCAGCCGAGCCCCCTCTGGGTGAGGATCCCCCAGGGAGCAGCGGGACCCCAGGGCTTTAGCAGGGATCATGTGCAGTGACCTTCAGCCGTGTAAATGCCGCATGAAGCCTGCTGGGAGCTGCGGGGCAGCCTGTCAGGTAGCCAAAAGAAAGAGTAAATTAAACCCATGGCAATATCCTTCCTGCATTAAACTCCCTGGATTTGCCGAGTCTTCTATAACCCCATTAAATCCTTGGCTGCTTTCCTGCTAGGCAGCCCAGGACTTTCCTAGGAGAAGAGATTAATTCCTCCCAGGATGAGTCAAAGGGAAGTCAATGTAAATCCCTGGTCTGGCGCTGCTTGGGCCAGTGCGTGGACCCCCAGGTGCCCTGCCCATGGGGCTCACCCCCTCTCACCCCTCCCAGCCCCACCGAAGCCCCCTTGCTGCATCCTCAGGGGCTTCTCCCTGTGCAGGACGGCCACTCAGGCTGGGGTCTGTCCCCCTCACCTCTGACTCTGTTTCCCCAGGTGGCTGAGCAGCTGATGACCATCGCCTACGAGAGCGGCGTCAACCTCTTCGACACGGCCGAGGTGTATGCGGCTGGCAAGTGAGTGCTCCCCTGGGGCCCTCTGCTCTGCTCCTCCTGTGTCAGTCCCTCCCAAGGGACAGGGCTCTGGCCGTGCTTGGGAAACCCCCTTCTTCCCGGGGAGGGGGTGGGAAAGCCTTTATATTTGCAGCACCCTTTAAAACAACCCACTAAAACAACAACAAAAAAAGCTATCCCCAAATGTCTCGTGGCCAGCTGCAGACTGAAGCACATTGCTCCTGCCACGTGCTGTGGGCACAGGAGGAAAATATCCTGAGCAGCCAAAATGTCAGCACACACCTCGATGGCAATGGGTGGCCTGTGCCAGTGACAGCTCCCAGTGCAGCACAGAGCTGATGCTTTTAGTGCCACCGTGGGACCAGGGGGAACAACGTCTGTATCTGTAGTGTATCCTATGGCTGATCTCCATGGCTTCAGATCTGACTTCCCAGGCGTAGGGGACGAGGGTGTGGGTCTGGAAAGAGGGGGATCAAAGTGCTTTGTACCAATGGAGGGGACCTGTCTCTGCCATGGGGGACTAAAACACTTTGCAGAGGTGGAGGGGACCTGTCCCCATCAGCGCTGGGTCACCCGTGGAGGGGAGGGAAGGGGTGAGCTGTGCTGGTGTTGGGGTGGCCCTGTCCACGGAAACGGGGCTGGGTGGTTCTCCTGGTGTTGAGCATCCTCCTGCTTCCCCTCATGGGGGTCCGTCTCTCTCTGTCATGCAGGGCTGAGGTCATCCTGGGAAACATCCTGAAGAAGAAGGGCTGGAGGTACTGTACTGGCCCATGTGGGAGAACCCTTCTGGGTTTTGAGAAGGGTGCATGCCAGGCGGTGCTGGCCGAGAGGCGAGAGCTGTGCAGACCCTCTGGGTGCTAAATAACTCCCCTCTCCTGCTTTTGTTTTTGGGAGAGCTCACTGGCTTCACAGGGCTGTGGTCATCAGCCCATCACGCCGCTGTCGTACCCTGCGTGCGGCACGGCTAACACAGCACCTGAGTGCACCCAGCATCTCCTCCATGCACGGTGCGTGGAGGCAGATTACTGCCGTGTCTGTGGCCTTATCTGCGTGCGTAAGGCTGTGCATTAGGGATGCAAAGCTGTGATGGGCCCTCACTGAGGGCCCATCTTGAGTAGCCTGGTAGGAGATGATACCTAATTTAAATGATGCACATTAGCATATGTTGTGTCGGCTCTGGGAGCATTTACATAATCTTTACAGACCTCCCGTGTGTGTAGCGCTCAGCCTTCAAGTGAGAAACGGGTTCTGGAGGGGCTGTGTCCAAAACTGGTGTCCCCTGTGTTTGGGGAGGATCACAAGTAAGACTGACTGTCCCCAATACCATGGGAGAAGCAAAGTTCAATCTGGCCAAAGCTGGAGAAACTCTGTGTCATACACATGCAGCGAGGCAGTTTGCAATCCATGAATCCTTCACAGAGCATCAGGAGTTGGAAGGGACCTGGAGAGATCATCCAGTCCAACCCCCTGCCAGAGCAGCATCACCCAGACTAAATCCCACATCCTTGGTTTAATATCACATGGGAATTTATGGATTAAATCAGTGGATGTATCGCTCCTGGAGTTTTGATAACTCTGGAAACGCTGCATGATGATGGGAAAGACTGGAGTTGGGTGCTGGGAGGGTGCTGCAGCTCTGGGGTGAGGGCTCAGGGGGGTGGTTTTAAAAGGGATGTGCCAGCACTGGCTCCGCTCTGGTGATGAGCCACATCCTGCTTAGCAGCATGTATTACTCTTATTTCTTAATGGCATTAAGTGTTGTGTTCTGCTTGCAGGAGATCCAGTCTGGTCATAACAACGAAGCTGTACTGGGGTGGAAAGTAAGTGTCCCAGCTGGTGGTGGTGGTGCTGCAGCTCCTCTCATAGAGCTGTGCTGCCAGGTGGAGACTAACAGCACCTCTGAGGGATGGTTTGCTGCCACCCGTCATCTTTCTCCTGGTTTTACCGAGTCTTTTAAGGGTTCTGAGCTTGGCAGATTCAGCAGCTGCCAGCAGAGCCTGAGGTGCCAGGGGTGTGCTCCTGCCCTGAGCAGGGTGCGGCTCCAGGAAGGGTAACGGGGTGATGAGGGCTGCCTTGCTCCCAAATTGCAGCCGGTGCTGAGGAAGCCTTGGTGGTGCATGCTGAGCTGTGGCACAGCCCCATTCCCATCCCATTCCTGTGCTGCCTGGCCCCAGCATCCCATCCGTACCCCCTTCCTGCTGGGAAACAGCAGTGGGCAGCTCTGCAGTCAGGCGATACCTGCAGCAGGGCTGTTACCATGGTGGGTTATGGGTGGTATTACTCCTCCCTATGGGTGGTATTGCTCTTGTCTTTGGGTACCCAAAGGAGGTTCGGGGTGTCTCTGCTGCACGAGCTGCTTTGGGGATGCACACACCGGAGCATGAAACCCATGCTGCCCCCCAGCCCCGTAACAGCCCCATACCTGTGCTTCCTCTGCAGGGCTGAGACAGAGAGGGGGCTGTCCAGAAAGCACATCATCGAAGGTACGTGTTGTGTGGGGCAGGGGGCTGGCCGTGCCCGGGTTCCCGGGCATGGTGGGATGCAGCCAGCCAGATGCTGTCCCAGAAGCCAGGTCTGCTTGATGCTGGCACCCAGGAGCCCTGTGTGGGGCAATCCACCTAAGGGATGGTCTGGCTTCTCTTAAAGAACAAGAGGAGATGCATCACACACACAAAGCTGCCTCTGCTGCATGTCCATGTGTTGTCTGTGAGCGTGTCACTTGTGTGTCTCTCCCTTCCTGGGATTTGCTGACAGCTTTGCTCTGCTGTCCCCAAGCGCAGCCCCCCCCAATCCCAATCCCAGCTCTGTGGGGGAGGCAGGAGAGGTCGGGGTTGGTCTGGAGCTGCTCCGTTTGCTCCCCTGTGCTCCTTCCTGCTGGGCTGGTCAGCAGTAGGATGTGGTCAGTGGCTGCGTGGGCTCCCTCGGCGGAGCAGGGCGGGATGAGGACACGGGGCATGATGTCAGTGAGCAGAAATAGCCTCCGGAGCGGTGCCAGGTCCTGTCTGCTGAGCAGCCAGCCAGGGAGGGCCGTGCTTTGCTTCCCATGCTGGTTCTTCTCAGTCTCTCCATTTCAGTCACCCCCGGCCCCATTTGGGCCCATGGGAACCACTCCGTGCGTCCGGGATGGTCCTGGGGGGTTTTATTCATTCCTGAGTACCCGCAGGAGGCAGCGCTGTTGGGATATGGCTCTCAGACTAAGGGAGAAAGGGGTTTTTAGCAGCATTTCATTGAGTTTTCATCAGAATAAACCCCCTGCCATGGGGTTGTGTCCCGGTCCGGTGCCCCAGAAGCGCTTGGGGGGGGGGTGCAGCCACATCACAGGAGGTCCAAACCCCCAAACCCCCCATCCACTTGTCACTTCATGTGGGGCTGCTTCATGAACCGATAGCACAACACCAGCAGCGGTTGCAGTCACTCCACAGAAAGCACAGCAAACAGTGCTAAGGTCAGTGTTAGCTCTTTCCTATAAATACATTTGGCAAAACTGGCCCTTTTTTTATTCTCCCCCCATCTCAGAATTGCAGGGAACATTTTCAGCCCGGTCTATTTTGGCTCATTCTTCATGAACAGTCATAAAAACATTTTGTTCCTGGGAAGATTCATAGAAAATAAGTGTTAGAAATCCTCTCCTCTCTCTCCCGCACGTACACATATATATATATCTATATCTGTAGGCTTTTGATGCTGTTTCCTGTCAGATCCTCATGGTGAAGCTGCTGAAGCCTGGGCAGAGCTGTGGAATGGTGCCTTGTCTTGCCCCACAGACCTCTCTCTGCCCTACACGATGCAGGGACTGGCAGAGCTTGCTCACCCTGTGCAGAGGGCAAAGCCCTCATGGTGCTTCATCTGCTCGCTGTGACACATCTAACGGGTGTCACTTGTCCTTGACCCCTGGGCAGAGCTTTGTAGGGTGGGATGGGGCTTCGTTGGGATGGGATGGGACTTTTGGGGCAGGACTTTGTTGGGTGGAATGGGGCTTCATTGGACAGGGCGTCACTGGGACAAGGCTTTGTGGGGTGGGATGGGGCTTTGTTGGGTGGCATGGGACCGAGACAGCGTGCCCTGTGCTCCAGCACAGAAAGGCTCCACAGTAGGATTTAGATTAAATTCACTCTGAACAGAGGTTGGAGGGGCTGAGGTCAGACCTCAGCAGCTACCCCCTAGGCTGCTCACGGATGCTCTTAGTAAGTGGTGGCTGTTCCAACCCAAACCTCAGCCTAATTAAAGAATAAAACATCATCTCATTAAAGGGGAGGTGTGGGAGACTCACTGTGCAGCCAACCCATGTGGACGTGGGCAGGACACATGTCCTTCTCACGTGCTGTGTGGCTGTGCATGTAGCATCCATGTAAATAACCATGAGCTGTTTTCCCAGCCGGTTCAGCTCTGCGCTGCCCGTTCCTGCCCCACTCTGACCACACAGGCTCTTGTCTCTGCTTTGCTGTTTCCAGGACTCAAGGCTTCTCTCCAGAGGCTGCAGCTGGAGTACGTGGACGTGGTCTTTGCCAACCGGCCAGACAACAATACCCCCATGGAAGGCGAGTGGCACTTGCTCTAAGGGCTTTTGCACGGCTGATCCTGGCTCAGGGGCTGGGATCTGCAATGGTAGGAAATGAAAAGCAATTTTTCTTCTTGTTGTGGAATATTCAGGTGGGGCAACTCGAACACAGAGCCCCTCACCCATGGTGTCCACAGGCCTTGTACATTCACACTCCAGCACAAGGGATTGGTATCTTTTGGGAGGAAATGGAAGTTTCCTTTATGTCTCTGTGGTGGGTCATTGTTTGGGTCTTTAATTTCTTTCTCCTGATTCCTTTGGATAAAGGGAGTCTGTGTCTGTGGTGAAGGCAGGTCTCTGTGTGAACGTAGGGTATACCTCTGCCCCACTGCTGCTTCCCCAACATTGTCCCCCAGGCCATGCTGAGAGCATGTGCTTCTCCCCGTGCTGAAGCCAGGGCTGGGATCCGATCTGCAGCCAGGAACTGGGAATAACCAGCCTGTTTTAAGGCTCCTTGTCCCAACTGCCTGAGCAGCTCCGATGCTGCATCTCCAGAGGGCTCAGCTGGGCAGCCGTGTGAGGATGCGGGGTCCCCCCACGCACAGCGAGCAGCGATGCTCAGCCAGGGCTGGGCTCAGCCCTCCGTCCTGGTGCAGAGGGTGCGATGCAGTGGAGGGGGAACGGATTTTGGGACCTGCAAACATCTGGGTGTGCTTTAATTGTGTTTCATGGTTGATAAGCGCATCTTCTCTCTGGTATGCGGCCAGGCAGCCCACTCATCCAGGAGCCTTGGCCAGTGTGTTTGGGGCTCAGCACCTCTTTGATGGGCACCAGTTCCTCTGCTGCTTTTCCCGTGGAGTTGACATGGCTGTTCCTGCTGTAGCAGGAGATCAGCTTCCTGGCTAAACAAAAAATAGCAGGAAGAAACACTTGCAGGCTGCAGGAGCTGTCACAGATGAGTACATGTCAATCAGACCTGGAGCTTGACAGGCCCCTTCGGGGCTCTCAGCTTGGCTTCCCATGGGCATGGCTTCCCTTTTCTTAACGAACCTGGGGCCATACGGCCCAGCACGAGCTGTGGGTGGGCGGCAGAGCTGCTGCCCTGCCTGAGCTGTGCCGGCTGCTCTGGGTTCAGGGAGCCTGACTGGGGATTTTAGGACCAGAGTGGCTTTCATAGCAGCTGATGAGGTCCGGAAAGATGACATGTCATGTCTTGGAGGGAGGAATGACCTCTCTGCTCAGTCAGTTGTCATCTAACGAGGCAGTGCAGAGCGTGTTCCCCGCGGCGGCGCAGCGCAGCTGATCCCAGGCGTTTATGGCTTTTAAGATGCTACGGATGCTGCTGGCAGCGCCGGGGCTTGGCAAGCACAGAGAAACTGTGGTGCTCACTGAGATTTCAAGCGGGGTGAGAAAAGGGACGTTTTTATTATGAATGGTGGGGTGTTGATTCTCTCTGTGCACTCCATCCTTGGGGTTTTGGATTTTTTTTTTATGGTTCACCCACTAAGCCACTTCTATCCCGGAGCATCTGCTGAACCATCTGTCGGTTCTGCACTCTCTGGCACACACAAGAAGCGCTGAGCTACCCCCACGAGACGGCACGATCCGTCTCCTGATGTGCCTGTGCTTTTCCCATGAGCAAATAGCCGCTTCCACCGGAGAGTAGGTAACCTTAGAGCATCCCCCGTGCCGACGCGGAGGGTCCCGCCCTGGCATATCAAGCGACTGATACCACAAGGTACAAGGGAACTGAAGGGAAAACCCAACATGTGCAGGCAGGTGAGGTTTCCATGTTAGCACTCAGGGTGCTCTGTCTGCTGCGGCGTGTCCTGGGATGTCAGGGATGGAACAGCCATTTGGAAATACTCCTCTGGTCCAGCCCAGCCAGAGCTGAGTTGCTCTGAGTCCCCTGGGCCATGGGGCATGGCACAGGCTGCCATAGGATGCGTGGGGAGACAGGATTTAGTGCAGATTTCCTTACTGGAGGTGATGCTGGTGCCCGAGGTGGCAGGCTAAGCTTGCTTGATCCAAAGGTCTGAAGCCTGTTGACCTTTCCTCAAAGTCTTGGGGTGGATTGAAAAGCTTTTCTCTGTAAAAGCAAAGCAGCAGCAGCCTTGGGCAGCAGCTGGGGAGGAGTGTCCCACGCAGAGCCCCGTGGCTGGGTCTGCCGGGTCCCCAGCCGGCACAGCCATGTCCATCCTCACCCCAGCACTGGAGCCAACAGTGCCATGGCTTCTATCAGGGAACATTCAGCTATTTCAAAATCACCTTTTTTTTCCTTTAAAAATTCATTTATATGTAATTTAAAAAAAAAATTCTCCCCACCTTAAGCGATGCCGTCTGTGCCATCCAGCCAGCAGAGTGATGACGCTCTGTTTGGGATGCTCTTCCCACACCACCCCCATGGCCATGCCCATGGGAGCAGTCTCCAGCAAATGAGAAGAGAAATATCCGGATACAGACACATATGTCCCTATTTATTTATTTTTTCCCCTGAACTGACTCCAGTTTTTCTTGTGAGGAGTTAGCAGTGGGAGAAACAAAACCAGCCACAGCCCAAAGCACGCAAGAGGCGCGTGATGAAGGGCTTATCCACATTCCTCAGTGGTGGTGTGGCAAAAATAGAGCCCTAAACGCAGGGAGAAGTGTCACTGCCAAGCAGGGAGGG
The DNA here is from genome assembly GCA_027925045.1 of Hypotaenidia okinawae. NCBI lineage: Eukaryota > Metazoa > Chordata > Aves > Gruiformes > Rallidae > Hypotaenidia > Hypotaenidia okinawae. Next base: position 27,288,477 of record BSDF01000010.1, on the reverse strand, counting down.
AGGGAGGGATGGATGGATGGATGGATGGACGGATGGACGGATGGACGGACAACAAGCCAGCCACAGGGAGCAGAGCAGCTGCTGGTAAGCCCCACATTTTGTTGGGCTAGCAAGTACCTGAGAATAAAACACCTAGAAATTGAGGAGAGTTTGGCTTTGGCCAAAACAAGGGAGGGGAAACATTTTGGCTGCCCTTTTTGGGGGGAAATGTCCCTTTTTGGGGGGAAGGCAGGAGCACAGGGGCTCCTGTGCAGCCCTGGGAGGTTATAAATGGAGACTTCATCATCTTTAGCTGCTTGTTGCTGTCTGCAGCAGAAATCTCACAATAACATAAAGATTGGCAGTGTCATCTCCCCTCTGCCAAGCTCCTGGGTGACTTTTTTCCCCTTCCATAAATAGGATGAGGATCCTCATGGCATAAAAGGCAGCTTATGAGGCAGCAATGCCTGGAGTCATTGTCCCAGTGACACAGACATTCTGAGGAGTGTAATAAACACTTGGGGCTCCTCAGCATCCCACCAGAGCTGCTTGACCATGGTTAGGTGGGTCAGCAGGTCAGGGTGTGGATGCAGAGCATTGGGTTCTTGGTGCCTTCCCAAGGGAGGAGCGCAGGGAGATGAGCAGCACCACGAGATGCTGCCTGTGGTTGGGGGGTAGTGGCTGAGTGTGGTTTTCTCTTGCCCCTTGGAGCGAGATTGGCCCACTTTTGTCCCTCTAGATGATGGGATGTCAGTGGCCAGGGAGGTGCCAGTGCCCTGGTGGCTGCTGTTCAGCCCCAAACTGGGCAAGAAGTAGGATGCGCTGGCGGTTCTCTTGAGGCTGCAAACCCTGCTGGTCCCCTCCCACCCTGGGGACCCCACTTGGTCCTGGGGATCCCTGCCAGTTGCAGTGTGACAGGTGCTTCCTGGGCTGCTCCTGGGGAGGAACTAGGCTTAAGCAGGAGTTGCTTAAAAGCAACTAAAGCAGGGGCTGTTCTTTGTGCCGTTGGAGTGGCGCCGTACCGGGCTCTGCAGCCACAGGGCATCGATGATTTTTTCTCTCCTTCTCTTGCAAACTGAGGTTCAGGATGGGTTTCCCCATCCAGCGCTGCTCAGCAGAGCTCCTAGGGATGGAAATGAATAGATCCTGTCCCAGCACACACATAACTTCACAGGATTCTGTCCTCTCAAAAGCAAGTGAGGGCCACGGAGGTGCGCACAGCAGGGACCTCGATGAGCAGGGTTGGTCACCCGGGTCTGTAGCAGCAGCACTAGCATCCCAACGTTCCCCATAAAAAGGGCCAGGACTGAGTATCTTGCTGCCAGCAAGCAAATTTAAAAATAAACACAATTGATCTTTTAGCTCATTTTTCGGCTGTGCTGCCCTCTCGTGTTAAATGTGAGAGGAAATCCTGTCGCACGGAGGGTTTTAGGGCACTGCAGGTAAGCAGTTCAGTGGCTGCGCAGGTTGGCAGTCTATATTGCACTGTCAGGGCTTTCTCACCCAGGCTCAAGCAAGAGAACTCAGCAGAAAAGTGCTCAACGTGGAGCTGCTCGGGCTTGGTGGCGTTTCCAGGTGTCTCGGGGAGGGTTTGGTGCCTCTCTGCTGTTCTCATCTATTTGTTTCTGTTTGTTCCATCCCCTCCTCCTCCTCCTTTAGAAATTGTCCGAGCGATGACACACGTAATAAATCAAGGCATGGCGATGTACTGGGGCACCTCACGCTGGAGCGCCATGGAGATCATGGTAACGGCGATTTCTAGGGGAGCGTTGACACTTGGTACCCCTGTGTCCAGGGAGCTGAGCCCCACGCCGGGCTGTGCACTGGAAATGGTGGTGGTTTAACCCATCCAGCATCTTTTCACCTCAAATCATTTTAAAACCTGCTCCAGAGCAAGCCCACTGTTAATTAGGAGAGGATGGGCTGATCTAGCGGGTTTGGGTGTCGTGGCTGGTTTAACCGGGGGTGTTTCCATTTGGTTTTACTTGGCTGACATCAAAACTCCTGATAAAGCATCTCTTTGATGCCTGTGCCCACTGATGCCCTGATTAAGACGAGGCTCCTGGCAGCAGCTCTGTGACCCACGGGGCCGTCGGAGCTGCTGCTGCGGTGGGAAGGGTCCCTGCGCAGCATGAAGCCCCCAGGGACAGCACTGCTCTGCACCTGCTGTGCCCAGAGGTGCGGGGGTGGCCACAGACACTTCCAAGTTGGCTTTACCTGGAAGATGCTGGACTGGGGGAACTGGTCTTGGCCATCCTGAAAGCTTTGTCAGAAGCATTTGTTGCTGCCCAGAGAGGTGGAAGATGCCCCTGGGAACACTTAAGTCCAGGCTGGACAGGGCTCTGAGCAGCCTGACCTCAATGAAGGTGTCCCAGCTCACTGCAGGGGGATGTTGGACTAGGTGACCTTGGAAGGTCCCTGCCCACACAAACTGTTCCATGGCTCTAGAGATGCCAGGACTGCCCTTTGCAGGGATGGGGCTGTGTTTCTGCCCCAGGGATGTGTGTGGGGACGGTGACACTCGGGCATGTTGGGTCCTGAACGCTCGAGGAGCGTGGGCTGCTTGGTTACCTCTTACTCAACAAAGCGCTGTGTCTGCTGATGTCTTTTCTCCAGGAAGCCTACTCTGTAGCCAGGCAGTTTAACATGATCCCACCCGTGTGTGAACAGGCTGAATACCACCTTTTTCAGAGAGAGAAAGTGGAGGTGCAGCTGCCGGAGCTGTATCACAAAATCGGTGAGTCTGAGGCCCGTCGGGTGCTTCGTTCACAGGCAGGAGTACAGAGGAGGCTGAGCTGCAGCCCTGGCTGGGAGCAGCACCCTCCTCCCTGTGTCTGAGGGCACGGACAAGGGTCTGGCTAATGACCAAAAATGAAAACGAGCTTCCTGTGCCTCTGCCAGAAATGGGTGTTAATGGCTGTTCCTTGCTCCTTGAGACTGGGGTGCTGTGGGTGTAGGAGGTACCTGTGCTGAGAAGCAGGAGTTGTGGGTACTTTGCTGCTGCAGGAGCTGGGAAGGGGGGCTAGAGGCTCCTGCAAGGAGGTTTTGGGTGAATAAACTAGTTGGTGTTCCCCAGGACAAGCATCTTCAGGACATCTTCCTGGGAGATGCTGCCTGAACATCACCCCCAGCAGCAACAGAAACAACCAGCAATTGCTTTGCTTTTATTTATTTGGGTTTTTTCCTCATTTTTGATATCACTGATCTCTCCCAGTCCCTAAAGATCTCCTCCTCTGGTTTCTCTGCAGGGGTTGGAGCAATGACGTGGTCTCCCCTGGCCTGTGGGATCATCTCAGGGAAATACGGCAACGGGGTCCCTGAGAGCTCGAGGGCTGCGCTGAAGGTATCTTTGCTGTTGCTGCACGTTCCAGCGGGGTACACGTGCTGGGTTTGTGGGGGCAGGGAGCTAACAGAGGGAAACCAGATCCCCGATGAGCAGGCTGGCCTGTGCGCCGCTGTATTGATAGATCAGCTCGGTTTCTCTGGCAACCAGGCTCCAAAGTGCAGGAGAATCTGGATTATAATGATACTTCAGTTTCCCCCCCCCCCACTGCAGCGAGCTGATGGCTGTGAGCCCACCGCAGGAGCCAGGCTCAGAGGGTCTGCAGGAGGATGCTGTCACCTCCTGGTGACCGACATCATCGATGAGAAGGCAGAAGCTCAGGGTTTCTGTTGGGCTTGATGTTCCCTGTGCTGTAATCCGTAGAGCTGTGCCTCCAGGAGCTCTTCAAATGGGCTCAGAACATGGTTCCTTGGTGGCCCTGCCTTTGCCAGGCAGAACAGCAGCATCTTGGACAGGTTTAGCACTGCAGTGTCACCACAGGGCTTTGTTTCTCCCACGTTTTTCTGTTTGTAATTACTTCAGGCAGCAAAGCACCGTGCTGTTCTGCCCCAGCTGCTCCCTGGGCTGGACACGGCTCTTTAAGGGCTGTTGGTAATTGCCTTAGTGTTAATTGCCTTAGACTTTGTGTTGTGGAAGACAGAATCTAATGGCCCACTGCAATATCACTCCTCTCCAGTGCTACCAGTGGCTGAAGGAGAAGATCATAAGCGAGGAAGGCAGGAAGCAGCAGGTGAAGCTGAAGGACCTGTCGCCCATCGCCGAGCGCCTCGGGTGCACCCTGCCTCAGCTGGCCGTCGGTAGGTGACGGGACGGGGACATGGTGACCACATCACCTTGTGTTGTAGCATGAAGGGCAGTGCTGTGAGGTGCAGGCAGAAAGTTTGTGCCTTACAGGCTGTTGGGAGTGCAGGAGAGACCTTGTACAAGCCCTGAAAGCTCCCGCTGTGGGAGCACCAGAGCTGGTGAGGGGAATGGAGACACAGACAAAGACACGTTGACTTTAAGCTAGGACCAAGGGTGGCTTTGTCTCTGCAGTATCTACAGCTCTGGGTGTTACTGAAAATGGGTGAGTGATCATTCGCTATCAGGATTTATGGAACAAACCCCCAGGAAAGTGGAAAGCCTGAAGGTGGGTGATGCAACACCTCGTTAGGAGAAGGCTAACACATAGTGCCATGTATTGGTGTCCAGGTAATCCCAGCTCTCTGAGCCTCACACTAAGGAACTAATTTTTTTTTGAGCAGTAAAGTTAAAAATCACTGAAGATAAGATTGCTTCCAGCATCACCATCAGGCTTTGATTGACAAGAGGGCTAGTGTGTGCTGGACCATCTATTGGGTCCAACGCTGACCTACCTGTCGGGGTGGGAGCCCTCAGCTGGGCTGACAGACACCAGAAGGTGTTGGTTATTAAAAAGATGGGCTTTGAGGGGTGTATTTTTAAACAGTTGTGTCATGGAATGCTAAAGCTGAAAAATACCACCCACAGCTGGTAGGAAAATGATCCCCAGCTCAGGCAGCCAAGGGGTGAATCCTGGACCAGGGTCAGGTGGGATGCTGGAAGATGTGCTGTGTGGTTTCTTATCTGACCCACGCATCTTCTTCCTGGTAGTGCTGGAGGAGTAAAGGGAAGGTTGAGACATGGACCGTTGTCGTTAGGGTCTGGGGAAGGGCCATGTCATGCTTCTGACCATCTTGTGACTTTATTCCCAGCATGGTGTCTCAGAAATGAGGGCGTGAGCTCTGTCCTTCTAGGATCCTCCAACCCAGAACAGCTGATAGAGAACCTCGGAGCCATACAGGCAAGTGCAGGGGGTGGCAGCGCCTCAAGAAGTGTGGGGGGCAACCTTGTGTAGCTCCAGACCTGGAGGTTGGTGTCCCTGCCTGTGGCAGGGGGTTGGAGCTCTGTGATCCTTGGGGTCCCTTCCAACCAGACCAGTCTGTGATACTACGATTAGCTGCTGATCAATTTTCTGCCACACAAAAAGCAGGAGGAGGCATCATTCGATTCAAAACTAGCTTTAAACTCTGGAAAACCTTCAATGAAGCTCAGTTAACCATCAGTTTTCTTCTACCTTCAGGTCCTTCCAAAGATGACCTCCCACATCGTAAACGAAATCGATAACATCCTGGGAAACAAGCCCTACAGCAAGAAGGACTACAGGTCCTAATGCAATGCATGAGTCCCCCGGACTGCATGGTGTAACCAAGAGCTCTGGACACAAGTACAGCCCCGAATTAATAGCTGGTCATGAGAATCATTCAGCAGCTTGCTGCTCGGTGTCTACTGTCATGGGACCCTTCGAGATGTGTGCTGTTGCTACTAACCTGCAGTGAAATTTAAAAGCACAGTTGATCTCTCTTCTAACCAAGAATAATCTTATTTTCTTACCTTCGACTGAATTCATTAATTTTTACTTTTACTCTTAGCACCTCATGCTTGTGCTGTGAGAAACACTTGTAAAGCAAAAAAAAATAATTTATAACCTTCAGGTACTTGGTAATTAAAGAAGGATGTACAGATCTATTTTTTCAATGAAGAAAAGCCAGCTGCAACTTCAGGTTTTAATAAAACCACGTTTGGGAAATCTCCACTATAAAAGTTTCTTCAGGTTAACAGATAGAAGGGGCAAGCTCAAAGTTTCTGTTTTTCTACTCTGAATATAAGCTTTGGATTTCGTTTGTAGTTGAATCAAGAATGTAAGACTGGGGATTAGGTAGAAATTAGCTAGCTCAACTCCTAACTATAGGACTATACTGCTGTGGAGTGCTCCTGGGAAGTATTTCTGAGCACAGTTAGGAAACCCAAACATGCATGTCAGGTTCATAAACACAACGTAAACCAAGAGAAGCCATGAGAAAACACTGGGGTTTGCATCTGTAGAAACCTGCCTCTACTTCTGCCTGCTTGTAGACATAGCTATTGCAAATGTCAATATTCCTGAGCTCTTCAGGCTATAGGTACTTATGTATAATATAGAGCTGCTGAAAAGTGCCAGGAAAAAATCAGGTACGTACTTGGGGGGAAAGGTCGCATCTGCTTTAACCTGCTCTGGAATCGGGTGTGAGTTAAGCACATAGTATTTTTAAGACTCATTTTAAGCAGGTAGGGTTGTTTTTTTGTGAGCATTTCATCCCTCTCTGGGAGTCGAGTGTAAGCACTTGGCTATGGGTTTGCCCATCCCAAGCTCCGCGGCGCGTTTCACCCTGAGTTTGCTCTGTAAAATGCACCTCTGGTTCCAGGACATGCTCCTCACTCCCACCCCACCGCGTCCTTCGGGCACACGCTCCCTGGGGGTACAGCCATGCACAGGATTTGTAGGACCCTTGTGCTCTGCTCCCTGAACTCCAGGCGCTCTGCAGCGCGTGTGCGGCGTTGGGCGAGCCCCGTGAATGGATACCGCTCCCCGAGTTGTCCTCTCCTGTATTTAACCCACGAGCTATGGTCTGTGTCAATGAACTTCCCTGCTGTATATCCAGAAACGCAATCTGACTTTGACTTCTGCTTGCACACAATAAAAGCCTTCTGAGCATCTGATTCCATACGTAGAGACCCATTACTAACCACCAGCCTGTTTCTGAAACAGCAGTGGGTTATGTGGAAAGAGGGTTGGTATCATCCCAAGGGGAAAGGCTGCTCTTCAGCTGTGCCTGCCTGGGCCAGGGGACAATGTCCTGGGCCAGGAGAGCAGGTACGGCCGGGGAGTGCTGGGCTGGACTGGGCTGGCTGCACCCCTCTGTGTTGGGTCTCCTGTGACAGAACCCAGTTGTATACAACATTTTAGCCTGAAAGGAACGCAAGGTAAACTTCCTCACCTTGAATTTATTGGCTGTGTGGACCCCCAGACCCCGAGCCAAGGTAGAGACCCACCTCTCCTCCTCTCCCTGGTGTTACCCTCACTGCTCTGGGCAAGCTCAGCAGCATTAGCTGTGAAAATCACTCTTAAAGAACTTTAATATCTGATTCATGGGCAGCACAGAGGCTCCAGCCATATTTTACCAGTATAATTCTTTCTCCAGTAGCAGACTACCTCCTTTTTGTACCTCTGGAGGTAGAATTTCACATTCTTTTCCCCCTTCTCAGGTTCATAGGAAACCAACAAGGTATATAAAAACATGTTAATTCCCAACTGTTTGGGGTTTTTTTCCCCAGCTGAAATCCAGATGGGATTATCCCTTACTGGGAGCAAAAGCTTAAACATCAGCTTGCCTAACACTGAGGGCACTGGGATGCCAAACAGTAGCCCACCTTTGGGCTAACCTTCAGCATTTTATGGAAGAAACTGAGTGCAGATTGTGGCGGGGATTGCAAGGGATTGAAAAAACCCAATTCAAAACCAACCAGAAATCCAACCAGCAACAAGGAAAAGCCTCCAGGAGCCCACAGAAAAAGCCAAGGCTTGCTGTAGAAAACCAGCCCACCCGCTTTTGTTTCAGGCTGTCAGCGCTGCAGAGCTCTCACTCTAGAGGCATTCTGGCACATACTCAGCTCCAGGCCAAAATCCCCCCTGAAGGAAGATGAAAAGCTGGTAATAAAAGACTCAGTGAACTGACATAATAGCAGAAGAAAGTGCTGCTTGAAACCTCTCTTCTCTGGATGGCAGACTCTGTGGAAAACACACCCCCCAAAATGCTGAGGAGTCAGTCTTACTCCTACCAACCCTGAAGGTAAAACAATTCAAGTACTGTGTACTTTTGGTAGGAGCTGAGCAAATCACCAGGGGCCAGCAAAGTAGCAATGTTCAAGTCTCATTGCTCACAGAGCCCGTTTGACTCCTGACCATTTATAAAAGTTTGCTAGAATTTTGCTGAGATGTTAAATAGTTTGACGAAAGCACATATAAATCGTGTCCTTTATAATACGTGAGAGGGCAAGGACAGTAGAGTTACACCAGGTAGATGCTGGCAACACAGGCAGGCCCTCTGCTGTAACTAATGAGCAGGCAGAAGTGATGAAGGAAAATCTGTGTATTTTGAGGGAAAATAAGTCTATCTGAAGAACATCAAATGCCCCAGCAGAGAAGTAACATCAATGGCAGCTCTAAAGCACACCAAAACAACTGGAGTTTTCATGATGTGAATAGTACTCACTCTACTAGTAAGTACAAGGAAGTTACTCAGTGGAGAGCTGAGATTGCAAACCCCCATCCAACCCCACAGTCCCAAAAGATGCTGAGAAGTACCAGAACAGTCAGCAGGCACGGTAATTAGGTCAGTGTTTGTGAGACTGTCCTGGTTGTGTCTGTCAGACACTTTACAAGCTCAGCAGACTCCAAGGAAAACCAGCCACACAGCCTTCTGCACCTCAGAATCTGCATTTTGCTGCACTTTACACCAACAACAATCTTATTCACTTAAAGATTAGAAAAATAATCCTTGCATTCAGTCTGATCATAAGCTTTCTCATTCTGTTTTGGATTCTGAGTCTGTACCAGCAGCATCTGCAGCTTCCACAACACGCTTCCATGAACAGGGGCAGAGTTCAGTGTTTAACCCAAGAGCTGCTTTCGTGATAGCATGAAAAAAGGGAAAGGATTTTCTGATAAACCCATTACAAAAGCCAGCTAGAGCGTTCTTGTTAAGCTGGGCCAGGAAAACTGGCAGGGTTTTTTAAAATTTGTTTACCACTTTAGAGCTAAGTAATTAAAAAAAGAAAAAAAAAGTACACTCAAACCACTTCAAATGCATTTTTCTGGGAGGTTTAGGGTTTGTCCTGACTCAAAGTTACTTAAAAATGAGGAGGGTTTCCACTGAAAACAGTAAACATGCTAACTTGCAAAAGAACCCTCTCTTCTGGAAGCAGAAATAGTTGACAAACCTACACCCACCCATGAGGACAGCCATTTACAAAAATAAAGAATGGAAATACAAGGGATTAAATGACAAAAAAAGCCTTCTTTTTATTAAAACTTTTCAGGTTACAATTACAAACGGTGGACTGTGACTTTCTGAGACCAGTTAGTTCGGACTCGTACCAGTCACCACACTTACAGGGGGTTCTGTTACAGGTTTTAAGTACAACCACTTGTGCTGCCACATAGCAGTCCGGTGGTAGCGGGGTTGTGTCTGGCAACTGCTCACACACCACTTCCTTTCACTGCTAAGTAAAAAACCCCAATGAATTCAATTCAGTTATCAAGCAATACCATGTAAAGACACCAAAAGTAAATATAATTCACTTGTTTCAGGCTCAAACCCTCCCCCCATGCCCTTGAGCATTCACACTAAAAACCCCTGTATTCTTACTCCTGCCTTAAACTTTTCTACAACACTTGAACCCTCTCACAGAAATAAACTGGTGTGGGGTTTTTTCTTGGTCTACTTAGATCCTGTAGATAGCAGGGCAATCAGTCCAGATGAAGCACTTATAGAAAGAATATAGTTTCTGTAGGGAAAAGGTTAAGGATGTACACTGGTACAGGTAACACTGTTTTGGTACAGAACACTCAGCAGCAATTCTATGAAAACACAAGGACTGGAAGGGGCTTTCTCTGTGGGAGTTTTGAAACTGCAGCTTTGCAATGAAGACTGTTAGCAGGAGGCTGAAAGGTACCTAACTTCAAAATTAAGACACCCTGTTCTCTTAAAAGGGGTTATCAATAGTGTTAAATGCTGCAGATCTTTAGTTAACTGCGTTAATTTAATGTGGCCCTGACGGGCAGTACTTACCTACCCAAGTGACAAGAGATTTTACTTGTGAAGTTACTGAAACTAAGCAATCCTGTAACAACTACCTGCCAGGAGGGTGCAGAGAGGTGGGCGCTGGTCTCTTCAGCCAGGGGACAGGAGATGGGACAAGGGGCACTGGGCTCAAGCTGTGCCAGGGCAGGCTCAGCTCAGCTGGGAGGGCAAAGTTCTTCCCTGGCAGAGTTGTGGGGCTGTGGCCCAGGCTGCCCAGGGAGGGGCTGAGTCACCCCCCTGGGTGTGTTTAACAGAGGGGAGATGAGGTGCTCAGGGATCTGGTTTAGCACAGGACAGGGATGGTTGGACTCCATGATCTGAAAGGGCTTTTCCAACCTTCTGATTCTGTGATTCTGATTCTGTAACAGCACCAGGCAACTAACACTGACACAGTGCTTTCTAAGAATGCAAGCAGCCCCCTCACTGCACAGTAAGTGAAATGGCAAAGCTCTAACAATGTCTGTACACTGTCTGTCTATTTTTATGGTCCAGTGTTTCCAACCTACTAACAACACTTAAGAACAGGACTCTGGCTGTTCCAAGCGTGGTGATAAAGGATACACAGTGGGGTTGAAGTTCTTCAGCACAAAAAACGAAGCAATGATGACCAAGACCAGAAAGAGGGTATTGTTGTAGAAGATGGAAAAAGTTGTTGCTTCATAATCTGCCACTTCATTTTTCTTCCACAGAATTCTGGGAACAAGTAGAGACATTATTTCAGGCACACTTCAATCAATACATATCCTGCACACCACCATTATGAACCCTGATTATATCTATCTACCTACAGGTGCACTCGTACCCTTCAGAGACTTGTTTTCCTGCCAGGCACACCAAATCTAGCCCCTCAGAAGTAATACCTTTTCTGAGTCTGTATCTATCAGACACTACCAGCATGCCCAGCAACTAGAAGGGAATATAGGGTTGGTTTTTTTCCAGTGATCAGCAGTGCAGTCCAGCAGCATACAGAAATGCTGCTCTGAAGGAACTTGCATGTCACTCTGAAAAATACATGGCACTGGCCTGTCCTTAAGAGAAGGAGCTGCTTATTTCTGAAGGCAGCTGAGATGTTTGCTCTTCAGAGAGTTACTACACAAGGCTTGTACAATCAGCCAGTTTGCTTTTCAGCTCAAAGACTGAGCCTTTCAGGACCTTATTGATAAAGCTTTGGATGTTTGAGAGCTTCCACTGATAACTCACTGTCCTGGTTCTGGCCAGGCCAGAGTCAACCTCCCCAAGCAGCCAGCCCAGGTGAGCTGAGTCAGCCCAGGTGAGCTGAGTTAGCCCAGGCTGTTTCCACACCCCCTAACACCAGTTCCCCATAAAAGGGTCTGTTTGGGGAAGGGTGGGGGTTTGATGCCTCTAGGACAGTCTGAGGTGTTAGGCCTTGCATTTGGCAGCACTCTGCAATCATCAGGTTGGCAAGGTACTCTATGTTAGCACTGGGTGTGAGTGTAATTGGCTGTTATTGTTCTATGTTTGTGGTGCTTTTGTCAGTAAACTGTCCTTATCCCACCCCATGGGGCTTCTGTCTTTCTCCTCTTGGGAGCAAGGGAGCAGTGTGTGGTGCACAGCCACTGGTTGGCGCTGAACCACCACACTCACCTCAAAAAGGCTTTACAGAAGAGTAAACAGCTGATGGCACAGCTTCTACTTACCAAAATACAGGAAAAAAACAATGGCCAAGCAACAGTCCCTGATATCCTACCCAGAGCCTTCAAGAAACCAGGCAGCATTATGACAAGGGAGAGCATGAAGAGAAAAAGAAATTACCTTTCATCCTTCTCCTTCCGGGACATCTTCCTATTGTCTGCCTCAGACAGCTTCCGAGTAACTTCTTTGGAAACAGCATCTTCTCTTTTCTGTGCTACTCTGTAAGACACACCATTTAAGTTGAAAAATAAACCCCCTGGGGGTTACATGCAGTTGTATATATGTCGAAGAATCATACTGCATCGAGGCACTGGACAGCTTTGTGATGCTGCAGGGACAATGAGCAATAATCAAATGACTACAAGCATCAGTCAGATATGGCTTGTGGCAATGCCTGCTGAGAAGGAAGGCGGTTTTGCTACTTCATTGTATGCTTATCTGACAAGGCTATTCCATTCCATAATTACAAGAGAGATGACAGAAACCAAATTAGCTGGCAATTTGGTGTGAAACAGGTTTTGCAGTAACATTTTGGGCATTCTTAATCACTAAAAGATGCAGTGAGTGCTGGTTTTGTTAAACCATTTAACAGTAAATTCTACTTCAAGCAGCCACTGAACTTACTTGTGTTTGAGAACAAACTTGACGTTCTTGTATGCAAAAGCAACTAGGTAGGTACTGATCAGGGTCATCACGCTGTACAGGACTGCAGACTGGACAAGATCCATATGCCAGATCCTCCAATACAGCCCTTAAAAGAAGAAGAGGCACTTGGAACGGTTGCTTGCTCCAAGAGAAGTGTCCCCACGGGAGCCCAGCACAGCTTTCCAGCGCTGCCATTCAGCTCTGGTTCTGATGGGCCAGAGCCTGCAAAATCTGCTTGTGGAATGTCTTCGAATTGTTTAAAAATCACTTGCGACCAGAAAAGGGCGCTGGTGCTTTCGGCAGGCTGGGGCCTTAGGAGAGAACGTGGGACGCGGCTGAGCAGCGGCTCGGCGCAGCCCGCCCGGCCGGCAGCGCTGATGCTGACACGTCAGTGCTCCACCGGCACCGCGTCCATCTTTACAAACCACCCAACAACCACCCTGCCCGCCGTTCCCGGCGGGATCGGCTTCCAAGCCGGTTCTAAAGGGCCACGGAGACACCCCTGGTAGCTGTGTCCCGGCCTGGCTCAAAGCCCGCCAGGTCCTGGGCAGGGCGAGCCGCAGCAGCCCGGGGATCCGCACGCGGCAGCGGGCCGGGAGACCGAGGTGGGCTGAGGGGAGTCCCTGCCCCCCCGGGAGTCCCTGCCCGCCCCAGGAGCCGCCCCGCCACCTCAGGGCCCGCCACCGCCCCCCCCCCGCCAACCGCCGCCTCAGGCCCGCCGCCCCCCGCCCCGCCGCTCACATATGGGGATGGCGGAGACGATGAAGGCGTTGCCGAAGAAAAGCGCGGAGGACTTGGCGGAGAGGTTGCGGCTGAAGTCCTGCAGGAGCAGATCCTCCTCCGACTGCTGCCGCCCGCCGGGGCCGCCTTTGGGAGCCATGGCTGGGCGCGGGGTACAGTCAGCGCCTCCCGCTGCTTCCGGGTCAGGCCGCCAGCGGGGCGAGGAGGCGGGCTCGTACCGCGGCCCTTCCGGGCGGTGGGGCCGCCGGTCCGGCCTCCCGCCCGCCTCCCGCCCGCCTACCTCACCGGGAGCGCCGAGGCCCAGCGCTCTGGAGGCCGCCGGCCCGCGGGAGCGCGGGGTACGGTGGCGGAGTCAAGTGAGTAGCGGGAGGGCCCGCACCCCGCGGGGCCTGAAGCGATCACGACCCGAGCCGGGGAAAGGGCGAAGCTCCGGAGGGAACCAGCGTGTTTCCCCTCCGGTTTTCGTTACCTGGCGCCCCGGGACTCCAGCCCCGTGCAGCCCTTGGCACGGGCCCGTGTTCGAGTCTCACCAGGCCACAGTGCGCTGCCGTTCAGGGAGGCCTGGGCAGGCTGGAGAGACGGGCAGGGAGAAACCAGGGGACGTTTAATAAACGCAAGTGGGGAGGCTTGCGCTTGGGAAGGAATAACCGCTGAAATCAGCACAGGCTGGGGGCGACCTGCTGGAGGAGAGCTCTGCGGAGAGGGACCTGGGGGTCCTGGTGGGTGACAGGGTGGCCATGAGCCAGCAGTGTGCCCAAGAAGGGGACAGGACAAGGGGCGATGGGCTCAAGTTGGAGCCCAGGGAGTTCCCCCCAATCTGGGGAAGAACCTCTTCCCAGTGAGGGTGAGGGAGCCCTGGGCCAGGCTGCCCAGGGGGTGTGGAGTCTCCTTCTCTGGAGAGATTCCAGCCCTGTCTGGACAGCGCCCTGTGTGCCCTGTCCTAGGGACCCTGCTTTGGCAGGGGGTTGGACCCCATGGGCTCTGGAGGGCCCTTCCCACCCCGACAGCTCTGTGACTCTGATCTTTTTAACCCTGAGAACTGTTCCCCGTGCATGCCCCAGCTTGGGAAGGCTGGGGCAGTCTGTGGGGCTCTCCTGAGGGTGAGGGACTCTCTGTAGGCTGCGGTAATGGGATGTGGGAGCCTGCAGTTGTCTGGGGCATGAACAGTCGTGCCTGGCTTGGAAGCACAGAGGGCTTCCCAGTGCTGTACAGCTTGAGGACGTTATCCTGAGGTGACTGCAGCACTCCTTGGCCCTTGGGACAGCGCTTTCCTCAGTAGTTGCAATGATTTTGAGGAGCTTCATTTAACAGTTAAAATATAGTTAAAAATAAGTCATCCTTCCCACTTATTTCCCCCCAGTTACAAATCTTTATAAGAAAAGGTCCAAGGTGCACACAGTGAGGAAATTCTGGCTGGAAATGAAGTTAAATGGGTATGAGCAAAACTCATCACTCATGGAAGGGATTCATAAACCATGTAAGTGCAGCAGGACTCTGCTGTTTGACCTTGTAATAAATTTCCAAGACCCAACTGAGAGTGGATTTTTTTTCTGGTTCAAAGTGTGTTGAACATGGAGCACCAGCAGAACGATATCGCTAATGTATTGTCTGCAGGTGGCTATGGGAGATACGCTTCTGCTGGTGAGACCTTCCTTGGCTCAGAAACCCATCAGCAGCTGGGATTGCATGGGGGTTAGCTGACACTTCAGATGAAGTGCCTGAGCTCTGAGGACCAGCAGAAAGGCCCGTGAGTACTGATGGTAGCTGTACCTGTGGGCAGGAGGTGGGTCTGCAGCTCCCTGCGTGCCACAGCCGGGGACACAGCCTTCCCCAGCATCCTGTGGCTGGTTAGTTGTGCTGCAGGTCAGTACCAGCAATGGGTGCTCCATTCCTGGGACAGGTGGGGCCTGGGGATTCATAATCAGCAGGTGCTGTGTACATCCCTGCAGCTGAAGTTAACTGGCACATGTGGCTTTTCTCTGCTGAGATACTAACTTTATAGGTCCTTTGTAGATTCTTTTAATACCTGTGAGTGGGTGGTGATGGCTCCCCCATTGATCTGGATTATACTGTTATTGAGCTCTATGTTTTCCATTTCTAAATATTTCTGTGACTGCTTTAAAAAGTCAGAATTCTGGTTAAATAAAAAGTTGTAACTTTTCCTTTTGGGCTGAAAAGTAATTCTTTCTGTTGAAATCATTGAAGTCACCAGCACTGTTTTAGTGTGGTGTTAAAGGCTTTAAGTGCCTCAAGATGCATGTGTGTATTTCACTGGACTTGTAACCATGCCTGACTTTCACAGATTCATTTCTTTGTGATGAGTATCTGTTACGTGAAACGTGGATACTTGCTCCTTCTGATGTCTCTGTTCCCCACATCTCTGGGTGTTACCAACCTGAAATGGCTTCAGCCCTTTCTGGGTTACACTTGTGGGAAATACTGGTGGCATTCTGAGATTTGCACTGAGGATGGTGCTCCAAGGAGAGAGGGGCTCAGTCTTGGTTTCTTTATGAAACACACTAAAGCTAAACGTGGAGTGGGTAATGCCACTATTGATCTGTGTTTCCAATCATAAGAATCTTATTAAAGAACAGTTGAGGTTGTAGAAAGTAGTTGGAAATAATGAGAGATTAAGATGGATTCAAGATCCAGGTGTAATCATTGACTGTTCATGCACAGGTCTCTTCAGCTCATCTGGGTAAACTTGCCCTGTGTTTCTGGTGGAATGTAGTTAAGTCTAACTTTTTGTTCTTGTTTGGGCTTACATAGAAAGGATTTGGAAGAAAATCTGCCTGGTGACCATCTGTCTCCCCAGTAAGATGAAGTATGAGATTGTTTTAGGCAGTGAAATGAAAGATTTTATTGAAAAAACAAATGAGCACTTTGCTTTTTTAAAAATCCTGGCACCGGGAAGCTGTAGCTTTAAGCAGAACACTATGTACAACCAAACAGTCGCTGAAGCTTCACACATACCCCAAAAAGTAAACAGGGGGCCTCCAATTTCTGCCAAAACAATTCAAGTTTTTGTTTAAGTGCCTAAATCTGCAGTGTGCTGACAGCATCTTGTCTGAATCCTCATTCAGAAGCCGTGGGAAACGTAAGACATCCAGGTCAGAGGAACGATGGCTCTGTGACCCAAAAGCAAGAGCACTCCTGTTAACAGAAGTATTGGTGCTGTTATTTTGTAATTATGAAGTATGTTTCTTACCAAATTTCTTGTTAAAACACAGGTGTTGTCATAAATATTCTGGAAATGTGAGGATTATCTTTACCACTCTTGATTTTTCCGAAGCTCTAAATCTCTAAGCTTCACCAGGGTTGAAATTTGAGATGAGGGCAGTGGATTTGTTCAGTGGGTTTCCTGTTGCCAGGTAAGTGTTTGTGGAGTATAGACCCCAAACCACAGTTGTGCCAGACTGAAAAGCAGAATCTCCAAAGCAGGTAATTAGCAGTCAGTAAGCCTGCTCTAACAAAGTTTTATCATCTTCTTTGCTAATATGAATCTTGATGTTTGAAGATCTAAGAATGTTTTTCATGAATGTGACTGTCTTACAAACTAATACCCCCCTCCATGATTCAATAACTCACTTCTAGAGTTTTTTTCAGTTGGTTAATTCATGCCATCTCCTTCTCTAGGTGTTGAAATCCTAAAGAAATCCCCAGTGTGCGTAAGGGGAGATTCCTGTAAGACAGCAGAAATGGGGAGCAGCCTCAGGTTGGTGGAGCTCTTTCCATCACCATACCAAGAATGGGTGCTGTAGGACTGAAGAGTCTTTGTAGCTCTGGCAACAAACAGCCACTGCAGTGATGTGGAGTTGTTCTGACCAGATCTTGGTTCCTTTTCTCCTGCGTGTCTCCATCCAGCAGGTCAGTGCAGGGATACTTGGGATGTAACTGGTGTCTGGGCTGTGTGTGGTGGGAGGAGTTTGGCATTCCAAAGGCAGATGCTGGAGATTATGTAGCTGTACTTATGAGGCCTTCAACAGTCTTCAGCATCTTGACTGTTACTGGTCATTGATTAGTAACTTTATGACCATCTGTTTCTCTCTCTCATTTTTATTTATATGTCCCAGAGAATGAATATATTACAGAATCTTTTCTTAGCAGCTGTTTCAAAGTGTATTTGCTGTGTTCCTCCCTGTTGTGTAACGTGACCTGTCAGACTCTTCTTGCCCTTGCCCAGCTCTGCCCACCTAAACCCTTGGGAACACAGAGAGGTTGCTCTGTAAGACTTCTCAACTGCATCGAAAATTCTCTATTGCTTTGAGCTGCACTTCTCTCTCCTCATAGCTCTGCTAAGATTACAGACTTGTACAGCTTGATGGCTTATACAGCCCTTCTGATCTTGATAACTGTTCTTCAGCTTGCAAAACAGGTGGGGAAAAAGCTCCCTTGAGATGAATATGTTAGGAGTGAACAGACCAGATGGGACCATTTTTTGCTGTCATCCAGTGTTAATGTTAGGACATGCCAGTGTTTCTTAGGGCTAAGTGAATTGCTCTGTTGTTAGCTGCTGTGGGAGCTGGCACCTTGTTTGAAGAATTCTTAAAAATCCTCAGACAGAAAAGTGTCTCTTTCAGGAGACCAATGGCTATTGCATTCCAGCAGTAACAGCTGTATCAAAAGAAACACTGACTGGCAAGAATCCTTTCTGAATCCCACAGAAAATATTATTTGTGATTAAAATATGCATCACCCCAGTGGTGACTGTAGCTGATCTCCTTGGTGGTGTACAGTTCATGTCTGTAAAAGCACCCTAGAACATTGTGTGCTGCGTGGAATTAGCGTGCACACCCTTGATCTCTCTATAACAAAACAAGTGCTCTCAACATGGACTTTGATACACCCTCTCCCTTGTTTGCTTTTATAACATTAGTTTGTCAGAATAAATCTTCAGAGATACACTGAAGAGATACCTGATATTTTCAAGTTGTTTATTTCAGCCCGTGACAGAACGTAAGACAGCAGTGAGCCCAGCTGCCTCTCAGTAAAGGAGAGGCTCGTTCCTTTGATGTTGTCTCCAGATGCTTGCACATGTTTTTGTCAATAGTACTAGTGGTGTATATTCTGTTACACTTGGGGGGTGTATGTCTTCCTCTTTTTAAGTTAGTCTCATGGGGATATTGTGCCTTTGGCCTCCAGTCAGTGTTTACTCTGGATCTGATGTTTTACCATGGAGTTGAAGTATCCGTGCAGTCTCTTGCATCTTTCTCAGTTCATTATCTATATGGTAGTACTATATAGATTTTAGTTTAAATCATACCACAGCCAAAGGAGTAATCCCACTCATATGAAAATACTTCTGTATTTTCCATATGCAGCTTCAGTGTGAACCTGTTTCCAAAGCTATTGTGGAAACTTGTCTGACCTTGCAGCTGTTCCTTTTGCTGCCTCCTTACCAAGCACTCTGGGTTTGTTTGCTCCCTGAAAGGGGTTTTGCTAAGCGTAGAAGCAAAATCTCTTACTTGCTTTCAGTAACCATTTCCCTACCAAGTCCTGTGGCTGATCACTTCCTTTTGCATTGGTTTAATTGTTGTAGATGAACCTTTCACTTCACAGTTCTGGAATGCCTGTGCCAGCACTGTTGTATTAACTTGGTAATTCACAGAAATGGAGAATTTTGGCTGTATTGCCCTGCTTTGGAAATAAAGTTAGTGATTAAGACTTCATCTTGCAGCTGTCTATTGCAGTTCCCAGGGGTATTTGTGTATTCTCCTCATTCTGGCTAAAAGGAATACAGACAGACTTCTTTCCATGATTCCTCTTACCCCCTTCCCCCAACACTTAGTAGGAAATAAACTCCACAGTTTTGAAGTTGCTGGGTTTTCACATTCACATCCAAATCTGAATTCAAACTAACTTTCTGTTTGGCATTTGTTCCAGAGTCAGTGGACTAAACAGCATCCAAGAATTAGAGCAGAGCGAAAGCTTTGCTACAGTTAAGATTGAAAACCCCTCTTTGTTCAAAATTGCACTCTTCTAATATTCTGAAATCCCCCTGTTTACTTGGCTGTATTGAAATGTGTCATGCAGCAAGGGATTAGTGTTCTGAGGTTTGGATCAGCTGATTGGGGATTGTTGAAATACAAAAGAAAAACCTTCTTTGAGCAGCTTCTGCTGTCTTTGTGTGAACGAGGTGGATGAGCAGCTTTCCAGTTCCTCTCTGGGTGCAGTGCTTGCTTTTTTTTTTTTGAAGCATTCTGTGGTGTCTGAGGTTTAAAACTGGAGGCATAATCTGGCTGTATTTTTCAGTGTGGTTTAGAATGTAGTCCCAAAAAGAGCACAGCTGGAGGGGCAGTCTGGGGGTTGGTAAGCAGTGGCACTCTTGA
The DNA here is from genome assembly GCA_027925045.1 of Hypotaenidia okinawae. Classification (NCBI taxonomy): domain Eukaryota; kingdom Metazoa; phylum Chordata; class Aves; order Gruiformes; family Rallidae; genus Hypotaenidia; species Hypotaenidia okinawae. The sequence goes on along the minus strand of BSDF01000010.1, from coordinate 27,269,107 downwards.
ACCAGTGTCCTTTCCAGGCAGTTCTGAGCAGACAGCTTGCTTATCTGGCCATTAATTTGGGGAGAACCTGTGACTGTAAGGGGAAGAGAAGGTCCCTGTGTTACAAAAGGAGTTGTGCTAACAACTGACAGGAACAAATTGGAGTACAGTAGCCGGTGCTGTTGCTTCATGAGCTGTTCTCTGCTACCTTCTGAGAACACTGCACTGTATTAATGGATTGCTATGCTCACCTTTAATTTCTACAAGCTGAGACTTGCTGGGTTTCTGTGACACTTGCTGGATCAGAAGGGAGCTCAGTGTAGCATATGTGACCCATTTTTGGTGTCTGGAAATGGTCTCATCTGCTCCAGTTTCCTCCTTTAGTGTTTTTAAAGCTTCGGTTGATAGGTTCTTCCGCATGTAGACCAAATGAATGAAATAATGCCTGTAAATAGATTCTCAGGGGGCTGGCTTGCTCAGCAGTTACACCAGATAGAGCAGGGAACTGACCATGCTTTTAACAAGCAGTATCAAATGCAATATTTGGATGAAATCACTGAGCTCTGTGGGTAAGAATGAACTTAATATTCAGTATTTGGAGCATCTGTTTCTCAAACGTCAAGGTCTGGTTCCCATGTGGCTCTGAGATCTGCAGGATACGCCTGCAGATAATCCAAATAAAAGCATCTGGAAGCAGGAAGTACAAAATTTTGGGGCTTTATTTCATCCTTTTGCATATCTTCTGCTTTTTATTCCAGCCAAGCAAAAAATCCCTTGTTTTGGTGGCTGTGGAGGTCTGTGCAGGCTGGCGCTGCAGCCAGGTGTGATCTGGGGATGGCAGCCAAGCCGTTTGTTGTGTGGAGGCCACAGGGGAACTGTAACTTTCACCTGCTCAGGAGGACTCTTCCAGACATGGAGCTTTGCGTGTGCCTTCTAAAGTGGAGGTACTGAAGCTTTCTTACAGGTCTGGTGTGGTTTTGCCCCAGCTGAGAGCTGGGTGCCACACAGCCACTTGTTCTTTAAGGGGGAGGGGGATTGGGAATTGAGGGAGGAGAGAAGAAAACCCAAGGAACCAAAACCTCACGGGTTGGGATAAGGAGGGTTTACTGGGATAGCAGATATATATTTATGTATAAAATAACAGGACTGCATAGCAAAATATATGAAACTGGTGATGCACAATGCAGTGTCTCACCAAATCACACAGCACAGGCTGTATAGCTCAGAGCTGTCCTGAAACCAGACCATCCCCAAAACCATGTGTCCTGGAGCTGCCTGCTGCTCCCCCCACCAGCCCCCCTTTATGCTGAGCATGATGCAATTGGCATGGAATACCCCCTTTGGCCAGTTCAGTCACCTGTCCTGGCTGTGTCCCCTCCCTTCTCATTAGCAGGGAAATATGAACAAGTGAAAAGTCCTTGATTGCTTGGCAACAACTAGAAACATCCCAGTGTTATCAGCACTGCTCATCCCAACTCCCAAACACGGCATCCACCTGCTGCTAGAAAGGAATTAACTCTATCCTGGCCAAAACCAGCACAAGGTCACAGTGGCCTTTTGTGATGTGGTAGAGAAACACAGCGTGACAGTAAGCCTGGGAGCTGTGTCATTAATGCTTCAGCGTCAGGAGACTGAAGAAGTTGAATGAAAGAGCCTTTCATGTAAGCAGAGGTATCAAACTGGTACCAGCTGGTAGGCAGTGGGATGGCAAAAGGAGCTGAGGGGGCGAGGTGAGGTGTGAAGCACTGGTCCAGGGCCCAGGTTTGTTGCTGCCTGTGATGACATACTTAGGCACAAAGGATGCCAGGCAATCAGAAATGGGATGGGGACGTGGGATGCCAGCAAATCTGTGTCTCAAACAGCAAGCAGATTACAAGCACTTCCCATGTGGTCTCCACACTAGGGATGTACCAGGTGATGTGCAGGGGGGTTATGCTGGTCCTGTTTGGCAGTCTGAATCCTGGTTAGTGGGAGGAAGTCAGCCAGATGGGATTTCTGAGTCTGAAACGTGTCATCCTGGCACCCACCCACCCGCTCCTGCTCCATCTAGCACTGTAGGAGGATCTCATGGTAGTTGGGGTCATGTTCCACCTGTGAGCTATCTCTGGGGTTTCCCCTTCCTGCAGCCCTGAGTTCAGCAAAAGTCTTCTGGATCTTGGCCACAGGAAAATTTTAGCCTATGAAGTGCAGTCAGAAGAGCTGGCCATCCATGTGCTGATGGCTCTTAAAATTGCTAAAGAAAGATAAACTAGAAACTGAAGTATCATGTGAAGGAGGTTTGGATGAGTGAATAGAAGAGGGTATTTGACTGCTTCATCTTTTGTAACCATATCTAACACAAAATGTCCTTACACATGGCAAACAGTTGAACTCACAGTGTTCATGCCCATTTCACTGTAACAGTCTGTACAGAATGAAGTGCACAGAGATCCTGTCCAGCCACTTTTGGACTTTGCTGAGGTATAGTTAATAAAAAGCCTGGAGACAAGAAGAAATCAGAGTGGTACTGCTGCTGAGGGTTCTGTCAGAGCCAGGCTGGGGGTAGCAGTGCTGGCACTGCGAAGGGCATCGCTTCGTAGCTGGGACAGAAAGCTCTCAGGGGATAGCTGTGGCAAGGAAGCAAGGTCCAGGTATGTGCAGGTGTGCTCTGCATGGCAGGTCCAGGGAGTCTGCTGTGGGCCTGGACCTCATGAATAGGACAGGAGCCAGGCTAATTACAGAGAGCCACTCAGCTCTCTGCAGTGGTGTAGTTCTTTATGTTGGATCTACTAAGCTTAACGTAAAGCCCGTGTTATGGGAAAGCAGTTCAAGACATCTGTGGCACAAACTGCTCTCAGCAGTGGTACAGCTCATGCCTGGGGTGATCTTGAGCATGGTGAAGACTTGAGCTAGCTCTGGAGGGAATTAATCCAGGTTCACTTATTTCATGCCACATTGGTATGGACGGAGGTTAAGCCATCCACAGAAAGTGGAATTAGCTGTGTGTGTTCTTGCCAGCGTGGAAGGTGTGTGACCAACAGGTCAACCTGGACCTGTATGTTAGAGGAAATTCTTCCAAGTTCTGTTTTTTTCCTAATTTAAAATTTTAAATGGAAAAAATCTTCATGAACAGAATTATTATAGCAAGGCAGTATCTGATACCCTTCTGGAGCACCAAATTTGGCAACACATAGATTGCTGAATTCTGGAAATGAAACATTTAGGGTGTATTCCCCCACAAGAATTCTTCCATAAAGAAATAATCTTTCAAATCCTAAAATGCAGAGCAGGGCATCTCTCCTCCTTGGTCACTTCAGGCTGTTTTGGCCAAAGAACATCTGCTGAACGTAGCAATCAGTTTGCTGAGTTTGCAGGTTATCTAACGCTGCGGCGCTGCTTCTGTGCTCTGCAGACTGTGTGCATCCAGCTGATCCCAGTCTCCACAGCAGGCAGGCTCTGGGAGACAACCCTGGGACAAACTCTCTGCTGTGCAGCGCTGGAGGAGGACACGCAGGATTTCTAAAGCCTGAAGTGTGTGTGTCTGTCCCAGCTGATTGCTTACACCTCTGTTAAGCAAAATGGAAGGACTCTCCCCGTTTTCTTCTGGGTGGTTTTGTATCCCTGCTCAGGGTTAGAACTTCACTGTGTCGCTGCAGCTTGTCTGGAGCTATCCCTAACCCCCTGGATGCCTGTGAGATGCTTGTGAATAATCCTCATTGTTATTGCTGGTTCCAGGAGGCACGATAAAGTGTGAGGATTTGAGCATTAGCAGTGTTTCCTCAGCTTCACAGAATCACAAGGTTGGAAAAGACCTTTAAGATCATCAAGCCCAACCAATCCCATCCTAAGCTGAAACATATCCCTAAGTACCTCATCTACCCTTTTTTAAACACACCCAGGGAAGGTGATTCAACCACCTCTCTGGGCAGCCTGTTTCAGGACCGAATCATGTCTTGGTTCATCATCTCCTGCATCTGAGAAGAAAAAACTTGTGTTGAATTTAGTGTTGATTCCTTCCATTCACTTATTTATTTTTAACTTTAGATGTGAATGCTGTTATTTTCCTCCTTGCTGTTTGAATCATGCAGAGCTTGGGAGAAAGGACACTACACTTCATAACACTTCTCCCTTTTATATTGTAAGGATTGACCTTTTCAAGGGATAGCTCTAGTTCACACCTTCAACTTTTCAAGGGGGTTGCAGGTCTCTGTACAATCAGTGTTTTACTGAGTAACTAAAGCTCTGATGAAGTTTTGCTGTAGTGAGCAGCTCTTTGCTGCTTAGTCAGATGTAAAATTACTGTCTAAATAAGGTGCTACAGCATCTTTGTAATTTGCTGGAATTTTTGGTTGAGGAATGGACGTTATTTGTATGTAGATAGTGAAGTACATGTCTGTTAGATGGAGATGGCTGTTAGTTTTGGAACTGTTTAACTTTTAGTTGGCCAACACCTGCAGTGCTGGGTCCAGCTCTGGGGTCCCCAGGACAGGAAAGACTGGAGTGAGTCCAGAGGAGCTGGACTCACAGCTGCTGGAGCGAGACCAGAGGAGGCCATGAAGGTCATCAGGGGCTGGAGCACCTCTGCTATGAAGCCAGGCTGAGAGAGTTGGGCTTTTTCAGCCTGGAGAAGAGAAGGCTCCAGGGAGACCTAATTGTGGCATCCCAATTCTTAAAGGGGTGCTGCAAGGATGTGGGAAAGGGGCTGGTCCCCAGGGAGTGCAGAGACAGGCCAAGGGGTGATGGCTTCAAGCTGACAGAGGGCAGGTGAGATGATAGGGAGGAATTCTTCACTCTGAGGGTGGGGAGGCCCTGGCACAGGCTGCCCAGAGAGGCTGTGGGAGCCCCAGGATCCCTGGCAGGGCTCAAGGCTGGGTTGGATGGGGCTTGGGTCACCCTGGGCTAGTGAGGGTGTCCCTGCCCATGGCAGGGATGTTCCTTAAGGCCCCTTCCAGCCCAAAACAGGCTGGGATTCTGTGATTCCCATTCTCTTCAGTTTGAATAGGAGTCCTCCTAAAGAAGGCACAAAGCGCTGCCATCCATACATTGCCACTCACTTGTGGCAGGATCCACGCATTGCAGAACCCAGAATCCCTCCGAAGGGACACGGTACCGTAGGAACAGTGTGTGGATTGCTCGGTGTGGTTAAGGATGCCCAGTAGCTGTTGCCTTAGCAACATGGTTTCCACTGAGCCCAGAGACTTCCACAAGAGGGTGCACCAGCTCAACAAAACCCCACACAACTGAAGCAGCGTGTCCCCGCTGTGGGCATATCTTCTGTCATTTTGAGTATTAACTCGTGTATCCAAAGCAACTTCAGGCCTGGAAGGATGCTTGCATCACTGCAGGGCTGCAGAGCCGCAGGAGACAGGCGGTGCTCACACACAGGTAAGCACGTTGGGAAGTGTAACTCTGAGCAAGAAGGCTGTCTTCAGGCTCCAGTCCCAAAATGCTCTTTAGACTTTTTGGGGGGTTTAAGCCCACTGAAACATACTACCTGTTCCAGAGTTACGCCTGCTGCCCTGCAAGTGCTCGCTACGGGCATTGTAAGAGTGAGGACTTGGGGTGTTGGTGACTGCAGGCTGACTGTGAGCCAGCAGTGTGGCCAGGAAAGCCAATGGCATCCTGGCTTCTGTCAGAAACAGTGTGGCCAGCAGGTCTGGGGAGGGGATTGTGCCCCTGTGACTGGGCACTGGTGAGGCTGCACCTCGAGTGCTGGGTCCAGTTCTGGGCTCCTCACCATCAGAAGGACATTGGAGGTCCTGGAGCGAGTCCAGAGAAGGGCAACCAGGCTGGGGAAGGGGCTGGAGGGCAAATCCTCTGAGGAGCAGCTGAGGGAGCTGGGGGTGTTGAGCCTGGAGAAGAGGAGGCTGAGGGGAGACCTTCTCCCCACCTGCCCTGCCCTGCCAGGAGGGTGCAGAGAGGTGGGCGCTGGTCTCTTCAGCCAGGGGACAGGAGCTGGGACAAGGGGCACTGGGCTCAAGCTGTGCCAGGGCAGGGTCAGCTCAGCTGGGAGGGCAAAGTTCTTCCCTGGCAGAGCTGTGGGGCTGTGGCACAGGCTGCCCAGGGAGGGGCTGAGTCACCCCCCTGGGTGTGTTTAACAGAGGGGAGATGAGGTGCTCAGGGATCTGGTTTAGCACAGGACAGGGACGGTTGGACTTGATGATCTTAAAGGGCTTTTCCAACCTGGGGATTCTGTGTTTTTTCATCTTTTTTTTATCCTTTTCCCTTTGAAGCATCCATTTCTCTCTCAAACTGTACAACACTGGATAGTACAGCTGCAGAGGAAAAACATCTAGAAACCTGACTTTCTTGAGACACTGCTGACTTCAATGTGACCAATGCTTTTTCATTTTCTATCTGATGATAAAATTATTTGTTTCATAAGATAGAAAACAACTCTTAGTAACACTTCAGCTTAAGTTGTATGTTACTGTGCTGATACACTAAAAGCATTAAAATGTTCTGCATGTGAAGGCCAAAGTTCTAGGTCTGTTCCTCTAAGACTGCAGTCCCAGGCTAGAAAGATATCTGTGGAGAAATCATTAACTCCAGCCTTTCCCAGGAAAAGGGCTCACTTCTGAAGCGTGTCTTCCCTGTCCTGATACATGAATCATCAACGTCTTGCAGAGATAAGATAATCTGATAGTGAAACAGCTATAGGTGTGGTGATGCTCCTGTGTGTAATACATGTGGGGTTTATTTTCTGAGAACTGCTGGTTTCACCAAGTTTTCAGGTTTTATTCAATGAGAGAAAGGAGTGTGCTTTTAAAACTTTTAATTGCTGGTACATTAAAGAAAGGGAATTTGAGACCAAGGAAATGCCTAATTTTTTGTTACTGCTAGCTGGAAATGTATAAATTTGGTCTGGCTTCAAAAGGTTTCATTTACTATATTGATGAGTTGGAGCTACTCTAGTTCTAATGCTTTTATTTGGAGTAGTGGAAAAGAGAAGAACCTGAGGCTTTACTAAAAAAATCACTGCTGCCCAGTGTGTGTGTCATTTACCTAGTAAGAAGATCTTATTTTAAAGACTCTAAACGAGTGCCCTCCTTCCACTTACAGCAGTTCTAGATTATCATGTGCAAGCAGATGAGGTTTGGGTTTTTTACTTGTGGTTAGTACCAGAAGAATCATGTGTATTTATATTTTTCTTAAAAACACTGTGGTTTTAGGTCATTGCTGGCCTTCCAAGAGCCAACCCAGTCAGATGCACAATGCTGCTTAGTTATCTGCGATTCCTGGCTGTATCCAATAGCAAGAGGGCACAAGAAGGAATAGTAATTACTATAGTTAGTTACTTAATCATATTACTCTGAATATAATGGCATTTTCAGAGGCAACTGCATTCTGACAGTGTCTGGAAGTCAGCCACCTTCTGATACACAACACATCCCCAGCAGAGGCCCAGCTTCTCAGCTAGGCTCTGGCATGAAGCATTCACTGCCCCCAGAGATTCTCCTGACCTGAAGTTACAGCTCCCAGCCTGGCCAAAGTGCAATCGATGCAGAGTGTTTCTAGTGAAAGGAGGCTTTAATTCATACAAAATTTCATCTTGGTATGTTTGAGCCTTGGTATTTCTGTCCTCATCTTCCAGATGGACCAAGGCAAGATGTACCCCACTAGGTGTCACTCCAGAAAAGGCTATGGATTACAGGTGTGGAGGAAACCTTTGGTGCCCTCCTGGCTCTTCATTAGTGAAAACTGGCTTGCATTATTTGACTACATAGAAACACAGCAAGTATTCTTTTTTAATTTCTAAAAAAAACCCAACAAACCACCAAAATACCCCAATTGAAATTCTCTTTGTATTAAGAGGGAGGAAAGAAAGAGGCATGGAGAAAAAAATGACAAATATTTTATTTATGTGACTTGTAAGGGAGACAAAAAGAAATCTACATAAATAGGTTGCATCTGTTGATGTCTCACACGATGGAGAAGGAGCTATTGCAGAAGTCTGGTAGGTATGGGAGAGCTAGCACTGCCCAGTAATGGGGTACACTGACCAGAGATCCTCTTTTCCCACCTGTTAACTTTTAAAAACATCTGCACCATTGACATCATACTGTCCTTTGGTACTTACCTGCCCTGTCTGTCTTTCCTTTTTATTATTTTCAACATTCATATCTGGTGCTACACTACAAAGACAGAGGAGTATGCATTGGTGTTCTCTCTGAAGTGCTAAACGGTGTGTCGAGCTGTGTTGTGAGTCAGGGCACCTGTGTCCTCTTCCAGTTGCTGCTCACTTGCTGCTTAACCTTGGATATATCTTATTTTGTACTTCTGCTTCATTGCTGTAATGGACAAGATGAAGAAAATATTAATATAATGAGAGAATATTAAGGGGGAGGAAACCCTGGAACTGTAGATGTTGAGTATTTTACATCGTAATATTACGTTCTGATTTCTTTACTTGTGCCTGGTGGAAACTCCAGTGCTGTAAAGTGATTTTTAAAGCAAACAAAAAAAAAGTAAGATGTGTAGTGATTGACTAAATTGGATAGATGATAAAGAAGTTCTTGAAGGAAACTCTGCTGCCACTGAAGTCAACTTCATTCTCCTCTTGATTTGATGCGTGCAGTGAGGAGGATTGCATATGCTCTGTATGTCTAATGCACACTGGGGACATTAGCCCTGAGATCCCTCACAAGAGGAACTTTTTCATGCCTTGAAATTCCTGAAGACCACCTAAGCACAGCATTATTAGTTACCTCCCAACACATACAACTTCCTGTAAGCTTGAGCTTCAGTCGTGCAGCTTGTGTGTCGAGATCTTGGAATGATAGCTGTGGTTTTGTGATTATCATACTATCAAGTAAATGAATTATCTTTTGCATGGTGACCTTGAATCACTTTTTCTGGAAAGGCTGCCTTACGTGCCATGTAACACCACATAACATCCTGCCTGTGCAGGAGCTGAGATGTTTACCTGCTCCATGACTGAGAAAACAAAAACCTAAACACGTTATGAGTTTGGATGGTTGACTGAACTAGATATGCTGGTTAGGAAGATATCCCTGAAGGCAGGGAAGTACTTTTAGCTTCATCAACTTCTTTTCCCAGTTACAAAGAATGGGGAGGGAAGAGGTTTTAAAACACATTGGTCTGTGTATGGTGTTGGTTTTGCTCCCCAGATGTAAGCCCATGACTTCCCCAAAATAGCATCCACAGGGATTCTTAATCTTTAATGAGAGGGATTCCCCTCCCCACTGCTAGCTGCCACCAGCAGCTTTTCCCTCTGATGTGATGGCAGAAGATCACTTAAGATAGCTGAGTTTTACCTTTCTGAGAGGAGAGCCATACTCTTTCCCCATGTGTTACTGCAGGTGGGCAGATGTAGCATCATCTTGCCCCTCTTGTTTAACCTTCCTTCAGGAACCTTTACTTGAAAAGTAAGTTGATGGTGGTTTCTCACTGTTCCTTCCACAATGTGTCCCTTTAAGGGAGTCTCCATTGGAGCTGCCTAGCAGAGGGGGTGCAGAAGCAGTCTGCAAGGTGAAGGCATCCTGAGAACATATGAGACAACTAGGGAAAAGGGTAGACTTTGATTTTTGGGCCTTTACATTATTGGGTTATACTGGAACCTTCCTACCACTGCCTGACTTTAAAGCGGTGGCATACACCACTCTTAAAACAGGAATGTGGAGTCTCCAGTGACTGTTCCTCTCCCCCCTCCTCCTGAAAAAGCAGGGAGCAAGAGTCTGTGCAGAATGGACTTGGGAAGTAGTGGCCTCAGAGGGATGGGGAAGAGCAGGTCACCTTTTCGGTGCTGCCTTGTTCCACAGCATCCTTCCAGCTTTGTATAACACACTGGAGAAGGACACTTAACTCCGTGGTACTGGGATGAGTTGAAAGAAGTTAAGAATGCTCATTGTGCAAGCACTGAGGTGGAAAGGGGGGTCTCTGTATGTCACTAGGGGAAAAAATGTGTTGGAGCCTGAGAACTTGATTTGTTTTTAGCATGGCCATTTAAATCTAAGACATTTCCCTCCTTTCATTGGTAAGTGAAGTGTGCATACTGACTATTCCATTATTTGCAAGTCAGAATTGCAAATTACTGCCTTCACTCTGATGCAGTTTACCATCTAAAAGAAATAATTAAAGCTTGCTTTCTCTTGCTTCAGATTTCACTGTGTATTTAAAAATGAGATCATGCTTTCATGGCGAGCAGAGCTCCTTTATAGATTTGTGTGGGGCAGCCTCAGAAATGGGTGTGTGATCTGCTGCTGTGCCATGATGCTTTTTCCTTTAATTATACATTTGTTTTGAGCAGGATGGTTATTCCAGGCCTCCTCCTTTCCTCTGTGCCATCCTCGCAGTCCCGCTGCAGTGGGAGTTGTGCGTACCTTAGCGTGTCGTTCAGCCATATGTGCTACTTATTTATATCTCAAGCATGAAATAAGCTGTTCCAAACAGATAATTTCAGGGCTGCTAATAGAGGGTAAATGCGAGTGTGTCTGCAGCTCCTTCTCACTAAATGAGGATATGACACATTGCCAGTCACCACGCTTGGTACAGCTCTTGTTTTGTCGAGGCCGTGCCTGTCTGAGGTTTCACTCAAGACTTCAGTTAATTTACAGATGATGATTTTTTTCCAGCTCCTTGTAGATACAGATGCCTTCTTTGCTCAGCCCCCGGCGTGTCGTTCTGAAGTCAGCTCCAACTGCACGAAGCTCGGTTCTTCTGGGGTAATTTCTTTGTAGAAGTGGCATATTTTCCCTGCATTATAAACGCAGCTGTGGAGTGTTGTCAAAAGTGCGTGGTACAGCTTGTGCCATCTCCAAATGACAGCTTCTTTCCAGATGCCTGTGTTTTCTGTGTATATAATTTCATAAAATCACCGAGCGTGAGGAATGAAAGACCAGGCTTTAAAACAAAAAAAGAATAATAGATAAATAGGCGTCCCATCGACACAGATTGCAGCTTTGGAAGTTATTTATCTCTTTGGAAGTTTCTTTTATCCGGCCCAAGTTAGTGATGCAGATGCACTCGGGGAGCGTGTGAAGTGATGGACACGTCCTATTGAAATTCCCTCCGGCAGTACAAGGGTGTGATTCACCAGGGAAGCATCCCCGGCCGTCACACCAGCAGCTGAACTAATCCACCGTGCTCTCTCACACGCACAGCGGGCAGCCAAGAGATGACAGTATGCTCGTGGCTTCCGGACAAAAGGAAAGTCAACTGCGCTCCTAACGAATTCCACCTCGGAAACACGCCGTGTAAATAAGTAGTAACTTAGTGTGGGTCGCTCTGTTTGCTGTACTCGGGGCTTGCTTTATCCAGAGCCTGGCCCGGGCAGTAATGAGTACAAGCCCAAACCCCGTGTGAGAAGGGGCTGAGCTCACGCCGTGGAGGTACAGAAAGTGAGTCACGGTGACTCTGTTCCAGGATGGGCTTCTGCTTCGCTTCTTAGTCATCCATTAGCGTGCTTTGAGTTAACAGGCGCGGTGGAATTCGGGGAGGCTTGGAAGTTTGGAGCCCTGTCTCTGGCTGGAGTGAGGAGCGGTGGTTGCTGGGCGCTGGGTGACCCGGGAGCTGCGGGGGCTCAGGAACTCCTGAGGAGCTGCGGGCAGCGGCTCCCGGGGCCGGGCTGGCAGCTGCCCCGGGTTTTCACCCCGGGGAAACGGGGCTCTCAAGGTTTTTGGGGGTGAAACGGAAGGTGGTAAACGAGCAGAGGGGGCTGCTCGTCCCCTGGCTGTCGGGAATTGGCCGTGTCCCGGCGCTTTCGGTTTTCTCTGGCCTCGCTAGCTGGGTGCGGGGTTCAGTGGGGGGGCTGCGGACGCGAGGGCACGGGCGGCTGGCGGGCGTGTGGCACAGGGCGCCTTCCCGCCTTTGTCTCTTCGTGCCGGAGCCCCCGGGGCCGGCTGCTGGCTGGGAGAGGGGTAAGGAGGAGGAGGGAAGCTGCCGGGGCGGTGCGGCGCGGAGGGGGCGGGCGGCCGGGAGCAGCTGCGCCGCCGCCTCAGAGCTCCTCCCCGGGCCGCGCAGCTGCCGGCCGAGCGCTCTCGGGAAGCGATACTTAAAACAGGGAGGGGAAACATGTGAGGAGTAGAGAGGGAGCTGCGGGCAGGGCAGGGCGGCGTGCCACCTACCGCGGGGCGGGCAGGGAAGGGCAGGGTAGGGCGGCGGTGAGCCCGGCTGCCGCTCCCCGCAGCGCCGGGGCTCGGCTCCGGCTGCTCCTGGCCTGCCTCCCCTCCGGCCTCCGCCTCCCCGCCGTCTCTTGGTAACCCCGAAGGCAACTGGAGAAACAGCCCGGGACGCGCGGCCCGAGACGCAGGCGTTTGGGCGGTTTTCAGGTGGAAATACCGGCGGGCGGGTGCCGGGCTGCAGCAGTCGCTGAACGTGGGTTATTTTTACCCCCCACCAGAAGGCCTGGCTGGTTCTGGAGGTGGCCTGGAATTGGGTCGAAGCGCAGGAGCCTCGCTGGAGGGGAGCGAAAGCCGGTAGGTTTCATCCGGGGAGCGGTGGGGGGAGGTGAACCTGTCCGCTCGGACGGGGCTTGAGCCCTGCGGGGAGTTACGGGGCGGGTTGTAGTCGCGGTTTGCTTCCTCCTGTTGTGTTGTCAGGTCTTCTGTCGCTTGCATTTTATGAATTTTAGGATCACTAGGCTTGCTTGCTTCGGCAGAGGAACAGGAGGTGTGGTTCGCGTGAGCTGGCTGGTACTTAGGGACTGAAATCTCCCCCCAGAGAGCTGAAGTTGTGCAAGCGCAGCCTTGCTCTTGGTGGCTGCTGGTGGTGTTTCTGAAACAAGCAGCGGCTGATTTGGGGTCTTAAACCGCTGAAATAGAAACGCCGACAAGTTTCTGGTAGTCTGAAGTCCCGCTGTTTTCTATGTTGGGAGGTTGGACTCTATACAGTAACGCACTTCTTCTAAAATAGCAGACATGATAATCCAGGGAGCGATAACAACAGCGAAATAACATTAAAGACATTTCTCAGAGTGACCAGAAGTCACTTGTTTAGCTCCTGGGCACAGCAGGACCCCTTAAACCCCGGGAGATCCTCTCGCAGGGGCTCTTAAAGTTGGGCGCAGTGAAGCATCGGATTCCTTTCAGAGTTGAGGATTCTTAAACCTTTGAAGTTCCTTGAAGTCTTAAAGTACCCTTGGTGGTTTAGGAGGAGACTTGCCTGGTATGTCTGTGGAAGAATAGCAGAGATGCCAATAATTTTGGAGCTTTTCTTAACCGGCAAATAAATATAGCAGTTGCTTTAAACTTAATCTAAAACTGGGAAAGTGGAGAGGTACAGCTCGTCTTTGCCCTGACGTGCTGTGTCCCAGGGTAATGCAAAAGGCTTACAAGCGAATGTTCCCTGGTGAGGAGGGCTCAGTGAGAGATTCTCCAGAGCAAATGGTCAGTAGTAAGAAACTGTTGCCCAATTTCTGTTGTTTTCCTTGCGATTTTGCTTTGTGATGAGGAGTTACCGTGCTGGGAATCCAGGAAAGGATCCTTTGTGCGTGCCACTTGGAGCTTTGCGGGGAGATTGAAGAGGGTTTCATTAGCTGCGACCAAGTATTACAAGATTCCTGATTAAAAGGTGGAGAGCTGGCTTTCTGGTGACGTTCTCTGTACTTCAGAGAAACAGGATTTTGCATCTTACAAATAACTGCGGCGGGGTTTGTTGTTCCCTCTTCCCCTTCCTGTGTAACCAGCTCCCCTTTGTTTTCTTGGCTGCCAGGTCTTAATTCTTGTTGACTCGCCGAGCGAGAGGCAAATGAGCTGGGTGCTGGGTGCGTGTGGAAGCGGGGTGAGGGAGTGCAGCCTGCGCGTCTGAGTCAGTGCGAGAGCGTGTGGGCCCGTGCGAAGGGCTGTGTGCGAAGGGGGAGTGCCTGGGCACGTACCAGACTGTCGGTGTCAGATGTGGAGCAAGAGGAACAGGGTGTAAGCACTTGAATTCCTGTGTCTGAAAAAAAACAACCAACCAACCACCCCCAAACCAAAACCACCCCAACACGTTGGGTCCCGGCCCCTGTTGCAGTCAGGAAGAAGTTTGCTGTTTGTTTAAGCGAAGGCAGCAGGTCTCTGAGGATGCTGCTGGGCGGCTGCGTGCGGTGGGAGGAGGGAAGATGTGTCTGAATGGAACCGGGAGCGCGTACGCCTGCCCGCTTACCCGGTGGAAGAAGTGGTGGTGCGTGTGTTGAAGAGTGGTGGGAAGGAACAGGGCTGTGTGTCTGCTCATGGTTCTGTTCTCAGGTCTGCGTGCAAGGGAGGTGTGAAAATGAGCAAAGCGGTGTTCACTTCTGTGGAATATAATCAACTGAAGGGCTGTTTAATAATAGACATCATCACACGGGGGAGGACAGCAGACCATCCCCCTTTCCTGTCGCCCCCCACACCCTGGGGACTGTGTGTGCGTGCCTGAATGTCTCTGAGATTTCATGTGTGAGAAGACGATGAGTGTGTGTTTGGGATTAATTAGCTTGAGTTTAGCTGGTTTCATGCTTTACGTGCCTAGGGGCTACCCACAGTCACAGAGAGGGGAGGAGTTTGGTGTTGCTGGCTCAAAATCCTCTCCAGGGGTGATCTTGTTCGTGTCAACCATGAGCAATTAGAGAGATTAACTGTCTTGTTTTCCTTTCTGCCCTAGATTGATTCTTGTGAGGCTCTGGGACATTTGAAAGTGATTTGGAGAGAGCAAAGTCTGTGCCTGATGGACACCCAGCCAGAGCCAGCGTGTGTGGTGCAGCAGGCGCACTGCCCAGGAATGAAGTGCCCTCCTTCAGAGGACTTTCCTCCTCAGATAAGACTGTCTGAAAAGATACCGCCAGTGAAGCCTTGTTTCAAGAAGAAGCAGCAAGTGCAGAAAAGACTGGACACAGAAACTCTCCGGGCTTTGCGGCCGATCTTTACCAGTTTGCTGGGAGCTGGGACCTTGGATAGTGTCTTTGTGTCCCGAGGCCAAGGTGGCGGTCGTACAGATTTATGTGAATCTGCTGTGAAAAAGACCCTGGAACTTGGTACTTCTTGCCCCCAACCAGAAAGTAATGTGACTGTGCTGATGCCGACGGCTCCAGATGTGCAGAGTCAGTTGCCAGGAGCTTGTCCTTCTTCTGGGCATCCTGAGCAGGATGTCCAGGCAGGAGAGCAAGGCTTCTCACCAGAAACTTCTCCTGGAACTGCTGCTGATAATAATAATGATTCATTCCAGGATCACCCTTTGCACCCGGCTGCTACTGATGGTGTGGCTTGTCCGTTATTCCCAGACAAGATTCTGGAAAACTACACATCTGGCTTATGCCAAGAGAGTAGCTGCCTGATGCAATACAGTTTGAACCCAAGCAATAATTTCAGTGCTGGAATATTCCAGGATAAAAGTGAAGAAGCTTCTCTTGATCTGGTATTCGAGCTCTTGAACCAGCTGCAATATCACACCCATCAGGAAGACGGAATAGAAATCTGTGTGGATTTTCTCCAGGGCACTTGTTTTTATGGCAGTGACTGTCCCAAACATCACACAGTTTTGCCTTATCATTGGCAAGTGAGGAGGACAGCAACTCAGAGCTGGCAGAGCGTGACCAACGATTCCCAGGAGCATCTGGAGAGACTCTACTGCAACCCTGACAACGACAGGATCAAAGTGAAGTATCGGTAGGTAACTGAGTTTACTCCTTTGCTAGCAAGGGTGCTTAACTGAGTAGCAGTGCAGAAATATAACTCTATGTGTTCCTTTTTTCCTGGTGTTTTGTGTACAAGGGTTTTGCACACCCTGTGATGATGTTAACTAACAAGCTTGCCGCAACAGAAAATTCTTGTGCAGCTATTAAAACTACTACTTATCATCTGGAAAGCCTTCTTTCAAGCTGAAGGGTGTGAAATAAGAAAACTTCAGAAATTGAGAGCTGACAGACTGTTGTGTAACATCATTCTTGGCCTTCCTAATTAGTCTTTTCTCTGTATTAGAAAAAGTGGTGGAGCCTATGCCAGAACTGAAACAGGAGCGATACAGCTGTTGCTTTCTGTCCCTCTGAATCCAGGTGGACTCCGTGTGCTCCACACAGAGTGTTCACAGGGAAGCAACAAAAGTCAGATAGGTGTTCTGTCCAGTCTCCCCAGGGGAAGCCTCATTTGCTGATAATGTGGGGTGATGGTTCAGCTAATTCACCTTCACCTTCAGAAATGCTGGTCAGCTGTATTTAAGTTGTCATCTAGAAAAGCTGAACCGTTTATTAGAAGTTGTTTCCTCTACACGTAGTACTGTTCAGCTACTCATTTTCTGAAATTAGAAATCATAAGTTCCCCTGGTTATGCTATTAATTTAGTCTTGGTCCTGCACCCCAGGATCTAACCCAAAACGTCTTCAACTTGTACAGTGTGGGTTTCATTTTGCATAGTGCTGCTGCTTACAAGTTCATCACATCTCTACAGCCTGTGTTGTTCTGAGTGTGGGGTGCAGACCGCTCTCTCTTTCTGGCAGACACATACAGTGCACATATCTCATATCTGCCCTGCCAGAGTCTGTAAACCTGGTGCAACTCATTCCAGTCGTAGCCAGTTCAAAGCAATGCTGCTGCAGTAATAACTGCAGTTGTGCAGTACAAACCTCACGCTGCCTCGGCCACCTGGTTCCTTGTGGATCTGCTTTCACTGCCTCTTCTTCCTTCCACTCCCTGAGGAAAGAATATCCCTTCTTCTTTAATGGTTTGGTTTTCATTTACTGTGCTGAGATTTCTCGTTAGGCTCCAGAGACCCATCTCATGCTTAAAGTCAGCAGGGTCTTTCCTTTCCCCTAACTGGATGTTGGATTAAGCACTAAAGCTCAGGCTCTATTTTCATCCTTTTAACTGAGGACAATATCCACATAGAGATACCCTGCAGTGAAAATTAGAAATGAAGTTGGAAATAATCACAGAATCACCAGGTTGGAAAAGCCCTTTAAGCTCATCGAGTCCAGCTGTTCCTGTCCTGTGCTAAACCAGATCCCTGAGTACCTGATCTACCCTTCTTTAAACACATCCAGGGATGGTGACTCAACCACCTCCCTGGGCCACCAGGGATCATACTTTATAGGATCTTGGAAAAAAAAAATGCCAGTCTGTTTATTGTGTAACTGCCTAGCAGATAAAATTTGCTGTATCTTGCAACAGAGAAACTTCCCTTTTTCCAAGTATTTGAAATTTATTTCTGAAAACAAACCAGCAAGTGTAGAAATACTCTTATTTCTACATATCTGCATCTATTCTTATATCTACATGTATTTCTTATGTCTGCCCATGCAGATAATTCAAACTGGAGCTCTGTGCAAACGAGAACTGGTTTTCTTTCTGAAACCCGTATCACAGACTCTATCACGACATACCTGGTCTGTGTATTCTAAGAGTGATTAATTTGAAACCAGTGCTTAGTCATCCCCAGCCTGTAGAGTTGGCTGAGTAGCGTTGTCTGCCTTTACCCTTACTGTGCAGGTTTCCAGTCTGGTGGGTAGTTCGGTCTCCTGGTACACAGAGCTTCTCTCTGTCTGAACCAGTTGGGATGAAACTCCTGGGGTGTGTTGCCAGACACATGACGTTCTGTTCTGCTACGTGAAGCTGGAGAAGCAGTGTGCTCTCAGAAGACCCAAATGTGCTGGGTCAGAGCTCTGCCTGTGGCTCTGCACCCAGCTTAAGACCCTGTGAAGGGGGAGGCAGGTTGTTTGAAACTAGGCTTCATCTAGCGGTCTTGAACTCCCTACCCAGTGAGTCTCTGCCTAATTTTTTCTTCAGAAAAAAGTTGCCTACTGGGACTAAAACTATTTTACACAGCAGTATTTTCTAACTACATTCTGGTTTGAGTTGTTGCTTCTTTATTTTGTACTCTTCTTCCTTCTCTTCAAGGTCTTTGCTTCAGTCATGGCCACAGTTCTGCCCCAGTGCATGGCTGGGTGACTGTTGTAAACGTGCCATATCTGCTTACCATGGAATGACAAATTGGGAAGTTCTGTGACTCTTGTGTGTGTTTGTTCCCTTGGAGGAGTTTTGTGTTTGTGGATGGGTATTGGTGAGAACCTAGGAGTAAAATGCTCCTGAAGACCAGAGCTTCTGATTTCAAACACTGAATCTGAAACGCATTAAAACTTAGACTTAACATGGCTTTGAATTTGAAGTGTGGGTAAACGTCTGACTAGATATTGTCCCCAGCTTCTTATACAATGTCATCTTGTATCAGAAGAACCTGCTAAACCTTCTGATGTGGACTGCAGAGACTCGGTGTGACTCTTGGTGGAGTTCACCGGTGGTCACTGCAGCCTGGCTTCCCCTCTGTTCCTGGGTGATGTTGTGTCTCCTGGCAACAAGATGCAGATAGCAGCCTGTTGAACCCTGGAGCGGCTCGCAAACATGCTAGAACAGCTCATCGTTCACATGGTTACCACATTATTTGGCTAAAGCTATTAATCTCTTGTGGTCAGACTAGCTTTACAGGCCTATCTATACAGATTGCATACAACAAGGAAATGTCTGTTCAGCAGTTTGCATGTCCAAGAAAGGCCGTGCAGAAGCCAGCCTGACAACCAGTGGGTGGTAGTTGTTTATTCCTCTTTGTTTTAAACATAGTAAGTAATCATTACAGCCTGCTTGTGTACTGTTGCTGCTGTGTGCTGCTCTGAGAAACTTGGGCTGTTTAAGAAAGCGGTGAGCTACTGGCTCGATGAGAGACTAAGCTCTAGATTCAAATACCATGTTCTTCAAGTAGCTATGTACATAAATACTCATCTCAGTAGTGCTGAGATGAAGAGAGAATGTAAAATACACACTCAGCTGTTTCACCTTAGGGAATGTGATCTTCAAGTAGGAGAGGTGGTAAACCTTGTTTAGTTACTTCTTTGTAATGAATAATAATAATCCAGCTGCCTTGGATGCTCGTTGCAGTTTGGCCTCAATCTGAATGCAGAGCTTTATCACAAATTGTTTATATCTCTGCTTTAAATGTATCAAGCATTTAGACCCAACTACCAAGCACCCTCAGCAAATAGGGAAGTATGAACTCCAGCAGGTTCAAATACTTGGAAGCACTCTTGTTTTCCTCATACGTGTGAGGAGAGGCATTGGAGAACTTCCAGCTTGCAGCTAAGTATTGGAGAGAACAACTTCCAAGTCTCGCTTTCCAGTGGGAGAGTACCCGAGCTGGGATATTTTAAGATGCTCTTGAGTAAGGGGAAATACTTGGCTGCAGAACTGAGCAGGTTTCCCCACACAAACCCCCGTCCAATCACGCATACTTTGCTTTTCAAAACAAGCAACATCAGTACTGCTTACACCAGGATTTGTTTAAAACAGCTCTGCAGTTCCTGACCCGTCAGTTCCCCTGCTGAAAATCCCCCTGCCTTCTCTTGGCAGAGGCATCCCAGCGTGCCAGGCCTGTACCCTGAGATCTCCAACACACGTGGGACAGCACCTTCTCATGGTTACTTTGATTGATTGACTGATTGGGGATTTTTTTGTCCCCTCTTCCCCCTGTAATTTCTCTTAAGTTCTGTGAAATGGCTCCTTCTAGCTAGAAGAGAAAGGCCGAAAGGAAATGGCTGCAGTCAGGGAGAAGCAGGTGGACCTCCAGCAGTACGTGTTCTGCCTGGGAGCAGTTGGCTGATTACTCAACACGCACGCACGGCTCTGGGATGAAGTCAGAGTGAATCCTGTGTGTTCCCCAGTGGGGCTGTCAGTGGGCATATGGAGGCACCCGGGAAGGAAAGGCAAGGACAAAAATAAACGTGAAGGAAACAAGTTGTTCTTGTGTTCATGGGGTAGCTTGTTACTCTGATGCTGTTAGAATATGCTTCTGTGATTTCATCATTCAGGGCTGCTGTGTGTCCTCTGACGGACTGAAAAGGACTTCGAGGTCCTCAAGCCAGGCCAGAGAAGGGCAACCAGGCTGGGGAAGGGGCTGGAGGGCAAATCCTCTGAGGAGCAGCTGAGGGAGCTGGGCGTGTTGAGCCTGGAGAAGAGGAGGCTGAGGAGAGCCCTTCTCCCCACCTGCCCTGCCCTGCCAGGAGGGTGCAGAGAGGTGGGCGCTGGTCTCTTCAGCCAGGGGACAGGAGCTGGGACAAGGGGCAATGGGCTCAAGCTGTGCCAGGGCAGGCTCAGCTCAGCTGGGAGGGCAAAGTTCTTCCCTGGCAGAGTTGTGGGGCTGTGGCACAGGCTGCCCAGGGAGGGGCTGAGTCACCCCCCTGGGTGTGTTTAACAGAGGGGAGATGAGGTGCTCAGGGATCTGGTTTAGCTTAGGATGGGAATGGTTGGACTCGATGAGCTTAAAAGTCTTTTCCAACCTGGTGATTCTGTGATTCTGAATAGTTAAATTTAGGAAGTTATCTTTCTGATCTGCACAGCTGCCCTGGCGTGTGAGATAACTCCTGTGTTATAACTCCCCTGTTACTGATAACACAGGGATGAGAGAACAGCTGAACTTCACCATGCCTGGCAAACTCATGCGTGGCGTTTCCTGAACGTATGCAGCTGGATGGCTCTGAGCTTCTTTTCATTCCTCCCTGGAAGGAATGCAAGAGGGGCTGGACATGAAAAGCACGTGAAGTGATTTTAGAAGTGTTTGCCTTGTGCTTTGTAACAGCACGCTTCACTGAATCCCCGTGGGCTCCGCTGCCTCCTGTCGTTTACATCCAAAATAAAGCTCCCTGGCTCCTAGCTATACAAATCTAGGGGAGCTACAAGTGTTAAGATCGACTGCTGTGGGAATTGGCAATCGCTCCTATCCCCCTTTGCTTGTTTCATGTCAATAAACAGATCGCAGGTTTGGAAACAGCTGTCACCTGGCTTCAGGTTGAGGTCAGTCTGTTCCCTGTGTACTTACGGTAATAAACCAGTCCCTTCTGAAACAAAGATTTATAATTGGTAGAAACAGATTGCTCAGAGGAGTTGCTTACTGGTAATCCCACAGGCACGAAGCCGTAGCGTTGCCTGCCTGCCTTTCCGCAAGGCTGAGGGACAGAAAGAGCCTGTGACCAGTTATTGCTTAGCAAGAGCAGTGATCGTGATGTTCCTTCCTAGCTGGGACGTGTCTTCCTTGAAATCGGTAGGGTCTGAGCTCAGTGGTAGTTGCAAACTTGGGTACTGGCTGCTGGGTGCATAAAGGAGCCCTTTTTTGGGAAGCTGCATGCAGAGGGGGTGACGTTCAGAAACTGAAACACCCAGAACGGGTGGTCACTAGTCCATGTCCGACTTACCTGTGTCTGGTCTCCTCCTGTAAAGATGCTTTGCTAGAATTGCTACTTTCATAATTTATCATAAGTTGCAGAGCCATTTAAAGTCCTGAGATCGGGTAGAAGTCTGAAAAATGCCCCCCCCCCCCCCAAACCAGGCCTGTCTGTGCAGAACACATTTGAAAAGGGGGCTTTGAAAACGGGGCTCCACCTCAGCGCTGTGGATAGGGTCACAGCCCTTGCCCCTCGTGAGGAACAGCCCTGTCCCCTTTTGGCTCCGCTGCCACGCAGAGCTGTGCTCGTGCTGTTTCAGACATCTGCTGTGACAAAAATTAGAGCTAGCAAGCAAAACTCTCTGCAAAAACATACCCTCATCCGGTGTGGGCAGGAGACCTTTGAAACCAGCAACCTACCTCAGACAAGGACATCCATGTTTGTCCTCTACTGCAGATAGCAGGTGTAACTTGGATCTGAATTACCAAATACAGTACCTGCAGTAATCCTTGAGCATCCTCGTTGAAACAGACTTTTAGGATTTAACATCCCTTCCCACAGAGGAGCACTTCAGGCCACCTTCTCTTCAGAAGTGGCCAATGGTGGGTTTCTTGGGAAGAGAACAGGACAGCCATACTTCTCAGTACAGCCCCTTATCGCCCAGCAGTCATACCTCAATGACTTCCCGATCCAGAGATTGTATCTTTGTGTGTGAGACAGCTTGATAGATTTCATAATTTATTCTTTTTCCCTGCCAGAAGAGGGTTTGGGGCCAGCATTTCATCTCTGCTGTGCTTGTGTCTGCACCAGTATCCCAGTGGTTGTTCCTGATTTACAAAGATGGGACTCAAGCCAGAGCCTCTCACTCTGAAAATTAGAGAAGGTTGCTTTCCCAAGCACCCCAAGTCACCAAGAAAACTTGCCTTTCCTGCTTTTTTCAAAGTAAATTTAGGAAAAGCAGTAAAGCTACTGCTAGAGTAATAGATTTGATTTTTTTTCTCTGGTGATAGAGCCTTCTAAGTGGAGAGGTAAGTGTTCCTGCAGCACCTCTCTCCGTCCTGAGCCTTTCTCACAGTACGCCTCCTGCACAGCTTAGAGCAGCAGGCAGCAGCGTGACACGAGGAGGGAACACACGAAGTAAAACATGAAACTTAATTTCCTGCCCTGTCACCTCTTGCCCCTGTCTTCAGTTTAAGAATGATGAGATGCTGATAAGATTGAGACTGCAGGCTCGTGTTTACCAGCCTGGTTTTGTTCTTGCCCTCATGCAGTATTGCTTCTCTGAGGGGAGGTTCCTGCGTTCCTTCGCGCTCCTCAAAGCAGCACAGGCTGGGACTGGGCTGTGTTGTCGTGGCAGAGCATGCCTTGGTGAGTGCTGCCCAGGCCCTCACTTGCTGTCACTGCCTACAGAGTCGTCAGTGGCTGCTGTTGTCTGAGATCAAACCACCAGCGCCTCTGCTTAGAGAGAAGGGTCTCGTTAAGAGGATGCACTTAGGCAAAGTGCATTTTCCTGCAGTGGGGTTGAAACCCTTCCCTGGCCCAGAGCTGGGCCACGTACAGCCTGTGACTCCAAACAACTGTTTGCTCCCTGTGAGATGAGGTGCTGCCCATTTTGGGTCACGAGAAGGCACCGACACCTGATTTCATCTCCACCAGTCACCCAGCTCGATTTGACTCATCTTTCACCCTGCAGTACCAAGGTTTTCGTACCTGTTGGGGTCTTTTTGAAGCCCGTTTGTTCCCCTGGGTGGCTTTCAGGTTGTTGCTATTGCAGAGAGGAACTGGTTTAGTCATAGAGTGAAAATCAACAGTTTCATCATCTCCAGTGGTGTTTAACTCTCGGTCCTGCTTTGTATCACAGCTGTTCTGATGGGAACCGAGTTTCATTTCCTGCACAGGCCTTTGTTGATCACTAGGTTGGTTTCTTTTCTGAGCCCTGCTTGCGGTAAGGCTCATGACATGTAACTGAACTCAGGAGAAGGTTTGAAACCACATGGCGTTTTCATAGCACTTACAGAAAATATTGCTCCTAGTCATCTATTTGTACCTCACACCTAGCACGCGTTTGGCCTGGGGAGTGGAAAAAGCACAGAAGGCTGCACCTTGGACTGAAGCTCTTCAGAAGGGTGTGAGGAAAAGCAAGCCCAAATATCCTTATTTTAACAATCTCACAGAAAACTTGGATGTTGTAACTTGCTAGTAGAGGTACCTGCTCGGTTTGGTGTCCCGAAGAGGTCACATCTTTTTGTTACTACTTATAGTAAAGGTACAGAGAAGATGTGGCTTATCTGAGGAGCTGAGCTCTGCTATCAAGAGAGTACCAGAGAGTATTTGTGGAATTCTATTTTGAACTGCCCTGTCCTATGCCACCGAGTTTGGGGTTGTGTGCTGTGTTCTTCAGAGTTCAATATGCTTACTCTTTCCATGCAAATAATTCCATTGAACTGCTATATTTTTCTAAATAGAGACCTTTATTTGGTTAGTGAGTGCAGAGAAGTTCTGAAGAAATCTCAGCTCCCACCTCCTCTGCAGATTCTCTGTGGGACTTTGGAGGAGTTATTTTAGTCTCTCTCTGCATCTGTCTTTCCTGGGGAAAAGTGGGAACAGTGGTTTTCTACCTCAGAAGCAAGAGGAGGCAAAGTTTGGTGGTGTTTGCAGAGGTTTAAATAACTTTTCTGTTGAAAAAGCCAGCATTGTTTTTATCCCTGGTTCCAAGCTGTGCTGAAGGCTGCTCCTGAAGGCAGTGGGAGTAACGCTTTGCCCCACCAAGGTATTTGAATACATTTCCTGCTTTCCCAAACATCTGGCAGGCTGTAGCCTTCATCATCTCCTTCCCACTCTTCTCCAGACAGTCATTTCCAGATCCAGGCTTGGAAGTCCATGAATAACAACACTAACTGGGGTTTTTAAATTATATTAGCTACAAAACTCTCATTTCCCTTAACACAAAGAACAGTGTAAAGAGGGATGGACCCCAACTCTGGAGCTCATCTGTTGGGGTCGGCGCAGAGGAAGCGTTGGGAGGGGCCTGCTTCACCCCAGTGTGTGGGAGAGGGTTTTAATGGCTGGGTTTGTGTTTGGGTGCTCTGCCCCCATCACCTCTGTAGTACCCGAGTGTTCCATCGCCGTTGCATGGGATCATCTCCCGGCTGTGCTGTTAGTGCAATCACCATGTGCCGGTGATGCGGTGTTACATGTTCCCTGCTCCCTTCAGGGCACAAAACAGGGGATGTGTGCCTTGCTGGTTTATTGTTGGGGTTTCCCTCTCCTAATCAAGATGTTGGCCATAATCTGTACGTTGTGGAAGACACCCTTGAGTTCAGATAGAATACACTATCTCAGAGGTAGTAAATCATTACACAGTGTGGAGATAAAGCAGTGTTAGGCTGGAGAATGTACCAGG
This sequence comes from Hypotaenidia okinawae, assembly GCA_027925045.1. NCBI lineage: Eukaryota > Metazoa > Chordata > Aves > Gruiformes > Rallidae > Hypotaenidia > Hypotaenidia okinawae. The sequence continues at coordinate 27,244,635 of BSDF01000010.1, read as the reverse complement.
CAGAGATGTGAGCTCCTCTCCTTCTTACTGACCTTGAACCCTAAATTTGGGGTCTTTCACCTGTATTTAGGCCTCAGGTGGGCAGCAGAGGGGTCCCATTTGCTTTCATCATGGGTGTCTTCCAGCCCAAGCCAGGAATGTAATCACCCAGTCTCTGGCTGTAATCACAGTTCAGTATTTTCTTCCTGGCTGTGCGTTATGTAAGCTGATAATAGGCTTTTTAATATACCACAGGGGGGCTTTAACCAAAGAGCTATTATTAAACAACTTTGCTAAATATATTTCAGGATTTCAGAGCTTAAAAGCCAGTAAATGTTATAATTTGAAGAAGTTTATATTTGTAAGTAGAGAAATGCGTTGTTAAGGAATGTAAATGAGCATTGGAGTGATAGATATTTTAGGTGAATTAAGGTGTGAAAACATATCTTATTCCCTGTGCTATAGTTAGGAAAAAGATCAGGGAGGCTCCTGGGCATGTAGGGTGTTGGTTTAAAATTTTCAGCTGTGTAAGATAGTGCAGTGTTATTCCAAATAATTTATTGTTAGGTAGAAAATGTGTGTGGGGTTTAAAAAAAAACCCTGTAGTTAAAATAAACCACTACTGTCTAGCTTTTCTGGTGTTGAGATATTTTGGTCACTTAATTCTCTGTTAAGATTAATGGGAAGTTGCATTCTAAACACTTTCCTAACTTGAGCCATGCAAATACCCTTTTTAAAGCATCCCTAATTTAAAAGAAGTTTGAATTTCAGGAAGGTTCTTCCACGGTATGCCCTGGAACTGCTGAACCTTTCCCACCTCACAGGATGAGGATGGAGGACACTGTGCCAAGAAATAGCTTGACTACATTTCTTTTCTTCAAGAAATAATTGGAGAGAACTTTTTTGGGTTGTGAGCTGCAGCCCTTACCCTGAGGAAACCTTGAAGGTTGGTGTAAGTCAGCGAGCGATGGCCATCCTGTCCCCCTCCATTGGCTTACCAGGGAGGGGACTGTGATAGAGAAGATGCAAAACCAGCTGCAGAAACGTAAGAAACCCCCAAACAGTGGGCAGCCATTCCATTTCACAGTGCTGAGAAGTAATTTGGCACACACAGTGCAGGCTTTGCAGAAGAATGGTTAGTTTTCCGAGAGGCTCTTCGCACCGTGAGCTGTCGGTGGCTGTCAGCCTGGCAAACCTCAGAGCTGGGAGAGATGCACACTTAGCTCTGCACAGGTTTTGTTTGTTGTAGGAAAAAAAAAACCCTACTGCAGCTTGTTTTACTGGAGGTGTGGGATGTTCTGGCACTGCTAGGAGAAAACAGTGCAAGAAGTGGTTTCCTCCAGAAAAGCTGGAGAGGGACTCTTTGTCAGGGTGGGAAGAGGGGGAGTGGGTTTTATACTAAAAATGGGAGATTTAGATGAGATACTGGGAAGAAATCCTTCCTGGGGAGGGGGAGCCCTGGCACAGGGTGCCCAGAGAAGCTGGGGCTGCACCAGGATCCCTGGCAGGGCTCAAGGCTGGGTTGGATGGGGTTTGGGGCACCCTGGGCTGGGGAGGGTGGCCCTGCCTGTGGCCCTGCCCACCCAAACCATTCGATGATGTGAGACCCACCAGTTCCCCTGCAGGTACAACAATACCCCTTTTGTATATGTACCATCAGCACAGGGTTTTAGGAGCTCATTCCCAAGACCTGCTCTGTGGCACAGGCAGGAGGAGAAGCAGCCTCATGCTGTGTCCAACTGGAACAGCCTTTGTCCTTCCTCAGGGTCCCTCCTGTTGTGTTGCTTTGATTCTCCTTGCTTTGCTGCCAGAGACCTGTGTTGGAACACAGTTAAGCCCATGTTAGAGAAACCCACGTTGTGCCTCAGAAGCCAGCCACGTTTCCAGGGCCTGGGGAGTTTGTTTTCCAGTCTTGAGGATTTTACAAGCCTGTGACTTCTTAGAGGATAAAGGAGCTGAGGATACTAGTGGATCACCTTTATTGTGTTTAGGCTCAGTATTGATTTTCTGGTTCTCCTTACTTTGAACTCCTGCAAACATTTTTTATTACAGTTTTCTCTGTAGCACATGCAGTGTACAAAGTTAGAATGAAATGAAGCAATCCTCTGGGTTTTACCCACCTTTAAAGTAGAATAATTTACTCCTACAGAAAAGGCTTTCCATTTCTTTGCACTTCTTTGGGGGTCGCAGATCTTTGCTGTGGGGAGATCAGTGCTAATGCATTTGATGTGCACAGGGATCAAAGGGAGAATGATTATTCAAATTATGAGGTTTTGCATCAAGAAATGGCTTTTTGGGTATTTGTTTCATGCAACATGCAGCACAGAACCTGGGGGGTCTCAATTCAGGACTGGGAGGTGCAACATAGCCCCAAAACAGCGAGTCCAACCCCTCCCTCCAGAAGGATAATATAAACCATCTATTGCTAAACACCCTTTTCTCAAAAATAGCTACTTTATCAGGCACTGAAATGCAGGTTTGTGGGACTCTGCTTTGATAAGAAAAAGCAAATGTACCTAAAGCACCATTACAAACACATTCATGAAGAAATTCACCCAAAACCCAGTGCTTATGGTGGTGTCTGCAAGTACTATAAATACTAACACAGCTTGGTACTTCAGAGGGATGATTTCCTCCTGATTTCACACACTGTTTCCAAATAAAGTAGATTGTAGCTGCCTGTTATGGAACAGAATGCCTACATACCACGGAGGAGGGATGCTCTGTTACTGACTGCTTCACTGCAGAAAGCAGGTGGGTTGGTTTAAGCCCTACATTAACCTGAGTCCCTTTGTGCTGGTCATTCATTTCAGTTAGTGCTGGTTCTCCTGACCAGATCTGCCTCCCATCACTCACCCTGACGTGGGTCCTGCCATGCTGCCTCGAGTCATAGAATCCCAGCCTGGTCTGGGTTGGAAGGGACCCCAAGGGTCACAGAGCTCCAACCCCCTGCCACAGGCAGGGACACCAACCTCCAGGCCTGGAGCTACACAAGGTTGCCCAGGGCCCCAGCCAACCTGGCCTTCAACACCCCCAGGGACGGGGCACCCACCCCCTCTCTGGGCAGCCCCTTCCAGCCCCTCACCACTCTCTCTGAAAAGAACTTCCCCCTAAGATCTCCTCTCCCCCTTCCCTCCTCCAGCTTCACTCCAGCCCCCTTGTCCTGCCAGGCTCTGCCCTTGAACAAGCTGATTCCCCTCCTGTTCCTCTGCTCCCTTCAGGGACTGGCAGGCTGCAATGAGGTCCCCCCACAGCCTTCTCTTCTCCAGGCTGACCCAGCCCAGCTCCCTCAGCCTCTCTCCATAGGGGAGCTGCTCCAGCCCTCTGAGCATCTCCGTGGCTCCTCTGACCCCTCTCCAACAGTCCCACATCTTCCTTGTCCTGGGGCCCCAGCTCTGGACACAGGACTCCAGCTGGGGCCTCCCCAGGGCAGAGCAGAGAGGGACAATCCTCTCCCTGTCCCTGCTGGCACCCCGCTGCTGATGGAAGTCATAGAGGTGCACCAGCCACTGAAGGAGTGGTCTGTGGAAGGTTGGCTTTAATTAGGACGTCCAGCATCTCATGGTAGGCTACAGCTTGGGTGGGAAGATGTGGGTTGTTAAAATGCACCTCTACATGGAATAGCTGCTTTCCTCCTGTACTGTTCCAGCCATCACGGCTTGGTGTGCCATTGACACAAGTAGGGAACACACTGTTAAACCTTCCAAGGAATGTGTGTGATAAAGTGTTGACCTGAGGAAATTTTCATCTTAATTAGCATGGTTCTGTGTCAGTGTTTTGAGAACTGTGGTCTTGGGGTTGCAGAAAGGATGATTTTCGTGTCTGAAGGTATTTTAGAGCAGTTCAGAGAGGGGCATTTTCAAGATGTTTGATTTGACTTTTGGGATTGTTCTATATGGGTTCCTTCTCCCAAGTAACTAGCAATAGGACAAGAGGAAATGGTCTCAAGTTGTGTCAGGGAGGTTTAGATGGGAGATTAGGGGAAGTTTCTTCCCTGAAAGAGTGGCCAGGTGTTGGACCAGGCTGCCCAGGGCGGTGGTGGAGTCCCTGTTCCTGGAGGGGTTCAAAACACATGCAGACATGGCACTGCAGGACATGGGTTAGTTGACAGATGGACAGAGGGTTGGACTTGGTGACCTTAGAGGTCTTTTCCAGCCTTAAAGATTCCATGATTCGATGTTGCTGTACCAAAGCTTACTGCAGACAGAGAGATGTAGGTTTCCCCAGCTGGCAGGGATCAGATCCCTGGATCAGGAGCCCATTGTGGTCTCTGTGTGGGGAAGCACTTAATGCTGCAACCTGTGCTGAGCGCTTTGCGGTCCCAAACCGGCTCATTGGTGACCACAAGCGCTGAGGACAGCTACGTGTCTGTAGTGGAGAAATCAAGGATCCTTCCAACTCACCATCGTTTTTAAAGTGGGAACTGGTCTGTACGTTTCTGAGGAAGTGGAATAATAACACTCCAGCAGCCAGAGTAAGAAATACCCTGTGAAACTGCCTCCATCCTGAATCAAATCTGCATCATATTGCTGTTTGGAACAGCTGTCACTCAGTGAGGCAGATTCCTACGCTGTGCTTTGGTGTCTGGGGTATCAATGTGCCAGAGTTTTAATACTAAACCCTGGATTTCAAGCATCAGCTCAGTCTGTGTTTGCTCTCAAGAATCCAAGGAATGATTTTATATCATCCCCTTGCCAGAGTTTAGTAACTGTTCCTGAGCAGCAGCAAGCTGGCAGCTTGCAAAGGGGTTATTATATTGGACATCAGATTCTGTGAACAGCATCATTGGGGGAACATCCCTGTTCCAAAGGAATTCCTTCTGTAGGGAATGAATATTCCCATCATTTCTTTGGATTTCTATGAATCCCTGAAGTCCGTGGCTGCCGGTAAGCCCCTGATTCATGGCTTTGTGCAGCAGTGCAGGGGAGAGGCACTTTTGTTTCCCCCTTTAGATAAAGGGTATGCTCTGGGCCGTCATCTATAACCCTCTGTTGTAGGGTCTTCTCCAAGCAGCAGTGGCTCGATGTGAAGCTGCCTGTGAGCGCTGGTTTCCACAGCAGCAGTACAGCTCCTCCAGTGTTCCTCAGCATAGGCTCCACAGTGTGAAATCCCCTTCCCTTTTCATACTGGCGCTAGTTCTGCCCTGCTGCACGTGAGGAAGGATGCTCCAGCTCTCTGGTGGATTGGCAACAGATACTCCTCATCTGGAGCCATTTACATTTTCTTTCCCTGCCTAACGTTCCCAGGAATAACCTTTCGGATGGCGTGCGGCGGATACGGTTGTGCAGTGTGTTTGCTTAGTGTGCTCAAAATGTCAAGGATACACATCACTGTTCAGGCACACTGAATAAATACCACCAGGCTGGGAAGACTGCTGGGGTCAGGATTTTGCCTTTCTGTGCTGAAGAGCCTGTTTTCCCCACCGTTGTCCATGGAAACTTTGCCCTCGTGGCTCTTGGGCGCCCTGCTCTCTGCGCTTCTCTCTCTGTCGTGCCCACTTCAGGCTCGTGGTCGTGGGGGGTTACATGACACAAGCACAGCCAGACCAGGGGTATCTCTGAAAAAGACCCTTCCAACACTAGCCCTGACTGTTGTTAGCTCCAAATGATCTTTTAACTGGATTACCAAAGGTGAGAGCTCTTTGTTTGTCTCATTCTTTCCAGGGGACACGAGTTTTGGGTGGATTTGAATGCTATGAAGTTATATGACACTGTGGAGTTTGACCAGATGCGGCGGCTGTCCACACCTTCCTGCCCCAGCTCCAGCTCCAACTACTACACGGTCTGGAAATACTTCTGCAGGGACCACTTTGGCTGGAGAGAGTACTCTGAGGTACTTAACAATCCTGCTCTGGGGTTGTAACCCCAACCGCTGTGTTCGGTATCCTCTATAAGCTGTGTGTATACGCACACCTCTAGTCTGCTTTGTCTTCAGTCATTCCGGACAGTTCCTTAGTGTTGCTGCTGAGTAAGATAGCCAGGGCATTCGGTGTTGAACAGAAAGAGCAGGAACAGGACTGCTTTGCTGGGCTGCACCTTGAATTATCCCTGGGAACGTCAGAGGCACAGATGCTGAGCAGACTGTCAGACTCGAGAACAAACTGGCCCCTGTCAGTGCCAAGAAAGCCCTTTCTAATCCCTAGAAGTCTGGTTTTAGGACAGAGGGGCCGGCTTTCTGCAGCCTTAACACCACAGCCATTTAGCTTCCCAGGTTTTTTAGTTCATTTACCTGTCCCCAAAGCCAGCACAATGCAGAGTCACTGGATCTGGGCTGTCACTGTCTTGCAGGCGGTGCTGTCACTGCCAGCCCCTGCTCCTTAGGCACCTTCTCCTGATGGCCAGTTTGGATCCATCCGATGATGCTTTAAAATGCAACTTGCAAGGAGTTATGAACATTCTAGTGTCACCACTGCCCTTTGGTCTTGGACAGCCACAGTTCTCCCTAACAGGTTTTAAACAGACCTCCTCTCTTCCCACTCTTCAACCCCAGTTACAGGCAGAGAGGTGATATCCACTGTCAGACAGTATGTGCTAGACAAAACCCAAACCAGCCGGAATACTTCTGTTCCCTTAATTCCAGTGAGCTCTCCAGTAAGCCTTCCCAATGCCCATGCTAGTTAAGAGCTTGTAAACTAGATCCCCTTCACCTTTTCCATGTGTGAAGCTGCCTTTATGAGCGTGGTAGGAAGCTCAAGGCTGAGCACCGTACGCAGTCTGTGTACAGCCTGGAGCTTTGCAGGTTAAAAAACTGCAGGAACTGGAGAGAGCCTGGAAGAAAGCAGCCAGGAACCAAGAAGTTTAGGATGCTTGACCTGCAAAGAGAAATCAAAATAACTAGGTTTCTCTAGTGTGAAAAAGAAATAAAGAAATGATGAGAATGCATTAATATGTAAAATGTTACTCTACAGCAGCCTTCTGCTTTTTGCATTCAGCCAGCAAAGGCAGAAAGGGATTTGTGTCAGGGGAGGTGTAGGTTAGATGTTGGGAATAGCATTTGGCACGTAGGAATCCGATGGCACCAGCACCAGTTACGTTGGGAGACTGGGAAACCTGCCTTGGCAGTGGACCTTGGGGACAGGTAACAGAACATACCAGTGCCTCAGAGTGGGGAAAGTGAGTCGAGGGAGGGTTTTTGAAGGTCTCTGGCAAAAATACTGGTCTTTAGGTGTGTCATTTTTCATATGTCTATTTCTGGGTTTGTTTTCTTGAAACAGCCTGTTGTGAGATTGATAGAAGAAGCCAGCTGCCGGGGGCTGAAAGAGGTTCGCTTTGTCACCTGGCATAACCAGTACATCTTAAACATCAAGGATGGATTCCAGCAGAACGCCTGTTTCAGGAGAGAGATCAAGAGGAGACCCCTTCTTCGCTCGTGTGTGGTGCTGATGCCGTTCTTACAGTAGGTATCCCAGCAAACCTTGCGTTTGGCCATCGTGGTCTGTCAGTCAGACTTGTGTTCCTTAAGATGTGGCAAGGAGCTAGGCACCCCTGGGTGCAAAAATCAGAAGAAAAACCCAGAAACCTCTGGCATATTGGCAGCTCTTGCTTGCCATTTTTCAAGGTAAATACTACCTGAGGAAGTCCTTCCTGCTAGGTTGGTTCATTAAAGTTAGAACGTGCCTTGTGGGTCTCGGAACATCGGAAGCACAGATGTACTTCAGGTTTGCCCAGGTGTCATCAGCATCTCTTGGGCTCTAGTGATTGCTGGGCCGGTGGTTCTAGGTCCTGTAAAAACATGCTTCCAAAACCACTGTATCATTTTGGAGTGTTGTGTCCAGTGCTGGGCTCCCTGGGATAAAAAAGCCAGGGATCTCCTGGAGAGAGTCCAGAGGAGGCTACGAAGGGGATGAAGGGCCTGGAGCATCTCCCCTGTGAGGAAAGGCTGAGGAAGCTGGGGCTGTTCAGCCTGGAGAGAAGCAGCCTGAGAGGGGATCTGATCACTGGGGATCAATAGCTGAAGGGTGGGACACAGGGGGACATGGGCAGCCTCTGCTCAGGGTCTGTGGGGACAGGACAAGGGGCGATGGGCTCAAGTTGGAGCCCAGGGAGTTCCCCCCAATGTGGGGAAGAACTTCTTCCCAGTGAGGGTGAGGGAGCCCTGGGCCAGGCTGCCCAGGGGGTGTGTTGTCTCCTTCTCTGGAGACATCCAAACCCACCTGCACACCTTCCTGTGGGATTTAGTCTGGGCGATCCTGCTCTGGTAGGGGGGTTGGACTTAGATGATCTTTTGAGGTCCCTTCCAACTCCTAATGCTCTGGGATTCTGTGGGATTCTGTGTGAAGGTGAGTTTGGTCAGAGCCCCAGAACACGTGGTTGTTAGAGACAGTTTTAGATAGGGTCCTGCAGGGAGGAAACCCCAGATTGTTCCCGAGGTGCTGGGAGGATGCAGGTACAAAGCCTGAGCAGGGACTTGCTGCTTGTAGCAGTTCTGAGTCTCAGCCTAGTAACACGTTTCAGGTATTCTCTAGACCTTTTCCTACCTGTGGCTGTTGCACTACAGTGTAAATGTGTAATTTGGAGACACACAAAGGTTACACAATTCCCACAGATGAGGTCTCCACCATAACTGCTCACACCAGCTACCAGACCTATAACCTGAGCACTGACATGTCTGCTGTTCTGCAGTAAAACTCCTTCTCGCTTCTTTGTGTATAGACCTTACTGAAAAATACACCCCTTCTTAGGGGGAAACAGCAGAGCATCCTAAACATTTCTGGGAGTTACCCTTAAGAAGTCAGTATTCAGCTCCACTTCCCACCCAGAGCTACCTGAGGTGTTTATTTCCCTCCCTTCCCACCTGCATAAACCTGTTCTAAACTTGAGAAAGCTTCAGTTGGAGAATTCTGTGGGAGGTGGGTGCTAGTGGCTGACAAACACTGACTTTCTAATGGCTCCCCTTGTGTAATAAATGCTTACAAATAATTTACACCAGGCAAAAGAAATGAACAAAGTCCACCCAGGGATTGCAGGGGTTTTATTGTGTTTGATGCCTCATTAACCCATAACTTAGTGCTAATGTGTGCTTGGCTTTGCAGTCCAGGTGTGAGTGGATGAGGTTCTGCAGTAACGTTTTTTCACCCCTTGGCTTTAGGATGAATAAAAACCCACCCTGAAAGCAAAGCACGCTGTGATAGTGTAGGCTGCTATTTTAAAAGCCATTCTTAGAAAAATCCATCTTCTGGGTTTCTGTTAAACTATTAATAGAGAAGAATTTTTGAGTTGAGTCAAAGCCATGCAAATAAAGCGAGGTCTCTTTGCAGCTCGGAGCAGCAGGTGAAGGCCACGCGAGGGCTTTTGTGAAGAGCGTGTCTGCTCTGAGAAGTGGGGGTGCTGGCACAGTTTGCTGTCTCTCTGATCCACATCAAATGGATCCACTTAAAAATAGACTTCTTCCCCCCACCTCCCAGCTTTTTTCTGAGACCTGAAGAGCTCAACCTGGCATCAGAAAAGGATGATACATGATTTCTGGGTCACACAGTGCTCTGTGGCGCTCACGCATCGCTAGCGTTACGTATCCGGAGAGGCAGACTGCACTGGCGCTTCTGTAGGTAGGATGTGGGTAGGAGTAGAGTTCTTACCCAGGGAGATGATTGTGTTGGCTCTGCAGAGCAAGCTGAGCAAGGAGAGTCGGAAGTTGCTCCGTGATGGTGTGTGGTGTTACCTTGAGAAGAGACGGGCTGGGAGCAGGAGTTGCAGCATCATGCCTGAACAAAGGCAGCTTGACTCCAAAGAGCCACTCCAGGGAGAACAGCTTTGCCTTCAGCAGAGCTTCAAGTGTTTGTTCTCCAGGAAGCTTTCCTTTTCCAAAGGGGAGTCCAGTTTCCCTGTCGCTCCTGGGTGTGACACCCAGCGTGGGGAGGCAGGATTTGGCCTTGGATGTTGGCAGACCCCAGCTTGCCCAGGATGGCTACACAAAACATTCCCTTTCCCCATTTCCTCCTGCTCAGGACAGGCTTTCTCCTTCTGCTGTCTTACCAGGACACAAGTGACCTGAGAATCATCCTGAACTTTAATGCTCATTAAACTTTAATTTAATGGAATGTAATTTAAGGTCACTCATGGGTTTAGAGACCAGATTCACCTTTCCACCAGGCAGCAGGTGCCTCTGAGTTAAGAGCTGCCTACTGAGCATCCCTCATGTTTGCATTCACTGGGGGCTGGTCCTGGAGCCAACATTTATTTCCTTATAAAAACACTCCACTAAAATGCTGCTCTAGGAAAACACTGAGATAAATTTGTATATTCTTATAACTGAAAGGGAGCGAGCTGAAGAGCTTAAAAGTGTGAAAACCAGAGCCTGAACTTGCAAGCTTTACAGGTTCAAAGTATTTCCATTGACGTAAGCAGGAGAACTCCTGTAAGTAAGGATTATTCAGCTGAGCAAGGCTTGCTTGGTCAGATCATAATCAGGGGAACATAAGCCACAAATGCCACGCTCATTATCTAAATTTAGCAGCTTTGAGAGTGGGAAAAATTCCACAGAGGTGTGGGTATTTATTAAGAACGAGGTCTTGCCACACCACAGCGATGTCCTTAACTGGATTTTACTGGTGTCCCTTCCTCCCCTGGCATCTGTGCTGCTTGTCTGCCCCAGCCGTTAGAAGCAGGAGCCTCCCCTCCTTCACCCCTCCCCATTCCCAAAGGGGGGCTGGGTTAGCCCATGAAAATAAGCAACTGCAAATGCAAATCTACATCTGGCTTTTGAGCATGAAAATGAGAGCACCTTCCCCTGCCCGCTGCCGGGCAGGACCGCAAGCGGAGCATCTCCCCTCCCACAGCGTGCAGGCTCAGAGCTGCAGGCTTTGCCTGGGAAACGCTGTCTGTTGGGATTACTCATCCATACAGGGCAGGAAATAGCTGTTTCTGCTCCTTGTGTTGTGATCTGAGGGAATCAGGTCAGATGTGGCCACGTTATTTACCTTTTCTCACCCTGCATGTCCCACGTGCTGGGTTACAGTCTCTGTTCCTCTGTAGCTAACGTACAGAGCGCCTGTGTTGGGCAGTGCTCAGCCTGCCTGCAGTGTGTAACACCACTGCAGACTGTTACACACCTCTGAGCAGTGTAAGTTCCCTCTCTGGAACAGCACCCCAGGCACCCACATTGTTCCCTGAGCTTGTGTGGATGGAGGAGTTATAGAAATGGCAAAAATAGCCAGTGTGTGTGTTCTACATGAGCATGAGAGATGTGTAAGTTAAGAGAACTGGAGAGCAGCTGCTGCTTAAGATACGTTGGTGATGAAATAAATGGGGTTATAGGCTGAAAGAACTGGGGCTGTTCAGCCTGGAGAGAAGCAGCCTGAGAGGGCATCTGATCAATGGGGATCAATAGCTGAAGGGTGGGACACAGGGGGACATGGGCAGCCTCTGCTCAGTGTCTGTGGGGACAGGACAAGGGGTGATGGGCTCAAGTTGGAGCCCAGGGAGTTCCCCCCAATGTGGGGAAGAACTTCTTCCCAGTGAGGGTGAGGGAGCCCTGGGCCAGGCTGCCCAGGGGGTGTGGAGTCTCCTTCTCTGGAGAGATTCCAGCCCCGTCTGGACACCGCCCTGTGTGCCCTGTCCTAGGGACCCTGCTTTGGCAGGGGGTTGGACCCCATGGGCTCTGGAGGGCCCTGCCAACCCCTGCAGCTCTGTGACTCTGTGAGAAGCCTTTCTGGTTGTGAATGCTTAAGCCCAATCTTTTTCTCCTTCCCTGACTAGGACCTTAGGTGGCAACGCTCTGGCACCTTCCCCATCAGTTGAACCAGCTCCCTCCCATGTCTTGTCTCCAACTGCTGTTACCTCTCCAAACTTCTACCCTGAAACCTGGATTAGTATGGATCCATCTCAGGACTTTGTCCAAGTGCCTGTTCTGAAGGAGGATAAAAGCTACAGAACCATTTATAACCTCTTCCACAAGACTGTGCCGGAGACCAAATACAGGATCCTGAAAATCCTGAGAGTGCAGAACCAGTTTCTCTGGGAGAAGTACAAAAGGTAAGAGAACACAAACAGCCTTCACTTACTGCAGGGGGAATGTGCCTTGGAAAATGTCATTTGGGTTGGAAACAGAAAGCCATCTTCAACTAGGATTCATAAACTCCAGATTTTCTGGAGGAAAGGAGCACCTTCAGTCAAACAGCTTTATCCCAAAAAGACCTCACCCTGAAATTTCTTGGGTAATGACTGTTTGATATCCTGGCTGCTGGTAAGTTCTGTGAAGCATTTCATCACAGACACTGCCCGGTGCATCTTGTCTCTCTAGTTGAAAGCTCTTCCCTTTCGCTGCCAAGCTGCACTAGGAGGAATTGTTTCCATCAGAGGGTTGGGTTGAAGTTGGTGCCTGTTAGTGCCTTGGTTCCCCAAACGTGTGAGCTGGGGTCTCAGGGAAGTCCTGTGTAGGGCTGGCCCACCCATTCACACTGAAGGTTACAATCCGCTGACTGCTTCATCCTGACATGAGATGAGCTGTGTGGATTCTCCCTCCCTGTTCCACACACCTCTGGAGAAGCCAAGGGATGGGCTGTGGGAGCAGAGACTGACTTCCTTACAGTGTCATCCTGGTCCAGAGCACCTTCTGTCTCTTCCAAAGCTGGAGTGATGTTGTCACTCTGAGGAAGATTTCCTTCCACATCCAGGCTGAGACACAGGCAGCTCCTCACACTGCTCTGCCTTCACTCAGCCTCCCACTGTGTTACAGAATCCCAGCCTGGTCTGGGTTGGAAGGGACCCCAAGGGTCACAGAGCTCCAACCCCTGCCACAGGCAGGGACACCAACCTCCAGGCCTGGAGCTACACAAGGTTGCCCAGGGCCCCAGCCAACCTGGCCTTCAACACCCCCAGGGACGGGGCACCCACCCCCTCTCTGGGCAGCCCCTTCCAGCCCCTCACCACTCTCTCTGCAAAGAACTTCCCCCCAGTCTCTCCTCTCCCCCTTCCCTCCTCCAGCTTCACTCCATCCCCCTGTCCTGCCAGTCTCTGCCCTTGAACAAGCTGATTCCCCTCCTGTTCCTCTGCTCCCTTCAGGGACTGGCAGGCTGCAATGAGGTCCCCCCACAGCCTTCTCTTCTCCAGGCTGACCCAGCCCAGCTCCCCCAGCCTCTCTCCATAGGGGAGGTGCTCAGGTCCTTTCCAAAACACTTGCTTCACACGCAGGAGCTTTATTTGCAAGTGGAAAACCCTCTCCCCTCTCCGGACAGGAACGTTTCCATGTCTCCTCTTAGAGATGTGCTATTCCAGAGGATAATCCTCCTGCTTCCTAAGAGCTGTAGTGAAACCTGCTGCTTTTCCCTTGCAGCTCCACAACGAATATTCATCCTGACTTTCCCTTTTCCATTCCAGGAAAAAGGAATACATGTCCAAAAAGATGTCTGGGCTGGACAGGATCATGAACGAAAGGCATTTGTTCCACGGCACCTCCCAGGACGTGGTGGATGGAATCTGCAAGCACAACTTCGACCCCCGTGTCTGCGGGAAGCACGCCACCATGTTTGGGCAGGGCAGCTACTTCGCCAGGAAGGCAAGTTATTCCCATAACTTCTCCAAAAGGTCACCCAAAGGGGTTCATTACATGTTCCTGGCCAAAGTCCTGACCGGGAGGTACACGGTGGGTAACCACACCATGAGGAGACCTCCGCCCGTGAACCCCGGCAGCATCACCAGCGACCTCTACGACTCCTGTGTGGACAATTACTTTGAGCCCCAGATTTTTGTCATTTTTAACGATGACCAGAGCTACCCTTATTTTATTATCCAGTATGAAGAAGTTAGCAACACTGTCTCCATCTGAAAACTCGTGCTGCTAAGTTTTTCAGTGTAATAAACTCTTTTCTCTGGCATTTGTAGCAGTTTGTGCAGGGGGAAGGAAAAAAAAAAGACATGGAACTGATTAAATTTCTTGCTTGGAAGGAAGTAAATCCCAAAACATGGCAAAGATCTGAAGTGACCAATTGTGCACTTGCTGTTTGATTTGTATGTGCAAATTGTAAATATTTTTCCATTGTTTATAGTTGCAAATCTGTGCCTTTTGTTATAAAACACTGTTTATTTATGTTAGTAAATATTCATGTTTAAAACCCTGTGTGTGTATGATTGCAGTTGAGTTCTGATCTGGAAACTGAAGGTTGGCTGTCTCCAGGTGATCAGGACCAGGGGATGTCCATCCTGAGTGTGTTGAGATCTTCCCAGGCACTTTTATTTCTCTATTTCAGAAGGGTGGGGAGAGGTGACAGCACCCGTCACTAAGCTCAGCCCGAGATAGAACTAGGGAGAGGTTGGTGTGACCCACACAGTCAGGGACACCCGGTTCCTCGCGCCGTGCTGCTGCGGCAGGGATGGGAACGCTGGGTCTGTGCTGTTGGACACATGCTGCCAGCCCCTGGCGCTGTCAGGCACCCCTGGTTGCAGGGCTCAGCTCCAGGGAAAGGGGGTTCTGGGAAAAGGAACCTCAGCCAAAGCTGGTGGGTGCTGAGGCTTCGAGTTGGGTCAAGGATGGGTGTTCTGTTAAGGGCGCGTAGTGAGGCTGATGGGAAATGAAGCTTGAAATGGTGGGTCGGTGACATGTCACCCTCCTGTCGGGTGTCTTCCTGGCAGCTGTGCTCAGCTCGGTGCTCCTTGGTATCTTCAGCAGCACAGTGGAAAAAAGAGATGGCACCAAGTGATGCTCGCTGCAGGGCAGGCTGTGTGCTGGCTGCGTGCTGGCTGCGTGCTGGCTGCGTGCTGGCTGTGTGCTGGCTGTGTACTGGCTGTATGCTGGCTGTGTGCTGGCTGGCTGGGTCGCTCCCAGCTCCCGCCCTGCTGTGCCCAGAGTCAGGGAGTTTGCGGGACAGCGTGCCCGGAACAGCATGGCAGCAACTCCTGCATCAGTGGGACTGCTCACATCAGGGCTCTGGGGCTCTCTCTGCACACAGACAGTCCCTGAAGCAGGATCAGAGGGAGCCCTTTCAGAACAGTAGCCTAAAATCCCAGGGAAGGAAATAACCCCAGCCTCTGTTCTGAACCCCAGTGTGTCAGGTTCTCAGCTCCATCTGGTTTCCTCCAAGCACCGTGACACGCAAAGGCACACGTGTGCATTGGGATCCAGTTCGCCCACTCCCTGTCACTGGGCTCCTTCCACCCAAAAAGTCCCACAGGGCTCACCAGGGGTGTGCTCAGCACTCAGCCGCCCTCCCAGAGCTGTAGCACTGCCCAGCATTATGAAATGGAAGTTGTGTGGCGAGTGACACAGTTTGTACCTCACCATAATTAACTTTGAGGCTTTATAATTGCTCACTGCCAGCAGCCTGGGCTGCCCTGTCCTCGTTAGGATGGTTATGAGGTGTTACCCATCTCATTACCAGTTACACCTGAATCATTAGCAGAGCCCTGGCCTCCACACGCTCCCGGGAAGCCCCACGGCCTGGAGCTCTGCCCGGGGTCTGGGGTGGGAAGGGGGCTCGGAGCTCAGCTCCTGGAGCTGCCTGCTGGGATACCCTACTCAGTGTCTGCCTGACAGATCGAGCTGTGCTGTGGGAGAGGAAGATTTACTCGTGGCTCTGGGTCACTCCTGTTATTTCCAGTAGATAAACCAGCTGCCGGTGAGAGGAGGGGGAAAGTGCAAGCAGCTGGTTCCAGTTAACTCCCAGTCTGATGGGGAGAGCTCTAGTTGCAGGGGGTTTGGCTCAGTGGGACTGGAGCTACCGGTGGGGATGTGTGAAGCTGAGGAGCTGGTCTGGGCTGAATCTTTCCTCCCCAGGAGATGACTGTAGAAAGGTGAGGTGGTTTGTGGAGGAAGGGGTTGTGGCTGGTGATGAGGTAAAGCCGCGGCTGTCTCAAAGCCGCTACATCTCCTGGCTCACCTTCCCTTCTTCCCAGCGGCCATGGGGCGTTCCCACAGCAGCTCCACAGCCCCAACGCTGCGATGGGCTGGTGTCCCCTGTGGGGGAGTTGGGGCTGGGGGACAAACCCCCTGATCACTCTGGTTTCCCATCAAAGGCTTCTGGCCAGTCGAGATGTGGGTGAGCAGGATCAGTGTGGATGGTGGGACCGCTGCCAGCAGTGGGGCACTGCGGCCCTTGGAGAGGGGTGTGGGGGCTCTGGAGCCTTGGGCTGGGTGTTGGGGCTGCCCTCCCTTCCTGAGCCCTCAGCTGGGACACTGGCTGGGATGTTGTAACGGGGTTTTGGTCTTCCAGGCCCTTCTCCTCCACTCTGGTGGCTCGGCACTGGCTGTCCCGATGCGCCCAGTTGCTTTTCCCCCCTCCCCCTTGCAGACTCCTCATGAGCAGGTTGCAGCAGGGACGGGTGACAGCCAGTGCGGGTGACACACCGTGACAACGCATTGAAAATATTGATGGTGTTTCCATGCCAACCTGCTCCAAGGGTATAAACTGGCCCTTGGCTCCTGTCACTGCCAGTCCTGGGGATGTGCTGGTTGGAGTTTGGTGTAGCTGGTGTGCAGAGGATGCGCTGTGTCACCATGGCACGTGGCAAGGTGGGTGTCAGTGACCCTCCACATCCATCCATCGCTCTCCCAGGGCCGGTGGAGGATGGTTCCAACCTCCCTGTGGGGCAGGACCTGGACAGGAGCATCAGAGCTGCCAAGCCCAGGAAAAAACGCCTCTTTCTTCAACCTACCTGGGAAAGGCAGAGCGAGACAGGACCAGGAGGGTATCTTGCTGCTGGTGTGGCAGTGGGGTGGTTGTGGTCTGGCCCAGGGTTTCCTTCTGCCGGAGGGGAATTCAGCGCTGCCGCCTCTGAGGGCTGAGACCTCACGCAACAACAGCCTGCTGGAAACCAGGCTTTGAGTCATGAGCCTCAGACAGAGCCTAACGTGTGATGAGTCTTTCTGCTTCCTGATCTCAACCCCCTCCCAGCAGCACGTGCAGCGAGGTGTATCTTCCACGTGAGAATCCGATGGCCTTGCACAGGAGTGAGAGCCAGGCTGCCGCAGTCAGGAGCATCTCTGGTCTGTCCATGGCTGGCAGCACACAACGCCATCACCTCACTAACATCACAGCAGCCCAACACACCCTCTCCATTGATGTTTTCTTCTCTTATGGCTACAGACTCTGTTTTTATGAGGATATTTCCCCATGGACGGGACAACAAATGTCAGGCTGACCTCAGGATTGTTCTTCCCTCAATCTCCTTCGGGCTCCCTTTCCTCCAGCTAGCTGGGGACAAGTTGTTTCGAGCACAATCAGACTGTTACAAATCATCTTCTGCTTCTGCCCTCTCACAAGGAGCACGTTCTCGTGCCTCAGGAGATGCTTGGGTTTGTTCCGTGCAATCCCTGTGCCTCCAGAGCTGACCAGCACGGGGCGGCTGCCAAGCCTCGCCAGGGAGGAATCCACACTCTTTGTTTTGGGCAGGAATCCATCGTACAGCTGAGTATCCCAGGCACCAGGTCCCATCAGTGCTCCAGGGTGGGCTCAGGGTAGGATGCAGGTTCAGGTTGGAGGTGACCTACTGCTGCCAACGCAGCTGGGGACGGACCCATCAGCCTGGTCTGAGGGCTGGAACGTTACCAGCTCTGAGAGTGAACTTCTCTCTGTGCCCATCCCAGCTGGCAGAGGAAAGTTCTGAACGGTTTCATAGAATCCCAGCCTGGGCTGGGCTGGAAGGGACCCCAAGGGTCACAGAGCTCCAACCCCCTGCCACAGGCAGGGACACCAACCTCCAGGCCTGGAGCTACACAAGGTTGCCCAGGGCCCCATCTGCCGTGAAGCGATTGTGGGGTTTGTTTAGTTTTTGGGGGGCTTCTGAAAAATCTCACCTTTTAGCCTGGGTTTAAAAGCTAATTAAGCCTAATTGTAGCCAGCCTACCTGGACAAAGCCCTGCTGCTGTTACTGAACCCAGACTGGCCCTTCCATTCACCGCAGCCATCAGTGGGGCTGAGGGGCTGCAGGACGGGATCGATGGGGCCGTGTCCCATCCCCCCACCCAACTCCTGAGCCCTCTCGTGCTAGAAGCTTCTCAGTGTGGTGATGGAGCCTGTATGGGGGGTGGGGGGGATGAAGAGCAGAGCGCCAGGTGAGGGCTTAGTGCTTTATTGCTTTATTACAGCCCTGTGCTCTGGGTGGGAATCTCTGCACACACCCACCTTCTGCTCTTTGCTCCCAGCACCCTCCAGGGTTTTTAGGGGCTTTTCCCCCATCCAGCTCACCTGCCACATCCCTGCCTGTGGGAGGGCAGCCCTGGCAGTGTGATGATGAGGGATTTACCAACTGCAGGTGGGTGAGGCTGGGCATCCAGCGCCCGTGTCACAGGGAGAAGCTTCATGTCATCAGAGCCAATCTGCTTTGTTTTGGTTGATTGTCTTCGTTTCTCTCTCTCCCCCCACCCATCCTATAAATCACCCCAGAAATAGAAAAGCCAAGGCCAGAACCTTTCCAGAAGCACCACTAATTTGTGCTTCAAATCACAGAGCTGGAGGGTTTGTAAGGGACCTCCAGAGCTCCTCCTTACCAGGAAGAAGTTCTTCCCCACATTGGGGGGGAACTCCCTGTGCTCCAACTTGAGCCCATCGCCCCTTGTCCTGTCCGCACAGACACTGAGCAGAGGCTGCCCATGTCCCCCTGTGTCCCACCCTTCGGCTATTGATCCCCAGTGATCAGATCCCTTCTCAAGCTGCTTCTCTCCAGGCTGAACAGCCCCAGCTCCCTCAGCCTTTCCTCACAGGGGAGATGCTCCAGGCCCTTCAGCATCTCCATAGCCTCCTCTGGACTCTCTCCAGGAGATCCCTGTCTGTTTTATCCCAGGGAGCCCAGCACTGGACACAACACTCCAGGTGGGGCCTGACTTTCCTCCTGACTGCTCACCCTGAGCATGCACTTCTCTCCACCTGCATCCCTGCTGTGCTCCAGACAGGACTCCCTGAGCTGGGCTCACTGCTGGCTGAGACCTAACTCATCACACCTCCTCCCAAGGGCACGCAGATCGACCGCTGCCGCTGTGGGAACGGGGCTGGTTTCACCAATCTCCTTCTGGAACCCAGCTGCCTTAACCTGGGCCGTGCCCTGCTTGGGGCTCACCTGGAGTACGTTGATTTAGCTCGGAAGAAAAGATCTAATTAGTGTGTCGGGTAGTTCAGCCAGGGCTGAGTGCAGGGAGCTGGGAGCCAGGGAAGCCTCCGAATCCACCTGGATGCAGAGGAAGGGGAGAGTCAGATCTCCAGGGGAACCTCAGCGTGGGGGTATCCGTGAGGAAACCCAGTGAGGAAGGGACCTGGAGTGTCGTCATCATCCTCAGGACTGTCTGTGATCTGTCAGCCCTCTCCCTGCCTGTCCTCACATCCCAAGGTGATGGAGAGTGGCCTCATTACCTCATCCTTGTCGTTGTTTCCCAAGGACAGGACCGCAGTGGGGACCATGCCAGGCAGGGAGAAGATGCTCCAGCCACCACCCCCCACAAGCCACCCAGGCACTGTGACACTGTCACCTCACCTCTCAGGGCCTGTCATTCTGAAATCAGCTCTGGGGGTGAATTTCACGTTCCTGCTTTCCAAAAAGCCAGCAACCAGGTTTTCTTTCTCGGTTTTATTGTTTTCAGGTCGGCTCTTTAAGGCTATTTTTAGAAGCTGGTGCTTTAAAGCTGCTGGGATTTCCCTTTGCTAGCGTAAAATAGCCCGAGCTGCGCTGTGGTGGTAGCAGTCAGCCAGGAAATCCTCACCCAGTGCCAAAAAAGGGCCTTCTCTCATCAATCTGTGCTGGTTTGAATTTCCTTCTGGGGCTGGTTCGTGCTGGAGCAGCCACGCCGGTTGCCTGACACACTCTGGAGGAGTGTGTTAACCGTGTAACACGACAGGCTTCCCTGGAAATGAGGGACCAGAGTTGCCTTTACTTGTTCCATTGCTGATGGACACAGCTGGGGAACACTGGTTTGCAGGAAATCAGGGATGGGGCCATTTCCTCATCCCTGTCCAGGAGAACTGGGATGCTTCAACATCTCAAAACACGTTCAGGAATGCGCCCTGCATGGCTAATTGCCTCTGGCACCCACTAACACCCAGTCTTTTCCCCATCCTACGCTTATCAGGAGTCAAGGAAGTGCTAATGCAGCACAAGGATCCAGGGATCCGGATCCTCTCCCAGCTCTGCCTGCTTCGCTGTGGAATGGGGATCACTCTGCTGATCCCCTTGTGCATGGTCTAAGAAGGAAAAAAGCCCTGGGTAAGTAACTTGTGATTATTAATATAGGGGTTGGAAGGGACCTCTGGAGATTGAGTCCAACCCCACTTACACCTCTCTCTGTATCAGCAATTTTCCAACACCCCCGTGCCCCGTTGCTAGCACAGCCGGTCTCTTCCCCTCACCCAGGAAGGCATGATGCAGGAAGGATTGGGTGAAGCAATTTTTAAACTTCTCTTAGAAAGAGTTGTGAGAGGCAACAGGTAAATGGTGGCCACTGCCATCCTTCAGTGAAACAGAGCAGCAGCAGGAACACACACCGTGCAGGGGAACACGGAGCACCAGAAGGGTCCTGGTGTGTTGTACCAGCAATCTGGCACCTCACAGAATTACAGCCCGTGCAGACGTGGTCTGGTGAGGACTGTGACAGCCAGTTCCTGGAACAGGGGTCGAAAGGGCAGCGGTTTATCTCAGCGGGATGAACTCCCTTCTCGGGGGGCAAAGTTTGGCAAAGCTGTTGGGAGCAGCTCTCCCTGTGGTCTGTATCCAGCCAGGACTGTGCTGGGGAGCCAGGAGAATCATAGAATCCCAGACTGGTCTGGGTTGGAAGGGACCCCAAGGGTCACAGAGCTCCAACCCCCTGCCACAGGCAGGGACACCAACCTCCAGGCCCGGAGCTACACAAGGTTGCCCAGGGCCCCAGCCAACCTGGCCTTCAACACCCCCAGGGATGGGGCACCCACCCCCTCTCTGGGCAGCCTGTTCCAGCCCCTCACCACTCTCTCTGCAAAGAACTTCCCCCCAATCTCTCCTCTAACCCTTCCCTCCTCCAGCTTCACTCCACCCCCTGTCCTGCCAGTCTCTGCCCCTTTAAAGAGCTCTGGGTAACCCGTGCTGAAGCTGACCCCTTTGGACACATCGGGCACCATGCAGAGAAGTGCTTGGAGCTGCCAGCAGAAGACAAGGGATGTCCCCTAGGTGTGGGTAAAGATGACAGTGAGGGGCATGCTGCAGACATGCTTGGGGTGCTGAGAGTTACACCGTGTCTGCTCACAAGGCTGCATGTCCACAGGCAGGCTTGTATTCAGAGACAAGCCACTGCTGTCCCAGCCAGCAAATAAACAGGTCCAGATGCCACCGCAAGGTCACCCACTGCCAGGATGTCCCGGGCAGGCGACACCAGCCTGCCCTGACCAGACTCTCACCCATCCCCAGTCCTGGGCTTAGTCACTTCCAGCCGCCGGTCCTGCTTCCTGCCCTGAGGCCTCTGGGATTGTGAAACCCTGTGTGGTTACGTGTGCCCAGCGGTGAGCCAGCACAGCACTCACGTATGTCCCACTGCCCGCCCCAGGCAGCCTTGCCGCCTCCTCTGCCTTAATGCCTCCAACACGCCCAGGCACAGCAGTAGTGGGGTTTGACAGCGGAGGAGTTGCAAAAGGAAGGAGCCAAGTCACTTGCACAGGGTGTGTGAGGAATAGAAACTGAATGTGGGGCTCCCGAGGGTCAAGGACTGGGCTCCTACCCACCAATCTTCTTGCGATGGGGAAAAGGTTGTTCCGGATTTGCAGATGCAGACAGCATCCCCTGTGCTGCAGGGTTTGGGATTTCCTGTCCTGCCCGTGCCCGGAATGCAGAAGGGGAGGAAGAGAAATCCTCCCCTGACATCTTGCAGACGTCAGGCATTTTTGGCTGAGGGTCCTCTTAGACCCTCTTAAGGTTTAGATGAGATATCAGGGGGAAGTTCTTGGCAGAGAGAGTGGTGAGGGGCTGGAAGGGGCTGCCCAGAGAGGGGGTGGGTGCCCCGTCCCTGGGGGTGTTGAAGGCCAGGTTGGCTGGGGCCCTGGGCAACCTTGTGTAGCTCCAGGCCTGGAGGTTGGTGTCCCTGCCTGTGGCAGGGGGTTGGAGCTCTGTGACCCTTGGGGTCCCTTCCAACCCAGACCAGGCTGGGATTCTATGAATCTTGTGTAAAACAAACAGGAGGCAGAGCGTGGCTCTAAAACAAGGCCTCCACCCTTCGGCACCACTGATAACCCAAGTGGTCTTTCCAGGAGCGGGGCCTTTATGAGCCAGGCAGCTCTGGAGAACCACCCAGCATGGCCGGTAAGCCTGAGTGGGGGCTGCATTCTTTCAGGCAGGGACTGGCTCTTACCACACGTTCCCAGAGCACCAGGTACTGCTGACTGACCTCGGTTGCTATGGGGCCTCCAGACGTGACCGCTACCCAAGCACTGGTTGTGCCTTTAATCCCGGGGTGCAGAAAGGGATTAATTAATTGTGGGACTGCACTTTAAGGTACTGAGTAGCTACTGCAGGACTGGCTAAGGCCCTGTGAAGCGTCCTTGAAGCGATGTTGGGCAAGGAGCAAGCAGCAGCTTGGGAGCACTTTTGTTCTGCAGGCACTGATCCCAGCTCAGCCAGTAAAACACCCAAGTCATGGGGTCTTTGAGCCATGTCTGACTTGGAGCCTAGAAAGGGGGTCGTGCTGTTCACCGCCGTGGAGCGATGGTGAGGGGGGGCACGCTGGGTGCCGGTGAGATGCCATTCATGGTTTGGCTAGTGAGGGCTTTCTGCACACCTTGCTGAGTGAAACCACAGCCTTTTGTCTCCCATTTGGAAAGAAAGGCCGGCAGGTAAAGGGCAGGAAGCTCATGTTGCTGTGTAAATTTGTACTTGGAAAGGAAGAAAAACACTGACTGCGAAAGGAGCTGCAGGATGCGCGGTTTGGTCTTCTTGGTGGCTTCCCTGGGGCTGAGGATGTGACAGATGGATGCCCTGTGACAGTCCCGCGCTCGGAGCCGGCTGCTCTTCCTGCTGCAGCTAGGGACTCGGTGGCTGTTTGCTGGCCCAGCAAGGGAGGAAAACCCTTTTGCAATGAGGTTGTTCCTGCGATGGACTTGAGGATCACTAAAGCTCCTGCCATGACTGCAGGGAGTAAATCCACCTTTATGCACAGCCTTGGGAATAAACTGTGGGTTAGGTGTTGTGAATGTCCCTGCAAGGTATGATGTGGGTGCATGTAGTCCTGACCAAGCTGTGAATGCCTTTGGGTTTAAGCCACGAGCTTTAGGATGGACACTGAAAGCGCAGCACCCCCTCTTCATCACTCTGCTGGAACCCCAGTTCCAGCCCCACTTCCCAGTGAGGTTCAGCATCGTGGCTGTACCAGTGGGATGTAGGCTGTGCCTCGCTGTTCAGGATCCCCTGGGGAGCAATTTCGTACCTGGGCAGCCTCACAGTCAGAGCAGAGGCCGTGGCCACATCTCCTCTCAGCCCTCCGCACCGCAGCATCGCGCAGCCAGCCCTGCACGGCACGGGGAGCCTCTGTGTTCCAGACCGTAAGGAAGCCCAGGCACGTTGTATCGGCACGGCGTGTGGATGTGGCCTGAAGCTTGTGGCTGCAGCTGGCCAGAGCTGGGTGTGAAGCTGTGGTGTTACGTAAACAGGAAGAAAACACACCTGTTCCCTTCGTGTCACCAGGGTGAGAGGGAAATGCCGTCCCAGCTCACCATCACCCCCTTCACAAATCAGAAGGTTGGAAAAGCCCTTTCAGATCACCAAGTCCAACCATCCCTGTCCTGTGCTAAACCAGATCCCTGAGCAGCTCATCTCCCCTCTGTTAAACACATCCAGGGAAGGTGACTCAGCCCCTCCCTGGGCAGCCTGTGCCACAGCCCCACAACTCTGCCAGGGAAGAACTTTGCCCTCCCAGCTGAGCTGAGCCTGCCCTGGCACAGCTTGAGCCCATTGCCCCTTGTCCCAGCTCCTGTCCCCTGGCTGAAGAGACCAGCACCCACCTCTCTGCACCCTCCTGGCAGGGCAGGGCAGGTGGGGAGAAGGTCTCCCCTCAGCCTCCTCTTCTCCAGGCTCAACCCCCCCAGCTCCCTCAGCTGCTCCTCAGAGGATTTGCCCTCCAGCCCCTTCCCCAGCCTGGTTGCCCTTCTCTGGACTCGCTCCAGGCCCTCCATGTCCTTCTGATGGTGAGGAGCCCAGAACTGCACCCAGCACTCCAGGTGCAGCCTCACCAGTGCTGAGCACATGGGCTGAGTTCACCCTCTGTCCTGCCTGGGCAAGGAGGACATGCTGGACTCAGCATCATGACGTGTCTCTGCCTCTGGACTGCCGACCTCTTCTCCAAGAGTGGAGCTTCTAGGCTCCTGTGACTACCACCATCAGTGCCAAGCCCCGCTGAAGGGCTGGACATTCACCTGCCACAAACCCCACCAGTGCAGCAATCAGACCCAAGGTCGCTCTACAGGCCGAGCCTCTCCCGGAGCCTCGCAGAGGGCGCGTCACTGCCCTGCCGCAGCCCGTAGCAGGAACTATGAACACCTCTGTGCACCACTGACACACTGCAGTCACTGTCCCAGCTCCCAGACCCCCCAGTGGCTTGCTTTCAGAAGAAATGACAACGAAACCGAGAGGTTATCAAGTATTTTATCTGAATTCTCCTTTCTTAAACCGTTTAGGATAATTACCAGCAGCAAACTGATGATGTAAATGGTGACTCGCTGACAGAGCTAAATTAATACAGTGAACTGTGGTGCTGAGCAGGTCAGGGAATCATGGAATCGTAGGGGTTGGAAGGGCCCTCCAGAGCCCATGGGGTCCAACCCCCTGCCAAAGCAGGGTCCCTAGGACAGGGCACACAGGGTGGTGTCCAGACGGGGCTGGAATCTCTCCAGAGAAGGAGACTCCACACCCCCTGGGCAGCCTGGCCCAGGGCTCCCTCACCCTCACCGGGAAGAAGTTCTTCCACAAAGGTCATCATGCTCTTCTCATGTGCTACAGGAGAGCTGAACCAACCGCCCTCTAACCTCTGCTGATTTCTGTTCCAGGCCTCCTGCAAACCAACCTGTGTGGCAGTGGTGATGCTCACCACGACACACGAGCTCTCAGCAGAGCGGCTGGTCGTAATGGGGCAAAGGGAGTGGAATCGAGTCAAACTCACTTGGCTGCCATCTCCCCCCAACTTTAGATCCCCAGATCCCCATTTTTGCGCTTCGGTAAATGCCACCTGTATTTTGAGTGACATTTGGATGGGGGGTTGGCCTTGCCCCCCGTGCAGCCAGTGGGTTTAACTGATGAGCGTAAGAGTAAACCGGTCCTAAAGCAGAGCAAGAACAACCTTAGCGGCTTTTCGCCCCGCTAACACACAGGACAGTGCAGGGACAAGGCTGTATTTCAACCAGAAGGTTGTGGCAACAGTGTGTGATCAGTGTACACACGGTGTTACCTCTTAAATGGTCCGTCCAGGCCATGGAGATGTGACATTCATGTTTTCCTATCGGGATGTGCCAGGAGGTTCCACTGCAACTGAAATCATGAGGTACTAACGTGGAGGGAGGAGTAGCTGGCCCACCACGAGTATTATACACTGTCACTTGGGGGGCACATACCGCCAGGAGATGGAGCGGAGCCTGAGAAGAGCTCCAGAACTTTCACCAGTAGGAATCATCATGCAATCTCAGGGCTGGCAAACCCAGAGTCTCCTCAGTATTCCTCATCCCCACGGATAATCCTGACTCCTTTGTTGTAGGCTTGGAGATCGATGTGTTGGCTTTGCATGCTGGAGTGATGTATACATACCGATCTCGCCTCCTAGATCCGAGTCAGCCTCAGCACCCTCCTCAGAATGCTCCATCCTCTGCCCATCCAGGCTTCCTCCATTTGTTTATTTTCTCTTTATCCTTTCCTGTTTCCCAGTGACTCCACAGTTCCTTCACTGCCGCCTGATGATTCTCCCAGCACCTCACTGGTGTAAGTAACATCTGTCCTGTTCCCTCCAGTCTCACTCTTTCAACGGAGGGGAGGGGTGTCTGTGTGCCATTTCTATTCTGGCAGCATCTTTTTGGGGGGGAGATGGGTTTTTTTTTAAGCACACAGTATAAAGGTTTTCCTCCCAGCAAACCTGTGTGTGTAAATCAGGCAAAAGCAGATCGCTCAGCTCATGGATGGGAGGAAGGGGAAAGATTCCTGGGTTCCCGTGGGAATTTCCTAGCAGGCCCCTGGGAAAGTGCTGAGCCCTGCACAAGTGAACCTCACCCTTATGGCAAAAGCTCTGTTTGGCCTGAGGAGCCATCAGACGTGCCACCATCGTCACTGTCACCGTCATCGTCCCGGAGCATTAGGTGATCTTCTAGATTTGCTGAGCCCAGGCCCTTGAGTGCCTTCAAGATAAAGAGTGAAACCTTGAACCCTTCTGCACTCATCTCCTGGGGGTTTGGGCTGTTGCTTGGTCATCTCCTCCCCAGCTCACATCCTGCTAGCAGGCTGCCCATGCTCTCTCACCCTTGGTGCCTGGTCCGGACCGCTGGACTGCTGAGGCTGCCCCCACGCTCCGTATTCCCTTCTCGCTTCAGCCTCGTGCCCGTGGTGCTTTTCCTGGCACCCTTCCCAAGTCCTCCCGCTGCCAACTCACACTTTGAGCTTCTTGTATTCCCTTTCAAATCCTTTCTATCGTGGCAAATAAACCCACTGTCCTCTACGCACGCTGCTGCTATTATCCTTGACAGCTCTTCGCTGCTGGCACTCAGCTGCTGCTTAATCATACAGATTCCTTCTCTGATTCACCCCTTGCTCTTGCAGCCAAGCCCTTGACTTTGATTTGGCAATGTCACAGCAGGAGCCCTGGGATCTCCTCCCTTACCATCCCATTCCGGCCTGGCACGCTCCTGTTTCGCTCTGCTATCTGGGCAGACATCACATCAGAGTCGGGTACCACCACCCCCAGCACCCTGCCCTTCCATGCCTTCCCTGATTTTATCATTTTCACGCTGCTTTGGAGAGTTTCTCACCCATTTGCACGGAACGACCCACCCGACCTTGACTCCCAGGTAGCCCTCACCTTCAGATCCCTCCTCCAAACATCCTCCCGCCGCTGAGACCGCTCTCCCACCACAGCCCCATCCTTGTGACATTTGCAGAGGGCTGAGGAGGGGAGGGCAGGGTGAACCAAACAGATCTAGCAAGTGGTACAGCTTGAAAACAGGAACCAGCACGATGTGCATGCGGCACCAGAAATAAACCCTGCTGCCATGCTCTGTGCAAGCCCTGTCCTTCCCTTGACCCTTCCCTCTGCACCTCTCCTGCAGCCTCTCCTCCACTGCAGGCCCAGGCACGGGGACCCTTCCTGCTCCCCTCGAAGCCCCCACGTAGCTACGGCACAGCAGGTCTGTGTGGTAAGGCTCAGGCTCTGCTCTGCCCTTGCAAAATGACTGGAGCTGCCGGTGGCTTCCTCAAGGAGTTATTTTCCCCCCAAGGAGTTTCTTCTCCCCAAGGAGTTATTTTCAGACACCCCAGCCCAAAAAAACCCACTTCCCCACAGCGGTCAAACACATGATAGGACGGCCCAAAGCAGGGGACAGTGTAAAAGCGTGCCTCTCCTTCTACCTGGGGCATGTTCGGGGGTGTGGGTACAGCCACTCACCCCCACGGCCCCCATCCCGGCCCCTCTGGCTTTGTGTGGAGAGGGTGTTGTGTGTTTATCCGCCTTTTCCCCCAGCTGCCCACTGCCGCGGACTTTGCTCCTCCGGGTTGGGATTTCTAAGCAGCGGGAGGCTTTCCACGTGCGTTTGGGAAGGTACAAAGCCTGCCGGAAAACAATGGAAATAGCTGGCTTATGACTGCTGCATGTCACGCACTCCTTTCTTGCCCGTTCGTTTGTCCTTGGAGCTGCTCGCGCCGCCTGGAACCTGATCCCGAACAGTCCCGGTCACTGGGGTTGGCACGCACGCCGGCCTGTCGCCATGCCACGTGGGCGAGACGCGGCCGGAGTCCGGCCTGGCCTCCCTGCCTGCGGGGGTAGACAGAGCCCTCCACCCGCCTGAGTCCCCAGTCACCCCTGAAGCGGTGCAGGGGCTGTCACAGAGCCAGGGGACTGGGGGTCCCGCTGGAAGGAAACAGTCTTCAGAGAGGAGCAGTGGGAGCAGCCTCTCCGGAGTGTGCTTCCCCTCAGGGACGCTGCGGCATGGTGCCCGCCTGGTTCTCCTGGGGGGGAGACTGGCTCTCCTCGGGCACGGAACGCTTTGGGTCGGAAGGTACCTTAGAGATCACCCAGTTCCAACTTCTTGGTTCAGTTCCAACCCTCCGGTTCTCCGTGCTTGTGTAATTCCAAACCCAGAGCGTGCCTGGGACAGGCTGCCCTCAGTCCTCCAGGGCAGGCCCCCCTCGGTCCCTTCAGGGCAGGATCCCCTCACCACTACCACCACCAACCCCAGCACAGCCCCCCGCAGCACCCTCAGGACAGGCTCCCGTCACCCCCCCAGGGCAGGCTCCCCACAGCACAGCCTCTCTCAGGACAGACTCCGTCCGTCCAGGGCAGCCTCCCCCAGCGTTGGATCCCCCAGCACAGACTCCCCCGAGCTGTGCCAGGGGAGGTTCCCCGCAGCACAGGCTCCCTCAGCGCTGGATCCCCCCAGTACTGGATCTCCTCAGCGCCCCCAGCACAGCCTCCCCCCAGACCCCCATCCCAGGCCCCCCCAGGACAGACCCCCTGAGCACAGCCTCCCTCCAGCCCCCCCCGGACATCCACCCCCCAGCACAGCCTCCCTCAGGGAGCGCAGCCGGGGTCGCGGAGGACACGGTCACCGCTCCACCGCCCTCCCTGCATCTCCCTGCGTGACGGCCGCCTGCCCCCCCCCCCGCAGCGCCGCGGTGATCCGCGCTGATCTCATCTCCGCGCCGCACGACACCCTTCCCCGGCACGTTAGGCGGCCATCGCGTGAGAGCCGCCGGGCGCCCGGCCCGCCGCCGCCCCCCCGGGCCCGCCGCCGCCGCCATCACGCAGGGGGAACATATGCCGGCAAGGCGCAGGCCAGGCGCCCCCCGGCCCCCTCCCCGCCCCGATCAAAGGCGCTGCCGTCCCCGGCTCGTTGTTAATGCCGCTCTTAATTAAATACCTCCGCGGGGGGCGAGCCGCCCTTCACACGCAACCCCCCCCTCTCCCCCCGCTGCACGCCCGCAGGGCCCGTGTGGGGCGGGGGCAGCGCTCTGCCCCCCTTACTTCACACCGCGTTTATTTTTAATCCCCCCCCCCGCACTGTTCATTCCCCGCGGTGACTCGGGGGAGTTCCCACGAGAGGCTCGCGGTTTGTAACCCCCCCAGCCCCGGCACCCCCCCGGCGTGGGGGCACGAAGAGGTTAAAGGAGGTTGGAGGGGAGGGGGAAGCGGGGGGGGGAAGCTGGGGCATGCGGCTCCGCTCGCTGCCAGCCCGGGGATTAACGATGCGGCGCAGCACGGAGGTCGGCACGCAACGTGGAGCGGGTCACGCCGGCAACACACGCGAAGGATGGGGGGAGTGGGGGGTGAAGGGGGGTGCAGCCGCCCTGCAAAGCCGGGGGAGGAACCCTGATGGGCGCCCCGTCCCTGTGTGTCCCCCCTCCCCCTTTCACGTTTTCCTTTTTTCCTGTAAAATTCATAGTCTTCCTCGACAGCAACCCCCCCCCCCCATAAACCCTCCCCCACCCCTCACCCCCCTTGCCCCCACATATGTCATTCCACCAACCCCCCTGTTCCCTACTCAGCACTGCTCCCACGCCCCCAACACCTCCCGCTCCCCCCGGAATGGGGGCTTTGCCCCCAAGGCATTACCCCCAGCCCCAGCCTTTGCAGGTCGGAGCCAGCCAGGCACAAACCAAGCCAGGTTAACCTGCCGGGGAAGGTCCCCTCGGGTGTCACCATAAGCTTGTCCCAGTTTTTAGTGGCTGCCCCGAAATTACTCTAAGTTTTTTTGGGGGTGGTCGGGGGTGGGGGTAGCTTTTCTGTGTAAGTCTTGAAGGGAGTGTTTTGGGCGCATGGGAATTGCCTTGGGTATGTGGGGAATGCTCTGGGCATACTGGGATTGCTCTGGACGTGCTGGAAATGCTTGGGGAAGCAGGAAATCAGCTGTGGGAGGTGAGCCGTGCTTCCGGCCCCTCAGCCGGAGCATCCCACGGCCTGTGCCACGTCCGGCTGGAATCACAGATTCATTATGGTTGGAAAAGGCCACGAAGTCCAGCTGCCAGCCCAACGCCAACATAGCCACTGACCCCTGCCCTGACCCACGCCCCCTGACCCATCCTCCCCCGCGCTATGGGGTGCTCTGCCCAGCACAGCCCAGCCCCAGGCCCCGAGGGTGCATTTGGGGCTCGGCTCCTCCGCCTCTCGCCCCGGGGCCGAGGCCGGGGCACGCGGGGACGCGGCCCCTCCGCCAGGAAGGGGGGTGCGCGCGCGCGCCGGCCACGTGACGCGGCCGCCGGCCACGTGACGCGGCCGCACGGGGCCTTAGCGCCGTTGCCGTGGTTACGGAGGAAGCCGCGGTAAGAAAATGGCCGCCCCCGGCCGCATCCCCCCGTCCCGCTTCGGCCCGGCTGCCCCCGCGCCGCCTCCCGCCGGACGGTCCCGTCCTTCCCCCCGTTCCCTCGCCCCCGGCGGCGGCCGCGGCCTGTCCCCGGGCGGGCGGCGCGGGCGTGGGGAGGCCGGGCGGGGCTGGCGGGGGGCGCGGGTTGCGCTGCGTCTCCAGGCGGGGGCCATGGGAAACCCGTGTCCCGTTGCCGACGGCAGGTTCGGAGCCTCCCTGAGATCCTCAGCAGCAGCGTCCCGTCGCCGAGTCGGGACCCCATGGAGCGGCACGGCCCCCTTCACGCCTTGCCTGAGGAGATTCGGAAGGTATGAGGGACACACACACACACAAACCCGCCTGGGGACAGAGCACAGCAGTGCCCCGGGGTGTTTCCCTGCCTGTTCCTGGTGCGGTTTGGCCCTGTGTTGGGGCTGGGTGCCTGCCAGGCTTCGTCAGCATGTGTGGAGTGTAATTACATGCTGGCGCAGCAGGAACCCTGGGGAGGAACATGCTTGTCCTGTCCCGTCCCATCCCTGCCAGGGCAGTTCCAGGTTTTATCCTGTGCAGCTCGTTTTGTTGCCAGGAGTTTGGGATGACTCCAGAGCTGAATGTGTAATCGCTCCGAAGGAGTGTCAGTGTCAGGGAATCACGGAATGTGTCCGGTTGGAAGGGACCTTTGGAGGCCATCTCGTCCCACCTCTGCAGTGACAGGGACATCTCCACTGGATCAGGTCGCTCAGAGCCCCATCGAGCCTGACCTTGAATGTCTCCAGGGATGAGGCCTCCACCACCTCTCTGGGCAACATGTGCCGGTGATCTACCACCCTCAGAGTGAAGAACTTCTTCCTGATACCCAACCTAAATCTCCTCTTTTCTAGTTTTAAACTATCACCCCTCATCCTATTGCTCCATGCCCTCAGGAACAGTTCTTCCCAGCTTTTTGAGAGGCACCGTGCAGGGACTGGAGGCATGGTAGACCTTTCTGACAACAGGCCCAGGGCTGACCTGTTATTAGGGAGACACCACTTTGGATAAAACCATATGGACTTAAGGAGTACCCTGCAGTATGGGGGCTTGTCTGCTCACCCCTGAAATGGGCACACTGGCTCCTGGCTTCACCACAGCCTCCGGCACCTGCATCCTTCTGTGTGTCCTGACTTCTGTCTGTCTGTGCAGTAGGGACAGGATGTTCCCCTCCATCTCCCCTGTGTCTCCTCTTGGTGTGTTGGCTGTTCTTTTCCTTGGGAGCCAAGGTATCTGGGTGGTAGCACAGCTGTTTGTACAGGTGAACTTTTGGGGGGCTCTCTTTATGGGGTGATGCACACAAGTTGAACTCAGGTCACTCTTTGTAACACCAAGTTTCTACCCCAGCAATAACACACTCTCCATTTGGAGGGGATGTGGGGGATTTGTATGCACCTAATTGACAAGTAGCTCAAGGTGGTATGTACTCAGGCTAGCACAGCCTGGAGAAAGTTTCCCTGGGGTAGTCCAGGAAACTGTGGAGATGATTTCAGAGCCATCCTGGATGATTCTGGAGCATCCAAGGGTGGCTAAGACAGTGGAAGGATGGGAAAAGGCATGCTTGTCCCTAAAGAAGGGGAGGGGAAGAACCTGGGAAATTTCTGGACTCCATGGTAGGAAAGGTTCTGGGTCTGATTGTTTGCTTGGATCCCACTCTGCAGACCTCAACAGGGGCAGGTGGCTGGCCAAACCCCTGCAGCGTCCTCAGTAACACACTTGTGCCATGTCACTAGCTGAACGCGTGTCAGGGAACTCTTCCAAATCTGCTCCTGCTCCCTCCTTCTGCTGATACCTTCAGGCTGCAGTTCGGTGGCACTTCACCTGCCTGTCTTCAGTTTGGATCCAGATCTAGCTCCTGGTGTGTGTGCCACACGTACACTAGAGCGAGGAGCTGGCAGCAGGTGTGAGCACAGGCACAAACCGGGAGCGGGAAGGCGGTGACTTTATTTCTCTTGGTGGGATCCATCGTGCTGGGATCTTTGATTACAGTGAGGAAAACACTGATGCCAGTCTGGGAAGGGTTGGGAGCACCTTGGGGACAGCACTTAAACTTGATGGCTGTGGGAAAAATGATGCATATCTAAAAAGAGTCAGTCCCACATGGCAATATAAAGCACAGGGTAACTGAGGAAGCCTCTATGCTGCTTGCCAGACCTGGCACTGAAGTCTATAACCCAGCCTTGGGGGATTAATATTAACAGAGTGATGTTAAAAAGAAATTAAAATTAAATGTGTTGGTGTAGGAATTGCCCAGGGAACTCAGGCCTTTGTCATGCCGTGGCTCAGGGCTCTTGTGGGCTCAGGTCTGAGCTGCAGCCTTCATGGAAATAACGTGACAGATGGAAATACAGGCAGATGCAAAAATAGTCCAAGATCCTGCCCTGTCAGCTCACTGGGAGATATGTGAGCGCCCAGGCAACAGCCACCCAGGAGTTTGGGATCAGCTGAGCATCAGGGTTTTATGCACCCTTTGCTGCTGCTGGTCTCTTCCCTCAGCCTACTTGTGCTGTAGTTGCAGTTCAGCTACTAGGTGCAGAGCTTGATGACCACTCATTACCACAGTTTACCATCCCTGTATTTCCTACCTTTTACGTATGCACTTTCTTATTCCCTCCACATTTTCTGCTTCTTGGATTTCGTAGCATCTCCTCTGAAGTCTTTTTTTTAGATTGCCCCTGACACGAGTGGAACCTGTGCCAGCTATAGATCCCACTGCCAAGCTGAGCACGTGCTCCCAAGGTGCATCTTCCGAGCCAGAGGAACGTGTGTGTCTGGAGGGAGGGTGTTAAGCCCTGTGATCTCAGCTGCAGAACGGGGAGGCAAGGTGTCATTCTGAGTCGCCTGGGTGGCAGTGCTGACAGCAGGACCAGCAGCAACCTCGAAAGATGGGGTGCAGACAAGATCTCTCATCGTTGCTCTCCTCTGGGCCCCTTGCAAATGGAGCTTCACAAGCTCTTTATTGCTACTTGGGGTGGTGGCATTGCTGCCTCCAAAACTGCCCTCTTCTAGAGGATGGCATGGAAAGGGAAGGCAGCATCCTATGCCAACCTGGCACAGCCTAACCTGCAGCCTGTTCTGCTGCCAGAGAAGAGGACCTGTTCAAGGGATGTCACGATGGAATTTGAAATCAATGGACTGTCTGCAGACTGGTTCCTATAGGTGCTGCCCACTACACTTACTAAAGCATTCTTTAGAGGGGATGAGATTTCTTGGTATTTTATTAATGAAATGATAGATATGAAGTGACTTAGATTTTCCAGGTTCTGATCAATTTGGAAAAGCCAGCTGGGAATTTGTCATGGCCCTGCTTCTTTCTGTCTCTGGTATTCCTTCTGCTGCCTTCGCACTGCTTTCACACAGCACGCATCGCAAGGTGGATGCTGTATGAAAAATATAAATCCTGTTTGTTTCTAAAGATAGGGAACTTCCTCCAGAACTGTGACTGTGCTGGTAGCAGCCTGGTTACATCCCCCAGCGACACCCATCAGTGTTAGGAGCATTGGGAGCCTGCAAGTTTGGCAGGAAGCTGTGCTGCATGGCACGGGGGTGATGGCCCACACAGACAGCAACTGCTGCGATTTTGGCAGCGAGCACAGGAGAGCTGGTGACTT
The DNA here is from genome assembly GCA_027925045.1 of Hypotaenidia okinawae. Classification (NCBI taxonomy): domain Eukaryota; kingdom Metazoa; phylum Chordata; class Aves; order Gruiformes; family Rallidae; genus Hypotaenidia; species Hypotaenidia okinawae. The sequence goes on along the minus strand of BSDF01000010.1, from coordinate 27,210,624 downwards.
CCCTCTGGGGAAACCAGTCAGCTTATGGCCTGTGGTAGGTCTTGGGGGGGGGGTGTTCTCTGCTTCTTGGCCTTATTTTAGGGATGCTTGTATACTTCTGAGGGGTGGTACTTGTGGATTGGTTGTGCCGATGTATGGTGCTCTTAGGTAATTGAGTAAGTTGGTTGGTGGATTGCTACATCTCTGTGTCAGCACAGGACTGTAGGAAGAACTTTGCTGAGGTCTCTGGCTCATAATTCCCCCTTTTTCATTTATTTACATGTCTTAAAGTTCATGCCATTGAACTCAGAGAGCATGGGATGGCAAAAAAGAAGTTACTCTTTTCTTTACTCCAGTGTTATGGGTGTGTATTTTGGGGGAGTTCATTTTTGGTTGCTTTTGGTTGTTTTGCTTCCCCCCTCCCTCAAGAGAAAAGATGACTATCACATCATACCACACCTTGTTGGTTGTCTGTTGCTAGTAGCACTAAGTCTTTTATATGCTTGTCAACTTGCTAACATTCTGGGGTTTTCAGTATTGTTGCTATGGGAAGATGCAGTTTTGCCTTGAAGGTCTTACTGATGTGGGGGGAAAAAAACCCTCAGCGGTAAAAAGACCCCAAGTCTCCAAAGTACCAAACAAAACCCTTTGCTTAATATGAATCGTGAAATTAACTGAGCACAAGATGCCCTTACAGGAGTAAGTTGAGTAAGGGAAGTACTAAGGAGTAGTTCTTTCACCACAGGAGCTTAAGCAAGCAGAGAGGACCTCATAAGCAGAGTTGCACATCAGTACAGGACGTTCCGTGGTGTCTGACTACCCACAAAACATCACGTATGTTGCTAGTACCAAATGGTTACTTACTAGATATGCCATGTGTGCTGTATCTTGGGCATATTGTGGTATCTTTACAAGCACGTTACGTTACCTTTTCTTGCTGTCCTTGTTTTTTTTAATAGGTTCTTACATGGTTTCAGTTGCGTTAATTGGCTGAAGACTCTGTCCCAGCCACCAAGGCCAGCTTTGTAGGAGCGAGCAACATTGCTGTGTATTTAGTATTTACAATATTGATATTGGTACAGATTCAGAAGCAGCAGATTTCCATTTGTGCCCTCCAGGTGGACATGGGAATGTGTCCATGCAGAATGGGAGGAAGCCTCTTCAGATCCCAGTTGTCGTGTGCCTTGTGAACATCATCTTAAGAAGTGTTCCTAAGTCGCCCTGTGCCCACTGAAAGTTTTGGGATTTGGCTGTAGAGCAGATGGAAAGCTCCCAACAATGACCTGGGTAGTTGTTTTGGGAAAACCAGCTCCCATGTAGTAAAGGCAGGCTGCTTTGCATTGCAGTATCAGGGGATTTAGATGTGGAACTGTTGGAGAGGGTTCAAAGGAGGCCACAAAGATGCTCAGAGGGCTGGAGCAGCTCGCCTGTGGAGAGAGGCTGAGGGAGCTGGGCTTGTTCAGCCCAGAGAAGAGAAGGCTGTGGGGGGACCTCATTGCAGCCTGCCAGTCCCTGAAGGGAGCAGAGGAACAGGAGGGGAATCAGCTTGTTCAAGGGCAGAGCCTGGCAGGACAAGGGGGATGGAGTGAAGCTGGAGGAGGGAAGGGTTAGTGAGATCTTAGGGGGAAGTTCTTCCCAGAGAGAGTGGTGAGGGGCTGGAAGAGGCTGCCCAGAGAGGGGGTGGGTGCCCCGTCCCTGGGGGTGTTGAAGGCCAGGTTGGCTGGGGCCCTGGACGCCCTTGTATAGATCCAGGTCAGTGGCAGGGCTTGGAGCTGTATGATCCTTGGGGTCCCTTCCAGCCCAGGCCATTCTGTGATTCTATAATTTGTGGAAGCCAATCTTTGGAATTGGGATAATGTTCTTCTATTCTTCATGTGTCTGGATTTGCTGATGGTCACCTGGAGTTGTAACTTACTTCTACCCCTTGCCATGCTCAGAAAGTTAGGGCTGCATTCACTACATCCAAGCTTTTCCATCCTTTCCACAACCGGTGTCCAGATGTGCTGCCGGGAGTTGGACTGATTGCGGCCCCTCTTGTGTTGCAGGGCTGCAACTAGGAGGGCTGGAGCTGGGCCGCAGGCCTGCAGCTAGGACGGCCTTCCCAATAGCCGCGAGCACCTACTGGCGCCGAGCCAGCACTCCCCAGACAAAGATCTGGCTATCAACGACCTGCACTATCTTTTCCCTGCACCAACACCACGTTTTGGTGCCATGTGCTCCCTGTGTGGGAATGCTCTGGCTGTGTTGGGCTGGGGAGCTGAAGTGTGCTGGAGGCACCCGAAGCAAACTCACGAGTCCCAGCAAGGCCTGCCCCGGTCTGTCAGACACATGTTGGATATCTGCAGGGCTTGTACAAGCATGTGTAGTTACTAGCCATGCAGCATGGCCTTTTATGATTCATTAGTCTGCTTTACTCACAGGCAGGAAAAAATTACAGCTACCTGAAACCTGGGTGATTTCCTGTTGTGACAAATTATTTCAGGGTATGCCTTGAGTGAAAACTTGGGAGCAGGACACTCTGCTTTTGCTTCAAGCCTATTTCCACACTGTTCATATGTATTCCAAGCAAGTGCTGGATTTTTGTTTTTTAATTTTGCAACTACTATTTTATGGAAGTGGAGCAAATAATTACGTGTGCAGCATGGTGTAGTGTTAAGTCTGTGTTACTTGCTGAGTAGAAAAGTTGACCCACAATTATGATATATATTTTTTTTAAAAGCAGTGAAGTTTCTACTGAGACTCTTAAAAATCTTATAATAATAATAAAATAAAATAGATTAATGTCAGTGAAGTAACTCTTTCGTTTTGCATATACAGCAAAAGGCTCCACTTTCTTCCTAGAATATGAGCTGTGTGGTCTGAGTAATGATTTCTTTCTGCGTGACGGGGATTAGCTGGCTTGTCGGAAGGACTAACAGCACGAGGAAAACGAAAGTAGTATGGGAGAGGAGTAAATCAAAAGGAAAGTAGATAAGGTAGAATCAGAATGAGGTGGAACAAAGCAATCAATACACAGATGTAGCTTAAGAGCACCTTGCCACAGCGTGGCGGTTTGTTTATTGTGTTATTTTCTGGAGTTTTATGTGTTGTTCTGCTACAAGTATAGTTTGGACAAATATCTTGATTTTTGCTGTCGTTTAGTCCTTGCTAAAGCAGTCTCAGGCCTAATGGAAAACTGGGGAGGGAGCAAGAGCTGCTACTACTGCGTTACAGGAGCTATCTGAGGGTGGTGGGTGCAGCTATTCCCTTAGGCTCCTGTAAAATCAGTGTGCCAAGGAATCCATCTGTGCCCATGCCTCTGGTTTTATTTCACTAGTGCACAGAAATGTATTCAAAGCTTTTTAAAAAAAAATCTCATTAATTGAGGACTTAAGCTCTGGCTTTTCAGAGTCAGGGCTATTTATTAGCTGCTTGTAATGGGCTGTTTGTAGCAGAAGTGATCCATATGCTGGGTGGTATCATACCAAGGCACTGTTAAGTAAGAAATTAGACTGTTTTAAGAAGAATTTATCTCTTTACTGTGGTAATTTTTGTGGGTGGAATCTGAAACATCAGATGAGAAAAATAGCAGTGCACAAGCTGAGGCTCCTGTAGTTATTTTGCCAAGTTGAAATGATATAAATTCCCATTTTGTCATATAAAAGGCTAAAAATGGTCCAGACCATCAAAAAGTATTTTTCTTCCTTTTTTTTTAATATTATTTTATTTTTTTAATTTTCCCTTATAACTCCAGCTCTACAGATGCTTGCAGTACGGAGTGATGCAGATGTAATTTGAGTGATGATCCATCTTGGCTTGCTTTTCCACTTGCCCTTGGTAGCTAAAGAAATCTGTAACCATGGAATAATGTTAGTTCTTCCAAAACCCAAGGCAGCTCTGAGTTGAAAGTTCTCCCAGAGATGCTGTAGTGGAACATGATGCTGGAATATCTCAGCTAGAAATGTTACCTGGCGATACGGTTTGTTCTGGACACAGCTCTAGCCCTGGCTCAGTGGCTGCTGGTGTAACGTGTACCAGAGCTGCAGCTCAATCCTGTGGATCAGATGTAATCAAAGCACTTTGTCCCCAGAGAGTTTGTTTCTCTGTATGTTACAGTGCACGCAGTACTGTTCCGCTAACTCACAGCAGGGATTTTTGGTATCCCTCTGTTACGTTTCAAGCCCTGTTTGCCCTCAGCTTCCTTGTCCAGGCTGACCAAAACCACAGCACTAAAATTACCTTCCCCTTTCTAGTTAGAAATCTGATAGTTTCCTTTTCTATTCATTGCAAACTCTCCTATACCTGTTGTTTTTTTCCCCTGCTTTGCATTTAAGATGATGACAACGGTCTTTTGATTGAATGTAAATAGAGAAATATGGAATCTGAAAGCATCAGTCGCTGTGCCCGTAATACCCGGTTCTTAGTGGTTACTCTGGGATAGTATCATTCCAGGAAAGGTAGTTCTGTAAGTGTTAGAACTAGTGAAACCATAGACTTCTTTCATAGGAAGTTCCGCACCAATCTGTGGAAGAACTTCTTCCCAGTGAGGGAGCCCTGGGACAGGCTGCCCAAGGGGTGTGGAGTCTCCTTCTCTGGAGAGATTCCAGCCCTGTCTGGACACCGCCCTGTGTGCCCTGTCCTAGGGACCCTGCTTTGGCAGGGGGTTGGACCCCATGGGCTCTGGAGGGCCCTGCCAACCCCTGTGATTCTGGGATTTTGTACAACCCTTGGTCAAGTTTGGTGTCTAAGATACAAGGCCTAATGGAATAATTTCTCCTGGGCGGACCATTTAGAAGGTGCTCTCCTGTGTGGATGCTCTGTCTGGTATCTGATCAGGAGCTCGTGCCCCAGAGTCATCTTCAGCAGGGAGCTTAGGAAGTCTTTATTTCCAGCCTGGAAGTCTAAAGCTTAAACATATCTGTCCTCAGTGTCAGGAGTGGTTGTAAAAGACCCAACATTTGGGTTCACAAATTATTGAAGGGTGACAAGGAAGTACAAACCCAGACAAAGTAATCTCATTTCTCTTGGAAACTCTGCAAAACCCTAAACCAGTTTGTAAGTGGCTTTTAAAGCTGTAAAATGCTCTCCAGCTCTGACCTGGGCATCCGTGTTGCCCTGGGATGGCTTTGTCCTTATTTCAGCTGAATGAAGTCAGCTTGACAGTGCTTGGTGGCCTCTGTGCCTGTCTGTGAGAAGCTTCAGTAGCTCCTGAAAATGCCCAACTAGCTCTGGAATTTTGGGAGATCTTTTAAGTATGGGTGCGGAGAACTTGGCAAAAGTGATAATGACAGTGCAAAAGAGAGGGGGAAGGAACAAAAGAAAGTCCTGCTTGTGATTTGACCACTGCGGGCACAGGAGAGGGATCTTGGTTTTAGGGTGAGGATTTGGATTCATATGCTCCTTCTGCCTGGTTCAGGCCTTGCTCCTCAGAGCTATTCTCGTTCAGCTGGGTCCTGTTCATTTTCCAGGCACGCTGGGTCGACATGTGCTGGATTTAAATTATTTAGCTTGCTTACCGGTGTTAACCCACTGCAGTGTGGGTTTGGGCTGGCTTGCCCGTGGAGCATCACTCAGCCCATGCCCAGTTCATTACTGGTGTTAAGCAGCTGCTCCTTACGCTCCGGATATTGTCGCACCAGTTTGTGCAGTGCATCACAGTGGTTGCAGGGTAGTTGTGAGTGTACACAAGAAAGGTTCTGATGACAAGACAGACCCTCCTCTCCATCCCACAGTGATGTAAAGCCCTCCTGTTTTCCTTGATCTATTTATTTTTTTTGACTGTGTAGCAAATACTTTACAAATCCAACCTGATCTGAAGTCCTTTTGAGTTTTTACTTCACCCACAGGACGGATGTGAAGAACAGGACCCATTTCTAAGTGACTGATATGTATCCTCCTACAGCTTAATTCCTTTTTAAGCTCAGTAATGAAACTGAATTTGCAAATGAACAAGTTGTAGCACTTGCATAAAACATTTTCCCTTCAGGCCCCCGATTGTTTTGGTTTGTTTTTCATCCTGGTACCCAGTGAGATCGCTCCAAGTGTTTATTTGCAAGAGAGCAGGGATGGAGCTGAGAGAGAGCACAGTGTTCTTTTGGGCTAAGAGCCCCCCTCCTGTGCTCCCCGTAACAGCTCATTTTGTCCTTTTTCAATATAGTAATTCTAGTGCTTTGGAACTTTATGGTAGTTCTCCTGAATAACAGTTTCATATTTCCAAGCACGGTTCGCAGCTGCCAGGAAAAATAAACTTGCCTTTTCAGCTCATTCAGAGCAACTGTAACTAGGGGTATCTTAAACCGGGGCAAACCTGAGAAATTGGAAAATAAAACTTCCAGGACATCCTCAAATACCACTTTTATCGAGCTGTATTTAAAGTGCTAGAGCGTGTTGAGTCATGGGACAACAGGGCTTTAGTTTATAGTGTTTGAAAGCTGTTTTATTTCATCTGATTCTCTCCATTTATCCCTGTGGCTCAACACACCTGGGTGTTTTTCTGTAAAACAAGGGATTCTTATATTCTTTGGTTTAAGCTGGTGGCAGTTTTGCAGCTTTCTGATGTTCCTAAGTCGCTGTGTTCAGGTCCTCACAGCAGATGATGACTGCAGGAAAGATTAAAGCGTGCCTTAGCTCTTGGTACATGAACACACAACAAACTCTTTTCCAGCTGCCACCCATTTTCCGTCTTTCTGTCCCCAAACTTACCAACACCTTTTTGTACTTGTTCCTTTGATGTTATCCCTTTTGAGGTACGATCAGTGTCCTCTGGTCTAGTCTTAATTCAAACTGGCTCCCCTTTGTGCTGTGACCCAAGAGCAGGGTGAAGTCTGGCGTGTTCAGGGATCTCCGATCTGGGCTGGTACATGTGCAGATGCTCGCGTGTCCCCTGCTGACTCCTCAGACCTTCTGAGCTTGGTCTGCCTGATTTATTTATTCCCTATCAGTTTCTTGTGCAGGTTCAGTTCTGCATTACTTGTAAACTGAGATAGTTTGTTGGTTTGTGGTGTTTGGTTTTTTTATTCCTGGAGTATTGTGTCCAGTTCTGGGCTCCCTGGTATAAAAAAGACAGGGATCTTCTGGAAAGAGCCCAGCAAGAGGGCTATGGAGATGATTAAAGGCCTGGAGCATCTCCCCTGTGAGGAAAGGCTGAGGGAGCTGGGGCTGTTCAGCCTGGAGAGAAGCAGCCTGAGAGGGGATCTGATCAATGGGGATCAATAGCCAAAGGGTGGGACACAGGGGACATGGGCAGCCTCTGCTTAGTGTCTGTGGGGACAGGACAAGGGGCGATGGGCTCAAGTTGGAGCCCAGGGAGTTCCCCCCAATGTGGGGAAGAACTTCTTCCCAGTGAGGGTGAGGGAGCCCTGGGCCAGGCTGCCCAGGGGGTGTGGAGTCTCCTTCTCTGGAGAGATTCCAGCCCCATCTGGACACCGCCCTGTGTGCCCTGTCCTAGGGACCCTGCTTTGGCAGGGGGTTGGACCCCATGGGCTCTGGAGGGCCCTGCCAACCCCGACAGCTCTGTGAGTCTCTGAAGTGAAAATACACAGGAATAACTAATATGTTGAGCAGGGAGTACAAATCAATGAGCACATCTCTCTGCTCGTGTTTATGAAGCCTTGCTTACTGCAAAACCCAATAATTTAATCACTTAGAAAAGTCTGCTGCTCGGTGTAAGGAATGGTCTTTCCATTAGAATAGCATCACGTACGCTGTATGTTTTAGTCAGGGATGAATGCTTCATACCTAGTAAATGGTTTATGTTTTCCACAACACTGGAGTACCGTGGACACTACATCACAATAATTAGGCCCTACTCATTTGAATTATTTCTGTAAAGATTGCTGCATTACATCATCTTCCTTGCTTTTCATTTTTCATCTTGACTGCTTCAACTGGATACCAGTGGCCAAAAGAGCCCGGTAAAGAACACTTTCCTGGCTCAGGCCATCACAGATTCATTAAGGAGATAACTTTGTAAAACACAGCCTTTTATTTTAAATTAACACATCAAACATACTTCAGAGGCTCTGTGGTTTACAGGTCCGGCAGGACATCCCCTGGAGCAAATTGCATCCTCAGTAAAGGCGCTGCTGGGGCTTGATTTCATTTTGCTAATGGACAACTTTGTCTTCATCGCTTGTTAAAGCAGCAGCTGATCATAAATGCTCCAGAGCAGTAAGCCATTTAAACTATTCAGATGATGATTATAATACAGATTATTGTTGTTATTATTTAGTGTCCTTTGGGGGTTTTGTTCAGCTTGTTTATCACAAACACCCTTCCTATTTTCTCTTTCTCTAGATGCCCCGGGATGAGACGGTGTGTAAGTACTGTGGAGTCAGCTATTTGGTGCTTCACGAATTTAAAGCGATGGAAGAAAAAGTGAAAGCGATGGAAAAGGAGATAAAATTCTATGAAGGAAGTATAGAACGGGAAAAAGGGCTTCAAGCAGAGCTGCAGTCTCTTTACCAAGACCTCGACCGCTACCGAGCCGACAGTGAATCCAAAGCAGAAAGGTCAGAGCGTATCGTCTAGCCCGATGTTATTCTCGTGTATGCGTATTAGGTAACCTCATTCCAGAGAAGTTTAAAATACAAATGAGATTTGTCTGTCGTTTATAGATGCAATACTGTAATACTTAATTTAAATCGTCTTTCACAGTGTTCCCTGGAAGGAGGATTTGAGGCCCTTTGTAGTTTAGAAGCAGGCACAGCTTTCAAGTGAAAGGAAGGCAGAAGGCATTTCGGAGCTGTTTCCCCTGCACACAATCCCAAAGGGAAATGGTGAAATCTTCATCTTGCCACTTTTTAATAACAACGTTTGTAATGTTTTAAATGAAATCCCACAGCATTGGGAGTTCTGAAGTTTTTGCTTCTTGTCTCATCACAACACTGGGAAGGATGCTCAGTGTTCTTGCCCTGAGAAGCTTACAGGTTAGGCCACTCTCTGAAGGGGCGATACAGAGTGGGGAAATCTCAGGTACAGTGTGTGGCATTGCTGCTCAGAGCCAGTGGGATGCTTGCTGGTGGGTACAGGAAGGTCCCAATTCAGGGGAGCTTGGTACTCCTGAGAACTCTGGTGGTTAATGATAGAACTTGGGACCATGTTTATATTGTTAGGGCACAATGATTACAACCTTTGAGTGTGTTCTCTTTTATGGGGAAAGGCTGAGTGAGCTGGGGCTGTTCAGCCTGGAGAAGAGAAGCCTGAGAGGGGATCTGATCACTGGGGATCAGTAGCTGAAGGGTGGGACACAGGGGGACATGGGCAGCCTCTGCTCAGTGTCTGTGGGGACAGGACAAGGGGCGATGGGCTCAAGTTGGAGCACAGGGAGTTCCCCCCAATGTGGGGAAGAACTTCTTCCCAGTGAGGGTGAGGGAGCCCTGGGCCAGGCTGCCCAGGGGGTGTGGAGTCTCCTTCTCTGGAGAGATTCCAGCCCTGTCTGGACACCGCCCTGTGTGCCCTGTCCTAGGGGACCCTGCTTTGGCAGGGGGTTGGACCCCATGGGCTCTGGAGGGCCCTGCCAACCCCTACAGCTCTGTGATTCTGTTTATTGAAACCAAATATACTTTAAAAAAAACTAAAGAGAAGCTTTGGTAGACCAAGAGATTTCAGCTTTCTTTTTAGGTGCAGACTACTTCATTTTTCTATACCTTTTAGATTAAAGTACTGATGCTGTTTGTACCTTCCCCTTGCTGGGGTGTAGGGAGTTGCTGTCCATTTTGTGCCCACTGGTTAAAGCAGGAATGCAAGAACAACCCATCAAGAAGCTTTTAATGAGATAATTGTCTAACCCTCTGTTTGCCTCCACTTTATATCTTAATGTGAGATCTGTAAGTTTGATCTGTGGTTGCGAAATGATTCGGAGAGTGACTGCAGAGCCCTGAACAAGCGATGTGTTCGGTCCCTACTCCGTCTGGAATCCCCAGGGGTTCCACTTTAGCCTCCATCAGAGGCCAGTTGAAGGCTTTGTGGTTCTTTGCTGAAGAAGGTTACTCTGGTGTGTGTGTACAGGATCAGGTGTTACGTTCTGAAGTTCCCCGTGGCCGCGTAGCAACACCACTTGGATGGGATGGGGGGTGAACTGAGGCTAATCCTTGAGTGCTGAGACGCCTGTTGGCTCTTCTGTCCTCAGCTGCCTCTTAAATCTAAAAGCCCCAGTTCTCTCAGCCACTCATAGGACTCGTGCTCCAAACCCTTCACTAGCTTTGTTGCCCTTCTCTGGGCATGCTCCAGCATCTCAGCATCCTTCTTGTAGTGAGTGGCCTAAAACTGGACACAGTACTCGAGGTGCAGAAGTACTTGAGGATGCTACACACTAAATGACCACAGAATTACAGGGTTGGAAGGGACCTTGAGAGATCATCGGGTCCAACCCTCTTGTGCCTGACTCTGCTTTTAACACTGGGAAGTGGGAAGGTGGCTGCCCAGGGGAAATCTGGGGTAAGCTCTTCCAACTGTGGGTGCGTTCTGAAGGATGCCCTGGTTAAGGGGAAGAGGTGAGTATGGGGTGGATGCAGGTGGCTGGCTGCTCACCAGGCTCCATGGATTTGAAGGGCTGGGAGCCCCTCATCTGCGGGAAGGAATGGAAAAAAGATTGTGTGTTTGACATGAAAGAAGCAGTGAAAAGGTGGGTTTGCACAAGTTGTGGTTGAAGTAGAATTCTAAGGGGCAATTTAGTTTTCACCAGCATTTAGAGATGTAATAACACATGTCATGGAGTTGGCTTCATCAGCAAGATGCTTGTCTAGTTTGGAAAACAAATAATCCCAACACAGCCCATGAAAGGTATTTGTATTACACTAGGGAAACACGACGTATTGTCTTACTCTGTATAATTACATGGTCTCTGCTGTACCTGCAAAGTCAAACATACATCTTGGGAAACTCCTGTTTGAATTTGCTGGTGTAAATTTGTAGTACAAACAAAAAAGTCCTCTATAAATTTGCCTTGGCACTGCTTCCTTGTTATGGAGTTTTCAAATTACTCCTAACTGTAATCTCATTGTTGTTTAACTGAATCGTTGTAACTCTGCAGACTGAGTTACTCCTGAGTTACGCTGCTCCGACTGTAATCACTGTAAATGGCATTGGTAGCTTGATTGGTAGCACTGGGAAATTTAATCTTGGGTTTCTTCAGAGATGAGTTTCGAGTGTGTGTGACAAGGCAGGCATCTTTCTATCGCTGTCCTTTCAGGCCTGATCCTGAGATTTGCCTTTGCTGGAGCCAGAGTTACCCAGGCTGTCTTCATGATACACCTTGTATAACAAAGATAGGTACTGAGTAACCAAGAGTAGAATGAGTGCCAGCCTGTGTGAGACTTGAGAGAGACCTTCCCAAAGAGCCTCCTGACTGGTTGTCAGGGATGGTTTCCCTTTGCTGTCCCCTTGGGCTGTTTCCAGCCTGCAATCTGGAGGTGAATGGTTCTGTTCTGATGCCTGGGAGCTGTTAAACAGTTTTGTCTTAACTCCAATAGCCTTTGCAGAGGGGAATGTGAGAGGAGCCAGTCAGGAGCTGTGTGCAGGTGGCGTGATGTGCAGTGGGATGCAGGTTTTAGCCATATCCCTGTCAGACTCACACGTGAGTACTTGGCTTCGTCGTAAGGATGTGCACTGGCTTACCTCTAGGAAGGAACATGTGCTGAAACGAAGCTCAGGAGCTCCTGGCTCTGAGCAGGTCCTCAAGCTCCGCAGGGCTGGGAATACCAAAGTGAACCTTTTTTGCTGACAGTACATTCCGGCCTCCTCTGTCCCTCCTGACTCCCAGCGACTGGGGATGCAACCAGCGACTGGGGATGCAACCGCTCGCTCAGGCTAAAACGGGCCCTGGGGGGACTCATGTGGGGGGAGCTGCATACCCCGTAGCCTGCGGGGACAGGGTCATTTCTTCTGCATCGCTCTTATTGCTTCCAGCACAGTGAGTGTATGTGTTTGCTGGCAAGAAGCCCTTGTGAGAGCTGCTTTATTTTCTCTCAGGCCCTTCTCTTTGTTGTCAGCTAACGTGTTGTAATTCACCTCCCACTCTGGGCAGGCTTCCTCCTGTGTTCACGATGAAAGTATGCTGGCTGCACCGATGGGATGCTAATTTCCACAGTGCACGTGAACTGCAGGACAGAGGCCGAGATCACCATGTCCTCAGGATCCTCTCGTAATGCCAGCATTTAACGAGCCACTGAACTCTTTCCCTTGTGCTAAATACCACCAAAATAACATGTTTGTTTTGCTTCCTCCCTACGGCGGTGGGAGTAGGCTCCTCTCTTGCCTTCTGCACCTGCTCTGGTGTGTGCCAATGACCAGAACATTCTGGTAATGTCCCTCCGTGCTCCGAGGCTGTGGCTCTCTGCTAACCTCATTATATCGGATCTCAGGAATAGCAAGAAGAAAATGTGGCTCTACTTATTTGCAAGTTTCTTTTTTAAACCAAAAGGTCTTCAAATCCTGCCTGTGCTGGGAAGAGTAAAAATAGAAAATGAGCGTCCAGTTTTCCATAGATCCCAAAGTTTTGGGTTGGTTTGTTGCTGTTTGATGAGAAATCGCCACTCTTTCTCCTCAAGGTGCAATTAACCAAATCTATCATCTGCAAAAATAAATGTGGGTTTCTGTAACTGCTCAAGGAGGGACATTTTCCTTGGGAGTCAGAGGCACAGCTCTGATTCTGTGCCCAAATTTGATCAGATGAGTTTTATTCTCCCCTCCGTGGAATGTACAGGTGGGGCAGGTAAACTTTCCTAGCAAGGCAATGCCAGAAATGTCTGCAGAAAGCTTTATCTTCTTATTTTTTCCCTTGTAGCTGAACCCAAACTCCTCTCTTTAACTACCAGGTGTTGGCAGAGCCCTACACATCCAGGTTTCTTTATCAGGACTAATTTTTTTCCTTTTAACTTGCATTTTGGTGCAAGTGTGGTGCAGGTGACCTGGTAACAGTAACTCATGCACATTAATAGCTTTTTTTTTAATAATAGCTCTGAATGTCCCTTCCAACCCCTACAGCTCTGATTCTGTGAAAGGCTTTCAGCACATGTTTAATTTAAACCTGAAACCAAGAGGTTGCTTAGTAGCACAAATAATGCTTTCTGCTTATCTCCTCTGCATCCACAGAATAAAAAGCCTGACGGTGGAACTTAAAACCAAGCAGGATGACTTCCAAACTGTGAAAGAAGATCTGCGGTATTTCCAAGAGGAAAAGGAAGCTGCCTATAAGCAATCACAAGTGCTCAGGTAAGAACCTGGGCAGAGATGCTGTGGACATGCCTGATGAGTTGGGTCGGGGGAGCTTGGTGGCAATGCTGGCACAGGCAGGGAGGATACTGGGAGTGAGGAGAGAGTGTGTAACCATCCAGGTGGTTCTCGCTTCTGCTGAGTACAGTGAGATGCTGTAGCGTTAGCAAATGCAACCAGGAAATACCACTGCTGATTGCTGACCTTATTAGCAATAGGTTAAGTTCTTTGCAAATTTAAAAGTGTTAATTGATGCTTAAAAGCAGGTTTGTAGATACCTGTAGTGCACTGAAGTATTTCTTCTGTGTATTGCTCATTGGGAGTCAGCGTAAGGTCAGACATGTAGTCACAGAGTCACAGAGCTGTCGGGGTTGGAAGGGCCCTCCAGAGCCCCTGAGGTCCAACCCCCTGCCAAAGCAGGGTCCCTAGGACAGGGCACACAGGGCGGTGTCCAGACGGGGCTGGAATCTCTCCAGAGAAGGAGACTCCACACCCCCTGGGCAGCCTGGCCCAGGGCTCCCTCACCCTCACTGGGAAGAAGTTCTTCCCCACATTGGGGTGGAACTCCCTGTGCTCCAACTTGAGCCCATCGCCCCTTGTCCTGTCCCCACAGACACTGAGCAGAGGCTGTCTGTGTCCCTGTGTCCCACCCTTCAGCTATTGATCCCCATTGATCAGATCCCCTCTCAGGCTGCTTCTCTCCAGGCTGAACAGCCCCAGCTCCCTCAGCCTTTCCTCACAGGGGAGATGCTCCAGGCCTTTAATCCTCTTCATAGCCTCCACTGGTCATTTAAATATGATTACTGTGACTTCTCAGTGAAAAGCAATTGTAGACTTGTCCATACAGTTTTCTTCAGTTATCCATCCGAGTCCTAAATCAACAATTAGAAGGGAGAAACTTAATCTAAAGCCACGTGCAGCATATTTCATCACCAACTTACTGTAACCCAAGGTAGCATAAGTTACCATATGACAGAAAAACAGCGATCAAGTTTACTTTTCCCAAGGTTTCTTAGAGTATTTTGTCACTTAAAACCTGCATGTCTGGTACTGCTTTTCTCTTGCAGGAATACCTTGGAACACCACTGCTCAACTCTGAACAAGGCTGTCTCGCTCTTCCCTTTTATTAGAAGTGAACTAGGCAGCATTAAAGAAGTCATCTCCAGTAACCTGGAGAGCTGGGCTGCTGTGAAAGAAGAGTTTTTCCTACAAATAAAGACCGTTAGCAAAGAAGCTTTGACAGGTAAATCAACTTGCAGTAATTTTGGGTCAGATAAAGTGGTTTTTGGTAGTTGAGTGTAAAATGGTAAATTAGAAGGTAATAGGTAGATAACTTCTAATTCTGGTATCAGTTTGTCTGAATCCAGAGAATTAAAGATGCTGTCTGCTGCTGTGGCACCCTGTGAGTGGAGTTGAGCCCAGTCCTGCTCTGGTCAGGTTAGCCTGCTGAACCAGTTGTTCCCAGTCAGACTGAGGTGGAAGTCCTGTGAATGCTTGCCAGAATGGGAAATTGAAATACTGTGTATTTAAAATTTGCCACTCAAAGGCTTGGAGATGTTTTGCTTTGCATTGTTTCTCCTAAGGCCAGTGTGTGTGGCCTCCACACCCCACACCATCCAACAGCGGGCTGGTATCTTTTTGTAGAGCTGTGTGGGAAATGGAGAGCGGCCCTGGAAGAGAGGGCTGCTTGTTGGAGAGAAGCTGCAAAAGCAAGAGAAAAAGCAGACAGGAGGGTCATTTAGAGATGTAAACTTGTGGTTGTTTAGCAGGGAGGTGGCACAATGCGCTTTGTCATGGTAAGGAAGGTGCAGAGGGAAAGACTGGGACAACCTTTGGTATAGGAATGTTGTGGTTCTAGTATTCATGAAAAGTCGGGAAACCTGACTTGAGGCTGCTGCCTCAGCCACCCAGAGGGGATAAAAGTTTGCTCAGTTGTTACTAAAGTTGTCTCCAATCCACCACAGTTGGAGTCCATGCCTTTCAATATGCCACAGAGCTGCATGAGTGTCCTGTGGTGCTGCCTCCCTGCTGCACGGGCAAGCTGTGCCTCTGCCCTTGACCAACCTTGACCAATACCCCAGGCAGCACTACAGGCTTGGGGCAGAGCAGCTGGAGAGCTGTCAGGCAGAGAAGGACCTGAGGGTGTTGGGTGGCTGCTGACTGACTATGAGCCAGCAGTGTGCCTGGGTGGCCAGGAAGGCCAAGGGCATCCTGGCTTGTGTCAGAAATAGTGTGGCCAGCAGGTCTGGGGAGGGGATTGTGCCCCTGTGCTGGGCACTGGTGAGGCTGCACCTGGAGTGCTGGGTCCAGTTCTGGGCTCCTCACCATCAGAAGGACATGGAGGTCCTGGAGTGAGGCCAGAGAAGGGCAACCAGGCTGGGGAAGGGGCTGGAGGGCAAATCCTCTGAGGAGCAGCTGAGGGAGCTGGGCGTGTTGAGCCTGGAGAAGAGGAGGCTGAGGGGAGCCCTTCTCCCCACCTGCCCTGCCCTGCCAGGAGGGTGCAGAGAGGTGGGCGCTGGTCTCTTCAGCCAGGGGACAGGAGCTGGGACAAGGGGCACTGGGCTCAAGCTGTGCCAGGGCAGGCTCAGCTCAGCTGGGAGGGCAAAGTTCTTCCCTGGCAGAGTTGTGGGGCTGTGGCACAGGCTGCCCAGGGAGGGGCTGAGTCACCTTCCCTGGGTGTGTTTAACAGAGGGGAGATGAGGTGCTCAGGGATCTGGTTTAGCTTAGGATGGGAATGGTTGGACTGGATGATTTTAAAGGGCTTTTCCAACCTTGTAACCTACTGGAGCACACCACAGGTAGCTGCAATGTGAGCAAACCTGCCCCCAACATGTAGGAACTGCTCCCTCCTTGCATTTCAGAATACAATACCCAAATAGAGCTGCCTTTATGTGAGGGGTCTTTGGGATTGAAAGGGGCACAGAGCAGCCCATGGGACTGGGAATAATTCACTTGGCCCACAGCCCACTTCCTGCTCAAACAAGGGCAGCCTTCAGGAAGAGAGGAGCTGGCACAGAGTCACAACCCACGGCTTGTTCAGGAAGGTCGTGCCCAGCCCTCAGGCTGATGGTTGGACTTGAAAACTCAGATTTATCCTTGGATACCATTTTTGCTCTGGCTCAGCTAGGAGATGAGCTTTGCTGAAGAAAGCCATGCGATAGCCTAATTACAGACTGGAACTAGCAGAGCATCCAAATGACTTTAATAGCCTTTGGAAGTAACTTTTGTATATGTATCCCTTTCCTCACAGTTCTGTGAGTACAAGCTGATGAGCTGCTGACTCTGGAGGTTGGCTTTGCCAGGCTTTGGTAGCAATGAAGTATGTGAGCTGAAGGCACGCTTTCTGTCCCCGTGCGAAGGGCTGTAAAGGCACACTGGATGATGTGCCTCTCCCAAATAGCTCTGCCCTGGAGTTCACACCACCAGCTAGCACGTAGCTTGAGTGAAACCTCTGTGAAGGACCTGAGGAAACACGTGGCTTTATTGTAGAGAACAGCTCCCCGGCAGCCTGGGCTTCCTGTGCAATCAGGAGTCATTTTTGATGTTTTCAATGATTGCTTTGTTTGGGCTGGGAAGGAACAAGTGGGGCAGCTGTGCTGCAGGAGTGAGTAGGCACGCATCCCACTGAGGCAGCGCCTGCATCCCAACGCAGAGTTCAAGGGTGCCTGGAGCCCGGGCAGCAGTGAGTCCAGGAGGGAGGAATATGAGCGTGACTGGATAAATTGCTCTTCAGTATTCTGTTTTCATAAGGACAATTAATTTAAATGTCAGTGTCAGTATCGTGTGTTTTGATTCATGACTTCATCTCCTCATTAGGCTGAGTGCTGTGTGTCCCTAAGGATTCCTCTCATCCTGTGCTCATTCTCTGCCTACTTCTAGCTAATAAAGGGAATGTGAGCAGGAGTTTCTGCAGATGTCTTCAGGCTCAAATTGATTTGTAACATTTTAGGGCTTCTTTTTCTGGAATATCTTGTTTTATTTGTTGTAATACTGCAAATATAGAGAATATCTGTATGGAAGCAAAAGCATGGCTGTTCACATCCTCTTGATGGTTATATGTACACAGTACATATCCCTGACCACATTTGATGTATCCCACTGAGAACAGAGCTGCAGCATCAATATTAACCACATCCTTAAGCCTAGCTTTCTAACTCAGACCAGTTTAGTCACACACAGTGGTTTTGTCTGTGAGCCCCATTCCAAAGCTTCTATGTTCTGTTTTATGCACTGTTCATGGTTAACATACAGTAACATGTATAGTCACCTTGGATATGGAGGGAGGCTGAGTGAGCTGGGCTGGGTCAGCCTGGAGAAGAGAAGGCTGTGGGGGGACCTCATTGCAGCCTGCCAGTCCCTGAAGGGAGCAGAGGAACAGGAGGGGAATCAGCTTGTTCAAGGGCAGAGCCTGGCAGGACAAGGGGGATGGAGTGAAGCTGGAGGAGGGAAGGGTTAGAGGAGAGATTGGGGGAAGTTCTTTGCAGAGAGAGTGGTGAGGGGCTGGAAGGGGCTGCCCAGAGAGGGGGTGGGTGCCCCATCCCTGGGGGTGTTGAAGGCCAGGTTGGCTGGGGCCCTGGGCAACCTTGTGTAGCTCCGGGCCTGGAGGTTGGTGTCCCTGCCTGTGGCAGGGGGTTGGAGCTCTGTGACCTTTGGGGTCCCTTCCAACCAGACCAGTCTATGATTCTGTAATTCTATGGTGTGCTACTCTTCATGTCTAGACCAGTTTGCTTGGTTAGATTGAAAACTGTGTCTAAAAGCCCTCATGATACTCAGCCCTGATTAGTTAATGGCAAGTAGAAAGAAGTCTAAGAACTTGAAATATTTTGGTCTTCACATCGTATGGTCTAACAATAAATTGATTTAAACATGGAGGAGTTGGGAAGGGTTGTAGGTAATGCAAGTATCTGCACCAGGAAGAATAGGAAGTTTGTGTGTGGGCAGCGTGTACGTCGTAGGTAATAGCTGACCTGAGGATAGAATTGGGCTTCATGTAACCTGAACATTGTCATTGTTAATGTAAATAGGAGTGATAGAAGTTCTTTGGACAACTGAACACTTTGGGCTGTAGTTGGAGGAGGCATTGAGAAGCATGGCAGCTGTGTAGGAGTTCATATGCACTCATCAAGGCTAACTGAACTTGGGGAAAATTGTGAAGATGTAGGAGATGGAGACCCAGGATTTCTTTCTTTGCCTTGCAGTAAAAACTACCTGGGAAACTTCCTTGGGACTGCTGCTCTTCCATCTGGAAGAGCTGATGAGAGGCAGACTGACAAAGCCTGTCTTCTCTCTAAGGGAGATGCACTTGGTGATTAGTTTAACAGCAGTAGTCATCTAAGGAGTGAGAAAAGAAGATGTAAGACATGTGCCCAAACATCTTCTGAACCAAACATTTCCAAAGGAGCTGTAGCAGTGGGTAACACCCTTGATGCTGTCTCAGATTAATGTCAAAATGGGCCTGCAGTTGGTTTTGTGTGTCAGCAATGGCTTGTGCACCTCCTTAAGAGAAAAACCTTGGCTTCAGATGTTTCTGTCACCTACTGCTATTCCATTTGGAACATACACCTGTATTTTAATTTGATTTTAAGATCTTAGAGGAGGCACATTATTGCTTAGAAAAAAATTGTATTATTTGTAGTATGTGTTTGACCAAGCACAAGTTGTCTGGGTAAAGAGGCACTGCACGAGGCCCTTCTTCTAGCCCTCTGTTCTCAGCAGAAGTGTTGGTGACATCTGTGGCTTATGCTGATCCATACCTGCTCTACCCAAACGCTGAAGCCCTGTGGTCCTAAATCAGGTGTGACCCTGTCTCATGAAGAAGGTAACTTTGACAGCAGTCTATATGTTTGTTTCATTTTTCTTTTTTCCCTCCTCAGAGATACCTAAATTGAATCAAAGACTAGCAAAATCCCAGAGGGAGAATGAGTGCCTCCAAGAAAAGGTGAAACACCTGACGGTGGTGGCTGACACAGTAGAGCTGAAATCTCAACAGCTTCAAACTTCACTTCAGCAAGGGAACGAGCTCCAAAGCAGGTGCCGTGAGCTGCAAAAGGAGACGTTGGGTAAGACAGCTCTGGCGTTTTGAGCAAAGTTCTGAGCAAATTGTGATGCAAAGAGGATTTTTCCATGCTCCTTGGTTGTGGCTCTTGGTGTGAGAGCTCTCAGCAGCTCAACCCAGGCCCTAGGAGAACCTGGATGTCAGTCTGAGGGGTCGGTTACCCTGCTTGGGAATGTGACTGTGGAGTGAGGGGAAAGAAAGAGAAGGGAGGGAGGAAACAGTGAAGGGGGTGGTAACGCAGTGGTGCTATTCCTTGTCGGTCTCCTGTAAACCATCAGGGAGAAGGCTCTGCGATGGGAAGGAACACTCTCGTTTCCAGTGGAAGGCCAGGCAGGATTTTTGGCTATCAGCAACAGAGCTGAAAAGTAGGTCAGGCCAAGCCAGCCTCTTTCTCCTAGATTCATTAACCTTGAGTCTGTCTAATGATTTGCCCTTGATAGTTTGTCTCAAGACTCTAGAGAGTCCTCTTGAAAACTCGAAGAGCAGTGGTAGCACTTGAGATGACAACATCCTATGAGCTGTGTTGAGACACTAACACGTTACAAAGAGATTATTCACAGTCGTGTCTCTGGGATCTCCTTTCCTTTCAGAGCAGCGTTGGGTTCCTAGCCCTGGCTCAGATGTTTCAGGACCTTCAGAACACAGAGAGGCGGTGCTGTTCCAGGCACGGTTTTTGTCATTGGCACAGTGATTATCATGCCCAGTGTGTGATGTCAGGTTTGCAGCAGTTGTACATGGTGTTAGTCATAATGAAGGAATTTCACTGCTCCTTTGATACCAGGGGTAATGCCAAACGCCAGGCTGCACAGAAGGCCACAAATACTGTGTGATGAGTTACAGCCCCGTGTTGCTGAGAGCAGTCTGTATTTCTGTCCTGTGTAACAGTGCTGCCAGGAGAGCTCCAGCAGTGGTGTGTTTCCTTCATTCACACAGTCACAGGGTTGGAAAAGCCCTTTAAGACCTTTGAGTCCAACCGTCCCTGTCCTGTGCTGACCCATCTCCCTGAGCACCTCATCTCCCCTCTGTTAAACACCCCCAGGGGGGTGACTCAGCCCCTCCCTGGGCAGCCTGTTCACAGGCTGTGCTTGCTCCCTGTGCACTTTCCCAAGCTGTGCTAGACTGTGTGTCACGAGGAGGCTTCTCTGTGCGGAGCCCTGGCTGCTGGGCAAGGGAAGGGTCTGGATGGGGCAGAGGTGGGAGCACAGAGGTTGGGATGCTGATAGGGCTATCGGGAGCTTGGCTCAGTGGCTGAAGCCACACCAAGCAGTGAGATGCCAGCACCAAATAGCTGGAGTGCTTGTGTCCTGTGGGGATCCCGTGGGGAGAGTGGTGGTATGTGATTATATCCCAAATGAATACACTGTCATGCACAGCTGGAGCACGAAGCAGCAGCTGATGCTTTTATAGGTTTGACTGTAGCACTTACCACATTCACTAGTGCCCTTTGAGTGCTGTACTGTGTATCACAGGCTCATCAGATGCATGAGGTGGGAAGGGACCTCCCAAGGCCATCTCATCCCACCCTGCAGTGAGCAGGGACACCTGGGAGTGAGCTCACTCAGAGCTCCATCCACCCTGACCTTGAGTGTCTCCAGAGATGGGGCCTGCCCCACCTCTCTGGGCATCCTGTGCTAGGGTCTCACCACCTGAGAGTGAAGAACTTCTTCCTCATGTCTCATCTAACCCTGTCCTGCTCCAGTTTAAATCCATCGCCTCTCATCCCATCGCTCCATGCCCTTGTAGTCCGTATCTTATCCTGCGTCCTAGCCTGCACACTGTTCTTCTTGAATGAGAAGCACAGATAGAGCCAGTTCCTTTTTGGTTAGGGACCCAAACTCTACCGTCCCATTCTCATTTTGCATCATCCCCCAAATCCACAGTCATCGCAGGGAGATCTGGAAGAGAGCTCACGGATGGAACCAGGAGGGCTGTGTGCAGCCGTAGCTGGGTTGGGGAAGACAGATGTGCTGCGTGGTGCTGGGAGGAGGCCAATCTCAGCACCGTGTGCTGAGGAAGAGCTCACGACCCTGTGCTTGGAGCCGGTGTCCTCCATCCCTCATGCAGCTTTCTCAGTGCTTGCAGCCCTTCAAAGAGGAGACGACTGCAGAATACCCTGTGATGGAGCACAGAAGCTATGGGAGGAAAACCAGCAGAGCTTTTCCTTCGTCCCCTCAGGCCTGTCCCCAGGTGAATTTTAGGATTAACAGTAGTTTGTTGCGTTGTGTCCCCTCAGCTGGGCAACAGCCCCTGTGTCCTTCTGGGGCACTTGTTTCTGGTTTCACTCAGCTCTAGTTTCTGTTCTTCTCCTGGCAGGGGATGGAGGGAGGGGAATGTGCAGACTGTGCTTTCGATGGCATCTGGTGTCTCTCTGGAGCAGATCAAAGGTCATCACTAGCAATGGGACTGCAATCTGTCCTCTCCCCACGCTGTCCTGGCGTCTGTCTCCCAGGCTGCAGCTCGCTTTCCCCTCCCTGCCATCCCCTGGAGCTTGGTGAAAGCTCCCCCTTCGCCTGCTTCCCATGCTTCACTCTGTCCCCACAAATCGGTGGCTTTGTGTCTCCATCAGCGCTGCTGGTTGGGTTTGTTCCCACGTTGTCCCATGTTTAGGGTTCAAGAAGCCGTACATTGGGGTTCTGTAGTGATGGGGTCAAACCCCTGCTGAGGGCTGGGCTGCTGGTACCACGTCCTGGCTCTGTGGCTGTGCCTCCAGGTGCCTTTATTCCTTCCTTCCTGCCTTGGGCACAAAGGGTGGTCGCTGGCTCTTCTTCCCAGCAGCATTCACAACACTGGCACATTGTCCAGTAAGCTTGTGGGGCTCTGTAGGAGCAAATTAAAGCCTTATTAATCAGTAGTCTGAATGGTGAGTGTCACAGCTCAAGGTTACCTTACCCGTAACGTTCCAAAATCCCTCCTTTCATCCAAAATCCCATCTCCAGGGTAACCTGGGGAGGATGTTTGTGATTCAGCTCTGGCTGGTTATCCTGCTCGTGGAGTTCAGTGCCAGAGCTACAGCGTTGAGGGTTTGATGAGGGACAAAACCTCAGGATCTATGGAACTAAATGACCCATTTTTTTTCACTTGGTGAAGGCGTGACTCTTGAAAACAACCTAAAATGTTTGTATACTCTGAAAAATGTCCCTCCACACTCACATCCTTGTTATTTCCTCGCTGCTGATGGAGCCCTAGCTGAGAGCCACCATCTGTGGTTCAGTCTCTTTATTTTTCCCTATCCACTTCAAAGGAATATTTTGGAGCCTGCTTGTTGGTGTTAATATAGAGATTTGAAAGCACACAGTGCTTCACAGAGCCACCCCCTCCCTCAGGAATCACAGAATCACAGGGGTTGGCAGGGCCCTCCAGAGCCCATGGGGTCCAACCCCCTGCCAAAGCAGGATCCCTAGGACAGGGCACACAGGGCGCTGTCCAGACGGGGCTGGAATCTCTCCAGAGAAGGAGACTCCACACCCCCTGGGCAGCCTGGCCCAGGGCTCCCTCACCCTCACTGGGAAGAAGTGCTTCCCCAGATTGGGGGGAACTCCCTGGGCTCCAACTTGAAGTCGTTGTCCCTTGTCCTTTCCCCACAGACACTGAGCAGAGGCTGCCCATGTCCCCCTGTGTCCCACCCTTCAGCTATTGATCCCCATTGATCAGATCCCCTCTCAGGCTGGTTCTCTCCAGGCTGAACAGTGCCAGCTCCCTCAGCCTTTCCTCACAGGGGAGATGCTCCAGGTCTTTAATATTTTTTGTAGCCCCCTCTCAACTCTCTCCAGGAGATCCCTGGCTTTTTTTTACCAGGGAGCCCAGAACTGGATACAAGGAAGCCTCAGAAGAGCACTGCCATGCTACCTCTCATCCTCACTCACCCTTTTCAATAGGATTCAGGAGAAGGGGGATGTTAAAAAGCATGTGGGGTGGGCTTAGTGACAGTCATCTGGGTGCTCAGCGTGACTCTGGATGCTCAGGCATCCCGGCGGTGCGGTGCTTGAGCAGACGGGTCACCGTGACCGCGCTCGTCGTGCTGTGCTGTCTGACTCACTGTGTACTGATTCTGCATGTCAGGTTTCCTTTTTTTAAACCATGTGTGATAAAAGCTTGGAATAGCAGGGATTTCATGGAGAAAAACACAACCAAAGCATTGGGCGTGGAATTCCACACCGGGTATCAGGACTCTGTAAAGTCTCAGTGAACCGCTGAAACACCAGCTAAGCCCCTCTGCTCCCGAGCCAGGCTGGGAGAGCTGGGCTGGCTCAGCCCAGGGAAGAGAAGGCTGCTCCTGGGGAGAGCTTTGAGTTCCTTCCCATCCCTTGAGGGCTTCCAGGAGAGCTGGAGAAAGGCTGGGAGGCAAGAATCCTTCCTGAGGAGGAGGGGAGGCCCTGGCACAGGGTGTCCAGAGAAGCTGGGGCTGCCCCAGGATCTTAGGGTTCAAGGCCGGGTTGGATGGGGCTTGGGGAGCCTGGACGGGGGGCTTGTCCCTGCCTGTGGCAAGGGGACACTGAGGGGGTCTAAGGTCCCTTCCCCCCAAACCAGGCTGGGGTTGGGTGATCTCTGGGAGTTGTTTTGCTGAAGAGATGAATTTGATTGCTGGTTTGGTAGCACTTTTCAGACTCACAGCCCATCACCCAGTTAGCTAGTGATGGCAGGTCTGAAAAGACGCTCGATCCAGGGCAAGGTCTGATGAACAATCATCAAGTCAAATAGATTTAAAAATATAATAATTCTTTGTGATAGTATCTTTGTATTTTCCAGGCTGGGAGCAGCAGCAGAGCTCCAGCAGCACATGCTCCTCAAAGACAGGAGCTGCTATCTGCCCTTTCCCTTTCTTTTTACCAGCCAAATCCTAACCTCCACTTAACCACACATACAGACTCATTTCTCTTCCCAAAGTCAGCCCAGTTTTCCTGTACCCCATTCATAGTTACCAGTTTACCTCTGTATGGCTGCAAATTGCTGGCTGTGCCCCTGAAATCTGCCTTTCCCATCCTTTGATGCCGCTGCTTCAGGGGCTGCTTGAGTTACTAAGTATAAACTTCGCAGTGGTCGGCTGACATAATGAGCCTAATGAGAGACAACTGAAAAAGGCAGCAGCTGGAGGAGTAGCTGGGTACTCAGAGTGGGGAATGTTAGCACTCTTCATGGAAAGAAGGAGCAGTATTTTCATCTACATGAAGTGTCTTTAATGACACTTTAAAGACCACTTTGAAGAGCTTTGAAAACCCAAAGAGAGAATAGTTTCCTGTAGTTTTAGGTAAGGCTGCGGTTCAAATATCCACTATTCATGCTGCAAGTGCTGTTGAAATATTTCTTTTTTATTATTAATTCCAGCTGTGGTAGTGAGAGTTTGAAGGGTGAGAGCTGGGGAGTGCAGTGTTGGGGTTGGAACAGAATGTGACACATGGCTCAGACGAAGCAATGGCTCATTAGTGCTTTTCAGCCTGTTCCTGAAGTGGAAGAGGAAACAGATGAATACAATGGGAAGAACAGCGTCCTAGTTCTTGTCAAGTAGGTGTTGGGGTAATGCTGGGGTTGAGTATGGTTTGGGTAGAGAAGGGCCCTGCTTTGCATCTTGAGGAAGAGCCGGAATCTGAGCTGAAGGGAATGTGTTGATTGCATTTTGATTCATCTGCTTGGCCTAAACACTGAGAAGAAGGAAAAACCCAAGAAGTAATCCATCTCCAAGGAGAATTAAGGTCAGAAGCTCCGTTTTCTCACCTTAGCTGAGAGGTAAGTGACAGCTTTCTAAATCCATTTTCATACATGGGGGAAGGAACTCTGTGGGAATGGCATTGACACGTCCCAATTAGCCTGGGATAGAAAAGGCAGGAACATACACACAAAATCCAGGTTCAAGGACCGAATCCTTTGGTGCCAGAGTGTGAAACTGGGCCATGGCTGAGTGAGGGTGGTGTAAGCAATCCCTCTGACCCCAGAACTGCTCGCACCATACAACTCCGTGAGCAGGGGTTGCTGAGACAGCGTTGTCTCTCACGAAGCACCTCAGAACGTCTCAGAAAAGATTGCCATCACATTTGCATGGTGTATGTGGTTGCTGGCTTATTTCAGGGACAGTGAGGGTGTTCTAGACTTGGACTGCTCAAAGCTAGTAGGTAAATCAGGTCCTTCCCCGTGCTCTCTCCATGCTTGTTCTATATACAAATGAAAAGGGCTGACAGACGAGCTTGGAGCAGAGGCCAGAAAGCCCAGTCCTGGCAGTGGTCAGCAGCGTGTGCTGGTGGAGATAAGCAGCAGACACTCCTTTTTCTGGCACATCCTCCCAGTTCCTGGCAGCTTGCAGAGATTTAGAGGTTTCCTGGTGGCACTGCTCAGGTCTCCAGAAAGGATGTAAATCCATACGGTGGGAGTCCAGCCCTGGGCTCCTTCCAGGCAGGCTGGTGCTTGCCAGTCACAAATAAAAAGGTACTGTGTGGCATATACAAAAGTTAATTTATCTCAGAGAACGTAGTACATGAAATATTATAGGCAACAGTAAGTAGCTGTGCTCTGTGAGTGTGAGGATTTGGCGTGTTTAGTTCGCTTTGGTCTCCTTAGAAACATTCCGTGAGGCAAATTGCTCCTGCTCTCACAGGGCAATGTCTCATCGCTGTGTTTCCCATTCCTCACAGCTTCTCTACTGTGCTTTTAAAATAACCCTGCTCTGGAGAATCTGTTGGGTGTACATCCAGAGTGGGTTCTGAGAAAAATTAAGTGGTTTTCCCCCTTTTGACACGGGTCAGCAGCCAATATTCAGGGCTGGAGGTTGCTCCCTGCCAGGCGTTGTTACTTGGTAGGCTTTGAAGGATGTTTACATCCTCCTGATTCTCCAGCTACCAGAGAAATCGAGCAACAGGAGCCGGGTTCCAGCCTGCCTTGGCCAGATCTATGCTCTCCCAACTCCAGTCTCCTGACTGCCTTCCCAGCTCAAGCTCCTGGTATTTCCCAACCCTTTGGGTTCTCTGTTTCTTTCCGCCCATTCCCGTCGAGTCGCTGGGTTGCATCTGCCCTGCTTGCCCTCTGCCTCAGTTCCCTCCCAGCAGCATCTGCCTTGGAGTTTCTGTTCTGGTCAGTCCTTTCTGTACTTGAAAGAGCCCAGCTGCCACTTGCTGTTCCCCAAACGAAGGACACTCCTCACACCCACCACGGAGGTTTCGTGCAGTGCCTCAGCGTGACAAACTCATCCCAGCCTGAGGTAATACTGGGAGTGTCTGACAGGGCACTTGTGTTCCTGTCTCTCTGGACTCAGGCTCGGAAAGAGATTAAGTGAGATTAATTGAACAAAGGAAAGCCTGTCATGAGGAGAGCCAGGCTGGTCCCTGCTGGGCTGGAGGGACCCAGGATCAGTCCGGAAGTGACTGGAGCAGGGAGAGGAAGGTGGTGGATCCAACCTTTCCCAGGGAGGGGCAGGGGTAAGCAGGGGATGCCAGCCACAGCTTCGGAGCCTGAGAGCTTCAGGAGGGACCTTGGGGAAAGCTTGGCCAGCCCCAGAAGGCCCAGAGAGTCACCAGCCTCGGGCTGTGCAAGGCTCTGAGCAGTACAACCAGGTCTGCTTTGGGCAGAGGCCGGAATTGTGTCCCTCAGAGGTGCCCACCAGCCAGCTGCTGTGATCCCAAGCCATCACCAGAGGTATTTGGTAGAGCTTGGCAAAACAAAGAATGCTTCAACCTGCCATTCTTCTGCAGGTGCTGGTCTGCCCCTGGCAGGCGCAGAGGCTGGGGTCAGCAGGACTGAAGGGCTGCGTGTGCAGCCCACAGCCTCTCTGCTCCTGGGTGAGAGCAGGAGCGGGACTGCCCCGGCTGCTTTCTCATCAGTGACCTGTAGGATGAGTCAGAGTGTGTCTTGTAAAGCAGTCTATCTGCTGGTTGTTTCCCCAGACTATGCTGAAACGAAGGGGAAAATGAAACTGCTTTCTCCCTGTGCAGTTTTCGATGTGCCACTGTACTGGCATGGTCAGAAGTGGCTGGTCCCCTTGTCTGCAGTCCCCAGGCAGGTGGTAAGAAATGGGCTCTGCTTCTGAAACAGGAAGCAGATGAACTTTGTGGACACACAGTTATTGTTAGGTAGGTGCAGTGGGTTTAGATCACAGCCTTAGTGATGTGGAAGGGGTTCGTTCCGTGAAGCGCCCCAAAGACAGCTCTGCTGTTGGGTTTCTCTCTGCCGACAGCGGAGCTGGTGCGAAGGCAAGGTGTGATGTGATGTAATGACTCTGCCATCAGCAGAGGGGTGGCAGCAGGGACAGGGAGGGGATTGTCCCTCTCTGCTCTGCCCTGGGGAGGCCCCAGCTGGAGTCCTGTGTCCAGAGCTGGGGCCCAACACAAGAAAGATGTGGGGCTGTTGGAGAGGGGTCAGAGGAGCCATGGAGATGCTCAGAGGGCTGGAGCAGCTCCCCTATGGAGAGAGGCTGAGGGAGCTGGGCTGGGTCAGCCTGGAGAAGAGAAGGCTGTGGGGGGACCTCATTGCCATCAGGGCAGCATCCTCGGCCTTTCACCCCGGTTTGAAGGCAGGGCCAAGTGTGTTCCCTGCCCAAAATGTCACTGTTGGCCGTTTAAGACAACGATAAGATCCACTGTGAGTTATATATACGTAGAAATAAGCTTGAGTGATATGGAGATGGCTTTGGACTGAAGATCTTTCAGACATGGTGGTACTCCAGCTTTACAGTATGGGTATCACAAAGCGCGTTTGCATGCTTGGTAGTGCAAAACGTTAGATGGGAGGAAAAAGTTCTTCCCTGGCAGAATTGTGGGGCTGTGGCACAGGCTGCCCAGGGAGGGGCTGAGTCCCTACCCCTAGATATGCTTTAAAAAAGAGTAGATGAGATACTTAAGGATATGGTTTGGCTTAGGACAGGAATGATTGGATTTGATGATCTTAAAGGTCTTTTCCAACTTGTGATTCTGTAGCAAGTTTTATTTTCATTACAGGAGAATGTTTTTATATAACCATTTGAGTATATTTGTATTTATTCAGCCAGCTTTCAGCATGAGTTTCCACTTGTATCACCCTTCCCCTCATTAGTTTCCTCACCCTTACTGGTTGGTTTCTTTTTGAACTTGCCTGTGATCAGTGTTACTCTGTTCCCCTGGCTGTGGGTCTGAGCCCTTGGACTTTCTGCTCCCCAGTTCCCGTTGCCTTTCGTGGGAAGTCTCTGTAGGGAAGACTTGCAGAAACCAACCATATAATTGAACCCATTTCCTCCCTCATGAAAATCTCCCATCCATTGAGGTTATAAAAACCTCTCAAAACAAACGGAGTAAAAGAAGAACCAGAGCTGAAAGACCACCCAAGGTCCTAGTGCCAAAATAAGCATTATCCCTCTCCTTTTCAGTGTTCCAGAACTCATGTCCATACTCCCACATCTAGGAAGAGGGAAAGAGACCATGTTTATTAATAATTCCCAGACATCGTCCATAATAACAATTAACCAAAGGAAAGGGATGTCTGTGAGAGGCTCTAGCAGCTGTCCCCATGTGAAGAAAGGCAGAGGGCTCTCCTCCTGTGGTTGCTCTGCAGCAATTTGGTCTTAATCTGCTTTAATGAAGCTGTTCCGCTGCAGCAGAACCCGTTGTTGTCAGGATTGTTCCCACGTGTTCTGCCCGACATCTGCTCGGTGTGTGAAGCCAAAGTCCCCCCTTGCTGTGGGCATTTACTGTTGGGATGAGTGGCAGGAAATGAGAGTTGAATTCTTTACAGAACCACAGAATCCCAGAAACACAAGGTTGGAAAAGCCCTTTAAGATCATCAAGTCCAACCATTCCCTAAACCAGATCCCTGAGCACCTCATCTCCCCTCTGTTAAACACACCCAGGGGGGTGACTCAGCCCCTCCCTGGGCAGCCTGTGCCACAGCCCCACAGCTCTGCCAGGGAAGAACTTTGCCCTCCCAGCTGAGCTGAGCCTGCCCTGGCACAGCTTGAGCCCATTGCCCCTCGTCCCAGCTCCTGTCCCCTGGCTGAAGAGACCAGCGCCCACCTCTCTGCACCCTCCTGGCAGGGCAGGGCAGGTGGGGAGAAGGTCTCCCCTCAGCCTCCTCTTCTCCAGGCTCAACACCCCCAGCTCCCTCAGCTGCTCCTCAGAGGATTTGCCCTCCAGCCCCTTCCCCAGCCTGGTTGCCCTTCTCTGGCCTCACTCCAGGACCTCCATGTCCTTCTGATGGTGAGGAGCCCAGAACTGGACCCAGCACTCCAGGTGCAGCCTCACCAGTGCCCAGCACAGGGGCACAGTCACAGTGACTGTGTGGCTCTGGTTGCAATGGGTGTATGTCGGAGAAGCCTTAAAACCAGCTGAGAGGAAGTTTTGGCAAGAACCCTGTCACACAAATGCTGTTTTAAGTTGTAAGTTGTCAGTGATTTATCACTCTGGGTTGTGTTCAGCAGCGAGCGTGGATGCTCAGTGGCTTTTTCCCAGGGAATCGAGGGAGAACATGGTTGGCTTTCCAGGCACAGAACCGAAAGAGCGATGGGCTGCTGAAAGGCCATAAATCCCTGCTTCCCTGTGGTTTTCCCTCTCAGCATTTCTTGTGGTTGTGCACCCCAACCATCAGGCTTTGGGTGATGTGGGAAACAGCTCTGTGGAAGAGTTGTGTACCACCATCCACCAACTTGAGGAGCGCAGTCAAGCCAAAGCACCGAAGGACTTGGTATCACAAGAACAGCAGCACAAAGAGGGGTAAAAAGGCAGCCTGCCAGTTACTTGGTAAATATTATTCCAGGTCTGGTGCATCAGAACAGCCAGGAATAGCTGGGGATGTCCCCTCTTCTCAGTAGGTACCAGTCTCCATCTCCTGTCTTCCCTCCAGGAGCCAATGTTGGTGGTCTTCAATCTTTGACTGCTGAATACCGGTCCTTGGTCGTACCCAGTTTAGAAGTGGCATTGTGAGGAGTAGTGAGTAACTAGAATCTGAAACAATTTGATTGCCCTCTGCCCTTGAAAACTCCTTTCTGATGCCACTGATTGCTTTGCTTATCTCACAAGGAACCGCATGGTTGTGGTGGGCTCAGGGGAGGCGGGCAGAGGAGGAACACAATGTGTGTGCTGCTCTGGAGCCCCTTGGCTTTGATAGTGTCGGTATGGGCTTCCCAAGAGCCCTTGGCTTTCCCCCAGCTGCCGGCGTGCCTGAGCAAGTGGAACCACATGAACCCTCTCCGTTCCCAGGACTGAGCCTGCTCTTTGCTCCGGAGGTAACGAGGCAGGGACCGCTCTGCGGAGGTACCGAATGCCCCTTGGAATGGAGCACTAAGGAAGTGGGACTTGGCTTTTGCCAGACTGTAGCTTGATTTATGTGTGAGGCTTAATTAAACTCCTGCCAGACCTTTTCACTTTCCATTCCTTTTGAGTATTGTCACGGAAAAACCAGCCCTTGCCACGGAGGTGGAGGTATCTTCAGCTATGACAAAGAGGGACAGTCCCTATGGATTTCTGAGGCTTCTTCCGTTTACACCCCAGCTCTCAGGTATCTGGTCACTCCTGTTGATTCTTTACATACCATTTACATCAGCATTTCAGCAGGTTCTTCTCTAACCAGATGCAGACAGCAGTCTTTCTCTTGGAGCTGTCACCTGTGTTTCCAGCTCAGATAAACGACTTGCACTGTCTCAAGGATGCTCTTCTGTTGGGTTTGGTTTTTAAGAACATCATATCATTATGGACTCTGCTTTCCCTAACTGGGACAGGATAAATTCCACATGAATTGTCATTTTTCAAGACAATTTGGCAACGTCAGAGTTTTATGAATCAAACCCCTGCAGAAACCTTGGAAAAATAAGAAAAGCGATGACTGGAAGTAAATAATTTTAGTCCTTCCCTTTAACTGTCAGTTCTCATGGGACAGTGCTGCTCTCTTACTATACATGTAATTTTACATGTGTGTGTATACACATGCCCTTTTTCAGTGTCATAAACTCTACATGGTGATCAAATGGGATTCTTGCCCTTTCCCAGCAATACTGTTCTTTCTGACCAGTTCAGAAATGGCATTTTCAGTGCTGTCTTGCTTTCTGCTGGGTCGGTTCAAGTGTTTCAAGGAGACAAAAGCCCAGTGTGGATGACACTGATCCAAGCCAGCTCACTGCGTGCACAGCAAAGAGCGTTCCCTGCGTGCTAAATCCAGAACAGATTAACTCCAGGAGGATCTATAACATGCAGGTCCCTTCAGTTCTGTCAGCCAGGGCCTGTAATGAATCCGTTCTCATTTATTAAAAGGGTTTTTTTCTTCAAATATCTACTTGGGCTCTTCTGTTTGCTCATTTGATTGCCTGGGCACTGGTGTGAATCAGAGTAGAGGCAGTTTCGGTGTTGGAAGGTCAGGGATATCAATTAACAGTTACAGCAATGAACGTGGGGCTGTGTTAGTATTTTTGAACTCTGCAAACACAGCACCATCGGTCTGCTAGACAAAAAATGTATTTTATTACTTCTGTTGACAGTGGGAGGTGGTATGGAAGGTGCTTCTGTCCTTAATGTCCACTGACTTTTGGAAAGACTTAGACAAGCTCCCAAAAATGTTAATTTTCTCTGTAGAAAATCTGTGTAAATGCTGATAGTTTGGGAATGTACCTGATGGGTAGCATGTACTCTGCCCTGTCTAATTCTTCCCCAATGTTTTTGTTGTAGCCTGAGATAAAGAGGGCAGGGTTGGGTTAGACATGAGGAAGGAATTCTTCACTCTGAGGGTGGGGAAGCCCTGGCACAGGGTGCCCAGAGAGGCTGTGGGAGCCCCAGGATCCCTGGCAGGGCTCAAGGCTGGGTTGGACAGGGCTTTGGGCACCCTGGGCTAGTGAAGGTGTCCCTTCCCATGGCAAGGGGTTGGGACTAGATGTTCCTTGAGGTCCCTTCCAACCCAAACCAGTCTGTGATTCTGTGATAATGAGCAGCTTTCCTTTTCCCTCTGTTGAAAAGCAGGAGTCTTTTGTGGAGTGGGATTTAGTGAGATAAGGGGATAGTGAATTTGGGGATTCCTGGTGGGAAATCCCACACTGGGATTATCCAGTATCATGATAGTGATTCAATGAAATGTAATCATACTGAAATAGGCACGTAGGAGAAGTTACCAAAAATCAGTGAATCCCGATGTCAGAAAGGATAAACTAGGACCAGGAGTCACAGCTGGGTTGGGCTTCGGAGGGTGTATTGGAGAGCTTGAAGACAGAGAAGCTGGCTGCTCTTTGTAATCATTGACCTTCTGAGAAGTCAGCTCATCTAGTTGGCTGTTGCATGTGGAGGGAAAATCTGGGGTTTTTTCCCCACTTCCCGATTTGTCACAATGTTCAATCCCAATGGATGTCCTCCTCCACCTCACTGAGGGCACTGCCTTTTTGCAGGGGTCATTCTTAGGTGTCCTTTCAGTTCTTGTTCGTGAGCGTGTTCAGGCATGCGAATCAGATGACATGTGCTGCTATGTCACCGTACAGAGCTTCAAATCTGGGCGTTATGACTATGCTTAGTGTTATTTTATATCAATGTTATGCCACACACACACAACTCTGGATGGGATTTCTTTGATACATAAGTGTTTGAGAACACTGAATTATTTATTGCGCTCTTTGAGGCAAAGAGGCCTAATACATGGTGCTGAGGCCTCTTAAGTAAACTTTGAAAATTAGTTTGCCCCTGTGAGTAAACAAAGGGATGTAGCTGCAGGTGGTATGGGTGTTTGTCCTGCTCTCACCAGCCTGGTTCTTTGTACAACGCCCACTCGTTACCTGCCTGTGACATGGTGTGTGGCTCATAGGCTGCAGTGCGGCCTGCAAGGCCGTGTTTGGAGAGATCCAGCTCACTCTGAGGGCTGAAAGCTAATAAACACAAAGTGTTACATGGTCTGCTGGGAGCAAGTTTGTCACTTTTTCATTTACATGCATGCAGAAGAAGGGGTGTTTAACAGAACTTTTACCTTTGCCCAACATTTCCTTTGGAAGTTGGGCTTTTTTCTTTGTCCCAAGTAGAAAAAAAACCACAATGCAATAATTAAATTAATGGTACAGCTGAAAAGAACTGAGACACATGCTGGAAAAGAGATGCTGGCTGAGTGGAACTGATAGGTGATGTGATCTCAAGGTAATACAAAATATATAGTATCATTAAGTCGCTGTTGGGGCTTTATGTGAAGGAGCAATGGTGGGTTATTTTCAGGTCTGCCTTCCTGCATTGGCTCTCAGCGTTACGTACAAGGTGTATGATCCAAAGTGTTTTGTATTTACAGTTATTTGAAATGGATGTTTCTTGGTAGGATAGAAATCCCCAAAGCAAGCCAAGCTCTGCTAGTGTCTGAATATACGGCGGTGCAATGGCATTCCAGCACTTTCCAGGGAAGTAGTTTGTTATTCTTAAGAAAATAGAAGCAATGGGCTCATGGGGTTTGTGAGCAGTGAGAAATAATTCAAATCTTGCAGATCATAAACGTGTCCTCCTCAGGGATAGCTGTTGTGTGGAGTCTGGAGGCAGCGGGTGGGTTCCTTTGTCCGCCTGAGGCCTACACATACGAGCTGCAAATAAACCCCTTCAGGTATAAAACTGAGTTGTTTTAGTTTAAACACAAGCGTGAACACCATTTTTTGTTTTCAGATTTAACAAATCAAGTGGAGACAATTGGACTGAAGCTGCAGAAAGTAACTGCTGAGATGGACCACTACAAAAAGCTGTTGATGTAAGGTCGCTGTTTGCTCGATTCTTTTTGATGTAAGGTCGCTGTTTGCACCTCTTCTTAAACCTTGTCATGGATGTTGTTCTCTGGGGTGAGTTTTTTAACAGCCAAAGAGGCAGGTGTGGAAGAGTTGCCCTGGGGCTGCTCTCCATTGACTTTTTTTGAGCTGTATCAAGCACCCAGAATCAGGCCAGGTGACCTTCAGGGTCAGCGAATCACAAGGTTGGAAAAGCCCTTTAAGCTCATCGAGTCCAACCGTTCCTGTCCTGTGCTGACCCAGATCCCTGAGCACCTCATCTCCCCTCTGTTAAACACACCCAGGGGGTGACTCAGCCCCTCCCTGGGCAGCCTGTGCCACAGCCCCACAACTCTGCCAGGGAAGAACTTTGCCCTCCCAGCTGAGCTGAGCCTGCCCTGGCACAGCTTGAGCCCAGTGCCCCTTGTCCCAGCTCCTGGCCCCTGGCTGAAGAGACCAGCACCCACCTCTCTGCACCCTCCTGGCAGGGCAGGGCAGGTGGGGAGAAGGTCTCCCCTCAGCCTCCTCTTCTCCAGGCTCAACCCCCCCAGCTCCCTCAGCTGCTCCTCAGAGGATTTGCCCTCCAGCCCCTTCCCCAGCCTGGTTGCCCTTCTCTGGACTCACTCCAGGGCCTCCATGTCCTGATGGTGAGGAGCCCAGAACTGGACCCAGCCGTTACAATTCACCGATGAAAAACTCAAATAATAAGCTCAAGAATAATGAACTGGTTCCACCAATCCCAGGATGGACTATCATTGATCTTTTTGTGTGTTTTCCCAAAATTCAAACAAGGATTCATTCTTTTCTGCTGTGTTATTTTCCTGGTTTCAGTTCCTGTATTCAGAGGGTCTGACTGTAACACGGTTGCAAATATTTGGAATGCTTAGCAACAAAATGTTTTAATAATACAAGTATTGAGCATGAAAAAAAAATATCTCATGAGCATGGTTAAATAAACAGAAGAGGGTTTCCAAATGTAATATTAAAATTGCAGTGCGGGGTGGGTATGGTTTAATAACATAACATGCTTTATAGCTGTTTAAATGTAAAAAAATTAACCATGGTTATTCATGGGTGAAATGATGGCGTAAGGACAAGAAACCCAGAAAGTTTCCATCCCTCTTCCCTACTACATGGTTATTTGTTCATCTTCAAAAGGGTAGACAATGGCAAGACAAGGGGGAATGGATTAAAGCTAAAGGAAGGAAGGTTTAAATTAGATATTAGGGGGGAGTCCTTTGCAGAGAGAGTGGTGGGGGGCTGGAACAGGCTGCCCAGAGAAGGGGTGGGTGCCCCGTCCCTGGGGGTGTTGAAGGCCAGGTTGGCTGGGGCCCTGGGCAACCTTGTGTAGCTCCAGGCCTGGAGGTTGGTGTCCCTGCCTGTGGCAGGGGGTTGGAGCTCTGTGACCCTTGGGGTCCCTTCCAACCCAGACCAGGCTGTGATACTATGATTCTATCTGTATCCGTGTCTCATGTGAAACTTTCATCCTGCCCAGGGGGTGTGGAGTCTCCTTCTCTGGAGAGATTCCAGCCCTGTCTGGACACCGCCCTGTGTGCCCTGTCCTAGGGACCCTGCTTTGGCAGGGGGTTGGACCCCATGGGCCCTGGAGGGCCCTTCCAACCCCTACGATTGTGGGATTCTGTGATCCATATTGTGGGCTCTCACTGCCTCATTTGCAGCGTTGAACTTGGGGTGATCTGAGGTTGGGCTGTGAACTTCCAGGTTGTGAAAAATGTTCACTGGAACTAACAGAACTTTTCTGTTTGTCTGTCGTTTAACTGAGACAGGCAGTGCCAGTTAGCTGATCCGTCAGCCCGTGGCAGTTGGGTTACTGCACAAGTAAGGGCCTGGATTCCTTGGGATGAATGGACTTTTTTTGGCATGTTTTCTTAGGCTGAAATCAGCAGAACTCGATGTCTGTCAAAACGAGCTGAAAAAAATGAAGGATGACAATGGAATGTCAGAGTCACGGTGAGTGCTGAAGTTCTATCTCATGGCACATGTTTCTGGGCAGCAAGAGCAAAGAATCCATTATTTTAATGCAGCTTTTACACAGTGCTTTTTTTATTTTATTTTATTTTTAGTTACTAATTTCCTATCCCAGTCATTAGATTCACCTCCAAAAAGAATACACAGGGTTTTGTTTAACATTTTCCTGGTACAAACAACTTCTCTCTCTTTAGTTTAATCTTAAATGAGAACACAGCAGCTATGAATCTGGTCCCTTTTTATTCCATCTGCAGGCTTAGCAAAGAGCTCAAGGAAAAAGAGGAATCTCTCCTGATCTGCCAGCAAATGTGCAAACGCTTACAGGAAGAAGCAGCTGAGAGAGAAAAGAAAGAAGAGGATCTAAAAAGAAGAACCGGCCGATCAGAGAGTGAGCTGGAAGCTCTTAAAGCTCTGCTCAGGCAAACAGAGGAAGAGGTGGCGATGCTGAAACAAGAAAGGTAACAGGAATAATCCCCTGTGACTGTACGTTCAGCCTCAGTTGCCTTTTGGGAAATCTATTGTCATAAAATGTTCCTCCTCAAGCTCCCCCGCTGTTACCCGAAGGGGGATGCTGTAACGTGGTCCGTGCTGCTCCGGATGCGTGAGGAGTGTGGCTGTGGGCACTGGGCAGACTGGGAGAGCTGTGCTGCTCCCAGCTTTGCACTGGGTGGGTGCTGCCTTGCCTGTGTGCTCAGGGTGCCCTGCCACTGACTTCTCATCGCCTGCTTGTTGGGGCTACAACCTGGAAGCCTTGGCAGCCCTCAGCTCCTCGCTGGGAACTTTGGAATTCATTGGGTGGATTTTTAAAATTACAATATAGGCAAAACTTGCATGAGAAAGGGAAGGGAAAAAAGAAAATAAAACAAAAAGCCTATTAAAGTGGGGAAAAACCCCTGCTTTGCAGCCCAGGACTCAGGCTCAAGCCCAGCTCAAGCTGGATCCAAACACCCACTGGTGGTAGTGGCTCTGCGTGTGAGGCTCCTCGAGCAGCAGCCCTGGAGACGCTGAGTCCTTCCACCTGAAGTTATGAGCCACTCGCAGGCGGTGCCGGTGCCATAAATACCACGCTGTGCTCGCTACTGGTATGATCTGGTGTTTGGTGGGGTGCACAGGCCACCCCAGTACGAGTTGAGCTGCTGAGTCCTTCGTGAGCGGAGCAGGAGGTGCTGTCCCAGCCCGAGTCCCGGTGCTGTCTCAGTGCCGTCATTTCCCTGCCATGCAAAGCACCATGCAAAGCGCCTTCGGAGAAGCGGCTTTTGGGGAACAAAAGTGACATGTGCCAGGAGGCATGAAGCTGTTTTCATACTCCAAGGCTTTGAATACCCCTTGTACTTTAGTACTTGTGTGAAAGATATTGCCTCTTAATTTGGGAATATTTCCCTTCTGCTTAAACCCCAGATACAGGAGTTGTTGCGGGTGGTACATCACTAGTAATCCAGGTGACAAGGCTTCAGACTCTCCAGGCCTTTGCCCTGCAAGGCTCCTCTGACAAGCAGTAACTCCAGCGATAGAAAGCGCTCAGTGCTTTTAATTCAAAGCCTATTACAATCTTTTAATTAATGATAGTAATATTTCCAGCTCATCCTGCTTTGAATATCGTAGCAGGTTTATTTGGTGTTCTTCAAAATCTGACTCGAGAAATATTAAAGATGTTGGGGGATTAACTATCAGAAAGATCAACTTCTAAAGCAAAGAACTTTTCTTTTAAAGCATTAAACAGATAAAGTGTGTGCTGGCATTATGCAGATACCACATGGGGATTCCTGCTGTGCCTCGGGGCTGGGGGCAGCCTCCTGGGCTCCTCACTGAGCACAGAGACACACTGAGCCTTTGCCACAAAGGAATTAATGGCAAGACAATGGCATCACCCCGGTGTGGGCAGAGCGTGTATTTACATACGAGTTTTTGTGGTTTCTAGGGAGTTAATGCTGATTTCTCATCAGAACAGAACGGAGCAGCTGCAGGAAACCCTGAGGCAGAAGGTGCGGAGCGAAGATAGCTGGAGGGAGAAGGTAAGGCTGGGGCTGGAGTTGGCACCCGCTCTGTTTCTCCTCTCTTGCATTGCTCGTGGATGGGTGCAGTGAGCCCAGCGCTGAGCTCTGGAGGTCCCTTCCAACCTCTACAGCTCTGGGATTCTGTACTGTCCAGCCTGCCATCGAGGGGGTGATCACAGCTCAGCCAGCACAGCCCTGGAAGCACAGCGAAACCTCCAGCGCCCTGAAAATGTTCTCATCACACAAAAGGAACCAGCAATGAAGTGACAAAGTGACAGTTAGCTGTACCTTGGGTCAGCATGCCTTTGCATGGGTACAAAGTGTTCTTGGGGGGGTAATTTTATTCAAAAACTGGGAAACTAAAAAAAAATATCTGTTTTTATTTAAAATACAGATAAATCTTCTGTTGTTTTAATGGAACAGCAGCAAGGACAACAAAAAAATACCTCTTTTCCCATATTTTTAAGATGATGTACACTTTTTTAAAATGGATTTTAAAAATATTAATGAGCAAGGAGCACGAAAGTGGTTTTGAAATGATTATTAGCTGTTGTGCTTCCTTCAAAAATCAACTGTCATTTTATTCCCTGTGCTGGTTATCAGCTCTGGGAGGTCCAAGTGTTAAATGTGAAAAAAGCTTATAAAACCTGCAGAATGAACTCTGTTTGTTCCTAAGGCTTTTAATTACCTTTAAGCCTCTTTAATCAAGTAGGCTCCACCAGCCTGGAGAAGAGAAGGCTGTGAGGGGACCTCATTGCAGCCTGCCAGTCCCTGAAGGGAGCAGAGGAACAGGAGGGGAATCAGCTTGTTCAAGGGCAGAGCCTGGCAGGACAAGGGGGATGGAGTGAAGCTGGAGGAGGGAAGGGTTAGAGGAGAGATTGGGGGGAAGTTCTTTGCAGAGAGAGTGGTGAGGGGCTGGAACAGGCTGCCCAGAGAAGGGGTGGGTGCCCCGTCCCTGGGGGTGTTGAAGGCCAGGTTGGCTGGGGCCCTGGGCAACCTTGTGTAGCTCCAGGCCTGGAGGTTGGTGTCCCTGCCTGTGGCAGGGGGTTGGAGCTCTGTGACCCTTGGGGTCCCTTCCAGCCCAGCCCAGTCTATGATTCTATGATACAATCTCCTTCTATAATATATAAATACAGGTTTCTACAATTAGAATCCCCTCTCCTCACCTAATAATGTTGATTATATAATAATGATGATAATGATGATGTTCATAGTCTGCTTTGGGGTTCAGTGCCAGTTGAGGCTTAATCTCAGTGGGCAGTTTGTGCCAGTGCCTGGAATTTGGTATATATTGATTAAAAAACCACTGTAAATATTCCCAGTGTATTTTTTCCCCAAAAAGAGTTGTTATACTTCTGCACATAATTAGTGTCTGACATTAGCTAATTGCAATTAAGCTCATTCTAGGCTTCGCTGCTTTTAATAATTCCAAGCAATTAGGCCATGGTTAATGTGCCTTTCGTATTCCTTCAGCGTGTGGTGATGAAATCCA
Source organism: Hypotaenidia okinawae (assembly GCA_027925045.1). Classification (NCBI taxonomy): domain Eukaryota; kingdom Metazoa; phylum Chordata; class Aves; order Gruiformes; family Rallidae; genus Hypotaenidia; species Hypotaenidia okinawae. The sequence goes on along the minus strand of BSDF01000010.1, from coordinate 27,171,280 downwards.
TTAGAACCCAGCCTGGGGAAATGTAACATTAACATTTTGGGTTAGGAAAGCTCTTTTTTTCTGAGTGCAGCACTCAGTGGTTCCTCCAGAGCCCCAGCTTCTGGTTTTGGGACCCGATGGCTGAGCTTTCAGCTCTGGGTTTGTAAGGATGGGTCAGCCCAGCATGGTCCCCTGGAGCGAGCGTTTCGTGTGGGGAGTTGCTCTCTGTTGCCAAGGCTGAGGGGCTCAGCATGATGAAAAATGACTTTATAAGAAATAATTTACATTATTATAGCTTAATACTGAGCCAAGAGCCTATTTTTTTAGCAGGGTAGATGCCCTTTGCTGTGATCTGTATCCTTTTGCTGCATCTCCAAATAATGATGAGCTGAGTTTACCTCCAGAACAAAATGATTCCCAGAGAACACCCCCCTCCCCAAAAAATCATCTAGTTGAAGAACCAGCTAAGGTTTTTGTCATGGGGTGTTTTCATTGTGATTTAACATGATGTTCAGCTGAACTCAGGCAGCTGGGCACCACCTGAGATGCTGCAGGGCTCAGGAGGCATCTCCCTGGTGCTGCTGGTGTGATGCAGCCCTGATGCTCCGCTGAGCAGGGAAGAGGCACCTTTCCCTTGCCGTGCTCCAGCGGTTCCCAGCACTCAGATGTGTGTGTTTGGCACCCAGAAAACCTCAGGCTGCCCAATTTCATATTGTTTATAGCAGTGTGGGATGGGGAAAGTATTTTAAGGTGAGTTGCTCTATCTGGTTAACGCCAGATGCATCCCTTGTTCCCTAGATGGAGCTTGATCTGGCCAAAGGTGAAGCACACCACAAAGAAGCCATCCTGAAAGTCAAGGAGGAAGCGAGGCTGGAACTGGACCTTGAAAGGCAAAAGCAGCAAGAACTGATCACAAAATACCAGCAAGATCATGAGGAGCTCCAGAAGAAGGTGTGCAGCACTCCAGAGAGACCTTGGGTGGCAGGAGAGAACATAAACTTCTAAGAAACAGTATTGGAAGGACTAGCACCTTCCTAACAAACATCTAGTCCTGTGTCTGGATGATGGTTTTCCCCCATTTTATTAAATGGTGTATGATTGGTTATTATTTTTGTGGTGGAACAGGATAAAAAGCACCTGTTCTGAAGTTAAATCATAGAATTACAGAGTCACAGAATCTTGGGGGTTGGCAGGGCCCTCCAGAGCCCATGGGGTCCAACCCCCTGCCAAAGCAGGGTCCCTAGGACAGGGCACACAGGGCGGTGTCCAGACGGGGCTGGAATCTCTCCAGAGAAGGAGACTCCACACCCCCTGGGCAGCCTGGCCCAGGGCTCCCTCACCCTCACTGGGAAGAAGTTCTTCCCCACATTGGGGGGAACTCCCTGTGCTCCAACTTGAGCCCATCACCCCTTGTCCTGTCCCCACAGACACTGAGCAGAGGCTGCCCATGCCCCCCTGTGTCCCACCCTTTGGCTATTGATCCCCATTGATCAGATCCCCTCTTAATGGTGTGGAAGTCTTTCCTGCTCTGGCATTTTCCCTCCTTGGAGCTCATCCATCCCTGTCCATAGGCTGAGTTGTTAATTAGTTATAAACTGTCGTATTTTAAAAGCTTTGGATGTTTTCAGACCATGACAAGTTGTCCCAGCAACATCCCACTGTGGGGTTGTTTTCTTTTCCCCCTTCCCAAATCAATTCAGCACTGACTGGGGAAGGTCTGGTGGCCAGTTGACTGCTTCCCCTGGCTGTACCAGTGGCTGCATCACCCATGGTTGGATATTTCCAGCTACCCAGACAGATGGACACTGGAGTTCTATACAGAAAGTGAAAATAGCATCTGTCATCACCTTCTTTGACCCATTTCTTGAAAATTCTGTGGAAAACCCAATAAATTGCATGAACCTTGTTGGTATTTAAACTCCTTTGGGTTGCATGGTGTTTTAAAGAGCTAAAAATGCCTGTTTGGCTTTGTTCACCCTACAAATACTGGACTGTGGTTTTAAACCCCTGCTTGCAGAAAAGAAGTTTTCCCATTTTTACATTAATTTCTCTGTTGGGTCTTGGAAATTCTAATTATTGTCTCTGTTCTGACTGAGTTTGGATGAATTTACAGTGCTCTGTTAGCCTTTGAGGGTGTAATGTGAATTCAGAGCATATCTCTCTCTTTTTTGATCTCTGAGGACATGTATGTTGATATTTGGGTATTTTTCCTCCCCCTGAAGTCAAAATTTGTCCAATACTGAATTCTGCCTATCTGAAGGTACCCCCTGCCTGTAAATTAATGTAATTTTTTATCTCATCTAATGCAGATCCCAGGTTTAATATCCAGTGCCACCAGCAGCCTAAGGATGGAGACAGAAATCCTTGAAAAGAAGCTACAGGATGCCCAGCTCAAACTTGCAGAGAAAGATGAAGATAAAGAAAAAGAAATTAAGAGCCTTAAAAGCTTAATTACTGAACTAGAATTTCAGCTGACGATGGAAAAGGACAATAATGAGTCATTTCTGGAGAAGATGAGGAAAGAAATGAAGCACAAGTCAGATGAACTGGAAAAGTTAACCCAGGAGAGAACACGCCTGATTCACAGTTTGACTCAAGTGCAAGAGGAGGTAGGAGGGTGACCTAGGCAATGTTTTGGGGAGGGTTTATGTTTGGTTTGTCTTGAGGGTGGGGTTTTTTTTTGGTTTAATTTCTAAACCCATTTGCAGCATCTGTATTTCAGACCCCATTATGTCCTGGGTTTAAAAAACCCCAAATACTGAAATGGTTTATTAAAACCCCTTATACTGTAATAAATACAACAGGTGACAAAGTAAGTGACACTTTTAATTCAGCAAGCAGTTTAGCAACACTTTAAAATAATTATTATTTTAATAATTTATTATTATTTACAAAATAATAAAGGGGTCCTACTAGGCATTTATTTCTTATGCAGCCTTACCTGCAGCTAGGGTATAACCCTGAGTGACCATAAAGCATTCAGCATGAGTTTGAAGTAGAAGACTCAGGCATTTCTCAGCAGCAATCCTCCCAGTGATCTCACATAGTCTGGGAATCAAGCAGGAGGCATGAGATCACGCTGTCTCTGGGAAGGAGAGAGGGGACAGTCCCAACCTGGGTGGCTCCTGGGGCCAGGAGCCTGTGTCCTTCATCCTGGGACTCTGTGTGGGCATCCTGCTGTGCTCCCAGGGATGGATCCCACCTCCCACTGGTCAGTCCTCTTGCTGCAGCACGGGAATGCCTGAAGATTAATCAAATGCCAGGAGAAATGGGACTGATGGATATTGTTATGCAGAGTGTTTGGAGTGCAGTGGGCAGGGAGGAGCGAGCACTGCACTGCTCTGAGGGACAGGAGACCAGTAACTGTGCTCTGAGAGGCAGGAGACCAGTAACTGGGGGGCTGTAGATAAGATTGGACCAGAATGTCCAAAGTAATAAAGTGGCAGGAAAAAAGTGGTCAAAATAAAACTCTTCAGCAAGAGTCTGGGCTTGGGTTGGGATTTCTTTAGGCTTGGAAAAGGCTCAGTCCTGTGCCTCTCCCTTCGAGCCCGGGTCAGTGGAGTGGGGAGCTCACTGATCTTCAGCTGTGACATCCCCCCAGCTCTGCTTGTGTTCTGAGTTCCCTGCTCTGCAGCAGAGTTCCTCCTCTAATGTGTTATGCTAGTGAATGGGGAGATGAGAGAGGCTGAAGATGGAGACTGGTTTTAGGATGGAAACTGATTTTAGGATAAATTTGCACCAGGGTATTACCTTGGATTTGCAGGTGACCCTTCCCAAATCCTTTCCTGGAGTATCAGTGACCAGCTGAGTGGCAGGGCAAGTAACTTTTGCCTGTCATTAACCTGTTGCAGAGCTGGGTATGCAGTGAAGTTGGTTTGGGTACTCACACACCTCCTGTCTGTACCTCTGCATGTAGTTACGTTCCTTCTCTCGGCACAGAGCTCCGACAGCCCGAGCAGAACCCCAGTGCTCCCACTCACAGCCAGGTACAGGGGCTTTGACACAAGGAAAATTTTAAAATCTGAAAAAAAAAGAATAAAATTGGTCCACAAAAGGCTTTGAATTTCTCCACCATTCCTCAGGCTTTGATGGGAACACACATTCAGCTCTAGTAACCTCTCCTGGGTGAGCCAGAGCCTCCTCCATCCCCTTCCCTGGGTGTGCTGCTGTGCTCTGACCATACCACACTGGTCTTTGCTCCTCAGAGCATCACAGGGGTGCTGCTGAGACCTCCTCACACGTTCCCTCCCTGCACACGCCTAATCTCATACAGGATTTTAAATCCTAACATTTCCCTCACTTTGAGGCAATATGTGACCTGACCCTGCACACAGCCCAGGCTCCTGGTGCTAGAAGTTTCCATGGAAAAAGTGGATGCCCAGGCAGTGAGGCTGTGCATGATGGAGGGTGTTCTCCTTTTGACTTGACCATCACTTGACACTGCTGTGGTGGTGGATTCCCTTCCCTTCCCACCCAGTCCTTCCCTACAGATGCCCTGGTGTCACCAGCCATTGCTGAGGAGAGTGCAGTGGGCATGTTCTCTGGCATCAGCACTTCCAGTGGCCCTGACTCAGGGCAGTGATGATGCTGGCCCTTGTATTTGATTTACTTTTGGTTTCAGCTGGAAATCAGGAAAATCAGCACCACAGAAAGTTCCACATCCCATCCCAGCACAGGGATGTGAGCCCAGTACCGAAATGGAGCCAGCTGGCTGCTCCAGCCCCTGAACCAGTCTCATACAGCTTAGGTACCAGGAATGGCAATGCAAAGTTTGTGAAAACCACCAGAAATCCTTTATCCTGATTATTTGGGAAAGGATAATCAAGAAGGAATGTCAGCACTACAGATCAGTGTGTCATTATGGACTCTCAGAGCTGCAGGGTTGGAAGGGACCTCCAGAGACCGAGTCCAACCCCTGGCATCACCTAATGTCATCACTAAAGATGGGTGTGTAACTATTGAAGCACCAGAGGAGGGTAACTTCTTGCACACCAAACCACAGCCAAGTGCTGCAGTGATAAGCAGCCTGTGCCTGCTGCTGTGTGCTTCCCAGGAGCAGCATTCCCTCCTCCTCCCTAGTTGGAGGATGAGCAGGAGGGCAGAAGTACCTTCTGAGCACTCACTGCCCTGTGTTTCCCACTCCGGGGGATGGAGGGTGTGTAAATGCTGGTGCACATCCTTTGAGTGGCTCTCAAAGAACATGAAGTGGGGGGAGCTTGATGAGCACCAGCACCCTCCAGCCACCCCAGCCCTGAGCCTGAGGAGCCGAGCAGGAGCGGGCTTTGTGTGGTGGTGCTTCCAAAAGCCAGTGTTTGTTTCTGTTTGCAGAACACCCTTCTCCAGGAGACGGTGCGCAGAGAGTGTGAGGAACGCTACGAGCTGACTGCAGCTTTGACTCAGGCCAGGGAACAGGTGCTGGAGCTGAGAAAGCTCAGTGGGAACTTCCCGTTGGCGCCGCGTTCCCTGGCTCAGGGCAGCCCAGCCGCCCTGCGCGCCCAGCACAGGCAGAGGAGCCGCGCCAGCCCCGGCGAGGACACGGCTCTGCCGGGCCAGCTGGGTGTGTGCGCAGCCCCCGGGCAGCATCACAGCCTGGGGCTGCCTGCGCTGCCCCCTCCCCAGCCCCCCCGAGGAAGGGCGGCTTCGCTGCACGAGCCCAGGAGCAGGATTGCTGTGGGTATGAGGAGGCAACTGAGTCAGCTCTGACAGCTACACGTGCACAGCACATGGGAGGCATGCCAGTGCACCCAGAGACCCTCCCAGTGCACCCAGTCATCATTCCAGTGCTCCCAGTGGCCGTTCGCTTGTGGGCCCCCCTAGGCTCACATCTCAGCCCATGCAGTTCCTGCATTTCTGCAGCTTAATTTTCAGTTGACCTTTCCTGTATTTTTGAAGCAATAACAGCTCCTGTGTGTTGTCTCAGTGTAATCAGATGCTCCCTACATTTCGTGCTGGGTGAAGTGGAAAAGAAGAAACATGGTCTCTCGGAGCGCACGCCTCGTCAACAGGTGTAATTAAGTAATTGCCCATTTCAAGTAACCCAAGCACTGCTTTCCCTAACGGCTTTGCTGGCGGATTCCCCTTTGGTGTGTCCTTAATTGCTCATTTCTGGTGTGAAAAATGGGATTTGTTTGGGCAGAGTCAGATTTTTTGCCGTTATTTAATCAAGTGGTGTTAGATTTGCAAATAACTGGGCTCAGGCCGGTGAGACTCGCTGGTTGGGTGGTGTGTGTCACCAGCATGAGCTGTCAGCAGGGACACCGTGTCCTCTGTGTGCAAGTTCTCACGCTGTGCTGGTTACCAAGGAGGTAAAGACTCCACACACCTTGTCCAGAGGATGGTTGCCTCTCCAGTTTCCTCAGAAAGGGTGGATTATAGCTTCCAAGTAGATGTTGCTGGAGCTCTCCATAATAATGTTACACAGGAGGATTGATATTTTTAGTCTCCTGCTTGACACGTGGAGCTGGGGGTTGTTTTGGAGCAGGAAAAGCCCAGCCAAGTCCACGCTGTCCTTGCTGGCAGTGTGAGAGATTCTCTTTGAGCGAGGCAGCTCCACTCTTGGGGTGGTTTGTCTGGGTGAGCAAAGCTCCTGGGCTGGTAGCAGCAGCACAGGGGTGGGAGCCCCAGGTGGTTCAGACCTGCTGGTGGCACCAGGGCCCTGGAGCCACTCCCTTGGAAGGACTGCGTTCATCTGCTGAGCCCATCAGCTCTGGCTTGGGCAGAAGCTCCATGAGGTAAGCTGGGGATGGTGATTTGGAGGCTCTTGGAGCACACATAGGAACAGCTGGATGACTGGAATTCTTTGTCCTGGTTATGTTTCTGGATGGGCTTGCTCTTCACTGAGAGTTGTTTCTTCATGGGGCACTCGACTTGTAAACCCAAATACATTTATAATTGCACCAAGGACCTTGACCACCTTGTTATTTCTGAGTGATGAGCTCTGAGGCACAGTGGCAGCAGTGGGCCATGCCTTGGGTGCTGGATGAAATCAGGAAAGCTTTGCTGAGTCCTGTGGTGTAACAGCCTTTGAAGGTCTCTTCCCACCTCATGCAGTCCGTGAGTTTATGATTTTTTCCTAAAGTTTTTAGGTGGGTTTTGGTTGAATTCAACAGTCTGAGGAGAATTTTTAAATAATTCAAGTCCAGTGAATAGGCTGTGCCACTGTGGGATGGGTGTCCCAGCAAACCCTGCAGAGCTGATGTCGTATCCTGGAGTTTAACAGTGGAGTGTTTCTCTCAAAGGAAAGGTGGGAGGTTCGCCCACGGACCTTCCTCCTGGCTGGAGACCACCGCTGACACAGAGCAAAGCCAGGGCACAGCTGTGGAACGCAGCCCATCACCCCCATCCCAACCCCTGGTACCTTCACCTTGTCGCAGCCATTCCTCCCCGTGCTGCTGGGACCCTGCAAACAGGTCAGATCGAAGAGAGGGGCTCCCCTCAGCTGCTTCAGAGGTTTGTGTTGTGTGGTAGAGAGGGGAACAGTGTGTAAAGTGGCACGTCAATAAGGAGAGCAGACACAGAAAACGCTTCACGTGCGTGTAAATCCCAGATCCCAACCAAGGCAAGAAATACTCCCCTTCTCCCCCTCCCTGGAGCATCTCTGCTGTGAGGAGAGGCTGAGGGAGCTGGGGCTGTTCAGCCTGGAGAACTCACCTGGACACCATCCTGGGTGATCCTGCTTTCCCAGGGTGCTCTCCAGAGGTCCAGCTTCTTCAGCCTGGGGAAGAGAAGACTGAATTTAGGTTGGATATCATGGAGAATTTCTGTACTGGAAGGGCTGTCAGTCCAGGAGCCTGGAGCACCCGCTGCTAAGCAATGGGCAAAATATATAAGTATCAGGAAAACTTATTTTAACCGGCTTTAAAAACTAATTTTAGAGAGTCCAGGAAAGTCTGGGGAGTGTTTCTCCTAATGGGATGAGCTGCACTAGCAGAGAGCACCACTGAGGATGCAGCCACCTAACACTGCCCCATGTTTTCCAGGAAACAAAACTTCCTGGAGACAATGCAGCTGGGAGGAGCTGGGACCTTGCACTCCAGGACTCACGGCACAAGGGAATATGGAAAAAGCTTTCCAGGCTTGGAACAAATCTGCCTCTGTGGGATCCCGACCCGCCGGCTGTCGGCAGCCAGCCATCCTTCGGCTTCTCAAGGTTACAAGCAAACATCCCCTGGCAACGGGGCGCCTCGTTCCCCCCTCATGCAAAGGCTGCTGCTGTTCTCCTCCCCGACAGAGCTGATATTGTTGCCTGATGGAGAATGGCAGCTTGTGCAGTCTGAACTCTTTCCATAAAGTATCAGTCTCACTTGCCAGCTGCCAGCTTGCACCCTGGGATAGCCAGTGCACCAAATCACCACTTCAGAGTGGGGATTCAGCTGGTAGGCTTCATCTTCACATGCTGAGTGCCTGAACATCGATCCTGTCTCCACAGACCACTGAAAAGGAGCTGGCCATTTCCCCCTGTGTCCCATACTTAAGATATTGATAACCATTAATAAGGTCCCCTCTTAGCCACCTTCTCTCCAGGCTGAACAGCCCCAGCTCCCTCAGCCTTTCCTCACAGGGGAGATGCTCCAGGCCCTTCAGCATCTTTGTAGCCCTGGTCTGGACTCTCTCCAGGAGACCCCTGTCTTTTCCTGGGCTTTTTCCATGGGAAGCATCTCACTGTGGAGGACTGGCCTCTGAAACTGGGGTCAGGCACATCCTGACTCCTGCTGCACGTGAAGGCAACGCTTGCTGTGCTGCTGGGGGAACCGCGGGGTTCTAACGCCCAGGATTCCCTTTGGAGGACCAGAAGGCGTTATCACCCCAGTAGGCTGCTCAGCGATCGTCTGCTGCCTTACTGGGAAGAAATATACCCACATCCTGGGGCTGACCTTGACTCAGCAGAGGCGTCCGAGGCTCCAGACGGAAAACTGCAAGGAGGGCAGGTCTGTCACCGGGGTGTTGGGGGATGGAGCCTGTCTCTGGAGAGCCGGGCAGAGACCCTGGGTGGGAGCTGGCCGGGCGTTTGGCTTGGTTCCTTCATTAGCTGGGGAGGGTTCGTGGTGCAGCGCCAGATGCTCCTATTTCCCACCACACAAATGATATTTCCGGTGTTAAACGAGCTCTTCAGCATTAATCTTTTGCAATATCCTTTTTATTAGCCCATCACAATTAATTTCACCCCACGCTCTGTGGATGGACACCCCCCCCCACGTAAGCACAGAGCATATCTGGGTGTAGTGTTCCACACCATCAGGCACATGTGGTTATCCTTCCCTCAGCAGAACACCCTTAACCTCACAATTAAAGACAAAGCCTAAGATCCAATTTTCATTATCTAAATGAACCCCCATTTTAACTAACCAGAACTGGGGCGTTTGGCTGAGGAATCTCCCCGGTTTCATTCTTTTGTATTGCAACACGTGGTGCTCCTGTGGCATCCCACAGGCTCTGAAGGAAGCTGGTTACAAAATCCTGGGAGCCAGATCAGTAATTTAAAGCAGAGGATCTCTCACAGCACAACTGTTTCTTTACAGGAAAAGAAAAATAGCATCCTTTTTTTTTCCTTCTTTTTGCCCCCAATTAATACACTTTAATGACATACAGCACCAGCTTTGGCTCCAGTTCCTACTGTCACACACTTTTCATGCTGCTAAGATTTCAGATGCTGCTTTTCCCCCCACCCCAAAGGCTGAGTTCTTCCTGCAGGGAAAGCTCTGTGTGCAGCCCCAGGCTGGGACCCCAGAGCTTGCAGGCTCTGGTTATCGTTCTTAATGCAGGAGGCACATCACTGATTTATCTTGTACTATCCCATTGGGAATACAAGTTCGATGCACGTGGCCAGGACGTCGGTCTATGATCACAGACTCACAGAGCTGTAGGGGTTGGCAGGGCCCTCCAGAGCCCATGGGGTCCAACCCCCTGCCAAAGCAGGGTCCCTAGGACAGGGCACACAGGTTGGTGTCCAGACAGGGCTGGAATCTCTCCAGAGAAGGAGACTCCACAACCCCTGGGCAGCCTGGCCCAGGGCTCCCTCACCCTCACTAGGAAGAAGTTCTTCCCCACATTGGGGGGAACTCCCTGTGCTCCAACTTGAGCCCATGGCCCCTTGTCCTGTCCCCACAGGCACTGAGCAGAGGCTGCCCATGTCCCCCTGTGTCCCACCCTTCGGCTATTGATCCCCATTGATCAGATCCCCTCTCAGGCTGCTTCTCTCCAGGCTGAACAGCCCCAGCTCCCTCAGCCTTTCCTCACAGGGGAGATGCTCCAGGCCTTTAAACACCTTCGTAGCCCCTAATACATCCAGCGATCGCTCTGATACATGCAGCAAGTGATAATTTCATCCGTCACACGAGCAGTGGCTCAGCTCCCCAGCACTCAGTCTGGATTTGCCTCTTTCTATGGAAAATACAGGAATTCTGGGCTACTTGGAGTGGAGAATCGCTGACCCTTCACGAGATACAGGCTGCTTGACACTGACAGCCGCTCCAGCGAGTGACGCGGGACAGGGAGGATGTCTGGGCCAAGCCCTGAAGGATGGATCTGAGCCATTTCTTGGCCAACAGCCCTCGCTCTGCGTCCGTGGTGTGCTGCTCACTGTGCAGGTCCCTGTTGGCCAACACATCAGCACGTCCCCCTCTCTGCAGGGATCACCAGAGATCCCACTTGGAGTGTTGTTTATCCTCTATTTGCACGTGAAACAAGGACCAGCTTGGGCAGGGCTGGTCTTAAGTATCAGTCCCCAACATCCCAACACAGCCTGTGGCACCTCAGCACCACGCTTTGCTTTGTGGAGTTACAGCTCACAAGGCCACCTGTGGCCAGGGAGGGGACAAGGACCAATGTCTCCTTTAGGCTGGCACAGCATTTGGTCAGCATGGCCCAGTGGCATTGAGTCAGGAGAGCAGAACCAGCCAGGAGCTTGGGGTGGCCTCGCTCAGCAGGAATGCTTGTGGGAGCTGCTTTGCACCACCTTCCTTCAGGAGTGGGGAGTCTGAGCAACCTGTGTGTAAGGGAGGAGGCTGAGCCCGTCACACCAGCTCAGCAGACTGTACCCTGAAGGAATCTCAATGGGGTTCAGCCCTGCTCACCTCACCTGAGCATCCCAGAGTGGGCATTAGCTGGCTCCCCTGCAAGGCGTGGGGCGGGCAGAGCGCATCACTTACCAGGCCTGCTGCTGCCTGTGCCCAAACCTGTGGCTGAGTAAAAGTCATTTTGCAGAAGAGCAACCAGGAGAAATCTCTGTCCTTCACTTGACTCCTGCGGTTCACCATGGCCTCTGACCTCGTCACAGGCAGGTTGGTGACTCGAGGCATCTTGCCCAGCTGTCATTTCCAGAGTCGGTGCAATTAGCATTAGTTAATTATTATTTTTGGCATCGGATTCCATGTGTAAACCGTTATTTCTCAGAGCCTGGTTCTCAGATGCCGGGTGTCCATCCTGTGCCACTCATGGTTGTGGTAAGACACCAGCCAGGGAGCACACCAGCATGTCACCATGCTGTGCCCCACTGGGCTTTGCATGGAGCAGTCCCAGTGCCCTGTTCGACCCCCAGGTCCCTTGTCCCAGCCCTGAGGTCAGCAGAGAACGTGTGAGGTGGGGTGGAGGCTCCAGCAGAAGAAGTTGTTGTAGCTCTGTTGCTCACTGCAGCTATGGCTACGGGTAAATATTTGGTGTGGGCATCTCTGGTGTGGGTGAAGCAGAACCAACCCCGGTGAGCGGTTACATTGCCGTGGCAGGCCAGCTGGTGGGGTGGGTGCCCCAAGTGTGATAAGGAGAGAGGTGACAGGAGGGACTCCAGGTTCTCTGGGGCTGAGTGCTGAAGCTCCTGTTCTGCTGGCACCATTTCTTCTTCCCCTTTGCAGCAAAGGGAGGGAGTAACCAGACAGGTCCCCTCTGCCCTCTCCCTCCATATTTCCTATATGGAAATAACATGGGAGCTATTTCCCACAGCACCTTTGTCCACAGGCATGTGGGACACGGAGCAGGCACACAGGTCACTGTGGGGTCAGAGCCAGGGCTGATGCCTGCAGGGATGGGGACCAGCGCCTGGGTGGGGCTGGAGCTACTGGATGATGCACATGGACAGACTGACCTGGAGAACTAAAGCTGGGCAGAGAGGAACCAAACGAAGTTCAACCAGGGCGAGCGCAGGGCCCTGCCCTGGGCAGGAACAGCCCCCAGCACCAGGACAGCTTGGGGTGCAGGGGATCTCTGGGGGAGCAGTGGGTGACTCACTCAAAGTGGACAAGGAAAAAAGCTCTGGAAAAAGGACTGTCAGGAGCTGATGATCCATATGACCTACATGGTATTTTCCATCTCCCAATTTATGTGACATGGAAAGTGATTTATTCTGACCTACCACCACTTCATGGCAGAGAACAGTGCCCAGCTGGCAGGAGCTCGGGTGCCTGAAGAAAGCCAGGGATCACAGAGGCATAAGTGAGGATCCTCCAGGTCTACCACAAGCGTGGCAGGTCCTTCAATGATGGGGTTGGTCTTTGAGGGTTGTGCTCTCTGTCCTGCCCACACATCCACTTAGGGGTTCCTGAGAAACAAAACCACCCAAAGCATTCCTAACAACATGGTTTGCCTTCCCTTGACTTATGAGATCACATTTTTTCCATGCCCAGGTCAGCTAAGAAGCCCTGAATTGGCAGAAGAAAGTGCAGATGAAGCTGCATCATGTGACTCCTTCCTCTTCTGCTGAGGGTGGGCGGCAGGGGAAAGATGCACAGAGCGACGGACAGGGCAGCAGAGTCTTGTCTGCAGCAGAGGAAGCGCCTTGGGAACCCAGAGCTGACCCTGCTCACCAAGCACCAGTTTTCATGAATCACTGGCTTTTATGGAAATCCGTTCCAGGCTCCATTTCTCCAGCTGTTTCCTGTGCATGGGAAGCATTGTGCTAGCTGCAGGATTAGTTTTGATGTTACCAGGGCCCAGAGGTCATTTGAAGCATCGTAAAGTTCTGAACAAAGAACAGCACGTGCCGTTTGGGAAACGTACCCAAAACTGGCTCATCAGGAAGTGTCCAGAAAGAGCCCAGCATGGGGCTGAGTTCTGGGTAACCAAGCAGCAGCAGCGGCTCAGCGCTGGCAGAGACCGGCAGTTGCCATCCTCTTTGTATTTGCTGATGTCTTTTTTTGGGGCTCTGTTTTTGTAGATTCCTCCTAAAAATAAAGATAGCGGCTCCTCCGCGGGCGATGGGAGCGGTTGCTGGAGCTGGGATGAGGCAGCAATTCATCTGCTGAATGACAGGAGGAAGAGACGCTGGGAGTGGTTTGATTTTTCATCCAGAAGGATAAAAAGACCAGGATTTTCCAGAAATCCATAGAAAGACTTTCCTATCTTTGGGCAAGGACAGTATGAACGGACTGCACATTCCCCCCTACAAGGAAATGGTCCCCAAAGGGCTTTGGGTGGGAAGATGAGCCGAGGGCCGCGGTAACGGCGGCACGGGAACCCATGGGGTCAGGCAGGAGGTGTGCAGAGCATCCCCTCACCCCCATCACAGCCCATAATAAGCACAGCTTTACATAATAAGTACAGAACAGCATGAAAAGCTGGCTCCATAAGTCACAAGGGAGAGCAAAAGCCTCTGCTGGTGCCCCAAACGGAAGCCGTTGCACTGAGGAGATGTGTAGGGGTCAAGAAAGCAGAGTACAGCACAGAGCCCGAAAGGCAGAGGTCTCCGGTGGCCCCTCCAGGCCTGAGCCAGGGGAAATGATGCTGAACTTTGGGCCTCGTGAGCACCATCACCCGGAGAACACGGGCAGGACACGGGGTCGTGGGCTGGCACTTCCCCTCAAAGCCCTGAGCACCACCTCTGGGACTCCAGGTGTCACATCCAGGGCGCAGACTTTATTTCTGGCCTTGGAGTAATCACCTAATTAAGCACGGTGTAACCTGGTAGAGTTCACCGTGGTCACATCTCCTGCTCCATACCCTCTCCAATTCCCCCACGGACAACTCTTGACACCCAGAAGGCTTCAGTCCCATTTCTAACACCTTCCTGGCTGCACAGTCTCCACCTTAACCTGCCAAACTCCATCTCAGACCCCTCTCTGTGACAAGCAGCGGGATGGCGGTCACCTGCTGACCCACACCAAAAAGGAATCTGACCCCAGGCCAACTTGGTGTGGCATCTGACCACGTGTCCTCTCAGGTGGCCTGAAAACTATTTTCTGCCACAAATATTCATTGTCTCAGTAGAACCATGCCTGACTTACCCTCCTGGTCCCTCTGTGCGTGCCATCCTGCTGTTTATCTCTGGTCACTTCCAGGGCCTGAGCTGAGGGCTCTGCTGTGGAAGGGACATCCTGCTGTTCAGTCATCTGCCATCGCTTGGGTGGGCAGCCTCCAGGACATCGTGCAAAGAGAGCTCGTCTGCTCTAATTGCATCAGTTGCCTACGAGTTTTTCAGTCCTAGGGCAGGACAAAACAGGAGGTTAGGAAGATGGGCGAGGAAGAGAGCATCTCCCAGTTGAAATGAGGGGGCTCTGTCCCCCTCTTTTCCACTTGACTTGAAAGGCAGGGAGGGAGCCCTGGGAACCAGCCTTCTCTCCACACTGGGTGAGATGCCCACTGCCCCGCTCCTGTCCCCCAAAACCAGCATTTCAGTGCTTGCTGGAGCCTCCTTGGGTGAGGAAGCACAGAAGATGCTTTCTCACCATCTACCTCTGTGTTCATTCTCTTGCCAGAGTTGCTCCCATCGTTCACTCCACTTCCATCATACTCACAGCAGTTTCTGTAACACACTTTTCCACCCTGAGGATTTCACTTACAAATACCCTGGCCCCACTCGCCCCATTGCTGTGTCACCCTGTCCTCTTCTGGGCCCATCTCCTTATGGAGAAGGGCATCCCAACCCCGTATGCCCCTGTCTGCTTGCAGCAGGGTGAGGGTTCAGGTGAGAAATCCTTCTCTGAGCATCAGAGCAGTTATTAATAAGCCCCCCTCCCTTGCAATACATGATCCAAAACCATTTCGGTTCCCAAAGCCAGGGCCTCAGGTCCTTGTTTAGGAGGACATCAGTGTGGGAACTGACTCCCACCTAACTCCAAAGGAACACACTGCTTCTGGCCCAGATCCCAAAGGTGTTTCAGTGCCCACCTCTTCCAGAAACACCTCCAAAGCTACTGCTGCTCAGCACACTTTGTACAGCTCACAAAGCACCTAATGCTGTGGACTGAGCTTGCTGGAAGGGTCCAAGATTTGGGAAGGACTCGAACAGCTTGTGTCCAGCCGGGAGCAGCTCCCAGGCAACTGGCAGCCCCTCTAGTTGCCTTGCTGTCTTTTGGTACCCAACCCAGGTTTTGGCCAATCTTTCCATAAACCCATCAGCTTCCTAAATTCCCTTGAAAAGGACATGGTACTCGTCTGCACTGTGTGCACAGGGCGATCCTGCAGACTTGCTCTGAGGGTGTCCCCAGGCCCAGCACCGTGTCCAGGGGACATGCAGCATCCCACAGGCAGGGCTGAGAAGGGGGATGTCCAACTGTCGCGCTCCCTGACCCAGCTCACTGTCAAAGTGCAGTTGCACAGTTGATACCTGCCAGCATCTGCTGTGGAGGAGGTGTCCAGGGCAGAGGGGAAGGGTGTTGGGTCCTGCCTTCGTGTTTCCAGCACAGGGATCCATGTCTTGGCTTTGCTGTTGCTACGGGAACCCAGGAGTAGCTGTAAAACAAAAAACAGCCCTGAGCCATATTGTATCAATTAATGCAACCAGACATATTTCCTCCAATAAGAACCATATGTCAGAGATAACATCTTTGTTTGTTGCTTGCGGTTTCCTTGATGGCAAACTACTGTGCTATAATCCTTGAGCGTCCAGCTTGTTTACAGAGTCACTGTGGATGGAAATATGGAATACCCAGAGTGCCTGCTTGGGGCTGGGCTCACCCAGGGCTCAGCACACCCGGAGAGGTGCCTGTGGGGAGGCAGGAGGATGCTCTATGCCTGGACAACACGTGCTTTGCTCTCTTGCATGGGACACTCATGAGGCTCCAAGTCCTCTTCCCTCCAGTTGGTCCCACTTTAGTTGCCTCTCACCTCACACGTGGGGTCAGGCTGGGTTGGCAGCTCAGTTTAACTCCTGGTTCAGCCAGCACAAACCCAGCACAGCCTCACTAAACGGATGTACGTGCCCATGTGCAAGCCCTTCGACAGATCCACTTGGTTTAAGATCACTTTGCTATTGGTTTCCTCCCTCGACTCCTTACCAGCACAGGGCACATGCCACCAGGCTGCCCAGGACCCTCTGGCCCAGCTGGATCAGCACTCTGGTTTTCGGCTGACAGGCACAGGCTCTGCCCCCTCACGTGCATGTCAGCTGTGGCAGAGAAACCCTGGAGCAGCGGGATCCCAAACCACACAGGAGACAGGAGAACTTAATTACTCTTTACGTGACTGTTTTCCACTTGGATGTCAGGGCTCTCAGAAGGGGGCAGCAGCATTGGTGTCACACGTCTGCCTCGGTCAGCCCCGGTGCTATTTACAGCGTGGCTGTGCAGCGGGCGGTGGGGAAATGCCCCTGCTTGGATCGATGCTTGCTTACGGCCCCGCGGAGCCGGCTGGGCTGCAGTTTGAGGATGGCTGTGCAGGTCAACATCCTGCCACACTGCCATCCCCTGCCCTCGGCTCCTCCGTGCCAGGCGTCTTGTCTCCCTCCAAGCCAGAGCACTCAGGTGGCTGCAAGTGAACCATCTGTACCTCGGGGGAAGGCTCAACACACAGCCACACGCGGTTGTGCCCTTCGGAAAGGATCCAAGGCGGGCTTAATGCTGGGCTGAGCAGGCAGAGCCCTTGCAGGCTGAACCTGGTTAGAACGGGTTTGAGCTTTGCCTTCAGCTTAGCTGCCAAGTTCAGACCATTGGCCGTGCTCAGCTGCCAGCAGTGCTCCCGCAGATGCGCTCGGCTTTCACAAGCGCTCAGCAAAGGCCATACCCACGGTTTAGTTTTAACATGGAGGTGAAGGGACTCGCTCCTTGCACTCCATTGCCATCAGCTCACGCCGTTGCACATCCTCCCCCTGGACCCTCAAGTCTCTCCTGGGAGCGACAGTTTGGCTGGGATGAGCAGGAGCTGCGAGCACAAAGGCTGGAGCTCCAGCTGTCCCACAGGCAGCCACCCCAGGGCCGGGCAAGGGGAGCAGGTTGCAGGGACAAGATGTGCCTTGGTTAAAAGAGCTGGTCTTTTCCTCAGGTGCTGGGTACCGACACAGATGGGATTTCACACGCAGCCTCTTGTTGCATCGCTCACTCTGTGTCTGTAGAGCAACTAATTCTAGCTCCATCAGCCTCAGGGATTGCTCTGTCCATGCTTGTGATGCGACTTCAGAGGACACAGGACAAAGGAGCGATGTTCACAGTGTGATTTCAAATTGGAACTCAATTGACTGAAAGTTGACTGTGGAGGAAGAGGAGTGGGGCAAATGCATGGCCACACACAGGCCTGGCCCAGCCCTCCTTGTGCAGCCCCCTCTGAGGGTGAGGGGCTCTGGGAGGTTCAGAGCAGCCAGAGCGCACCAAGCACTTGTCAGCTGGGCTCTGGGCCTTGGCTGCCTTCTTACCAGAAAAGCTTAAGATGCCTTTTGGAAAAGCCAGTCTGAAATGCCTTCCCTTCCCTCAGGCTGTCTGCTCCGACCATGGCACACACATCATTCCTGTCAGGCTTCAGCTACTGCAGCCAAGGAGAGCTGTGGTCCACAACGCACACCGGCACAAGCCCAGGCACTGTCTGTGTACAGAACAGCAGGCACAAATGAGTCTCTGCTCTTACCCAGCACTCAGAGGGCAGCGTGGCTCACAGCTGCATCCAGCCGGCATCAGGGGGAGCAGCATCTCCCACCCCTCAATTCCCCCTCTGTGGCATTTCCAGCAAAAGGCTTCACTGTGTTCCCAGCCTCCAAGCAGCACAAGGTCGGCGGCCAGGAGATGTGGGGACACCTTGGAGGGCACCTTTGGAGGAGACAGAATGTCTCCTGCAAACCTGGGTCAGCTTTTAAACCAGCGTGCCTCACAGCAACCCAGATCCACTGCCTCCCGCTTCAAGCCATCCAAGAGATGCCCACCAGCACAACCCAGTCCCGTTCACCACCTTCACAGGGAGGTTTTCTCCTGTACACCACCCTGGATGCATTTGGGCTGCCGCACGTAAGACTGTTACTTGAATTACTGACCCTATGGGGCTGCAATTGGCCTTTTTGGGCTAATTCTGAGCTCTGCAGAGCCGTGCACAGGCACTTTTACACCGATTTTAACCCAGTTTGTACCAGGGTACCTCACACATCTGGTGGCTGATACCCACCCATCTCTGCACCCAGCAGCTCTAAGTTAGAATCATAGAATTGTAGGGGTTGGAAGGGACCTCGAGAGATCATCGGGTCCAACCCCCTGCCAGAGCAGCTCCCTAGGACATTTCACTCAGACAGGTGTCCAGACGGGGCTGGGATCTCTCCAGAGAAGGAGACTCCACACCCCCTGGGCAGCCTGGCCCAGGGCTCCCTCACCCTCACTGGGAAAAAGTTCTTCCCCGTGTTGGTGTGGAACTTCCTATGCTCCAACTTGCAGCCATTGCCCCTTGTCCTGTCTCCACAGACACTGAAAAGGGGCTGGCCATTTCCCCCTGCATCCCATACTTCAGATATTGACAAACATTACTAAGGTCCCCCCTTCGTCTTCTCCTCTCCAGGCTGAACAGCCCCAGCTCCCTCAGCCTTTCCTCACAGGGGAGATGCTCCAGGTCCTTCAGCATCTCCATAGCCTCCTCTGGACTCTCTCCAGGAGATCCCTGTCCTTTTTATCCCAGGGAGCCCAGCACTGGACACAACACTCCAGGTGGGGCCTGAGCAGGGCAGAGTAGATGGGGAGGATTAGGCACTCATCTGGTCTGATTGACAGAGCTGCTCTGCTCACAATGCCCTACTGCTGTGGTCCCCTCGCCCCAAAACGTGACGCCCATCACCTCCGTTCCCCCCCGTCTGCGTCGGCGTGTGAAGCCGGCCGCAGCACCAGCCCAGCTCCAGCAGAGCCAGGGTGCGTGCAGGGTGCGTGCGCCTGGCGTGCCTGTGTGCACGCAGCAGGCTGCTCACGTCCGCTCTGCAATGCTTCCACCTACAGAACAGAAACCAGTACGGCAGCGGCAGCAGCCAAGCAGCGGCCCCGGGACCTGACAGGGATGCACAGCACCCCGCGGGGAGGGGGCTCAGCAGGGGCGGGGGGACACTCTGGGGACAGGAGGACAGCTGATGTGGGTGAGGCCCACAGCCCTGCCAGCAAAACTGCAAAGAGGGATTCCATTGCCCAGGATGAAAATGGTGATTGGGCAACTTTTTTCCTTCCACTGGAATATAAAGACCTCTTTTTTCGGGCAGCTTTGCTAATTTTAATCACTTTTTTCCCCAAAACGCCCCGCTGGGCTGAGGCGCGGCCGGAGATGGGAATGGAAAGCTGTTTCCTTTACACAAGTGTTTTTTCCTAAGCAGGGTGTAATCGCCAGCACTCTGCAGCCACAACACGTGAGCAGCCACAGGCTGGCCCTGCCGCTGAGAGGGGAGCAGGTTGGGTTCCTGCAGCAAGCTCTGGGGCAGGGAGGAGCAACCAGGAGCAGAGAGAGAGGAGAGCCCTGACCGTGGCAGTTTGGGGATGGGGCTGATGTGAGGGATTTCACCAACAATTCCCTGCAGGAGCAGTGACCAGGGAAGGATTTCCCAGAAAAGGGACCCTTATCATTAACAGGGGTGCACAAGGCAGGCTCTGCTGCGCCCACTGCCACTGACCTGTGTTTTCTGCAGTGGCTGAAGCCCTGATGAATACTTATTGAGTCTGCTTCCATCAAGAACATTCTAGATTCCTCACTTCTTCTCTTTACCCAGGCCATCCAAAGCTTTTGGTCCATGTATGTTCTTCCAACGCCTACAACCAAGCTGAAAGTAAAGACCAGTCACAAGTTTTAATTTCCTCACTTGAAATAATTTGCATCACGTTGTTGGGAAAAAAAATAAAAAATCAGTCAAACCATTTTAACAAAATATTGGGGGACAACCCTGCCAAACCCCCCACCCCCAAGGAGACCCTCTGCTCGGCTGGAACATTCCCCACCAGGCCTTGTGGGTCTCTCTAGGGACCTCAGGTCTTTGAAGCACAGCAGCATCACCTCATTTCTGTCACAGCCCTTCTAACAGCAGCCACAGGTGCCACATGTTGGGAGGTATCACTATCCCTGAGCTCCTACCTGCCAAGCTCCATGTTTAGTGGGATATCTCCCGTGTCTCCTTCCACTTTGGGGTGCACATCTCCCTGTCTCCTTCCACTTTGGGGTGCAGATCAGAATGGGCAGCTCCAGGCTTTCACAGCCACTTGCTCTTCCAGCGATCCCTTTCCGTCCGTGTTCCTGCTCGCCATCTGCCGCGCTGACAGGACGGCGTTAAGCAAACACTGCCCTGCGGCCATCTGGGTTCTGCAGTGCAGCCTGAGCGACCATCCCGCCTGCGTGCTGGCAGCAGCAGGCTGCAGCCCAGAGAGATCTCTGGAAACACTGGGCAGAAGGACCAAAATCTCTTCCATTGTGCTTCATCTGCAGGTTCCTTCGGTGCCCCAGCGCTCCCCTCGGTGCTGGTGAGAGAACAAGCATAGTGAACCAAACACAAAAGGACGGGGCAGAGGGAAACAGGGGCTGTACAGGGAAAGCTTTCAGTCCCACCAGCCCCTGGGGTTTCAGAAGCCACGTTGCAACAGGGTGTTACAGTCTGATTTCACCACAAGAACATTTCCAACCGAACGGTTAAGCACAGTACTGCACCCCACTGTGCAGAATACAGCCTGTACTGATGCCAAGGAGCTCGGTCAGAAGCAAGAGATCTGTGCCAGGCGCTCAAAACCCCGGCTCGGGTATCAGTGGTGGGTCACCAAAGCCACCACATCCTTCAGAGGTGAGTTCCAGCTGATGAAGGGCACTCATTAGAGACACTAAAGAATTTTAAAATAGCAAGCATTAAATATTTCTCAACTACTGAGATTCATCAGTGTACTCAAGTGTCTCCCAAAGGTTGATATGGATGCCTAAAGGTCAAACAGTTCTCTGAAACTATTTGAGATTTAAAGTTTGTGATTTAAGAGTTTAACACGCACATCCTCACGTGTCCTTATGTGACACTTGGAGGCTTGGGGGAGACACGCTGAGATCTAGCTGTAAAAATGATGCCGCACCTCCCTTAAAACAGGCTTTGGCTGATGCTTCCTGTCAGTGGTTCCTGCGCTGAAGTGTGACACAGCAGAGCTGGGCCCTGGTGACAGCCTGCTCCTGGCATGTCGCTCAGGTCATCACATCGCCTCCTGGAACAACCTGCATCGCATACTGCTGTGAGCTGGCACACTCACCTTGTCCCTACTTTTGCCCCCTGCCTGAAGCAGATGGCACACTAAGCTTGGGGGAGCAGCTCCCCTGCCACCTAACCAAGCCCAAGACAGAGGGATTCACAGCCTGGCTGTGGGACAGGCAAAGGACCTGGATCAGGTGTGGCCCAGCTGGAACCAGGAGACTCCAGGTGCTTCCGTTG
Source organism: Hypotaenidia okinawae (assembly GCA_027925045.1). Taxonomy (NCBI): domain Eukaryota; kingdom Metazoa; phylum Chordata; class Aves; order Gruiformes; family Rallidae; genus Hypotaenidia; species Hypotaenidia okinawae. The sequence continues at coordinate 27,149,763 of BSDF01000010.1, read as the reverse complement.
TGCCCAGGGGCTGGGGTGGCTCAGCAGCCCCAGCTGTGTGCAGCTGGCTGCTGTGTACAGCCTGGCAACCAGCTGTAAGCATACTGGTGTGCACTTAAGCAATACATTGCTGCTCAAAGCCCAGCAGCTTCCTTCCCAGCCTGGCCTCCAGGTGCCAGGACAGTTGCAGGACTACAGCTGCTCAGTGCCATCCCGCCGCTCCGCCTGCACTGCCTGTTTGTTCACATCTCCACACTGCCACAACCAACTCACCGTGTGCTTCTCACCCCCAGCACATCTCTTTGCAGCACCAACCAGCCACACTTGGGCTTCAAGAACCCTGTCACTCTCCAGGAGCCAAACCTGTTTATTTTACAGCCTGCCTTTAGCAAAGACCTTGCATGGTTGAGGCCAGCACCCTCCTGCTGGCCAAAGACACCTTTTTCCCCCCATGGAAAAACAAACAGCAAACTCCTCCCCAGCTGCCTGCAAGCTCACTGCGTAAGCAATCTGCAGCAGATGGTGTCTAGACGTTTAACATCGCCAGATGTTCCAGCTCTGCATGGAAGTTAACTTCTGCTCTTCAGCACCAGGGCGAGGGGCACTGGAAGCACAAAAGGTAATTAGTGCTTAAGCACAAACCCAGACATAGAGTCTCTTCATGTTTCACTGCCATACACCAACTCAGCTATTTGAAATCAGGGGGTTTATCACAGCCCCAGGCTATCCAAACCCTTGTATCTAAGGGAAAACGCTACCTTGATTCCCATAGCAACACACAATTTTTCCTGAAAGCAACAAACATGTGAAATAGTTACTGCAGATTAAAACCCCAGCGAGGTAACCAAGAAACAGAAGACAACATCTATCTTTCCCCTTTTCAGCAAAAAACCCATAAAAGCAGTATTCCCTTTTTGCCTTTCCAGAGAACAGATGCTGATCGGACCAGGCAGGATGTGGGGTGGCTGCCTACCAGAGTGTACTGGTTCCGGATAAGCTTTTGCTCAACCACATTTATATTTTTCTTTCCCTTTTGAGGTCTGCAGAACTTGTGGCTGGAGTCTGGCAGCACACAGGGCACCATGTCAGTCCTGTCAGTCCCTCACCCACTCGCTCGGCCTCAGGCTGTGCCCTGTGCCACAGGGGAGCACACCCACCCATGTCACCCACGTCACCCACAGCCAGAGAGGTTACATCACAGAGCAAAGCTCTCCTTAGGCCCAAGGTTCTGTTAACTGCATGAGCAGCAACCGTGGAATTTCACCTCTCCTTTACACACAACTCCACTCACAGCTCTCCCACACCAGGTGACAGCTTTGGCTCGTCATGGCACAGGACACTGTGCCAGCAGCAAACCCATCTGTGTTTGGCAGCACCACGCAGCCACGGTGCTACAGCCCTCCCCAGGGCAGCTGAAGGGAAGGTGGGACTCAAGCCCAGGCAGGGCTTGTCAAGTACCAACCCTGACTTCTAAAGCTTCCCCAGTCCTTCATTTGTAACAGCAGCACATCAGAAACCCACGTCCCACTTGTCTGCAATGGTCAGAGTGATGCAATTAAGGAAGTTAAGTTTAGATTCAATATATTTGACATTCAACAGGCAGTAAAAAAAAAAGCTTTATATTTTATTTCCTGTAAAAATCTTTTTAACACATGCAGACTAAAACCAGTGTAAGAAAGTATCCACCATCGTTTAAACAAATAACTATACTTAAATATAAGTGTCTGCAATTGACTTGTATAAAAATAAGGTAGGTTTTGCTTTTTTACAGAAATCCATTCTCCAGTTCTGATAAACAATACACAACTCTAATACACACAGTTCAACCTGATCGTTGCTCTCCACCAACGCGATACTGCTAAGGTATTATGTGCAAAAGTTGGTAACAGTTCCTGTCCCAAAAGAAACAAAGAAATCTTCTACACCTTTTAGAAAAAAATTAGATACCAGGTTTAAATTAATCAACTCCTATTCGGTTCCTTTGTTCTCAAGAGTCCATATACTGTATTATACACAGATTTAACCAGAGCCTGGTGCGGGTGCTAACCTCAGCGTCTGTGCCTGCTGTGTCCCGAGCGGCTGCTCCCGTGGTGCTTGCCCTTGTGAGACCTCTCGAAGGAGCGGGATCGCTCCCGCCTGTCTCTGTGGTGTCCCCGCTCGTGCCGGTGCTTCTTGGCAGCGTCAGAGTGATCCCTGGATTTGCTCTGCGAGCGGGAACGGGACTTTTTCCTTTTGTGGCCGTGTCTGTTTGCGCTCTTCAGCTCTTCCCTGCTATGTTTGGTCTTCAGGTGAGGCGAGCCGTGGTTGTGGTGTCGGCGAGGGCTGCCGCTGTGGCTGCGGGAACGGCTTCTCGATCTGGAGCTGTAGGTCCCAGACAGGCTCCGCCTGTTATTGTAGCTTACAGAGAAAGTGGTAAAAGTTTATAACTTGTCTTTCACAGGGAATAAAATGAAGTAAATCAATGCTTAGAAACTCCCAAGCTACTGGAAAAAACAGGAGACTATTCCTCCCACAGGGATAACTGATGAATGACAGCAATTGGCCAAGAACACACCTTTTAAAACAAAAAACCCAATAGGCAGCGCCTTTCGTAATTGTTCAGCCTTAAAAAGAATCTTCCCCTCTCTGCCGGACTGCAGATCAGTTGTTGCCTTTCCTCCTTCAGTGATTTCAACAGACAGGAGTATTTAGGGGAACACTCCACTGAGATCCACGTTGGCAGCTTCCAACTTAGACGTCAGTCTGAAGACTCCTTCAAAATACCTATCGAATGCCAGCAGCTGGCACTGCCTCAGCCTGCATGGCTCCTCCTCCTCAGTGACAGGAGAGGTGGCACAGTGAAGGGCCAGACAGCCCATCATGCAGACCCAGCCAGGAGACACACTCTCCTGTGCCCTTGGGAGAAAGCAGAAGCACGTGGACTGAGTTCCCAGAGACCACTCTCATTTCTAAAGCTTCCTTGAGGTCAGTCAACAGGGCAGGCCTCCCTCACCCTCCAGCACTTTTTGTGTACCTGTGCAGGTAGGGTAGCTCTATGCTTCAGTTTTACAGCAGTTTGTACAGCTCTAACTATTAACGGCACAATTATGAGAGAAGGGCTTCGTGCCAAGAACCTAAAGCCAGACCCAAGTCTGCCACTTGGGCTAATTATGGTGAAGACAACCCAGCCAAAAGGCCCCACTCCTCCCCTGCAACACCCCCCACTACTTACTGCCGCCTAGGAGTGTGCGATCGAGACCTCGACTTTGTTCTTGACCTAGATCGACTAGCGCTTCTGCTGCTTCTACTTCTCTTGCTTTCTTTTCTCATGCTGGGGGGGGGGAATAAAAACAGGGTTACACTCTGAGGTACTTGTTACTTCTGTGAAGTAGCTCAGAAGTAGTTCACTCTACTTCAGTGGAAGGAACCCTTTTTACAGAAGTTTTGTATAATCAGGAAGATGTTTTTACCTACCCATTGTAAGGGCTCTTGGAGGCTTGCTGCCTCTCTTCTGGCTCTTTTTTAACTGTTTTGGTATTCAGAGATACTGGAGACTTCTCTTCAGCTTTTACTTCTCTCGGGGAAGCTAAGAATTTAAAATTCACAGTAAGGTATTCTATCCACAGCCTTTGACATAAACATGATGTATGCTTTATACACTGTCACCAGTGCGTGCACAAAACATCAAGGGGAACTCAACAGCTACTATTTCATTCCACCTTTCCACTTACAGCACACTCCCAGAAGAGGACATTGGAGCAAGATGCCCATGGGGAGATGCAGCATAGCTTAAAGCCAACTGCCAGCAGGGGGAGGGAGAAGAACACTGCGACCTTCAAGCCAAGCAGCCAGGCTCATCTGAGATTTCAGCCACCGTGGCCCAAGAGTTACAAAATGAAAGCTGCTCTTACAGCCCACAAATACATAACTGGAGTTGTTACCTTGACAGTTCATTTCCAGTACTACAGAAAGAAGACTGAACAGTAAAATTACAGATGTCACCTTTGTATTTGTGGCACAAATATAACTAACAGCAAAAATCTTATTTACAAGTCAATCTGTCTCTACAGGCAGCTGATACAGCCCAGAGATGGATTCCCCATTTTCGTGGCAGGGCTACCATGCTAGACATACATTTCTGTCTGGCTTGCTGACAGTAAGGCAGAGGCGCTGCACTCTGACGTACACCACAGCCACCTCACTCAAAAGGGACCAGAGGTTTAGTGTCACAATACAGAAAGGCAGGAAGAATTCTGTCAGCAGCTTTCCCTTGCTGCCAGCTGGTAAGACATCTTCCAAAACCCCACAAGAGATCCTGCTTTCACTCAAACTCTTCTAACCTAGGGTCCCACTTCCCCAAAATAAAGAAAAGCTTTCACTGCTTAGTGAGAAGTTCACATCTGCCAGCTCTAAAACCTCTGGAAACTGTGGTGTATGTTTCTTCATAAGAAATAACTGCTGAAAACATTGCTTTCTTGTATATGCTTTCAGTTTCCAAGAGGCTGTGTAACCAACAAGGGCCTGTGCCTTCCTTACCCACATCACTGGGCCAATGCTTGTGACAGCCTTTACATTCTGTGTGCAGTTTACAGATGAGCAGCAGCACTACGAGCTCACACTCCAAGACAAGCCTGTCTGTCCTTTGTATCACTGAGTTCAGACAGATTTACTGCTCCGTTCCAGATCCGCGTTCCCACAGTGTGTTCGCTCTGGTGCCAGGACGGCACTGTGACCTTCCCCTCTCCATTTCCTGACCACAAGCTGTCTTCCTTCACTGTGCTTCAACAGCTGACAAGCACATTAAGGAGACTCAGAGAAAGCAGTTTTTCAGGAGATACCTGCTGCAAAGGGAACTGTGAAGGCTATCGTAATGCCCCCCCCAACAGATTACACCCCAAGTCTCTCTTCCCAGTAATGAACAGCAAACTCCTGGGTCTAGACATTTCCATGATACAATTATCTCAAGGGTGCACATTGCTAGCATATCACTCAGCTGTGGAAGTACTGAGGACAGCATCCCAGTTCCCTCTCATCTGCTATTTCAAGATACTGAAACTGGTTTTAGAACTTCTGTTTTAAGAAAAGAAAACATTTATCTTGCTGCTTAGTTCTGTGCAAGACCCTAAAGAAGCAAACATTTAATTATTTCTTTAAAATACCTTGGGACATAAAATTAGCTTAATACATTGCTAAATTTTCAAGTTTCTGTTCAGATAACAAACTTACATGGTTTGGATGCAGGAGAAAAACCACCCAGCGTTGAGAGTGCTGGAGTTCCATCTGGATTTAAACCTTTTGCCTTCAGTTTAGCTTCCTGTAGTGCCATTTTCCTCTTTTCCACTTCTTTATCCAGGAATTCGTAATTGGGCTGTTAAAGTAACAGTGTGGTTAGGACCTGAACTAATTCAATTCATATTTTGGGAATATCTCAGAAATGAGACAATTATCTTTTAATCACAGTAACGTGAACTGGATTCCACAGCTTCTTATGCTCCCTTGAGAGCTCTGAAGGGGAAGAACAAACATGTCAGCATTACCTTCTTCCTGGTATAGAGCTTCAGAGTTGTTAAGCAGATCTCCTGAATCTCCTCTTCTGTGGTGCCAAAGAGCAAGAACCAGTGAGGGCGGGTAGGTAGTGGAATCTGAAAATAAACAAAAGCTTAAGAATAGGTATTACAGAGCAGGCTCTTAAAATATTTTCATTTGGTTTCTTGAAATCAATTTGCCAGCAATGAAAGGCAACACTGACTGAAGACAGAGGACTACTCACCTGCAGAGCTCTAGCAGCAAGGTAAATGCAAGCACATGCTATAGTCTCTGGCTGAAAGCGGACAAACACGTTTGTTCGAAGGCTGTCATTCATGTAATTCCTAATAAAATAAAATTTAAAAACAGTTGGATCCCAGGTTTACAACTTTTTCTTTAGAGGGTAACAATACTGGAGACTCAATTGACTTTATTATTTTTTCTGTTGTTATATTAAACACTTGTTTTCTTTCAAATTACATTATTTGATGCTTACATTTGCTAATTCAGCAACAAAGTTTGCACCGTTGCCACTGTTTCAAACTCCAGTGCAAGTAACAGTATGCAATGGCTACTTCTCAGTGGGTAGTTAAGTTGCACCGCAACGTGTCCCATGAGTTAACACTCTAACAAGTACTTTGCATCTGTCCAGCAGTTTGCTTTACGCACCAATGCTCTTGCACATGAAAATCAATATGCTTAGAACTCAAACACAAGCATGAAAGCACGGTATAGTTTTAACCTACCATTTTCCAGAGGCTAGTTGCAACCTATAAAGTTCATAAAACATTGCACTTAAATCCTACACATGCCTTCAGTCACATTAACTTCATCCAGAGAGAGAAGCATCCAATTTGCTGAGTGTTGGAAAAAGACCTGCAAGTTAGTAACGGGTCCCCCACTTCACTAAGCTACTGTTCTTGTGGGGGCTGGCACTGCCAGCAATACATGCCAAGAGATACATTTAACCAGCAGAGACCTCCGCTGATGGCTACAGTACTGTACTAGAGGAAAGAAACAAACAGCAGTCAGTAAGCATTGACTACAGAAACCCATGCCCAACGTGGCTTCTAAGTGAACATGCTGCATGCACTGTAAGGTTTGGGGTTTTTTTAACTCAAGTTTAGCCAAATGCTAAATGAACTAAGTAAATGTTGGCAGAAAGTCTACCCCACGTGTCCTTTAAATATACTATACAGTAGCTAGGCAACAAATACATTTAGAAACAATTTTTAACAGTTACTTCTAAAAGCAAATATACAAATCCTTTCGACACCCAGACAGAACTAGAAGATGCTGCCCGATGGATATGGACCACTTCAGTGAATCTCGGATGAGAGCTTGCACTGGGTTGGCTGGAGAGAAGGGCAGCCAAACAGGCCATCCCCAGGTCATGGGCTGAGGTGCAGAGGGCAGAGCTCTATGACTTACCATCAGGGACTACCCTTTAATTAAAGAGTAGAAAAAAGAACAAAGTTAAATTGAGTTCTCCATTACTACAGTGGATTCAAGCCATGAAAATAGTAAGCAGAAACAAGCACTAAAATATTTTTGAGGTATGGATTTGTGTAATAACTTACATCTCATTGCTTTGGATATGGATCATCAGGCTTGTTATTTCTGCTACTATTTTCCTGGCAAGGAAAAGAATGGAAAAGTAACTTACCAGGCTGTCTGTACCAGGGTTTGATTGCGTTCACATTCTAAGACTTGTAAATACATAACAATGATCTGAGGAATAAGGGGGAAGAAACAAAGACTCAGTTTTAACATGTAAAGCTACATTAAGGACTAACTATGTATAGTCAAATTGTATTCCAAAGCAACTCTCTCCTCCTTTCCTAAGCATACACCGTAAGCTCCCATCATCCCACTGGGTTCAGGTAATTATTGTACTATTTTTCTATGGTTTGCAAAACCAGCCACCCTTTAAAATAATCCAAGGAAGCAACTTCCAATGACTTCTTGCCCAAACACTCCAGCAAGTACATTCACAGCGACTACAAAGGAATAAAGAAATTGGGTCATTTTTACACCTGTGTTTGTTGTCCCACAGCTCCCAATGATGACATCAAGGTGGAGTAACATCTACAATTATATTATATATTTTTGAGAACTCACCTTATGTGGATGCTTGACATGAACACAAAATCCCAACTCCTTCAGTACCCTTCTTTCTGCTTTGATTACTTGGTTTTTGGTGTTTATGTAGTTCTGATCAAGTATCAGGGGGCTTGGAGTCCTATAGTTTGCAAGAAATAAAATCAAAACTGTTTTGCATATCCAAAAATAGCAGCATCTCTGTTTTCCCTTCCAACCAACTAATGGCAACAGAAACCGATTTTCAACTCCTGCAAGCAAGTTTAAGCATTAATCTTGTGCTGTCCAAGTTTAGATAAACTAGTTTAGTTTCTGCTTCTGACTAGCTACTCATTAGAAGGCTAAGATTAAAAAATTAAAAAGAATCTTTCACTGCTGTGTGGTCACACTAACCTGGTCCAGCTGCTGGACTGGAAGTCAGCTTTACACTGAAGATCTCAAGGAACCTTTACACTTCCTGACAGAGGAGGGGGAAGGAGTGTGATACAGGTACCTTTGCCAGGCACAACTTCATGAGCAAGCTACAACAGATTTATTTTTTTACTGATAATAAAGTAACAAGAATATGGTTTATGAATTGCAGCTTCCTATGCACTGGAAGACAAGATTATTCAGATCCTAAGAAACCCTGCTAATGTGATACAGAAAAGGCCTACCAAGCAAGAATTTACCTCTGGAACAGTGACACATCTGCCCATTACTCTGCCCTCTGCTCCCACTAACTGACATACGTCATGTTGCTCCTGTCACGTGCGTTTGGAAAACAAGAGCTCGTTTCACAAAGATTCCTAAATCTAGCCCTGTGAGTCCAAATTCTTTCCAAATCTAACACCTAAACTCTCCAAAGCATTTAAGTTTAACTACTGTCACTTGCTGCAGTAGAGTCGTACTCCATTTTGTATTCTTTTACGTGCCCATGGTTAGAGGTGACCTTTGAACACTGCACATTGTGCATTTTAATCCACTTCCTCCCTAAGACAGAGCAACCTTTTCCCCTTATTTTTAACAGGTCTGGCATATTCCACATGCTTTGCAATGCAGAACAGCTTTTTTTGCAACTAGTTACACTCTAATAAACCACGGGATGTTTACGTGATAAACCTAGTACAGCCCAAGCAAGGGTAATGACTTTATATTACCTTCAAATGAAGGGAAAAACAGTAACTTAAGATGAACTAAAAATATAGTTTCTGTTTAATCAGACAAAGTATATTGCTACCAACTTGTCTTTTTTGAGTCCATGCAAGTACCACAAGCAAATCACACTTCTCTTCCCTGGCAGGTCAGAGTAGAAATACTCAAAAGACCCAGGCTCCCACTCCAGGAAGAAAGGGTAACTTGAATTACAAGGTTAGCTCGAGACTTTCCCAACTCCAATGATGCAGAATTTATGCTAAGACTTCTGGAGTCACGTGGAAGGATGCTTATTACCACTGGTCAAAGGACACAGGAAGCCATCACTCCACTAACAGAAGCATCACATTGTGTACCCATGCACAAGGTGGGAGCTCCCCTGCTCTTCCCACAGGGCTGAGCAGCAGCCCAGGTTTGAAATGAACTACTGCAGCTTCTTGGTGCCAGGAAGGACCTACAATTTAAGTACAAGCCTTACTAGAATTACTGAGCCATAGAACATACTGAGTTGGAAGGGACCCATGTGGGTTATCAAGTCCAGCTCCTTCTGTCTCCTAAAAACCATGGTTTTTATGCTACACAAAAGTAACTTCTCTAGTTGTTACTCTCACTCATTAGGGCAAGCTTACAAAACTTGTGATTTAAGCTACTCTAAATATAACCCAGGCAGACTATGGGTTGTTTATGGGTGGGGTTTGGTGTTTTGTGGTTTGGTTGGTTTTTTCTCTCAAATTAACTGGAAAAGAAAAAAATATAAAGCTTCTTTAAGGTAACTGCTGCAGTGGTGAGACTATGATTGTATCTGAACAATCACTTATGATGGAGGCTGTCTGAACAGAGTGCTCCGGAGCAGGAGAGTGGAAGAACCAAGTTCTTCAAATCAGTGAAATTGATTCACTTCCAATTAATTTCCACTAGCTAGACTAGCTTTCAGAACACTTCCTCCAACATTGATTTATTTTATCTGGAGATCACTGGCATTAACAGGATATGCAAGGCATTGTTCAGTGAATTGAGGTGTCAGACCTTGGATGAAACAGGGCAGCTCTGACTTAGACTAAAATCAACAGCGGGACATGACTGGATGGGATCATCCAACAACCTGCCATGGGGTTAATATCATCCACATGTCCCCACATTCCCTGAAAGCAGTGTCAGCATTATGAGAAGAGTGAGGCAGCTAGAAGTGTGACAGCGAAGACTGCGAGCCTTCCTGGGTTTTAAGTTCTCACTGTCCTTCTACAAGGCCATGGTATCAGCACCAACAGTTCATACTCCAGCTGTACACGTCTGACAGCAAAGTCACAGGAAACTCCAGACTGACGCCCTTGCAGTGTGCTTTACTCCGCTGTCCCATGTTACTCTGGTCTCTTACAACACACGAGTTCAAGGCACACATAGATCTAAGGAAGCTGTGAAAAACATCCATTTAACCAGGGTTTCAGAGACAGCAGGCTTTCATCCACTTAGGCAAAAAAAAAGATCTGCAGACTTTCCTGCACCTTATTACAGGCAAAAGCCAGGCTGCCCACTGCATTAAGATTTACCAATTAGTACTTATGCCATGAACTCCACAAAGTGTTGGTATGCATAATTATTGTAAAGGTGGAAACCACAGCAATCTCCCTCTGGAAAACTTCTAAGCTTTCCTATGGAGGAGAGAAACTTTGCTACTGCATTGTTGCACTTAGGTCTCAGACCATGAAGAAACCATGTTAAGATCTGAGTAACAAACCAGGGAAAATTAATTTATAAGGTAATACATAAAATAGAGGCTTCAAGCCCTATATAACCAAGTAGTGTTACCAATTCCTCCTTTGAATCTGCTGTTACAGATAAATCAGCACTAGAGCTCCAGGGAAGACTCCAGAGTTAAGAACAGAGCGACCAGTGCCTGTCCTGGTAAGCAGGCCCAACACTTAGTCACAGGGCTTCATCAGGATTTAGAGATTGTGTAACAACCCCAGAGATTAAGACACACTGTAATGTGCCTGTAACAATAAGTAAATTACAAAAATCCTTCTTAAAATCCCACTAATAAATGAAACCTATGTACTTGACACAGCTACAGCTTCATTGATGCAATATTAGAATCTGATGTCTGGAATGTCTAACACTCTGGAATAGAAGTGCCCTGGGCATAGTTTTGTTCAAAATGCAAAAAAGTACTTCTGACAAGTACAGCATTAACACCAGCATCTCATTTCAAAGACCAGATCTCTCTTAGGCCAGTCAATACGAGAGAAGAAAGCGAGTTCTATGTTCGTCCCCAACACTGTAAATACAAGCACTGTGGAACTGTAGGACAGTTTGAAGAACACTAAGCAGTGTGTATTAACACCGGCCATTTCCAACACACCTGCACAGACCTGTTTGCTGCAACAGAAGGCAAGAACAGCTGTCTGAGCATCTCCAACCAACATCTGTGAGATTATATAACAGGAGTCACACTTGGTTCGAGTCTTATAAAGACTTTCTGCACATTTAAGATAAAGTCATCTTTGATCTACATTCTCCATGTCAAACAACAGTTGCACTTTGCTCAGAACATGTTTCAGCACACAGTATTTTAAAGAGCAGTATTTTCACAATACGAGCTTTTCTCCATGCACACAAACAGTTTAACATGCAGTACCACATGACATATGCTCGTGAAAACACTTTTTCAAGCTTTTTCTTACTTCTCCATATTAGAGATACCACCTGGCAGTAACTCAGTTCACTACAGGTCTTACAAAAAGAAAATTCCAATGCAATTCCCAGTTCTGCAAACAGATACACATAAGGGACTGCTTACATAGTAATTTAAATAAATAGCTTTACAGATTCAGGACTTCTGCATCCCTGTGAATGAATGTTTTACTATTGATTCAATCTGCAATTATACAGAGCCAGAAAGTGGAACTATGAACCAAAAACTGTTTAAGAAAGAAAGCAAGCCTACTCAAACTACTCAAACTTTGTGTGCAGGTTAAGAGCTTTAGTTAACAGAAATACTAGACTAGAGGGGGGAAAAGAAAGTACAGCAGCCTAACTGATGGTTTCAGTTCTGGGTTGCGTGTGAGAAACTAACTACAGCCTAAGTGTTAGCTTCAGATTAAGGAAAAAAAAAACCAACAACAAAAAATGAGGATTAAGCTAGTATTCTAAAAACCTGGACAGCAAAGAAAAAAGCTTATAACAAGATACAGGAGTTCTTCCAAATGGTTCACCAGCGGCCAACCTGTTAGTCCCCCGATTCCAGTGACCTATTCACAGAGCACTGGCTTCTCCTTGGGGATTTTCGATACTTCACTCACTGTTGCCATGACGACAGCTTCATCTTTATGTACCACTCCACATCACCCAGGCTTTGGTAAATGTAGCTGGTCGCTGTATAGTCGGTTGCAAGGGAAAAAAGAGTTGAAGTTAATAACGTGTACAGGTTATAGAACTGTAATCTTGTAAAAAGTACAGAAAAAACGTTTACATCCTGCTTGTTAGAGAAAAAAAAAAGGGAAGCCTGAATGTCAGACTTCACCATTTTTAAGATTAATTTCATGCAGCTTCACTCAGAATCTCAGAGCAGCAATACCCATTTCTCCAGAAAATAATGGGCAGAAGTGCACGATTTCTCTGGACATGATGCATTTTAGACACCATGTAACATGCACAAGTGACATTCAGATTTGGAACAGGCTAGCTGGAAAGATTTAAGTTCACAGGTTAAGTTCAGTTTCTCTGATCCTTTGCACAGCACAAAGAAACAACTAATTTGTATTCTTGTTGCAAAGAAAAGCATTGCAGATGATTAATTAATTAACCTTCACTGTCTGGATCACAGCCAAAACATTAATCACTGAGCCAGCTTCAATACTTCCAATAACCAGACTCCCTCATCATAACTGTGGTGAGAAACAATACCAGTGAACACACATTTGGTGTCGCTTCACAAAACTCTCTCAGGGCCAACACAGGTAGCAACTTAAAAAAAAAAACCCCAAAAAGAACAAAACTAAGTTCCAAAGGGTAACACTGAATCATTCTGTTGAAAACTAACTAGGAAAACCTCAGTACAAGGCAGTAGAAGCAAAAGTGTGAGATGCAGAAGCATAATCAGGATAAACACACCAAGAAACAGCTGGTCTCCCTAAGGGGTTTCTACTTTACTTCTCCAAAACGGTTACACAGGGCTCAAGTTTAAACTCCTGCTGTAACCTGGTGGTACAGAAAAGTGAGAGTAAAGTCTAGCTGAAAACAATCCTTTTCTATCTGTGCATTACCTTACACTTTAAGCCATCAGCCACTAAAACTAAAGCTACTTCAGCACAGCTGACACGTCTCCAGTCTCACAGACTACAATACTGCTGTGTGACAGATCGAAAGACATTCTGCATTTAATAGCAACTCTGAAAACTCCTCCCCTTCCACCATTCCTTGTTCCTTCCAACATGCCAGGTTAGTCTGCTTTACACATCAAGAAATAAATCACTTTACACCCAAAGTATCAGCACTCACAACTAAGAACAACAGCTCTACAACCCGAGCAGACAGTCACCCAGATCTGTACCCAGATCAGGGAAGCTCACGCCCCAACTTCAGCGACACAAGCACACAGTACCGTGACAAACACAAGTCTCCCTTTTCATGATTAAAGGTGCCTTCCGCTTCCAAGGCTCAACAACACGTTCCTCACTGAAGCAGTGGCACTAAAGCTGCAAACACTGCAAGTCAAACCATACTTTTTACTTTCAAAATTAATGTAGTATTTTTTTAATAAAAGGTACTACTACCTTCACTGGGAAAAGTTCAGCTTTCACCTTTTGTTAAGCGATGCCTTACTGGCACCATAACCACATTTGGATGGCTACATACTAGGGAAAAGTGTTAACTCTGCTGAACGCGGTTAAAAGCCTGGAGAGTAACAGCAATGCACTAACTGGCTACTCGTAACTGAGACTACCTTTCAGGAACTACAAGACATCAAAAAACCAGGTAGCAACAGACCTATAACTACAGCCATGGACCTAAAACTAGAACCAACACTCTTGACTCGTAGCTACATAAATAACAAAAACGGGTCTACCAGGTAAACAAAAGTAACGTCAGAAGAAGTCAGCATTGAACTGTACTGCCTACACAGCAGCCAACGAGCACTCCCTTCTCAACTTTAGGTCGTTGAACTTAGCCTGGAAGAACACTGTGAATCAAAAACTGCAGCGTACATTAGTGACAAGAGATGCTTGTGCTCATAACGAAGCTGATCTTACCTTTTTGCTCTCAACTGACGCAAGTGATGAAACACGTTGATCACGTCCCTTATGCGACGAGGTGCCTCTTCGATTTTAGATGCGAGATTGATGCAGGCCATAGCAACAATCTGAAAGGAAGGCCCGTGTCCGTAAGAAAACGATTTTAAAACCCGAGGAGACTAGAAATACACAGCAACAACATGAAAACCCAACCCAAAAAAATATTAAAAAAATCTAATCGCCCACCTCCCAAAAAGGCCAAGGTCTGAAGGCTCTAAGCGAGGAGCCTGCGTGGCGTGTGGTCACCCGGCCTACGCGCTTCTCCCCCCCGACCCCGGCCGCTCCGCGCCAGGCCGTGCCGCGCTCACCTCGAAGCTGTGCTTGACGAAGGACTTCGAATAGAAGAACCGATGGAACAGCACCTGCCCCGTCGCCATCGCCACCTATGAAGGCAGAGGGAGGGAGGAAGGAGAAAGAGGGAGTCAGTCACCGGGACCAGCCGCCGCCATTTTGTGTCAGGCACCAGCTGGCGCCGCCGCCCGCCCGCCCCCCCGCGGCCGCCTCACACGCCCTTCCCGCCGCGCCACAATGGCGGCGCTCACCCCCCCGCCTTCCCCCACCCCACCCCGCCGCGGGCCGCGCACCCACCTGCGGCAGGCGGAGGAGGATGCCGGCCGCCTGTATGAGCTCGCAGCCCAGGATGCGCAGGTCCGTCTCGCACTGAAGGTCCAGGCCATCCTGCATGGAGGGAGTGGGCGAGAGGCGCTCCTCTGGGATCAGCGAGTGGTCGATGGTCAGAGACACCTCCGAGTACAGCCGGTCGCCGATGAGGATCCCTGGGACGGCAGGAATCGGCGGGGCCGCGGCGGCGGCGGTGGTACTGGCGGCGGCGGTGGGAGCCGGGTGTGTGGCGGCGGAGGCCATAACGGCGAGACTCGTCCGCAACCGGCCACGCACAGACTAGCGCGGGCCGGCACTGTGACGCAGCACACAACGGCGCCTGCGCACGGCACGCCGGGAAAAAGAAGTCCGGCGGCCCCGCCCGCCAGCGGTCGCTGCGGGTCTGGCCCGGGACAGCGATGAGCCCTCGGCAGAGGGGTGGGGGGTAGGGGGGCTCTGCCCCCTGCCCCTGTGGAGGACAACTCGCCCCGGGTCGGTGGCCGCCCCGGGTGAACCGTCCCCCGCCTCGGCTCCGTGACACGCGTGTCTCTGCCGAGGGTCTGCGTTGTGGGGGGGGGGAGTGGTGGACACAGGGATGGAGACAGGGATGCATGGGTATAGGGTTGGAGACAGGGAGGGAGGGAGGGATGAATGGATGGCTGGCCCACGGCACTCTCTGCTCTCACAGCTCTTTCAATTGTAAACAGTGAAAAGCAGCTGACGGCGCCGTAGGGCACATGGCAGCACGGGAAAGGAAGCAATGCTCGTTAAACCCTGTTGCAAATGCCACAGTCGTGAGCTGGTCGGTGCCCGGGATACGAAGGTGCTCACGGTGTGTCACACAGTAAGACGCGGTCAGACAACCACCAGGGTCGCTGTGGGACAGGGGCTCTGCGCTCCCTCACTGAAATCACATTGCAGGAATGAAGTTGTCTTCTCCTTCCATGAAACCCACCACCCTGCTCGTGTATCGCCCCCGCGTCACCCAGGGGCGCTGGCTCCCCGGCCCCACGCTAACAGCTGCCGCAGCCGCCCCCGGAGGCTTTTCCCGCCGGTAGCCGGACCGTGACCCGCACTGGCAATGCCGAACTCCACTGGGCAGATGCGGCGGCCGCAAGGACCGGCGGGCTCGGTCGCGGGGCCGGCGCCCGCCTTGCTGCCCTTCGCGCAGCCTGAGGGACGGCGGTGCTGGCAGAACGCCGCCGGGCTCCGCGCTCCTGAGCGGGCTGGAACCGGAACCGGACCAGGCCCCGAGGCGCTGGGACACCGTCCGCCCCGCCACTCGCCCTCCGGCGCGGCTGCATCCCCTCAGCACCGGCCGGAGGAGTGGGCGCCGCGCCCCGCTGCCGCCGTGACCCCAGAGCGGCTCCCACCCGCCTGTCGCACCCACTCCGCTCCTTCGTGGCCGGGAAATTCCCGCCGCTTGCGTCATTTCTCGGCACGGCTCCTTCACACCGCGCGTATGCCTCCGCAGCGGCGCGGTCTGGCCGGGACTAGACTCTCCGCGGACGTAATCGCCCGCGAATTGCAAGGCAAGGCCCGCCCCGGCAAGCAGCTCTGGGCTCCGATTGGATCACTCGGCCTGAGTGGCAGAGTCGTCACTCGGCCCCCCGCCCGCCATGTTGTGTCTTCGTTGCTGTATGCAGTCGTCTTACCGGGCAGCGTCAGTAGGGGTGGACAGTGACAACCGGGGCAGCTGTCGGTCTTCTTGGTCGCGGGGTCGGGCAGGACGGGGCCGGGGAAGGAGGAGGTCCTGCGCAGATCCGGCGCCTCTTCCCGGCGCTGTGGCCGCCTCCGCGGGGCGCCTGTCCGGGCAAGGAGGCGAAGCCGGGCCATTCTTGCCTAGAGCCGGCCCTCAGGGTTCCTCTGAGCTCCCCTCCTCTGCCTGGGTGCAGTCCGCTGGCTTCTACTCGTGCCCCTGCCCTCACAGCAACATGTTCAGAGCCCTCTTCTTGAGTCACGCGTGTCTCATGGCTGGCTGGCCTGCCCGCAGCCTGCCCACAGCACCCACAAAGTGCTTCCAAGGGCACCCCAAGGGTCACAGAGCTCCAACCCCCTGCCACAGGCAGGGACACCAACCTCCAGGCCCGGAGCTACACAAGGTTGCCCAGGGCCCCAGCCAACTTGGCCTTCAACACCCCCAGGGACGGGGCACCCACCCCCTCTCTGGGCAGCCCCTTCCAGCCCCTCACCACTCTCTCTGCAAAGAACTTCCCCCCAATCTCTCCTCTAACCCTTCCCTCCTCCAGCTTCACTCCATCCCCCTTGTCCTGCCAGGCTCTGCCCTTGAACAAGCTGATTCCCCTCCTGTTCCTCTGCTCCCTTCAGGCACTGGCAGGCTGCAATGAGGTCCCCCCACAGCCTTCTCCAGGCTGCCCCAGCCCAGCTCCCTCAGCCTCTCTCCGTAGGGGAGCTGCTCCAGCCCTCTGAGCATCTCCATGGCTCCTCTGACCCCTCTCCAACAGTCCCTCATCTTTCTTGTATCAGGACCCCCAGCTCTGGACACAGGACTCCAGCTGGGGCCTCCCCAGGGCAGAGTAGAGAGGAACAATCCCCTCCCTGTCCCTGCTGCCACCCCTCCTTTGATGGAGCCCAGGATCCCACTGCCTTTCTGAGCTGTCAGCACACTGCTGGCTCGTGTGTGAAATTCCTCATTCACCAGAACCCTCAGGTCCCTCTCAGCAGGGCTGCTCCCCGGGAGCTAAGTCGAGAAAGAACCTGGACTGCTGCAGGGGCATCTCCAAGGGGCAAGCCCAGGGCACCCCGGATCTGCTGAAGGGGACATGCTCACTGTTAGCCAGCCACAAGTGCTTGAGGGCTGTGTGTGAGGCAGCTCTCCCATGGGCTCCTCGGGGCAGGTTTGACTTTGTGGGACATGCCAAGAGGAGGGTAAGGTTGCAGTGCTGCAGAGGGCACAGGAAACATCTGTTTTGTCTTCCATTGGGTGTTGAGGATGAGCACACCTGATGGGAGCAGAGGGCATGAGGCTGCCTAACCTCCCTGGAACAGGGCCGGGTTGTAATCATTAACAGACTGAAGGGGCAGAGGAGTTCCCTGCTGCCAGGGTATGTTGTGCTAAGAGCACCTGAGATAAAACTATTTGTAGAGAGATACAAATCCAAGATATTTAATCAGGGGCAAGAAAAATCAGTGCAGAAGCTTTGTGTGCTGGGCTTTGCTGGGGCGGGCTGGCAGGAGGAGGCTGGGGGCACGGTGGCATGGTCTGTGCCTCCTCAGAGCAGCCAGCGCAGGATGTGGCATGGCTGGGTGCGGCACCTTGTTTTGTGTCACACTTGTGATGAGTAGTCAAACTTCCCCCTATGAAGAGAGGCTGAGGGAGCTGGGCTGGGTCAGCCCAGAGAAGAGAAGGCTGTGGGGGGACCTCATTGCAGCCTGCCAGTGCCTGAAGGGAGCAGAGGAACAGGAGGGGAATCAGCTTGTTCAAGGGCAGAGCCTGGCAGGACAAGGGGGATGGAGTGAAGCTGGAGGAGGGAAGGGGGAGAGGAGATCTTGGGGGAAGTTCTTTGCAGAGAGAGTGGTGAGGGGCTGGAAGGGGCTGCCCAGAGAGGGGTGGGTGCCCCGTCCCTGGGGGTGTTGAAGGCCAGGTTGGCTGGGACCATGGGCAACCTTGTGTAGCTCCGGGCCTGGAGGTTGGTGTCCCTGCCTGTGGCAGGGGGTTGGAGCTCTGTGACCCTTGGGGTCCCTTCCAGCCCATGCCAGTCTGGGATTCTATGATTCTATGATTTTACGATTCCTGAGTTTTACAAGCAAGTCTTTTAGAAAAAAACCCTCCTGCAGTACCCAGTGTTTGCTGGTTAGCCTTCCTTTCCATTCACACTTCGGGGGTTGAGAGCCAGGCTGTATCTGACCCTGAAATGGGCTTTTTATAGACGAGCATTGAGTTTGGGAGGTGCTGTACCTGCAGGTCTGTGACTCAGCAGGGATTCAAGTTAGCTGAAGGGTTAGTGTGCTTCCCCTGTTTTCCTGGTCCTTTCCTATGCTGGGTACGGTACAGTCACAGAGATTTTAAAAACAATATTGCATAGATTAGAAAATTGTACCACCAACCCAGAACACCACTGGCCTTGTAGAGACCTCCAAGTCTCCATGTTGCATTTGCATGGCCAAGAAGAGCCCAGTGAACCCCCAACACTAGTGCTGAGCATGTC
Organism: Hypotaenidia okinawae; assembly: GCA_027925045.1. Classification (NCBI taxonomy): domain Eukaryota; kingdom Metazoa; phylum Chordata; class Aves; order Gruiformes; family Rallidae; genus Hypotaenidia; species Hypotaenidia okinawae. The sequence continues at coordinate 27,130,985 of BSDF01000010.1, read as the reverse complement.
AGCAACGGCAAAAGCCAGTTAGAGTCCATTGAAAGTACTGCAGAGTAAAGTCATAGTAACAAAAAGGGGAGCTGGGAAAGAATTACCATGTTTGGCTCTGCTCTCTAACTCTTGCATTGTTCTGAGAGCAGAAGTTACAGAATCACAGACTCACAGGGTTGGAAAAGCCCTTTAAGACCATTGAGTCCACCAGTTCCTGTCCTGTGCTGACCCAGATCCCTGAGCACCTCATCTCCCCTCTGTTAAACACACCCAGGGGGGTGACTCAGCCCCTCCCTGGGCAGCCTGTGCCACAGCCCCACAGCTCTGCCAGGGAAGAACTTTGCCCTCCCAGCTGAGCTGAGCCTGCCCTGGCACAGCTTGAGCCCAGTGCCCCTTGTCCCATCTCCTGTCCCCTGGCTGAAGAGACCAGCGCCCACCTCTCTGCACCCTCCTGGCAGGGCAGGGCAGGTGGGGAGAAGGTCTCCCCTCAGCCTCCTCTTCTCCAGGCTCAACACCCCCAGCTCCCTCAGCTGCTCCTCAGAGGATTTGCCCTCCAGGTTCCTGGTTCCTTGGTATTTGCAGAAGGCAATCAGCCCTTTCTGTTTTCATTGCAGTTGGGAATTCATGCCAAATGGGCTGGGAAGAAGAAGAACCTGAGTTGTGCAGGCAGGAGATGCCCTCACTGCAGGGGAATCTGCACCCAGTGTACATTGGGTTTAATTTGCTCCAGTTTTATCTCTGCTCATACCCTTCTTAACAATTCCAGTTGGGTTTTGTGTGTCTTTTTTAATTCAGTAAAGTTGGGCACCGTGTTTTCCCCTCCCTGCCTGTTGGGCAGTTGGAAGTTTTCTCTATGCCAGAAGGTTTTGCCAGAGTGAGTTTAAAAATAGAGAGAGCAAACAGCCCATGGGAGCTGTGAGCTGGTACCTGATGTCTCCAAATTGGTAAACACAGAGTTGTGTTAATGTTTTATTTTGCAACACAGCCCAAGGTGGTGCCTCCCACACCAGTGGCCCCTTGCTATAGACAGAAACCCAGTTGAGAACTTCAACCCCTTAAAGGAGCAGCATAGTAAGGTCGTTGGTTGTTGCCAGGACACAGTACGCTGCTGGGAAACAACTGTAATCAATAATTGGTGGTTGAGTCATCAATGTGAGTGCAGTAACGAGCCTGATTCTCTGGTGGCCTTTGGCCTGGAGCTGTGCAGTTCATGGAAGCTCGCTCTTTAAATCAGCCAGCTTGGGCATGAGAATGGATACCCCCAAATATGTGCGATGGTGTCGTCTGTTCCCACGTAGCACCTACGACCGGGTGTGGTGTTTGCAGTGGTGGTGTCTGAGTAGGTTTGGCATTAATGTCACTGCCTCCAACCTTTCATAACTGTTAGAAACACAGAATCCCACACTGTGTGAGGTGGGAAGGGATCTTTGGGGGCCACCTCGTCCCACCCCTGCAGTGAGCAGGGACATCACTAGATCAGGTCGCTCAGAGCCCCATCGAGCTTGACTTTGAATGTCTCCAGGGATGGAGCCTCCACCACCTCTCTGGGCACCCTGTGCCAGGGTCTTACCACCCTCATATTGCAGAATTTGTTCCTAATATCCAAGCTAAATCTCCCTTTTTCCAGTTTAAAACCATCACCCCTCATCCTATCACTCCATGTCCTTGGGAACAATTCTTCCCCAGCTTTTTTAGAGGCACTGTGCAGGTTCTGGAAGGTGCTATAAGGTCCCCCTGGAGCCTTCTCTTCTCCAGGCTGAACCAACTCCCGCAGCCTCCCTTACAGGCACTAATACCACCAGTGAGCAGCACTGGGCTGCCAGGAGGCACCATCAGAGCAGGATCCCCACTGCTGGCCCTCCAGTGATCGCGCATGGCACCAGGATATAGCAGCATACATCGCCTTCAGACCTGTGCTGTCTGTCCTGCGTCACCAGGCAATGCTGTGACATTCTCCAGGCTTCTGTCTGCAGTTACTGGCTCCAAAGCTGAGCAACAGCCTGCATTGGCAGGGGATGGCTGAGCTGAAAAGAGAAGGTGCCACCAGCTTCCCAGTGAGTCTCGTGGGAAGGGAGTTTTAGCGTGTCCCAAAGCCTCTCTCCTCATGGGTCGTGGGTTGTTAGACCTCCTCAGTGCCTCATTACCCTGAGGATTTCACAGGTTTGACAGCAAATGTTTCACTACAGATAAAATGAGAAGAGTTCTTAGCAAAGGGCTGCAAATTGTAACATGCAGTTACCCCAACTGAGTAGAAAGGATTTCTCTGGAACAGTAACAATCTGCAAGGGCAGAAGAATCTAATTCCCTTAAACTATAGATGTCAGTGTGTATGAGGACAATACGATAGGAAATTAGGGAGAAAAGTCCTTGGACATGAGCTGATACCTGGAAGTTTCTGCTGTTCTATCAAGTATACCAGACTAATAAATGCTATCATTAAATCTATTTACTCCCTGCATTCAAAGAACTTCTGGCTTTTGGAGATTTTGGAAAGTTGATTTTTATTTTTAAATCTTCTGGGAGACTGACTCCAGTGCTGGCTCTGATAAATTAACTGAGAGTCTAGAATTATCTGCCACCTCAGTGATAAAATTACATGGCATCGGCTCTCCTAGGACTTGGGATTGCAAATACACTCCCAACATGGGTCAAATACTGGGTTTGCACCGATATAAGAAGAGTTTGGTGCCCCAAAACTTGGCAGTGGAATTTACTCAGGCTGGAGAGATGGCATTTTACTCCCTCAAATTGTGGCTCAGAGAGGAATTAGTTTGATGCTTCTATTAAAGGCTCATAGAGACTCCTGGTTTGGACTCTGAATTAAACAGCTCAGAGGAGCAATGAGAAATCATTCCCAGGGGGTGATTTCTTTAAACTCTTACTCACTGGTTTTGAAAGAGAAAAGAGGAATTCAGTAGCCTAAGTTACATCCTGCAGTTTTTACCATGAATAACTTCGTGTGAAACCAGAAGTGGAATAACAAACACAGCCTTTTATGTACGTGTTCCTCTGCTTCACCTTGATTCCTTCCCTTCCCCTCCCTAAACCTCTCCCTCATGGTTTCAGTGGCACCCCTCCTGGCATTACTCATTCCTTGCTTGCCCTAGCAAAGCTATAGCTGGTGAGCAGTGACTTTGCTGTTGCTGGCAACTGGCTCAAAGTCTTTGTCAAAAAAGATTAAAACATTGTTCCCCTGTGAAAACAACCCCTCTTTTTTTTCCCCCAAGGCTGATACCACCTAGTATGTAAAAATACACTGCTGAACTGGAATATTTATGTTTGTTGCCTTTTGCTTTCTCAGTACAGCTGCATTTCAGTAAAGTGGCATATAGATTTTTTAGGAGGCTCTAGCACAAGCCCCTGCAGCACTAGGATGCTGATTAAAGCCTGCATCCCCCTCCTTTTCAGAGTGTGCAGGACTCAGGGCTTTAGGTTTCCCATTGTAACACACAGAGATTGCTTAGTCTTCCATCAGAGAAGTAAGAGGCATTTGGAAAAGAAGTTAAAAAAAAAGGATGCTGTCTGTGAAATAAAATCAAAAAGCTTTTCTTTGGGGCTGGTGCTCCCCTGCTCATTGATTTGCAAACAGTGGTTTGACGTGTTTGCACATTGAACATCACGTTTAAGGTCATTTTAGTTCAAGCCTAAATCTGAATTTGTTTTCCAGCACAGTTAAAGCTCCAGCCTGTTTTCCTCATTGGGATGTGCTGGTATTCAAGGAAAAGCATCTGGAATTTGCTTTATCTGACCTTGCTGTGGCCAGACACTGGTGCAGCATATTCAGATGCAGATCAGTGTCAGCACACACATCGTCTGCACGCACATTGTGTGCCTTAAGTAAACTGCTTGGAGAAATGAGGCTGGAGAAATTAGGTCTTCCATGGGTCACATGTGACTACAGTGTGGACCTCACACAGCCCATGGCAGCCAGAGTTGGGTGTAAGACACAGGCAGGTGGATCTGAGCAGCTCCTGTGGCTGCTTTGCACTGGTGTCAGCAGTGGTAAGGTGGCATCTCTGCTGTCCCGTGGCTCTGAGAAGCAGGCAGGTTCAGCCTCACCTCGGGTTTGACTCAGCATTGTTAGGCAATGACCAAAACCACAGAGGGGTATTGCATGGACAGACGGGTGTTGCCTGTCCGGGGCGTGCCGCAGCTAGTGCTGCAGGAGCAGACACCCAGCTCTGCTCCCCCAGTCCCAGAGGGGCAGCTTTGGGAACGGGGGTGAGTGCACAGCCCGGCACGGTGCCATCCCCTCCGGCGGGTCACCGCGCACTCCAAAGCAGCGATATGCTCTGCGTGCGTGCCTCTGCCAACGCCTGCTCTGACCCATCCCGGGGGACTCGGCGAGGGTTTGATCGTATTGCCCTCTGGAGGCAAGAAAAGTGGGAAGAGAGCAAATGGGAGAGTAGAACGTAGAGCACAGGACAAGCTTCCCCAGACTCACAGCACTGCCCCTCGCTTCAGCAAGAGGCTCTTGTGCCCTGCGTCATCGTGACAGTGCAAGACCTGTACCTGAGTTTGTCCCTCACCATCGATCCCCCAGTGTGACCCTCTGTGTGTGCAGATGTGGTTCTCACAAACCGCCTGTGGACAAGGAGAGGGTCAGGGTGTTAACCTGGAGTAAGTCACGGCAGAGCCACTAGCACGGAGCACAAACAGGAGCAAGCACTGAAAGCAAAAGAACAGGCTGTGTCCTGAGAGGGACACAGCAGAGACAGATTTAGCTCTGGTTCATGCAGGAGGATGTTTGTCACTACTGGGAGAGGCCTGAATTATTTTTAGGGGATTGCATCATGAGTCCGCAGCTTTAAAGGACAGAAAAAGAAAGACAAGGCTGACTTGTCCGGTGAGGGCTCACTGCGCTCCCATGGAGCAGGGCAAGGCACACGCAGCCCTGGGAAGCTACACGGTGGGTGTCGGTACACACAGGGCACCAAGCGCTGCTGCAAGTGCTGTGCCTGGGTTTATTCTTACTACCCGTGATGCTCACAGTCTGCCAACGCCCAGCCATCACACGTGCTGTCCCTGTCCTGTGCCAGGGGGTTGATAGTATTTCTGTCTGGAGGCGAGAGAAGTGGGAAAACAGCAAATGGGAGAGCAGGACATCGAGCACAGGACAAGCTTCCCCAGACTCATGGCACAGCCCCTCACTTCAGCTGGAGGATCCGTGCCCTGTGTCATCGTGACGGTGCAAGACTGAACTGGTGCAGGACTGAAGCCACATGATGCGTGTCACACAGGGCACCAAGCACTGCTGCAAGTGCCATGGCTGGGTTTATTCTTACTACCCGTGATGCTCACGGTCTGCAGATGCCCATCCATCACACGTGCTGTCCCTGTCCTGCGCCATGCAGGCAGTGGTTTCACAGACCAAGCCCCAGCGAGCATCTCATCGGATGAAGATGAAACAGCTTTACCCAGGAACTGCCATATGGGCTGGGAGCGTGGGGAGACTTGTCCTCTTGTCGCCCCATCCAGATTGCACAGGGAGCCCATGTCCCACTGCCATGAGATGCTCCAGTCCGACAGCCACCGCTCTCTGCAGCAGGAGACGGAGGTCACTTCCCAGCCTGACTGCAGCGTTGCCATCAGCCCGGCCGGGCTCCTCGGGCACGGTGAGGCTACAGGGCGTGTTTACGAGCCTGAGAGAGGCTCCGTGCCCCAGCAGTGAGCGTGCCGAGGCCACGGGACCACATCCTGCTGAGGGGTCAGGGCGGCTGCCTCCCGAAACGCTATCTGATAGACTGCAGGAGCAGCTGCACAGGCTCGAAAACACCAAGCTGCAGCCAGCCAGCAGTTTCACCAGGTGTTTCCCCTGCAGACAGAGGTACCGGTACAGAAATGCTTCATCACATGTAAATACCAAGCAAATCTGTCACCACTCCAGCCATTTGCATACTGCTCTTTGCTGAGCTGGGACTACAAGGCAGGGTCGGCGATGCTGCTGCCTGCACGCCGTGCCTCGGGCACGCACAGGAGTTACCAGAAAGGGCTCTCGGGCTGCTCAGAACCTCTCTGAAAGGGGTGAGAGCGTTACCCAAGGGGCCACACACACTCCCCTGCTCTGTGGCCACCTCCCTTCCGCTGCCCCGAGTAGGAACCCTTTGCGCAGGGAATATAAAAAGCTGCTTTTCACATTGAGCAAATTGGTATTATGCTGGTGGCCACGTGTTAAAATAGTGGTTGAGGAGCAGAGGGAGGCATGAGCAGAGAGGCAGCAGCAGCGCCGGGGGCGAGCCACGTGCATCAGCTGGACTCCTGTCTCTGTGGGAGCTGCTGCAAGCTGTTCAAGCATTTCAACACGGGTTTGCAAGCTTTTTCCACCTTCAAAGCATCTCCAGGCATCTTCTTAATCTCAAGAGGTCTTTTACTGGGTGTTTTTCCCACCCAGAAGATGATTCCAAGCAGAAAGATCAGGTCATTCAGGCCCTTGTCCCTTCAGCTCTGCACCTCTGCCGGGGATGGTATTCCTCGCTCGGCAGCGAAGGGAAATCTCTGTTGAGCTCTGAGGGGCAGGTTTCCCACCAACTGCAGTAAAACATGGAATTCTGTCCTTCCAGGCAGAGTGGGGCAGCTCGGACTGAGGCACAGCACAGTTCTTAAGAGTTTGTGTGTCACATCACTGAACAGGACACGCCGGGTAAAGCGGCAAGAGGAGCACCATTAGGAGATGGTGCTAAATGCACTGCTGGCTGGTGTAGCTCATCATCTGGGCTGTGTGAAAGCTCGTGAGAGAGCACTGGGACAGGGGCACATGGGCAGCCTCTGCTCAGTGTCTGTGGGGACAGGACAAGGGGTGATGGGCTCAAGTTGGAGCACAGGGAGTTCCCCCCAATCTCGAGGAAGAACTTCTTCCCAGTGAGGGTGAGGGAGCCCTGGGCCAGGCTGCCCAGGGGGTGTGGAGTCTCCTTCTCTGGAGAGATTCCAGCCCCGTCTGGACACCGCCCTGTGTGCCCTGTCCTAGGGACCCTGCTTTGGCAGGGGGTTGGACCCCATGGGCTCTGGAGGGCCCTGCCAACCCCGACAGCTCTGTGATCGCAGCTCACAATCAAAGAATACGAAAGAGATTCTAACGACACATCTCACTGGGGGCTCTTGGCCAGGCTGTGCCGTTCCCTTGGCTGCTTACCAGCGCCCAATTTGATGTGGCTTTTTAAGCACAAGACAGCTGGACAACGGCAAGCGAGCGCTTGCCATCTAGTGGGGTGATGGGATGTTGCAGAAGAGCGTTATGACGGTTGTGTTTGTCATCCCGCATCACACGCGGCGGGGCGGCAGGGAAGGGACACCGAGCTACCAGCGAGCTGCCGCGTCTGGGCTGGGAGGGACCCCAAGGAGCACAGAGCTCCAACCCCCTGCCACAGGCAGGGACACCAACCTCCAGGCCTGGAGCTACACAAGGTTGCCCAGGGCCGCAGCCAACCTGGCCTTGAACACCCCCAGGGACGGGGCACCCACCCCCTCTCTGGGTCATTCAGAGTGCTGATGGACACACCTTGCTCGGTGACTGACAGAAAGAGGGACTGCCATCAGGACAGCCAAAGCTCCCTCGTGGCACAGCACCATCAGTCAGATTTACATTTCCCCTCCCAGTCACCACAAGTGACTAATTCCATTCATTACTGAGGCATCAGCTTGATTGGAACTGGGAGGTTCAGGGGAACACTCTCAGCCTTACCCAGGTCCTGTGCAGCCCCACTGTACCAGTCCCTGGAGTCTCGCTACATTGGTGAGGAGAGGCTCCATCCTCCCCTTCACTCCTCACAGCACTCCAGTGCTCCAGGATCCCGCTCCCATGGCAAGGGGGAGCTCAGCCCACCTTGCCTGAAGCACCCCCTTGGTGGGTGCACTGAGAACATCAGTTCTCAGCACCCACTCCCTGTTGCAAGCATTACACACCAGCTAATGGGGAGCAAGGGCACCCTGCCCTTGCTCCAAAGTGCTTCTCGTGCATTCCCCAGTGCCCACCGCTGGAGCAGTGGGAGAGTGGGGCTTCCTCAAGGGGTTCACCTCTCTGGGCACAGGCAGAGAGGCTTGGCCTCAACCTGTTTGTTCTGTCAGGGCACTGCTCCCCGCCCCACCGACAGCATCCCTGCGTTCAGAGGGATGAAGGCTCTGCCTCCTCCTGTGGCCTCGCGTCTGCCGGCCGTTCGGTCCCTTCCATGCTCGGCAGGTTGCCAGGCAGATGTCCTACACCACTGCCCTTTCCTGGCCTTGAGGGCACAGGAACGCTCGGCATGACTGCAGGAAGGCGTTATTTAGGGTCTCTTACCCAGCAGGAGGCAGCACCTCCCTGCAAAACCACTGGCATGAGGCACACGTGTGTAAACCCGAGAGCTGGAAGCAAATTGAACAGAAAACCCAAAGCGACACCCATCACCTTACCCCTGCCTCAGGAAGCTTTGAGATGTGACAGGGACCCGCAGCACGAATCCTCCCCCCGGGCAGGAGGTGCTGAGCCAGATCCCTGGAGAGGGTGGGAGCCCTGGAGATCTTTAGGAGGGAAATCCCACCCTTACCCAGCGCTGGCTGTGACGGGACTGTACTGGTGGCAGGTGAGGTGACGTTCATGGCAGGGTCCTTTGGAACCTGAAAACGTTACCAGCAGAGCAGGAAGACAGACCCACTCCAAGACACACTTTTTGTTTTGGAGCAGAAGGCGGCTTAGCTGGTTCTACATCATCCTGAGAAGTGCCAGAGGTGTTGGTGACACGGCGTGGCCCTTGGAAGCCGTGGTGTAGCTCAGTCCTTCCCTTTCAAGCCTGTTTGTGTCGAGCCAAAAGAAAATTCACAGTTTACTGTAACTTTGCAAACCTTCCAACACTGAGAGAGCTGGGGGTGTGGAGCCTGGAGAAGAGGAGGCTGAGGGGAGACCTTCTCCCCACCTGCCCTGCCCTGCCAGGAGGGTGCAGAGAGGTGGGCGCTGGTCTCTTCAGCCAGGGGACAGGAGCTGGGACAAGGGGCAATGGGCTCAAGCTGTGCCAGGGCAGGGTCAGCTCAGCTGGGAGGGCAAAGTTCTTCCCTGGCAGAGCTGTGGGGCTGTGGCACAGGCTGCCCAGGGAGGGGCTGAGTCCCCAGCCGTGGATGGATTTAAAAGAAAGATAGATGAGGTGCTCAGGGATAGGAGTTAGTAGAGGATGAGTATGGTTGGACTTGATGATCTCAAAGGGCTTTTCCAACTGTGTGATTCTGTGACCTTTACTGCACTGGAGTTTAACAGAAGACCTACCTGATTCAATCACCAGAACCTCAGCCTCTTGCCCAGTCAGTGCTGATTCTCCCTTGCCCACAGCACATCAAGATAACCCATATGTGATATCAGATGAGAGACCTTGCAGGCTGTGCTCCCCCAGAGATTTGCTCCTTCCCTGGATTGACTCTGGAACAGAACAAAGTCTCCTCAAAGGGCTTTACTTCTTTAAAATAACCCACCACTCATTCCAAACTCAACACACAGCCAGGACAAAACCAGCTGTCCCGGATAAAACTCCTGCTTCCCTTGCACAGCCAAAGTGACACCCACCACAGCTCAGAGCCCCTGCAAACACAGCCCCAAGGAGACAGCATCAGCTGTGCCATCACCTCTAACTCCAGAACAGCTATACCGTATCAGAGCAAACACCCGTACTGCTCAGCACCCTGCTCCCAGCAGCAGTCCACCACCAAAGCCACTCACACCATCTTTCTCCAGATGATAACCCACCTTTCAGCAAATCCAGGGGCTCCATGGACTGGAGTTGATAACCATGTACTTTTACATGGACTTTGCTTACTGAACATTTCTGGTCTGTGAACCTGCTTGAAATTTCACCACCCAGCATACCAAGGAAACCCAGAACCCCACCTTACCAGCAAGCCCTGCCCTCACAGCCACCCATTTTATAGCTCCCCACTCCCTGCAGCTTATTACTTAAATCCTGGCAGCTGGTTCCCCAAGCTCTGTCAGCCCAGGGACCCACCTCTATGTACTCCCTCTATATACCTACCTCTGTATACCCACCTCCATGTACCCACTTCTACGTACCCACCTCAAGTTCAGGTGCTCTGCAGGAGGTGAGATAACCAAGATTGCTCCATCACTGAGGGGAACTTTCCTGTTCAGGCAGTCTTGGTGAAGTCCAGCTGGCTGCTTTGCAATTCCCAAGCCCCATTTTGGGATGTAGCTGTGATGACCAGAGAGCATGCTGCGTGAGCTCACGCAGCAGGCCAAGTAAATGAAAGGCCTGATGGGCCATCTTGGGGCCTGTCAGATGTTGGCCTGTCCAAACAGCCTGTGAAGGTTTAACAAGCTGCTGAAATCCAGTGGTGGACAAAAGGCATCGCTGGCATTCTTGGACTTGGTGTCCAGCTGTGTTTGTTAACCCAAAATGCAGAGATCAAAACAAGATGCATTTATCTAGACCTTCCCTAAAGTGACCGGGCCCGGTGGGAAATGTGGTGAAGCCATGGCTTTGGTTGACATTCTCTGCAGGAGGCAGCTTGTTCCACCAGCAGCCTCAGGCATGTAGTAAATCATTTAGTGGTGCCTGTGGCTCCTCTGTGATTTACAGTGTACGCAGAGACACACACGCTCCATCTAGATGCACCCACTGAGATGCTGCTCACTGTTTCCTTACTCAGGATTCCATGATGGTCCATGAAACATCTTCCTTCCTTCTTCACCTCCTACCACACAGGGCTATTCTGGGGACACCTGGGGTCACCTGGGCCCTAGAAGCAGGGAACCTCTGCCATGAGGGACATGTTATCCTGTGGAAACTGTAACACTGGGAGAAGGGAGCTGGAAAATCCAAACTGCTGTTCGAGTGGGAACTCCTCACAGGCTGGAGGATCACACAGTGCCAGCAACGAAGATGCCACGAGTGTGAACTTGGCTTGTTGCTGGCGTCCTTGCAGTCATCTACCTGAACAGCCGTGTGCAGTACCCTCTGAAAAGCTGTGGGCAGCACCTTGGGACCAGTCCTAAAGTTCCCCCCTAGATAACCAGACTGCATGTCAGCGGGCCCCCCTGCCAGGGGACTTGCTCTGGCAAGGCTGATCCTTCCTGAAGCAAACAGGTGATGGCTGCATCACTCTTCAGTCCCACGTGCCCAGGCACTGGCTTTGCTGCTGGCTCCGTTCCCCACAATCCAGGCTTCTCAGTGGAAAGAAGAGAGATGAGCTTTTCCAAAGGAGAGTGAGGAGAGGAGCGGGCTGGAGAGAGTGGCTGGTCGGGATGCAGAAGTGGGAAGGAAGCTCTTGCTGTACAGACACAAAGAAAGGACGATGGCAAGGGGCAGACAGGGTGTGCACAGAGCCCTCTGCTCACACCCACCCGTCTGGGGCTCTGGCTAAGGCCAGGCTTACAGGCCTGGCCCCAACAGTATTTTAACAGAGGTGGATGTCCTGGCTGAATTCCTCAGGAGCTGTGGAAGGTTAGAAGGCCCATTAGCTGCTTTCAGGGGGAAAAGCCTGTTTTGCTCACATTTCAAGGGATTTGTGCCCCAGTTTGCTCTTGCACTGGGTAGTATGAGGCTCTGTGCTGCTCCTTCTGCCTGAAAGGGGAGGAAGAAATCAACAGAGGAAACATCCTGGAGATCCTCTTGCGCTTAAGTGCTCAGATGCAGCTTCAGATTTCAGATAAGCCCAATGATCTTGGGTTGTCTTCCCTCTGACTCCTCTGTGGTCAGCCAGGCTGCTCACAGACCAGCTCCCATTTGCCTCCCACATGCACTGTGCACGTCTCAGAAAGCTTTTATGGTGTGTGCTGGGCTCTGTGGAAGGACAGGGAGGCAGGAAACCTCTGTGTTGGGCACCTGAATTACTTAGCTGCTCCCCAGTGCCTTCCTGTTAGAGGATCTGCAGATGAGGACACTGAAATGAGCAAACATAATTAAACAGTGGAACTCACTGCCACAGGATGTCATGGGTGCCAAGAGTGTGGACTGGGCAAAATCCCAGTATTAAACGCTGCGACTGAGAAGCATCACCTGGTGTTGGAGGTCCCTGAAGCATCTCCTGGGGAGAGGATGGTGCAGAGAGGGGGACACTCAGTATATGTCTTCTCCTCCGTTCTCCTTAAGCGTCTGCTACCGGTTGCTGTCAGAGGCAAGATGTGGGGCAGCTGGCTTTGGTCTGCGAGCATCGATCCGCCCATCGCAGCCTTCCCAGCCCGTAACAGCCTGATGGGCTTTAGAGCTCAGTGCCAGCATGGGGATCTCACACATGGCTTTTATTTCTCCTTCTGTAATGGTGTGTACAACAGGCTGCTGATAAACCCTGGGTCCCATCCTCCTTCCCCACCCCCACTGCCTGGCCCTTGTCAGAGGCAATCAGAGCAGCGAGAGGCTGTGAGGGAGAAAGTGAGCTGCCTGCAGAGGGGGGTTAATGGCTAGCAGAGAGGGAAGCCTGGAGCTGGGATGGGCTTTCAGAAGATGCCTTGCCTGTGCGTCCCCTCGGTGGGCTGGGGCCAGATGCAAAGTGCTCAGCAGAGCTGAAACCTGCTGTGAAAGCCAGTTTTGGATACTCAGGTTCTGCTGGATTCATTGCTTTTGGTACATCCCCAGAGGTGTCCAGGGGGCTGTGAGGGGGTTACCCAGCTGTTGGTAAATTCTTGCTGCAATAACTTAGCACAGGACAAATGTTTCACCCTAGTCAGTGTGTACTACCTGGCCCCCTCCCTGTGTCTGTCAGCATCATCCATTCCATCAGGGAGCCAAAACAGCAGCAAGTGACCAGTATGTCCCACAAAGGGAAGGGGTTTGAGTCATTTGGTCCCCATTATGCTCAGACATATCCCGTTGGGTCCAGATCCACAAGGTGGATGGTGAGAGCACAGCGATGCCGATGCCACACACCCTCTGCTGAGAGGCAGTGTCACCGTCACTGTCCCCTGTGAGAAGCGCCTGGAAAGCCCCTCTCCTTCTTCCTCCACTGAGTTGTAGCCAGGGGGTTACAGACATTCCTGGTAGGTGTTAATAGATGTGCGCTTCCACACCTCTGATGGTGGTCCTGACCCTTTACTGGATGGGCAGAGGGATGCAGAGGGACTTCATCAAACCCAGGGCCACAGCAGGATGGCTAAAGCCCAGCCAGAATGCAGGGGACCCTGGGGTTGGGTCTTGTAGGGAGCCTACAAGGAAGCTGGGGAGGGACGTTGTAGAAGGGGTGTAGTAATAGGATAAGGGGGAATGGGTTTAAATTGGAAGGGGGAGATTTGGGTTGCCTATTAGGAGGAAATTCTTCACTCTGAGGCTGGGGAGGCCCTGGCACAGGGTGCCCAGAGAGGCTGTGGGAGCCCCATCCCTGGCAGGGCTCAAGGCTGGGTTGGATGGGGCTTGGGGCACCCTGGGCTGGTGAAAGTGTTCCTGCCCATGGCAGGGGGTTGGGACTTGATGATCTTTGAGGTCCCTTCCAACCCAAACCATTCTATGATACTATGAATTCCTGATCCATTTTAGATTCACCACTTCCCTCCAGAAGAGTGTCCGTGCTGGGCTGCTGAGGGGCAGGGTGAGAGCAGAGCCTCCTGCAGCCCTGCCCGTCCCTGAACATCAGCAGCACCCACATTCAGAGAGCACTGTGGGGCTTCATGAAGCTTCATGAGTCGAGGGGAAGAAAACAGGGGATCCCTCCACATGAAACCCAGCATGGGGCTGGGAATGTTCCGGCACTGGGAATGAGATGCCCCTAAGGTCTAACAAAGGCAAGAGAGCAGAACTGAGACCAGGTAGAGGGGAAAAGCCTGATGATCCATCAGGTGGGAGAGCAGAGCCAGGAAGACCTTGTGAGCACATGGCCAGGGTTTGGCATGGCCCTGGGCTGTCCAAAACCCAGCGGCGGCTTCTCTGTGTCAGGACTGGAGCACAGTCATGGACAGCTGGAAAAACAGACTCTGCTGCTGCCTGAACACCACCTGCATGGGAGCAAAGGCGCCTCACACCCGCCTCCTTCAAAGGCAAAACAAGGCTGCTCGCCACCAATGCCTTCCCGTGGGCTGGAAGCCCCAAACCACAGCCAGGCTGGGACCCTTGGCTGCAGACCTGCCCTGTGCCGGGTGACTCGTGGCCTCCTCCTGGTGTTTCCTCTGGGGAGGCTCATTCCACCCAGCACAGGTTTGCAGCCACGGAGGGGAGCGTCAGCCTGGCCATGCAGCGTTCTCCTTGACAGAAGGCAGGGACAAACAAAGGGCCCTCTCACACACACACACACACACACACACATTTTCCAGGAATAACTGCCAGCAACTGGCAAACAGGGAGGTTTCTTTGCTCCTGACCTGGAGGCGTTGCTGGCCCTTCTGTGCCCGTGGGTTGTCAATGATCTGCAGCCACACACTGCACAGCCCCGTCTCCTCAGCTGGCTGCCAGGGGAGCCACAGCCAGGGCTGTACAGACACCCTCAGATGCCGGTTTCCCTGTGATTTATCCCCAAGATGGGCAGTGATTGTGTGTCCAGGCTGATTTCCCTGCTGAGGAGGAGCCAGAAGAAGTGAAGGGCAGGGGTGGGGGTCAGCAGGCAAATCTGGGCTCTTAAACAACGGCTGTTGCTTGGTCACAGCGGTGCTGGTGTCCTGAAAACACCCAGCTGGAAATTCCAGTGTTACCTCTTGAGTGCCTTGGGAATCACAGAGCTGTAGGGGTGGGAAGGGCCCTCCAGAGCCCATGGGGTCCAACCCCCTGCCAAAGCAGGGTCCCTAGGACAGGGCACACAGGGCGGTGTCCAGACGGGGCTGGAATCTCTCCAGAGAAGGAGACTCCACACCCCCTGGGCAGCCTGGCCCAGGGCTCCCTCACCCTCACTGGGAAGAAGTTCTTCCCCAGGTTGGGGGGAACTCCCTGTGCTCCAACTTGAGCCCATCACCCCTTGTCCTGTCCCCACAGACACTGAGCAGAGGCTGCCCATGTCCCCCTGTGTCCCACCCTTCAGCTATTGATCCCCAGTGATCAGATCCCCTCTCAGGCTGCTTCTCTCCAGGCTGAACAGCCCCAGCTCCCTCAGCCTTTCCTCACAGGGGAGATGCTCCAGGCCCTTCAGCATCTCCATAGCCTCCTCTGGACTCTCTCCAGGAGACCCCCGTGGGCAGGGCAGTTATGTCAGGTACCTGCACTCAGAGAAGCAAGTAAATCTGAATCTTTTGCTGTCCTGAGGTTGTGTGAAACCTGTCAGGGTTCCCTGGGGCCAGGGGAATCTCACATCAGGGCTGGGACTGGGATGGGCTTCTACAGCATCACCAGCCTGGGATGGAAGCCCTGGGCTGGTCTGGGGTCCTGGGGTGGTGTGGGTTCAAGGAGGGCTGGCCAGGGACGTGCAGCTCCTGCCACAACCAACCCCAACAGGGACAGTTTGGAAAGCTCTGGGTCAGTTCAGTGAAGCAGTCAGATGGATCAAGCCTGATTTAGCTTCTTTCTTCCCCTGATTGGACAGGGGGAGGTTTGTAGGGGAATTGAGCTGACTCATTGCTGCTGGGATTTGACATCTAATTAATCAGTGTCCAGCTCCTTCACAAGTGCAGTACAAATGCTTCCTAACCACTGTGGGCCTGTTCCTATGAAAAAACCCATAAAATCATAGAGTAACAGGATGTGTCAGGCTGGAAGGGACCTTCAGAGGCCATCTCATCCCACCCCTGCAGTGACAGGGACATCTTCACTAGATCAGGTTCCTCAGAGCCCCATCAAGCCTGACCTTGAATGTCTCCAGGGATGGGGCCTCCACCACCTCTCTGGGCAACCTGTGACCCACCACTCTCAGAGTGAAGAACTTCTCCCTACTCAACCTAAATCTCCTCTTTTCTAGTTTAAACCATGACCCCTCATCCTATTGCTCCATGCCCTCAGGAACAGTTCTTCCCAGCTTTCTGAGAGGCACCGTGCAGGGACTGGCAGGCTGCAATGAGGTCCCCCAGAGCCTTCTCTTCTCCAGGCTGAACCAGCCCAATTCCCTCAGCCTGTCTCTGTAGGAGAGGGGCTCCATCACTCAGATCATTTTCGTGGCCTCCTCTGGATGCACTCCAACAGGTCCACGTCCTTGTGCTGAGGACTCCAAATCTGGACACCAAAACCCCCTCCAAAACCACATCCAACCCCCCTGTAACATTTGGTCATTCCCTGCTTTCCTACCATTGCCACATGCAGAGCCAGCCAGAGTCCCAGCACTGCCCCAGAGCATGAGGAGCAACACTGGGGGATGCCCACATCATCCCACAGGTCCCATGGGGCATGAGGCAGCCCCGGCGCACGTTGCTCAAGCCCCAGGTGATGCTTGATGCTGGTAGGGGTGAGAGAAGCAGCTTATCTCCCCCAAACACTCCTCACTGCAACCCTGGTCCCAGGGGTTTGTCCATGGGGAGCGCAGTGCTGGTGGGAAGCTGGAAAGGTGTAGCCATGACAGCAACAACCGGAGTAAAATCCTGCCCCGAGGAGAGTTAACAGCGGTCTCACCTCTGACCTCAGTGGGGCCAAGGGTTCCACCCCAGGAGTGTTAGTCATCAGGATGGAGATGAATTAGACAACTTGTCAACAAGCAGCAGGAAGGCTATCCCCAGGGGCTGCTGAGGAATTGGGAAAGCTGGAAAAATAACCTTCAGCTTATTCCATGTGTAGCCAGAATAGATGGGATGCCTGTAAGCAACACCTCAGCCCTCAGCGCCTGTTCTACCCCGTTCCTGTCAGACAGGCTGGGGAACGCTTTGTTCAGGGGGAGGGAGGGAATGCTGGGGTAAAACTGCCTTGGAAAACTTCCCAGAACCAGGCTCAGCTCTCACAGACACTGGAAGGCAGTTTTGCTGTACAACCTGTGGCTCCTATTTCTAGGAAAGGCTGTCAGGAGGAGCTACCAGCAGCCCCGAGGAAGCACACAGGGCTCAGGGAGCTCACTGCCCCGCTGGCACGCTCCTGCTCTTGCCCCTGCCCCTGCTCCTACTCCTGCTCCTGCCCCTGCACCTACTCCTGCCCCTGCTCCTGCCCCTGCTCCTACTCCTGCCCCTGCTCCTGCTCCTACTCCTGCCCCTGCTCCTGCTCCTGCCCCTGCTCCTGCTCCTACTCCTGCCCCTGCTCCTACTCCTGCCCCTGCTCCTGCCCCTGCTCCTTCTCCTACTCCTGCCCCTGCTCCTGCTCTTGCTCCTGCTCCTACTCCTGCCCCTGCCCCTGCTCCTGCCCCTACTCCTGCCCCTGTTCCTGCTCCTACTCCTGCCCCTGCCCCTGCTCCTGCCCCTGCCCCTGCTCCTCCTGCTCAGGGATCGGCCTCCTCAGAGCCCAGACTTGCTCAGGACAGTGAAGCCAGCCAGAGTTTTAATGGGAATTTTCAAGCAGGGGCAGTTTAGCACTGGGGGAGGAAACAGCAGCAGCCCTGGAAGGAGGTTTGTGGGAGGTGGCTGGGGTTTGCTGTCTGACTCCAGTCCTGCTGCCCCGGCACGGGTGTATCCATGGGGGCAGAGAAAAGCAACCAGCCCAGTGTAGGTGTGAAGCAACCAGGAACTGAGGGCTGCAAAAACTGCACAAGAAGGAATAGCAGAACTTTTCAGGGAATAAAGGAAACACAAGGGTTGGCAGGGCCCTCCAGAGCCCCTGGGGTCCAACCCCCTGCCAAAGCAGGGTCCCTAGGACAGGGCACACAGGGCGGTGTCCAGACGGGGCTGGAATCTCTCCAGAGAAGGAGACTCCACACCCCCTGGGCAGCCTGTCCCAGGGCTCCCTCACCCTCACCGGGAAGAAGTTCTTCCCCACATTGGGGGGAACTCCCTGTGCTCCAACTTGAGGCCATCACCCCTTGTTCTGTCCCCACAGGCCCTGAGCAGAGGCTGCCCATGTCCCCCTGTGTCCCACCCTTCAGCTATTGATCCCCATTGATCAGATCCCCTCTCAGGCTGCTTCTCTCCAGGCTGAACAGCCCCAGCTCCCTCAGCCTTTCCTCACAGGGGAGATGCTCCAGGCCCTTCAGCATCTCCAGAGCCTCCTCTGGACTCTCTCCAGGAGATCCCTGACTGTTTTGCACCAGGGAGCCCAGAGCTGGACACAGGGGCTGGGATGTTCCTGCAAGGGCTGAGCAAACACACCACAAGCTACCAGGGATGGGAACCACCAATGCATTCCATGTTCAGAGAGCAGCAGCTATTGAGCTCTGGGGTGTTCCAGCTTGTGTTATTTTAACAACAACCAACAAAAACTATTTCTATATTTGCTTTAGAAGAAAGTTTGCAACAGTGGGATTTTTTTTTCCTTTATTTTTCTTAAATCTCACTGCTCTCATCATAACTAGATTGATTATTCCTGTGTTTCTCCTGTTAGGAGGATGACTAGAATAAGTTGCCAGCTAAATTTCTCTTTTATTTGAGTCCAAGTTTTAATTTAACACAGCAGAAGCGTGGCAAAGCTTCTTATTTTATGCAGTTATTTTCTGGCACAGGACCTGGGGTCTCTCACTGCACAGCCATGTGTCTGTGTTGTTTCAGTCACGTCGGGATGGCAGGGAAGGATGTAAGTGGCTGGTGACAGCTGAGGGCTGATGACAAAGCCTTGAGGCAGCAGGTGATGCAGAGCCACCTTTCCCCCATCCACGAGTCCCATGCTTGATCACTCCATGGTGACATGGGTGCTCAGCCCTGGTTTGCACACCCCCTACTCCAGAGAGGTGACAGTGTGAACTTGGACATATGCATGTGCAGCAAGGAGCATCAAATTGATGATCACAGAATCCCAGACTGGTTGGGGTTGGAAGGGACCCCAAGGGTCACAGAGCTCCAACCCCCTGCCACAGGCAGGGACACCAACCTCCAGGCCTGGAGCTACACAAGGTTGCCCAGGGCCCCAGCCAACCTGGCCTTCAACACCCCCAGGGATGGGGCACCCACCCCTGCTCCAGCGTTGGAACCAATGAGACCCTGTGCCCCCCAGAAAAGGCCAAGGAGTTGGGCCCAGGTTTGTTTCAGCCACATCTCCTGGTCTGCAGAGACCATCAGGCTGGGGAAGAACCTGCACTTCACACGTGGATGTGGCATCTGTTTCTACACAGGCAGGTGTCCTGGTGCCAGGGAGCGCTCCTGCGTGGCGGCACTCATCCCAGCAGGTTGCTGATGCCTCAGACCTCTCATGCTGCACAAAGCTCTCCCTGGCCAACAGACCACAGTCTCCCCATGGTTTTCCATGGCCCTGTTTTGGAGGCAGAGAGGTCCATGGGATGGCAGCGGGATGCTCTGCGCTGGAGCGGTCCAACGCGCTCGGCGCGGCGGCACGGCCGCAGAGGTGCCAGCAGCTCTACAGGTAGGTGGTGGCCTCTCGGCTCTCCCGCTCCCTGGCCTGTGCCACGGCCACGCTGATGCACTGCAGCCATTCCTCAGCGTTCTTCTCGTCCTTGGCCTTGAGGACGTAGGTCTTGTCGTGGGTGAAGATCTCGAAGGCGCGGGGCAGGCTGCGGTCCCTGCGCTTCTTGGGCACCACTTTAACGCTCTGCACCTTGCTGAGCTCGATGGGGCACTCATCAGGGTCATCCTTCTGAAACACAGGGCAGACAAACACATCCAACTTCACCTGCTGAACCTGCCACCAGCTGGTGTCTCTAGAGCGGGGCTTGGCAGCACTGCTGGTGCAGGAGAACCCACTGATGGGGACTTCCCAAAAGAGCTGAAGGGGAGTCAGAAACCCCCAGACACGGGGCACCCACCCCCTCTCTGGGCAGCCCCTTCCAGCCCCTCACCACTCTCTCTGCAAAGAACTTCCCCCCAATCTCTCCTCTCACCCTTCCCTCCTCCAGCTTCACTCCAGCCCCCTTGTCCTGCCAGGCTCTGCCCTTGAACAAGCTGATTCCCCTCCTGTTCCTCTGCTCCCTTCAGGGACTGGCAGGCTGCAATGAGGTCCCCCCACAGCCTTCTCTTCTCCAGGCTGACCCAGCCCAGCTCCCTCAGTCTCTCTCCAGAGGGGAGCTGCTCCAGCCCTCAGAACATCTAAGAAGTGTTGTGTAAAGAGATCATTTCCCAGCAAAATGTTCAGTTCTGACCAAAGGACTCTCCAGGAACAGTGAAGTTCATCTCCAGCTTCACATGGGAACAAACATTCCCAGAGCCATCACTGATGCCCCATGCAGTTGTCCACCCTGCCCTGGCTCCACACACACCAGTTACAGGTTTATGGGCAGTATTAACCCAGCTCCACACTGGAATCTCACCCAGGATGAGCACTGTGGACATTTATCACAGGAAATGCCAAGCAGGGATAGGCTCAAGATCCAAAACTCTGCACCCCATGAGCCAGACCCTGACACTGAGGAGTCTCTCTGGCAAAATGAAGCACTCCCTTCGTTACCACGCAGCGGCTGGCCTCATGTTGCTAAGGAAAGTTGATTATACCCCAGGCACATTTCTGGGGAAGGAGTTTACCACAATTTTCCAGGAGCTCAGGAGGTGGTTTTGCTTCCAGACCTCTTACAGGGGACCTTTCTCCTGGCTCCCCTTTGCCTGCTGCCCATCCAGTCGCTTACACAGAGCGCATATTGTCCACAGGGTTCCTCTGACAGAGGGCAGGTTCGTGGTGGGGCTGCAGGAACCCACAGGCACAGCCAGCTGGCCATCTCACAATGCCTCCTCTGTGCTCAGGCTGTGGTTTGAAGGGCAGACACCCCCACAGCACCCAGCCCAGCTCTGCAGTGCCAGAGGTGACGGGTAGAGCTCTCACACTCGGCCAGGCGAGCGCCATCCGGCCTCCAAGACTGAGCCCAGCACCAGATCAGCTGGGCAGGAGCCTCCCTCACCAGGCACAGCCTGCACCCTGCATCTCATGGTGCTTTCAGCACCGGTACTCAGGCAGTGAGGCGTGGGGCTGCTCCTCCTGCAGCGCCAGGGGTGTGCAGGAGCAGACCTCCTGGGAGATCCCAAAGTCAGGTTTTCATCATCCAAAGCGCTCCCATGAGGGTTCATCCCCCCAGCCCTGCCCAAAGGGACAGGAGGTGCTGTGTGGGGCCTGCAGCGCTCAGCACAGGGCACAGGATGCTCCTGGCTGCTGCCCAAGTGACACCTCACAGCAGGACCTGATGCTCAGATCTGGGTCAGAAATGCAGAAGCAGATGGGACAAGGGGCAGTGGGCTCAAGCTGTGCCAGGGCAGGCTCAGCTCAGCTGGGAGGGCAAAGTTCTTCCCTGGCAGAGTTGTGGGGCTGTGGCACAGGCTGCCCAGGGAGGGGGCTGAGTCACCCCCTCGGGGTGTTTAACAGACACACCAGGTTGGAAAAGCCCTTTAAGCTCATCCAGTCCAACCATCCCTGTCCTGTGCTGACCCAGATCCCTGAGCACCTCATCTCCCCTCTGTTAAACACACCCAGGGGGGTGACTCAGCCCCTCCCTGGGCAGCCTGTTCAGAAGGATTTAAACAATTTGTGTTTATTCAAGAAAACAATCACTGGAAACTGTTTTTAACCTACTATCATTCCTTTGGGAACAGAAGCTTTTGTGGTACCTAAGAAGTGCCCTGGGATGCCTCAAGGCAGAGGAGATGATACTGGGGCACAGGTCAAAGGTGTGGGAGCCCCAGGCTGAGCCCTGGGGATTTGCAGCCTCAAGAAGAGAAAATAAAAAAATCTCCCTCTTGATCCAGAGAGAAAAGTCTAGTGAGCAACTCCTGGGGTCAGCCAGAGAGACCACGGGCAAAGCTGAGCAGTAAAACCCCTGGGGAATGGTGTTGGGAAGCAGGGGAGAGGGAAACCAAACCAAGAGCCTTCTGACTTACAGATTTTCCTTTCCTGAAGAGCAGCTGGTTGCCAGCCAGGGTGAAGTACCGAGTTCTCCACCTCTTGATGAACTTCCACCGGACTTGCTTCTCCTTCAGCTTGCCTTCCATCAGGGGCTGGCCATCCTGATTCACAACTGGGGAGGTGAACACACAAGGATGGGTTATTTTGGTCCTGCCCTTGCCCCAGCCCAGCAGCAGGCTTTCATAGAATCATATCATAGAATCCCAGCCTGGTCTGGGTTGGAAGGGACCCCAAGGGTCACAGAGCTCCAACCCCCTGCCACAGGCAGGGACACCAACCTCCAGGCCTGGAGCTACACAAGGTTGCCCAGGGCCCCAGCCAACCTGGCCTTCAACACCCCCAGGGACGGGGCACCCACCCCCTCTCTGGGCAGCCCCTTCCAGCCCTCCTCACAGGGCAAGAGCTTCAGCCCCAAACACCTTGGTGGAGCTTGTCCCACTCCTCACTGGGATTCAACTCGGTCACACTGGAGCTGCTCAATGCCTGCTGTGTGCACAGAGCTCTTGCCCTGTGAGGAGGGACAAGGCCTCACAGTAGTCTGTCCATAACAAGGTCATCAAGAGGATGGAGTCCAGCTCTTTTTGATGGTGGGAGGGTGAGAGACAGCAGGCCTAAGTGGGAACAGGAGAGGTCCAGGGCAAACTCTCCCACTGTGAGGATGATCAAGCCCTGGAACAGCTTGCCTAGAGACGTTGAGCTTTTGAAGTCCCAGATGGTTAAACCCATGGGCAACCTAGTCTGACCCCATGGGTGACCTCACTTTGAGGAGGAGTTTGGATGAGAGACCCCTTGAGCTCTCTTCCAGCTGAATGACTCTGACTCTGTGAAGCTAACCACAACGAAAATAAGCAAAAGGACTTAGAAAAATATTGGGAGAGAGCTTCATTCTTATCTCTCATGAATCTTTCCCTCCTCATCAGCCCCTCAGACACCCTGGCAGCGGATTCATTACAACAAGTTTGGAAGCTGACAGCAGAATTCCCCATGGAATTCTGGTGGAGGTACAGGAGAAGTGCTCTGTGAGCACTGCTTCCAGCCAACGGGTCCTTAAAGACAGATCAACAGTGGTGATCCTGATCTCTACAGAAGGCAGGGCTGGGTTATTGCCTGAACACTGGATAAGGGGGGCTGATACTAACCACATCCCTTTCCCAAGGGAAGGAGGAGCAGGGTGAGGAAGGGAAGGCTCATGCCTAGGAGACAAAGCCCAGGGACTCCCCAGTCCCTCTCTGAGCCCAAACTCACATTTCTGGGCTGGAATCACCTAAGAGAGGCTGGTGCTTGTTCCAGTAGGATGGTGCCTGGTCCCTCAGCCCCATTTGTGGACATCCCATGTCTGGCTTTTCATTGCTTCTCCACAGGGCTGCTGCTGTCCCTGAGCAACCTGTGGGAGCTGATGGAGAGTGATAGCCAGTCCCTTCTCAGTGTCTGTGGGGATAGGACAAGGGGTGATGGGCTCAAGTTGGAGCACAGGGAGTTCCCCCCAATGTGGGGAAGAACTTCTTCCCAGTGAGGGTGAGGGAGCCCTGGGCCAGGCTGCCCAGGGGGTGTGGAGTCTCCTTCTCTGGAGAGATTCCAGCCCCGTCTGGACACCGCCCTGTGTGCCCTGTCCTAGGGACCCTGCTTTGGCAGGGGGTTGGACCCCATGGGCTCTGGAGGGCCCTGCCAACCCCTACAGCTCTGTGACTCTGTGATCAGGCTTTGAGCAGCTTGGGGACTGAATAAAAAGGAAAAAAAACCCAACAAAACCCCTTCCAAACTCTTCCAAGAGGAACAGAGGTCAGACAAACCCCAAAGCATCAAACCCTGCATCTGACAAAACACAAAATCACCCACAAAAATCCAGCCCCATCAGGAACCATCCCCATGCTAATAAGCTCCCATTAACTTGCAAGGACAGAAGGTGTGGGTGGCAAGGAGCTGAAAAGAAATGCACTTAACCCCAGGGAATGGGGACTCAACTCTCTCTCAACAGGCATCTCATCATGTTTGGGGTTGCTGAAACCCTGGGAAGGATGAAGCACCAAACTCCACCTTATATAACTGTTGAGAGCATCATGGCTGGGATACTGCAGCTCGCTGGCTAACCACCACTGCCAGCAAAGGATCAGTCTCTTTGGAAGTTAATGTGGTGCTGGCTGTGCTGAGGGAATTGCTTTTAGGAAGAGGAATTCATGAATCCCAGAATCAATTATCATGAACCACCCCTCTGCTCCCCCTTCCCAGCCCAGCTTCACCCCAACCATTGCCCACAGGCACCAGGGCTCTCCTGCAGCCCACAGGGATTACTGCAATGCCTTTGGAAGCTTCCAGAACGTGCTGCAATTCCCTCTCTGGCTATCAAGTGGGTTTGCTGGATCTTTGGTGTGCAAGAGCTTGTGAAGCCAACTGTCCAGGCAGGACACCAGGCACTTCCATTAGGGCAGCGTTTCCTAACGAGAGGCACACACTGTGCTTCCATCCACCACCTCCTGCATCTGCACTCAGAGGGTCAGAATTTGAAAAAATACAGTCATAATTTTAACAATCCTCCATATAATGTGGTTTTCTCAGCCTTGAGACCAGCTGCAGTCAGGGCACGTCCCTGTATTCGAGCAGATGAGGAGGGGTTTGTGGGCATGCTCTTCCCCCCTCCTTGGCTTAGGGGAGGCAGGAAAGCAAACAGTTTGGGATGATTTATCAGCACTTCTGGAAAAGTGTGGTTGGGTAAAGAATGCTCTGCAATGAGAAGAATGCATGAGAAATACTCCAACTTTCCCTGGGTTAATTGCTACTTTGGGTAAGTCCAGCACACTGCAGCAGTGGAACTACCTCTTTCCTCACCAGCTCAGCCCCTGAGAGCAGCCTGGCTCCCCAAATCCTCCCCTTCCCCATCACTGGTCTGGCATCCTAAGGCAAGAGCAAGGCTTTAAGGCATAATGCTTCTCAGGTCAGGAGGATAAATGGCATCTTGCAACACTGCCTCAGGAAACCCAGCATTTGAAGGGGCACCTGGGCTGGGGGTGTCCCTGCCCATGGCAGGGGGACACTAGGGGAGCTGAGAGCCCTCCCCACCCACACCAGTCTGGGGTTCTGTGACTCTAACTGGTGCCTACTGTCAGTCTTGTACTGCCATTTGCCTTGAATTCCATTGGGAAATACCAGCTCTCTACTGGTCATACTGGTGGGGCCTGGATCCCAGTCCCAGCACGGCACTCCTGGCAGCAGGGCCACAGTGCTGTGCCACGAGGAGCTCCCCACACCACATCCTGCTTCCAGCCCTTCTTACACCTCTCCTAGGATGATGCAGCAGGACAGCAACAGGGAGCCAAGGTGCCAGCTGTCCTTTGATGTCTCCAGACTAGTGTCATCAACAAGGAGATGGTGTCCTTGTGTCACCCCCAAGGTGGCCTTTCCCACCTTCTTCTGCTCTGTTGGCTCTGACACAGCTGTCCCACCAGCACAGTCACTAGCTTGCTACTCACACTCCCCTTTTTGGATGAGTTCAATGTCTCTGAAAACTGAAATCAAAGCTGTTCCACGAAGCTTTGGAATTCCAGGCAAGGCAGGCTTGTTGTCCTCACAGCTCAACGTGCCCCTGTCACTGATGGGATGGACAAACCAAACAGTAAGACCATGGTGCTGAGGGGACGTTTCAGCTCAAAGCATGATTCCCTTTGTGGTTCTTGAGTCCCATGAGAGTTGTGGAAGGAGGAAGGTGGTCAGACACCCATGGAATGAGCATGGGCAGGAGAGGCTGTGCCACTCTCACAAGACTTACTAAATTCAGGGCTGATGAAACATAAAGAGATGCTAGCTGTTAAAACAAACACCCAAACCCAGCCAATTATGCAAAAACTTGGCCAAAACATTCAAACTTCTTGGCCAGAATTGCACAGGCTTTTACAGAGTGGCAGCAAACATCTCAGAGAAAAGCCATTCCTCCACATTTCAGTGCCCTGATCTAAACCACATGGGCAGCAAAGGTCCTGGAAAGATCCCCCCAGGATCTCTTTTACCTGGGGAACTTTGGATTCCACTCTGCCTGTCTTCTAGCACAGCTGAAGCATTATGGCTGTTTTTTAGCATTGCCTTCCTCCTAAGAAGATGCATACTATGGATTCTTATGATAATTATATTAATTATATTAAAGCAAACAATTCTGAGAACAAAGAGGACATGAACTGGGTGCAGCACCTCTGCCAGTGTGGCACCCGTGCAGCCTCCTGAGGGGCTGGGATGTGGTCCAGCAGACACAAGTCTCTTCTCTGGACACTGCAGGATGGGTGCAGACCCCTCCTGCTCCCCAGGGGTTAGAAGTTATGCAGATTTATGAGTCTGTGTTAATTTTGGGTGGCATCCCTCTAAGCACACGCCAGATACTGTTTGTGCTTGACTCTGCATCTCCAGAGAGATGCTGAAACCAGAGCAGTTTAGTGGAGTTAATGGAAACTGAGTTAATCCAAAATAGACACTGCCTGTGCTGTGCTGGAAGCTTGCTTTCCCTTTTCCCCAGCCTCAGCCCCCATGAGCAGCTCCACTCTGCCTCCCACCCACCCCACTCCCACAGGCAGCCCCAGCGATGAGGCACCCTGCTTACCCGCTGCCTTCTCGGGGTTGTTGCACATGAAGCACTGCCAGGCTCCTGCCTCCTCACTGTAGCCAAACAAATCAAAGAACCTCACTTCCTCCAGGTGCATCTGCACGTGGTCCAGGTCCTAGGCCAGTAAGGAGACAAAACAAGCTCACTCAGGAGGTGAACCACTGCGTGGTAACCTGGAATCACCGGGGATGCACAGCGGGTGCCAAGGAGTGTCCTTCACCCTTCCCCACGTGGCTCCTGGGGAGCAGGATGCCTCTCTCCATCCCTCACCCTCAGCAGCTGATACAGAAGGCACACATTGGTCTGTAGGAGGCAGAGGGCTGGTCTGGGACTGTTCGGTGTTGTCTCTTCAACACCACTGCCAGCAGTCGCTCAGCAGTCCTGCCCAGCACCCTTCCCACCAGCCCAACCTCCTTCATCAACTGCCTCCAGGCCTCTCTCAGGGTTTCTTCAGTGATCCACAAGGCAGCAGGTTCCTGCTAACATGATGAGGATCCTCCTGGATCCCCCACCACAGCAAGGCTGGGGACCACTTTATTTTACCTTTTCTTTTGAGTTTAAAGAAAGAACAGAGGCTCTGAGCCCAGGTCCCTGTGAGGAGCACCAACGCCAATGTGCAATATGAATGCTAATAGGGACATCTCCAAAACCACAGCAGCATCAGGACTGATGTAGCTCACACAAACATCCACAGGTAAACCTGACATCGTTCAGGGCTGAATCAGGACAGCCTGGGGGTGGCCTGTTGGAGAGGAGCTCTGCAGAGAAGGACCTGGGGGTCCTGGTGGGTGTGAGCCAGCAGTGTGCCCAAGAAGGCTGATGGGATCCTGGGGGCATTAAAAGGAGTGTGGGCAGCAGGTCACAGGAGGGGGTCCTCCCCCTCTGCTCTGCCCTGCTCAGGCCCCACCTGGAGTGTTGTGTCCAGTGCTGGGCTCCCTGAGATAAAAAGGACAGGGATCTCCTGGAGAGAGTCCAGAGGAGGCTATGGAGATGCTGAAGGGCCTGGAGCATCTCCCCTGTGAGGAAAGGCTGAGGGAGCTGGGGCTGTTCAGCCTGGAGAGAAGCAGCCTGAGAGGGGATCTGATCAATGGGGATCAATAGCTGAAGGGTGGGACACAGGGGGACATGGGCAGCCTCTGCTCAGTGTCTGTGGGGACAGGACAAGGGGTGATGGCCTCAAGTTGGAGCACAGGGAGTTCCACCCCAACCTGGGGAAGAACTTCTTCCCAGTGAGGGTGAGGGAGCCCTGGGCCAGGCTGCCCAGGGGGTGTGGAGTCTCCTTCTCTGGAGAGATTCCAGCCCCGTCTGGACACCGCCCTGTGTGCCCTGTCCTAGGGACCCTGCTTTGGCAGGGGGTTGGACCCCATGGGCTCTGGAGGGCCCTGCCAACCCCTACAGCTCTGTGAGTCTGTGGTTCCACCAGTGACAAGCCAAGGAAGGACTATGCATCTGCAACGTAAACAGAACCTCTGACTGATCACAGAACCCCCCAGAAATCAGACCTGCAGCTTCAAGCACAGGAGGAGCTGCTGGATGATCCTTTTGGGGTGATGAATTAATAACACTGGGTGACCTCAAGGCCCATTGTTTCACTGTAAAGCAGCCTGTGATTCCACACTCCAGCAAACGCTGGTGTTGAATGACAGCAGCCCAGCTCCTCAGGGCAGACACCAGCCAGCGCTGCTGTGTGTGTGCAGGGTCTCTGCAGATCTGCCATGCCACATGCTGCAGCCCAGGGAAAACTGGGATTTACACAGCCAGTGGGGAAATGCTGCCCCTTGGCAGGGAGGTCAGTTCACTGTGCTGAGCAAGGCTGTGTGGTGACCCAGCTCTCCAGTCTGGGCTCTTTCAGAGACCCAGGAAATGGGCAGGAAACGGCTCTTTTCCCCAGAATGAACCAGATCTCAGCTGTTGCCCTGGATAAGAAGCTCAGCTGAATCACACATCCAGTTTTAACTTCAAGCTAACACTCCCTGCATGCTACAGGCCACCTCCTGATGGACATTAGGCTGTCTAAAATCATACTCATCAGATGTGTGAAGCTGGAAGGGACCTTCCAAGGCCATCTCATCCCACCTCTGCAGTGAGCAGGGACACCTTGACCTGGAGCAGGGCGCTCAGAGCCCCATCAAGCCTGACCCTGAGTGTCTCCAGGGATGGGGCCTCAATATGTCTCTGGGCAACCCGTGCCAGGGTCTCACCAGCCTCAGAGGGAAGAACTTCCCAATGTCTCATCTAACCCGTATGTGCAGGACAAGAGGCCCGTGGATCAGAAAGCCTAGGAGCTCCTCCATCCTGTGCAAAAATCTTCTGGTGGCTGCAACGAGCCAACCCCAGACTGAAAGAGAACAAACACCCCTGAAATATCAGTGCTGCAATCATTCTTCTCCCCTCTGTGCTGTAGCACGCTTGAAATAATCTGCAGTGAGCTGCTTCTTTCAGAGGGGGAAGCACAAAGGAGAAGCCTAACGGGAGAGGAGAGATTTATCTCATCCCCATGCTCCATCAGCTTGAAAACTTCAGTGGCTCCATTGTGAAAGCGTGGCTCCCCTTCCTGCTGCCTGCACTGAGGTAGCCAAGGGAGGACAGGGAAGAACCCAGCTAACAATGCCTTCAAAATGGTAATTATGCTCTTGCAAGAGTGCTCAACAAGAGCCTCTCCTCAGGCATCACATGGGGCTCGTAAAGCAGTCACCATCCTGCTGCTGGTGACACAGCATGAGTCAGCACAGAGAATTCAGCAAGGGGCTCCCAAGCAGTTGGGTTTTGTAATGGGCCCATGTGGAGCCTGATACAGAGCTGTGGAGCAAGGGAGAGGGAACCTGGGCAGATGGACATCTGGAAGCACTCTGCTCCTGGCACAGCCTGAGCCCCATGGGAGAAATATTTTCTGTGGCATGAGAGACAGGCTGTCTGGAAGGAGGCTGTTCACCATGGGTCCTTGCACAGGATCACCAGGTTGGAAAAGCCCTTTAACATCATCAACCATTCCCATCCTAAGCTAAACCAGATTCCTGAGCACCTCATCTCCCCTCTGTTAAACACACCCAGGGGGGTGACTCAGCCCCTCCCTGGGCAGCCTGTGCCACAGCCCCACAGCTCTGCCAGGGAAGAACTTTGCCCTCCCAGCTGAGCTGAGCCTGCCCTGGCACAGCTTGAGCCCATTGCCCCTTGTCCCAGCTCCTGTCCCCTGGCTGAAGAGACCAGCGCCCACCTCTCTGCACCCTCCTGGCAGGGCAGGGCAGGGGGGAGAAGGTCTCCCCTCAGCCTCCTCTTCTCCAGGCTCAACACCCCCAGCTCCCTCAGCTGCTCCTCAGAGGATTTGCCCTCCAGCCCCTTCCCCAGCCTGGTTGCCCTTCTCTGGACTTGCTCCAGGACCCCAATGTCCTTCTGATGGTGAGGAGCCCAGACCTGGACCCAGCACTCGAGGTGCAGCCTCACCAGTGCCCAGCACATGCATCCCAGGACCAGCTCACAGCCATGCACATCTCAAAACAGTTCTGAGTTTACTCAGGAATAAACCACTGATGGAATAGATTTTTCTCCAGGTTTGCAAAATGCTTTGGGATGCACAAGGAAAGCAAAGTCCTGGATTATCATTTATTCTGGCTCAGCCCTGGGATCACAGAGTGGGGTTCCAGCACGGGCTTCACCAAGGTTCCTGGGGGTCTGACATCCCCCATGTCCTCACACTCCTCAATTCTGAGGAAGCATTCACACACTGCAGCATCACAATGTGTAAAACCTCACACACAATGTGATACCTGGAGTTGATGCTGTGTTTCCATCAGCAGATTTCAAACACTGCAAATTAAAAGCACCACGCTTAATGAAGCAACCACCCCCCCATCTCCCCCCCACACTACTGGCAGAGGAATTATGTTAGCAATTCTGTCAATGAATTCACAATATTTGAAGCTCTGTTAGCAATAGGAAGAGCTTCTGGAATGAAAAAGGCAGGTTCTGGCAGAAGCTCAGTCCATCAAGTGAAATAAAGACTGGGACATGCTGGGAACGCTCCAGCTAGAGTTTTTGGGAATGGAGAAGCTGAAGGAAACCCTCCTTAGGGCAGGGATTGGTCTTGCTCCCAGAAAGCTCAGGGGGACTTTTCTCAGTGAACCAAGTGGAAGCTGCACTAGAAACAAACTCGGGTGCTGCATTAACAAGGAAAACCAGAGCTGAGGAACCAAACCCAGCAGCACACTGGAGACCAAGACCAAACGCCAATGTCCTTCACCATTCCATATGCCTTACATCTGCCTGTCTCATCCTCTGAAGGATGTGAGGCAATCCACAGCTCCTGGAGCTTCCAAACTTCTGCTCAGTGTTGAATCCATTAAAGCAGGGAAGAAGATCAGTATCTCCTTTTCCAGCTCCCCTGTTTTGGGAACTCAGAGATACTGTTACTGTCGTGGAGTGATGAAAGCTCCCAAAATAGGCCAGATGCTGGTAGCTGAGCAGTAGTAGGATTATGCAACCCCTGTGCTGGAGACTAATCACATTTCTAGGACGTTGGACATGTTTTGTAGACTTTGTGTGCCTGATGTGCTGCATCTAAACCCTGCCCACCAAGGCAGGGTCCTTCCTAAGCTCTTTAACCACCCCAAACTCCTTCACCAGCTCCCACTTTGCACTGGTAGATGTCAGCAGGGACTCAAGTTAAGCTGGTACTGAACACAAAAGCAGCCCTAATGCCTTCAGCTGTGTCAGGCTAGGATTTCAATAGCAGCTAAAGTACTTAGCAGGAGCTCCAGTGTGTCCAATAAAACAGGCCCATCGCCTGGCTCTCAGATGTGGGGACCCCCAACTCCTCACTCAAGCTGCAGTCCCCACTCCAGTGCAGCATTACTTGGGGGGCTCAGGTGGTGTTTCTAACACAACCCCAGGGCTGAAATCACCCATAACCTTTGCAAATTAATCCCATTCAGTCCCATCTCCAAGCATACAACAATCTGAGGGAAAGCATTTTAAAACCACGTTTGACAACTCCTTTCATCCAACTGAGCTGGATGGAGATGTTCAGGAATAAATAGGTATTTGTTTTACAATCCTCCAGCATCCTTTTCCAAGCAGGCTGATTAATAGCTTTGAAATAGCACTCATTGAAATCCCAGAGCCAGTAAACAGCTTTGAAAGAGTAATCTTCCAGACTGATGGGGGGAACTAATGGTGCATGTGATCAGTTCCATAAAATCCAAGCCTGTGTTTAGCTAGATGAATTTCTAAGGCAGCTAATCTGAATCTAGACTTTGAAACTGCAAGCAGGGACAAAAAAATCCATGTATACCATCACTAGTTTTCATCCTGTTGGGAACAATCCTTGGGAAGCATGTGGGAGGGGGTGGAGAACAAGCCTGGAGACCTTTCAAAGCACAGCACAAACCAGCACTGTGGACATCAACTATAATGGTTGGTGAATCTTTTTCAAACTCCCCACAAGCTGAGAGCTCTGTGTAAGAGGGATGAGAGAGGCATGCTCTGCATCGTGGTACATCCATCCAGAGAAGAGGACTTGGCATGTCAGTAAGGGCAAACGCTCAGAAGATGTCAGAGCAAAGGCCAAGAAGGAGAAGGGGCAGGAAAAGGAGGGGTTGCTTTTCCCAATTTGAGCACAGCCAAGACAGCAAAGGGCTCTGTACAGCTCTTCTAGAAGGCAGGGCAAAGTTCTACTATTGTTTTTCTCAGAACAAACCAAAGCTTACCTTTTGGTGTGGAAACGTCGACTGGATCATGGCAGTTTCAAAACTGTGTGTCCCCTTGAGCTGGGTCTTCTCCCACAGGGCCTTGAGGGCTTGCACAGGGTTACTCTGTGTGGACAAGGGTTCTGCAAACAAGCTCTGAGGAGAATGTTGAAAACAGGATTTCAAGCATTTCTTTTTTCTCACTTAGCCATTAACAAAGAGCATCTGGTTCTTACAGTGGGGCAGCCAAGTGAAGAACCAGCTCGTTCCTCCCTCAGGAGTTACAAGGGATCAATACACACACAGTTAGATGTACCCTCATATACTTCATTTCCTTTGGTTTGCTGTTTTGGGGTTTTTTATTGTTTGCTACATGTCTCTAAGGTCTGTGGCTCCCCAGAGTTTATCTACCAACTACCACAGCGACTCATGTGTTGTTTTTGGACTGAAATGCTGGTGGATCATGAACACAGTGACACTGGCCTTTGTGAGCATGAGACTCTTAATCTCAGGGGGTTGGAGCTCTGTGATCCTTGGGGTCCCTTCCAACCCAGACCAGGCTGGGATTCTATGATCCTTGGGGTCCCTTCCAACCCAGCCCATTCTATGGTTCTATGAAAGCTGGGTTGGGTGCCCTCACCTCCAAAGCTCCCCAGTTCAAAGGGCAGCAGGACACAACCTCGTCTGGCCTTGAATTATTCCAGTATTTCAACATTAAGCCCTTCATTGTACAAACTGCACCCAGAGTCATCTTCATGGTACAAACCATGCACAAAGGCAGTGTCAGAAGATCACTACCGTGGCTGCCAGCGCTTCTCCCTGCTGCCTCTGCTGTGTATTTCCTACATGATCTTGCCATGAAAAAATGTGTTCACACACACTGCCAAGCAAATCTGATTCCCCATGTGTCCCAGATCTGATTTCACAACGGGAACAATGTCCTTTTAACAAAGGTTTCCAGGAAGAATGTTCCTTCCTCTCTTTCTGAACGGACACCCCACCATCCTCATCGCCCTGTCTGGCACCCGACTGCCACAGAGGCTTCCCTCAGCCTCAAGCCAGGGATCCTATCTTGGCTGAGGCAGTGCATTCTGTGTTTTCCCCAGTGAAGCTGCCACACCAGCCAGATCATTCTGTCCAAATTTAAAGGGAGCAGCAGTCGGCTCCAGGCAGCCACCAGACACAAGGTCACAGCAGCCCAATTATCATAGAGTGGGTTTGGTTGGAAAAGACCTTCAAGCTCAAGTCCAACCAAATGTAGAATGCATTTCATTCAGATTTATCTATTCCCATCTAAATTACTTCAGGTTTGGCAAATCCATGAGTGACTCCAGGGAAGGGACACGTTGTGCTCGCTGGAGCAACCACAGCAGCGTGACACTGTCCCACCTGGTGAAGGGAACCAAACCATCCATCATACAGCATCAGAAAATCACTTCAGTGAATGAATCTGTGAAACTGAGCACTGCATCTACCAAATAACCTCTCTAGCCACCCTTTATGCTCATTTCCCCCCTCTGTTAGTCATCACTTAGCTGTAAGACCATTCCTCAGACCGCTGCCCACACCCGTGTCTCTTCTGACCACCCTCCACCAGTGACTTGCTGCTCCACAGCTGCTGCCCAAGGGCTGCCAACCAGAGCTGTTTCAACTGATGTTTTTAAAAAGGAAAGTGGGGTCACAGAATCACAGGATCAGAAGGTTGGAAAAGCCCTTTAAGATCATGGAGCCCAACCATCCCTGTCCTGTGCTAAACCAGATCCCTGAGCACCTCATCTCCCCTCTGTTAAACACACCCAGGGGGGTGACTCAGCCCCTCCCTGGGCAGCCTGGGCCACAGCCCCACAACTCTGCCAGGGAAGAACTTTGCCCTCCCAGCTGAGCTGAGCCTGCCCTGGCCCAGCTTGAGCCCATTGCCCCTTGTCCCAGCTCCTGGCCCCTGGCTCATGAAGTTCTGGATCTGTCCTGGGGAGCTGAACAATAAGGTCCCTCTCTGAGCTTTCACCTGCATGGGATTCAGTGTCAAACAGCGTGGGGAGTGATCAGCAAAAATGGCATAAAAATACAGGAACAAGTATCAGAATCTTCAGAAACCAGTCTGGGAATCTGCTGAAAACCACATTTTTATCACCAGCCTTTCACTGAACTTACTGCTAACACCCTGTAAAGATGTTTTATGCCAAATTAATCTCTTGCATAATTTCCCAGGCTTAAATAACATCATCCCAAGGCTGAAATTAATGCCTTGTGTTTAATTTAATAATAGTGATAGATCCAGTACTTAAAAGCTTTAGGATTTTGAACAAAAGGAGAACATGAATTATCTGACATGAAACTCAAACACTCTGTGCAACACAAGAGGAATCTTTCTTTTTATAAAACCCCCTAATAAAAGCATATTAAGTGTTGTGTTTACAACCTGTTTGCAAAGACACAGAACTGAATTGCATTGCCTCAAGCCTGGCCCTGGAGTCACAAGGAGATGCTGCTGCAGGCTCCTTGGCAGGGGCAGCACTGGCACAGCTGGAGCAAGCTGCTCTGGGACTGTAAGGAGCAAAAGCAAAGCTTTGGGAAGAGGAGCTGCAGTGGGACAGATGCAATCACTCAGCCTGGAGCAGGGAAAGGCATGGGAAATGGGGGGATTGGTGTTTTGGGGCAGTGTCTGAAGGAAGCAGGACCCAGCAGGGGCGTGTGGGGATGGGAAGGGGACAACGGGCACCTGAGTGTGGAGGAATGGGGAAGGAAAGTTCTTCAAGAGGAGGGTGATAAGAGCCTGGCACGGGGTGCCCAGAGATGTACTGGAGGCCCCATCCATGGAGACACTCAAGGTCAGGCTTGATGGGGCTCTGAGTGACCCTCTAGTGATGATGCTCTGCAGGGGTGGGATGAGATGGCCTTGGAAGGTCCCTTCCCACCTCACACGTTCTATGATCCTATGATTAAACACAAAACCTTATAAACTCCAGATCACTGGCAGCTCCTCCAGGGAGGTCCTGAGAAATGGCAGGGGTCACAAAGCACCATACTCTAGAAGCATTTTAAAGAGGTTAACCATTAAAACAATGTCCACAAGACAGAGGTGCCACCAGTTTGTACTGCACACACCTGCTGGAAGAGGAACATGATGTGGATCCAGAGCGGGGGCTGCTGGCTGACCAGGGTGAAGCTGGATTTACTGTACAGGCAGTAGTGGCCCTTCAGGGGACAGCTGAAGAACAGCTTTGCTACACAACTCTGAACAGAATCTGGAAATAAATACACAGAAAGTTAAAATTAACTACAAGAAAGGCAGAAGCCTACCTGTCCATCACCAGTGTATGCCCAGCCGTGCAGTGCTGGGGTAGCTCAGCCTGGATCACCTCCTGTAGTGTTCAGAAGGGCACTGCCACCCTTAAATTAAACCTGGTACCAGAGAAATTGAGTCTCCACTGCTTTAAACCTGACATAACAATCATTCACTCCTCAAAGCCAGCGGTGTGAGGCAGCACACACTCAGCTGTTCATCTTCTTTGTGCTTCCCCGTGCCTTTGGGATCTTCACCGAGCTCATGGAACCAGGTGGATCTGTCAAAACCAGGTATCACCTACTCTTATTTAAAAAGTTTGTTTGAAAAAGCATCCCATATTAGGACATGGCTGTACAGGACCCGACATCCATGGGATGGCTGCTGAGACCTGCAGGTCTGCAGGGATGGAGGAGCACAGCGTGCTGCTGTTGAAAGCTGCAGAACTTCCCCTGTGCAATAGCTTCTCCAGGAGCCAAAAGATGCCTAAATGGATTTACAACACCACCATGCACGTAGCACGTTTGCTATCTTAGAAATTCATCACCAGAAACACCCCAAAGAAGAGTGTGAGCATCCATCAGCCAACATGCCAAGCTCCTGCCCCGCACCACGAGGCTCCCACAGCAGCCCTGCTCCCCCAGGAGTTGCTGCCCAAAAGCCTGGGTCCACCTGAACCTGCCCCTGGAGAGATGCTCTGCCACCAGCCCAGCTCTAGGAGCTCCAGGTCCTACAAACCCCACTGCTCATCAAGCACAGATGCCACAAGTCTGCTGCTTATACCTGGTTTTACACAGGAAGGCAGGGAGCTGCAGGGAGCTGCAGGGAGCTGGAGAGAGCTGCAGGGAGCTGGAGAGAGCTGCAGGGAGCTGGAGAGAGCTGGATAGAGCTGCAGGGAGCTGGAGAGAGTTGCAGGGAGCTGCAGGATTTGCAGCTGTTCCTGGAGAAGTACAACAGGGCCAGGAATCATGGCTGCTGCCATACTGCAAGGGACACTGAGACATGGTGACTCACTGAAATCACCCATCCAGTGCAAGGGCAGCTCCTGGGGGAGCCTGTGTCACAGCTGCCAGCACAGCCACAGGCTTGGCAGAAAAAAACCCCATGGAAAAGGAAAAAGCATGGAGCTCCAGGTCCAACTGGAAGAGAGGCTGCAAATGCATTCATGGTTACACACTGGGAGAGGTGGGATGTGTCTGGTCATGGCTGTGATTCAGTGTCACCTGCTCCCCACCCAGGTTCTCTCCAAAATCACAGTCTGACTCACAGTCCCAGCTCTGGGGCACTACAGAAGGATGAAGCATCTCACCTTCCCACTGCTCTCCTACTGACCATTTGTGTCATCTGCTGATGAAGATCCCTCAGGGATGCCCTTGGGGTCAGGAAAGCTGTGTGCTCTGTGGTGTTACCTGGCACTGAACTCCCCGTGCTGCTTTTCACTGGGAGTGGAGCCCCTGAGACACACAAGTCTGTTTTGCAAACTCCTGACCTTGAACCCTCACATTTTATGTCCCTGGATGAGCACTCATAATGGTAACAGCATGTTAGGCCTGACCTAACCAGGCCCCTTCATTAACTTAAAACAGCAGAATAGCTTTACAGCCCCCTTGAACAGGAAGAAGCAGCTGTCCAGGGGGAAAAGGCATGGAAAACAAAAGACTGAGACCCTCAGGTGATGACCTTGGTGCAAACACAGAAGAGAGCTGCACCCTCTTCACCCAGCTGGAGAACTGGGAAGGGGAACAACTGGTCCCACCAGCTGTTGCTGTCCTGGGAAGCATTAAACCACAAAAGTAACCAGTAACTCCAAGCAGGCTGTCTTGGAGGCCACTCCCAGTAAGTCCACATCAAGCTGATCAAACCCTGCCTGGGCAGTGTCACACACAAGTCACCACAGCTGTAGGCAGAGGGTGGCAGAGCTCCAGTGTACCAGCCCCTGGTTCACCATCAGGAAAGGGTGGGATTGTGTGTGATGGGGCTGTGATGGAGGTTCACAGAATCACCGGGTTGGAAGGGACCTTTCAGATCATCGAGTCCAACCGTCCCTGTCCTGTGCTGACCCAGATCCCTGAGCACCTCATCTCCCCTCTGTTAAACACACCCAGGGGGGTGACTCAGCCCCTCCCTGGGCAGCCTGTGCCACAGCCCCACAACTCTGCCAGGGAAGAACTTTGCCCTCCCAGCTGAGCTGAGCCTGCCCTGGCACAGCTTGAGCCCAGTGCCCCTTGTCCCAGCTCCTGTCCCCTGGCTGAAGAGACCAGCGCCCACCTCTCTGCACCCTCCTGGCAGGGCAGGGCAGGTGGGGAGAAGGTCTCCCCTCAGCCTCCTCTTCTCCAGGCTCAACACCCCCAGCTCCCTCAGCTGCTCCTCAGAGGATTTGCCCTCCAGCCCCTTCCCCAGCCTGGTTGCCCTTCTCTGGACTCGCTCCAGGCCCTCCATGTCCTTCTGATGGTGAGGAGCCCAGAACTGGACCCAGCACTCCAGGTGCAGCCTCACCAGTGCCCAGCACAGGGGCACAATCCCCTCCCCAGACCTGCTGGCCACACTATTTCTGACACAAGCCAGGATGCCCTTGGCCTTCCTGGCCACCCAGGCACACTGCTGGCTCATAGTCAGTCAGCAGCCACCCAACACCCTCAGGTCCTTCTCTGCCTGACAGCTCTCCAGCCCCCAGCACTGCTCGGGGGCGTTATGTCCCAAGCACAGGACTCCAGCAGTTAGGAACTGGTAAAATCACCCGGGATATAGAGAGAGATGCAAAACCCTGAGGAGCTGCTTAGCAAGCCAGAGTGGATGACACTGAGGAGAATACTGAGCCTGACAACACGTGCCAAAACCAACGTCAGCTGAAGCGCTGGATCTCTGCTGGCTGAGCAGAAAGTTAGTTCCTGGAAAAAAGCAGCGTTCATCTGTCAATGCCAACTGAAAAAAGCCTCTTAGACAGTTGTTAAACCTTTGGTATGAGATGAGTGGTTACTCCTGGCTGTTCCTGCTCCGTCTGATTTGCTGAGTGTAGCAATGCCTGGTAACAAGCCAGAGCTTGTGATGTGCATTTCTTCAGTGGCTTGCAATGAACAGCCAGTTTCAGCATGTAACAGACTCACAGAGCTGTAGGGGTGGGAAGGGCCCTCCAGAGCCCATGGGGTCCAACCCCCTGCCAAAGCAGGGTCCCTAGGACAGGGCACACAGGGCGGTGTCCAGACGGGGCTGGAATCTCTCCAGAGAAGGAGACTCCACACCCCCTGGGCAGCCTGGCCCAGGGCTCCCTCACCCTCACTGGGAAGAAGTTCTTCCCCAGGTTGGGGTGGAACTCCCTGTGCTCCAACTTGAGGCCATCACCCCTTGTCCTGTCCCCACAGACCCTGAGCAGAGGCTGCCCATGTCCCCCTGTGTCCCACCCTTCAGCTATTGATCCCCATTGATCAGATCCCTTCTCAGGCTGCTTCTCTCCAGGCTGAACAGCCCCAGCTCCCTCAGCCTTTCCTCACAGGGGAGATGCTCCAGGCCCTTCAGCATCTCCATAGCCTCCTCTGGACTCTCTCCAGGAGATCCCTGTCCTTTTTATCCCAGGGAGCCCAGCACTGGACACAACACTCCAGGTGGGGCCTGACCAGGGCAGAGTAGTACAAATCCCTTGTACATGTTGACATATCAAAAGATACAGCAGGAGGAGGGACAGGTTGGTGCAGGGACTCAACACTCCAACACCAGGTGTCTGTCTCCACTGTGGTGTAAGCTCAGTGTAGGCAGGTGCAGGTGAACACACACCACAGCCACGCTGCAGCTGTAGTACTGGTGTAAAGAACGAGCTCCTCATGCAGCCCTGAGCTGCTGCCTGCTGAGCCACCCCTGGGGGTGTTGAACAGAGGGGAGATGAGGTGCTCAGGGATCTGGTTTAGCACAGGACAGGGATGGTTGGACTCGATGAGCTTAAAGGGATTTTCCAACCCTGTGAGTCTGTGATTCTGAGCCACATGCTGTCTCATGAGTTATGACATGTTCTGTACATCTTGTCAGTGTTCCCACTCTGAAAACAGCAGAGAAAGCAGTTCCTCAGCACTCAGCATGCTTGGCCATGCCCCAAACCCAGGGGGAAGGGTGGGCAGCCTGGATCTACCCCAGAGGCCAGCGAGCTCTGGTGCTGAGCAGGTCCATTAGGTGAGGAGCCTGTGCTTGATGAGGAGATCCCGTTACTATGAATGATCTCTGGTGCTGAGCACTGAAGAGCAAACCCTAAGCCAAGACATTTTGGAGCTCTGTCCATCCCTTCACACAAGCAGCTCCTCAGCTCAGCATCCCTGGGCGTTGTACCCAGCTCTGCCTGCATCCTGCCCCGCTTGGGCACATCTGCTCCATAAAGGATGAGTTCTCCTTCCTCAGCCTGCCTTGGGCACAGGAGGAGAGTCCAACTAATACAGGGAAAGGACTTTAAAGCACACAGAAAGCATGAAAGGGAGTGCAAGGCACAGAACCTCCCCACCATCACCGAGTGCCCCAGATGGCACAGACTGATGGAGATCCCAAAGAACCACTCCTCCAGTGGAGAAGCATTTCCATCCACCACATCTGCTGGCAAGCCCCAAACTTCTAGCAAGAGAATAAGCAACAGCTTGTTTTTCCTACAGGAAACAAGAGAATATATGTTGCAATTTTAAAGTTCACCACTAAGTTCTTGTGCCTGGGGAAAAAGAACAAAATATAAAGGGAGGAATGTCAGAAGAGCTGTTAATTGGTGTTTATTCCAGCTTAACGTGCTGGGCTAAACCAGGAGGGACACAGGCAAGTAGGTACTGAGTCACTGGTTCTGGGAACAATTAATGCATTATTTGATTTACATTGGTAAGCCTTTACTGTTAAATAAAATCCGTTAATAGGAGCAAAAGTATGCTCATAAACATCCCAAATAGACTCAAACCCACCCATAAACATAAAGCCAGGGAACAAGAAATGGATACAACTTTTTAAATTCCAGTTTTAAGCCTTTTCCAGCTTCCTCAGTTTCCTTTGCCTGATCCCTTCAGCTTGGATTGCAGACAATAAACATGTTTATAGGAGAAAAGGTTAAATTCTAATGAAACCAGCTTAAAGAAATGCTGATTTATGTTGGGGTTTGGGTTTTTTTTAACACTACCAGCTCTGCATGCATGCCATAATTTACCTGAGGTGAAATCTGTTGGATTAAGTTACACAGAAGTGAATGGGGAAGGCATGACTACACTGGGGGCTGAGCAGCCCCTACAACAAACTCCAGAGAGTCCCAATCCCAGTGGCAAAAGCCACGTTTGAGAACATACAGATTAGCTTAAGGTTATAAACTCCTCTTATCTTCATCCCAGTTACCATCAAGGCAACAAAAAGCCTGCATCACTTGGGAAGATGCAAGAGGGAAACATCTCTGCCACACTGTCCCATCTCCAGAAGCAGAAGTGCATGCATCGTTCTGCTTCTGGATGAAGTACAAAGAGCCCATAAGGTGCGTGCTGGAAATCAGGGTCCTGGGGAAACGTCCTGCTCCACCACTGCCTGGCTCCAGTGTGTCCCTGCCACAGCCCTCAGGCACCCTTGTTCAGCTTCCACAGCCTGGCAGAGGGGTGCTGGCTCATCCCACCTGCACAGCAGGCATGGGCATCTCCTGGAGGAACTCTGAGGTCTCATCCTAGTACAACTCAGGAGCTCTGAAGTCCTCTGGTTTGGCTTTTCCCTGGGGGTAAGTGGGAACACCAACCCACCAGGAATCCCCCAGCTACCAGGTAAAGCACATCTGGAGACCAGTCCCTTTGAAGGGCTGCTTCCAGCTTAGGTGCAAACACAGGATTTGCTATCATCACACACGTGAGGGCAGCAGGTTACAACCACATCCATGTTCTTGCTGTGCTCCCTGCTGCCCTGGGAGTTTCCCTGCAGCCTGATGATGCACAGCAGCACAGCAGCCATCCTGGGATGGAGTGAGCACTGCCACACTCGCTGCCAGCCCTCACATTTGGGATGCATCTCAAACACCAGCCCTGCAGAATAAAATGCTGACTAATTATTGATGTTTTATTTTGGCCCTACATGGATTCTGGGCTCCCTGGGATAAAAGGGACAGGGATCTCCTGGAGAGGAGATCCAGCGGAGGCTACGATGATGATTAAAGGCCTGGAGCATCTCCCCTATGGGGACAGGCTGAGGGAGCTGGGGCTGTTCAGCCTGGAGAAAAGAAGCCTGAGAGGGGATCTGATCACTGGGGATCAATAGCTGAAGGGTGGGACACAGGGGACATGGGCAGCCTCTGCTCAGGGTCTGTGGGGACAGGACAAGGGGTGATGGGCTCAAG
Organism: Hypotaenidia okinawae; assembly: GCA_027925045.1. Taxonomy (NCBI): domain Eukaryota; kingdom Metazoa; phylum Chordata; class Aves; order Gruiformes; family Rallidae; genus Hypotaenidia; species Hypotaenidia okinawae. The sequence goes on along the minus strand of BSDF01000010.1, from coordinate 27,089,425 downwards.
TTGGAGCCCAGGGAGTCCCACCCCAATGTGGGGAAGAACTTCTTCCCAGTGAGGGTGAGGGAGCCCTGGGCCAGGCTGCCCAGGGGGTGTGGAGTCTCCTTCTCTGGAGAGATTCCAGCCCCGTCTGGACACTGCCCTGTGTGCCCTGTCCTAGGGACCCTGCTTTGGCAGGGGGTTGGACCCCATGGGCTCTGGAGGGCCCTTCCCACCCCTACAGCTCTGTGAACCTGTGATTCTTGGCCTAGCAGCAGCAGAGCTGTTATCTGGAAACGCTGGCCTGAGCCTGTGCAGCTTTGTGGTCCCACTGAAGGAGCAGAGGGTCCATCTGTTCCACATCAACGTTTGGCTCGTGGAATGCTGGAATTTATCAGCCCGGTGCAGGGCAAGCGCTGCAGGGGAGCAACCAGCTTTTCCATCATCTGGAACCCATTATCCCTCAGAACAGCATAAAACATAACAACAACCAGATCTGAGGCCAGTGTACTGCAACCTGTTTCCCCCAGTGCCTCCCCTCTTTGCAGTTCCCTCATTAATCCCATCAAAGGTTTGCTGGCTGGATTTCCTCCTGCAAGGCACCCAGGAGCCAGGAGTGACTCGCCACCTTAAAGCAGTGAAACTTGCTCACTGGATGGCACTGTGTTTTGAATCCTTTGGTGACCCGGGGCTGAGCTGGATCTGCCTGGGCTCTATCATTTTAACCACAGAGTCATGGAATCACCTGGGTTGGGAGAGACCTTGAAGATCACCGAGTCCAGCCACAGCCTGACCCTGCCCAGCCCGCCTTAGACCATGTCCCCAAGCACATCCACACACCTTTTAAACCCCTCCAGGGATGGGGACTGCACCACCTCCCTGGGCAGCCTGTGCCAATGCCTGACAGCCCTTTCAGTACAGGAATTCTTCCTGATACCTAAACCTCCCCTGGTGCAGTTTGAAACCATTCCCTCTCATCTGATGGCTTGTTACCTGAGAGAGGAGACCGACCCCCACCTCTCTACACCCTCCTTGCTGGTAGCTGTAGAGAGTGATAAGGTCTCCCCTCAGCTTCCTTTTCTCAAGGCTAAAAAGCCCCAGCTCCCTCAGCTGCTCCTCACAGGGCTTGTGCTCCAGACCCTTCCCCAGCTTTGTCACCCTCCTCTGGACACACTCCAGCATCTCAACATCCTTCCTGTAGTGAGGGGCCCAAGACTGGACACAGCACTTGAGGTGTGGCCTCACCAGAGCTGAGTACAACAGGCCCATCACTTCCCTGCTCCTGATGGTCACACCGTTCCCAACACAGGCCAGGATGCCACTGGCCTTCTTGGCCACCTGGGCACACTGCTGGCTCATGCCCAGCCAGCTGTCCACTAACACCCCCAGGTCCTTCTCCTCCAGGCAGCTCTCCAGTCACTGCCCCAGGCCTGTAGCTCTCCCTGGGGTTACTGTGACCAAAGTGCAGGATCTGGCACTTGGCCTTGTTGAACCCCAAGGGATACATGCAAATCCTCCACACACCCCTCATCAAATGCTTTCTTTCCAACAGCCTGGTTGACACTCAATGCTCTGACCTGCCAGCACTACCGGTGGCATTTTTAGCCCAGTTATCTAGAGAGCAAGTAGAACTGGAGTGGGAGACAAGGACCTGCCCTCGAGCTGGAACTGAACCCAGGCTTGTGCCTGGGAAGCATCTGAGCCCAGCCACTGCCCGAGCAGCACGCAGGAGGCTGTGCATTTGATCCACTGTCCCTCCATGCCTGGGAAACAAGAACATGTCAAAAATCATCTGATGATTTGAAAGAGATGTTAGAAAGAGAGAGCCAGCACGGAGAGCAGGAGGAGCTGGCCAACTCCAGTGCTGTGTGCAGGGGTGGTCTAAGCTAAGCCAGGTAAAAGAGGGCTCTCACCTTTCCCCCAGAGCCTTTGGAAGCAATTTGAGAGTGACACCAGCCCTCCCTCCCCAGGGGCATCCCAGGGAAGCAGAAAGGCTGGAGGACATGGATGATGGAATTGAGTGCACCCTCACCAAGTTTGCGGATGACACCAAGATGAGTGCTGTGGGTGACACCACAGAAGGAAAGGAGCCAGAGGGATCTGGACAGGCTGGGAAGGTGCCTCTGGGTGAACCTAGTGAGGTTCAACACTGCCAAGTGTCAGGTGCTGCACTGGGGCTGGAGGAATCCCAGTCACAGATACAGCCTGGGAGAAGAGAGAGCTGCTGGGGAGCAGCCCTGATGAGAAGGACCTGGGGGTTCTGGTAGATGAGAAACTTCCCCTGAGCCAGCAGTGGCTCTGGCAGCTGGGAAGGGCGATGGGATCCTGGGCTCCATCAGCAGAGGGGTGGCAGCAGGGACAGGGAGGGGATTATCCCTCTCTGCTCTGCCCTGGGGAGGCCCTCGCTGGAGTCCTGTGTCCAGAGCTGGGGCCCAGCACAAGAAAGGTGTGGGGCTACTGGAGAGGGGTCAGAGGAGCCATGGAGATGTTCAGAGGGCTGGAGCAGCTCCCCTCTGGAGAGAGGCTGAGGGAGCTGGGCTGGGTCAGCCTGGAGAAGAGAAGGCTGTGGGGGGACCTCATTGCAGCCTGCCAGTCCCTGAAGGGAGCAGAGGAACAGGAGGGGAATCAGCTTGTTCAAGGGCAGAGCCTGGCAGGACAAGGGGGCTGGAGTGAAGCTAAAGGAAGGGAGGTTCAGATGAGATCTTAGGGGGAAGTTCTTTGCAGAGAGAGTGGTGAGGGGCTGGAAGGGACTGCCCAGAGAGGGGGTGGGTGCCCCGTCCCTGGGGGTGTTGAAGGCCAGGTTGGCTGGGGCCCTGGGCAACCTTGTGTAGCTCCAGGCCTGGAGGTTGGTGTCCCTGCCTGTGGCAGGGGGTTGGAGCTCGGTGACCCTTGGGGTCCCTTCCAACCCAGACCAGGCTGGGATTCTGTGACCTTTCAGACAGTACCTACTGCAGCCAGTGGAGAAAACACAAACACAACGTGGGGACCTCAAACACAGGGTCTTGTTCTTAATCACTGGGACCCCAGCTGCACTGAGGCAGTGGAAATCCTGCCTGGAAAGCAATAACACAGCTCAGGAGCATTCAGGAAATTATAGATGCACAAGTCTGGGCCGCTGCCATCCGCAAGATCCTGCAGGTAGGGAAGATGTAAGACCACCAACCACCTGGAAAAACACAGGCAGATGTCATCATGAGCTATCTTCTTCTCTCAGTAATTCCTGTCCATTTGCTTTTCTGTTGGGCCAAGCACAGGACTGAACATCCTCTCCCTTCATGCAAGGCAGTGACTCTGTACAGGGAAAACCTCAGGAGCCTCCAGCTTTCATCCCTGGTGCCCTTGGTATTGAGCAATGAGGAGTTCACCCAGCATTTCCCTGAAGTTAGACATCAGCACCAGAGAACTGAGTGGGAGTTGCTCTAAGTGAAGCGAGCAGAACCTGGCCCATCGCTACTCAGCACTCAGCCAGCCAGCAGGAACACGCTGCTGGGCGAGCCTGGAAGCCTGGGGCTGCGGGAAGGGCACGTGGGGGCATCTGCACCCGCTGATAGGAGCATGTCACAGCGTTTCCTGCAACGTGCTCTGCTGCTACTGCCCCAGAGCACCCCTGTTCTGGCTGCTACTGCCCCGGAGCACCCCTGTTCCTTGTGCTACTGCCCCGGAGCACCCCTGTTCCACGTGCTACTGCCCCAGAGCACCCTGTTCCACGTGCTACTGCCCCAGAGCACCCTGTTTTGTGTGCTGCTGCCCTGAAGCACCCTGTTTTGTGTGCTGCTGCCCTGAAGCACCCTGTTTTGTGTGCTGCTGCCCTGAAGCACCCTGTTTTGTGTGCTGCTGCCCTGAAGCACCCTGTTTTGTGTGCTGCTGCCCTGAAGCACCCTGTTCCAGGTGCTGTTGCTCCAAAGTGCCTATCTTTTCCTATTTTCCACGTTTTACCTATGGATTTTCCAGCTCAAACTCCTACGTAACCCACATAAAATTAGCAACTAATAATATGCATAGTTGGCTAACTTTTTGGGGTTTTTCCCCCCATTTTCTAAACATCTCATTCAAAAAGCAAACCAGATACATCTGAAGGCGCCTCTAGAGTGTGCAGGAATCACAGAAGGCCAATAACCACAGGGTTTTTGATGGAGCACTTTATGTAATATCTGAAATATTAACCAAGCTATGAGCCAGGCTGCATTTCTTCACCACATGTAGAATGAGTCACATAAATCTCCTGTTCAGCACATGTGTCCCCACTCAAAGAATTTCCCCAAGAATGTTAGTCGAGGATTTTCAGGAAATTACAAGGGGCTGAATGAATTCAGAGAGAGTCACGTGCCCAGAACATACCATAATAGGTGCTTCAGAAAGGAAGCTGAGCAGTGAATTTCAAAATAGGCAGCGTGTTGTGGTGGATCAAGGCGAGGTCAGAGCATTCAGCACTTCCAAAGCCACGTTGTTCTCCCTCCTGTTTCCACCCTGATTTTATGAATCAAAAATGTCATCGTTCATTCCACCAAACAGCTATTTTGAATAGTAAGCCTGGAATGTAAGGTATTTAGGAAATTCTCTGGAGAAACAAGCTTTTCAAGTATACATAGATACCCCTTTTATAAATGCAAACTGCCTTTCGATGTCTCGACCACTGGAAAGAGTCAAACCACACAGGTTTTATCAGCAAAACGTGGTATTTGGTGGCCCTGAAATTAGACAGTATTAGAAGGTGGCAGCACTTTAAGTGACTGCAAATTGATGTAATTTAATTACATTAGAATCTACGTAGACTGGTCTGGGTTGGAAGGGACCCCAAGGGTCACAGAGCCCCAACCCCCTGCCACAGGCAGGGACACCAACCTCCAGGCCTGGAGCTACACAAGGTTGCCCAGGGCCCCAGCCAACCTGGCCTTCAACACCCCCAGGGACGGGGCACCCACCCCCTCTCTGGGCAGCCTGTTCCAGCCCCTCCCCACTCTCTCTGCAAAGAACTTCCCCCCAATCTCTCCTCTCACCCTTCCCTCCTCCAGCTTCACTCCAGCCCCCTTGTCCTGCCAGTTTCTGCCCTTTTAAAAAGTTGATTCCCCTTAATCAGCTGCTCTTTGGGGTCAAGGTGGCCCATCAAAGGGCCGGGCTGTCAATAGCCCATGACCACCAGTGAGCACTTAGCTGCACACATTCATATTAAAGTTCATATTAAAGGGAAAATCTGCTGCTCAATGTAAGCAAGAGGCTCCCCACCCAACCTGAATGCTTGACGTCAAAGAGGGGTATCAGAGACCCATCTTGCAGCTTTCTCAGCCTTGAAAACAAACTCCCCCTCCTTGGTGAAAGCAGAAAACCTTAAACCAGGGAAGTGGTGAGATAGGATCCAACCCAGGCCCAAGCACTGGGGATCTCGTTCTGTTGTGCCTGGATGGGAATGTGCTGACCTGAAGCACACCGCTTCGTTTCTGGCATATTAAATCAGTCAATTGATTTACTAACACCAGAGTAACGAGGAAGGAGACACAGATCTGCCCTTGACCAACCCAGCAGGCCAAGAAGGAGGAGGAAGTATCAGCATACGTGTGGCCAAGTGCAACCCATGGCATGTGCACTCTGCTGCACGCGATGCTCCGTGACCCTTCACACAGCTCTGTGATCCGGAGCCCGGAGCTGGGTGATGTGCCCCCTGCCTGCCAGCCCTGCAGACATGCCCAGAGGTACTGCCAAGCCTAGTCAAGAGCCACCTCTCTCCAGCTCTATCAGACAGGTCCCATCCTTTCCAGGGAGTTGGGTTTTGTTCCCTCTGACAGCCAAAAGGCACATCAACCTTCTCAGGAGGTTGGGACAGGCGAGGGCTGCGCTACATCCCTGAAGGAAACCACAACAGTCCTGGAAGATTTCAAACCCCTGCAATTTGTGAACGATGCTGTTTCCTAATACCAGTGTCCCTCTCCATCCCCGAGCTCTGTGCTGGAGGATCTTCACTACCCTTTTTGCTTGAAGCCCAAGAGGACTTGCAGTGCAGCGTGAAAGGCTCAGACCTCTTACCTTCAATAACACACTCATCAGGGACAGGGATTTTCCGCCCCATCTCCATGACATAAGCTTTCACTTGACCCAGGTTTTTCTTCAAGTGCAAGTAGAGCTTGTCCTGACATTCCATGGGGCTCACCACTGCCTCTGTGCTTCCTCTGAGGGCCTTTTCTTCAGCAGGTTCTGGCAAACCGGCTGCTTCTGTGTAATCCATGCTGTGGTGTGATACCAAAGAAGTCCCCAGCTGCACTGCTTCGGTACCCACACTAAAGGGTAACTTGTCAATGTCTTGGCTAACGTAGATCTCTGTGAAGGACATGCCAGCAGTTATCTCCCCATCCTCCTCGTCCTGCCCGCTCTCTGAGCTTACCCCCTTCATGCGGACAGCGTGCAAGGCAAGGCTTTTGGACCTGGAGGGTGATTAAGAAGAAGAAAGATGGTTTGGAATAGAGGTAAGACACAAAAGTCACCCCAACATGCTCTCTTCTGAGTTACCTCCATGCAGCTGGTTCAGAGCGCGGAGCGTGGGGCTCGCTTTGGCCAGAGGCAAGAATCGTTCGGTAAATACGCATTTCAAAAGCAAAACTGAAGCCACAGCTTTAATAAGCAAATGAAATGCAATCATATCCATATATCCCAACATCTGCATGCCATGGAGGGAGCTAGTCAGCCTGTCTGCAAGAAACACATCACCCCAGGACTGGAGTATGGGCTTTATTGGTCACATCATAAAAGTGCCATCCAGCAGCCGTATAACCAAACCCAGCCTCTGGTTCCTCGCTGCACTGAGCATGAAGCTAAGCCTACCCTTCCTACTTTTCCAGAGAAGTGAAGTGACTGGAAGGGCAAATACTGAAGGAGGACCCTCTGCCACGAAGCTGCAGTGACAGGCAGCCTCAGGAGAGCGTGAGTGCACGGTGCTGTCGGAGCCCTTCTCCTGCCCAGGAGAGCCATGCTCATCCCACACAGCACACAGGCTAAATCCCATTCAAACGTGATGCTAGCAGCAACACCTGGGAAGGGTCTCTGCATCTTCCACTCTGGTAATATCTCCATGTATATACTGTCCCATCCCCTGTGCTGGTTTAGGGCACAGAAGAGATTACATAAGTAATTTAGAGGGATTTTATCCAGCCTGTGAATTCATACCAGGCTTGGTTCAAATTAGACTCATGATGCCTAGAGGTACCACAAAACAGACCAAACTCCTAATGTTTGGTTAAAGTTTCATTACAAAACTGGCACTCATGAAAGCCACTCACTCATTTTACAGAGCCATACCTGTTAAACCTCATATCCCTCCTTTCTTCTTTAGAAACCTGGCCTAAGCTGTATCTCCGTGCTGAGCCAGGAGTACTGCTGTCGACGTTTATTTTCTCTTCAAAAGCCTGTATTTTAACCTGAAGCTTTTCATCTTCTTCATTTCCAGTCATAACAGATTTTAAATCATCCAGGGGTACAGGAGGTTCTGCTCCGGCCTCATTTTCCACCCTAAGGAAGCAGAAAGCAGAGATCTAACTCTGGCACACGGTGCTCACAGTGATGCTGACGCTGCATCTGGTGACATAATCATCTTTCAGCAGAGATCCTCTTAGAGGTCAGTGAATCATTTCCAAAATTTCTAGATCAATGCCTCTGTCAGACTCATCCAAAACACTGAACACCTCACACAGCACCACAGCCGAAACCACATGTGATGCCTGTGCACAAGTGAACCCCCAACTCTTTCCCTGACAGAGCCCCAGCAAGGCTTTTCAGCTGAACCTAAGCCATCCTCTCTGCTTGCTAAACAGGGACTTATGACACTGTTCTCCTAAGCCAGGGGCTGAGCTAACTGCAGGGTTTATAGAGGTCTGTGGTTTGAAAGCTCTCACCAAAGGCCATGCAGTTCCCACTGAATCGCTGCGCTCTGAGTAAGAAAAATGTCTTTGCAAACTCAGCACGTGGGCAGGGACGAGCTCAGGAGAGCAGCCAAAGAGGAAGAGAAACTCAAGGGTTAAAATGACTGTGGAGGGCTGCAGGGGACGCTGGTTGGTTTTTGTTAGGTTAATCTTAGGATACATAACCTTTTAATGCAAAATTCAAAGATAACTTTAAATTAAATTGGAGGGAAGCTGCTGATCTTAAAGGACAAAGAGAAATCTGCTGGGAGATAGGCTGCTGGGAGCCATTTCCTTTCTACTGATGAAAATACCCTGTGACCAGTGAAAGGTGCTGCCTTGTTTGAGGCCCAGCAGTGGGGGCAGGAGTTGCTACCAGCCTAAAGCCCTACAGCATGGACGAAACCCTCTGCGGAGGGGTCCTGATCCCACCACCCAACCCTGGGCACCGAAACCTAAACTTGGGGTATCCACACTCTCCCTTGGAGATGCTGCTTGGCCTTTGTGTGGAAGCAGGACTGAGTTTCCCAGGAGACCAACAGTCCACAGCAGCTTCTCTGGGGAGGTGCCTTCTGCTGGGGGGTTGTATGTCCCCATCTCACTCCTGCAAAGACACAGTACCTGGGCCAGAGAGTCACGAAAGCATTACAAAGGCGATCAGAGAATTAAGGGGCATCTGATGGTATTTGTTCTCTAGAAGCAGCTCATTTTGCTCCTCTTCCTTCCCTTGTTTTATTCCTCTGATGAGCAAACATCTGAATAGCTTGTTCCATAAAACATGGAAAGCCACAAATAAGAGTTTTAACCCAGCGCTTTCAGAGTCTCAGCAAGTCACACTCACAGCCAGGAAGCCCATTAAAACCTCCCAAAGCCTTCAAATTACCAATTGTGGAAACAAAGAGAGAATACTGCATCACTAAATGCACTTTTTCATTTGCTTTGATAAAGGCAGCTCAGGATCTGTCTCAGGGGAGTTGGCCAGTTTTGTCTTGTTTTGGTTTTAATTTAGGCAAGATCTCATAATACATTAACACTGCAGAACACTCTGGAAGAGAAATAATAATAACTCTTCTGCAATAAAGAACCTTGCTGTGACCTTTCCTAACAAATCTTTCTGGAGATGTGGGACAAGATTTAATTTATTAGAAAGCTGTCACTCCAACATAACTCTCAACACTGCTCTCATTGTGGGAACCAGGCACTAAGGAAACAGTCTGGTACATACATCTAGCCCATATAAAGCCCTCTGGCTACAGAGAGGGGATTGATGGACCAATGGGGTTTGTGAATGACAGGCCCAAACCAGAAGCCTCCATGATGTTTGGAAGGAAAAAAGGCCTTTTAGAACAGCACCTTTTTGTCCAGTGTTCTCCTGTTGAGCTCTGATGCCTTTGGGAAGGATGTATGAGAAAATGCTTCCACTAAAGAAACATGTTAATGAATCTTCCATGTTAAGGAGTCTTCCATGTTAAGGCACACAGGGCTCATTGCTGCTGGGTGCTTGGGATTTTTGACCCAGCCAGTGCCTGGGATGTCAGGGGGAACTTCAAGCCCTGCACTCAGGCCTGGCCATGCCCCTGAGGGACCGCTCATCCTCCTGCATACCCGCTGCTCTGTGCTCACATCCACTCCCAGGAGGCTGAAAGCACAGAGCCCAAGTGAAAGGCTGGATGAAGCCTCCACCCCACACCCAACGGGACGCCTGGCAGGCCTTCCTGCTGGCCTCCCCTTCCAGCAACAGTAAAATAAACTATTGTTTGAAATCTTGGCAAGGGAGGTTCGGTACATTGCTGAGGTTGCTGGAGCGGGATCAGTTTACACCAAAGCTCAGGCTGTTCTTGAGAGGAAGAGGATGCACAGACCTATTGAGAAATCCTAAGGACCTGGCTGGCAGAGGCAGCACGGTGGCACTCATCCTTCCACCGCTCTTAAATTCTCTTGTAGACAGAGATCTAAATATACAGGCCTGAGAGTCAAGGGCGATACGATCATTCAAAGAGCGTTTCTCCAGACCAACAGCACCGTTCTCACCATCAGCAGTCAGGTGCCTGAAGTGGGGAAGAGTGTGTACACCAGCAGGAGCTGCTGCTAAAAAGACACTTGAGATGGGGCTGCTTCCAGGGCTCAGCTCTGCAGGGATGGAGGCAACATGAATGGAACAAGCACAGGTCCTTGTACAGATGTAAGCACCTCCTCAAATGCCACAAGCACAGATTTGAAGGTGGCAAGTGGTGGGTAGTGATAGTGATCCCAAAACTTCCAGCTCACAACTGGGAAGCTCATTAAAAGCATCCAAATGTTCCCAGATCATGGAAACATCACTGGCCAGGTAATGTTCAAGGCTGACATACTCAAGGGAGCTGGACGCTCCATCCTCCAGCACTTCACATGTGGTGCTGCTCACAGGGTGCTCATGGAGGAGGCTGATGCTGGTGGACACAGGCAGCTGCCACAGGGCTGCTGCTCCCAGGGGCCAGGCAGGACACACAGCAGCAAGGGGAGCAGATGCTTCAAGTGGACAGGCTTCTTGGTGCCTGCACCAAACCAAATCACACCACTGTCCCTGTGCAACACAGAGGGAAGTGCTGGATGCTATCACAGCTCCCTTCTCCACTGGAAATGTTGATTTAAAAGAGGACAAATACTGTGGAAAATGAAAGGCAAATTAATGATAAGTGAATGCTGGGTGATGCCATGTGCTAGACCTATCCCCTCCTTTAAGGGGAAGAGATAATTTCCTCCAACACCAAACACAAAAGCAGGTAGTACCAGTATAGCCTGTCAGGCTCAGCTCTACCCACGAGGGCTTGGAGGTGTCGTTACCTTTTCTTTCTTGCTTTCCTTCCTTTTTGGCCTTCTTTTACTTGACTGGGCTATACTTCTAGGTCAGAACAGTCCATTAAAACTCTGTATGTGTTCTTAAAAAGCACCTCTGAGCCTGAGTAACTTGTGACAGAACAGGGCAACAGAGCGTCGCACGGTTTTAATCATACCCTGCACTAACTGCATGTAAAATGCCCTGTGTCAAACAGCTCCAAGCCAGCCATTGCTCTGAAGAAATCAGTTTCTTCTTATGTAAACACACGATGCTGGAAGGAATGGTTATAATCCAGCCACACATTTTAAAGGCCTGTTTTCCTTTCCCAGCATAAATACTCCGGACTGCTGCCCTTTCAAAAAACACTGGAGTTCAGGAACTGCAGCAGCTCTGGAGCTCAGAGGGTGTTTCCATGTCAACATCTGGACCAGTCCCACAAGTCAGGAGAAACCCCACTTAAAACCAGTACTGAACCCTAAGTTTAGCTTTAACTTCTGCTTCAATGTCTATTTTCAGGTCCTTCCCACTGCAGATGGAAGGACCTCTGTCCTTCCCTAAATTGGGATGAACTCTGAGCAGCTCCACCACAGCCCTGGGATAAGGTGGGTTTGTTCAGCATCACCTGCCCCTACCTACACGTTTCCCTTCAGAGCCTGACCCCACAGTGGCTTTTATATTCCAAAGGCACTGGTTGCCTTTTCCCTTGCTCATACACACGGCTATGCTCAAGCTCTTCACTCAGAGGCAAAGGCAACTCGAAGGAACAAGCCACCAAAGTTCTGTCTGTTCCTGTTCACTGCAGTTAGTGGAGTGGGGGATTCTTTTTCTGAAGGAAAATAAGGATGTTTTCTGAAAAATCCACTGCAAAATATTGTTGTTTCCTCCGTTCTCCTCCCCCAGACTCCACACCCAGACAGCAGTTTGCATTATAACCACACTCAGGCGGATGGAGCAGCTTTGACTCCTCAGCAACGCAAACCCTTAACAGAGGGGAATTTCAGAGCTAAATAGGGGAGCACAGCAGCAATACTGAAAAGAAAACCTTTCCTTTCTGTCTGCTCCTTTTTATCTCCTCTAGAGTTAAATGCTAAGCACAAATGATAATGAGGAATAGGAATATCACAACATTTCAGCAGATAAAGCTGTTTTTCTGCCATGAATCAATCGATCATGATGGGCTGTGGGAATAATTACTGCTCTTTGTTACTGGAACCTGAATTCCTGTCCCATGCCACCGCAGTTCCTGGCATACAGGACATTCTTCTGTCTCCAGTGACAGCTGGCATGCTGTTCACAGCCCAGCCACGCTGGGTCAGAAAACGCACAAGTTGTTTCATATTCTACCTCTGGTCACAGAATCCCAGCCTGGTCTGGGTTGGAAGGGACCCCAAGGGTCACAGAGCCCCAACCCCCTGCCACAGGCAGGGACACCAACCTCCAGGCCTGGAGCTACACAAGGTTGCCCAGGGCCCCAGCCAACCTGGCCTTGAACATCCCCAGGGATGGGGCATCCACCCCCTCTCTGGGCAGCCTGTTCCAGCCCCTCACCACTCTCTCTGCAAAGAACTTCCCCCCATTCTCTCCTCTCCCCCTTCCCTCCTCCAGCTTCACTCCATCCCCCTTGTCCTGCCATTCTCTACCCTTTTAAAAAGTTGATTCCCCTCCTGAATCAACTTTTTCACTTGCTTTGAGCTGAGGTTTCTGCCTCCACGTGAAGCTGGGACGTTTCTTGCTGTCACAGGAGGAACCACATCAGGGTTCCTCTCCTTTCCCATCTTTCACTCTCTCCAGGGTACCGCTTGTTTCTTGAGTGACCTCAATGTTTTGGCTCCCCCTCTACAAGCCAGTCTCCGAGGTTATCCCTCATGGTTATGAGTTTTCTGACATCTGTGTTAAATTTGATCACAGAATTACTAGTCCTTTGTGCCCTCTTGACTTCTTTCAGTATATCAATGCTAATCATAAGCATCTCCCTAATTAAAAGTGACTACCGCCCCACATTCTTACCATGCCGAATGCAGCAACACTCCCAGTGCTCCAGCCCGAGGATATGTGTTTAAAAGCAGCTGAGCAGAACATTTTTGGCCAAGCTTGAGAAAGTTTCAGTCAGACTCTTTCAGCAAACCTTTATCAGGGAGCTGCTGCACCAGCCATCGTTCTCATCAGCTCCATTGCTTACCTTCAGGTATAAACTCGATTCCAGTGGCATAACCTGACTTTGCTGATTTATTTTAGACTGAATGAAGCTTTTTTGATCACCTTAGTCTACTCAGCTTTCTTTCTAGTCATTAAGTGCTAAAGCCTGACCAGCTTCTTTATTCCTCAGCACCAAGTGATGGGATTTCTGTGGTATGATGTTCAGAGGTCATGGTGCTGGGTAGCACGAAGCGGGTGAACACAGTGCACAGCCTACAGCTCTCACTGCCACCCTTCAGTTACGGATTTCTGCTTTAGTGTCACTCACCCTCACCCTTGCAGTTGAAATGCATCCCTCAAGCTACTTCTACAAGCCTGTAGACTGTTTTGTGTGCTTCCCCAACCCCGTAAATCACCCAATCCAGTGGCTGAGTGAGCACATACCAGAATGATACAAGAGCGATATCAAGATCAACTCAAAAATGTCCACGTAGCAGCTCCAAAGAACTGCAGGACCTGGTACTCTGAGCCAACTGCTCATTCGTGACAACTCAGTCCCTCTCTGCTCTGCCCTGGGGAGGCCCCAGATGGAGTCCTGTGTCCAGAGCTGGGGCCCAATACAAGAAAGATGTGGGACTGTTGGAGAGGGGTCAGAGGAGCCATGGAGATGCTCAGGGGGCTGGAGCAGCTCCCCTATGGAGAGAGGCTGGGGGAGCTGGGCTGGGTCAGCCTGGAGAAGAGAAGGCTGTGGGGGGACCTCATTGCAGCCTGCCAGTCCCTGAAGGGAGCAGAGGAACAGGAGGGGAATCAGCTTGTTCAAGGGCAGAGCCTGGCAGGACAAGGGGGATGGAGTGAAGCTGGAGGAGGGAAGGGTGAGAGGAGAGATTGGGGGGAAGTTCTTTGCAGAGAGAGTGGTGAGGGGCTGGAAGGGGCTGCCCAGAGAGGGGGTGGGTGCCCCATCCCTGGGGGTGTTGAAGGCCAGGTTGGCTGGGGCCCTGGGCAACCTTGTGTAGCTCCAGGCCTGGAGGTTGGTGTCCCTGCCTGTGGCAGGGGGTTGGAGCTCGGTGACCCTTGGGGTCCCTTCCAACCCAGACCAGGCTGAGATTCTATGAACAAGCACCGACACTGCCTCACAGAGCCATGGAGATGCCTGCGGCTCTATCACACAAAAACTGAGCTTTACCTGGCTCCTGACACATTGTTGTTGTTCTCCAGCTGTTGGATGAGGAGCTTGGCAATGGCAGAGAAACTGTTGCTCATGCGGTAGATGTCTCTGCTCTGGGTGCCCAAGATGCTCGAGAAGGTGTCAGTGAGACTCTTAATCTCCAGCAGGAGAATATGGTGAAAGGAGTGCTCCATGTTGGCCAGCTGGCTCACCAAGTACATCAGGCACACCCTGGCTTGCTCCTAGACAACACAAGGAGATAAGAACAAGTTTAAACAAAGCCACTAGTCATTTGCTTTTGCAAGGGAGGTTGGTGGGCAAAGATTATGGGTGGGGAACAGGGGCTACCCCACGATAACCAACAAGAAGGCATCTGCATCAAGGTAAGTTGGTATCTGTGTACTACTGACATTACTTTGTTCCTCTCAGTATCACCAAACCCTGCCTGACTTCAGCACACCTTGTCTGCTCCTCAAACCAAGAGGCAGAGTCTCTAAATCCTCTCCGAAGGGCCCTGCATCGCTCCGGGGTGGTACATCAGCCTGGCTCAGAGACCAGAGCACCAGCAGCAGACCCAGCTCCCCCTTCATCTTTCATGAGCCCTACAAGACTGGCCAGCCTACTTGACCTCCCTCATTTCCTTGGTTTACTTAATTCTGTGTAGTCTGTGGCAGGCTGAACACTCATGTACACCCCTCCAGTTCACGGGGTGTTTCTCCTCACATCCGTATGTGACCTGTTGCATGTTTTTGCTCATGGAGGTGTTAGCGTGAGCACAAACACGTTACAGCCCACAGAGCTCAGCTCACAGCCACGCTGGTCTGTGGCACTGCACAACCCACAACCGAGTGCAGTTCTACATCCTCATTACAGCCTCGTTGGACTAACGAGCTAACCTCTGGGGTCTTGCTTTGTGCACGTTACTCCCCACTCCATAACTGCAAAGAATCGGGGGTCACCAGTGATTGCAGAGGATGCTGGTGTGCCATCAGCTGTTACAAACACTTTGCCAAGCACAAATACCTATTTTTCAGGCCAGAAGACACATCCCATTCAAAACTTCCTTGCTGGATCCATTGGGTGCTGCTGATTTGCTCTGTTTAGCTATGTCATCCCCAGCGCTACCCAGACCGAGCAGGACTCCCCGGCACGGCCTTGGAGCGAGGTGCAGCTGAGGGACTATCAGGGCCGAATCTCCCTAACAGGGAGAGGGGAAAGTACCTCATAAATCACAGGGGTTCTCTCCTTTCATAGCAATTCATTTAGGAGCTACACTCTGACCAGACCCGTGCCTAACACTGCAACAAAGAGAAGTTAAAAATGAGATTTCGGTTATAAGCTCCCATCACAGGCGATAAGGCGCTGCCTGGCAGCCCTATCAATCACTGCCAACACACTGAAGCCTGATATGCCCTCTGCAGCCAAAGCTTTGCTGGCTGTTGTATCAGGGGGCTGTGGTCTCGCCAAGTTATCGGTGAGATCACATCCCCCACAAATTAGGATGAAAGTCGCTGGTTTGGATCATAATATTAAACATGCAGATATTTTCTAGCAAAGATACTTTATCATCTCTGCTTGGCAAGGGCACACAGCTCCAGTTCCAACTATTTCTGTAGGTACGTGTACGAATTTAAAGGCTGAGGGAGCTGGGGCTGTTCAGCCTGGAGAAGAGAAGCCTGAGAGGGGATCTGATCAATGGGGATCAATAGCTGAAGGGTGGGACACAGGGGGACATGGGCAGCCTCTGCTCAGTGACTGTGGGGACAGGACAAGGGGTGATGGGCTCAAGTTGGAGCACAGGGAGTTCCCCCCAATGTGGGGAAGAACTTCTTCCCAGTGAGGGTGAGGGAGCCCTGGGCCAGGCTGCCCAGGGGGTGTGGAGTCTCCTTCTCTGGAGAGATTCCAGCCCCATCTGGACACCACCCTGTGTGCCCTGTCCTAGGGACCCTGCTTTGGCAGGGGGTTGGACCCCATGGGCTCTGGAGGGCCCTTCCAACCCCTACAGCTCTGTGACATTCACATACTAAGGCCCAAACCCTGAAGGAGAAGAAACACACAAGGGCTCTTCTCCATGCTGTAATTGTTCTAAGTGTGATAGGACTGTAAAACCTAAAAATACTGAAGCAGGAAAAGCAGCAGAGAAGGCAGTGATTAGCTCAGGAGCTCCCATCAGCTCCTGCCCAAGGTAAGCGGGTACAGCTCTGCAGAGCAAACCCCTCTCGGTGCTCAGCAGATCCTGTGCTGTTAGAGCCTGTGCTGAGACACAAGCAAAGGCACTTCAGGAAAACAAGAGTATTCCCTTCTTCCCAAGGGTTAGCAGAAAGGAGGGGAAGTCACGTGCCACACGCATCCTCCGTTGCAGGGTAACACTGTTATTACCTCTCCTCTTCTGGGACCATGTAACAGGAGAGGAAAAATTGTGGGAAGTTGGATTCCAAGTACAGCCAGGCCACAAACACACACAGGGGACCTGGGCAGAACACAGCCCGAGCAGCACAAGCAAGACAGTTTCTGAAGAAAAAGTCAACTTATTTTAAGCACAAGAGGAGCTGCTGCACTGTGCCATGACAGAGATAAATGAGAACAAGGCATTGGACAAATTGCCTCCCATCAGCCCTACAGGGAACAGCTCCAGCTCCATACACAGGCAGGCTGGGATGGTGTTAATGGCAGGACAAGGGGGCTGGAGTGAAGCTGGAGGAGGGAAGGGTGAGAGGAGAGATTGGGGGGAAGTTCTTTGCAGAGAGAGTAGTGAGGGGCTGGAAGGGGCTGCCCAGAGAGGGGGTGGGTGCCCCGTCCCTGTGGGTGTTGAAGGCCAGGTTGGCTGGGGCCCTGGGCAACCTTGTGTAGCTCCAGGCCTGGAGGTTGGTGTCCCTGCCTGTGGCAGGGGGTTGGAGCTCTGTGACCCTTGGGGTCCCTTCCAACCCAGACCAGTCTATGTTTCTAAGAGCTTTTTTCTCCCAAAAGAGGTTGACTTTTCAGTACACACTCCCTAGTTTATTTGGAAGAGCCCCCTCCCCCCAACAAACACACACACAAACACAACCCCCCTCCAAGAGATAAACACCAGCTCAATTAACATTTAAAACACATTTTCGTTTCCTAAACAAACTACGCCACAGACCGAACGGGAAGAAGGGAAGTTTTGACCATTTTCAGGTCACTTTGATCCATCTGGAGCATCTCCAGCCACCCCAAAAGGCTGCTACTCGCCTGGAGTGAGGTAAAAGAACAATAAACTCTACCAAGTAATATAATATGCAACTGTTACACAAACCAAAATCACAGCAAAACAGCTCAACATGAAAGCAGCTGTTACCCCTGCCACAGTTTCTATCAGAAAGCTTTCAGGGCGCCTGTTTGGATAAGCATCACCCATCGCTATTTTAACGACACACATTTTATGCCTCCATCTATTTTTTCATGAGCATTCCTCATGTTTTAGGGCATTACATCTGCCAGAAGGCAAAGGTCTCAAATACACCCAGTGAGGTGTGGCAAAGTGTTTTGCTTTATCTTAAAATCAGGCTCAGGACAGTACAAAAAGGGACTCTGAATCTTCCAGGGGTAACTCTGATTTGCAGTGGGTTCAAAGCACACAGGTATTGGGAAAAGAAGGAAAATTAAACGTTCCATTGATGTCCAAAGACTGTGTTTTGCTTCATATGAATTTAAGGTTTAGGGACAAGTTCTGATTTCAGCTTCACCCATGAGACCGTCAGTGACATCAACAGAAGTGGTGTGTAGAAACAAAGGGGCAACCTTCAAAACAGAGGGATCTCTGCAGCCAAACCTCTCATCTCTCCAGGGGTCTGTCTGAGCTGCCAAGGTGGACAGAGCAGCACTGTGAAAGCACGAGAAGTTGCTTCTAGAAGCCAGCAGAAAGGATTTGCTGCTCATAGAATGGTCTGGATTGGAAGAGACCCTGAGGATCACAGAGCTCCAACCCCCTGCCACAGGCAGGGACACCAACCTCCAGGCCTGGAGCTACACAAGGTTGCCCAGGGCCCCAGCCAACCTGGCCTTCAACACCCCCAGGGATGGGGCACCCACCCCCTCTCTGGGCAGCCTGTTCCAGCCCCTTACCACTCTCTCTGCAAAGAACTTCCCCCCAATCTCTCCTCTCACCCTTCCCTCCTCCAGCTTCACTCCAGCCCCCTTGTCCTGCCAGGCTCTGCCCTTGAACAAGCTGATTCCCCTCCTGTTCCTCTGCTCCCTTCAGGCACTGGCAGGCTGCAATGAGGTCCCCCCAGAGCCTTCTCTTCTCTGGGCTGACCCAGCCCAGCTCCCTCAGCCTCTCTTCATAGGAGAGCTGCTCCAGCCCTCTGATCAACCTTCTGGCCTCTTCTGAACCCTCTCCAACAGTTCTCCATCTTTCCTTGGTTGGATGGCCAGACACTAAAATGAAACTTCTGTGCTACTTGCTCTCCTCTCCATTCTCCTGGTGGCATTCGAATCTAGACCTATCATGAGCTTATGACATGTTCTGGTAGGGCAGTCCACTTGCTCATAAAGATAAGAATACAAGATTTAGGAAAAAAAAAAACAAACCCAAAAACCCAAACAACCCAACCCCAAAACCAAGCAACGAGCATTTTTGGTTTGAAGCTTACCTCATTGATGTGTCCAACAGTTCCAAAGATCTTTGCAGTTTGCCCAATCACACTTGGAAAGCTCTCACCGATTTCTTTCAGCGTTGGAAGGGAAGCAGCTAAGGCAGTTGGTTCATAGCCAGATATTTCCACAAGGATGTTTAGAATAATGTCATTATGGTTGGGGTCTCTCAAGCGTCCCAGGAGAAGTGGAACACACTCTTTCAGCACCTATTAAAAAAAGATCAGATGCAAACAAATTGTAAATGTGTTTTTTTTTAATTGTGAATACCAATAGGACCAAAAAAAGGAGGCACTGTACATCAAAGTGGTAAAAATAAAACACTAAGAAAAGGGTTTTTTCCTAGGCTATTGCTCAGGTCAATCAAAGTTCAGCTCCACATAGTGAATAAGGGCAAGGCATAGCCTGGAAATATTGCAGTTATGCATATATAAGTAAGGAAATGCCCAATTGTTAAAAAAAGACCAAAAAAATCCTCCTCACCAAATATTTCCCTTGCTCTAGGCCAGCTCTATGCTGTTTTGATTAAAACAACATAGGACTCGGCCTTCCTTGATGATACAGTAAATTGAAGGGCTAGCAGAAAGCTTTGGTTTCCGCAGGAAACTGAATAACATGAGGAGGTTAATAGCTGGAATAGAGAGGGAAAATCAGAGGCAAGATCCTCACTGCATGACAAAACACTGTGGGGGAGCTGTTACTGCTTGGAACAACACTGAAACCTTCGAGGGGCTGAGGGTGTAGTGTCCTCAAAACCATCTTGTGGGTGGGATGCAGCCTATACAGCTGCCTACTGGTTTTTCATAGAAACACACACCTCTGGTTCAGTGAAACCATTGCACCTGCATAAAATACACCTCAGCACAGGAACGGGGCTCAAAGTGACCCCTCCTTCCATGATCTTTTTTATTTTTGGCAGATAAGAGTTCCAAAAGGAGCTCTGGTTCCTCTGGGATCATGTGTTCCCTTGGCTGCTTGGGGGATAAGAGCAACTGCTGCTGGTTCTTCTCTCCCAAAGGTTTTACGGATTTCAGAAGTTCACAAAACAGGCAGTTTTGTGCCTTGTTCTAATGTGCTGTGTGCTGTCAACGACATGGAATTTCCAAAGCATGATCTAATTTGCCTTAATTAATCTCCAGCTCACTCCTAATCAATTCCTAAGTTTCCTTGATACGTAACTTACTCCAGTTCAGATACTGGAACGGAAACCGAGTTATGGGAACTCAGCTGACAGAGGAAGAGCCAAAAGAGTAGAAAAGTGGTTTATCACAAATGTTTTTGATCCGGCAGAGTCATTGTTATGTTCTCTTTGTGATTAGATGGAGAATTTGGAACAAAATTAAAGTATTCATGGGGAATTAGTGTAGGAAAGCGCTGTCATGCACGTTACAGGACTCCTCACTGTTCAGAGAGCCGCCAGCAGACACATCTTGCCAAGTCATCTGAAACAAATAAACTCCCCCAAAGGAGGTGTGGCATTTAGCAGTAACAGCTCCCAAACACGGTTTTACCCCTGGTTCTTTTTTCCTAGCCACGATCTGGAGGAGCCGGAGGAGGTGGTGGTGTTCAGCTTGATCCAGCTGAGCCAGCAGTGCCACCAGCTCTCTCAGGTGGCGGTGTATGGGCTGGGGTTGCTCCTCATACAGGGCAGGCAGGACACGAAGCAGCATGGAGTTCCCTGAGGACAGAGCACAGGGAGGTCAATACCTACAGTTAATAATCTCTCTGTAAAGCTGGAGAGACCCCTAAAAATCAGCACCCAGAGACAGAGAGACACCACCAGACCTTAAGAATCACCAGTACAAAACCAGACAGGTACAAAACGTGCTGTAGAAAAATACATACTGGGCCAGGAAGACAAATAATAACATAAATAGGATGCTTCACTACAGGTATAACAATGTAAGTGTGGGGGGAAAATCAACCAAAAAAGAAAATCCTATTAATTATAGTTTTGATTCTCAAGCACAATATAACAAGAAGGCTGGTTAATGAACTTTCAGCTTTGGATGGTACTCTGTTGAGTCCTAGACCAAGCTAAGTGTGATTTAAATTAGCAACAACAACAAAAAAAATAGAGAGAGAAAAAAAGAGACAGCTAGAAAGCAGATAAAAGCAATGTGGCTCCTTTGTTGAGATCGAGACTTTCAAATTAAATAGGCGGCATATGGAAAGAATAGCTGGTTATTTAAGAGAGCTAAATATGCATGACAGTAAATTTGAACACAAACAGTTAAGGATGCCTTTTCCAGGAATAGAAAGGAGCCAGAGAGAGTCAACTGCAGACAGACAGAGATACACTAAACCCTCCTTGCACATTTTCTTAGGATGTCTGTGCATAATTCCATGTGAAGCCCAGGCTCATACCAAAATATATAACCCCACGTTGCTCAACATGCCTGCCTCAATATATTTAAGTTTCCCTTGAACAACATATGGAAATCATCTGCCTATTGCAATGCAGCATGGCTCCTTTCTGTAAACCCTTGGAAGTCCTTAAGGTCTCTTTGGAGTTGGTTTCCAAGAGGAACTAGCTCTCTGCCTTGCTGCTTTTTCTCCCATTTAAATCCCAGCCTTGTAATCCTGCAAGATAAGCAGGTCACTTAAAGGATGGTAGAAGAGTGATCCACAGGTTCAGACCGACCACATCGAGCTCCTGCCAGACACAGCAAACACACCCCAGGACACACGCAACACGGCCTGGGAGACAAGCAGCTACATATAATTCACTGTGGGTTCAGACAAATAGCTTTTAGTTGAACATCTTGTCATGATCCCTACGGGGTCCTCACGCTTTGGAGGCATGCCTCTGTACTGCTCAGCCAGCCATGCTTCTGCATCCTACCCTGGAGCACTTATTCTGCTCAAGGAATTGTTGGATTCTCCTTGGTGGCAGCTCCGAGCCCCGTATGAGCACTGTGATGCTGAAGGCAAGGTTGAGACCCACGGGCATGGTGAATTTCTGTCTGGTTTGTTCTGTATATAAATCACAGCGCTGTCAGGGCTGAAAGGGCCCTCCAGAGCCCATGGGGTCCAACCCCCTGCCAAAGCAGGGTCCCTAGGACACAGGGCGGTGTCCAGACGGGGCTGGAATCTCTCCAGAGAAGGAGACTCCACACCCCCTGGGCAGCCTAGCATAAAGGGCAGTTGCAAAGGAAAGATACTTATTGATGAATTAACCCTAAGCAAACAAGCAAGCTGCTCAGTGCTGGCCATTTTCTAGCCACACTCTTCAGGCAAATCTCTTCCCAGCATCACAAGCCATCCTGGAAAAAGGTGTAACTTCTCTTTACAAGTGTCATTGCCACACTGTGGGATTTGGGCAAAGCCCCAGTTCACCCAAAGTTGGAGCTGAAATGGTCAGAGCACACATTTCAACTTTTCTAGACTCACATCTGAGTTTGAAATTGGACCAAACACACTAGAAGTTATTCTTCTTGCTTAATGCTTACAGAAATGAGCACTGACACATGACACACACTGAAGGCTTCTGCCCACGTGGAACAGAGCCCCTGAGCTCCAGTCACATTTCAATGGAGGTAACAATTGCAAAACAGGAAATTCCCGTGTTTCTGGGAGGGCAAAATTCATCTCAGCTGTAAAAATGCAGAGGGAAGGGATTCAGCAGAGGGTACCCAAGCAGCTTTAAACAAGGGAAGACAGCCACTAACCTGAGACACGCTATTGCCTACGCTGGGATGTCACAGAGAGGAAGGCAGTCTGGAAAGCAAGGAGAATTGCTCCATTGGAGAAAACAAGTCTAAGTATAGTCTGTATTAGAGGAGTGATGTGATTTGACATGACACAAGGTGATGGATTGCAGCCACAAAAGTTCTCTGAACAAACACACTGCGTACAAATGCAACTCTGGGCAGTTTCCTACAGAAAACCTTGCTGGGCTTACAGTCACTACCCAAGATAAAAGCAAAGCAGAGGCAATTTAGGAGCAACCCAATCACTCTGGAGCAATGTTTAAGTGACCCCACTGACATGGAATTGCTTTTAATTGAATAACCCTGTACACAAACTCATAAACAACCCAAGCAGATACCACAATCTGCATCTGTTCCCGTGTAACTTCAGGAAGGTCATGGAGCACAACCCAATTCACTATTTTCTTGTATTTTCACGTCCTGTTTTAGCTCCTCTTGCTGCTTGTTTGTCCCACCATTTTCAGTTTCCAAGGGGTTTACACACATGCAGCTCACTCACCAGTATCTGACTCTCAGGGGTCAGGCACTTGGAGCCCGTATCGTGCCCATTCCCAAGTCAGTCACTGTTTTCCATCTCACTCCATCTGACTGTGTCTAAACTACAAACCCCAAAAGCATGTTTGTTGCCTGAGAATGGAAAAACATTATACTCAGCTCCTTAATTACCTTCCTTCCCTGCTCCATCCCCTGCCACCATACCCCTAGTGCTTTCCAGATCAGGTTTTTCTCAGACCTTCCAAGCAGACCACACACCAGGAGTTACACAACTCGGGCTGAGGCTAACGTACAGTTGAGGATGCTCAGTGACTTTGCACCCCTGGCTGCAAGGCTGGCTGGGAGGATGAACGTACAAGCTGGAGCAACCACGGTGTCAGCCCACCCTGGGACCATTCCCATGCTCCCTGCAAAGGCTGCCTTGTGTGCAAGTCTCTGCTCTGCAAGCACAGGAAGCCTGGATAGTAAACGATCCTGGTATTCCACTGTGGATGTAACACAGAGGAGCACAAAGCTGTACGCAGCGGTGGAACATTTGAAGTGAAAAGCCCATACACAAAGACTAAGTTTTTCCCCCAGGATGACTCAGACCTTCTCAAAAACATTCACCTCTGTTTTACCAATCTTTGGAGGCCTCTGATGTATCATTTCAATGTTACTATTTATTATTTGTGTTTGTAGGAGAGCAGCTGGAGACCCCACTGTGCCAGGACCCCAGACACACACCCAGTGTGAAACAGAGAGACAGTTTGGCATGTAGGAACAGCAGCGGTATGGTGGCCAGCAGCCCAACGCACAGGTAGCCCAGGCTTGCACAAGGGATGGGTGCTGGGAAGCATCTGGTGCAGCAGCAGCACCAAGCTCTCAGCGGCCCTAGGAACAGCAGGATGCGCTGGGGTGCGTGGGGTGAGCCTGGAGAACTCCAGCCTTCCCCATCTCCTCAGCAAAAGGCACTGCCTGCAAAGTGCTTCCTGGTCCTCACTGCAGGCGGGAACGATGGTTCAGGCCGCGCACATCATCTCTGCCACCTCCTACCCTGCAGCTCCAGTGTCAGAGACAGGACAAGGTACAGGGCTCTCTACACGCTTCAGCGTGTGGCAATACACCAGAGACTCAGATGGGAAGGGAATGCAGACTGCTAGATAGATGCAGTTACACAGAGGTGGGTTTTACTCTATTCTCTGAATATTTCATAGCCAATATGTAATTTGTGCCATAGGACTCCTAATCTCTCCTAAACAAAGCATCCCTCAGTTAATGGCCCACTGAACTGATAAGCTTTTTAGAATTTAAAGCTGATTAGCACCAATAACACTTAGCACCAGATTAATGTCTAACCCAGGAGTGCCTGGCTTTGTGCATTCAAAGTTGACAGAGACAACTCCAGTCACACCACTGCTGATCTCTGTGCTCACAAATCAAACCCCTAAGGAGCTGTCTCCGAGTTCTCCATTGCTGCTTCAACAGTACATCATTAGTCTAGAACAGAAGTTTTTATATATAACTACCAGAACAAGCTGCAGTGTTTAGGTTAAGCCCCACACACATCTAAAAGCAACTCCAGGTATGCTTGGTTTCCTGCCCGTGCCCCACAGCTGGACGTTCCAGCAAGCAGCTCTCAGGGGGAAGCAGCAGCTTGCAAGAGCGGTTTTCCCCCTTCCTTCCCCTCCACGAGTCAGCCCAGCTCCCCCCAGTGCAAACCTGGAAGGCTGGGACCGCGCAAGCTGCACGCCCCCTTCTCCTCTCAGCCAAAACCAACAGCCAGAAGTGCTCTGATTACACCCGGCGCTCGCCTTGCTCATTCATTCGAGCTGAGGCTCCCGCAGCATTTATTAGGGGCTCGCAGCCTCTCGCTCACAGTCCTGTCTCTGCTGAAGTCTGGCTTTCAGCTCCAGCCAGCCCAGCTCTCTCCAGGACGCAGCCAGAGAATGCCTCCCCAAGAAATACTTTCCCTGCTCACGCTGTTGTGTGTTTTCAGGGCTTCAGTTTGTGTTCTGGATGGAGATGACGACTACGACCTCATGTATGTGAACCTGGATAATGAAATCGAAGGTCCAGCTCTTGGTGCTGAGGAACGTAAGTAGATTTAAACCAAATCTCTCTTAAGTGCAGAACTGTGGTCGCTGTTGCCTGGCTCTTGGTGAGAGATAAATTTTCTTTTCAGAGGAAGCAGCTTGTACCAGTCTGTTATTACAGATGGCAAATGCCAAAGCCCTTGGATGGTGTGCCTTGGAATTTGCTTTATGCCTTTATTTTTTTTTTTTCAGTTTTCCTGCAAAAGACTGCCTAGGATGCTTAGGCTTGGAATTCCTGTAATACACACCGCTTTCCCTTCCTGTGTTCATGTAGAGGGAAACACACTGACAGCCTGGAGCACGTTAAGCCTTGCAGAACACCAGATTTTGTCAGATATTCCTGTTTAAAAATGTAAGTACAAAGGATTAGCAACATCTGTATCTTCCATTCCAGCTGTTTCGTGCGACTGCCAGCGGGAGCACACCGAGTGGGACAAGCTCTTCATCATGCTGGAGAACTCTCAGATGAAAGAGAACATGATGCTGCAGGCGATGGATGAGGTGCTGAAGGTGGACCTGCAGGCCCTGAAAGCAGAGCTGAGCCAGCTCACCACCAACCTCGCCGCCATCGTCAAGAAAGTCACCTCGAACGTCATGTCGCAGGTAGAGCAGGCGCTTGAGAGGAACTGTGACCAAGCTGAAGAAGTCAAGAGGCTTCCTGAGTCTGAGCAAGGAAGGGTCCTCGAGCACGTTCTGCTGCTGAGCCACAATGTGTCCAGCAGGCTCGGCCGGCTGGAGAGCGCTTGGCTGAGGAGGTTGGAGGTGGAGGCTCAGGAGACAGCTTTCCAGCAGGATAAATTCGGTCCCACCAGAGGAGACAGTCTGGTTTTGAACTCTCTGTGGGAAGAGCTACAGCAAACCAGAGATGAACTGAAGGCATCACAGAAGTGGGCGGCTCAGCACTTACTGCCAGCAGGTAAGTCCATGCGTGCTTTATTGGGGAGCTCTCTTTGGTGGGTGGTGACCCAAACAGACACCCTACAAACACCCACCCTTACACACCTCCCTCTGCCCGTGACTCTGAAGCAATCCTATGGAGAGCACGGCAGGTTTGAGCTGTCTGCACACACCGGGAGGAAGCCCCTTCTCTGTTCTCAAAATAGAGGCGCTGAGCTTTTCAAACCTGGGGTCAAAGGAAGGCTTAACCCCAGTCCTTAGGCGGGGCAAAGCCAGCTGGGATCCTGGCTCCTGCAGGCTCTCCAGATCTAACGGGTTGCCAGAGAGCAGCAACAGTATTTTAGGCATGCAAATGATGTTCTCTCACCTATGCAGATGCACTAGGCACTGAGCTTTCCTGTTCTCTTCACACACATCCCCGCCTCCTCCTCTTCCTAAACTAAAGGTTGTCTCCTCACCAATTCCAACTGCCCAAGAGCAGAGCTAGACCCAAGGATGCGGTGCAGACGTCAGCCAGCTAAGCATGCAGCCCGCAGCCCAGAGAGCATATTCACCCCATGCAACTGCAAGGGCACAATATATCCTCGACCACGGATAGATCAGGAACTCTGGGGCAGTGCTGTGTCCTGGGGCTTTCACCCCTGACAAAATGTTTGTCAGCAAGCCAGGTGGCCACAGAAAGATGAGCTCCTATCTCTAATTCCACATCAGATTTTCTGTGTGCTATGATACGATGCTCAAAGAGCAGCTACACCAACTGGGGGATGGCAGGGCAGACCCCAGCGATCTAAAGCCTGGGTGCGAAACTGCTCCGTGTACAATCTAACTACAACTCTGCCTCCTTGTGTGCCTTCCAAGTGCTGACATGCACTGAACAGCTGCATTCTCCCCAAAAGCACATTGCTGCAGCTTAAAAACCCCTCAGAAATGCACTTGCAGAATCCCACTGAGGGGTGTGAATAGGAACTTAGGGGTACGAGTAGGAACTTAGGGGTACAGTCACACCAGCCTTACCAGTGACCCTTAGCAACACCACCAGCATGAGCTCTACACAGGTGAGCAAGGAGGGCTTGTTGTAACCACTCACACACGGGCAGCGACTCACACAAGCCCATTACAACACAAACACAACAGTTCACAAAGCCTTTTACAACCTACCATGAATCTGTCCTTTCACGTAGGACAACATGGACTCAGCTGTGGAAGCAAATCACTTTTACTCCTTTACTTATCTCCACACTCCAGTCATCTGCGTGTGCTGGGAGTAGGTCTTACAGCTATTCCTGTTTTCCCCAGCACAGGAATCTTGCCTTCCAGAAAGCATGAGCTCATTCTTTATCTCTCCCCATACCATGGCCAGCCTCAGTCTGTTACGCTGCTCTAGGTGAGAATAAAAGAACCCAACTTGATCAGGATCTCAGTCTTATTAGTGAATATTCAGATTATTTCCACTGGTTCCTACAGGGTTTTATATTAAATGCTCTCTCTCTCTTTTTTTTTTTTAATTTAAAAGATACACTTTAAGTACTTCCAGAGTGTCTCTTTGGAACTTTTTTTTTCCAAGGGAATTTTTAGCAACTGACTTTAATTTCTCACATCTTGAATCACTGCCAGCCATACTCTTGAGGGATTTTCTAATCACACTTCTTGTTCTTCAGCAAGGCTGGTTCTAATTTTGTTTAGGCCTTGATAACAAAGCCTGAAAGCTCGCTAATTAAAAGCTTTTTTCACAACAGAGTTCCTAAGTAGGATTTTAAGGAGTATCCCCACAGTTGCTCCTACCCCTCCTCAGAGGGGGCAACCTGTGAGATCCACTGAAAGGAAGCGGTCTGTGGAATAACATGCAGCCTGGAGGACACAAAGAGTCCTTCATTCCCCACACACATTTTAGATCCTCTAGCTTGTTTAAACAGGAAGCAAGCCAGCTGCTTCCCCCCACCCCGTGCTGCTTGGGATATTATGGTATATATGACCAACAACAAAACTGGCTTGGGTTTAGTGATCAGCAGTTACTTGTCTAAGCCTCCTAAGTTTCTGATGGTGCTCATCACTAATTTCTAAACCACAGGTTAATTGGGGAGGAGAGATGAGCCCTTCTGAAAACATCAGTTGTCCTACACGTTTCCCACGTGCACCCACTGCCTGTGAAAGCTACTGATGGGCAGCCCTAAAGGCAGGCTCAGGAAAGGGAGGAACAAAACACACAGGCAGCTCTCAGCAGTGCCTGCACCCAGCCCCGTGCCCCCAACCCCCTCTGCAGTGCCTGCAGACCCATGGGGCAGCCCAGCTTCCCAAGGCAGCCTCACGCCTGAACAAGCACAGTGCACAGCACAGAACAATGCCAACACACCTCTTCTGCAGCGAGGAAGAGCCAAGCCTTCCTCCCACAGCCCCATTAGCCCCTAGACCCATTGTCATTCAGCAGTTCATCCATGGGGTCTGAGAGCTACTTCAAAGCATCCTACCGATGCGCTGAGGTCCCAGCTCCCCTTGAGAAGCCCACCAAAGGTCCTAACTGTGCCACCACAAACAGACCAGGTTTTCTTCACTTAATCATCTTTCTAACTTTTCCAGGGTGTGAAACAGCAATTCTATTCCCCATGCGCTCGAAGAAGATATTTGGGAGTGTTCACCCAACTGCTGGAATGGCCCTTCACTCCTTTACTGCTTGTATCTGGATCAAGGTGACTGAGGCTTTGGACAAAACTATTGTCTTCTCCTATGGAACCAAGTTAAATCCGTATGAAATCCAGCTGTATCTCAGCCGGGACTCTGCCGTGCTTGTTGTCAGTGGTGACCAGCACAAGTTGGCTGTCAAAAACGCAGTAGTTCCTGGGAAGTGGATCCATCTCTGTGGTGCCTGGAGCTCGGAGAACGGATCCGCATCCTTGTGGGTGAATGGAGAGCTCGCAGCCACAGCCTTGGACATTGCTGATGCTCACACCATTCCAGATGGAGGGATTTTGCAGATTGGTCAAGAAAAGAATGGCTGCTGCACTGGAGGTGGATTTGATGAAGCTTTAGCCTTCTCTGGAAAGTTAACTGGCTTTAACATGTGGGACAGGGTGCTCAGTGCCCGGGAGATCGCAGCGCAGAGCGGAGAAGATGCGTGTGGTATCAGGGGCAACATCATCGGGTGGGGGGTCACAGAGGTTTTGCCATATGGAGGAGCCCAGTATGTTTCTTAAGTTGTAGCACGGCAGTTTCTGGGGCAGAGAACGTGTTCCATGAAGAGCTGAAGGCCAATATGGACAAGTAAACAGAGCTGTAGGAGCCTCTGGAATTCCCCAGGAAGATTAGCACTGCGAGTTTACAAAAGGAGGCACTGTGGAGATGGGATTTGATCCCTGCCTGCTGTTTTGGCAAAACACTGACAAAACACTGAGGTGTGACATTGGGAAAGCTGTTCCTGAGGTCAGACAACTGCTGCCTCCCTAGCACGGTGTTTTCTGATGTATAAAAACGAGTGCCACTGCGGGCACCGGGAGCCGAACGGTGCTCCCGGCATCCGGCTGACCAGTCCCTGCATATCACATACAGCTGCACATCTCCCCAGCTCCCCCAGTCGTTGGCATTTAGAGCACCAACATGAACTGTACAGAGGAGCCACAGAAGCAAAGAAAATGTGTTGCTTATTAATTGTTGTTAGTAATTTGTAGGCTGTAACAAGACTGGCTCCTTGTTTACAGTGCTATTTATGTCCCAGGTTGACCTGCCATACATAAGTAATATCCCCCATCGTAATCTGATGTTACAGTTTGAGGAAGTGCAGCTGTATTATACTGTAAATTGACTTTGTAATAATTTTATAGAAATTATTTTTGTAAAGCTGTTCTGTAAATAAAGGTACTTTAAGCTGAAACTTGCCACACTTCTCATGAGCTGAAACTCTGACAGTAAGTACCAATTGGGAGCTCTTCCACATCTTAAGCCAGGCAGTTTTAGCTGCTAATAGAAAAAGAATATAAATATCAATATCTGAGACACCCCCAGAGGATGGAAACCCCAGCATTAGCCAGAGATGGCTTTAAAGGCCCTTCATTGTAACAGTCCCTCTTGTGAACATTGTCACGTGCAAAGATATAGGAGTTCCACAAGGATATCCCACGTGGAGACGGTCACTGGTACAGAAGAGATGCTCTGACATCCTGACAGACATGCAGTGACCTGAGGCTGGGCTAGCCCAGTGCTTGGAGGCTGGAGAAAGGGTGGGGTTTGAGACAGGCCCAAATAAAAACCCATCGGTACCCCGTGCATAATGCTGGCTGTCCAAGAAGGACACTCTGGGTTTTAAGATCCACGCAGATATTCAAAGCAGACAATCAGTTTGATGCTCACTAAGGCAGAACCCATGAATATTTAGTGGCAGCAGTCTTCTCCTCTCACCCAACATCCCCTAAGAGCATAGGGCTGGAGGCAGGATGTAAGTCGTGGACACACCGGTATAGAAGACAGTGCAGTAGCTGCCAGTGCCGAGCAGCTGCTCACTGGATACTCAGCCACACATGATGGGAACAGTTACTGCCTGCTGAAGCCTCTGAACAAGTTAGCATACAGAATGCCTTATCCACAGCGGTTCTCATTCCTGCTGGAAGCAGCACACCCTGCTGCTCTACTCACACCTTCCTCTTGCTCATCCTCTACAGGTGCCCTAAGACTGTGCTTTGAAAAGCTTCCTGACGTGCTGTGGCCATGCTTATCCCTGAACACGCTGCAGCAGCCAGACCCTGCCTTCCACAGCACCAAAGTGGTAAGAAAGAGCTTGTTTATCAAAACCTCCAGTGTGAGAAACAAGGGGAGATGGCCAGTCCCTTCTCAGTGTCTGTGGGGACAGGACAAGAGACAGTGGCCTCAAGTTGGAGCACAGGGAGTTCCACACCAACATGGGGAAGAACTTCTTCCCAGGGAGGGTGAGGGAGCCCTGGGACAGGCTGCCCAGGGGGTGTGGAGTCTCCTTCTCTGGAGAGATTCCAGCCCCGTCTGGACACCGCCCTGTGTGCCCTGTCCTAGGGACCCTGCTTTGGCAGGGGGTTGGACCCCATGGGCTCTGGGGGCCCTTCCAACCCCCAAGATTCTGTGATGCTGTGACAAGGTAATTTCTGCTTCACTGCCCCATTCACAGGGGCTGGGCTTCATAGCTGAAGTTAAAAGATCTGCTCCAAAGTTCTGGCAATACCATTTATTTAAGGTAAAAGTAATCACTTCAGTTGCTGGAATTTCTCCTATTACCCTGCAATAAAAAAATGTATCTGAGTTCTAAACACTTAGTAATAAGCACGACAGAAATCCCTTTCTAAATAACAACCTGAACCACAGAACAACAAAGGTTACCTCCACACATCTGCTGTTAGCCAGGAAACACATCTTCAGCCTTAAGAACACTTCAGGTCCCAAGACTGTGCAAGGGCAAACCCCCTCTCAAACCCTCTTTCCAGGCACCACCCTCCATTAAATGGAAACAAATGTCCATGACTCGCAGCAGAAAGTGAAAAACCCTCAAAAAGATAACCAGAAGTCATTCTGGCTACTTGTCTGACTGCACCCCATACCTGAAATGTTTTGTCTTGGAAGCTATCTTTTCCTATCTCTCTTCTAGCCTGGCCAAGCACCAAACACAAAGTCAGTTCTTTCACTCTCACTGACTCAGCTGGAAAACTCTCCTCTTCCCAATTGGTTTTTTTTCTTCCTTTATCAACCCCGTGGAGGAGCAAAGCTTTCCCACAGCCTAGCCCCCTCCTGGCCCAGCACCACAAGCCGCCTCCATCAGCATGCTTCTCTCCTTCATTAGCTATATTTCTCTTTGACAAGTTTGGAAAACACCAAGTAAATATTATTTTGGGGGAGTTTAGGCTCCAAATACAGAAAAAGCCACTGTGACTCCACTACCACATTGCACACATAGAAATCACAGAATCCCCAGGTTGGAAAATCCCTTTCAGATCACCAAGTCCAACCATCCCTGTCCTGTGCTAAACCAGATCCCTGAGCACCTCATCTCCCCTCTGTTAAACACACCCAGGGGGGTGACTCAGCCCCTCCCTGGGCAGCCTGTTCCAGGCCCCAACATAGGCTGGAACAAGCACAAGATGTGCATGCCTGGAGTATGCTGGTGAGCCCAGTTGTGTTCTCTAACCAGCCTCTGATGAATGCAACATCCACATCCCTCACCTGAGCTCCTCTGGAAGACAGAGGGACTCGATTACAGCAAGGACTGCAGGGCAGTTTTGCTGCTGTCCTCTAGAAGCAGGGCTAAATCTGACCCTGAGGCTGATGGAGGGTGTCAGCAGAGGGCCTGGCAGCATCGTGGGCACAGCATGTTCAGAAGCTGAGTTCACACTAGCTGGAACAGGGTAGTTAAAGGCTCTTGCTAAAAAGGTCTTTTTTAGCTGACAAGATAAGAAACCAATTATGCAGCTGAACAGTTGCCCCAAGTAATCAAAAAACCCAGTTAGCTCTCAAACACTTGCAGGCAACGGGCCAGAGTCTCCTATCAGTCTCAGCGGTGCCATTAGGCTGGGCCCTGTCTGCCCAGCACCAGAACAAGGCCCTTTGTCTCCACACTGCTCTGTAAATCCATCCTCAGCTTATCCTCTCACTTCCCCATAGCGAACACTCAATCCCTGTTCTTAGCCTGCTGCAAACCAACGGTTTCACATCCTGAAACACAAATTACACACAGTGCAGTCAAACCAGAATGCAAAGCAGAGCCCTTTGCCTGTTCCAGTGCCCTCTTCCAACCTGCAGTTTCCAAATCTGACGTCCACAGCAACATCTGCTGGTAGAACAACATAAATACACCAGACCGAGCAGAAACAGTCAGGATGAAACCCTCAGTTGTGGATGTTAATCACTTTTCCTAGAC
The DNA here is from genome assembly GCA_027925045.1 of Hypotaenidia okinawae. Lineage (NCBI taxonomy): Eukaryota > Metazoa > Chordata > Aves > Gruiformes > Rallidae > Hypotaenidia > Hypotaenidia okinawae. The sequence continues at coordinate 27,056,794 of BSDF01000010.1, read as the reverse complement.
TAATTTTATTTCTTTCTATTAATAGCACCGAGTTACAAGTGGCAACACACAAGGTGAACATCTACATAGCAATGTCACCAGTCTTAAAGCAATTACTCATGTGGCTTCCTATGTTGTTAGCAATACTCTGTTCTGGGACTCTACTCAGTATTACCACACAGCTCATGCATGTTTATAGTTTATCATATTTATCACATATTTGTCCTTAAGAAAAATAGACTTGGATATGCAAACTCATACCATAACATCTTAATGATAAAATTACACAGACTCACAGAACTGTAGGGGTGGGAAGGGCCCTCCAGAGCCCCTGGGGTCCAACCCCCTGCCAAAGCAGGGTCCCCAGGACAGGGCACACAGGGCGGAGTCCAGACAGGGCTGGAATCTCTCCAGAGAAGGAGACTCCACACCCCCTGGGCAGCCTGGCCCAGGGCTCCCTCACCCTCACTGGGAAGAAGTTCTTCCCCACATTGGGGGGAACTCCCTGTGCTCCAACTTGAGCCCATCGCCCCTTGTCCTGTCCCCACAGACACTGAGCAGAGGCTGCCCATGTCCCTGTGTCCCACCCTTCGGCTATTGATCCCCATTGATCAGATCCCCTCTCAGGCTGCTTCTCTCCAGGCTGAACAGCCCCAGCTCCCTCAGCCTTTCCTCACAGGGGAGATGCTCCAGGCCCTTCAGCATCTCCGTAGCCTTCTCTGGACTCTCTCCAGGAGATCCCTGGCTGTTTTATCCCAGGAAGCCCAGAACTGGACACAACACTCCAGGTGGGGCCTCTCATCTTAGCTACCCCTCTATAAAATGCCTAGAAGTAATGATGATCCATTTATATTTAATAAATACAGAATGCATGCATTTAATTTGAGGATTTAACATTTTCCTAACAATGTTCTTAAAATTACCAGGCATTACTGCTACTCATTGCTGTTACCCCCACACTTGAAGAAAGCCAAACTGTGGTTTTACTACTGCAGTAGCTCTGTATCACAAAAAAAAAAAAGCTGTGAAGGTTACTATTTCAGTTAAACTGGACTTCCCTTTATACAGTTATGAATGTTTGTGGCTTTTTAAACCACAAAAAGTAAAATATACAGAGTTTATCAACAATATTCTACCTAAAGCTAATAACGTAGGCAAAATTAAAGAACCACTATAAAGCTTCTGTATCTTACATCTGACTGTTTTGCCACAGAATGGGATTCATTTCATTCCCATTTATATTTTGGAGTATTGCCAATGATGCTAATAGAAAGGATAAGAGCCCAGCAATGAGTGTCTGGTATCATGGCTTATAATTTGAAGTCCATTAGTACAGTACACTAACAAGTACAGATGTACTTCCTGCCCTCTGGGTCACCCAATCTATAATGAAGCTTCCCTAGTCAACAAGGCTCAGTAAATTCACATCTTCTTGAAAGGTTTTCCTTGGCAGGGTCTGGTTTTAGACAGCATCTAACTGGTTTTATCACATGTTTATGGGTATATCCATCTGTAGCCCTTCCACATCCGTGGCTTGATGGATAACATGCTCGTATATACACCTAGAACAATCTAAGGGTGGGCACGCTGCAGGACTAAAGCCAAAACCTCAGTGTCTTCCTACCTTGAAGGATGCTTCTGACAATAGCATCTGTGTGATCAGCCAGCAGATCTGCTTTAGCAATCGCAGCCAGGGAGAGGTAACTGGACATGTTCCTGCACAGCTCCTTGTTGCCCCTCTGAAGAAACTTCACTGCCACTGGGACAGCCAAGGCCATGACTGGAGGTCGATTGTAATTCTGTAAATACAGGAAAAACACCACTGAAAAATAAGCAGCTGAAAAAAGCAAATGATTGAAATAAAGCCTCACGATGATCAGAGCAGGAAAAGACACCCCAAACATCAAAAGAACAGGGGTGGGGGAATGGTTATGCTTTAGTAACGCCTCAAAGGCAGCCTTCACAGGAGGAGTGGGTAAGGACACTGAAAAGCACTGCACCAGAGATGCTAACACCACACCTATTCCTGTCCTCTGTAAGATGAGAGGACACGGTACCAAGAGCACCAGTTAAACTGCCACAACATGTCCAACAAGGCATTTTCTATTTGGTGCTTCCAGAGAAGTCAGCAGAAGCTGCATCCATCACCACACAGAGTAGGCAGTTGTCATCCCAAAGCATAGGAACCCCTCAAGCAGTCACTTGTGCTGTTGATGGGTGAGTCACAGAGCTGTAGGGATGGGAAGGGCCCTCCAGAGCCCATGGGGTCCAACCCCCTGCCAAAGCAGGGTCCCTAGGACAGGGCACACAGGGCGGTGTCCAGACGGGGCTGGAATCTCTCCAGACAAGGAGACTCCACACCCCCCAGGGCTCCCTCACCCTCACTGGGAAGAAGTTCTTCCCCACGATTGGGGTGGAACTCCCTGTGCTCCAACTTGAGGCCGTTGCCCCTGCAGTGAGGGGCACATTGCTGCCTGTTGTTCTTGTGTCACAGAGACCTGTCCTGCTCCACCATCCATCCCCAAGCAGGGAGCCCAAGGTGCAGGCACAGAGTTGAGGCTCAGGAAGCTCAATTCCAAGCACACTTAAGCCTTCCCCAGCACAAGGCACAGCTTCCCTCATCTAGATTGAGGCATGATGGCACTCTGAGCTTTGGCCTTTGTGCCTTATGAAGAAAAGACTGTTCTGTGCCCAGAACAGGCCTCCTGCTAAGCCACTGGGACTAAATCAAAGGCAAACAGGTCAAATGAGGAGAAGAGTATTGTTGAGTAAATGTACTGGGAGCCTCACTCACAAGGTAATAGCTTTAGTATTGATCATCAATGTTCCTCTAATAACAACTTAGATTTCCTTCCTCAAACTCCAATCGATTTCTCGGAGCCCTGAGATCAACTGGAATTTTTGGAGACAGCTAACTCCTGTCCTCAAAGCAGCACTGAGCTCAGCGAGCTCAGCACATACACTGAAGTTTCAACATTAAGGTCAGAAAAGGTTTTCTGCAGCTCTTTGTGCACACAAAATCAGTGTGCACAGACTATACCACCTACTGCCCATTCAGTTCCCATACATAACTGCCCTTGAAGCCAGGAGGATATGTTTACATCTAACTGAGGACCTACATTCCTTCCAGAGCCTCCTTAATCAGTGCTTTTCTCTCTCATCTTCACTCAGTTTTGAACATCTCTTTGAAACTGGATTACATCACTGGTTTGGAAAATAACCCTGCAATATGATTATACTTAATTAGCATCTGAAATCACAAGCAACCACTGGAACCCAGATGTTTCAGAAAGCAACAAAATAGCACAAAGAAAGGAAGTGCAGGCTTAACACATGCTCTGGAGCAGCACTAGAAGAAGAAGAATAAATTTAAACCTGAGGAAAGCCAAATCTGCCATTCCCTATGCCCTGCTAGGTTGCCTCCTAGGCCAGGTTTGCCTCCAGCACCAACTGTCTTTGCTCTTAGCCTCTCGGAGAGCTGGACCAACCTTAATTATGGCTGCATCATGCCATTTAACCAGTGCAAAAGAGCCCAGTGGAACCAGCTATGAGGGTATTTCCTTGCAACAGATACTGGCCAAGCAGCAGAGTGGTGCAGCTGCTGTGGGACAGTCCCTTCCACCAGCCCTTAGGGAGGAAGGGGCTGCAGCAACTCCCAGGTGTCAAAACAGCTCATCCTGGCAACTGCTGTATGACCAAAGACTGTGTCTTTAGTGAGACAGACCTTCAAATGAATAGGCCTTTATGCAGCAGCATGTTTAAATCAACATAATGCCTCGTTATATTTGGCTGGGAGGTACTACTGAGTAGGAGCCAAATCCTGCCTCCAAGTTATACTCCAGGACTCCACGTAGAAAGAACAGGAAGATAAGGTTTGGCCTCCTGATGATGATTTAAAGGATCTGAGAAAATTCCAACTAACAACTTGCTTTTATTTCCTACAGTAGAGATAAAACAGTCAAGAAAAGGTTTGAATTCAGATGGAAGGAGAAAGGTTCCATTTATTCCATTATAAAGATCAGGAACACACACTTATGAAAACGTGAGGGTGACAATGAAAACCAGATTTCAACAATACCATATAGCAATGTGTGCAAACCTAGGGGACCTCCCCACTGCTAACATCAACAGGAACATGCTGGGAGATTCAACCCAGCTGGCAGATATTCCTGACTACTTCAACTATCCCTCACATCTTGTATATAAAAACCCCAAACCCTCATTTTATGCTGCCTTTCTTTTATTATCACAGAATCTTGGGGGTTGGCAGGGCCCTCCAGAGCCCATGGGGTCCAACCCCCTGCCAAAGCAGGGTCCCTAGGACAGGGCACACAGGGCGGTGTCCAGACGGGGCTGGAATCTCTCCAGAGAAGGAGACTCCACACCCCCTGGGCAGCCTGGCCCAGGGCTCCCTCACCCTCACTAGGAAGAAGTTCTTCCTCAGATTGGGGGGAACTCCCTGTGCTCCAACTTGAGCCCATGGCCCCTTGTCCTGTCCCCACAGGCCCTGAGCAGAGGCTGCCCATGTCCCCCTGTGTCCCACCCTTCAGCTATTGATCCCCAGTGATCAGATCCCCTCTCAGGCTGCTTCTCTCCAGGCTGAACAGCCCCAGCTCCCTCAGCCTTTCCTCACAGGGGAGATGCTCCAGGCCCTTCAGCATCTCCATAGCCTCCTCTGGACTCTCTCCAGGAGATCCCTGTCCTTTTTATCCCAGGGAGCCCAGCACTGGACACAACACTCCAGGTGAGGCCAGAAATTATGCAAAGAACGAGCTGGTAATAGCTGTGTTCCAGCAAGCAGCAAGTGTACTCTCAGAACTTCCCCATTCTGTTTCAGTGAGCTCCTTTCCTGAAGGAGTTTGAACACAGCACAACCCCACAGCACTCAGACACAGCTCGATCCAAGCACACAGTCACCATCAGCAAACACCAAAAGCTTAGGCAAGCCGTTGCCTACTTCAGCACTGTCAGGAAATAAGATTTCTAAACTACCACAAATGTGATTCTACAGCATAGTCTGGGAAGTTTAAGCTGTGCTGCTGCTGCCAGGGTCCAAATCGAGTTACTGCCTCTCCTCCAGGGACAGGAGGCAGACAGGGAGATTAGGCGATAGCTTTGGTCACATTCTTGACCAAATGCCTGGCTAAATAAATCCCTGTGCTCCCCAAATCAAAGTCAACAGGAACCTGGGCTTCAGAAAAAGAGCTTTCCCCTTCTTTTAATATTTTGCTATGAAACAATATTTTTTGCATCTTCAGAGTGACAGACCAAGAGTACCTGAAGGGACCCACAGGAAAGCTGGGCAGGGCTGTCTGTAAGGGCAGAGAGCGATGGGACAAGGGGTGATAGTTTAAACTGGGGCAGGGCAGGGTTAGATGAGACACCAGAAAGGTGGTCTTCACTCTGAGGGGGATGAGACCCTAGCCCAGGTTGCCCAGAGAGGTGGGGGAGTATCCATCCCTGAAGACATTCAAGGTCAGTCTTGATGGAGCTTTAAGTGACCTACTCTAGTTCAAGGTGTCCATGCTCACTGCAGGGGGTGTGATGAGATGGCTTTTGAAGGTCTCTTCTCACTTCATGCAGTCTGGGATTCTGTGATAAACAGAACTGACCATCACAAAGTACAATTTCACTGAAGCAAACCCAGTATTGGTGTTATTTTTTTTCTGAAACTCTTTGTTTCTTTTGGAGTTAAAATAATTTTAGCCAAAATTGATGAGGAACCTCAGTAGGTCTGTGGAACAATATAGCTAAGAATGGGCTAAGCAGCATCTCCCACGGGACAGTGACGTACTTGTGCCACTAGCACTTGAATTTTTATAATGCAAGAACAAACCAACCCACAAACCAACCCCAGATCTGATTTAAGAGGCAAAGAAAGCAACTATGGAAGAGCAGACGTGGTGCAAGCATCTCCCCAGAGCAGTCTGGGCAGAAAGGCACTCTGTAGTGACTCAGGGGGGCTGGTCCCTATGAATTTTACCCACAACTCTGGAAGCAACCCTGTCTTCTGCTTCCAGCTAGGTGTAACTGTGCTCTTGTGTTTCAGTTTGGTTCTCTCCTTACACTGCCTTCCCAACAAGGAATGTGGTTGCCTGCAGTCACAGCTTGAAAAACAACTGAAAGAAAACCCCATAAACCCCCCCACCCCTGAAACAACACACATGCAAACACACAGAAAAGCTCCCCCTCCCCCCAAAAAACCCCACCCCAATTCACCTTGATTTAATACCAGATTCCCCCTTCCCCCCCATTTAAAAGTTTTTCATGCCCAGCTTGCTTTCTGGGAGCACCTCAGAGTAGCCCATTCCTGCCCCCAAAGGCTCCTGTACCCTGGGATGTCTGCTTTTCACTCTTGCTTTCACAGGGAGCAACTGTTCAGACTCCTGAGTTCAAAAAGGACTCAATTCCAGCTGTTCTAACAAACCTTCTTCAGACCTAAATCATTGCTCAGTTGTCTTGTTGCTGCCTCTAACATTTCATAAACATTTCTAAGGAATTATTCCAACAGTCCTGCCCAGGGCAGAAATTCTTTCTAGCCCTCTATTTAGAGTAGCAGCAATCAGACCATCGCTCAGAAATCAGTCTTCTGTGTTATATTTGGACTCAGCTTTCACAATGTAAATGTTAAGGGAGATCCTCCTGATGATGGCATATCTAATGATGTTCTCTGGTGTTTCACTGCCTTCCGGAACAATCTGAAAGAGTAACCTCCTCCCTGATATTACATGCTTTCACATGAATCTTCCTGCAACCACAGAAAGTACAGGACTATGTCTCCCATGTTAATACTCACATGAAAAGCAAATGCTTGGAATTAATGGAGCATTAAGATAAAGCAATCTGGCACTGTACAAGAAGTCTAGACACTTCTAAAGATAACTGCTGCCAAAACTTGTGATTCCCTCCAACAGATGCCCTATGCACGTGAGGATATAGAGTAACCAGGGTGATGATCTGGGTTTTAAACCCCAAAGCACAGCCAGGAAACAAAGTACAACTGCATTTTGAAAGCTAACCCCAAATAGTGAACGAATGCATCACCCCCCTTGCTTCCTGCCCAGTCTCACCTGCAAGATACAGCTCGTGATATCAGATGCAATTTTGGCATGGGGGGTGTCCTCATCTTTTCCAGATGGCTTCAGGTTGTGTTCCAGGCACGACTCCCAGAGAGCCACGAGGGCCCTACCGTGCTTTTCGATGGATGCTGTCTCCCTGATGGCCGTGGTGATGCGGGTGATGCAGATTTCCACCACAGCCTGGTCATTGTCATTGGTCTGGTAATCCTGGCTCAAATGAAGAGACATGTGCTGATGTCAATGACCATCCTTTTCAAGGACTGCACAAATTTAGGCTGAAGACACAAAATTTCTGATCTAAACAGCATCTGTTTTCTCTCTTCCACCTTTACAAGAAACATTTAGTGTGATTAAACACAGGAATTAGTCATCACATAGACAATTCACTAGTTTGGGTCTTAGTTCTGGTTATTGTAAAGGTTTGGATTATGTTACCAAATGATTTTGAGTAGGCTGTCTGGAAGCATGGCCTTCTTGACCAGGGATCACAGCCACACACCTTACAGCCACTCGTGAGCCCTCTTCTCCCATAACCATCCCAAAACCAAAACTGGAATTGCTATATCCACAAGATATACAGTCAAATGCAGGATCCTAAATATTTCACATCACATCAAGTCCCTGATGTGGTGAGGCCTCGGCACAGGGTGCCCAGAGAGGCTGTGGGAGCCCCTGGATCCCTGGCTGGGTTGGATGGGGCTTTGGGCACCCTGGCCTAGGGAGGGTGTCCCTGCTTTCAGCAGGGGATCAGAACTAGATGATCTTTGAGGTGCCTTCCAACCCAAAGCAGTCTGTGATTCTACGTAAACACAGTTAGTTTCAATTAGTATCAACATAGCATTAATAAAACTTAATTAAATAGGCTTTATCAAAGTCCTGTAATCCCCATAATGACTGACACTGATCCATGTGGATACGGCACCGCAGCGCATCGTTGTTAGCTCAAAAGACCCACAATACACAGCTGCCATCCCTCGGTCTAACCTCCTGCATCCTAAAAGAGTGGTGCAGATAGAGACACAAGCCAAAGTATTAACCAAAAGCCACTGGTTTGGCTAGATGGACACTTTAAAGGGCTGGAGCCAAGTTCAGCACCAGCTTGTGGAAGCGCAGCTCCAGAGTGAGCTCAGCACATCCCAGGCAGAAGCCACGATGTCTGGGTCTGTCTCAGAGCAATTCTCTGCCCTTGTTCTCTACAAGCTCTGCTTGATGTGACAAAAACATCCACAAGCTTATCAGAAGAGGACGACACACTTTCTTCTGTGTAAGACAATGGATTGAGCCAGAGGTGAAGTTCACAGCCACTGGCTGGGGCAGCACAAGAGCAAAACCCTGGAGAGAGTCTCAGTCGCTGGCTGTGCATGGAGCCGGAGATGCAGAGCGGTCCTGTCCGCACCTCAGTGAGACTCCTCACATCTGGGGAACAACTACACACGCCCCTCGATCGACTCCTGCCTGCGCGGGCGGTGATCTCCAGAGCCCTCTGCTGGGAACCACCCCCCGGCAGCTGGAGGCAGCAACAGCTCTGCCCTAAGCAGACGTGTTTGCAAAACATTCCGGGGCAAATTCAGGCATTTTTCTCTCCAAAAATAAGCACCTTAGGGGGAATTTGTGTAAGAATCCTGGTGACCTGCAGTTTAGTGAGGGGGAGTACAGCACAAACTATAGGAGCAACTGCCAAAATAACTCGATTACTCTTCTGAACAACTGTGCAGATGCAATTGCTCAAAGAAAGGAGCAAAGAGAAGAACTGGAGTACAGCGACTGCTCTGATGGACCAGTCAGCTCTCAGTGCAAGCAGCACTGCTGCGACCAACGCTCTGAGAGCCAGAGGTAGGACACTGCCTGGACTGGCTTCTATCACACGTGCTGTATAGAGCTCTAGAGTGCTGCTATTTGAATATCCTAAGGCTCAGAAAAGATTCTTCCCTTCAGCAGACTGGAAGCAGGAAGGATCAACAACTTGCTTGGTTTAGATTTTAAAGAATTTACCAAAATCAGTGAGCCTACCATCATTCAGAACACTCTGTGCTGCAAACAGTACACACGCTGCATGTGCGGCGTAGCTGTAAGCCCCTTGCTAATCTTTAATATGTCTTAAGTAATTCTTTAATAAAAATCAATTCTTTAATAAAAATTATTATAAAGATCAAGTTGAAATATCTTTAAAGGCAGCAGGAACTGGATTTGGTCATCACTTTTTAAAAATCACAGAATCACAGAACTGTAGGGGTTGGAAGGGACCTCAAGAGGTCATCAGGTCCAACCTCCAATCTTATGCTTTGCTCAGCATTCTTGAGGTTTTTAGACACTTAAGTGTCCCTGTCTTCAGTATTTTATTTATACAATACATTTAATCTCAAGAAAAATGATTAAGGGCAGTGTTTGACTTACAGCAGATGAACTAATTATTCTTATTTGTTCAAGAGCTTCTGAGATGCTTCCTTCGATTTCAGCATCCTCTAAGGAGAAAAGGTCCCCAGCACGTGAAAGGTCCTTCTGTGCCAGAACCAGCCCAAACAGATGATGCATGGCTGCGATTGCTGCCAGTCCTCCACATGTACCATGTGCATGAACCTCTCAGATGAGGCCAGAATGGAAACAATCCTGGGGAGCAGTGATCAATTCAATGTGAAGACTAAATCCAGGGTGTATTTCATGATTTCCTTGGCCACAATCTAAAAGAAAACAAAATAAGGGGGGAAAAGTAAATTCATTGACTGTCATATTCCAGTTCAGCAAAGATTTAACTGGTGTACATAAGCAGCATCCAGGATCTCCAGAATCTCCAGATTCAGGGACACCCGTGAGCATATAACCACTAACTGGATGCTGAAGGACCTTTTGGCCTCAAACACTAACTAGCTTCAAATTAGCCAAACAATACATAACTTTTAACAAGTAAGAACAGGGCTTTGCCCTTTTGGTGTGTATCACCCGAGCAGGATGGGGACTGGGCTGGCTGATAAGGATTCCAAACCACCTCTCTGTGGGCAGCAGAGTGGAGCTGGAAGGCAGGTGAAGCTGCTCTGTTTGTTTTCCAGGTTGTTGCATCTCAACTCCAGAGATACACTGCTAGTAGAGCAGAGAAGATAATGATTTTTGTTTAGAAAAAGCAGGCACTTTCGTTGCCAAAATGATCCCTGTGGTCTTTTCAGCTCGTGTAAAACAAACACTTGGCTGAGCTGAAACTATGCACTTCTCCTTGGCTGGGGAATGTCACAGAAGCTGAGCCAAGTGGGGCCAGGCTCCGCACCATGTACACGCTCGTGAGAGGGGACAGTCCTGTGCCTACACACCACAACTCTGCTGTTCAAAGCACCCACAGAGGATACATTTGCCTTAATCATAGAAGTTTGGGGTTTTTTTGCCATATTTCAGAAGTGCTATTTGGTATTCCAAGACCACCAGGACTTGCCTCGTGCACCTCTGATGTGAGGGTCTTCATGGCCAGCCTCAGTGCACATGAGGAAGGGACAAACAGCACAGGGTCAGTCAGGTCCAGAACAGTCCACACACCTTGGACTCTCTCCTTGGACTTTGCCAAGGCAGGTAGAAATCTATGCAGGCAGAAAACATCTGTCCAAGTCCTCCACAGGTTTCCATGACAGCTCTACCAGTAAGAACAGGACAAGCACACTCCCTGCTCCCTCAGCTTCTGATTCTACTTCAATTCTCCCATCCTTCCCCCACCAACAGGATTGTTCACGATGACAAAGAAACCCAGCAAACCACAATTTTTCAGCCCTAAAGAGTATCCCTAACTGCAAGGCCCTCCTTAGGCTGCGAGGGAAGCAGGGTGGTGGAAGAGCACACTGCTCCAGACCCCAGTGAGAAACAGCCTTTAGCTTTAACTGCATCTGCTCTGGCCACCTTTCAGTACACAAGTGATCATCCTCACTCCTTCAATATCAACATCTTCCACAGCACAAGTATTTTCTCCATAATGAAGCACAAGGAGATCAACATGGCATCACTCAGAGAAACTGCAAATTAGGCTGATGTTAGTTGTTGTTTTGTGGATCAAAATGCCTTTCTGAACTGAACATGCCTCAGGTGTAAGTGTATATGGGTATACATGCATGCCCTTTACACTGAGGTATGCAACAAGCTAAACAAAGGTTCAGCTTAGCCACTACTGGCTGTCTCTGCAGGAACACAACAGATACACGGGGATCTAGCTGATGAAATGATGACATTAAGGTAGGCAGGCATACACTAAATACCATACTCATTAACTCAAGAGTTTGGATTAGCCTTGAATGTCTTACACTGGAAAAGCAGTTGCTAGAACTGGAGCAGCCTACCTCTCTCTGTGCACTGGTCTCACTTAAACATCCCAGTCCGTGCTTCCAATGAATCACATTCCCTGCAGTGTTATACAGGGGCAAGAGAAACGTCTGAGTCTCAACACACATTGGCTGAAGTAAAATACAGGAGAAAATAGAATCTTATGAAAAATCAGTGATGAAGAAGCAGGGAAAGCATGCCAAATTAAGGACTTGAGCATCACCACACTTTCCACACCAGTTTGCATTAGAGGAACCTACTACAGCCACGGTCAGCCCAAGGGGGCAGGCAGAGCTCCTGCCCACTGCTGCCTTTAATACTTTAATAGGTATTAAAAGTAAAAACAGTATGTCAAAACCAAAACCTTTCCCTCTGCCTTCATCTACTATGGGCTAGCCACTGATTTTGAGGCTAGGAACAGATTGACCAAGCACATCTTCCAGACAGCCGGTGGGGATTCACAGCCAGTTCCTCTAGGTTCTTCTCTTGAGGCATGAAGAATGTATGACACTTGCACCCTAGATTGGTTATAACTATTATCTGAGATACAGAGTATCCCTAATCCTTGTTACTTTGGTTTTATGTAGGTTTTTTTGTGAGGGAAAAAGTCAAATAAGGGGGCAAACCCAGTGCAAAGCGCCAAGAACCTTCTGGAACTAATTCAAAGCTACAACCTCTATTACAGGAGCACAGACAGCACCTGGCACTTGATCTGTCATAAGGTGGGTTTGCTGGCTTTTTTCATTTTCCCCAATCAATGAATATCATTAGACAGGACTTTTAGGTTGATTATTCACAAGACAAGAGCTAATAAGATGGTCAACAGGATACATACACCCTCTTGACTACCACCAGTCACCGAACCGGAGAGGACGGTGTAAGCACAGAGGAGGCTGGGCCCACGATACTCGTACTTGGCAGCTCTCAAATGCAGAAATAAAAGTTCAGAAAGCCACAAACCGGTTTTTACCTGTTCACGATGCCACAACGACATCCTCAGCGATAGCTACAGGTGCAAGGCTTGTGCTGCTGACAGCTTGCTTCCCTCTCCTGCTACCCCAGGCAGCCTGGGAGGGCAGGCGGAGGAGAGCCGGGATCGGGTGGCAAGCAGTGAACCCGAAGCTTTTAATTGCAGTGCCAGGAGTAAGGCATCTCAGGAATGCAGACTAAAGCAGCCTAAAAGTTACCAATGGCTCCATCAGGTGACTAAAGGAACCTAAATGCAGGGAGGCCTTATCTCTGAATGAAATGCTCTGTTTCCAGGACAAAATACAAAGCCTACTCCACTTGAGGGCAGTTGTTTTTAATAGAGACAACAGAACTCTCTGTGTTAGTGGAAAGTTATCCTACCCTGGGAAGAAGGCAAAAGGAAAACCAACCCAAACCCTCAGTACCCTCACACTGTTTGGAAGAGAAAGAACAAGTGAACAAAACTTGCCACAGAAGAGATCTGCTGTCCAAAGGGATAAATGCTATCATTCTGCAACGCTGTATGGGAGCACAAAGAGAGGGGCTGAGGCTTTGCTTTGGTGTTTGGAGTTACTCCCATAAGGAGCACAACAAAACCTGCACATAGACTTTAGAAAAACACTTGAGGATGGAAGATCCCCCAGAACCCTCCCTGTGATCAGCTGCTCTGAAACACAGCAGCCCCTCCAAAACATGGCCTTTGCAAAGGCTGCAGTTCTGCAGAGGCACAGTGAGAAGAGTTTCTCAAAGGCCCTCTTATCCATCAGGGGAACAGACACTTTGTCTAAGTTTTAGGGACAATGCTAAGGACAATACAGGGTAACATTTACTTATTATAAACTCTTTGAAATGGAATTACAATAAATCTTAATTCTTACGTAACAGCACTGAAAATACTCCTCTTGCATAGGTCTCAAAAGGAGTTGTCCCTTAAGCATCTCCTTGCTCACTACACATCTGTTGTTTCCTACTAATGGGTAGCTGGTGCTGAGGAAGAGGAAAGGTATAATACACATCCTCAAAAGTGTCATTAGTTTTTTCAAAGGGTCAGAATGGGCAATAAATTTGCTTCAGAGCACCACAGTTCCTGTGGCATCTCATTACCTTGACTCCACCTACCCATATCCATATCTTCTTCTTCAGCTAGGACACAGGTTACTGTATCTATCAGATGAGTCTGAGAGCGATGGGACTTGTGGCTGTGTCCCATGTCCACAGGCACCAGCAAACAGGCAAAGGCTCTTGCCAAAGTTGGTCTGCTCTGCACACCTCTCCACCAGCTGCATCCCCTTGCAGCAAGGATCAGGGATCCTTACCTTCCTACAGTCAAAACATGGGAAACAAAGCAGCAGCTCCAGCTCTTGTAATAAGCTTCAAATCATCATTATGCATGGAAAAAACCCTCTGCTTATAACACAGGCCTTTTCCACCAGTTCGAGGTGCAGTCCCACATCTAATTCAAAGTTTTGATTCTGATTTCCAACACCTAGTTTCCCTTTTCATGACAAGCTGAAAGAGCCAAAGGTGCCCTGGGACCTTGAAGCTGTTCCCCTCCAAGGTGAGTCTCTCAACTTGCTGGAGGCACAGCATTCTTACCAAAGCTCCTTATCAGAAGCAATCAGAATAAAAGCTAGCCTGACAGGTTTCAGAGCTTGAAGCACTTGAATTGGTCTGTTTGCAAAATAATTCCCCCAATAATAGAAGATTAACAATAAAAATTCCATGTAAAAGGGCAGTTGGACCTAAGGGCATCCAAAAGCCAATTGAACTTTGAGTCTTGCAGTTTTATCAGGAACTGAGATTCTGCAGAATGACATTAGAAGGACAAAAAAAAATTTAAATCTCTTAAATCAAAGAGGAAGAGCGGATTTTTTCCCCTAAATTTACAGTGAGCAAAGTCCTACAAGAAATTAGAATAATTTCCTCAACTTTCAAAAGACTTGCAATGTAAGTGGTGTTGCTTGATTTTACCAGATGGTGCTGCCCCACTAAAAAGTGAAGTGCAACCTTCCAAGACCCGTGCAATGACACTGCCAATCTAATTTCTTGCCAAGTAACAGAAATCAAGAAATCACTCACTATATTTAAGGAATTTTAGGAAACACAGGCAACCTAAAGGTCACGTTAAGCAAACCTCCCAGTACCATCTAGTAGCAAGAGGCAACTGAAACCCAACTATACTGCTCAACCAGTCTCATACATGAACGTATGTGTTATTGCACCCCAGATGGAGGTTAAACACACACAGTACTCTGTCCTGAGCTAACTCACCCCTGCAGCAATACCCATAACCCCCCACTGTGAAGGACAGTCCTGGCAGGCTCTCAACGCCACCAGCCAGTTGCAGTGGCTACATCAAGAAACAACAGGCTGTGAGCACAAACCATCCCATCCAGGGAGTTGCACCAAGGATGGGTGATACTCCAAACTCAGCGCACAACCAGGGCTCCCAAGGCTCACTCAGCACTTCCCAAGCCCCATTCTCCTCTATAACACCAAGTTTGCCATGCACAGCTCCCAGTTGGAGCACTTCCAGCTGGAGTTTCTCGTGCACTGAAGGAGCAGGCTACCAGAGGAACCAAAGCTCTGTGATAAACAGATGGCAACGCTCATTAGCTACAATATTAAATAAGGAATTCTAGAAGTTATAAACTGAGCACCTAGTTCAAAAGAAGCAATTTAGATTCAAGTATCAATGACATTGCACAGGAGAGGAAGGTGATCTGAGAACTCCCCAATAACGGAGTCTTGGGTTCAAGGACTGGGATGCCAGAGGTCTTGCTTCACTGTGGTGATCCTGGGCAAACCCCAGCCCAATGCTGTGACTGCTCTATCTACAAAAAGGGAAAGGAAAAAAAAGAAAGAAATCCCTTTCCTTACCTGGCAGACATGTTGCCATGCTTAATAAATACCCTGGATCGCAGGAAGTGCTCTGGATGCCTCGGATGGAAGGCACTACAGGAAAGCAAAAGCAAACCAGTATTAGTAACTCTTTGTCCTTTCAGCACTCTGTGTGCAGACCATAAAACACATGCTGTGTGATACCTCCAGGAACACAACTGAGGAGCTCACCAAACAGGGGTTAATATTTGGGAAGTGGTCCCATAAAAACCAAACAGGACAGCAGCTCTACTAACCCTGTGGGAGCTGGTGATGCTGTCCACCCGTGCCTGGACTGAACACAGCAAGGTTTGGAGTTCCACTCGTTCTGGGGGTGGGGACAAATGGTTTCAGCAACTGCATATTTGTTTATATTTTACTTTTCCATGAATAGGAGGAAGATCAGAATCATCTTCAAAGCAAACTTATACTCTGTGCATACGATAGCATCCCCTTCTCTTGAAATGCTTCTCCCCCATCTCACAGGAAAAAAAAAATCAGCTGTTTGGGGGAATTAGAAAAATTATGTCTAAGTTATAGAAGTCTAATCTTCAAGACTGATGGATACTTCCTTCCACACATGTGCCCATCCAGGGAAAAAAGAAAGCCTGGATATGTTTCCTGGTTATTTTCAGCTTGAAAGGTTCCCAACAACATTCACATATGCAATTTATGGACAGAGTATTGCAAGATATTTTGGAGAACTCTTCCCCTCGGTATTACACTAATAATTTGATTTATTTTGGTTTGAAAAGCATTTACTCACTAAAATAAAGCACTCTTTCACAACTTTTAAATAAAGTTCTCACATTTTTCACTGAAGGAGAAGGATTAAAGATTATATTGAAAGAGCATCATTTTCACAGAGGGTGAATAGACTACATCAGTTCCCATGGGATCAGCTGCATATATTTAAACTCTTCCCACAAGACATCCTTTGTTTCCTACAAGCCTCCCCGTTTTCTTCCTGTCATGACAGGTTTCCACACTTCATGTCGCCTAGAAATCCCATGGATGCTGAGCTGGACCAGAGGATGAAACAATAAATTATTAAGTCTACTAATTAGGCTAGGATTAAGAATGATTTTGCTGGTGAAACACCTTGCTACAGTCCCGGAAGCTGACTTGCTGTGAACATCCAGTTCTTGTGCACGAGGAAGCAGCAATCTTCCTGGAATCAACTGCAAAACAGCCAGAGGAATTAGGCAGCCTGCTGAAGAGCCACCTCCTCTACCAGAACCCCAGGGCTATACTGCTATGCTCCACTTGAAGTAAGTTCAGAGTTCTTCCTAGATGCGTAAACCAGCGTGTAAATATTCTCCTCTGTGATAAACTGGCTCAACCAGGAGGTTTCATAGGTCAGATGCTGCTTCAACTGAGCAAGATTTCACAGATCTCCGAGGCAATTTTGGCTGAATGATCCAGCTGGTGTGGAGCAGTAAGAATGTACTTATGAACCTGTTAGCTTGACCAAATTCTTACCTCTCTCTCTGTGTATCTACTTGATAACCCACGTTATGTTCAGTATATAAGAAGCCACAAAGGTTCATCACACCTGACTGCTGTCTCAGCACACAGCAGTGCTAGAACATAGCACCTCACAGGGCTTGGCACTGTTTTACCATCAGTAAGACAGGTCTGGAGGAATTTCATTTCTAAATACCTTCACAATATTAAAATATTATCAGCATGGTGTTTATTTCAGCATAAGATGGGATAAATTGCTCTGTATAACAAATCCAACACACTCATTGTTAGAGTGATGCTGTCAAGCGCTGGGCATGTCCAGGTGTTGCTTAAGGAGCAACTTATTGATAAGATAAAGAGACTGATTTGTCACATATCAGTGAAGTTTTCAGGGCTGCAGTGATGTTACAGGATAAGAACTCGATAAATATTTTTACAAGATGTAGAAATTGGTATTTCTGGCTAAAAGGAGCAAAAGACTGCGTGGAAGAGAATGGGAGGGACTACAGGATAGGGCCTCTAAGAATGCCACTCACAGTGAAAATTGGGCTACAACAGTAAATACATTCAAAGTCACTGCCCCTCAAAGGCAGAATTTTTATCTCTTTCTCTATATGTATCTGAAACAGTCCCCCAGTGACCACTGGCCATCCCAAGGCTCCTCCCAGGTACCTGGCAATCCACTCCAGCCCCTCTGCAGCACATGTTTTAGCAGGGCCAGCAGCTTCCCTCGCCTGCATTTTTAAAGTTCCCCTTAACTATGAGGCAATAGTTCTTCAGCACAGGGCACAGAAGCCCCCCTGAGCACAGGGTGGGGAGTGAAACACATCTGAGCCCCAGGACGAGCCAAGAGCACGGTGGGGTTAACAGACACACTGTCACACACACAGACACTGCTTTTTTTCCTGTGCCACTTCAAACTAGTTTACAACATTTTTCACAAGCATCACTAATAGATTTGTATATATAATTACCACAGCTCCTGCATCCACAGAAAGAGCAGTAGCAGTTGTACTATTAAAGACTGCATTTCCTACACTCCCAAACCCCTCTTCCATTATTTAATATTTGGATTTGCTACTCAACTTCCCTCCATGCAGTAATTTATTCATTATTGAAAATGTTACACGAACGCATATTTAAGTGAGTTATTCATACCTCTCAGAAGAGAAACCTCTGAAAAACATTAATAATTGAAGGCAAACTGTCGCTCTTCAGAGAAATTCGGATAAAATCCATTAGAGTTGTCAGTCCCCCTTCCATCCCCCTGTCTCTGGTATGCAAGGCTGCTGGCTCAGTGCACAGCCTTGTCAAACCAACCGTAGAGCCTATTCAGTTACCCTGGAGTTGTCATGTGGAATCAAGCAAACAAATATCTTCTCTCTGCTTTCCCCAACTCCAGCACTCCAAAACAGCTCAGAACTAATTCTTCACAAAGCTTAACTTCAGCAGCAGCTTGAGTGAAAACGCTCCGAGCTTGATATGGAATTTGAATTAGTTAAAAGGATTTATCAACAGCCAGTGGTTACATTCAGTTAATTAATAACTTGCTTAAGAGTAACGAGGAAATTGCAAAAGTTAATATTACTTATGGGGCCTCTTCTCAGGTGGTGGTAGAAAGGCTGGACCTGTTTGGTGTCTTGGGATGAACATTAGCCAAAGGCAAGCTTAGGGAAGAGCAGGACACCAGAAGAAATCATCCTTTTGGCTCACCCACTGCATCTCACCAACTTGCAGAACCTCAGACAGCCCTTCGAGAGCTTAACTGCTCAGGTGGAACCAGTGCCAGGACCTACCTCAGCACCTCCACCTTGGCAGAGAAACCATTTGTAAATCATTCTGGCAGTGTTCTGCACACAAGCTTCCCTTCCACATTAAGACTGTCTCTATACTTGACCAAACTTCATTTGAGAAGTTGAGAATACCAACCTTTACCTTTCATCTGAGGAAGACATTCCACGTTCCCAACAAATCAACTGTAACCAAAGCCTAGCCAGAGGATCTTGACAGAACTGATACTGGCCTTTCCTGGGACAGCCTTGGAGAAAACCCACCCAGGGAGTGTCCCAGCACTGACATTCTTCTAGTAACAGCCAAAGAGATATCAAACGAACCAACTCTCAGTACAGGAAAGCTTAAGGTCAAGCACTCTTAGCCAGCTGCTGGGAGAAAAGAAAGCCTGTTTGCCCAAAGATAACAAGAAGGCATGTTCATACCATTCTTCTTAGGGCTTTTGTCCTTTTGCAACACAGAAAGGGTTTATAAATTATACAGGTATTAGCAAATCTGCTCCACAGAATGCACCTTATGTCATATGGCCTCAATTTTGATGGCAAATCCTCCAAATATCTGGTTTCTTTCTCCTGCTCATGGCACCATGACCTCTAGGACCAAACACAGAATTAATGGCAGGTGAGCAGATAATATTAAGAGTCACTGCTGGTTTTGAAATAAAAGGCACACAAAGAACAGAGCTTGTTTCTCTCCTACCTGCACAAGGCTGTAAAAAACTTGCAAGCTGGTAGCAGAACATAAATATTCCCACTCTATAAATTGTTTTCTAAACAAAGGGCTGTAAAAAAGTTTCAAACTAAGAGAGCATAAACGAGGGTCTTGGATTTCACTTTGGCATCCAATAACTACTTAAGGCACAGGACAGCAGGAACTAAGAGGCCGATTCCTTCACTCACTACAAGCCCACTTTTGACTTCTACTAGCAACCAAAAGTAATGCTTCCCCCAGCCCCTGACAGTCTTTTTTCTTCCAGGTGGAAGGAAAAGTAGAACCACAAACTTGTTTTGTGCTTAACCACAACTGCAGTTGAAACTAACGACAGCCCCTTAGAAGAGCTGCATGGAAAAGCTCTTCTGATAACTATCCTGAAAGGATGAGACCAGCACTGGCTGTTGTCAGACTTGTTCTCTTAACATCACGAGGTGGCCAGCCAAAAGGGGTGCCCACACAGAATACCCTGCTCTGAAGACAATGTGCTGCTCCACACAGCAGTTATTGTTCCAGTCAGAAAAGAAAACCAAGACAGACAGCAGGCTGGGGAACACAAAGCAGCAAAGCCAGGATCAGGTGAGAAAGACCCAAACAGGCTTTGAAAAGACAACTGATGCCATTACCGTGAAGAAAGGCAGCAGCCTGACCCTTCCCAAGCCAGGTTCCTCAATCCCTTCCCAAGCCAGGTTCCTCAATCCCTTCCCAAGCCAGGTTCCTCAATCCCTTCCCATCTATAGGCTCCATGCAGAGCTTTGCCATGCTGGCATCACCCTTTACAACCCTGACACACTCATACCTCCATTCAGAACTGCTTTTTCACTGATGGAGTCATTGCTGTACATCATGAATGTCATCAGACAATGAAATCTCAGCTTAATACAAGACAGCACGTGAGAGAGAAGAGCAGGAAGACTGACCCAAGCCATCCAGCCTGGGTGCCTTAGCTCTCTGACTGCCCTCTTGCTGTTTATAAAAGCTGTAAAAACCATAGTCAACTACACAGAGAAGCAAGAAATTGCCACTGGGCCAGGATACACTTGGAAAGACAAATGAGACAGCAAAGAGCACTCATGACTCCAAAGCGATAGTGCACACGGTAAACAGTATGCTGTGACAAGGCAGCAATGCAATATATAGTGATAAGGAGGCACAAAGATTTTCACACACATTTCACTGTCTGAAAAAGGAGAAGTTACTTTATGAAAGCACTTTTTCCCATCCTAGGAAAAAAAAAACCCTTGGGTTTAACTTATTGTAACAGCTATAATGAATTTATGGCCTTTTTAAACAAAGCCCCGAAAATATTTATTTTATTAGACTACTTAAAATAAACATCTTGTTGGGAAAGAGGCATGCTATTGTTCTCTCTCTGACTAATTGGTGGAGAGAAACAGAATATTCCATATTCATTGCATTTAGCCTAAACGAGTCATGTTATCTTCCAGCCAGACAAAGCATTTTAATTTTAATAACGACAATGCTGACAGCTACAATACTGTTCTTGCAGAAGTTTGCTTGTAAATAATTAACAACTGTTGTGTAATGACAGTGGGTTTTTTGATAGCTCTATTAATTTCACAGGCAGGCTGGAGTCTCTTTAATTTAGGGTATTCATAAAAATCCAACCCCCCTCTCTCACCCTAGTAACATAAAAAGGCTAATGGAAAAAACAGGTTTCCATCCCTGCAGTCTGCCTGGATGCCAAAAACCTGCTGCATGCCAAGAGTCAGCTGTGGAAGCCCAAGCAGAATGGTATAGAAATCCTAGATCATGCCTCCAAATGATTTACATGTTTGACTAATAATTACCTGATTTTGCAGTTAAAGTCTGTGTTGAGACAAATGAGTCCAGGGAGGCAAACTCTGAGCTCTGCTGCAGGACAGGGTGGTGGCCCCATCAGAGGACAGATTTGGCACAGGATGGGGCACCACCCATCGCTGCCCTCTATGCACTCTGCCTCTCAAACTCTCCGAGCAGGACACTGATGAAGGCTCCCCTCATCCACTCCTGTTCTTAAAACCTGGCAGAATTCTGATGGAACCACTGAGAATGCAGGTACCTTGAGGACCATGAACATGCCTTGTAAGCAAGTTCTTTATTCACTAATTCTCAGCTACATCTTTTAGCACACATTAGGAATTTTACCCAGGAACTGGATGCAATGTTTATAGGAGATACCAAATTTGGGGGATTTCCCCCTTCAGATAACACATCCTGGTGTTTCCATCCCTGTGAGGATGAAGCATTTCACTCCAGAAATAACAGAGCCTCTCAAAAGCCCACTGAAGTTAACAGAGAGGCTCTCAATGCCATTACAAGGATCTATAGTCTTTTGTCATCCCAGGGGGCATTTCCTGAAGTTACCTTTGTCAGGGACAGCAAATGGGCACAAGAAGTGATAATGACATGGACATTTAAGGAGCAATCTTTAGTTTCTATATGGAACAGGCAACAAGAAGCATTTCCAGGCCACACATCTGACTGGCAGCAGCCCAGTATTCAGTATACTCACACAGTTTTACACACTAAGTGGATTATTCAGGATTGTAAACTGTCCTGCCAAATAAATATAAAAAGTTAGACGTCAGCCTAATATTTCTATCAAAATCCATATGAATTACTAATGCTAAAAGCTATTTTCTAACTACTCTAATTTGTTCATACTAAACATTGCTTATACTCCACTTTAATTACCAGCAAAGCTCAGCAATCTTGTTTGACACTTTTGGAATAGCTGTTTATTTCTAAAGGCCAAATCCTGTGTACCAGGCAAAGGCAAAGCTCCTGTGGAAATTAAAAAAAGAGGTTCTCCCCAAACGAATTCTAAAAACTATAGGATCTGACCCATGGTCTCAGAGGAGTTAGACCCTGCCTCAGCACTGTAGCTGTTCGTTAGTCAGGTTCGTAGGTGGTTATTGCCTGGCAGCCCTATCTTGTAACAATACACAGAGCTCATTATCAGCTGCACTGCTCCAAAAGGCTCATCTGCATCACAAAAGGCAACATCTGCTGTGCATTTAGGTGCCATCTCGTCGATAAAGTAGATCAGAAATAGGAAAAGTTTGCATACTCATTTCTTTACAGCCAAAATACTCAAAAAAGGGGCACTGCAGGTCCATCAGATTGTAGTTTGGCAGCTCCACAGCCTCCCTTCTGTGATGGACAAGCTGCAAACACACCCCACCCCATCTCACGCACACAGGTACACACACTTCCTTCACATTTTACATCTCAGATAACAATTTCGTTAACCACCTGCATCGTTTTCCTGCCAAACTAAGGATTTTGTTACTTCAGGCCTCTATTTCCATTCACTCTGTTGCCCACATACAGGGCTTCCCTTAATTGGGCTGCATAGTTGATGAACTGTGCTGAGCTGCATAACTCCTCTATGGAGTTCTTCAGTCCTGTACCAAGCAGAGTATCAGCTGCTGGCGTTATGAGCTCTGCAAGGTGAGGAACCCTTTACCAGTTCTGTGCTGGTTTTCATTTCTTAGATTGCTTTTTCCTACTTTGTAACACCAGAACGGGTTGAAATCTGCATTTGGCTTAAGCAAAAGCTGCTCTTTTAAAAAGGCAGCCAGGACAAGTGAATTTACTGTGGCTAACAACCCCAGTAACCCTGGCATTCTGTCCCTGAGAGCAAAAGTCAAGAAAACTTACCCTAGGAGAGCAAAGGCAGCTACTCCCACGCAGAAGAAAAACTGCCTGACCTCAAGGGACTGTTCCAGTAGGTGCTCACACTTCTGGTTAAGAGCCAGAAGCCTTTAAAAGGGTCCTAGAAGCAGGAAGGAAAAGCAGCATTGATAACTAATCACGAGGACGCGGTGCTTTCAGCCGCCCTGAGTTAAGAGCTCAGCAATCAGGGCATGCTTGCTGCAGAGAGACACAGCGTCTGGAGCCAAGACCCGTTCTGCACAGCATCCAGCTGTTTCTCATCCTAATTAAGTCTATAGGCTAACAGTGATTATTAATATTAAACACTTACCCTCTGAAGCTGCTAATGAAACCAGATAATCCATTCCACAGCCCCACATTTAAAATTAATACAGGCATTTATGCTAACTTACAAAACAGAGCAGCAGTACGCCCAACACAACGTGCTCATGCCTTTCTTGTGTGCAGGTTCTCTTGGCTAGGATACATGCCATGGTAAGAGCCAGCATTTAAAACACACCAAAACATCTGCTCAGATGCTTAATAACCTTACCATCGTTAACACTAAACCTCACAGATGAGCACAATGCTTTGAAAAAACAAACAAGAGGAACAGTATTTCTCCAGGAAGCTCAATGATGGATTTCAATAACTGCATCAAGCAGTGGCAGGTCCTTTAGTTACTTCCAGGAAAGCAGTCAGCAGGGATAAGGAAAAGGAGCAGCACCTCATGGGACAAGTTATTTAAACAAATTAATCCCAGCACTAATATGGCTTTGCAGATACCTTTCCAGGACAAAATTTTGTTTGCAAGCCTTGTAGAAGAAAGTCTCTATATAAGTAAGTGAGCGTGAAACCACAGACATGCAAGACTGGAAAAGTCCTCAAGAGATGATTGAGCCTACCTCCTTATGCTGAGGCAAGAGCTGTCAGGTCCAGGCAGAGCTGATGTTTGTTCTGATCTTGCATCCCTCAGCAAGGCTTTTCAACACTTCATAATTAGGAATTAGGCAGCAGCCAAAGGCTTCTTCCCACTCTGTTAGAAACCGAGGACAGCAGATCACTGTTTTGTTGTGGTGTTTGGCTTCATGAGTCTTTGCTTCCTCAAACATCTCCTTTTGGAGCAAACGTCTCTTTCAGCTTCTCTTCTCTCATTTTCTGGTTGGTTTTGTGGAGGTTTTGGGTTTTTTCCCCCCAATTCTTGTTGAATCACCTCTGGACTCTTCTGGAAATTCTCTGCCAGTCTCCCCAGGGCACTCCAGCCACCAGAGAGCAGCAGGTAGCTGCTGATGCCCCCTGGCCTGGATTGGCACCAAAGCAGTACCAGGATGCTCTAGCCCAGGGAGGTGGCACACAGCAGAAACCTCCCTGGCCACAAAAGCAGCTTTGACTCTTGTGGCATGGTCAGAAGGATCACTTTGGTTTATTATCCAGCACACTTCATCAGCCCCATGCCATTTCTCAGCCATCCTCTTCTGCCTCACTGATGCCTCTCCATACCAAAACTAGCATTCCCACTTCCATTATCCAGGCAAACTCAGGTTTATATAGGGTTACAGGCACAGCTGTCTAGATAGAGCTGGTCTTGCAGGACTGTTCTCCTCAGCAGGTCTTCAGCACTCCCCCCAAATTACCTGTGAGGTCTGATCACTTCCCTAAGAGCCCCTTTTCCTCAGCCACCCAATCCAGCCCTCCCCACTACCAGTAACTTTTGTCAGCATCTCACACTAACACAGGGCACCCAGCCAAGAGCAGGGGCTCCAGTATGAAACCAACTCCCTGAATTTTCAAAACCTATTGGCACAGAAATAATTTGTCTCTCTCAAACTAAAAAATTTAAACCAAGAGTCTCTGCAATATAAGTCAACATCCAACCCCTTTGTGTCCTAAATGTGGTTCCTGGTTTTCCCCCAGCAGGTCTGAATTCATTAAATAGTGAGGTGTACATATTGCATTAAAATCTGATAGAAAATTTAGTGTTCCCCTTTCAAGTCCAACTTCATAGTAAACTGATTCCATTTTTCAGCCAACTACATTAGGGAGAAAATAGAAAAAAAAATTTGATTAACATGCTTTGAGATAAATGGTCTTTCAGATAACTTTAATCTTACTTTTGAAAGGTGCAAACCCATCACACACATCCACATGGAGAACTCTGCAGAACACCTGGAAGGCTCAACACCAACACACTTACATCACCTAACTGCATTAGGGTTTCCTTTTTAACTCAGCAGGACTCATGGAGCAAGACTAGAGCTTAGGCTGAGACCTGAAATCCCCATACCCAGCCTGACTTTAGCCAAAAAGGTAATTTTCTCCTAATCATCAAGGTAGATTGGTCCTTTAGTCTTCCTCATCAGACCATAAACAGAAGTCCCTCTCTCTTCTTGGAAGGACAAGAACTTACAAAAGAAGACACATGGGAGAAGACTGAAACCCATACAAACTAGTCATCTCCAGTGACCATCTAGCCCAACCCCTGCTCAAAGCAGGGACAGAGAGAGTCCAGCCGGGCTCTGAACACCCACAAGGATGGTGAGTGCACAGTCCCTCTGGCCAACCTGCCTCACAGTAAGAACGATTTTCCTCAGATTTAACTGGAATTTGCTGCTTTTCTACTTGTGCCTGGGGCTTTCTGTCCTGTCACTGGATATTGCTCAGAAGAGTCTTGCTTCACTCCTCCCCATCAGGTATTTATGTACATTGATAACATCTCCTGGAGCCTTCTTTTCTCCAGGATAAGCAGTCTCAGCTCTCCTTGTATCAGATGCTCCCACCCACCTAATCATCTTCACGGCTCTTCCCTGGACTGATTCCAGCATGTCCCCATCTCTCTGATACTGGGGAGCCTAGCACTGGGTCCATCACTCCAGAATCATTTCACCAGTGTAGCGCAGAAGGGAAGCTCACCTTCCTTCAAGGCTCTGCCTAAGGCAGCCAACACGCTGCTGCCTGCCTCTGCTGGAAGACACAGCGCTGGCTCACAAGCTACTGGAAGTCCTCTGTGCCCATAAACTCATGTAGAAACCAGTTCAGCTTTCACAGGTGTTGTTTTAAAGAGCTTACTTTGGCTACTTTTGGGGCTCAGCTTTAGAACAAAACAAGCAGGTACTACAGGAAAAGTCATGCTGTCACAACTGGACTCAACCTCAAGACAAATAAGTGTGGGATTGTAACCCATGAGGGCTTAGAAGAGAAACTAGACTGGGGTTCTAGAGTTAAAACGCATCAAACAGAACTGGCAGCCTTCTTCCTGGAAGTTTTCTGATGCTTAAACGGTCTCCAATTCCACATTCCCATTAATTCTTGCAAATAAGATGTTGTCTATTTGGTACCATAGTTAACAGTCTGACAACAGAGAGGGTAAAAAGGAACAGCATTTTCTTGTCTAAATAACATCCAATATCAATTCCATTAGTATTTTCCCAGTAATTAAAAAAAATTCCTCTAAATCCTTCCAGAATGCCTTCAAATCTAAGCTCCTTAGCACTATCTCACCTTAAAATTATAAAATCTACTTCAAACCTGCAGTTGAATAGTACCTTCACATGCTACATGATGCTCCCAGGAAAGGGTTAATGCCATGCTTATCTGCAGACCAAGGACTTTTTTACTTTAGTGGCAAAGCAACAAAGAAATTCACTTAATGACAAGTTCTGGGGCTAATGCATTATTCATTTTGTTATGTGACAGCAGAACAAAATTGTATCCATAAATATGTAATGTTGTACACCACTTTTTAACATGGTTTACATTTGTGAAGTAATTGGCTGTCTTTCACCACATTATCCTCTCTTTATTCAATTTCTTTTGGGTTCTTTTTAAGCAGACGTCATAAAACGCAGCTCATGACATAGAGGATAGGTTCATTCCAGGCACAGAGACAGCAACCAGCCTGGATACACTCATTAATCTCAACCTGTTTCTGTTTTCTAGCCTCTGGACTGAATTTTGGAGGTATTTTACAGTGTTTTTCTACATGTAAATTGCTACTTTACTCCTGTTATGATTAATGCTACATATTTTTAAATGTATTAACTCATCTGAGGTCAACTAATCATCAACATACTTACACTCATGTAGTGGATGTCTGGGGTCTTGACTTATAATACTCAAAGCTCCTTGCTCAGGTCAGGAGCTGAATACAGCCAGCACACCCGAATGCAGGTAACACCAGCTACTAACACTCCCAGGGGAGTCAAGTGGTGAACCAAGTCCTCCTTACACTCGGGAGTCAGGAGCAAAAGGAGACAAATCCACAGAGAGGATACAGCATAGGTCCAAAGGCCAGCCGGGACACAGGGATGGATGCAGGTGATGATGTGCTTGCTGAAGGGTCCATTCAGGAGCTAAGCTGCTAACACATTGGTCAAAGGTCTATCCAGGTCTGAGGACCCAATTTAAGCTGAGCTGGGGCTCTGGGCAGCTGTGGGTGGAAGCCCAGGTGAGGTTGGTCAGGGTCATCAGTGGCTCAGTGCCCTCAAAGCACACACACCTGACAGGTTCCATCACCGTTTGCTCAAATTCTGCTTGCCTTCATCAATTGTTACAATAGAGCATTTGCAAATTATTTTACCCTCTCTGAGAGCTGCCCTTGTGTGCTTCAGGTTCACACCCAGTCCTGGGTTAAGGTACCACGCAGGTTACTTACACCTCGGGGGCTTTTCTGCAGGCACTGGGGAGGTGTAGGAGAGGAGTCCTGCTGTGGGTACAGCCCCTTGTGCAGCGTGGGGGCTCCTTCCAGCCTGTTCCGCTCTTCTCCTGCTCCACACCAGCCACAAGACCCACTTCTGCCTCCAGCTAGCAGGCACTGCAACAGTGGGCATCACAACACTGCAAGGTATGTAACAAAACCTATTCCTTCCACAAGTCTCTGTGCCACCAGAAGCTTTACAAACCTGCCTGCTTTTGCCCATCAACAACAGCTGAGTCTCATGGACATAAACAGGGAGTTTCACAGCGCCAGACAAACACTGCTCAACTGCCAAAACCAACACTGAATCATGGCTTGAGCAGCAATTAAACTTGAACAACGCAGATACCCAGAGCCTTCCTTTAATCATTCTCCCAACCCTGTGTTAGTTAATTAGCCAGGCTGCAGTAACTACAGGAATGATGAACCTACATGAGAATAAGAAGTAAGATTACATTAACAATTCAGTGAATTATACAGCACCCTTTCCTCCCAAAATATTTTAAAATACTCATGTCCAAAAGCACCTCTCCTGCAAAGACCCCAGGACTGTTCACTAGGCTTCTTTGTATCGCGGATCACTTGCTGCCATTACAAATCACACTAACAGGTGGTGTTTAGGAGCTGCCGAGGCTCGGCGAGTCCGGCGGGCACCAGCACTGCAAAGGGAAGGTCTCCACGGTGTTTCGCAGGCATCCAGCGCGCAGACCGGGCTCGCAACGGGCATGTCGGCCTCAACCCTCCGGTAACCGAGGAGGTGGGAGCCTCTTTAACTTCTCCTCTCTCCCAATGCTGCTGTTACATGCACTTTACCAGCCTGAGGGTGATGGTTTTGTATCAGCAGAGGGGCAGCACCGCTGGCCTAACTGCCTAGGTCTTAAAAACACCACAGCTCTTTGCATCTTGTCAGCTCTAGCGCTCCGGGCCCCTTCGCCTGCACCGGGCCGCCCCGGCTTCCACTCGGAAGGGCCGAGAAAGACGGCCGAGCGTTGTGAGAGCAGCACGCTGTGGGTGCGCTCCCCGGGACTCCGCTGCCTCCTCCCGCCTCAGCTTACCCACGCTGTGCGAGCCTCTGCTCCCCATCCTCAGGGCGAGCTCGGCCGAGGCTCCCGGGGGGAGGTAGTTGAGGGGAGTCTCAGCCGTGGGCAGCGACGGTCCCGGCCGGGCTGAGGGGAGCCCCGGCCTCAGCGGCGGTCCCGGCCGGGCTGAGGGGAGCCCCGGCCGTGAGCGCCGCCCGCCCGCAGAGGGCGCCGCGGCCCCGCCGCTGTAGCGGCTCATGGCGGTGCCGGGCCGGGCGCGGCGCGGACCTGCCGGGGGAAGGGAAGGGAAGGGGAGGGGCGGCGGGGCCGGGCGGGCATTCCGGCCCTCGCTCCCTCTTGTCTCCCCGCTGCGGGCCGGGCAGCCGCCGGGGTGGGTGCTAGGGGCGGCTGCACCGCGCTCCCCTTTCCCGGCGGGGCCGGGGGTGCTGCGGTCTCCCCGCTCTCCCGGCGTGTGGCGGCGGCGGCCGTGCGGGACCGCGAGTCCCTCGCTGCCCGCGGGGTTTCCCGTGCGGCGAAACCGCTCTCCGGGCGCGGCGGCAGCGGCGGCGGCGCGGGGAGAGCTGCGCGGCGCCGGGCCCGGCCGGATCCCCGGAGCAGCAGCAGCAGCCCTCGCCAGGTCGGTGCCTGCCCGCTCGGGTGCGTGTCCTCGCCTCCCCGCACGGGCCTGCCGGGTCGAGCCCCTGCGTGCCCAGCTGGCTGCTCCCGTGGGGCCGGAGAGCCGCCGCCCGCTCTGAACGCCGTTCTCAGCGGCTCTTCCCGCGGCCGCTGCCTTCCCCGCGTCTTCCCCGCTGACCGAGTAGCGCGGCCGAGGGCTGCGGGGAGCCGTGGCACGGTGCTGGCCGGGCCTTTGCGTTCTCTCTCCCTTGGATAGGCGCGACCGAACGCTTGGGGCTTGTAATGGGCGAGGCTGGAGGACGGGGCTTGGCTGCGGGGTGTCGTTAGGTCGCGCTTTGTGTCGGGCTCCGGGCTGAGAGGCAGCGCTGCCGTGGGGATGTGTCAGAGCTGCGTGTAGGGCACCGCTTGGGTCAATGCAGCGCCCGGGCTGGGATGGGGAGTGTGTGAGGCAGCCCTCAATCACCCCATAGCTTCCCTCCACGTCTTTTCCCTTTCTCCCCAGGAGTAATTAAGTTATGGCTGCTGTACAGCCGGACAGCCTTTCTGGCTTCGAGCTGTTACTAGCTGCTGTTTAGAGAACTTGCAGAGGTGCCAGAGGCGCCTATCCGACATCCTTACCCCTTCCAGCAGTGTCTGGTGACTTGACATCCCGCAGCACGGCCGCAGCAGCTTGCCAGCTGGGGAGGGCAGGGGCAAGGGTCCCGAGTTGGCTTTCCCCCCGTGAAGCTGTCCTTAATGAAGTGGGCTTCGCTTCCAAACCGTTCACTATCCCCGTTTGCACGCCTTTACTCCCGAATAAAGGATTAGCAAAGTGTGTTTCAAAGCCACTCTCAAGCCCCTGATCCATCTTGTACCATCAGGTCTATTTCTAGAGGAGCACCGAGCCCCTGCAGAAAGGTACAAGGTCCCAAGTTAAGTGTTCTGCAAAAATACAGTAATTTCCCCAAGTGTTTCTATCTGAGCAGTAATCTTAAGAAAGAATATGGGAGAACAGGCTAGGAACAGTTATAGGAACATAAATCACCCTTTAATATTTTCCTTTCTCCTCGTTGGCAGCAAATACTGTAGAATGACAAGGAACATGGCACTCTCCACATCCCGTTTTCAGGGGCAAGGCATTTAATGCAACAAAAGGGAAGGTTTCTATTTAAATGGTGAGGAAAGATGCAAACCTCCTTATGCACTGGGGGAAGGAAGCATCTGTGTAGGTCTCGCTCCAACACCATTAGTCTTTTGAGCTGAAAGTACAGTTTAAGAAATGGTGAAGTAATATTGCACAGCCAGTCCAGGTGAGAGAATAGCTGGAGCTCACTGACCCCATCACCTTTTACCTTGCTGGCAGCAGCAGGAGGAGTCCACTTCAGGTTTTGTGGCCTCGTGTTTTGTTATTGGCACCTGGTTCTTCTGGCACTGGTGGGGTTCCTGGGTTTGGTGTTTAGGCTCTTAGTGGGACAGAGTATTTTTGCTGGGGGTTTAAGAAAAATAGCAATTCTTGTAAGGTTAAAAACGCAGTCAGAGGGGCAGTGGGAAGGGTGCTGCGCTGTGTGGGTGCTAAGTAATAGCAACCCAGGGATACCCAGATGCTTTAAGTGTGTTACGTGTGGCAGGGGGCCAGAGCTCGGGCCTGCAGTCATCTGGGAAGCGTAAGCAGCCTGGCTGATTCCTACCACTTCTTAAACTGTTTGATTTTCCCTAATAGCTGCAGGGTTTTGGAGCAGGGTGAGGCGTTAGATCAGGTGGCTGAGTCTGGATTGCTGTGTTTAGACTTGCTACCACGTACTCCTTGATCTTACAGCAGAACTTTTTGCATGTGTGAGTCCAGCAGCAGTTGTAATGTCCATGCATGGTTTTAAATACCACACTAAACCTAATTGTTTAGACATGGTTTCAAAAATACCATGTTCAATTTTAAATTTTTTAAGGGTTTGTTGGGTTTTTTTTTTGCCTCTGACATTTTTTGCTTATCTTTGTGTAGGCATTTTGGGATGAGGCTTAAGAAATGTACAGGGTTTTGGTTACAATGCTTTAAAGTTCAAGGCTAAAGGCTGCTGAAATAATATGTGCACTTCCATGTTTCTCTCTTTTCACTGAGTGGTAAAAACCCTGTTTGGCTGCAGGGTACCAGAATGGGAAAGCTTACTTAAACCTTTGCTCAAAACTCTTTTCTTTGGGGTTTTGTTGGTGGTTTTTTTTAACTCTAAAAATTCTTTTCAAAGATAGCTATGAAGTCTGATAACTTCACCAGCATTAGCTGAATATATCTAATGTGCTATGGTAAATTCTCACTGCATGAATCCATGTTCTTTTTTATCATTGAATAGGCTGGGTCCAGTGATGACAGTTCTCTTGAGAAGCAGCCAGTTTCCACAGAAAACTTGTTAACACCACAGATACCTGAAGCTTCATGAAAAGAAAAAAAAGCAGGTTTCTGGAGGAGTAGCAAAGGGGGAGTCCTGACTTTACAGTGAGTGATGCTCTGTTGACTTTGTGAGACTTCATCCGGATTCAGAAGTACTTTGATGCATAATGAGGGTGACTCCAAGCAGTTCCCTTGCAGCCACAGTGTGTTGCCAGCCCTTCCAAGCCCTGGCCCCAACGTGTTTGGAGTGAAGAACATCAAAAATCCCCCCACAAGCATCAGGGCTCTGGGGATTGTTGTCTGAGAGATAGTAAATAACTTTATTCCCTTCTAGAGGGATGCTCTTAGGCCTCAGTATCCCATCTTCCTGGGTTCTGGGTTTGCTGTGCATCTGAGACCTTCCAGATGGCCCTAAAAATTTTCACCATCTTTCCAATTACTGATTCTACATCTGGCTTTAAATGCTAAACAGGTGAACCTACTAGTAAAGCACTTATTTTGTAGGGTGGTGGGGTTTTCTTTTTTCAAAGAGTATATTTGCTCTGGCTTTTTTCCTTAATAGCTAGTTGATTTAAGACTCCTCTGTATGAGGAATTATTAACCTTCACAGGACTTAAATTTTCATCAGAATGAGTGGGGAGTCATCTGGTTTCTGTCAGGAAAGGAAGAGTAATAGACAATTCAGTGGTTTTGTTCAAACTTTTTTCAATTTTGTAGGAAATTGTAAATATTAAAATGTAAAATGGGATGGGTATTGCTGCATGAGCAAAAAATACACAGAGTTACTGCAGTTGGCTGCAAGAAAATATGTTGAAGGGTCAAACCCAAGCCTCCCTTGGTTCAAAAGTTAAGCTGTATTGTACCATTGTGCTTCATTCTGGGGATTTTTGGGGCAGGAATGCCTTACAGTTGGCTTCTGCAAGGTTCTTACGCTTTCTGTCTTTACTCTGGAGTATTAAACACAAACTGACACTGTGTTGAACCTCTGGACAGTCTGATGGTCTGTTCTAGATTGAGTAGACCTCAGAGCTCTTCCAGAACCTAAATCCTAAATGAATCCTTTTTCATAACTTGATCCTGAAATCAATGGCAGAGAAAGCAACGTTATGTTTATGTTTGGTAAATCTGAGTGTTCAGTCTGGGCTAGGAGCCTTAAAGAAAGGTCTGCTGCTTTATTGGCATAACATTGGATGTAAAGATCAGAGTTTTGGTCTTACAAACAGCTTGGTTTGCTTTACCCTGCAGCAGATTGCTGGCACCTCGGTGTAGCTGCAGTCTCTGCCTAAATACACCCCCAGCCTAAAATGCTACAGTGATATAAATGTGGAGCCCTGCGTGTCTGTCAAGAGCTAATAAGTGTTTTTCTTTCCTGGAAGTCTAACTTCTCTCCTGTAAGCAATAAATCTAAGCAAGCATTGTGTGCTTAATGTCTTATTCACACTGGCTGTGTTTGTTTCCTTGAATTTGGCAGGTTCCTCTATGTGATTGGAAAGAACTGGGATATCAAGCATCCGTCTGGATGCAGAGGGCTTTTCACAGAGGATATTCAGCACTGGTAAAAGGATTTGTGGATTTGCATGGGGTACAAAAAGGAGGCAGAAATAAACTTCTGAAATTGATTCTCGGTCCAGGAACGATGGCTTCTCAGCTGTATACACATGCTTTCAATATCTCCCCAATAGAGAATAGGAGATTGTGCATAAATGGAACACCATGGATTTGGCATCTCCTGGAAGAATGTGTGGAGAATGCGTGGGAGTACTGGAGCGTTGTCACAGGACTGATTTCCATTGTCTGCTTTCTGTTTGCTGCACTACCGTAAGTTTAAAGTCTTAAGCAGCCCTCAGATTCCAACATGAGTAATCTTGCCTGGAGCCCTTTTTCAAAAGCTGCCTTTTATTTTTTTCCCCCTTTTTTTAAATTTTATTTTATCTTGGATACGTTTCTCTATCTGCATAATACAGATATAATATGCCAGAGAAGCATGTTGTTCGTGTTTGCAACAATATTTGGTGGTTGACAAATGAGCTTGATGTACTGTTCTGTTGTACTGCCTTGACACTAATCTCTGCCACTTAGAGCAAATGAGAATAAATCACCTCTTCTCTCTTATCTCCTCTGCCCTGAGATGTGTGTGCACGCTCAGGCACACTTGGTGCAGAGGCTGGCTCGGTGTTTATTTAAACCACATGCTGTGTCACCCACCAGTACTGTCCTGCTGGCTCCTGCCAGGGAAATTGGGATTGAGGAGAGGTTGGAAAGTTGCACGTGAGTTAGCACTTGGGTAGTGCTAAATCACTTCCCCTTTGGTCGCTGGGTTCAGGTTTCAAATACCTAGGTAGGAGATGAGGAAGGAGAAGTAGAAACACTCCCAGCAGGTGAAAATGCCTGAAACAAAACAGAATCGACTTCAAAGTCTGTCCCTGTAAGGGGGTATAACTTACTGAGCTAGGAAAAGGCCTGTGTAAACCAAGCAAAACAAAACAACTCTTGGTAAGCTGTGGAGCTTGAGAAATGTGAGTTGAAAGGGGGCTTTCCATTAAAGCTGTCATGTTGGTGAGCATGGAATTCATCAAGGTAACATCATGTTGGACTCAGGTTTGGGATTGCTCCACGGTCCCCAGTGCAAATCTGAGTAACACATCTCCAGTTTGGAGGCACAAGTGTAGTTGTATCAGCATATCAGCTAATTAAGTAGTTGTAAAAGTAGCTAATTAAATAGTTGTGAGAGCATATCAGTTCTTTTAGAAGCTTCCTTCCCTCTCAGCCCTTCCACGTTAAGGGACAGTGTTGTTCTTAGTTCAGTATTTTCAAGGCTGGTACTTACAGCAGGTGAATATAAAATGCTTACAGTGTAGTTCTGGTGTCTGGGAAATGGCATTTCAGTGCAGGCCCCCAAAAAGGAGCACAGGCAAGCAGTAAGGAGGTTGTGATGTGATTCTTTTGTCACGTTAGAGCAAGAGAGGGTGAGCTGTGGCAGTACTGAACTCTTCTTCAAAAGCTAAGCAGAGCGTTCCTGTGATAGCTTTAATCTTTCTTTATTCAGGTTTTTGAACAATGTACTTCTGAGCTTATTAAACAGCTTTTGCTTACACTGTTTTACAATTACTTCTGCAATTTGTGCCAGTCAAATTCACGTTGCCTGTCAGAATGGAAGAGTGGATCAAGCACTGTCCTTGGGCTTTCTGCTGTGCTGGATAGCTGGAGATGTTACAAATTTCATAGGCTGCTATTTAACAAACCAGCTGCCAATTCAGGTAACCTGTCAGTATTCCTACATTTTGCTTCATGCTTTTCAAACTGTCTCTTTAAACTCTGGGATAACCTTGTATTTCTCTGCACAGCACGTACTGGGAAAGAAAATAGTTTTGTGTGCTGTTCACTGTAAAATAACCTGTGATTTCACAGAATCCCCAGGTTGGAAAAGCCCTTTCAGATCATCAAGTCCAACCATTCCCATCCTAAGCTAAACCAGATCCCTGAGCACCTCATCTCCCCTCTGTTAAACACACCCAGGGGGGTGACTCAGCCCCTCCCTGGGCAGCCTGGGCCACAGCCCCACAACTCTGCCAGGGAAGAACTTTGCCCTCCCAGCTGAGCTGAGCCTGCCCTGGCACAGCTTGAGCCCAGTGCCCCTTGTCCCAGCTCCTGTCCCCTGGCTGAAGAGACCAGCGCCCACCTCTCTGCACCCTCCTGGCAGGGCAGGGCAGGTGGGGAGAAGGTCTCCCCTCAGCCTCCTCTTCTCCAGGCTCAACACCCCCAGCTCCCTCAGCTGCTCCTCAGAGGATTTGCCCTCCAGCCCCTTCCCCAGCCTGGTTGCCCTTCTCTGGACTCACTCCAGGCCCTACATGTCCTAATTTCCCAGGTATTTACACTGATACTGTTACATGTTACAGAAACCACTTCACGCTTGTAATTAACAGTCAGAGAGACTTACTGGGTGATACTCAGTGATGAGTGAAGTGGGGAATTTTCATTTGAGCTTCATCTTCAAAGGAATCTTGGAGAGCTGGAAGGAAGCTGTTTGGGGGCAGCTGCTCTTTAAATTTCTTGGGGGTTTTGTTGGTGTTTTAAAGAAATATCTTTATTAACAGGGCAATACCAGTTCAAAGGTGTTAATGTCTGATTGGAAAACATCCTCTTCATTAAGGGGAGGGTTTCTCTGAAAGAACAGTCATTTCCAGCAGCTTGTGTCTGAAACTTTCTTGTCTGAAGTTTTTACTTCTGACTCTTAATGAAAAGAGCAAGAGGTTTCTGTCAGCCACCTGCAGAAGTCTTCACAAGCTGGAGATGGACCCAAGGATGGACAGAGCTGCCTTCTCTCTTAAAACCTAACATGTGGTACTCACCATTCAGTCTCCCCTTATGAAGAGGGGAAGAGAGAACGTCAGTTTTCTCTCGCTGAGGGAAGAGGCACTGAGTAACATCAGTAGCTTCCCCCTTCTCTTTTTGGCAGCACTTTGGTATTTGTCGCTCACATTATCATTATGAAGCAGACCTTCCATGCTGCTGAGGTGTTCCCAGCTGCTGTATGCTGAACAAGCAAACCTCTCTTCTCTTGCAGATCATCACTGCCGTTTTCTACGTCAACATGGACATAATTATGATTTCACAGTTCGTCTACTACAAGCTCAAGAATCAGAAGATGACAAAATGTGAGTTTTTTCATCAATTAAAATGTTCTCCACTTCCTGCTTTGATATTTTCTACAGCCTTTAAGTTCTTTTGTTTTTCAGAGGGATCAAAAAAGAGTTTGCAGTTTCTGGTTGAAGTTGTTAGGTTTATTGCTTCCAGTTTCTCCAGGCTCTTGTGACAATCTTGCCTTTTCTCTTCTCTGCCTTTCTCTTATTTTTTTTTTACCTACATACCTGTACATATTTTCCATGTAGCACTTTTAGTGTATAGAGACATACAAAACACAGTAGTTTCATGGAGTCTCGTTCCATATTTTAACTTACACCATGGCTTTACTATCTACTTAGAGCTATCTAACTACATGTGTAAGTTGGAAACACACATTATCTCTCTGTGGTTCAGTTAGTTCCCTTCATGTTGATTGAAAACGGATTTTATTTGCTTATAGCATAAAATATCTTGACATCTTCACGTGTTCTCTTGCAATACATATGGTTAAAAAGCATATTCAAGGGGAATTAAGTTACTTGAGTTGGGCTTCATAAAACCCTGGCAGGGGTTGTAGTATCCAGCTTACCAAAGGGCTGCTGTTTTGACTGCAGAGGAAGACAGAAAGCTCTGTTCATGTTGTATCAAATCAAAAACATTAACTCATCAATCTTTAAAAAGGAAAAAAAAAAAGTATCAAAAGAAAATCCAGAGGTAACAAAGAGCTGAAGTGAACCAGATGCCTGCCCAGCAGACTAGAGAGGGATAAAGCAGATTCATTCAGCGTGGAACCCGTGATAAACCTGGAGATAGGTTGGTGCTGAAGATATTTCCTTCCTGCTGCCTACCCTTGACAACAAACAGGGGCTTTTGCCCTTCCCAGCCTGTTTCAGCTCACTGGTTTGTGTGGCTGGGGAGGGAGGGAGGGATGCTGCTGTGATTAGAGCTGTAAGAGAGGGCTTTCCAGCACCCCGTTCAGGAGCAGCCACCCCACCCCAGGCAAGTTGCTGAGCACCACTAGCTCTGTGTTATTTAGGGTGTGCACAGGTCTTCAGGCCAGGCTCTGGAATGCTGCACAGCAGTCTGTTCCACTGCTGATAGTGGCTGCAGGACGTGACCAGCCACGGAAGATAGCGTAGCTCTGGATGTCTGCAGGCTTGTCTGCAGTCTCCAGATTGTCTTGTAGGTGCCTGTGGAGACTTGCTGGATGGAGCCTGTGTCTGTGGGCACCTCACTCACCAGGACAGAGGCACCGGTTCAGCGCAGCACTTTGATTCCACTTACATTCATCTCAAAGATATTTTTGTTAATTTAGATTTCAGATCTCCTTGCTTTTGCAATTTT
Organism: Hypotaenidia okinawae; assembly: GCA_027925045.1. Taxonomy (NCBI): domain Eukaryota; kingdom Metazoa; phylum Chordata; class Aves; order Gruiformes; family Rallidae; genus Hypotaenidia; species Hypotaenidia okinawae. Next base: position 27,019,294 of record BSDF01000010.1, on the reverse strand, counting down.
TAATCAAGATGTGCTGAAAGAAACTGTTACACTCTGCTCTACTTGTCAGTTTTCTGTTTGCCAGCTGTTATTTCATAGTAAACTGTTAGGAGCTAATGTAAGGGATGAACTGAGCATGGAAACTTTCTCTCTTTGGTAGCAGTGCTCATCTGAGGGGTCCCACCTGTTCCTGCACTGCTCCCCTCTGTTGTTGCACAAGGACAGAGCACAGCTATGATATTGAGCAGGGGTGGGCACAGAGAAAGAGGTGAACTACCATAGCTGCAAAGAAAATGATATATGAAATTTTACCTTTCAATTCACATGCTTATATTGCAAGTGAAAAGTTGCCTTAAATCCCCAGCCAATGTTACTTTCCAGCTCATTTGTCTGTGTGTCATTGTAGGCAGCACAAGCCTGAAGAATGTCTGTATAGCCTGGATCATGGTGTGTGTAGCTCTGTGTGGTATTTTACTCTTCCAGCTGTTAGTAAGAAGCCACGACTGGAGTACAGTAATGGAAAGAAGTAATGTAAGTTTTTATCTGCTCCCATTCCTAAAAAAAATATCATAAATAACCCACCTGAAAGAGCCTTGAAAAGGTTGTGTACCCTGAACTTTAAAGAGACCAGGATGACGTTTTAACAATGATCTGGAAATCAGAACTGCAGCTCTACGGGGATGGTTTGGACTGTAGACCATACATCCCAAAATAAAGAACTTACAAAATTGCTTCTTTTAGCAGCTGCCTGTGTGTTGGGCTGCTTCTGTCCCCTGGGTCATGAGGATGTGCTGCTCTGCCCAATCACACGTGTCCGTGTTGTGTTTCTCCTTGTGTTGAATGCTGCAGGTGCCTGTGTAGAGACCACAGTCACAAGCCAGATCGATACCAGTGGAAAATTACAATTGGACCTGCTGCTGCTGTCATTTCAGCAGGAAAGTTCACAGGCTATTCTAGCAATTTTGATGGCCTTCATACTAATGCCAGTAAAATAATTGTAATCCAGCAACATGGCCCAGCAGGGAAGCAGCTTATTTTCAAAACACAGCCAGACTGAGAAAACTAACAACTCCTTAAACTGTGAAAAATGAGTATTTTGCTTTCTCCAGACAGGATGATTCATTTATTTTTTGGTGGCCCTAGATACAGTTCATGGGCTTTGGGTTGAATTGTTGTGCCCAGGCTTTTTTAGCAGGAGGACTGGATTGATATTAGTGTTGTATCCTAAAGCCCGGCACCAGGTTTGATCGCAGTCGTGGCTATGACGCAGCAGTGTGCATTGTTGTGAGATAACAATTTAGAACCTTTCTACCCCTCTTTGGTCATTTAGAGACAGAGCACTGAGCTGCTTTGAAAGGAGGCCTGTCCAGAAAGTCATCCACTGGACTCTGATTATAATCCTCTGAAATGCCTGAAAACATTCTTGCCAAAATACCTGTGCCTTTCCTTTTCAGACCTCTCTGGATATGGTTGAAATGTCAGGCTTCGTTTGTGGCTATATATCCTGTGTGTTTTACTTGGGAAGTAGATTTCCTCAGCTGTATAAAAATGTAAGTAGGTTTTTAGAGAAGTAAAGTTGTACCCAATTCTCTCTGTTGCTTTAGATGTTGGATTCTCCCTAACAGTGAGCCCTCCTGAGCTCGGAACCTGACTTTGCTTTTGTGACTAAGAGGGTAAATTAAAAACAAAGGGGCTTTTTCCCCATTTTGAGGAGGATGGGGAGAATTTTAAGGAAATTTGAAATCTTTGATTGGTGGAAGAGGATTGATTGGCTGAGGAAGAGGAGGAGTTTACAGTTGGATTTACCAGATAGGAGCAGGAGCCTGCTTCATGTGATTGTTGTCACGAACAAGCGGTATCTCCCCTTCTTTTTCTTCAAACTATTCTACCTTAGGTAACCAACTGTGGGGTCAGAAGATAGAGGAAAAATAGATTAGAATTTTAGCCCCTCTTCCCAAAGCTGCCATTTTCCCTCTCCACTCTGCCCTGCTCAGGCCCCACCTGGAGTGTTGTGTCCAGTGCTGGGCTCCCTGGAATAACAGCCAGGGATCTCCTGGAGAGAGTCCAGAGGAGGGGTACAAAGATGATTAAAGGCCTGGAGCATCTCCCCTGTGAGGAAAGGCTGAGGGAGCTGGGGCTGTTCAGCCTGGAGAGAAGCAGCCTGAGAGAGGATCTGATCAATGGGGATCAATAGCTGAAGGGTGGGACACAGGGGGACATGGGCAGCCTCTGCTCAGGGTCTGTGGGGACAGGACAAGGGGCGATGGGCTCAAGTTGGAGCACAGGGAGTTCCCCCCAATGTGGGGAAGAACTTCTTCCCAGTGAGGGTGAGGGAGCCCTGGGCCAGGCTGCCCAGGGGGTGTGGAGTCTCCTTCTCTGGAGAGATTCCAGCCCCGTCTGGACACCGCCCTGTGTGCCCTGTCCTAGGGACCCTGCTTTGGCAGGGGGTTGGACCCCATGGGCTCTGGAGGTCCCTTCCAACCCTTGTGATTCTGTGATTACTGACTTCTCCTGCCCCCACAGCCACTTCACTGCTGATACATTAAAAAAACCCACCACCAAACAAACCCAAAACCACTACAAAAGGCCTGAAGGTTTTACATTATCAATTATATACGTGCATTTTAATTGATGGATCCCCAAGCCTGTTTATATTCCCCCTCTACCTTTTCCTTCACAGCTGGAACACCATGTATTTTCATAATAATCCTTAAAAACAAGGTATCACTTTGAAGCAGATCATCCTTGCTGCTTTGCACTTAAATAAAAATGACATTATCCAGAGCTGCTTCAAAGAGCTGGAGGGATTTCTGTAGATTTTTGGTGATTTGTGCTAAAAATATGAAGCTCAGGGAATCCAGGAGGAGATGGACAAGAACGATGGGAGGTCTTTGGATGTGTTACAGCACAGAATGCTGAAATTACCTGTGACACCCTGCTTAAATCCATGTTTTAACATTTCTTTGTGTCTGTGTAAACATTTTTGTGTTTAGTTCCAAAGAAGATCAACAGAAGGCACCTCTTACCTGCTATTTGCCTTGGCCATGATGGGAAACTGTACATATGGACTGAGCCTTGTTCTAAAGATGCCAGCTACCAAATCCTTCCAGAGCCTCTACTTCTTGCATCATCTTCCATGGCTCATTGGCAGCTTTGGAGTTCTGTTTCTAGACATTTTTGTATCCTTTTCCTGTTACAGGTAGAGTTTCTCTGGGGAGCCTTGTTAATTAGAGGGTCAGAAATGAAGTGGATGGTTTTCATCCAAAATTTACCCTATAATTCTAGCCTGATCACAAATATCTTCTTTCTGAACATTATTTTTATATTCTTTTTATAGTATTTCTCTATAAGAACAAGAGGTTTCTAGAAAACACCTTCATTAAAGCTGCATTGCACAGGTTAATTGATACCTTGTAAGCAATATGCAGCCTTCTAAAAGTTGGGGGGTGTCACATTGTGCTGCTTTTTTTTTAGTCTGATAAATTTTTTTATCAGACTAAAGCTTTTGCTGTCTGAATAATGAGAAAGCTATATAAAAAATTCCCAAACAACCCCCAAACCTGCTCATTTTTAAATGAAAATAGAGAATTGCAGCTTTGAGAATTTGGTTGAGATTGCATTAAATTCAGAGACAAGTGATGAGGTTTTGGCAAACTTAGATTTGTCAAACAGCACTTAAAGTAGTGCTGCAGCTGCCTGTGAAGTCTGGGGCAAAGGCAGATGCATTGGGACATTGAGTGTCTCTGAAAATCAGTGGCTATGCTCATGGAGGCAAGCTAAGGGTTGACAACTGCACAGGTATCTAAGATCAGTGTGCCATTTTTCTTAAAACTCCCAAGCAAATGTAAAACACCATTGGTTTGGGGTTTTTTTAATATATATTCAGGTGTTGTACACAAGATGCCCAGAGTGTGTTAGTTATTGTTAGTGGTGCTCTCTCTAGATTGAGCATCAGCAGCACTCTGTGTTCAAGAAATGAAGAGCAGAAGGTTTGGAGTAATACTGTGCTTTGGCTTTAAAAGCCCAGTAAATGGTGAAGTGGTGGTTCTGTAGGTTTATGGTCACCTGTCCTCTTACTATAGCTTGTATTTTTCACTTCAAAGAGTGTAAAGAGGAGATTGTTCTGGTTTTTCCCTGAAGTAAGACTTTTAGCTCTGTCTGGGTACTTAGCTCCACGAACTCGAACTGTAGGAGAGGATAAAATGAAGAGTGATTTCAGGACCATGCTGAAGCATGTTGTGTTAATCCATTCCATACTAAAAGGAAGTTCTTTACCAGATTTACCTGGAACACTTCCAGAAGTTATGATTCCCAGGCATCAGTCTTGTCTTTCTGATTAAAGTCATTTCATAAGCCGCTCCAATTAGACCAGTGATGGGGCAGCTGACCCTGGCCTTTGGATGGGCTGTTAAATTACACTGTCATCCAGAGAAGCCATCTGTGCTTCTTGTGTCTCTGGCCACAGTGATTTAAGTGGGAAAGCAGCCTGCACTGTGGGATGGAGCTGCTAACCCACATGGCTGGTTTGGGCTCTTGGCCCTTCTGATCCACGAACGAAGCAGCGACTCCTCCTTCCACCCTCAGCTGGAAACATAAACCAGCCAGTATTTATTTACCCCCAAAAACCAACCCCTAGAACTTGATCTCGATGACCCTTACAGTATGTTACATGTGTATTTCTGTGATGTGCTCTGAAAAGGAACTTTTATATTGGCCACAAACCTCCCCCCATCCCTGAGCCCTGCCTGGGATTGCAGGGCCAGCGTGCACATGACATTCATTTCTGGGCCCTGTCTTGATTGGAGTCTGAATCCAATCTTACTAATAGTCCTCCAGTTCAAATTATATTGAAAACAGATGCTTCCAAATCAGGTTGAGGAGCTCATAGGAATCTAGTCAAGTATATAGTGTTAGCTGAAAGTGTATGAAGTATTTGTAATCAAGAGGAAACAAAAGCAGACCTCCTGCTTTGAGAAGCCCTGAAGGTAAGGAAGTCGATGCTTTTTAACAGAGAGTTTCATTACTGTCTCTTGCCAAGCAGGAAAATCAAAAAAAATCTAGCAGAGATGTCATGTTAGCCCAGAAAACGAAGCACAGGATCACCTGGGTTTTGGAAAACAGGAATTAAACCAAAAAGTCATGATTTCTGGGCTCATTCAGCCTGGAGAAGAGAAGGCTGTGGGGGGACCTCATTGCAGCCTGCCAGTCCCTGAAGGGAGCAGAGGAACAGGAGGGGAATCAACTTGTTCAAGGGCAGAGCCTGGCAGGACAAGGGGGATGGAGTGAAGCTGGAGGAGGGAAGGGGGAGAGGAGAGACTGGGGGAAGTTCTTTGCAGAGAGAGTGGTGAGGGGCTGGAAGGGGCTGCCCAGAGAGGGGGTGGGTGCCCTATCCCTGGGGGTGTTGAAGGCCAGGTTGGCTGGGGCCCTGGGCAACCTTGTGTAGCTCCAGGCCTGGAGGTTGGTGTCCCTGCCTGTGGCAGGGGGTTGGAGCTCTGTGATCCTTGATTTCTAAAAAGGAGGTGTTTCATAATTGATCACTGGTGTAACAGGCAGTCCCTGTTTGGAGGAGTAGCTGCAGAAATTACCTAGTTGTAGTAGACTTTGCTCCTGCTAGTGTCTGGAGTTTCATTAGGCAGAAAACAAACTCTCATTTCTCAAGGTCCAAGCCAGCATGAAGAGTTCACTTACTCTGTGTCTGCTGCAGTATTCTCTTGCTTCCATCTGACATGGCTGGCACTGTCTATTTTTAGAAACAAATGGTCTCCTGATTGGAGCTGGAGCAGCAACTCCAGCCTTACTTAGTGCAGGATTACACTGGGGCTGTTCCAGCTTGGCTTAACAGGATAACACGGTCAGCCTCTTTCCTCAGGGTCTCCAGTTAAAGTGCTTTGGTTGCACAATAAGCCAGTTAGTTTTGATAAATAATGGAAGCCTGTGATTGTTTGTCAAGTGTGAATTGTCCTTTGCCTTCTAAGAGGAGTTTCAAAGCATTACATGTTTGAATTAGAAATTGGACATGATTTTCTTGTGTGGGAAATGTTTCCTTCCAACTGTGGCTCTACAGGAGGGGAGGGGGCTTGGAGGAGAGGAGAGCTCGAGAGGAGAGGAGATGAAGGGGGTTGGAGGAGAGGAGAGCTCTAGCCTGAGTTCTGAAGGGTAAGAGAGCTCTCCTGTCCTGTCTGGATGCACACCCCTGATTTTTTAATTAAAGCTGCCAGTAATTCTGATTGTGATCTGGAATCATGGGGAAGGAGGACAAGTTCACACTTGTCAGTGCTTTTCCCATTAGCAGTATTTCCAAAGGTCCATTTTACAATAGAAATAAAAGATTGAGTCAAATAGCACAATTCTGTGTTGAGAACAGCACTAGCTGCCGAGTCAGTGACGCCTGTGTGGCAGTGCCTGCAACAGCCAGCATTTTGCAGGAAAGGAGAATTTTATTTTCCCTGCTGACCCACTGCTAAGACAAGTTTTAAGCAACTTCCCCTCCTCCCCAGCATCATCCTGCAGTATTCAGACAGCTGAGGCTGGGGTAGTACAGAACAATGGGTTTGATTCCCTGTTTGATTCTGCTTCTGCTGAACTCACAGAATCCCAGAATCCCCAGGTTGGAAAAGAGCTTTAAGATCATCAAGTCCAACCATTCCCATCCTAAGCTAAACCAGATCCCTGAGCACCTCATTTATCCTTCTTTTAAACTCATCCAGGGAAGGTGACTCAGCCCCTCCCTGGGCAGCCTGTGCCACAGCCCCACAGCTCTGCCAGGGAAGAACTTTGCCCTCCCAGCTGAGCTGAGCCTGCCCTGGCCCAGCTTGAGCCCAGTGCCCCTTGTCCCAGCTCCTGTCCCCTGGCTGAAGAGACCAGCGCCCACCTCCCTGCACCCTCCTGGCAGGGCAGGGCAGGTGGGGAGAAGGTCTCCCCTCAGCCTCCTCTTCTCCAGGCTCAACACCCCCAGCTCCCTCAGCTGCTCCTCAGAGGATTTGCCCTCCAGCCCCTTCCCCAGCCTGGTTGCCCTTCTCTGCACTCGCTCCAGGACCTCCAATGTCCTTCTGACGGTGAGGAGCCCAGAACTGGACCCAGCACTCGAGGTGCAGCCTCCCCAGTGCCCAGCACAGGGGCACAATCCCCTCCCCAGACCTACTGGCCACGCTGTGTCTGACACAAGCCAGGATGCCCTTGGCCACCTGGCCACACTGCTGGCTCATGGTCAGTCTGCACCCCCAGGTCCTTCTCTGCCTTCACACTTAAAACTGCTGCAGGCTGGAGGAGGAGGTGGTAAAGGCTGTTTTCCTGAGGGTTGGAGCCATATAACCAAGGGGATCTGAAGTTCTGAGTTAGAATGTTCCTGTGTATTCTTTCTTCTAGTGTTGCAAGTAAAACAGCATTAAACTTTCTGCTGTAAAAAAGGACCAAGAACGAGCGTTAAGCAGGATTCAGAAAAGGTTATAAGCTAATGTAGAAAACTCCACACTTGGGCTTAAATAAGTGGAGAATACTCACCCTGCAGTACGTGGATTGGATGCAGGGAGTATGGGGAGGTCCAGGAGCGGCTCAAAGGGATAAACGCACACAAATCCATGGGACCGGATATGGGATACATCCACGTGTGCTAAGGGAGCTGGCGGAGGTGATTGCTGAGCCGCTCTCTATCATCTTCAACAGGTCCTGGAGAACAGGAGAAGTGCCTGAGGACTGGAGGATAGCCAATGTCACTCCAGTCTTTAAAAAGGGCAAGAAGGAGGATCCCAGCAACTATAGGCCAGTCAGCCTCACCTCTGTCCCCGGAAAGGTAATGGAACAGCTTGCTCTGGATGCCATCTCCAAGCAATTGGAAGAGAAGAAGGTCATGAGGAGTAGTCAGCATGGATTCACCAAGGGGAAATCGTGCTCGACCAATCTCATAGCCTTCTACGATCTCATCACCGGCTGGGTAGATGGAGGGAGAGCAGTAGATGTCATCTACCTTGACTTCAGCAAGGCTTTTGATACTGTCTCCCATGACATCCTGATAGCAAAGCTGAGAAAGCATGGGATTGATGAGTGGACAGTGAGGTGGGTTGAGAATTGGCTGTCGGACCGAGCCCAGAGGGTCGTGATTCGTGGAGTGGAGTGGAATCTGACTGGAGGCCTGTGACTAGCGGTGTTCCCCAGGGCTCGGTGTTGGGTCCAGTCCTGTTTAACATCTTCATTGACGACCTTGATGAGGGAATAGCCTCGACCCTCAGCAAGTACGCCGATGACACAAAGCTGGGAGGAGTGGCTGACATGCAGGAACACTGCGCTGCCATCCAGAGAGACCTGGACAGGCTGGAGAGCTGGGCAGTAAGAAACCAGATGAGGTTCAACAAAAGCAAGTGTAAAGTCTTGCACCTGGGAAGGAACAACCGTTTCTATCAGTACAGGCTGGGGGATGACCTGCTGGAGAAGAGCTCAGTGGAGAAGGACCTGGGGGTCCTGGTGGATGACAGGTTGGCCATGAGCCAGCAGTGTGCCTCGGTGGCTAAGAGAGCCAATGGGATCCTGGGGTGCATCCGGAGGAGTGTAGCCAGCAGGTCAAGGGAGGTGATCCTCCCGCTCTACTCTGCCCTGGTCAGGCCCCACCTGGAGTATTGTGTCCAGTTCTGGGTGGGCTCCCTGGTATAAAAAGGACAGGGATCTCCTGGAGAGAGTCCAGAGAAGGGCTACGAAGATGATAAAGGGCCTGGAGCATCTCCCCTATGAGGAAAGGCTGAGAAGATTGGGACTGTTCAGCCTTGAGAAGAGAAGACTAAGGGGGGACCTAATTAATGTTTACAATTATCATAAGCAAGGGATGCAGGGGGAATCAGCCAGCCCCTTTTCAGTGGTCTGTGGAGACAGGACAAGGGGCAATGGCTGCAAGTTGGAGCATAGGAAGTTCCGCACCAACATGCGGAGAAACTTTTCACAGTGAGGGTGACAGAGCACTGGAATAGGCTGCCCAGGGGGGTGGTGGAGTCTCCTTCTCTGGAGATATTCAAGACCCGTCTGGATGCCTATCTCAGTGAAATGTCCTAGGGAGCCTGCTTCGGCAGGGGGTTGGACCCGATGATCTCTCGAGGTCCCTTCCAACCCCTACAATTCTATGATTCTATGATTCTATGAAGCTTTCCTCTGCGGCCTGTGGTGTTCAGAGCCCGTGCCAGAGCTAAATGGATGGCTGCTTTTATTCTGCACGGCTTATTTTGGGTTTAATTGAAAGCGAGCGCTGCAAATGCTGCCTCTGGTATCCCAGTTAATTACTTCCTTACCCAGAAATAACAGGTGACTCTGCAGTTCCTCCTGTACCGTGGGAGCGAGGGGATGCGAACCGCTTGGGTGGCGCTGGAAGTGGAGCCCTTGCTGGTGAGCGAGGAGCCTGAGTAGCATCAGGCTGGCCTCAGCTCCCGTTTGCCTTGGATTTTGCCCTTGGATGACTGACCAACAGTTAAGGTGGCAGCTGCTTAGGGGACCAAACTTATTACCTATTTGTTATTATTTATTCTGTCATTCATTCGCTGTTGTTTGCGGATGCCACGGCAGTCGGGCATCTAACACTCGCTGCGTTGGTTCAGGACAGACAGAATTTTCTTTCCTTGATTTTTATTTTTTTTTCCCCATTTTAGCTCTTTTTCTCCCCAAAATGTGCTGTGGGCTCACAGCAGTGCCTGATGGAGCAGTATTTATTTGATGTCACGACACAGTGCGTACGATGAGATGGCTGTTTATTATCCCCACCTGCCCTGCCCTGCCAGGAGGGTGCAGAGAGGTGGGCGCTGGTCTCTTCAGCCAGGGGACAGGAGCTGGGACAAGGGGCAATGGGCTCAAGCTGCCCCAGGGCAGGCTCAGCTCAGCTGGGAGGGCAAAGTTCTTCCCTGGCAGAGTTGTGGGGCTGTGGCACAGGCTGCCCAGGGAGGGGCTGAGTCACCCCCTGGGTGTGTTTAACAGAGGGGAGATGAGGTGCTCAGGGATCTGGTTTAGCTTAGGATGGGAATGGTTGGACTTGATGATCTTTAAAGGTCTTTTCCAACCTGGGGTTTCTGTGATACTGTTGGATGAAGATGTGAATCGTGTTACTGGGCAGCTGAGGTTACCCCCAGCCTCCCACCCAACCTGGGCTTACAGGCTGCTGGGCCAGTCGCACTGTATGTAAGATTTAAACACCCTTTAATTAATTAACTCTGGTGTAGATGATCCATAATTGCTGCAGAACCAGGGTCTTGGTGGGAGGCTGGTCTGTAGCTCACTGCAGAGCATCGCTGCGTGCTTTCCCTGGGACTTAAATGGTTTATACATCAGTTCCTCTGCGTCCAAAGGAACATAATCCCTGCGAGTTACCATGCACCCTGTGTAAAGGTTTTGTACAACCTTTTCTGGGCAAGCTTCTGGGTTAGGTAAGTACCACAGGAGAGGGGTGGGGAGAGGGGTGGGGAGTTTAGGAGCTAAGGAGACCAAACCTTGCGATTGTGGAATTCTGCAGTGCTGTGTGTGCCCGAAGGAAGCGAATAAAATTACCTCAAGGAGTAAACTTCTTGTTAATGCTGTGTTGATTGTGTAATGATTTGGTCTTTGGGAAGTTTGTGAACAGAAGGGCTGGGTTTTTATAATGGTCAAGATGAGTGTTTTATACAATGTTGGGCTTACAGAGCTCATTCAATTTGATCATAGAATCCCAGCCTGGTCTGGGTTGGAAGGGACCCCAAGGGTCACAGAGCTCCAACCCCCTGCCACAGGCAGGGACACCAACCTCCAGGCCTGGAGCTACACAAGGTTGCCCAGGGCCCCAGCCAACCTGGCCTTCAACACCCCCAGGGACGGGGCACCCACCCCCTCTCTGGGCAGCCTGTTCCAGCCCCTCACCACTCTCTCTGCAAAGAACTTCCCCCAGTCTCTCCTCTCCCCCTTCCCTCCTCCAGCTTCACTCCAGCCCCCTTGTCCTGCCAGGCTCTGCCCTTGAACAAGCTGATTCCCCTCCTGTTCCTCTGCTCCCTTCAGGCACTGGCAGGCTGCAATGAGGTCCCCCCACAGCCTTCTCTTCTCCAGGCTGACCCAGCCCAGCTCCCTCAGCCTTGATCTCAGATGTTAAATTTTGGTTTGAAATGATAAAACTAAATACTAAATTAATTTTTAAATAGCACAAGAAATCAGCACCACTGATGGTATCCAAACTGCTCCCAAAAGCACACACTAAAAATGAAGCATTTTTCACTCTCAACTTCAAGGCCCTGATAAGTCCCTGTGAACCAGGGTTGGGGGCCTTTTGGATCCTCACTGGGAGAGAAGACATTTTGCAAGTGGGGAGGATGGATGATGCAGGAGAGAGTTCTTGGTCACGTTGGAAGAGCAATCACTCAGTGTTCAAACCAGCTTCTGAGCAGTAGAGCGTGTTGCTCCAGAGCAGCCATTGGGCTGGTCCCTTTCCTCTTTCCCCTCACACAGCCAGGCCATATTTGGGGATGCTCTGGTGACATGTGGCTACAGGGATATCAAGCACTCACTCCTCTGTGCCTTCCATTGCAAAGGGCTTTTTAAAATTGATTACCAGTCTGGCTGGAGTTACTGTGTGGTCCTGTAAATACAGAAAGAAGATGGGCATTTCATGATGTCTGACTTCCCTACGATGTTTTTTTATTAAGTAAGCTGTAATGGCAATATTGGGTTTTCAGCTCTGGCTTGCTGCTTTCCCAACAGTCACCAGTAAATCAAAGTTGCAAGAGAAAAAGCCACCAGTCCCTCTGCGCTGGCAGGGCCGATGGCAGGCTGCTGGACATGGGCTTTTGGCTCATTTCTAGGCACTCAGCAGCTTCCCTGCTGATGGACCGACACTGGAGGCTTTCTGATTAAGGAAAGAGCAGAGGGTAGCATTTCCAGTGGAGAGATGCCTGTATCTGAAGGTAAGGACTGCCTGGTGGAGTGAGCTGATTCGCTGAGATACAGAGGAGCTGGGCTTGGAGAGCAAAGGGGTATTTCTTCCCCTCTTCTTCCAGCATCTGTAAAGGAGGGAAGGGTGAGATGAGATCTTGGGGGAAAGTTCTTTGCAGAGAGAGTGGTGAGGGGCTGGCAGGGACTGCCCAGAGAGGGGGTGGGTGCCCCGTCCCTGGGGGTGTTGAAGGCCAGGTTGGCTGGGGCCCTGGGCAACCTTGTGTAGCTCCAGGCCTGGAGGTTGGTGTCCCTGCCTGTGGCAGGGGGTTGGAGCTCAAGCAGGTGATGGGTGTCTGGAGGATGCTGGTGGATTGGAGCCGGGAGCGCACGGTCCGGACCCCGACAGAGCCGTTCCCACCAGATGGAGCAGTTGCTGTTCCAGCGCTGCCGAGCTGCCAAACCCCAAACGCTGAGACCCCGAGGGGCTGCATCCCCCAGCCCTGGGGGGACCCTGCAGAGCATCCCCGCAAGGTGCCTGCAAGCACCCTGGCTGACCTTGCCTTTGCTCCCAGGATGTAAATCTGGAGCAAAAGTCACCGAGAGTGACTGGGAGAGCCAAGCTGAAGCCCTGCCTCTGACCCCATCCTTCGCTTCACTTCTTGGCAGCTCCTTGCTTTCCAAGTGTGCCCAAACGTCCATCTGTGTTTCCTCCAGCTGTGCCGGTTGCAGGCCAGGCACGGGGCACCGGTGCTTTTTTGGCAAACAGCTTCTTCTCCCCTCTTTGTGGCCAGAACATGTAGATGGGTTGCTTAAAAACCACACGGCACTTCAAAGTACCATCTGACCTGGCTGCAGACCCCCGGGTGCCTTTCCCAGCATCTCCCAGGTGGGAGCAGACAGCCACCCTGCCCGTCGGCTGGGACACGCTGACCGAGGTGCACGGAGCCAGCAGCTCGCCCTGCACCAGACTGGGTCGTGCTTCAGTCCCACAGGTGCCAGCAGTGACGTGGCACAGGTGAGGGGTACCCCAGGCTGGTGTTTACCTGGTGGGTGGGTGCGTGTGTTTGCCAGCAGCCAGCGGGTCAGGAGAGGGACCCTGGCGATGTGCCGGATAACCGGCTGGCCTCATGGGTCTGGAGTGGGAACATCTGCAAAATTATTATAATTGTTGCTCATCAATAAAGGAACAGTGCCAAACTGCAGCAGGGTTTTTAAGCCCTCCTTACCCAAATTTTCCTGAGGAGCCCATTTCCATCTGGGAGAAGGGAGCTGCCAGGGCGGGGCATTGCACCCCAGCAGCAGGATGCCCACGGTGCCATGCCATGCTTGGCTGTCCTGATGGGCTCGGCCAGAGCCTGCTCATGCCCTAGGACCAAATCCCATCCCTTGCCCTTGCTCCTCATAGATCTGACACCTGCCCTGTGAAGGAAAGCAGGGAGCTTCCCCCAGCCCTGGCTGCCAAGAGATGCTGCTCCCCAGGGTGACAACCAATGCTGTCCCCACACAGGTCACTGACCGGTACCTTCACATGCTGCTGCGATGGGAGTAGGGATCCTGTTCAAATTAACCAGCTCAGGGCTTCTTAACTTTGCTTTTCTCTTGCTGGAAAGAAGTTGTTCCCACCCCACCTGCCCTGCTTGCAAGGACAGTGTATTGCCACAGACTGGAGATGTCATCCTCCTGCATCTTCCCAGCCCTTCCGTGACGGTAAGGCTCAAGTTTCTCATCTCATCCGCTGGAGGTGAAGCTTGGGGTCGAAGTATCCCCAAAAGCTGGCAGGCTCAGCCTGAGCTCCAGATGTTGCGGTTCAGACCTGGCTCCGTGCTGGTGAAACGTAAAGTTGTGATTTATTATTACACACAGAGTAATCCTTTTTTACACTGAAAGTAGGATTATGTTATATAATCGAGTCTCATTTGTTATTCAGTGCATCCTCTCCCAGCACAGATGTGGATGCTTCACCCTCTCTCCTGGTGGATAATGTCCTTTGGCTTTTCCCAGTAGGGCTGGGGGGGACACCTGCCACGGGGCAACCAGCAGCACCGGGGGAGCGGGCAGTGCTTCTGCCCAGGGCAAAGCCTCTGCAAAGGAAAACAACCTTCATCTCTCACCCCTTTGTGGCTTAGAAGCTGTAGTAACTTCTGCAAAGTGAAGCCTTGGAGCAGACGAGCTGGCCAGCAGCAGGACAGGAGCCATGGCTTGTCTCAGCCAAACGTTTGCAATAAAACACTTGGATGTCGAGCTGCTGCTCTTAGGAAAGATCCCCCCAGAAAGATCCTGTTGGCCTTGAGACCTGTGGGTTTCTCATGCACAAAACTCTCCTGTGTCTATTTGCTGGTGCTGCATGGGAACGTCCCAGCAGGCACAGGCACAGGCAGGCACAGATCCCCACGGTGCTGCGTGGGCACCAAAACACCCATCTAGGAGCTGCTGAAGCGCCAATCTTGCTGCTCAGTGCAAGAACAACAAGTGCTTTCCTCTGCCACTGTCCCTGCCCAACAGCTCTCCAGCTGGCAGAGCATCCTTCGGCGAGCTGGTGCCGTGCCGGCTGCCCAGAGAGCACGATGTGGTTCTGGCTCAGCTCCACCTCGTACCAAGAGACCCCGAGATGTTCATTCGATGCATGCCACGCCATGCTGAGCCCACATCTCTGCTGTGTGCCCCAGACCTGCACCATGCCCTGTGCCCAGTTTGGGAATGATACGAGCTGAAGGGGCTGGGCAGGGGGTCTGCAAGGCGCCGAGGTCTGCTGGTCTTTGGAGCCAGCTCCAACTGCTGGCTTCAGGATACATCACAGTGTGCATTCCAGGTGTATTAAGCTTTAGAGCAGGTCTTTCCTCCTCAACTTCCCCCTGCCAACACGTACCGGCTCAATCCCCCTGCCTACAGCAGACGAACCCTTTTAGCTGGGTTTGGAGCCCAATGGAACCGACGACAAAGATCCCGAGATGGTGGACGCCACAGGAAGCCGCCCTGAGCACAGACCTGCAGACAGGCTGTACTCTAAGCCTCTTTATTCAATCTTAAGAACAGGTATGTGATGGGGACAGATTAAACACCGATACTCTCGCTCAGCTCTCCGCTAACGTGATTTTTGGTACCACGTCGTGGGGAAGCTCTGAATTCCTCTGTCTCTATGTAAAAGCGCCGTCATGAACCCCAGCAAGTATTCAAAGCAATGAGCCCTCTGCAGAGAGGGGTTGTTGCTGTTGTTGTTACTGATGCCTTCTGAAAAGGATATCCTTAAGATACAGGAGCAGCCGTAGCTGCTGGTACCCTGAATTGCTCTGGTGGCTCGTACTGCACAGAGAGCCCTGACAGTGATGGATAACCTCCACAACTTCTCCGCGGCGTGCTTGGGTTTATCTTGCCTTTGCTTTGTGTTCCTGTCAGGTTTTTCACTTGGGGCTACGCTCAGCCTTTGTACACTGGCTGCCTGCCCCTCCCCTCCCCTCCCTGCCCCGGGGAAGCACGGGCAGGGTGGCTGCTGGAGGGGTGTGCTTTGCTTTGCAGCCTCCCATCCCCAACCCCCGGGGGCAGCACCCCTGTAACCACAGGGGAAAGCACCAAGACACCCTGGTTGGGCAAGGTTTTGCTTTCACGAGTGAATTTGGGCAAGGGAGGGCTGGGAGTTTGCAGCAGAAGAGCTATTCCTCAACAACTCCCTGTGTGCATCAGAGCAAACTGTCTGCAAGGGATGCTGGGAGTAGCAAAACTTTTCAGGACCCTGTTGCTCCTAAGGAGAAGAGGTAAAGGGCAGACCCTGCCGAGACATCCACTGCACCCTGGTCTTTGCAGCCACTGTGATGCTGCAGGGGTTGCCACTACCTCTTGTCCATGACACTTTTGTTTCCCCAGATCTGTTTAAGTTCTTTGGTTTTGCTTGAAGAGTTCTAGTAAAATCATGGCTCTAATGCAGAAAAACTCTTCTTGACAGCTCAGTAGTACTTGTATAAACTCATTGATTTCATTAAGGTGATTGGTGGTAGCAAGGCAATGAGTGTGCCCTTGGGAGCGAGGATGTTCTGTTGTGTTTGAGGTCTTGGGAAGGAGACGAGTGCTTTGGCCACATTGCCCGAGTAATAAAATGTTTATAGACATGGGAAATGGCCCAGGAGACTGTAAAATCTTCTTTGCTCAAGAGGAATTGGCTGAGCAATGGCTCTAGAAAGGAGGAAAAGGTGTGGGAAGAGGATTGATGGCAAGCGGAGGGAAGGCGCTGAGACAGAAGTTGTCCTCGAGGCTGTCTCTGAGGTTGTCATCCTTGAGGCTGTCTGTGAGGTTGTTGTCCTTGAGGCTGTCTGTGAGGTTGTTGTCCTTGAGGCAGTTCATGAGGTTTTTGCCCTTGGTTTGCCACAGCTCTGGGGCAGGAAGCCATCTCTTGCCCGCACAGGGCCGGTGGCACAGGGCAGCCCCAGCCCTGAGTCCCACTGGCGATGGCAACGTAGTTGGATGACCTGAGAGGGCACAGATGAGCTGGGGTTCAGACCAAAGAGTTGGAGCATCTCCTGCCATGGACGTGTCAGTGAATGCTGTGGTGGTTGATTTCCATGAGCTCCCTCCCACGTCCTGCACTCGTGGGGTGTCGCATCCCTGCGGACACGGCGGGGCTTCCTTTGCATGGCTTAGTGTCAATAGCAAAACACTAACAAATGGAAGAGCTGGATTTCTGGGAAACATCAGCTGCTCTCTGTCAGGGGAGGGAAGGAAGTGGGGAGCATAGCGGGCTGCCCTGAGTGGTCTGGATCTCGAGTGGGGGGCTCCCCAAGGACACCCACTCCCCCTTTCTCGTTACCCAGCTTCACCTTGCAGGGACCAACCCCTCGTCAGCAGCCACCAGGACAGTAGATGGCACTTCCAGGTCTTTGGGGTGTCTGAAGCGTCCCACACAGGCCAGGTATCTCAGTGCAAGCCCACCTCTAATTAATAGCAGTATTTGTTTGAGCAGATCAATGTCTGTCCCTGACCTCAGTGCACAATTTAAGCTCTTACTGTATCGCTGAACACAAAATGAACTGTAATACATTTGAGAGGCAAACCACTGCTATCGAGCCCAGCAATAGAGATGAGAATCTTTTATTACATCCAGAGCGATCTCTGTGGTTATATTTAAATACTCCAGCTGCTAAAGCCGGCGCTGAAAGACTTTTGCACAGCTAATTTACTGAGGAGCATCGCGGAGCCTGACCCGCTCCTCCAGCGCCCATCATCTCTCCCAAGGAGAAAATCTGCTTTGGAGCGAGGAGCTCCGCTGCTGCTGATTAAAATAGTTCACTTAATGTCTGCTGGAAATCACAGAATCACAGATTGTAGGGGTGGGAAGGGCCCTCCAGAGCCCGTGGGGTCCAACCCCCTGCCAAAGCAGGGTCCCTAGGACAGGGCACACAGGGCGGTGTCCAGACAGGGCTGGAATCTCTCCAGAGAAGGAGACTCCACACCCCCTGAGCAGCCTGGCCCAGGGCTCCCTCACCCTCACTGGGAAGAAGTTCTTCCCCACATTGGGGGGAACTCCCTGTGCTCCAACTTGAGCCCATCGCCCCTTGTCCTGTCCCCACAGACCCTGAGCAGAGGCTGCCCATGTCCCCCTGTGTCCCACCCTTCAGCTATTGATCCCCATTGATCAGATCTCCTCTCAGGCTTCTCTTCTCCAGACTGAACAGCCCCAGCTCCCTCAGCCTTTAAACTCTCGGAGCTACAGATGTGTGTGGAATAACTGGAGATGCTCCAAAGGTTTGCAGACACAGCTCGAGGTCTGCTGGTGGTGACATCCCCTTCATGTGGAGCAGGGAAGTGACCATCCCTGCTAGCCCAGGGCTCATTGGACACAGTGAGATCATGATGAAGAAGAGATCCTCTGCAAGGGAAGCAACGGACAAGGACCTGCAATAACTTCCTAAGCTGAGCCTTGGCCTCAGTAACGTGCTTCTAATTACCAGCAGCTTTAAGAGTCTCCTGTAGCACATGGGTAAACAATCTCTTGGAGTAATATAGGGGTTGTCAATGATGCTTTTATGTTCAAAAAAAAGCCTGCATTGTTCTGTGGGTCAATGAGAAGCTGTGAGAGGTGAGGGCTGTTCAATACTCATGGCCTAAGGTCTGCAGAAATCTCCATAATACAGCAATGGGTTCTGCAGGGAGAGGAATGCTAAAAGGCAGCATCACCACTCCAGGCAGGCACCACAGACAGCATCTCCGTTAGAGGTGTGCCTCTGTGCTTCCCTGTTAGAGGTGTGCCTCTCTCCTTCCTCGTTGGACTCAACTCAGGAACAAAACAAACCCTAAAACATCCAAGCACTGTGAAATCAGTGCTGCTGGTACCAGTTCCCCCTTCATCCAGGCTGGGCTGCTCGAGCCTGTGGCTGAGGCTGTGTGTGGCTCCCCCCAGCCACTGGAGTTTCCTCTGTGGGTCAGCCCCACGGCCCAAACAGTGCTGCACCTTTCATGGATGCTTTATATCCGCTTTATAAATTCATTACATATCTGGGGGAGTAAGACGGGGCGTGGGCCAGTTGTCTTCTCGGGGCAGAGCATCTCTCCAGGAGCTCTCCTGGCTCTGGCTGCCGTGCAGAACGAGGGTTTTCCATTTCCCATCCCAAAGGAAAAGTCATCAGCGAATGCTTGAGCATCCCTCTTCAGTCTAATTAAACAACACAGTACCTATTGTCTGCAACAAATCCAGTCGTAGCATCCTGTAGTAGCATCTCGAGCGAACGAGCATCACTGCTGCACTTCCACTGCTCAGAGTTCCCATCTCCACCAATAAAAACCTATTTGGGCGGCACAAACTCTTCCCCACCCATAAGTAATGGGTGCTGCAGTGGAGGGCACACAGGGAATCCCTGTGAACTCCCTGTGGGTGCTGGTGTCCCCCCTGCCAATGTGCAGCACCACATCTGAGCTGCCTTTGGTATTCCTCCCTGCTGTCACCGCTGCCCAGCCAGGCAGCTTGGTGCACAGGAGCTTGTTCACACAAACAGGGGGTTGGATGTGTCCTCCCAGCCGCAAGAGCAAGCAGTTAAATATCAATATAAATATTTAAGCTTCACTTCCAGCCTTCAGGGCCTATTTACTCAAAAATACCCTCTTGGAAAGTTTATTTGACATGATCTGCAAGTCAAACAACTTCTCCAAAGGCGCACGGAGGGGAGCACAAAGGACCCAAACTCTCTCTTGTGCTGTTACGGGGGGTCCTGCTCTCAGCCCGCTTTATGAACGGGTGGGAAGAAGGAACTGGGTGCAGAGGGTGAGGGGAGAGTGGCACCCGGGGTGGCTGTGCCCAGCACTGCCCGCCGGCGCGGTGGCTGCTTCCCCGGCAGGGATAGGCACTCGCCGCAGCCTGGGGAGAGAGGAGGCACATGAAAGCAGGGGCTGGATTTGCCTTGCAATGACAGCTGCATATTAATCTAAAGAATTCCTGAAAAATCAAAAAGACACTTTTTTCAGCAAAATACACCCCTAGAGCCTCCATCATAAAGCAGGGGAATAAACTTGAAACAGGATTGATTTCATCTTAAAGGGAGGGTTGCTTTGAAATGCTACCAGCTGCAGTTGTCTTATTTGGTTTTTCAATACTATAACAAAATTGTGCCATATTGTGTCAAATGAGGAGATAATATAACAGCTTTAAACAAATTTTGTAATTAGGGGATCAATGGGAAATGGGTTAAGTCCACGTGCATCAGGAGAGGCGTGCCACTGAATGCTGAGCAGCTCCAAATACCAGCTCCCAGCCCCTCTCCAGTGGCCACGGTCCTGGATCTTTGAGTCCAGTGTGACACCAGCCACGGGACGCAGGGGAAGCAGCAACCCCCAGCCGGTGCTCCCGGCGTGGGGAAAGAAGCTCAAGGTACCACCTCTGGATGACAAGCAAAGAAAATGAGAAGGAAAAGATAAACTCCCCCAAGCTGGGCTGTGCCAGCAAAACAAACCCACCAGCTGATGCTTTGGGTGGGCTTTGGAAATGCTTTTCTCTGCTCTGTGATGCTGTGCAGGTATTTCCCCTGCTGATTTCTTCCCCAGTTTCAAATCTCCACAAGACCCAGGACTGTGAGGATCACTGTTAGGGGATATCATGACTATAACAGCAGATATAGAGCCCACTCCAGTTATGGAGCATCCCTGGTATCCTGAGAGGAGTTTTCCAGTGTGCTTCCTTCATGGTATGACCACAGGATGCTGAGCACCCCTGATTCTTCCAGCCAAAAGCTTCCCCAGCCTTTAACCATAGCCCTCTGCTGAGACTTGTGTGGGAATATTTTCAGGGCTCTGGGCATCAGAATCATGGATTGAAGGGGTTGGAAGGGGTTGGAAAGGGTGGGAAGGGAAGGGAAGGGAAGGGAAGGGAAGGGAAGGGGAGGAAAGGAAAGGAGAGGAGAGGAGAGGAAAGGAAAGGAAAGGAAAGGAAAGGAAAGGAAAGGAAAGGAAAGGAAAGGAAAGGAAAGGAAAGGAAAGGAAAGGAAAGGAAAGGAAAGGAAAGGAAAGGAAAGGAAAGGAAAGGAAAGGAAAGGAAAGGAAAGGAAAGGAAAGGAAAGGAAAGGAAAGGAAAGGAAAGGAAAGGAAAGGAAAGGAAAGGAAAGGAAAGGGAAAGGAAGGGAAGGAAGAGGGGAAAGGGGAAAGGAAGAGGAAAAGAATCAGATTCAGTGCTGCTAAGTGAGTGATGAACCTGGGTAAGTGCCTTATCGCCCTGCGGTGCGAGGGCAGTGTGGGTGCTGCCCCATGCCAGGGCTGGCCATGGGTCAAGGCAGCTCCTCAAGTGTTTCTTCCCTCCTCCCCAACCTGCCTGGCCAGCACATGGGAAAAACCCAGCCTGGACCTTCCCTGGGTCTGCCCAGGGTTTGCCTCACTCACAGGCAGGAGGAGCCCCTGGGGGATGCTGGAGCTTCCTCTTTGCAGGAGACGCTGCCAGCGCTCGAAGCACGTTGTCAGAAAAAAGGAAAGAACTTCTCTTTGTTTTCCTCTTCTTCATTTAAATAGGAAGAAAACAGGGAAAGGTTTATTTAAGTGCTCTGACAGGCTCTTGAGCCTCCCTGCAACCGTTGTGTTCCTCAGCTGAAGCACAACACCAGGCAGGTGAGAGCAGCCGCGGTGCGGCGGGACGCCAGCACTCCCGGGAAGGGGAGCGGGGCTGTGTCGGTGGAGTTTCTGAAGGCTTTCAAGAGCTCGTCTCTGAACAGGGGCAGGGAACAGACTATTTTCTTGAAACTCTGGGCTTCACAGAGAGCCCCGTTCTCCCGTGGCAGCTTCAAACGCGGTGCCGGCAGAGGCGGCACGGCTGCGATTGAAACCGCCGGCTTGTCGGATGCCACAGCCGGCGTGGGTCCTGGAGGGACTGGGATGGGGAGCAGAGATGAAATATGTTCTGCTCCTTAGAAGCCTGGTCCTCTCCTTCCTCTGCCTCCCCTCATCGATTTCTTTAAAATACCACGTCTCTGCTTTCCCTTCCCTCCCAAACTGGTCCTTTGCTTCTGCAGGGGGCTCTGCAAGCAAGGTGGGGGCTCCCAGCCCAGGCTGCCACCCACCCAGCCACAGGCATCGGCCACCTTGGGTGCTGGGCACGCTGAGGGTGCTGGGCATGTTGGAGGTGCTGGGGATGCTGGGGGTGCTGGGCACGCTGGGGGTGCTGGGCATGTTGGAGGTTCTGGGGATGCTGGGGGTTCTGGAGATCCTGGGAGTGCTGGGCATGTTGGAGGTTCTGGGGATGCTGGGGGTTCTGGAGATCCTGGGAGTGCTGGGCATGTTGGAGGTGCTGGGGATGATGGGTTTGCTGGGCACACTGGGGGTTCTGGAGATGCTGGGGGTGCTGGGCATGTTGGAGATGCTGGAGGTGCTGAGGGTGTTGGGGATGCTTGAGATACTGGGGATGATGATGGTACTGGGGTGCTGAGGGTGCTGGGGATACCCTAGAAGGAGTGTGCTTGTTCCTCTGCACTGCTCCTCCCATGGGCTTGGCAGCAAATGCTGTCAAGAGTTGGTTTTCCAAACACACTGCTTGGTTTCCATCCCTTAGGAAGCAGCCTGGCTGAGGCTCCTCATTGCCACGTGTCTGCTCCTGCTCCACAAAGCACCTTGAGCAAACTCAGCAGAGGCGTCTGGAGAGGCAGACTGAAAGTAAACACAACCTCAAGCTTGTGGGGAGCTGAATCCCTACCAGGGACATCCATGCCCTGAGCATCACTACACGGTGAAGTGACCTGCACGCCCACATCTCAGGCCCCTGGGCATCCTGCTGGGAGGTGCTGGGGGCTCCCCGAGGGGCTGACAGTCCCTGCTGAGGGATGGTCACGGGGGACTGTGCTTCCTGGGATGGTGTGAGCCCAGACTTGGCATACCAACTCCTACCAAAAAAAATACCACGGTCCAGACAGGGATGAGCCCATCCCCACGTGGCTCTTCCACATCCCAGGATTTAAAGACCAGGGTTTTCTCTTTATCTCCCTTTGCATCCCAGGTACCTTCTGTCTCCCCCAACCTGCAGAAGTGCTGCGCAGTGTGAGATGGGTTTTACTTCTGTGCTGGTCGTGCCATGAAGCTTGCCTTTGCCTCCTCATTTTTAATTTTTTCCTTTTTTTTTCTTCTCTTTTCCCCCCATTTCTCCCCCCTGTGTGGGGGAAGGGAGCAAGTGACTGCCCAGTGCTCAGCTGGGCCATAACCATGACAGCCGATGACCGCAGAGGGATGGGTCAGTAAAACCCCATCCATCCTGCCCTGCGTGGTCACCTGTCTGTGTGAGACTGTCACTGCTGAGCCTGCACTTGCCTCTGTGGTCAGTGACTGGTTTTCCACCAGTAAAGGGTCCTTTCTGGTTCCAGGTGAGCAGGGTGCTGGCACAAGCAGGACTGAGCTGTCAAGGGCACATCTGTCACAGCCCACAAAGGAATGGAAATCTATCCAGAAGGAGTTTCTCTAATGATTTATTTTTTCTAAAAAATGAAAAATCAAACCAAACCAAACCAAAAAGTCAGTACTTTCCCAGCAATGTCATGAAGGAATGCAGCAGAAGGTGGAAAACTGTGGAGGGTGACAGGGCAGGCAGGGAGTCTCCGTGTCCACAACCAGATCACTTAGCACTGGCTAAGGGTGCGTGGGCACAGGTCTCATCCACACTCAGGGTGTGCAGGCACAGATCTCAGCCCTGCTCAGGGTGTGTGGGAATGGGTCTCATCCACACTCAGGGGTCACAGGAGTGGGTCTCATCCACACTCATGGGCATGGATCTCAGCCCTGCCCAGGGTGCATGGGCACAGGTCTCACCTGCACTCAGGGGGCACAGGAATGGGTCTCAGCCCTGCTCAGGGTGCATGGGCACAGGTCTCATCCACACTCAGGGGCACCAGTCCCATCCACACTCAGGGTGCCAGGGCATGGGTCTCACTCACACTCAGAGGGCACGGGAATGGGTCCCATCCACACTCATGGGCACAGGTCTCATCCACCCTCAGGGTGTGCAGGCACAGGTCTCAGCCCCTCCGTGCTGGTGCACGGCTCAGCCCCCTCACCCCACAGCTCCAGTTACCTCCCAGAGGTCCCACAGTGAGCCTTTCCCACCTGGGTGCTGCTGAGGAGGCCGGTGCCGTGCGCCCGTGAGCAGAGCACAGCTCCATTCCTGGAGGGGATGGCACAGGGGCACGGCAGGGTTTGGGGCACGGCAGGGTTTGGGGCAAGGCAGGGTTTGGGGCAGGGCAGGGTTTGGGGCAGGGCAGGGTTTGGAGCCCGGCTCCCCCTGGCAGCAGCCTCCTGCCTTCTCCTCACGGGCAGCGATGCAAATGAACGGTTGTGCAGCTTGTCGGGTAAATACAATGTTTGTTCTTCCTAATGGATTTCAGCAAGATATGGTAAATATTAACTCCCAGGTGGGGCAAAATGCATAATTCATCAGCCAGCACATCCTGACTGCTCCCTCTCTCTCATGATTAACATGTAAGGCATTCATTATATTTTTCAGCCGGTGTGTAGACGAGTGTAGAAAGTTTATGCAGATGAATACCAAGCACCCGTGTCATGGACAATCATCCCGCTCCATTGCAAGACCAGCTCCACAGCCAGCCACCCCTGCTGCCTCCCTGCAGAATCCCAGAATCACAGGGGTTGGCAGGGCCCTCCAGAGCCCATGGGGTCCAACCCCCTGCCAAAGCAGGGTCCCTAGGACAGGGCACACAGGGCAGTGTCCAGACAGGGCTGGAATCTCTCCAGAGAAGGAGACTCCACACCCCCTGGGCAGCCTGTCCCAGGGCTCCCTCACCCTCACTGGGAAGAAGTTCTTCCCCACATTGGGGGGAACTCCCTGTGCTCCAACTTGAGCCCATCACCCCTTGTCCTGTCCCCACAGACACTGAGCAGAGGCTGCCCATGTCCCCTATGTCCCACCCTTCAGCTATTGATCCCCATTGATCAGATCCCCTCTCAGGCTGCTTCTCTCCAGGCTGAACAGCCCCAGTTCCCTCAGCCTTTCCTCACAGGGGAGATGCTCCAGGCCCTTAATCATCTTCATAGCCTCCTCTGGACTCTCTCCAGGAGATCCCTGTCCTTTTTATCCCAGGGAGCCCAGCACTGGACACAACACTCCAGGTGGGGCCTGAGCAGGGCAGAGCAGAGGGGGAGGATCCCCTCCTGTGACCTGCTGCCCACACTCCTCCTGATGCCCCCAGGATCCCATTGTCTCTCTCAGCCCCAGGGCACACTGCTGGCTCATGGCCACCCTGTCACCCACCAGGACCCCCAGGTCCTTCTCCACAGAGCTCCTCTCCAGCAGGTCACCCCAGCTTGTCCTGATTCAGACAGTTATTCCTTCCCAGGTGCCAGACTCTCCACTTGCTGTTGTTGAACCTCATCTGGTCTCTCCCTGCCCAGCTCTCCAGCCTGGCCAGGTCTCTCTGGGTGGCAGAGCAGTGTCCTGTCTGTCAGCCACTCCTCCCAGCTCTGGATCATCAGCACGTGCTGAGGTTGCAGTGCACTGGGAGGTTTGGGGTTGGAGAGGTAGAGGTTGGTCACTCCGTGATTCAGGTGCTGCTTGCTGTAGGAGATAGGTGCTTTTCCTGCTGCAACCACTCACAGGGTCATCAAAACAGCAGCCATCAACCAGCCACTGGCCCCCTGGGTCTGCAAGTTCAGGTTTGGCATCCCACCCTCTTCCCAAGAAGCTCTTGAAGGGAAATGACCCTTGGCCAAAGAAACGGCTTTCAGGACTGGCAGCATCTGGTGTGCACTGGGAAACATGGTACCTGATCCAGAAGCGACACAATCACGTCATTACTCTCTGCTTTCCAGGCAGAATTAAGTCTCTTCCCGTGCTAATGGATATTCTTCTCACCTGTCACATCTCAGACAGGTAAAAGGCTCCTTTGTCCATCCTTTCCTTCCAAAAGTTCAGCACTCAGACAGATGCTGACAACTTCAAGCTGCAAGACTATGGAGCATCAGAGAGATCTGAATCCCAAGAAAGGCCTGGCCTTGTAGCTTGTTTGTGAAGCTTGTTAGGAGTACCCAGATCTCCAGTGCCAAAACAAAGCACCACATCTTGAGCAGAAACATCTGGAGTTTTTGCCTTGTCTCTGCCCTCACAGGGTGTGAAGCTCTGCAGTCAATCCTGGCAGGTTAGGAGGTAACCTGCCAGTCGAATGTGCTGCCCTAGGGATGCCCAACTGCCCACACATCAGCTTTTGGGGGAAAAAAAGTCTTGGCAAATGGAGCAACCCAAAGGAGGGTGCTGATGGGGATGTGGCAGGAGGACTCTGCAGCCAGGTTGCCCTGCTGAGCCCTCCCCTTGCAAGGTGATGGGTGAGGAGTCACCCTGCTCACCCCAAACCCACTTTAAAGTATCATCCACTCCCTCACAGAAACCCACCAAAGGGATGAAGAGTTAACCAGAAGACCACGTTGGGGTGATGAAGGCTAGCAGCTGAGCTGGGACCAGCTCTATGTATTTCTGGGGAAGATGGGTTTCAATCACTAATGAATCCTCTTCCTTATGGACTGCATGCTCCTCTATGCATTGGCTAACGCATCCCTGTTCAAATCAGACCACCTCACTCTTAGAATCATAGAATGGTCTGGGTTGGAAGGGACCCCAAGGATTCTTCCACCCAAATAACTCTGTTTCCCACTTTATCTTCCCAAATCCCCATTATTAGCTGCTGTGAGCTTAGGAAAGGGGTAAGAGGTGAAAACTTGCTGCTTCTCCCTTTAAATGCATAGCCAAACTGAATTAATTTCAGGGAGGTAAATAGGATTCAGGTTTCTGCTTAAGTGATTTGTTAAGTCAGGAGATAAATACAGATGTTCACCTACTTCCCGTTAATTAGACATCAATTCATAAATGCTGGCATTTGATGCTATCACAAAGATTGCCCCCAGAAGTGATTAGATTCTCTCTTAAACACTTAGCTCTAAGCTGCTGGAGGAAATCTGTCTGCTGGACTATTTCACAGAATCCCCAGGTTGGAAAAGCCCTTTAAGATCACCGAGTCCAACCGTCCCTGTCCTGTGCTAAATCAGATCCCTGAGCACCTCATCTCCCCTCTGTTAAACACACCCAGGGGGGTGACTCAGCCCCTCCCTGGGCAGCCTGGGCCACAGCCCCACAACTCTGCCAGGGAAGAACTTTGCCCTCCCAGCTGAGCTGAGCCTGCCCTGGCACAGCTTGAGCCCATTGCCCCTTGTCCCAGCTCCTGGCCCCTGGCTGAAGAGACCAGCGCCCACCTCTCTGCACCCTCCTGGCAGGGCAGGGCAGGTGGGGAGAAGGTCTCCCCTCAGCCTCCTCTTCTCCAGGCTCAACACCCCCAGCTCCCTCAGCTGCTCCTCAGAGGATTTGCCCTCCAGCCCCTTCCCCAGCCTGGTTGCCCTTCTCTGGACTCGCTCCAGGACCCCAATGTCCTTTTGATGGTGAGGAGCCCAGATTTATCAGGCTATCACTTTTTCCTGGGCACACAATAACCTCCTGCATACGTCTGGGTAGCTCCGATGGCCACATGGCGACCATGGCGAATTATCCCATCCCCTTTGGTAGCCAGCACCTAAACAGATCGGATCTATCACCAGCCTCACTTCACCTCGTGCTGGCATTAGATTTAAGCCCGAGACTAAGAAGTCAAGGCCGGTGCACTGACTTACCACTTCCCAAGTTGTTTTTCCCCCAGCTCGTCGTTGCCTTTGCACTCGTGTGGTGACGGCACAAGCAGCAAGCCATCCTCCCAAATGAAAGAAGTGACATTCAGCGATGCAATTTAAGACCTAGAGAAGTCAGATGTTAAACACCTAAGGGGTATAATCTCCTTTTAATGTGAGCACAATTCCTATTAACATTAATGGGGGGTTGTACGACAGCTTCAAAAGGAGAATATGCACCTAAAAGTGCAAATTAGCACTTACAAACTCTATTGATAAATTATTAAAGCGTATCATTAAAGCATAGCCACACCTCTGGATCATTAGAGCAAGTCAAAAACAGGCTGGCAGTGTGAGCACTGCTCCCTCATTATAACAAGGGCTAAAATGCCGTTTAGTCACCAAAATGGACCTAGTGTAAATATTGGTTCATTGGCCCCCACTTCATGCAGATTTTGGAGTTTTAAGAGCTTGAATTGCCCTTCTTTAAATGCAAATGAGCACCAGGAGCTGCTTTTAATGCAGGTCACCGCTTAGAAATCTGTGTTTAACAAGCAAATTGAAAACAAAACCCCCAAACCTTAGGGACTGTGCTGTCCTCAGAGTTCTTTGTTGCTGTTTATGTGGCACCACGACCACGGTAAAACCAGCATCCCCCCACCCTGGGGGGTTCAGACCTGAGTTACCAGGTCTGTCACAATTAATTTTCCACTGAGCTCTTGCTGCAGTACCGTGGGTGACACTGGCTGGTTTGAGGGTACTATGAAAACCAGTGATGCCGATGCTCCCCTGGTGAAATACTCTTGTCTTTCCTCTCCTGGTCCAGCAAGGTGGACCTCCTTGAGGTCACGATGTCCAGGCTGCCATGGCCACACATGCAGCAGCTTGCCCAACCCAATGGACACCTGCTCATTGGGCAGTTTGCAGGGCAGTGCTATTTATGCCTCTCAGCAGTGACCACCCTCGGAGCCGACACGTCGAGTGGAGCCACCAAGCCACGTGCATCAGGGGAGATGATGGGGAAAACCCCAGGCACTGGGAAGAACAGATGTGATACAGGCCTGGGAGAGCTGGTGTTGGGCATCTATCCCCACTCCCAGCACTGCTTCCAAGCGAAGGAGAAAGCAAAGCAACATCAACAAGCGAGCTCAGCTCCTTCAGAACCCCAGGCTGCTCCTGCCTTGCCCATATTGGCTGATCTATCCCCAGAAAATCCTGCCAGCCCATTACCTGTGGCTTTTAAATTATTAACTGCCTTTGACATCTCATCCACATTAATTCCCTCCCTTCCAGGACACCGTGTATCTCTCAGAGATTACCCTTTTACTCCCCCTTTTGTTAGATTACCCAGACGTGGCTGTCTCCAGCTTCCTTCATAATTCATGCCCCAAAACAGAGGCTCTTTTTGGTTGCCCCCCACAGCACCTTTACAACCCCGGAGGTGTCTCCCCTTTCAGGGGTGGAGCAGAATTGTTGGCACCAGTCTCAATCTATCTCCCCAAGTTAGGTATTTATAGGATTACAATTGCCCTATAACCTTGGGAGGGAGTTAAATAGGACATAGTCATCCTTTTCCATGAAGGTCCTATTTACCCAGCCCACGAGGACTTTCAATCCACTAATTCAGTATTTCTTCAACACTATTTCAATCCACTAAACCAGTATTTCCTCAGCATGCAGACTGGCATGGCTCACACTAACCCAGTGGCTGATGCTCCTAATTTATGGGGTACCATTTTCGCCATTCCAGGGATATTTTGTTATTATTTTTTTTTTTTAAATGAGGTTTTTCTATATCTATATATGTACAAAAATTAAGTATTTCTATTTCTATACATGTACATTGCTCAGTGTGACAACCGCTATCCTTCAACACGCATCCTAAATACTAAACCCATTCCTGAAGCCACTAACAAAGTTATTTTGGAAAACATAAAAATAAAAATTTAATTAATTATTTATATTAATTTGGCTGCACCAAGAGTAGAAGTGGAGAAAACCTCAATGGTGATCCTGAGGTTTAAGTGATGGCAGGTCATCACGCTGTTGTGGATCTCACAGCAGGTGAAAAAAAAATAATCCCAGTTTCTGAACATAAATAAATATACAAATTTATTATTAAATAATTTTTTAGAGTTTTTTATTTAGCTATTCAGGCTAAAATGGATCAAAAAAAGTCTTCTTTGTTCCTATGAAGAAAAGCTGTAAAATGGTGCCTGGGAGGTCTTCTAAAGTTAAAACAGAAAATAAGGACATTCTGGTTTTCAAACTACTTCAGCTAAGAAGTCGGTCCTGTGAATGTTCCTGTGAATGTGGGGCGGCTGGACCCCTGATTCTGCAAGGTCTGGAGTGGGCAGCACCAGGTGAGCTATGGTTTTGCACATGAAACAAAGCCAAGATGAGATGGGAACAGTAAGATGAAGGTTAGAGTGACACCTCCAATGATGGCCTATAATGAATTTTTTAAAGTTTTCCAACAAAGAGCAATAAAGGTCAGCTCCCTTCCACTGAATTCAGCTGATACTTTATTAATACCAATTGAAATTACATGCATATATCAAGAGACAGGTCTGTAAGCATTCGGTTTCTGCTGGAATCTAGATGGCCTCATCTCTCCTCCTGCTCTAACCTAACACTCATCATTGTGTTTTCAAGAGAGTCCCTAGAAGGACATGATTTTGTGATGGCAGCTTAAATAAGTGGAACCAGAAGTTGGCTACACACCATAGGACCTCCCCTTTACATCTCCTGACCATCCATTTGGTTCATCCCAGCCTCTGCCTTGCGATGAGTCCTCCTCACCAGCAGCTTTCCACACTGCTCCAAAAATGCAGAGTCTTCTACAGCTCCCCATGTTGGTCCGTGGTGGAAGACATGTGCCATGTTATGTCTACCAGTTCCTGTCATCAGAAAGTTGGGATGTAAACTGGGAACTGAAATGAAAGGGTCCAGGGTTGGGTCACTCAAAGAGGGAGCCCAGGTAAGAGACCGCTGCGGCATCGCCTGCTTGCTAGCTTGGGTGCTGCCTGGGGAGGGTGTTTTCCAGGGAAGCTGAACATAAGGACTTCTTGGGTCAGGTTTTAGCAAAGGTCAGCTCTGAATAGGAGACCTCAGGTGAACCATCTGCCCGGGGACCTTGCTAACGACCAGCGGTGTCACCAGTGCCCACACCGACACCTCCCTTAGAAACCCCGTCAGCCTCATCCCCATTAAACGAGGCTTAATTATTCCACACATTACATTCAAAACAGTCCTTCCTTTTAAAAAATAATTATCCCAAGAAAATACGTTTTATCTCTCTAATAAGAAATCATTAATTAGGAGATGTTGACCCAATGAGCTGTGATGGTTCAGCGGATGATGAACACCGCTTTTAATCAGACCTTTTACAAGCTAGTGGATGTTAACTTCTGGCTGTTAATTATTCACACCTTCAAGTATTCAGATGGTGAGAATATTTCATGAACGCTCTCCTTTTTATTTAATAGCAACATTGGGTTTTATGAGCCTGGAATTGCACTTATTAATTTACAGTCGCTTTGCACTTCCGTGCCAGTCATTTAGCATTAAGTCTCTGTTTAAAAATAATAAATGACCCCTGACTCTCTATTGTCTGTCATAATTAGCATACTGTCTTTTAAAGAGGAAAGCATGTTTTCTCTTCATTAACAGTAATATTACCTAGGAAGACAATCAGTAAGTCCATGATCTAGAGGCTGCTGTGGACGCCAAATTACCCTCTCTACCAGGACAAAATCAATTAACACCACTAGGGATGTCATTATTGTCACATTATGTCACGGGATATACTCCAGGGTAAATAAATGATTTGTGGAATTTTTAATGCTGCTGCTGGAAACCCAAAGCTGAGCTGCATGGGTGGTGGGACCAGCCGGCCGGGGGGGTCCGAGCACCGCACACCTCTGCCCTTCCCCAGGGACTGAATTACTGCTGGTGCAAAAATAAGGGGGAAAAGGTCAAATTAGTGTAGGGCTGGGGTGGCACGAAGCCCAGATGGGTTGATGGTACCCACGTCCTGCCACCCTTCATGGAGCATCGCCCAAAGCATGGCCCAGCATCACACACAGAGATCGGGACAGTGCCACGGTCGGGTGGAGGGGAGGGAGCGTGGAGAGGTGGGAGAGGCCTCGGGGCAGAGAGGGAGATAAATTTGCAGACAGTTTTATCTCCATAACTACATCCGGATGTTTGCTGCTCCTTGGTACCACCAGGAACCACTGGCTTGGTCCTTGGCAGAGCTTTCCAGCCACGCTCAACGCCCGGGAGGTGCCATTTTTAAAAGTATCCACAACTCCAATATTTTGCCCTCTGTCGGGGGGTATTTAATTAAGTCTATTCTGTCTAACACGATCTGATGTCATTGTACAAGGAGATGTTCTTTGTTAGCAGCGCTCTTAGTTTCAGGCTCCTCTGTGTATTTGAAACCATGGTAACAGAAGAGTAAGCTAAAGCCAATGAGATAATGAGATATTCTCATTGTAATTGTGTTTCATGAGGGCACACGCTCCCATGGGTGGGATCCGACTGTCTTACAACTGCTAACAGAATTTAAGGAACAGGCATATATTAGCGTGGCAGCGTTTTTCACAACAGCCATGTAAACACTCCCCAGCAGCGCTGGCTGCTCTTTCCAGCACCTTCAAGTAGGTAAGGTGCATTTGTGTTGCAGGGAATCGCGCCGCTAATGGGGTATCTGTGTTTTAAAATCCTCAGAACTTCAAGGAACTTCAGGTTTGAAAGGCATTAACGAGGCTGCGAGGCGCTGGGTTGCATGATAATCGCTATCAGGGGCTGGAGCTTGCGTGGGGAGGAGGTGATGGGGCTGGAGCTGCGGCAGCCCTGAGTCGCTGGGGTGTTTGTGGAAGAGCCGGTGTGAAACACAGCCGGTGTGCCCCGCGGGGCCCATCCCCTGCTCCCTCAGGGAGGGAAATCTGGAAGGTCAATCAGGGGTTTAATTCTAAAACTTTCCAGAGGCACCAATGATGGGAGGTGTTTAACTTCTGCCGTAAAGGAAGGGAAAACAAAACCCAGTGGCTGTGTCCTACAGCCCCAATGCATGGATAGGCACTCACTAAATCACCCTAAATTACTTTGCGTATTTCATTATTGGTTTGAGCCCCCCAGGTGATCACACATTGGTGGGTTCAGACATGTCCCCCAGCAAGAAGTGGGTACTCTTCACACCACCTCACACTCCTCCTCACAAACCCAAACCGAGTCGCACACCCAAATGTGGGCGCTTGGAGATCACTACAGGCACCTTGGCAGAAACACACCCAGCACAGAGCTGTCAGGTTTGGGTTGGGAGGGGGGTCTCCATCTGCTGTTGGTTTGTCAAGCTGCATACACCACTTTGTGTACAAGACTTCATTTGAATAGCATGCAAAAGCGGGGTGGGAAATGTCATCTTGGGAAGGGAAGGGAAGGGAAGGGAAGGGAAGGGAAGGGAAGGGAAGGGAAGGGAAGGGAAGGGAAGGGAAGGGAAGGGAAGGGAAGGGAAGGGAAGGGAAGGGAAGGGAAGGGAAGGGAAGGGAAGGGAAGGGAAGGGAGGCTGGCTTTGGAGCAGATCCAGCACAGCTGCTCTGCTGCATCATCGTTGGGTCGGCTGGATTGGTGACCAAACCCATCTCTGCTCTCAGTGCCCACCTGCAGGCAACAGCAAAACAATTTCTTCATCTGGTGCAAAATGACTTTGTTCAGTGCATCCCATCCCCCAGCGTGGGCTACGGGAGAGGATCCAGCCTGGCAGGCCACAAGGCTGGTCCCCAGCCCCATGTTCAGCCTCGCTGGGAGCTCCATCCCCAAATGCTCCCGCCCAGCAGTGGGACCAGCTTGGGCCTGTGTTGGTGTGGCTGGTGAGGACCAACCTCATCACACCCTGAAGTTGCTGGGTTTGGGCACTGCTTCTCCAGCTTTCCCAGCCATGTCCTTTCCTGCCTTCCCTTCTTAGGAAAGGGTGACCACAGCCCCTGACACCAGCTGAGAGTGACCCAGCAGACAGGCATGGGCAGGGGGCTGGTGAGAACTTGCCTCACATCATAGTCAGGGATGATTTTTATTATTGTTATTGCTATTACTCCAAAGATGGCACTCCTGATGTGGGGAAAGCCGCCAGGATAAATTATATCTGTTGTCAGCTGCATGTACAGACCTTTGTGATATTTTAATTAAAACCACGCTCTCCATCAGCCCCACATGCAGCATCACTGAAGCCACAGCGAGGAGCAGGGGAGCCTCTGGTGCTGTCACCAACACAACCACTGCAGGACCGACTCCCCACCACACACACACACACACACACACACATACAGCCACACACACATTTAACGTTTTCTCTCATGTGCACTGAAAATTAGAACCTGTAATTGAAACAAGACCATGCAAGGGTACTTTAGATACGATGGGCACCACTCTCAGAGGATGCATTTGCTTATTAAGCATCCCAAAATGGATATAATGAGCCTACGTAACAATGATCTCCAGTTATGCTACAGATTTCCCCCAAGTCTGGAGCCCAAAGCAGTGCTGTTTCTGTTTGTACTCTTAAAGGGAGTCTATTTCCAGCTCTGTGGCTTAAAGCTTCAACGATTCCATCCTGATAAATAGGTACGATGCCTGCGGTGGCACGTCCCAAAGGAAACGTGTCCCCTCTTAGTCCGTGCATTAAACCGCCTGCCACCCAGCCCCAGATGTCTGGGCTGAGGCAGACAGCTCAGAAGATGCTGGAAAGCCCTGGGGAGGTGTCCAGCTCTGCCAGCACACGGCTCCGTTTCACCCCGCTGCTGGTGCCCAGCCCCACGTCCCGTGTGCGACTGGAGAACCACAGAAACTCTTGGGACAGGAGGTTTTTGTACATCACTTGTGAGCATTCTGCTGATCCCATATTAACCCACACGTGACGCTCCTACACGAGTCTCCTGAGTGACTTTGTAGACCCATCGGCTCAGCCATGCCCGGCGTCACCACAGGGCACAGCCGTTACCCCATCATGCTTTTAACCTTCCCTGTTAGGAGCCTTTTGCCCCTTAATCCTTTTACAAGGCCTAAACCCCCAGAACTGCCCTCGAACGACCCAAATCAGTGCCGGGCAAAAGTTCAATTCACCTTCACAACTTTGCACTCCCTCATCCTGGCAATTCATTTCCCCAGCTTGTTATTACAGCTGTGGATCACAGCTCAGCACGTGTCAGATACACCCGCTGCCGTAGCTTGCATATAATTAGCGCTAAACACTTGTGGTTTATTTTCAATATCACGATCCACATTAGGCATCAAAAACACTTAAGATGCTGGCTATCACCACGCTTTATGACTCTGTCATTTGCTGACTTGAAGCAACCAATATTTAATGTGACAGTGACATTACAACACGGCTCAGCCGATAAGGCGGCATGTCCTGCAATTTGCATTGCGTGATGCGGCGATGAGCCGTACATATTAACCATGATGCAGCTTGTCTGGTTCAGGAAACCTTTGTTGTTGAGACACAGAGAGCCAAGGCGTGTGTCAGGCTGGCAAGGAGAGGACAAATATTTTTAGATACTAATGTAAATAAGCTGCCAGGATTAGCCTGGATCTCAGTGAAAACGGTCACGAGATGAGATGCCTTTGTAGGTGCACGCTGACTGTCATGCAAGGCACTGAGCTCTCGTCTTAATTAAAATTTATGGAGCATCCCCTGTGAACGTGCTGCCTTTATGGGTGTACAAGAGTTACCTGGATTTTCATATCGCTTGCTTGCTTTGGTGATGTTCAAAAGTGACTTGATAAAACAGGGGAGTGGCAATGCCGAGCCCTGAACCTCCCAGCTCGTGCCCTAAGCTCCTGCCCCAGTGCTTCCCAGGAGCTTTGCTGGTGTGGGGGCCTGGGGTCTATTTGCAATCACCCCTTCAGTGGGTGCTGGGGTCGGGGGCAGCCCCAGGTGAGGACAGGTCCTGCACCCAGAATGACCACAGGGCACTGAAAACTGCCCTGTAACTAAACGCTGCCTTTGGGATGGACTCACCTGCCACTCATAGAGTTTGTGAGGTTTATAATGTTTTATGAGGTTTGGACCCAAAGGCCTGGAGCATCTCCCCTGTGAGGAAAGGCTGAGGGAGCTGGGGCTGTTCAGCCTGGAGAGAAGCAGCCTGAGAGGGGATCTGATCACTGGGGATCAATAGCTGAAGGGTGGGACACAGGGGAACATGGGCAGCCTCTGCTCAGTGTCTGTGGGGACAGGACAAGGGGTGATGGGCTCAAGTTGGAGCACAGGGAGTTCCCCCCAATGTGGGGAAGAACTTCTTCCCAGGGAGGGTGAGGGAGCCCTGGGCCAGGCTGCCCAGGGGGTGTGGAGTCTCCTTCTCTGGAGAGATTCCAGCCCCGTCTGGACACCGCCCTGTGTGCCCTGTCCTAGGGACCCTGCTTTGGCAGGGGGTTGGACCCCATGGGCTCTGGAGGGCCCTTCCCACCCCTACAGCTCTGTGGCTCTGTGATCTTCAAAGGTGCCAGGAGGACGCTGCGGCTGGGACACATTTGATTGCTACGTGTCCCCATTGTCCCCACTGTCCCTGGCATGGGGAGGAGGATCCACCAGCCCTGAGATAGCACGAAGCATCTTGTGTTTGCTAAGAGGTGAGGGGGGCACCTGGAGTGTCACAGGACAGGGTGCAAACAGCCTAAAGTTCAGTACATGAGTATGTCCAGGAGAGTGCAAGAGCAGCAGTGTGAAGGAAGAGTGCTTTGTGTGTATATATATAAAAAATATGGGTTTATATATATACACAGCCATATATGATGTTCCTATGGCGCAGGTCTCTTCCAGCCCAGCCCCAAGATGGAGCAGACAGACCCTCCGGGGTCCAAGCGTGGGGCTGGGATGACATCCCATCCACCCTCACCATCCGTTCTGCCTGCCTCCATCACCCTCCCCAAGGCTCCCAGGGCCTCAGCTGTTTACAGACACACCACGCAGGAGGATTATTGTCGGGGCTGTTCAAAGGAATTCTGCCCAGAAAGAAACAGGAACCAAATGCTACCGCAGCCCCTTCCTTCTCCTTCGCTCACACGCCCCTACATGGAACAACATGGCAAGAGCCTTCTCCCTGAATTTACTGCAGAACCCCCCTTTTGACAGTCTTGTACAGGAAATGGGAGTTGTGTAGCATCTTTTTTTAATTTAAGCAATATACACAAATCAAGTGTATTTATTAAATCAGTGTAGAGTCGTTTTTACAAGGAAGTGTAATTTAAAAACAGACATAAAAGATTTCTAAAGTAATGATACACATCTCCTTTGGACAAATGTTATTTCAAGGATTTATGATAATTCCTTTTCTGAAAGAAAAACGAAGCTAATTGAAACAAACTTTGTACTTTATATTAATGCCATTCGAATACAGTATGTGCTGCCAGTTATAAAGTGACATTGAAAGCTGATGCTGTTCTCAACAACACCATGGTTTCTCAGTTTTATGTACTTTTTAATTTCCTCTGTGGAAAATCTGGTCTTCATAAAAGAGCTGCTAAAGAAAATGTGGAAAAAGTTGATTCATTCCATATTTACATTCTTGCTAGTACCTGGAAATGAACCAATTACCAATGTAAGCCAAAAAAGAAGTTAGAAAAGTCATTTAGAAAACTCATCTTCCTACAGGCACTGCTTCAGAAGTGCCCTGGGAAAGTTCTGCTCTGATAGCAAACACCTTTCATCCTAATAAGATTTAGGATTCGCAGCCCCTCGGCTAGCGCAGCCTGCTCCTCGACTCGGCTGTGTGCTTCAGATCCTCTGTAGCTCAGGGCAGCTCTGGGGGCCTGGGGAGGGCCCTGGACCCATCTCCCAAATGCAGGCTTAAACTGGGATCTGGACCCAAACTCAAACCAAAATGTGGACATGAATGGAAACGCAAAACCAAGCCTGGACCAAACCCAGCCCTGAACCCAACCCAAACACAAACCTGAAACCAACTCAAGACCTAACCCCAACCCCATCCCAAAACTCAAATCCAAACCCAACCCAACCCAACCCCCAACTGAACCCACAATCCAAAACCCAAACCTGGTCCTAACCCAACCCCTACCCCAACCAAACCCAACATCAACCCAAAACCAAACCTAACCCACAGCCAGACCCAAACTCAATGCAACTGGAGCCCTCCCCAAACCAAACTTGAACCCAGCCCAAATCCAAACCCCACAGCACCTCTGGGGTACCTCATCTGCTTTGAGCTTTGAGGATGTGGCTCTGTATTAATGCCGACTGTGCCTGTGTATTTGGCAGTGGGGAAGAACAAACAGCCTGTGCAACCTGCCCCTGGGCTTCAGCATCCTCTGCTCCTTCACGGTCTGATGTGTGAACAGACAGTGCTGATGCTGCTCCCAGCCCCCCGTGGGGTGATGTGCTGCACGTCTGTATCCTGCAAAGAGACCCTTCTGCTGGGCTCTTCTTCCCAGAGGTCTGCTCCAGGGTTTGAGGGAGGGGTTCTGCAGCAACAGCCCCTCACCCTCTGCCTGGCACATCCTGGCAGAACTGCTGCTGGCTGCAGGAGAATGCAGCATCTCTCATCAAACCCTCATAAACACCTGCATTGGTGAGGCCACGCTTCAAGCGCTGGGTCCAGTTCTGGGCTCCTCACCATCAGAAGGACATTGGGGTCCTGGAGTGAGTCCAGAGAAGGGCAACCAGGCTGGGGAAGGGGCTGGAGAGCAAATCCTCTGAGGAGCAGCTGAGGGAGCTGGGGGTGTTGAGCCTGGAGCAGAGGAGGCTGAGGGGAGACCTTCTCCCCACCTGCCCTGCCCTGCCAGGAGGGTGCAGAGAGGTGGGCGCTGGTCTCTTCAGCCAGGGGACAGGAGATGGGACAAGGGGCAATGGGCTCAAGCTGTGCCAGGGCAGGCTCAGCTCAGCTGGGAGGGCAAAGTTCTTCCCTGGCAGAGTTGTGGGGCTGTGGCCCAGGCTGCCCAGGGAGGGGCTGAGTCACCCCCCTGGGTGTGTTTAACAGAGGGGAGATGAGGTGCTCAGGGATCTGGTTTAGCTCAGGATGGGAATGGTTGGATTCCATGATCTTAAAGGTCTTTTCCAACCTGGTGATTCTGGGATTCACAAACTGAAAAACCCATCAGATGAATTCCCCAAAAGAGGAAGAAGGGATGGGGGGCGCTGCTGGGATTTAAAGCTGAATTTTGGCATCACTGACATCCACCCTGTTGGAGCAACCTCTGGTTTTCATTCACTTTTCCCAGCCCTACCCTGATCCCACCACCACAGCCGGGCAGGGATGCTCCTCCTAACGTCCAGCTGCTGCCACCTCCGGTCTGTGCAGCTCCTTTCTCTTTCCTTCAGCGTTGCACATAAGCGGATGTGACTTGTTAAGGAAAGCTGGTCATCTCGGGAGGGGTTTTGCCTGTAGCTTCCTTGCCTCCTGTTTGGTTGCTCCATTTCACAGAAATGTGCTTTTTTTTTTCCCTAGAACTTGGTTTAATAAAAACTTGATGTGGCATCTGCACAGCGTGGTCACCCATGAGGATGCTGGCTTGGGGCTTTCAGTGGCACTGGGACCGGACGGGGGTTTATTAAATCCTGGTATAGGAGGAGAAGCAGAAAGTTGAATTTCCAGCACTAATATCAATTTTATTCTCTTTCTCTTTTTTTTTTATTCCCTTCCTTTTCCAGGCCTGTTGGTTTTTTGCACTTATATTGTGAGTTTCATTTCAAACCCAGCAGTTTGATGGACACGGCGCGGTGCCGCTGCTCCTCATTACCAGAGAAAAGCCGGGCTGCAGCACTGCTGGCCCTGCTCTCCTCCAGAGAAAAGGAGAAACCTTGTCCCACTTCTTGCTCCACACACTGAAACAGAACGTCTGGGAGCGTGGATATAATGAGCTGGAAAGTTTTGCCTCTCACTCTTAGGTTTTTTCACCTGATATACCTGTAATCTCCGTTCGGGTTTATTTGGCTGAGGAAATAAACCCACCAGAAATAAACCCACCAGAAATAAACCCACCAGAAATAAACCCACCATCAGCTGTCTGCTCCTGTGCCCATCAGCCCCGCTGCTGCCGCCCCGCCGCAGTAACGTCTGGAGGATGCAAAGAGGATTAAGCCTCCCTCCTCGCAGGCATGGATAAAGCACTTAGCAAGAAACTTCCCACATTCCAGAGAACCAAGAAAGAAAATTATTCGATTTTTCCAAAAGCAGAGGAGAAAGTAATTCCCCATCCTGCCCGTGCTCTCATCACGGAGCTGGGGGGAGCTGCAGACCTTCGGAGGGGGTTTGTGGCTCCATCACCAGCCCAGGG
Organism: Hypotaenidia okinawae; assembly: GCA_027925045.1. NCBI lineage: Eukaryota > Metazoa > Chordata > Aves > Gruiformes > Rallidae > Hypotaenidia > Hypotaenidia okinawae. Next base: position 26,980,063 of record BSDF01000010.1, on the reverse strand, counting down.
TCCCTGCTCCTGGCATATGGCTCAGGGTGCAACCCCCTGCTCAGAAACTCTCCGAGGTGTCAGCTAAGCCCGGGGCAAGATGCTTGTTGAGAGGGGCTGTGATGTGGTACCCAGCGATCTGATACCCGATTCCCACAGGCACCGCAGCAGCGGCTGCACAATCAACACAGCACGGAGGAGACACACGAGCACTGATCCCATCCTGATAACCTTCTGCAGCCCCACGGGGCTTTAGGGAGCCTTGCAGGGGGTTATAAGCATTGCTGTCCATATTCAGAGCCCCTGAAATAACACACACACACCCACACACACCCCTAAATTCATGCAGCACCACAGTTGCTGGCATGGGGCACAGACACATGGGCTTTTACAAATTAAAATTAAATTGCTTGATAAGCAAGAAGGTTATCAGGCTGCCTGCTCCACAGCCAGCTGGGAAACACAGCATCCTGTGCTCCTCACAGTTCCTCTGAACGTGGAAGTTGGTTCATGGTCCCCAGTTAAGTCAGGAGTGATTTTTTTAATTATTATTTTTTTTCCCTACAGGCAGATTGAAGAAATCTCTTGAAATTGCTTTAACCCCATTTTTAGGTACACACCCTCCTGCTAAATTTAGCACAGAGGCTGTTTGTGTCACTAACTTTAAATCACCTAAAAAAGCCATTGCAAGACGCAGCTCCCAGCAACAGCAGCAGGAAACTGGGAGCTCCAGTATCAGCTACAGGGATGCACCTAAACTGGCTTAAACACTGCAGGAGATGACACAAAACACCACGTACGGGGGCTTTGCACTGACCCAGACAAAATAAATCGCTGCAGCACTAATTAAGCAGCCAGGTGGAGATCTCAGAGTTAAATTACTGCTGTATTGAGAGTAGCAGTGAATGGAAATTGTCCTTCCTGGTGGAGCAGGGGTCCTGTGTGACTGCACACACACCCAGGGGTGTCAGGTCAGGTGGGGACCCCCAAGGAAATGAGCCACGAGCCTGTCAGCAGGGAAGAGGCTGAGGTACTAATCATACTGCACAACAGCCCTTCCACAGAGCTGTGATACAACACGCTGTGTCCATCAGCTCCCAGCACTGCTAATGCAGTCCAGCGCTTCCTCTGATCTTACTGACGTGGATTTATATACCAGAATGTGAAGGATTAGCAAAAATGTGAGAGAGGGCAATATAATGCCTGTTAAGCATCCTCTCAGGAAAAAGGAACTCTCAGTCCCCTAAGCCTGACCTTCACCATCAGCACACATGGACCCGGCTCTGCCCTCAGATATGCGGGTGCCACTCGTTTAAGTTAGAGTAATGTCAGAAAAGTTTCTTCCTGGGAACACCTTAGGTGTTTTTGCAGACAGTTTCACTCTCTTCCTGTCCTTCTGCTCCTCTCTAAAAGAAACTTCTTGTTAAGATACGGGGATGGCGTTGGCTCAGGAGCCTCCAGGAGTGCTGCCAGCCAGCATCCCCGGCACGGGGACAGGGGTGTGATGCTACAGGGACAGGGCTGCACCAACACCTCGGGGTTTGTTGAGTAGCAATCCCAATTAATAAATTATCCCCTTCTAAGCAAAACGAACAGCACCAGGTAGCTGCTGGGCTCAGCTCAGTGTGGGCATCTCCCTGTCTTTCTCTCCTTTCCTTTCCTTTCCTTTCCTTTCCTTTCCTTTCCTTTCCTTTCCTTTCCTTTCCTTTCCTTTCCTTTCCTTTCCTTTCCTTTCCTTTCCTTTCCTTTCCTTTCCTTTCCTTTCCTTTCCTTTCCTTTCCTTTCCTTTCCTTTCCTTTCCTTTCCTTTCCTTTCCTTTCCTTTCCTTTCCTTTCCTTTCCTTTCCTTTCCTTTCCTTTCCTTTCCTTCCCTTCCCTTCCCTTCCCTTCCCTTCCCTTCCCTTCCCTTCCCTTCCCTTCCCTTCCCTTCCCTTCCCTTCCCTTCCCTTCCCTTCCCTTTCCCTTCCCCTTCCCCTTCCCCTTCCCCTTCCCCTTCCCCTTCCCCTTCCCCTTCCCCTTCCCCTTCCCCTTCCCCTTCCCCTTCCCCTTCCCCTTCCCCTTCCCCTTTCCCTTCCCCTTTCCCTTTCCCTTCCCCTTTCCCTTTCCCTTTCCCTTTCCCTTTCCCTTTCCTTCCCCACCCCTTCCCTTGCTCCCTGCTTCTCCTTAGAGCCTGGCTCTGTGGTTTTCATCTCCAGCCTGCCCGTTGCCCCTCGGCAGCTCCCTCTGCCCATCCCCACCGAGCCGGGCTCAGGGCACAGGGATGGTTACGCGGCTTTCGGAGCTGTTCCTGCCTGCCCTTATCAAACTTTTCAGGAGACAGGAACCAGGTAATATGTAGGCTAATGTGGTCTCTCGGTATTAGGGCTGACAGATGAGGGGCTGTAATACGTTTGCAAAATTTAATTAAAGGAGAAAAGCAAATTCTCAGCTAAGAAGGAGAGCTCCAGGCTGCCAGCTGGGCGGCTGCCCCGGCAGCATCGCCCCGCGCCGCCCGGCTCCGGTTCCCCCTGTACCCTACCCCTCAGTCAGGGTGTGGGTTATACATGGGATTTATGAGCTGGCTTTTGTTTTCATTTCTGATTTATTTATGATGAGCCTATGGACTGAGTTACTGCAAAATGTCTGCTGCGTGCTGCTGGGATATATCACTACTGGTATTTATTGTGGGTTCTGCTGGAGTGGGATTACATACCCTGATATAAAAGAATTGATGGGAAATCAATGCAGCTGAGTGTAAAATATCTTGACTGGAAAGATTTTTTTAGCTGTATCAAACGTTTGCCTGGTGTACAGTGTGTTTACTGCACCTGGAGGCTGCTCCCTTGACATGACGATTGTACTAATTGTCCGAGGATCTGATTTAATTTGCAGTGGGAGCCAGGAAGGGGGGTGTGATTCCTACTGAAGGGATCTGAGCTGGAGTTCAGGGGAACAAGGGGCTATGTACACAGGCAGCCCCACCATGTAATCCCTTCCATAAATTTGACAAGACCCATCCAGCCCCCCTAAGCCTCCTCTCCTCCCCCTCCCATGCTCCCTCCCCCCCCCCATGTGTGCATGGCTGCTGGAGTACATCATTCTTCTCATCACAGAAAATACAAACCCAGAAACCTCTTTTTGAAGGGAATTACCTCTTGGACACTCCTCCTTTCTTAGAGAAAAGAAGCCTGAGAGGGGATCTGATCAATGGGGATCAGTAGCTGAAGAGTGGGACACAGGGAACATGGGCAGCCTCTGCTCAGTGTCTGTGGGGACAGGACAAGGGGTGATGGGCTCAAGTTGGAGCACAGGGAGTTCCCCCCAATGTGGGGAAGAACTTCTTCCCAGTGAGGGTGAGGGAGCCCTGGGCCAGGCTGCCCAGGGGGTGTGGAGTCTCCTTCTCTGGAGAGATTCCAGCCCCGTCTGGACACCGCCCTGTGTGCCCTGTCCTAGGGACCCTGCTTTGGCAGGGGGTTGGACCCCATGGGCTCTGGAGGGCCCTTCCAACCCCTACAGCTCTGTGACTCTGTGATTCTCCTCGTGGGGTTGCACAGACAGCATGGTCTCCCTGGGCTCCTGCCAATGTCCAAATCTTTGTGCCTTCTCCTCCTCCACCATGGGCAGCTGGTCTGAGATGATGATATCTCTTGAAAGTGATGCCTAGCTGTGTGGGACTTGCCACAGCTGAATGGGGGTCCTGCAACAGGGCTGGACCTGTCCCTGAGGAGCCACCTGGAATCCTACTTGTTTACCCTTATGGCCCTACCAGGCTGGTGGCCCATGGTTACCTTGCAGTCATGGTGTTGGTCCTTCATGAACTTTCTCACCTGATTTGCTCAGCAGTCACAATGTGACATTTCCTTCCTCCAGCCCAGCCAAGTCCTCCTGGTGATGATGTACCTGCTCCTGCAGATCAACATCATCACGGTACAGATCTTCCTTTTCCTCCAACCCAGCCACATCCTTCTGGTGAAGGTCTTCATCCCAACAGACACCTCAATCCTCTGTGGGTTAACCAAGCTCTTCGGTGGCACCAATTTAATGTGGCACGGAGGTGTGGACTCATGACATTTACTCTACCTTTCCTGTCAGGTAAACCACTTATCTCACCAAGAAAGGTGTGTATGACTGAACACATCTCTTCCTGGTAAAACCAGGGTACATTTTACACCTATTTTTCTTACCAAACTGTGCCCAAAGCCTTGCACACGGTGGAGGCTACAAAAATGCTCTTCAGGTGCCTGTATTTGGCTTTTTTTTCTCCAGTGGTTGTGAATTTTCTGTGCCACAGTCACTGTGAATCCCACTGAGGTCTTGCCAGAAGTGCCAGCGATTCGCTGTGCCAGTTCTTTCTCCACCCTGGGGTGGGGAAAGATGATCTGCCCCCTCTTTCACAGCCCTGGGGAGGGAGAGCAAAGACAGAGCGCCTGGGAACACTTCCACAAGTGCAAGTGCTTGGGACTGCTCTAAAGGGGAAAAATACCTGGAGCAGCCTCACACATGGTGAAGAAGCAAAGAAAAACATTATCAAGCTTAATTTCTCTCCTGCCCAGTAACCACCAGGTGATGAGGAAGAGAGCTCACAGGGAAAAATTAGGGACAAATACATTTAAAGCAATCAAAGGACGTACTGCTCACAGCAGGGCGCAGAAGCCGTGCCAGCAACTTCAGACATACTACCACCACGTGGCATAGTCATCCAAAGCCTTCTTGGAAGTGCCCAACTCCTCAGGTAAGTACTAGAGTAGATCTGCACGACCACATCCAGCAGAACTTTCCCTTATTCCCATCAAAAACGGTGTGTTTCTACAGGAGAATAAAATCCACTGCTGTTTTCCAGGAAGAGAAAGTGCAACAGATGTGTTGCCTGAGCTCAGGAACCTTGTGCATACAAAAGTTGCCTTTATTGGACATCTATGATGCCTGAGATATTTTAAGAGCTTGGGATATGATGTCTGTATGCATGAGTGGCTATGTGGTACTATTTTAGCCAGCAACTAATTGCATCTGCAACACAGACGGTCACATTTATATCTCCCCCACAACGCCTGACCCTGGGAGGGCACTCACAGACTTTTTAATAAAGGAGCTGAATTCACAGGTTATGAGTGGAAATAGGTTTTCAGTGCTCGGTTCCCCTTTGAAGATCAATATTCAGGGTGTTGGGGGAAGATTGGAGATGTGGTTCATATGTGCATTAGAGATGCATTAGAGGTGCACATGTGTGCCTGAGAAATCAGGGGCTGGTGCTGGGTTCAGAGGAGAGAGGTGATGCCCTAGGTGAGGATGAAGTGATGCTCTAGGTGAGGGCAAGGTGATGCCCTTGGCAGGGATGAGGTGATGCCTCCCAGACGAGGCTGGGGATGGGAAGATGAGGAGCAGTGGGACACTCCCAGGCAGAGGCTTTCCAGTGCCAGGGGCTCAGCTAATGGTCCTGGGGGCTCAGCCCCATTAATCCTTCCCCTGATAGGATTGGGGTCCCAGTAGAGTAAGGCTGGCTGCGTATGTACTGCAAACCTGTACGGCAAGGCAGGGAGCACCTCTATATTTAGAGGTGCACGGGGGGGTGTATATATATTACCATATATATATATATAACCATATATCTATATTCCCATATATATATATATATATGAAAAAAATATATAGGTGTGTGTATATATATATATATATGACATTTGCTCTATCTTTCCTGTCAGGTAAATGACTTATCTCAATTTATATATATATAAAAGTGTTTGAATGCATTAGTGACCAAAGACAGGTTCAGCATATATATGGGCAGAAGCAGCTTTTAAGGAGCCAGGGGGGTGTGCGGGGTGGGAGGAGGGGTAAGATGCTTCTTTCCCCAGTGCCTGGCTCATATAAACAAACCTTTGCAGCCAGGACACCGCGTGTCCCGTCTCAATGGACACCGCGGCTCCAGAGCCCAGCTCATAGGAGGTTAATTGTGAAAGCGATCGTGCCATGATAAAAGAGGGAAGCATGTCCCTCCCTTCAGAGCAGCAGGGGCTGGGCTGCTGAGGCTCTCCCTGCCCAGCTAGGAAGGAGGAGAACAACCCCAATATTTCAAACACCACTCAGGCGGCTGGGCGGCCCCGCCGCGCTAATCGCTGCCTGCTGAACCTGCCTTTGGTCACTAATGCATTCAAACACCGCTAATGACACGGAGCTATGACAAGATAAGAAGGGGCTGGTAATGAATGACTCCACAAAAGCGAAGCGGCACGAGTAATTATAGAGCCGGGCGGGCGGCTGGCCCCGCATGGTCGCGGACATCAAATTTCATGTACCGCTAAAACACCACCCAGATAACCCCGTGTTCAGCAGGAGCCAGGGCTGCACCACCCGTGTAATTCAGCTGACATTTGCTGCTGCTAACATGAAACAATTTGCAGAGGAGAAATAACTTCCATTCCCCTCAATTAATTAGACAAATTAATTAAAGCGCTCTTTGGTATTCGGGATCTATTCCCCTATTCAAGGGTTGGATGCTGCAGAGATTTTGTTAAATGGTTCAGAGGAGGCTTATTAACCCTGAAATGAATTCTATCAAACCCTATAAAGCGCCAACTTCAAGTGCATTTGCGGAGAAGAAAGCTTTGCAAATCAGATAGGAAAGCTACAAAAGTGCTGAGTATTATCATAATCTGGCTAGGGTTTAATTTGACACTCTTATGTCAAGATATTAGAAGAGAATGAGCAAATGGTCTGATAAATATGTACTTAAAGAATGACAATCCCTGTAATCAGTTAATTTCTATTTATCTTGCGATTCCCTTTTCCACAGAAACTTGCATTAGAAAATAAATAAGATTAGAGGATAATTCCCAGAGCTCCAACAACGTGAAGCACTTGTCTTCCTTTAAACACAGAAGTCGTGTTTTGTTGTACAAGGTTTTAACAGTGGTATCATCCACACCGTGGCATCCGATTGTCTTCTGCAGTGACTGATACCATCACACCCCCCACCACAGGAGTCTTCTCCCTCCAGATCCCGGCAGAGGACAAGTGCTGGGCCAGATCCTGGCACCACAGCCCCAGCACAGGGAGCTCTGGGTCACATCCCGGTGTCATCCTCAGGCACAGTGGGGTTGGCACAGGGGTGTGCTGGGTAGGGGATGAGATCAGGACTTCCATGGGGAGGGAAGGCGGTGAGATGAGGATGGGATGGGATGGAGATGGACCAAGGACAAGATGGACCAGGAGAAGGATGGGACAGGGACAGGGTTGAGCACTGGCAGCTGCTGCAATGGACTCATCCCAGACAAGGCACAACCACATGGGACCCAGGAGATGTAAGTGTGTCTGTCCTGCTCCCCCTTGGGCTAGATGGGGGCTTAGGTGAAGGAGAAACAGCAGGAGAGGGGTGAGGGCTGGGAGCATTCACTTTGCCCAGCCCCATGTCTCTGTGGCTTCTCACCTGGATCCAGCTGAGTGCTGCCAGGGATGCTCATGGGGTTGAACCGTGCCAACTACCTTACTGGCTGCCAAAGGAAGGTGCCCATCCCAGAGGTCTCAGTGCAAAGGCCAGGCCTTAAAAATAAAAAACATTTAGAGCTTATCTGGAAGCCAAAGGGGGACCATGTTCACAAAGCTGTTCCTCAGCTGCAACTCAAGCTGGAGCCATTCATGTCTGCACACAGCTTTGTAAGAAGAACTCCTTGCTGTGCAGGTTGTGCAGCTTTTGGTAGAATATAACATATATGCAGAAGTATTGCATGATTTAGTGCCTCTGTTTAGGAAACTTAAAATACTTGAGCATTCATTATGGACTCAGCCTTCCTCCTGTACACACATTGCAGAGATAGGGGAAAGATTTGTCTCCTCCTGGTATGGTTAAACCAACTTATTGTGACAAGCCTGGGTGCTTTCTTCTTAAAAATCACCTTGCACTGAAGAGCAGTTGTGTGCATGAGGGAGGGAAAACTTGGTGGAGCTGGTTTGCCAGTCGGTGTCCACACCACGGGGCAACAGCCGTGCTTGGGCACACACCTAAGAGGGTTTTAAGGCAAAAAAAGTCCAAATCAGAGAGGCTAAACACCAGCTAAAGGCTGTGGGATGTGACCCAGTGTAGAAACAATAGTCAGCCAGAAGAAATTAGTTTATTATCTGGTCTAAAGGGATTTTATTGGCTTGCTGGGAAAAAAAAAAATCATATTTAATATTGAAGTATAACTTTTAAAAACAGAGATGCTGACTCTATAAAAATGTGCTCTCGAGCTGAGACCTTGATTCCAAAGTGTAATCCAGAGGGGTTTTTTTATAGCCGTGCTATAAATCATCAAAATTAAATGTTTGCATTAGCAGTGCCAGGAGAAGCCTATGCAGAGCGGTGGGGATGTGTCACCCAGCACAAAGCACAGGAATCATGGAAACCCTCATGTGGTGTCTGCAGGGGGGAATTGTGTCTGGATTTGCACTCTTTGTGGCTGTTTCTCCATGGATTTCACTCAGCAGGACAGCTGAGGTACTGGGACCGCCCCCCAGTTCCTATGGGTCCCAGCACATCCTCCCCCAGAGATTGCATCCCATGCTGCTGGGGACTGGAGCTGGTCCCCATTGGGGTGCAGCAGGATGGTGGTGGGCTGCCCAAGACAGGGGCTCAGCAGGACTTTGAGGATGGAAATGACAACGAGGTATTTCTCAGTACTTCCCATGGTGGGTACCAGACTGGCTGCCACCAGCCCTCGGCTTTTGACTTTCCGAGCCATTCCCTTGGCACCAGTTATTGGAGTACTATTGCTTTTTAATGAGTAAATAGCCAGATTCTCCTCACCAGCCTGGCCCTGGGGAGTTTGCAGCACAGCCCTGGCCAGCGCAGGATTTTGGGCACTGTCCTGCACGTGAACCCCTTCCCATGTGCTGCCGAAAATGCTCTCCGGAGCCCAGCCAGCCAACCTGTTAACATCCTCTCCTTCACACTCCCGCAACGAGCCAGCTGCTCTGCCTAGGAAAATACAGCTGGAGAGGTTTATAAATAGTAAATTAAGGCTTGCTCCAGCCACTCCAGCTGGGCAACGTTATAGGAGCGAGTAATTCATCACCGGGGTGTCATCCCTGCCTTGATGTACTGCCCACCAGCACCGCGCCGGCGCGCACGCCGGGAAGTCCTCTCCTCACACCACTCACCACAACTGCTTCTAACTTCACAATTAAACCTTTTTTTCCCTAATTAATTTTGCAAAGATAATCTAACTAGCCGGCGGCAGAGCGCTCACGGAGTGGCAGGCGGCTCTGGGATGGCTGAAGTACGCCCTTCCCAGGGAGGAGAGGGTGGCATTTTGGGGACCAGCCCTGTCCCTGCTGAGTGGGAGAGATGGAGGATGCAAGAGATGAGCCCGGACATCCGACACGTCCTCGTGCTGCGGCTGTGCTTCAGGGAGAGGGGAGAGACAGGGGCTTGGTCCCTCCATCTGGCGTGCATCAGCCTGGGGTCTCCTGGGGGCGTATCCGTATCGAAACTCAATTAGAAAATGAGACCTGGAAGCGAAGGACTATTGTATTTCAAGTATTTTTATAATTAAATCTGGGAAGGTGTAACGGGGGCCTTCAGAGAACGTTGCCTCGTGCACAGAGGAAGGGGGAGACCAGTTTGATGTGCAGTTAGGTCATTTTCATACCAGGAAAAAGCTCACTTAGGGATTCAGAATCTCAAAACTGCCTCATACTCACCCTGCACTGCTGCTGGTTAATCGTATAAACCCCCCAAATCCCCAGCCAGAGGTTTGAGCCCAGGCGCTGGTGGGATGCAGTGGGGATCCCCATCTCCCATCCCGCACCTCCACCCCCGTAGGGTGCCTTCCCCTTGGGAAGCATGGGGTTTCAGCTCTGCGCCACTCCTCTTGAAGTCCTGCTCTCAGAAGAAAAGTTGTTTCTTTTCCACAGCCCTGGCTGAATTATTTCCTCCTTGCAGAGCTGCTACCTACAGGATATAATCATGCGATGCAGTAAATCACTGCGCCGCGTCAAGCTGCAAGTGGTTTTGGAGTTAGATCTGGAGTTTAAATCTACGCCTGACTGTGTATTTTATCTCAAATGTACTTTTTAATTTGTCCATCTGAAATTATTCTAAATTTAAAGGGTACCCAGCAAGAGGAGGAAAACTTTTTCCTAAGTAACTGTAGTTATTCTTCTTCTGCCAAAGCCTCTCTGCAGGAAATCCCAGCCCAGTGCCAAGGCTGCGCTCAGGACTGAGCATCCTTTTTCTGACTGAGCACAACCACTTGCCTGCTTTGCCCATGCAGACACCCAAAGTGTGCCTGCAGAATTTTCACCTGCAAATTGTGTTCCTGTTGTTTGCATATATATATATATATATATATATATAATATTTAATCCCCATCAGGTTTTAAATAACTTTTATAAAGTCGCTTCTGTTAAGGTGTTGCTGTGCTGGCTGTCATTAATCATGCAAGACGATGGGGGCTTTAATACTCTTGATAGTGGGTGAATATTGAATGCACCAACGTAACCTCCTTCTGCAGCTCCGTGATGGAGATGCTCCAGAGCAGATTTTACTGGCCGATGGGAAGGGCAGTGGCAAGGGGACAGGGAGGGGTGAGTCCTGCAGACCCATCCTTGGGGCTCCCCTTGCCAAACGAGACGGCAGGCAGGGGATGTGGAGGACTTCTGCCCAAAGAGGGGGTGGGTGCCCCATCCCTGGGGGTGTTGAAGGCCAGGTTGGCTGGGGCCCTGGGCAACCTTGTGTAGCTCCAGGCCTGGAGGTTGGTGTCCCTGCCTGTGGCAGGGGGTTGGAGCTCTGTGACCCTCGGGGTCCCTTCCAACCCAGACTGGTCTGTGATTCTATGATGATTCTATGACTTAGCCAGCCTGCTGTGGGGACAGAACAATTCAGTCCCCAAAATAAGTCGTGTCTCAGTGGTTTCTCAGCTGGCTTTCTGGCTTGCAAGGCGCAGTGGGGCCAGCACACTCACCAGGCCAGCTTTGCTATTCCTGAGCTGCCAAGGCGAAGGCTCTGCTTTGGAGCTTCCATCCAGTGACATTCATGCCTCAGAGTTCGCATTGTCTTCCGAAAATAATCCCCTCTCCATAATTCCCCCTGTAGTCGTTCAGATGTGGGTCTTAACTGCAGAGCCAGGGGACGATACACGAGGCCTTCTGCAGCCAGCACTCACCAAGCATCCCACGCCATACAGCCAGCCCGGCTCTGCTCACACCAAACCCTGGTGTTGAGGCCTCATCCCCCACGTCATGGTACCCACGAGCTCAGGAAACCACGGGTCATTATTTTTGAGTTTGCACGTTAAAAACATAACATCAAGTCAGAAGGGAACATCTTTTAACCACGACCACCAGAAATAACAACTGTATTATTAGACTGCATTCATGAATACATAATAAAGTTCAATTTGCCATTATTTATCATGTTGCTTAAAATTAAATTGAATTTATAATGCAAAAGAAGAGATTTTTGTGCTGTTTGGGAAATAATGCAAAATCTTTCATGCCATTCACAAAGCATTTGTATTGGCACCAGCGTGTGCAGATTAATTTATTTATTTTTGTTAAATTATCGCCGCTTCCCATTGTTCCCTCATCCTCAGGGACAATCCTCCCTCTTTCATGTATTTTTTAAGAGCCCAAGAGTCACACAGCCAAATAACACGTTAAAAAAGTCACAGCTGGTTTGGCCATCTTGGGTTTCGGAGCATCGGGAGAAGGCAAAACACAAGAGCTGGAGGAGTCTGTCTGGTTGATGTGCCGGGGCAGGATCTGGGGAAAAGTGAGGGGGGAACAAAATAGAGCGTCGCCCTGATGAGAGGCAGACCCTGGGAGGAGGGGGCGGCTGCAAACCCTTGTCATGGTTAACACGCACATCCGAAATAATGGAAACTCAAGTGTCTTGGTGTGAGCTGTCTTTTGTGCATAAGTACAAGAGATTATAGCTAGATCTATATCTCATATTTGTATATATATAATAGACATATATGTATAGGTATATATATATATATCTTATATGTATATATATATATACATATACATATATATAGGTGTGTCTATATATCTGTCCTGGTTTCAGTCAGGATAGAGTTAACTTCATTTGTAGCAGCTGATGGAATGCTGTGTTTGCTATATACATGCATATATGTGTGTATATATACCTATACATGTCTCTATATATGTATGTGTATATATGCGTGTATATATAGATATGTATGGGTATATATATCTATATAGATATGTATAGGTGTATATATATACACATATATACACACACACATATATACACCTATATATATACACACGTACACATATATATAGGTATATGTAGGTATATACAGGTATATATAGGTGTATATATATAGGTATATATACACATATGAATAGGTATGTATACAGGCATATATATACATATATATATGTACGGAAAGCACATTGCAGAGTGGAGAGGCAATGGCAGCGAAAGCCAGTCCCCCGCTCGCCTCTGCTCAACGTGCTCCTTATCGCCCCGTTTTGTGCACTGGACTAAAATAATCATTTGTGAATAGAGCTCTAATTACATTAGAGCTAATCCATTTTCCTCTCCGGAGCTGGTAGTCAACAGTTTATTCTCTCACCTCGAAGATGAAACCGAATGTCAGTTTTGCAGATAACATTGACGTGAACTTATGTATCAGGCAAGTAGACAAATACCATTATAATCATTTATAATCCTTTAAAGCTGTGACTGAGAAGTGGCATTTGGACTGGATTTAAACTTGGCGTTGTCCGTGCAGAAGATTAACCGCTCCATAAGACTTTGATTTCTGAATATTGCCCATTAGAGAGTTTTTACATAGGAAATTGAAGTATTATATATAGTTCTAACGTGGTTAACAGAGTCTGACACAAACAATAACATTCTGACTTCAGTTAATTCTTTTGCAGCCCGTTTACAGCAGGGAAAACTCTGTTGTCATGCAAGAAGCACCCCAGAAGGACTTTGAAGATTATTCCTGCTCGATGGGAATTGCACATCCCGAGTTGGTTTCTGCTGCTGCCGATTGCTATCAGATGCTCTCCAGGAGCTGCTCTGTGTTAGCCAACACTCTGCCTGTGCAAACAAGCCCAGGCCCCCAGGGGCTGACACTAGCCCAAGAAATGAGCAGCCACCTCTTTGGCCAAGCCTCCTTTTTCTAGGAAAGGAGCTCGCCTTGGAGGCAAAGGGGAAGAAGCGCTCCCACTGCGGTGGGGAGGTGGGATGGGGTGCGGTGGGTCCCCACCATGGGATCTCTGTGCCCCAACACTGTCCAAGGGGCTTCATGAGGGATGTGAAGAGGCGGTCACCTATGTAGCTATGGGCATGGAGGTGGGACCTCATAGCCATGGGGTCTGCTAGAGGGAGCAAAGGAATGGCTGGAGTGCTTCAATGTTCAGAGTTCCTCCTCCAGAGCTGATCTGTGAAGGCTGACATCAGAAACCTGTGCTGACAGCTGACAGAGGAAAGGTTCTTATTCGGTGGCGTTGCATCCTCTTGTTGACTTCAGTGTTACAAACATCACCCACAAAGGGGATAAGCAGCCTGATGCCAGCAGAGAACGCTGCTGTGACCCTTGAAACTGGGTGCTGGATGCTCCCAGCACTGGGAAACAACGAACATGCTTATGGAGCTTGCTGTCCTCAGGGTCATGCTCCTGTCTGAAGCCTTTCCCTTTACCTTAGGAAGTGATGCCAGTGGCTGTGGACAGGTCCCAGCCGTGCAGAACTGCCCAGATGAGTTGAGGAGGGGACATTTTGGTCACTGGAGGAGGTGAGGGGTGTTTGACCCGCCCGGGGCTGCAGGTCCCTCCACCCTGCACTCCCTCCTGGGTCCCCAGCCTGGAGACCTGGGTGTCTGCAGAGCCCGTTGGAGGCACATTCCAGCCCATATGAACAGCATGCTATCATCTGGGTTCAATCTAGTGATAAATGGGCTCCAGAAGTTTCTGAATATTTGTGTAAGACCACAGCGCTTCTTATCAAAACAGTTCCCATTCCTATTTTCCAGTCTTCCCTCCATCCCCAGCTACCTCCTCCCTCCCTTTGGTGCACTGCCATGCCCCAGCTGCTGGCAGGGATATCTTTTCTTTTTTTTCTCCTCACATGGAAAATACAAGAGAGCTTTCCTCTAAAGAGGGTAGCCTGAAACCTCCTGGGACTCTCAACCCATCCTCCATCTGCGGTCACGCAAGTGTTTCCTCCCAGGCATTATCACTGGAAATGGAAGAATGTGAACACACCAGGCTCATTTGTTTTGTGTGTTTAATTTCTTCGTAGGTTTGTGTAAGTACTTATCATCTTCTCCTTAGAAGATAATCGAAGACAAATGTGTGTGTGAGATGCAGGCTTAACAAATGGGGCTGCCTTCTGAAAATGTGGTCCGGGAAATAAATAGGGACAGAAGAGCATCGCCGGTGCCGGCGAGAAGCGACGCTTCCAGGAAGCACCCAAGTTATGAATACAGCTACAATCAACACTACCCCATCATCAATATTCATATAGCCCAGACAAAACATTTTACATCGCAGCTCCTCATAAATCAGCTAGAGAAGAAGGGGGGAAAGGGATGACGGGGAGAGAAAGGGGAAGATATAAAGGAAGAAATAGCTGGGGGATGAAGGGATGGTGAGGGGGGACTCGGCTCATTCAGGCTAACATCTGCTCGGTCTGAAGTGGAACCACCTGTTAGTTTATTAAATTGTACAATTAATTTATGTGAAAGGAAGGGGAGGCTATATCTCATAAAAAAAAACCCCTTCCATTTTAACCCCGCCCTCCAAGACGAGCAGGGTGAAGCCACGGATGCACAGCACCATGGTTTCCACGTGACATGATGGGAAGACTCCAACATCCCCCTCCAAGGCACCCGTCACCCCACTGGGTGCCGACAGGCGGCATCTGTGCTGAACGACGTCCTCTCTTGCCAGGCAGAAGTAATGAGAAGCCTCACACACATGTGCCATGGTGTCAAGCCAAGGAAGCAGGAACTCCTCAAAGCCCTCCTCTGCCTTGGCCTGGTGTTATGAAAAGTTTCCACCCTTAATATCTCTGCCACTGGCAAGTTTCACACTAGTTTTAATCAAAGAAGCTTGGTAATTTGTACAGCGGTAACGACAAATCAACTTCCCTGCTCCCACCCTACCTCCCGCCACCCACCAGCCATCAGCCCCTGGCTACAGCCTCCCTGACTCCACAGCGTACAGCTAGGGATGGCAGAGCATCTCTGTGAGGGACCTCAGCATCCCCCATGTGCGAATGGGGTGGGGGGCTGCAAACCACTGCCCAGATGCATCCCTAAAGGTTGTCTCCAAAATGCATCCCTAAATGTTGCCTCTGAAACGCTAACGGATCATGGGGAAAAGGGTTTTGTGGGAGAGGTGTCTCACTGGCCTCTTGCAGCCTCAGTCTACAGCACTCACCCATGTCAGAAGATTTGAATTTTGAAGTATACAAAGGAAAAAAAAAACAAACCCCACAACACTTTAAATAATTTATTTCAGGCATCTATTGCAGAGCGTGTCCTGATGGCTCCTTCCTGCAAGTCCCCACCGAAGGAGGGTCCGGAGCCCTCGCAGGGGACACGTGCCTCCCAGGCTCGCAGGATCGGGCTCCAATTAAGCACGATGCTCTCCAGATTTGGTTCCCATTATTGTCTTCCTTTGGCGTGACCGACTGGAGCGCTTGAATTGGAAAGGTCCCAGAATCTTCAGCCTCCTAAAATATTTTCAATAACGTTGAGAGCAATTTTCCTCAGAGCATGTAAGGATTTCAGCGGAGGAGCCAACTTTCCCAGAGGAATGATCCAATTACCAGGACTGGATGCTCTTGTCAATCTTCTCCCTCAGGGACGTGGAAAATCAAAATTATGGTTTATTTTTTTTTTCTAATGTGACAGTGAGAGTAAAGGCAGAAATCTAAACCATGCTGTTATCTCCCCAGGCACCCCCCGCTCCCTCTGCCTGATACTTTTGGCTAAAAATACCCACTCACTTTAGGTAGAACCTCCTTAAATTCTGCTCTAATGACAGCGCTGGTGGGACCCAGCCCTGGGAGTGGGGCTGAATTATGACTTTTTAATGGTGACCTTTGCATGTAAAGATGGAGTCAAAAATGACTCTGGTGATGAGGGGAGTGTGGTTCAAACCCAGGGGGTCGTGTGTGGTGACAAAGGCAGGAAAAGGCAGCAGCCACCCCCCTCAAAATAGCTAAAAATATATCCCACAGTGCAAGGGGGATGCTGGTGGCAGCGGGGGCACGGGTGAGCGGGGAAGCCAGCATGCCTTTGCATGGGATGCTGTAGGATGTGTCCGCATGATGCTGGCTGTGGTGCACACCACGGGCAGGATAGGACCCTGACAGCACCCCGACCCCCTCCAGCCCTCCTCTTGCCCACGCCACCCCTCAGTGTGCACCCCCTGGGAGCACAGCCACGCAGGGGTACAGAGGGAGGGGTGATGGGGATGCAGGGATGCAGTTTGCCAACCCCTCAGCACCGCCCCGGTGCGCTGGGCGCATTGTGCTGGGGAAGAAGGAGCTGCCATTGTGCAGCAGGGCGACGGGGGGCCTTTGTCCCCGTGGGGCTGCCTGGCTCCCAGGGCCAGCAACGCCGAGATCAAGGGGTGGGCAGTGGGCTCTGCAGCAGCCGCGAGCCGCCCGCTCCCCCTTAGAAGTTGTTGTTGCTATGGGGTCTATTGTTGCCGGCTTTCCCCCGGCTCTTCACATCCTGCACCTTGCTTTTTCACAGGGTGAACAATAATGCAAACTCTTTTTGCTCCTGCAGTTGCCTTTTCACAGGTTTTTTCCCCCATTTTACAACCTATTATGAGTGATCACTGTGAAGAACTGCACGATTCTCCAAGGCATTTTTCCACCAGCAGCTCGTACCGTGCTGCTCACCGGGTTGTGCTGCCCGAAAAGCCTGAGAAAATCTGCATATCTGGGGGATGCCATTAATTACCTGACAGGACCCCTCTACCTCTGCAAAGATTCATCTCTGGCTAATGAAGCTGTCAGGGGCACCGTGCCGATGCCACCCTGCTGTGGGCACTGGACTCCATCCAGCACAGCACCCGCTGTCACTACCCCAAGCCGGTGATCCCAGGGGACACAAGAGCAGGATCCAGCCCTGGTACCTCCTGGCGTCACCATGACATGTTTATCTTCCAGCGTTTCTGGATCTCCTCAGCAGAAAACCAGCTGGAAAATGAAGCCCCGTGGCTTCATCCATTAATTCCTTGCGGTTGTACCCACAGGGTTCCTTCCTTGATGCTCCCAAGGTATGGCCTCACACCCCTACAGACACCCTGTGTGCTTTTTCTGGACTCTGGGGAAGATGCTGTGTACAGAGGCCGTCATACATTTAATATCATGCCAGGCTTAGGGGCAGGATCCTTTCACCAGCGTGCCACAGGCTGCCAGGCTTGCCCAAGAAAACCAGCCCTACTCACAGGCAGGAGCCCTGGAGCAGCAACAGGTCCCTGTCTGGGGCTGAGAGTGTCACCACAACAATTATTTCTGATGCCCTTTGGTCAGCACCTTTCCAGCAGTGAGGAAACATCCTGGCAAGCCAGAGCATCCCTGCTGCCAACCCATCCCTTGGGAAACCTCCCCCAGCCCCAGCAGCACCCCACCTCCTGCCTCATCAGTGGGATGCTCCACGCATCCTCCAGGATCCAGCTTCCAAACAGACCATTGCAAGGGATAACTGGGAGTCATTCCCCATGGTGGAAGGTGATCTTCCCTGGCGATACAGATGGGTCTCTCGCAGCTAAATATCAGGTTGTGTAATCGCTCCAATGGGAAGTGATATTCCTGTTTAAATAAATTATTGCCTTGGATTAAAAAAGGAATTAAAAAAGGAAGAGCAAGCGGGCCGTCGGGTTGGCGTGCCAGATCGTCTGGTTTGCAACCACAATCGTTTTAATTAAAATAATCAGAATTAAATGGATGTCAGAAAAATGTTTCAGTTCAAAAGGCACTTTGCAGCCCCGCATCTCATCCCATCAGGAGACAGACCACGTGACAACAGGGAAAATAAGCCCAGACCTTTAGGCAAATCCTCCTAAAAGATGGAGTGGCAATTCCCCAGTCCCGTCCCCCCCCCCCAACATGCTGCCTGGGTGCTGTCGCCCACACCCAAATGAGGGGCACTGATAATCACCCCCAGTGAACACGTGCGTACAGGGATCAGTGCCCAGGCTAAGGCTTGCTCTTCTGTTCATGGGCTAAGGCTTGTTCTCCTCCTGCCAAAGTGACTTTTAAGGATGGGGTTCAGCTGCTCAAGAGCGTGTGGCTGGTGCTGCCTCCCTAATATCTTCCTTTGCTAAGGAAAATACCCACAAGCCTGGAGCAGCACGCTCTGCGCTGGGGATGCTGTGTGGGGTTCTGCCCCACCTTTCGGAAAGCATCTTTTGCCCTTGGAGCTCTGGTGCTGGGAGGGCTGGTGAGGCAGGATGGACAGCTTGCTGGTGCACAGAGGGGAGACATGGTGAAGTATCCCCGTGCAGCTGGGTGCTTGATGTCACCAGCAATGCTGCAGGAGGGAAAAGGGGAAGTGAGACATCACTGGGACATCTTTAAACTCCTCTGTACAGTCCACAAGTGATGCAATTGGATTGAGGGCAAGCATCAGTTCCTCCATCTGACCCATTCCATTTAACAGACCATGGGTATTTCCAGAGTGGTCCCTCCAGGCTGTAGTGGGTCCACAGGTGAGCATGGCCGGAGCCATCAGTGGGGGATGTGCACTGGGGATGTGCCACACGTGTCACGGGCTCCAGCTCAGCCCTGGTTTCTCTGGTGGGATGAGCTCAGCGTTGGGATGATCCCAGCCATGGCTGGGCTCCCCATCCTCTACTCCACATCCCACATCCTGCATCCACCCCGCACCAGGCAATGCTGCTGCGCTAGCGGGGCCAAAAGCTGTAATTGGATCTTAATTACACGGCTCTCCGAGAGGTTATTTTTATTTCTTTGTTTGTTAATGCAATTATTTAGCTGCCCTATTTTAGCCTTGACCTTGCAGGAAGAGGGTATTTTCCAGTCAGCATAATGCTTTATCTTTGAAAGCTACAATCAATAAGGATAATTAATGATGCCTGCTGCAATGATAGCCTCAGCAATCATTATACCACATTAATCCCTGCAGTCAGTCTGGGGTCAAGGCCATCTAAATCATTCACCCGGGGGTGGAGAAATTCAAATAATTTACCAATTTAAATCCAGGGAAACGAATCCGACTGTAGCTCTCGACGCCGTTTACAGCGTTACACTTCGAGGGGGCCGCGGCCTGCAGCGGTTGTGCTGTTGCTGGAGCCGTCGAGGTGAAGGGGTGCGGCCTGTGATGCTCCACGCGGGAAACTGTGTCCCCTCATGAGGACAGCAGTGGGGGATGTGCACTGGGGACGTGCCACACGTGCCACCGGCTCCTGCTCAGCCCTGGTTTCTCTGGTGGGGTGAGCTCAGCCTTGGGATGATCCCAGACATGGCTGCAGCAGACACCAGTCCCCAGTCTGGGACACCCAGTGCGGTTGCACCATGGGAGGAGGAAGGGGGTCATGCTCCTCTCACGGGGGTAAAATGCATCTCCCACCAGCCCCAGGGGTGGGGGCTTGTCAGCCGTTGGTGCTGGTTCATGCTGGGCACCCCCTGCACCCCAAGGGGAGCCCCTGCCCTGGGGATTTCTGCACCGCGCTAGGTATCCATCCAAAAAAGGGACAGGGCATCTCTGAGACATCTCTGAGAGGAGCAGAGATCTCTCCCCAACACATCTCAGTCCCCTGCCAGACCCCCAAACCCCAGCCCATGCCTCAGCTCTCCAGGATGCCACTGGTGGGGCACATCCCGGCCAGGATGGAGCGAGGGGGCAGGGGACCAGCTGCCACACACGAGCACAAACTGCAAACCCGCTGAGTGATTTTCCTTACTTCAGCCTGTGCTTTACACAGCCGTAACATACGAGTGCCAGGAACACTGGGACCGTGCCGACATGTGTGTGCTGTGTGAGACACACTGGGAAGCCCAAAGGAAGCACTGGGGACTTGCCCCAGTGCAGCCCTCCAGCAGCTCCAGCCACCCTTGGGGCTGGCTCAGCTCCGGCCGCTGCTGTGCCGGGCTCTTTGTAATGTCCTTATGGAGGTGATGGAGCTTTCTGGCAATGAAGATCTCCCTCCATCCACTCCGTGCACAGTTAATTTATTGGGATGCAGCCAGCACCACGGTCTCATCCTGATGCCTGGTGCTCAGCTGGAACTCTGCATCCCAAGGGGAAGCCAACAGCATCCCGAGCCTTTGAGGAGGGGTCCCATCCTGCACGCTGCCCATGGGTGGCCCTGAAACTCCCCAGCTGAACACCTACCTGGTGCATGGTGGCAGACAGACCCTGTGAGGGCTTTGTCAGGGTACTGGTGAAATGCCAGTACCACCACAGGAAGGATGCAGAGTAATGCCCTTGGCCAAAAATTGCCTTCATTGACCATCAATAAAATGTTGCTGATCTAAATCCTGTTCCTGGCATCTTCTGGCAGGGCTGGTTTGCACATTTGGGATGCTGCAATGCCCGCCACAATGTCTGCCACACAAGAGGGACCAGGGGCATCTCAGAGCTCACTCTGTGTGTCCCCCTCCCAGGGTCTCAGCTCAGTTTGGGGGCTCAGCAGTCCCAGGGGTGGGTGAGGTTGGAGAGGCACCCAGAAATGTGTAACAGCGTTGAGTCCCTCCTTCAAAACGGAGGGGAAATTTGGTTTAGTCTTGATTTATCACTCCATTATGAACAAGTTTGTGTTTTCACCAAAGTCATTCTCCTCTCCTGCACCGAATTAATTATATATTAACAGCAGCATATCATTTATACGTGGACATATACAATAAATTATGGGCTAACTATATAATTCTACCCATATAATTAATTACATTAAACATCTACATTTTAAGCCTACAATTAGATAACCCTGGGAGACAATCCTGTTAGCATTTTTAATAAATACTTGTGTTTGAAGCTGTTTAACAGAGCACCTGATAACTGATATAGCAGTGTTAACATCTGTTCCATTATTTCCAGAGGACGTTAGTTTAACGTAATGCTCCTCACATAAAATATGCATTTGTTCTTGACTGTCAAGTGCCTCTATTATTTTATTAAAAAGTCAAAAAAAGAATATAATCAGACTTCATAATTTATGTGTGACATTTTCATTACAGAAAACTTTATGCAAAATTGAATTCTAAAATTTAATTTCCTGTGATGTTTAAATTACTTACTATCTGGCTCCTCTCCAAACATTGTGATCACTCCGGGCCCCATATGAATTCTATTAAGGATATGTTTAGCTGCTGCCAAAATGTACAGGGTATTTTTTTCTATGTAATTCCAAGAATATGCTCCTTAAATTTATTTTGTGCCAGTTTAAATAGTTTCCCTCGTGCAGGAAAGAAACACAGGACATTTTTAACCTCCAATGGGGCTTTTTTTTTTGGTTTTTTGGTGGTTCCCTTGGTTTTTGGTGGTTCCCTTGGTTTTTGGTGCCAGCCCCTGGTCCTTCAGCCCCTTGGCCAGGAGGAGCATCCAGCTACCTGGGGAAAGTCGGGTGTAAGCCAGGATGAAGATGTGGGATTTCAGGGAGCTCTGCTCACCACGTCTGCTGCGTGTGTTGGAAATCAGGAGACAAAAATGAAGTGTAATGAGTACGTGGCAGAAGGATGTATGGTCCAGGATTATGGTTCATGCTGCTTTGGTTCAGAAAGCTTGGGTCTCAGAGTGCCTGCAGCCTGCATTATCCCCCTGGGAATGTCTGCAGTGTCTGAGCCAGGAAGAGAAAGCAAAGACTGGGCCCTGGAGAAGAGTGGGAATTGGGTGGTGAGAGGGGCTGACTGTAGCTCAGGGGCATCAGAGCTGTGGTAGTGAAGTGGCTGTGGGGTTGGGAGACGCTGAGGAGGGGCAGGGGGATGCTCCAGTCCTGCTGAGAAGCCAAGAGATTTGTGACATCTCCTGGGATGCTGCCCATGCCTGTGGTCCCACTGCCACCATGGATGCTGGGGCCAACCCAGTCACCTATCCCTCCCCTCCCCTGGCAGCAGGGACCCTCCAGCTTCCCCCACGGCCTTGCTGAAAACATGGGGTCTGAGGACAAACATTTGCCGAGCGAAGCGGGTGACTCTGCCATCTCTGCAGATATCACAGCCCTTCCTGGCAGCTCTTCCTTCAATCAATCTGCATTTTGCATACCCTCATCCGCCCGGAGCCAAGGCTCTAGCCAAGCCAACAATCAATACATCTGTACGGACCATTGCTATCAGGTTTGGTCACTTTCTGAGCAGCCCATGTCAGTAAGACGTGGCTTGCCTCAGTGAAACAGCCTGAGCTCATGAATCCGCAGAGGAATTCAGGGAAAAGCTTAGGGCAGGTCTTGGGAAATAATCCAGGTTGCTGGTGGGTGCTCGGAGAGAGCCTGCACCTCTTCCCAGCCATCCTTGGGGTGGGATGCAGTGGTGCACATCCCAGCTCACCCCGTGCACGTCCCAGCTCACTCTGTGCACGTCCCAGCTCACCCCAGCATGTCCCAGGATGCCCCAGCTGATCCCAGCACATCCCAGCATGTCCAAGCACATCCCAGTTCACCCTTGCAAGCCTGGAGGAATGCAACTTCTTGGATGGAGTGAGAATTTGTGTGCACTGGGCTGTGTAAGCCCTTTGTCAGGGGCACACTCTCAGACCCTCACAGACCTGGTCTCCCTGCTGGCCAGGTGCTGGGGTACCGATGTGGGAAGCCCCCACAAGCAGCTGTCATGGCTGGGATGGGCTCACTCCCAGCCCAACGCCGTCTGGCTTCCCTTCTGTGCTGGTAAGACAATCCAGTGGATGGAAAACCTCATGGCTTCCACGGGGCTCTGCTGTAACTGGATGCTCACCATGGCCAGTTGCATGCACAGAGCTAATAAAAGATGCAGCCAGACCGATGCTGAAGGAAGCCCGGGCAGGAATAGGATGACAGAGCAATATTGCAAGAGGTAGGATCCTGCTGAGTCGGGAAGCACCCAATTTATTTATATTCAGCTAAACTGAAATATTCAGAAGAGAA
The DNA here is from genome assembly GCA_027925045.1 of Hypotaenidia okinawae. Taxonomy (NCBI): domain Eukaryota; kingdom Metazoa; phylum Chordata; class Aves; order Gruiformes; family Rallidae; genus Hypotaenidia; species Hypotaenidia okinawae. Next base: position 26,957,049 of record BSDF01000010.1, on the reverse strand, counting down.
TTATCTTCCAGCCATACTCACCCCCCACGCCTCGGTCCTCGCAGCAAGCATCCCTTGCCCTGTCCCCTATTAATTCAAGCAGCACAAATCCAATATGATTTTTCTCTCTAATACACCGTGGTTTGCAAATTGGGTGATGACAAAACAGGATAATTTATTACTGGTATCTTAATTTATTTATTATTGAACACTTTATTAACCTATACACTTTGCTGCCTGCACATCTTTAATGGGCTTATAGTAGAATTATTCATTTATTCCTGGGTATGAAATAGTACCTTCATAATTCACCTGTGGCATCGTAAGGTATTAATTACAGCACCCAGTGTCTCCACTTAACAGTGAAATGCTAATTGTGAAGGTAAAACAAAGCACATTCTCATTCTGGGGAGCTGCCTCTCTGAAACTCTGCTGCCGTTTCCAGGAGCGGCGACGGTTCCGACCTCCCTGCACGTGAACAAATTGTGCATTTTGATGAAGTCCAGAGCGCTCCAAGCCAATTTCCAGCCTTTACTGGGTGAAAACTCTTCAGCAAGGCTGTGGTAGACATGGAGAAGCAGGTGGGGAGGGTTTCTCACCATCCCTGTATGCTGTCAGTGGGCGATGGAGGGTTTGGCTCCTGCAGAAGGATGCTGTCTTCAGGGGGAGGTTTCCATAGGTCCAGCCTGACCTGATGCCTTGGCAGCCACCGCTGCATCCCCACAGCAGGCGAGTTTTGGGGAAGATCTGGCAGCACCATGTCCCCCCTGGGCAGGATGGGTATTTATGTCTGGGTTACAAACAACTGAGGGGAAAAAAAGAAGGCAGCTCACAGGCGGTAAAAATAGTATCGTGGGGAGGGGGGCTGTAATAAGAAACACGTTGGGATGGAAACAACTTAATTCTGTCACAAACACCAGCTTAATGTATGCCCCTTAAACTCGGAGCCGTATATGTTTCCCTGCAGCATCCGCCCGTATCGGGAGGATCTGCTCCAGCTAGACACTCTGGTGCCTCATGCCCTTGCTCCACAGCAGCCATCATCATGTTTTAATGAGCCATTTTCCTATTTATCTACTGTCGCTGCTTCCCCCAGCAGCGCTGTACCCGTCCTGTCCAGTAAAACCCATTATCTCTATTAGGCTGCCGATAGCGCATCGGTGGGATTGCTGGCTCCCTAATTGCTCGAGCGCACTCCTCCTCCTCCTCCCCCTGATAGATTACCCTGGGCTATTCCCCAGCGCCCCGCTACCGGCCAACCCCCAGCAATCGGGTTCTGCCTTCAGCAATAAGTCCTAACCTATCAATATATAATAGGCCTTAATAATCAACAGCTATAGGCCTCGTCTGCTCTGGGAGGCCGCCGTAGCGCCGAGCGGGGGGTTTGATCTGTCTATAATTAGCAGCAGACAAATCCCGTTTGTGTGGCAGGGTGCGAGCGCCCGGGCTGTACGGGGATGATAACAGATTTTACAGGGGCTCAAACGTGGTTTAATTGGCTGCTCGGACTATCTGGGTAACGGGCACGGGTGTGAAACAGTCCAGCTGGCCCAGGGAGCGCCTGGGAGGCAGAAGTGTCGCGGTGGCTTCACCACCCCCACTGCAGAGGTGCCGCCTCTGTGAGAGCGATGGAGACGTCCTGGGGTAAATGCTGTGGGACCCAGGTAGGTCAGCGCAGGGGCTTTGCTAGGAAGGGCTTTGCTAGGAGAGGCTTTGTTAGGAGGGGCTTTGTTAGGAGGGGCTTTACTAGGAGGGGCTTTGCTAGGAGGGGCTTTGCTAGGAGAGGCTTTGTTAGGGAGGGGCTTTGCTAGCAGGGGCTTTGTTAGGAGGGGCTTTTCTAGGAGGGGGCTTTGTTAGGAGGGGCTTTGTTAGGAAGGTCTTTGTTAGGAAGGCCTTTGCTAGGAGGGACTTTGCTAGGAGGGGTTTTGCTAGGAGGGGCTTTGTTAGGAGGAGCTTTGCTAGGAGGGGACTTTGTTAGGAGGATCTTTTTTTAGGAGGGGCTTTGCATCCTTGTCAGGAGGGGCTTTTCAGCCAAGAGGATGCTGTTGGAAATCGTCCCCAGCCAAACACGTTTGGGTTAAGTAAGTGCGCTCAGCCCCAGCAGCTGCAGGGGAGGGGAGGGCGGGGAAGGAAGGGAAGGTGCCCCCAAACAAGGCAGTAAAACCATAAAGTTAATGAGGAAACCGTGTAGCTTTGTGCAGTATAACCCTTTATAGCTCCCTCCTCGGGAGCCAGGCTTCCAGGGTAACACAGTGAGCGCTATAAAATGGATGTTTAATGTAGCTGGGGGCCAAGAAAAACATGGTATAATTGTAGTAAGCAGCTCGCTAAGTGGAACGATCACTTTTAAAGGATGAAATACAGCGTAGCTTCTCAGGGCTGCACAGGCTCCAGCTTCATACTGCTTCAATAGCAGATTCTTCACTTCACTTACAAATGTATCTCTGAGGAGATTTGTTACAAACTTGTCCGGGTTGGAAATAAGCTGCTGACTAGATCTGCTCACATCATCCATTCAGAGAATCCCAGAATCCCAGACTGGCCTGGGTTGGAAGGGACCCCAAGGGTCACAGAACTCCAACCCCCTGCCACAGGCCTGGAGCTACACAAGGTTGCCCAGGGCCCCATCCACCCTGGCCTTGAATCCATTGTGGATAACGACCTGATACCTTCAGTCCTTGCCCTGCTCCTGAGGCACACCCGCCCTCCCCAAAGTTGTTTGATTTCCATCCATTTAATGCAAACAGGGATGATGGACCACAGGCTCCCAGCACGTACCAGAGTGGTGAGGGATGCTCACTTAGGATAACCACCCCAACTGCATCCACCCTTAGCTTTGGCTGGGGGATGCTGCCCAGCCTGCCTCCATCCTACCAGCACCATGGCTCCACCGCTGCCTGTGTGCTCTGGTTTGGGATGGATTTCTGAGGGAAAGGGGGCTTTGGTTTGGGTTTTGCCCAGTGATGTCTTCCCCATCTCCAAACACTCATCAGCCAACAGTCACTATCACTGTAATTTCAAATAAAAGGGTGCCTGCCTCTTAGCTGTGGTTTGTACTAGAGAGATTAATATATGTTGTGTGTGATTTGTGTCCTCATGAGACAGGAACCAGAGGGCACTGGTGAGGGGGGAGCAAGGCCAGCCATGCAGCAGCCAGACTGTGCTCACACCTCAGGAAGGCTGAGGACCACAGATGGGTTTGGGGACTCCTCTGCACAGGCTGTCCCCATGGGAGCTCCTGATGGGGCACAACCTTCTGCTGCGGTTCCTTTCTCTTTGGAGGCAGCAAGCTCTTGCTGCAGGAAGGCAAGGTGGGGTATTCAGAGATGCTGAGGGTGCTGTCAAAGGTGCTGAGCCCTTCTGGTGACCCCCCAGGAGATGGTACAACTGCAGGCACCCAGATCCTCCTGCGACCAAACCCCGGTCTGATATTAAAATCACAATATTCTCAATTTCTGCTAAAAAAAGCACAACACAACTCCCCTCAGCGCCTGGTTCTGGGGCCTTTTCAAAGCAGACGTGCACACAAGGTGGAATTTCATCAGCCACATGATTTTAGGAGACGGGCAGGGCGAGATATATCACATGCAAATAGACACATCACCCGAGCAAGGTGCCATTTATCAGCATCGCTTTGAGACGCGGTGGGGTGTTCTGATGGGATTATGTAGATCTCAACCATCCATGGGCGAATGAAATTGGGTAGCCTTAGCAACCCCCAGGTGCACCCGCGCTGCCATGAATCAAACGTCAGCGTGATGAGCCACGGAAAATCAAGGAATAATTCTTTGAGGTGCTCAAAACAGTCTGGAGTGTGTGATTTTGTGAGTCTCTGCCCGCTGTGCATTCTGGAGGCCAGCTTTTAAAAAGAAGAAGAAGAAGAAGAAAGGGAAAAAAAGCATTAGCCTTACCTCATACCCTCATAAATGCTTACAAACAAACCCAACCCAAAACGCAACCAGCAACTGCAACAGCCTCCTCTGAACTGTGGGAAGGGCACCTCCTGCCAAGGGAATGCACCAGCAGGAGCAGCACAGAGAGGTGTTAGTCACAGACTTCGGGAACGGGACCTTCCAACCTTCCTTTTGGATAAAAACAAGAAGTTCTTGTCACTGTCTTTTCTCTCCTGTCAAGCTGTGGTCAGCGGGGGGCTTTAATACCAGAAAAGATATTAAATAGGTATTTAATACCAGAAAAGGTATTAAATAGGTATTTAATACCAGAAGGGTATTAAATAGTTTAATTTTTAAATTATTTTTAATTAATTTAAATTCAATTTAGTAAATTAAATTTAATACCAGAAAGGTATTAAATGGGTATTTAACACCAGACAGGTAGGAAGAGCTGGGAGGGAGGAAAAAATATAATTAAAAATTAATGAAGTCAAGAAAGCATATGGTTCAAGGGGGCGTATTTTCAGTTATTTCTGTAAGTACTTTGGATGCCCATAAGATGCTCTAAATATACACTGCACCGTACCTGAACAGCAAACTATTATGTATGTAGCTGCAGAGACTTCCCACTGGCCTGTGCACGCAGCCATGGGTCTAGATGCCCAGACAGCTCCTGCACGCTCCATCATTCGCTTCCTCTGCATTGAAGCACCAAAGTCGATGAGGTTTCCTGGGTGTTCCCACATGGAAAGCCACCCCTTTGTCCTGGCACTGGTTGGGGAACACAGTTCCTGGCCTGACCCGCAGCAGTTGCGATCACCCACTCTGAGATCAGTCGTGAGGGCAAGGAGGGGGAAAAGGCAGGGCTGAGGGTCCCACAGGGCTGCTCCTCTCCCAGGGAAGGATGCTCAGGCACCACCTGGTTGCTTTCTCCACCACCTGCACATGTATTCATGGTTATTTTCTGATAGGCAAAGCTTTTCCTTAAAGCCTGAACACCAGAAGTCACATTGCTAACGGAGAACCTCAGTTTTCCTTAAAAATTGTTCCTTGTATTTGTGGTCAATGAAAAAAAGAATCCCATATTCCCTTCCCAGCCTTCAGTTCCCTCTTCACTTTCCAGGTCTGGAATACTGAAGAAACAGGATCACAACTCCACAGCCTTCCTCAGCATCATGTGCTGCAGGGTGGGCTCCGATTCCAGGGCTGGGAACCACCCAGTAATTTATTTGACAAGGCTCTAACCCACCCTCGTGCTCAGCAGGCTGGCAAGCTCTGCTCTCCACCTTCTTTTTTTCTTCCCTTACGTTGTTGTTTTATTTTTTTCCCCCCCAACAGCTATTAAAGACTCGGTGTCTCCGTAAACGGGCCCCGTTCTCATTAAACATTTGGAGGCCGTGCTGGAAAGCCGAGTGGTTAAACCACCCTGAGAATTCCAGAGGCAGATCTGAAGCAGGGCAGCCCTGTTTCTTCCAAATCGCCTTCTCCTGAATGAGCTTGGATTAATTGTTGGGGACCTGGAGCACATGCTTCAGTGGAAATAAATTACTTTATTTCCATTACCCCACCGGTGGCCGTGTAACTTGATTTCATTAGCCTGAACCTGTTGAGAGTGTTCAGATTGCCATAGCAGGACGCACTCGAAATGAAAAGACGCTTCGGGTTCTCAATTAACAGAATCGCTCCCTTTCAACCCAAATGGATGTTATTGAAACCAATTAGCATAGACTGGAAAATCTCTCATTAATGAGGGGAGTGTGGGTGAGTAAACAGCAATGAAAAGATGAAATTAGAGAAGAGGCCTCTTCTTGTTGGCCTGAATAATTACATGCTTAGTTGCCTAATTGTCTGGTGAAAAGCCTTGCCGTGCTCGTAACAGATTGCCATGTTCATTAGGCTGCAAAAGGCCACCTGCTGCTGAGGCTCATTTTCCTGCAGTCTATATACACGTGTCGCTCCCCGGGGACTGATATTTGGACACAACACTAGCTGTGAAAAGCAAATGAGCTTGCCAATATGCTGCAATATTGTGTCCTTTATGCCAAGATACAGAAGCTTAATATGTCGAATATAATGAATAAAACCAACAGCGCTAAGGAAGTTTATGAGGAAAGTGACCTTCTCACACGTCCCGGCGCAGGAGCGCGGGGCGCGAGGAGGCCGGCCCCTCCATACAGATGTTCCTTTCTGGCCTGGACTGCTCCAAATTACGTAGCACAAAAGATAAATTACAACTGCTGCGGCCCGAGCGCTCCCTTAGACAATGGCAGAATGAAAGCACACAATGTTAACTGGTAAAATTGGAAACAAATGCGGGGCGCCGAGCGCTCAGAAGCCGTCATGAAAACCAGCAGTGTTCCTACTCGCTGCGCCGTGGCAGTACACATCAAAGGAGGGAGGCCTCTTCGTGCCAGCCCTTCCTCAGATCACTTCGTGTCTTATAATTGCTGGGTTTAGGGGTCTTTTAAGCTGGGCGTTATCACGTGGGGGTGGGTGCAGAGGTGGGGGTGGCCGGCACTGGGGAGCTCCTCTGCCGTGGAGGTCCCACCCGCAAAGGGGAGGGATGAAAGGATGGAGGGATGGAGGGAAGGAGGGATGGAAGGATGGAGGGATGGAGGGAAAGAGGGATGGAAGGATGGAGGGAGGGATGGAGGGATGGAGGGAGGGATGGAGGGAGGGATGGAGGGAGGGATGGAGGGATGGAGGGAGGGATGGAGGGAGGGATGGAGGGAGGGATGGAGGGATGGAGGGAGGTATGGAGGGAGGGATGGAGGGATGGAGGGATGGAGGGAAGGAGGGATGGAGGGAAGGAGGGAAGGAGGGAGGGAAGGAGGGAAGGAGGGAGGGAGGAAGGAAGGGAGGGAAGGAGGGATGGAGGGATGATGCTAAAGGTGCAGCCATGGGATGTTGACTGTTGGCAGGCCATCGGGACTGAGCAGCCGCTCTCCCACACAGGGCTGACTGCCACACCAGCTGAATGCAGCTTATTTCCAACCCGTGAGCAGCTCCAGCGTCCCAGGACTGAGCCCTCCACTCTCTTTACTAAGCATCTCCATATGCAAAATATCTGTTTTCTAATTTATTTTTCACTTTTCATCATGTGCTGAGCAGGTAACAGCAGGAGGAGCTGCCAGGGTATGGTAGGGTGGGCAGCGGAGGCTGCATAGTCACAGCAAAGAAATCAGGGATGTCTGGATATGGATAGTGATACACACACTTGAGTGTATTGTGCTACCAAACAATAATTATTGCCCATATAGAGATCATCTAATTAATAATAATTGCATCAGGAAGGGCGTTACTAGCCTTCACTGTATTACAGAGGAGCCCATGCAGGGATGGGGAGCCACGTTCCCCAGCAGCAGCCAGGTGAGGAGCAGCCCTTCCACCACATCACCTGCTGCTTCCCAGCCAAAAAAACCCTTCTTCCTCCAGCACAAACTGCATCAAACTGTGGAGTAAAAATACTCCACTCAGACAGCTGAAGCCTCTCATGCTGGTGGCACATCCCGTTGCATCAAAGGCCGCAGCACGTGCTGCTGTCTCCACGTAACCCCCGTGCCACGAGGTTTAACGCTACATGGGTCAAACACAAAAGCTTCAGTCACTCCCAGGCAAAGGTCTCAGGTGGCAGTGGCAGGGAAACACATGCTGCTGGTTTGCCAGGCTTTTGATTGCTTTCCACCCCCACCCCCCTTTTTTTTTTTTGAGAGGAGAGCTCTGAACGAGCCCTTCATCAGTTCAAAGAATGAGAGGAGGTGATGAAGAAATGGTTTTATGGTTTGAAAGAAATTATGATGTGGCTGGTGAGGAGTAAGAAGCAGCCACACAGGTGCTCTGTGAGTGTCTGCTACCCCGTGGAGCTGGGGGTTCCACCAGAGCACCAGGAATGTGGATGCTGGTGATGAACCCCTGCCTTGGTGGTCTGAGGCATCCTCGTGCACCCCTGCATCATCTTCACACTTTGTTCCCCCCCATGCGATGCTCATCCCACTTCCCTCCAGCCCCACGTGTGTTATTTCACTTGACAAAGGGCAGCACCACGTGTATGTCACCTAAATCACCTGTGAAGGGGCCACCAGCCTGCTGAGATTTCTCAGAGCATAATCAGATCCCAACATGGGGAGCAGGGGTGTGGCCCTGTTTAGAGGAAGGGAAGAAATGGGTCCTTTCCACCAGGACATCAACAATCCAGTGACTTCTCTGGAAGCTGGATACATGAGCAGTACCAGAAAGCTCCAGTTTGCCATTAGCAGTGGTGCAGTTGGAGCCCACAGCCCTATTAACAGTCTTGATTTTGGAAGTTCTTGTGAGTGAGCGAGCTATCCACACACCAAATTGGGTGCAAACCATCGTGTGCTGCCATGAAACTTCCTGGTTCATTCACATTTCTCCATTGCTGACTTTACATGTTGAACATGGGTAAGGAAACACGTTAAAAACACTTTGCTGATAAAATGGGGCAGGAGGTTCTGAGCCTTGTGGAGGTGCTTTTAGAAGACCCTGCCCATGGGCACTGCCCTTTGCTAGCAGAGCTGCCCTTTGGGAAGGTGCAGCCTTGGTTTCCCTCATCCTGGTCCATGCAGCTGAGGCTGTGTCCGTCTTCCTCCCACTTTGAAACACAGATTCATGCACTGATGCTATTCCCAGGGCATCCTTCTGTTGATACCTGGGGCAACCCAAGGGAATTAATGCCCACACAAAAAGACCTTGCAGGTTCCCTGCTATGGGACAGATGCAGAATTGCTCTTTGAGACCCTCCCATGAAAAACATCATTTTATATCAGTTCTTTCTGGTTGAGAAAACAGTGAGAAACAGGTTCTTTCTGGCTGAGAAAACATCTCACTCACACCAGGGAGCCAAGGCTTTGAGGACAGTGCCAGGGTGTCTTGGTGAAGCAGGATCCCTCACCACCCATGGATGGTCACCCTCCAGAGCCACCTCCATCCCAGAGCTGGAAGCTGCCATGGTTCAGGGAAGCTGGGCAGCCTTGTGGCCCCCATGTCTCCCTACCCATAGACCCACCCACAAAAAGCAATTTAAGGCTGTACCCCAGCCCACCTGTGCCTCCCCACACCACAGGTTTCCATAATACTGACAAACAAATCCACTATTCCAGACCATTCCCACTTCTCTCTCAGGTTTTACCCCATGAAATACCCAAGGAGATGACAATCTCCAGGCTACTTTCCAACTAGTTAGATACAATTGACTAAATTAATTCCTAACATCAGTTTTACAACAGGTTGGGATAACTTATGGGGCAGTTTGTGGTTTCCCTAATAGTCTCACCTGACTGATGCACAGGGGCGGTGATAAATGTCTGTTATGGGTGAGTAAGAGTGAATGCCTGCTTAATCCTGTGTGCCTCTCTGGATTAGGTAAGCCTCATGTATTTTGGGCAATATTAAGGTATAATTCATATTGCCTGGGTATATTCATAATACCTGGGGAAATTTTAAGCTGTTAAAGGGAAAACACTTTTGTGTAGAGCATCTGAGTCGGTCTCTATGCCCAATCCCTTCTGTGAGCAAGGATTTATTGTTTGTGACAAATAAACAGTGGGCAATTAAGGAATAATGACCCAAACTTAATTAAGAAGTTCAAAGAAAGGGGAAGAGCTTCCTGGCTCTGCAGTGAGGGGATCAGGTACAGCCTGTGATGGGTGTGCAGCCAAGGATGCACCTATTCCTTTTCATGCAAAGAGTGGATTGTTCTCAGGCCGCTGATGATTAATGTGATTATTGATTAGTTGATCAATAAGGCCATGGTGTCTAATTATTGATAATCCTTCTCTAAATGAAAGATCGAGTGTAAGGAGTGCTAGTTGCAGAGCTCAAAATATAAAGTGATTCAGTGTGAAACCTGGTAATTGAAAGTCAAACCAATCCCATAAATTAAATCACAGCAATCCATAACATTTACCTGATAAATCCTTTTGAAAGCCTTATTTAACTTTCACTGCTCATTAAGAAAGCTGTGGATGCATCCCAAATGGCTCCAGTTTGGGATGAAAGTGGGTGTTTCTGTTCAGAGCATTTCTTTTGCTACAGCTGAATGTATTTCAGAAATGTAAAGAAGCCACTGTCAGTCACACCTATCTATCCCCTACACACCTATCTATCCCCTACACATCTATTTATCACCTACACACCTATCTATCCCCTACACACCTATCTATCCCCTATACACTTAGAGATCACACACCAGCTTGCTTTCCAAACTCTCCCTCCAAGACTCTTGGCTGCAAACCAGTTAGTTATAGTGCAACTATATAGTTATATACACTCTATATTGTGTCTGTGTGTATATATATATATATATATATATATATATATATATAAAAAACCATATATATACACACACATGAACACACACATACACACATATACACAGTTTTTATATACATAAAAATATATAACATAATATATTCATGTATCTATACTATATTAGATATAATATATAGGTTATAATTATGTATATTGTAATATAGATACACTAATATATTATAATATATAAAAAATATATATTATATAATATTTGGCAGGGGTTGGACCTGATGATCTCTTGAGGTCCCTTCCAACCCCTATGAGTCTGTGATGCTGTGATTCTGTGTTATATATATATATACACATACATATATACACACACATTCATATATACATTATTAGATATAAAAATTTATATTATATTATATTATATTATATTATATTATATTATATTATATTATATTATATTATATTAGTGTATATATATTATATACATATATATATATAAAACTGTACTGGGGGTAAAGCAGCCTATTTGCTTTTCCCAGGGAGCCCTGGCAAGGCCCAGCAAGACCTTTTAGGTACCTGGAGGAAACAGAAATAAAACCAGGACAGTGTGTTCTGCTAAGGAAACTCTTCAGGCCAACTAAAAGTCTCCACTGATTAATCCCCTACTGTTTACACAGCTAATTCTCACAGAGCATCCTCTGTGGCCGTGATGTCGCTAATCTAATTAGAGTAATTTTAAGTAAATGTTTCTAATCAGATAATAGTACAAGTAGTCCATTCCCTGAATTCTGAGAACCTCCAGGATTAGGACAGATGAATCGCTGGGCAGTTTATGCAGCAGAGAGAATCCCTCCCTGTCTCAATGCAGCAGGAACTCTGCATGGCTGGGGAGGCCTTAGGATGCTCCAAGTCAGGGAATAGAATCCCAGCCTGGTCTAGGTTGGAAGGGACCCGAAGGATCACAGAGCTCCAACCCCCTGCCACAGGCAGGGACACCAACCTCCAGGCCTGGACCTACACAAGGTTGCCCAGGGCCCCAGCCAACCTGGGGCAGAGATGGATAGGGCTGTGAATTCATAAGTTTTCAGTTTGCTGCTTGTCACGCTGCCCTTCTCCAGCAAGCCTCAATTTCCTGGTGGTTTCTAATCTGATGTTATGTTTTTTTCTACCAAAATTCCATTTAAGGAGCTTAAAAAAAAACCCAAGGCCTCAGCCAGCTAAAAGGGGGAGCAGAGGATGTAGGAATTCCAACCAGAGGCTCCCCCAGACCTGCAAATCCTCCCAACACCTGGAACGCGCCGCTGTGCGATAGGGAGAAATCCAGATGTCAGACAAATCACATCAGACAACAACAAACATCTCCCTTAATGTTCACTGTCACACACACACACACACCCTGCTCTGCACTGAGTTTTCTCCCTCCTTGGTGCAGAGTGCCGCTGGCAGTTCCATGTTTTTCTCCTATTTAATCATCACACTGAAGCCTCCACCAGCCCAGCTCCACCAACTGCTCCCCTTTGGGGACCAGGCCCTGTGATTTTCCACAGTTCCCACTTCCTGGGGACCCACTTCACTAACCCCACAGAGCTTTGGACCAGGCTTCAGGCATGGGCTGCTGTCTTGCCACCCGTTCTTCTGCAGCTGTTATGGGTGAATTCTCCTCTGGGTATCACTGTAGGTCACTGAGTTTCCCTGTCCCTGTCAGGGCCAGCCCTGCAGAGCAGGGGGGATACATCACCCAGGGGGGATGTACATCCCCTCTGGGTGATGTATCCCCCCTGCTCTGCCGGGACACAGCATCCCTGGGCATGGGGCAGAGGCCATGGGGCCTCTGACAAATATTTGGGCTCAACATCCTGGAGGTTTCAGCCCGTTTCAAAGCGTTGGGGCAGAGCCCAAGCACTTAAAAGCGCTTTGCTGTGGCCCAGGAGAGCTGTTCCTCTGAAGGTTTAATTGATGATGGAATAGAGGGATGGAGCTGCAGGAACTTTCTCCTCTTTCTAAGGAAGGGGAAGGGATCTTAAGGCAGCAGGTCCATATGTTATCCTCCCTCTTCTTCCCACTAATGGCAGTGAACAACTCGTAGACTACTTGCTAATGACCAAAGACAATGACAGGCACCCCACAGGGTTCACAGAGGGTGCGTTTGGGGTGAGGAGCCTGGCTACCAGATGTGGGGGAGGCGATGGAGCAGCCCCAAAACCCCATACGCTGGGGCTGGGGGCTGTACTGCTGCCCTGCCATTGCAGAGGTGGGCAGAGGAGGAGGCTGCTGCACATCAGGACTTGGATATAAATATAAAGATGCTTTGGAGGTTTTTTTTTTTCCTGGGACCCACTTCCCAAGGTTTTCCTGGGGTGGCTGTGTCCCTACTCCCCAAAGTCCTGCACATCCAGTTGTAAAGACACTGAGGGAAGAAGGGAAGGGCAGGGCAGGGCAGGGCAGGGCAGGGCAGGGCAGGGCAGGGCAGGGAAGGGAAGGGAAGGGAAGGGAAGGGAATAGCAGGGAAGGGAAGGGAAGGGAAGGGAAAGGGAAGGGAAGGGAAGGGAAGGGAAGGGAAGGGAAGGGAAGGGAAGGGAAGGGAAGGGAAGGGAAGGGAAGGGAAGGGAAGGGAAGGGAAGGGAAGGGAAGGGAAGGGAAGGGAAGGGAAGGGAAGGGAAGGGAAGGGAAGGGAAGGGAAGGGAAGGGAAGGGAAGGGAAGGGAAGGGAAGGGAAGGGAAGGGAAGGAAAGAAAAGAAAAGAAAAGAAAAGAAAAGAAAAGAAAAGAAAAGAAAAGAAAAGAAAAGAAAAGAAAAGAAAAGAAAAGAAAAGAAAAGAAAAGAAAAGAAAAGAAAAGAAAAGAAAAGAAAAGAAAAGAAAAGAAAAGAAAAGAAAAGAAAAGAAAAGAAAAGCCAAAATTTTCCTGCTCCCAGGGAAATTTGGGTTTTTCTTTTTCAGGGCGCTGGTGCAGTACATACACTGGGCAGTGCTGGGAGGGGGTGGCCCATGGGTGCCAGCCCTAACAGAGGAGATGCTTCAAGCCAAGAAGTGATAAATGTGTTTATATTTACAGAGTTCAGCCAGGTCTCAGGCTGCACCTCCAGCAAGAGGAGTTATGAGAACTGAAGCTGCCCCTTTTTGCCTCTAATTTTTTTCCCCCTCCCAGTGCAAAGGAAGGGAAAAGAAAACAAAGTAAGGCTTTAACTGTTCTAAAAGCCTCCAACAGACTCTGCATCCCAAATAATACATTTGTTGCTAATTTGTGTTAAATACAGAGCAACAGGCCTGAGATTACAGCAGCAATTCAGCTCTAAAAACTGCCCCCTATTTAATAACAGCATAAATCACGGGTAAAAGGTTCGTCACGCCGAGCGACACGGCTTCACATACACTAACCCATGATTTGTTTTTATTGAAAAGATTCAGACAGTGGGGTATTATTGATGTTTTTAATTTGCCCACACTAGTAAATAACTCTTCACTCAGCTCACAGCCCCGTGGTGAAGCCTTCAAGACCCCAGGGGTTCATCCCCCGTGGGTGCTGCTGCTTGTGGGGGTCTGGCTGCAACTCCGGTGCTCCAAGTGCCTGTGATGCCCAGGCAGGATCATGCCCAGGGAGGCAGCAGGAAGGGCTGAAGCTGCAAGCACCGAACACCTCCACTCCTGGCACTGGATATACTGGTTTAATTCAGGGGTTTTTAACACTGAAAGGTGCCACAAGTGGTTGGGCAGGAGACCACAGCGGTGGGTGTTGGTGGGACTGATGCTGAGAGGGGTCACAGAACCACAAGGTTGGAAAAGACCTTCAAGATCATCAAGCCCAACCAATCCCATCCCCAAGGGTCACCGCAGCAAAGCATGGCCTGAAGAGGGAAATCCAACCCCGTGCCTGCAGCTGGAGCTTGGCACACCTAGAAAGGGCTTGAGGGGTGGGCGAGCAGGGAGGGGCTGGGTGGGAAGGCTCTCAGTCAGCTCTGCAGGGCACACAAGTAATCGATCCGTGCTACGGAGGCTCCAATAAGCAGAGGTTTGGCACAGCGCATCGTGAGCTGTCTGCGCAGATGAGCAGCTCATCACGTCAGTGGAGCTGGAGATGCTGATGGGGACAGCTGCCCCAGCCCAGCTGAGTATCCTGCTCCTGGGGACTGCACCACAAGTGCTGCACCAGTTTCTGTCAGAGCCAGAACCCTCAGAGGGGTGTCCCCAGTCCCAAAAGGCTTTGAGTGCCTCCTGTGCAGTCTTGCATGGGGAACTCGGCCAGTACAAGCTATGGGCAGCACTGGTCCCAGCACCCATTGTGGAGCCACAGCTTGCATCACCCTTCCCACTGATGGACCTTCTGGAAGGGTTCCTGTGGACGCTGGCTCTGCTGGGGATGAATTCACTGCAGAGATCCCATTTGGCCCTGAATGGACGGGATGGCAGCTCTGCCAAAACCCCACAGCTGGCCAGGACCCTCCCAGCTCATCCCTCATGGGTACAGAGACATGTAATAAAGCCTCTGCAGTCCACCATTAAATCACCACCTTCAAACCTATTCTGAGCCCTCCAGCACCGTGTCATTACACCTAGAGCACAGCTAAAAATAGAGACCCTGGGGAGCTGCGCAGAGCAGGGGCAAAAAGAACCAGGGGCTACCTCAATATCAGCTGCAAAGTTGTTCCAAACCACCATCATGTCTCCTTGGAGCAGCAGGGCAGGGGGCTCAGGGGGTCCCACTGGGTGCCAGAGAGTGGGGCAGGGGACTCAGCAAGTCCTGTTGGGTGCCAGAGAGTTGGGGAAACCACCACCATCTCTGCTTGGGGCAGGGGGGCTCTGGGGGTTCCAATGGGTGCCAGAGAGTTGGGGAAACCACTAACATCTCTGCCTAGAGCAGCGGGGCAGGGGGCTCAGGGGGTCCCACTGGGTGCCAGAGAGTTGGGGAAACCACTAACATCTCTGCCTGGAGCAGCAGGGCAGGGGGCTCAGGGGGTCCCACTGGGTGCCAGAGAGTTGGGGAAACCACCACAATCTCTGCTTGGAGCAGCGGGGTTGGGGCTTGGGGGGTCCCACTGGGTGTCAGAGAGTTGGAGTCCATCTGTGCTTCTTCCTCCTTCACCCCAGGAGCATCATCAGGGCACGGGCACCCCGCACTCCCAACTAGCCGTGCCTTTCCACTGCCTAATCATATCAGGGGTCCGGGGAGGGGGTGTGACAGGAGGGGGAAGCCTGACAGTCAGGGACAACCCCGCACAGCCTGGGGGCTGCCGTGACACCACCATCCCTCTGCGCTCCTCCTCCTCCTCCTCACACACACACGAGCCAGGGCATTGTCAGCTGTGACAGCCTGATTTAATCTGCAGGAGGCTGAATGCCTCTGACCACTGCGCCGAGTCATTAACCTTGACTCGAGTAATTGAATTCAAGGTTGATTGCCTGTGACCCCCCTCGCCGAGGTCCTCAAAATGTACATATTCATTACGGGGCACACGGCTAAATGGATTGCACAGTGAGAGCTGTAGCAATCAGCCTGCTTGGTATGCAGAGGGCGAGGAGGGCACTAATTGCATGTTAGAGCTGAGGATTAGATTATGAAAAGAGTGAGAAAATGAAGATAGATCCCTCTGACACTGTCAGATTAAGGGCAGCGGCGTGCGGGGATATGACATTGAAATTTACGGGGCTGTTAAGGGAAGGGAGGTTTGAAAGGGGGTGTTGGATGTTTATATACGTTGGAGATTTATATATTTTCTTAATTCCTAGATATCCACTCAGTTAGGGTCTGTGTAATACCAAAACCTGATAGGGGCATCTCTTAAAACTAACAAACACGCAGCAAACTGATGCTGGGATGCTCTCCATCTCTCCGGATGGCTGCTGTAAGGAAGGTGTGCCAGCCTGTCGTTTGACCCCGTGTGTTGTCCAGCCAGGGCCACCCATGGGGCCAGGATGTTCCCATGGGAACCCTGTGCTGATGCCACCAAAGCCCATGTTGCATCGGGGTTACCACCTGTGTCCCTCCAAATGCTTCCCTTGGCCTGACCACTGCCAACAGAGCTGTGCCCAAGAGGATGGGGTCCTGTGGATCAGCCCCTCGCCTGGCTCCTGCCCAATGCCCCAACCCTGGGTGACTGGCCAGGAGCTAGGCGGGAGGCTCATCCACAGAAGGGAAGGGGATGAGCAAAGGTGGCCACGAGCATCCGTGGGTTCGTGGCATGGCTGTTGTGATAGCCAGGAACGATTTTCCCATGTTTTCCTGCAACTCCAAGCAGATGTGATTCTTTTTACTCATTTAATTATTTTTATATTTATTTAAATGAAATGAAAGTTAAGTACAAAACCATTTTTGCCCATAGGGAATTCAGATCCTCAATGTGCTTTTAATAAGCCTTCGTAAAACATTTTGGGAAATCTATGGCAACACAGTTTGGTGGGGGGAAAGGAAATAAAATTATTCATGCCTTAAGATGTTATTCTGGTATCTAAACTTTATGAATCACCCTGTGTGGCCCAGTTTCTGGCTCAGCAATACTGTGAAACAGAATGGAAGTAACCAGTGTCTGAATTTAATCCGTGTAATAATTGTAAATAGAGATTCTAATCTTAGCTATTGCCTTAAAACCTATTTGGTAGTAACTTTATACACCCACCTTTATAGTAACTTACATGCCCAGCCCTCCATAGCTGCCCAGCTCACCCAGCCCTGCACAAATTGATGTTCTCCTTGGAACTGGCTGCAAGATGTGGTGCCCAAGTCTGAGCTTTGTTCTTTAAGACTACAGGTCTGGTTAAAATCAGGCTTAAAATCTGCCATAAAAATAATGTTTGAACTCTGACCCTGTTTGAACTTGGCATTGGTGAGGCTGCACCTCGAGTGCTGGGTCCAGTTCTGGGCTCCTCACCATCAGAAGGCCATCGGGGTCCTGGAGCGAGTCCAGAGAAGGGCAACCAGGCTGGGGAAGGGGCTGGAGGGCAAATCCTCTGAGGAGCAGCTGAGGGAGCTGGGGGTGTTGAGCCTGGAGAAGAGGAGGCTGAGGGGAGCCCTTCTCCCCACCTGCCCTGCCCTGCCAGGAGGGTGCAGAGAGGTGGGCGCTGGTCTCTTCAGCCAGGGGCCAGGAGCTGGGACAAGGGGCAATGGGCTCAAGCTGTGCCAGGGCAGGCTCAGCTCAGCTGGGAGGGCAAAGTTCTTCCCTGGCAGAGTTGTGGGGCTGTGGCCCAGGCTGCCCAGGGAGGGGCTGAGTCACCCCCCTGGGTGTGTTTAACAGAGGGGAGATGAGGTGCTCAGGGATCTGGTTTAGCACAGAACAGGAATGGTTGGACTGGATGATCTGAAAGGGCTTTTCCAACCTGGGGATTCTGAGATTCTGTGATTCAAGCATCTCTGGAGGGAGAGGCCAAACATCTAAATCCCAACCCAAATGTTCGCAGGGGCTGTGAGCAGTGGGCAGAGAGCAAAGCTCAGGCTGCAAATGGGGTAAAAAAGCCCTTTTTATTTATTTTTTTTTTAATGGGCTGAGGCAGGTTTTTACACCAACCCTACAAACAGCTGTGGAAGCTCTTGGGCACCCGAGTGCCTTCGTGCACAGATGTGACCCACAGATGATGAGATGTGGAGCAAAACCACCTGGTTTCCTTGCAGCCATCTCACCTTTGATGCAAAAAAAAAAAAAAAAGGGGAAAAAAGTAAAAAATGCTGCCTCTCTTCCCACCTTCCCTTCCACAAGGAGCAGAGCTCTTCAGCTGGGCTGCAGGCCTCTCCCCACCAACGGCACGTGTGTCCCTGAGCTGCCACTCCAGGATGATGCTGCCATTCATTGCATTAAATTCCCAATGTCTATAGCTCGTGGTGTGGGAATACCAACAGGATCATAGGTGGTAACACACCCAGAACCTCAAACCACGTGTGTTGCCGATGTTCAGGGTTTCTAATCTGTTGAGGACATAATTAACGGGAGTAACTTTGTGGTTTCAATCAGAGAGGGCTGTGTCCTGAAAGGAGGGTTCCTAACTGAATGATATGTCAGGACCGCCGCTGGAGGAGTATGACCAGAATTTTTATCTCCTGCTCATTAAATTACCTCCATGTATGACTCTATGAGCACTGGAAGTCACGGGAAATCGTTGCTGACTGACAATTCGGGAGTGATGGAGAGTGAGGGTTACCAACAGCTGACTCGAGCTGAAGAAGGCTGACAAATGAGTGCTCCTGCAGCAAAATTACCCCGTGACCGTGCGGGTTTCTCCTGTGCTGGAGGATGGTGGCACCCACAGGAAGAAAAAAACAGCCATTTATTCACTGGGGTGGGGGGAAATTAAGTGTATGAAGTATTTGGGGGTATCAGGAGCACCTTACTCTGTTACGTACGTGCTGTAGGACAGCTAAAATCCATCTGTCTCCAAAAATTGCTTTGATGCCTTTCAATGTATGGATGAGCTCAGGACATGCCCAGGGATTGGAAAAGAATTGGATGCACCACCAGCTATGAAAAAGGCCTCTGATGGAGAATTTTTTTTGTGTGAGGAAACCCCGTTGTTGGCATTTTGTAAATCCTAAAAATAGCCAAAGACAAATAGTCTAACTCACTCCCGCTCAAATTTCATTTACTTACCAACCACGCTAATGAGGCACTGCAGAGGGACTTCTAATTAGATCCACTTCATTCCCATCACTGACATTAATTTATTTGCTTCAGCTTCTAGACCTGGTTTGATATTTTCCTGTTTTTTTTTAAGCCAGGCAGTACAAAGCCTGGAACTGGCTCTGATATTTATCTCAGGCTTACTGGTGGCTGGAGGAGTTGGGTTTGGTGCAAGTTTTGTCCAAAGCCAGAAGATCTTCATGAGAGCAGCAGGGTGATGACCACGAGGATGGGGGATGATGCAGAGCCTGGGCTGGGGTCCCTGGACCCCCTCCCTGCTTAGGACCAGGGTCTAAGTAAGCAATAAAGCAGCGATATTGTGCATATTCAAAGAGGCAAGAGGCTGTGTGCATAATTCATTACCCATCACCACTGCATTATACTATTTATACTGTTACTTCTGTAGCTGTTTAAATTAAGGGTTACAAATAGCTCGTTTGGTTTCTGCTGCTCCAGCAAGAGGGTTTCAGCTCCTCAAAGAGCCACTCCAGCAAAACTCGGGGGAGGGCTTGGCCATGGCAAGGGGGTGCATGGGGTGGTCCTGGGTGAGGGCACCCATTAAAGTTTGCAAACTTCACGCCCTGTCCAGCGCCCAGCTGAGGTCTGCCAAGCCACCTAATACACATCCCAGGACTCTTGGTGCCTTTCCAAACATTATTTTATTAATATGAATAATAGATTAACCATTGAACAGCCTGGCCTTCATCCAAACCACTCTGTTGTAAGTGCTCTGAGAAGCCTTACCAAGGATATTTACTTCTCTGAACAACAGATAACATTTGTATCGCTTTCGGCTTTATTATTGTTTTACTAAATAGTTGTGAGAGCACCAGGAGAGGGATCTGAAGGGCTTCAAAACGATTTGAAAGGTAGTCCATAAAGTGCTTTATGTCTTTGGGAGTTTAAAAGGTGAATTACTGTTCTTTAATAATTTAAAGAAAACCTCCAGAATGCATTTTTAAGCGTATTTCCAGCTAAGCACCGGTCACTGTCCGCTGTGCTCATCACCGGGGGATCATGTTGGGATGAAACACACCGAGGGAGCTGCAGCTGTGGCTGTGTAATCCAAAACAAAGCTGCCCAGGGAAACTCTGCTCTCTGAGGGGGACCCAGCAGGCACCAGTGGGTGCTGTTTGTTCGCTGCCACGTACCCAGGTCACAGACTAGCGATGTATCCTATTTAGATCCTGGAGCATCCAGCAAGAGTAGAGGGATTCAGCGCAAAGGGAGCTGGCTGTGATGGGAAGCCCTCTCTGGGTCTGCAGACTCCAGAGGTCCCTCTTGCTCATCCCATGGCATTTTTCAGCCATCACCAATAACAGATGCCAGGAGCCCACAGGTTCGCTCCAACACCCCAGAGAGCTGTTCTCCCAAACCCGGCGGCAGCGCTGTCTACGGCTGCTCCATCCCTGGCACATCGTGGTCCCACTGGTACAGCTCTTTCTGCACAGCTGCTCCCACTCTCACTGCAACCTCTGCCTGTAAGCACAGGGAAACGTAGAGGCTGTGCCTGCAAGCACCCTGGGAGAGCCATATATTACATGGAGGACTATAACTGTATCTCAAGCCAGCACTTGGGGCACGCTGGCAGTGCACTCAGCTGGACTCAGGGAGAAACACAGGTTAATACTCATGCTAGCTGACAGTCTCTAACTGTACCTCCCATCCTTGCTTTCTTCTCAGGTTATTCTACCCCACGACGACCCCATTTTACCCCGTGATGACCCATAATGACCCCATCTTACCCTATGATTACCTCACAATGACCCATAATGACCCCGTTTTACCCCATGATTACCCCATGATGACCCATGGGAGCAGCCATGGCTCGTTGGACCACCTCAGAAGAGACTCAATGGAAAATGACTTGGCACCAGAGAGCTTCAGTTTCCATTAACATCCTCTCTGTGGCTGTGGGCAATACCTTTCATGCCTAAATATCCTACATTTTCCTACTGGTGAGCCACGCTAATGCCAGCTGGGACCTGTCAGTCCCCTCTTGCTCCAGGGAATGAGCCTGCACATGGCCAGACTTGGGTAGCACATCAAGCTCAGACCAGGGGCAGCAAGACAGGGCTAACAAGGCCAGCAGGTCTAGGGCTTAATGCAAACAAGGACCCTGCACTCTTAAGGTGTCATCCACAGGCCTGCTAAAATCAGAGCAGGCCAGCTCGGGGTGCTCATGTTTGGGCTGCGTTACTGGGGACATGAGGCCAGGAGGAGCAGGTGCCACCCCCAGGCAGCTTTGCATATCACAAGGGCTGGGGGGTGGTGGTGGTCCCACATCACCTCCTTTTCTCTGCAGAAGCGATTCCCTGTAAGCTTTGCTGACCACCCATGGAGGAGGCAGCCCAAAGCCTTTTTGCCCTGAATGTGGACAGCAATCGACATCCATCAGGAAGATGCTCTGCCATCGCTGCTCCCTGTGCTCCACCAAACTCAGCAGGTTCACAGATGGTTCAGACCAGAGGAAGAGTTCAACCCACGCCAGGCTAAGCAGATGTAAAAGCTGCTGGCAGACGACTCTCATTTATAAACTCTCAAATTAATGTCAGAGCCTCGTTAACACTTCCCCAGGCTGGAAGCAGCAGTCCCTTCAGGAAGCACTGATTTACCTTTCACCTTCAGTTTCTTGGTTTTGGCTGTTTTCTGCCTCACGTGCTGCTGTTTCACCCCTTCCCACATGCTGGGGGCTTGGCCAGCCCGGGGGTGGGAGGGGAGATGGTCCCCCTGGGGAGGGGGACGGTCCCACTGTGCCAGGGTTAACGCAGCGCAGCCGAAGAGAGCTGCCTGCCCAGGTAGGAGCATCCTCTTCCAGACAGCCCATCATCCGCTAATGGGACTTAAAGCAGTCGCTGCCTCATCGGCAGGAGCGTAATGATAGCTGGGGCAGTGGAGAGACCCATTATCCATCATCCATACTTCTCCTCTGTCTGATGATAATGATTTCTTAGTTCAACAGTAGTGCAGAGGGACCTCGCTGCTCTGCGCACGACTGGAGTTTAATATCCTGATCAAGACAAACACAGATGGCACGCGGGCTGGGGGGCTGCCACAGCAGGACGGAGCCACGGAGGGGTTCCCTCCCAAACTTGGAGCTGTGCAAGAACTGAAGGGAAACTGAAGAGCGGCTGTGTTTTGTGCAGCAGGGGTTATCTTGTGTGTGTGTCCCTCCCTCCCCAGTACCTCACTATTGAGATGCAGATTTGCTCTGTAAAGAATCGAGTCAGCAGGCAAAAAGAAGAAATACAGGCTCTTGAAAATGTATTGGTACTTCCTACTTACTTTTTCTCCACTTATCCTTCTCCAGCCCAACCCATTCTATGATTATTGAATACATACTGCCTCTTCAATACTTACAGAAGTAACAGTAGTAGAAGATACTACTGATATCTCATTCAGCTCCGACACTTGAGGGCTTGTTTCAATGAGTTAAAAAGGAAATGCAGAGCAGGGCGCTAGGAGAGCTTTGCTTCATGTTAAAATAATTGAAAATATTGGGGAACAATTGACTTGAGCTGAGGTTGGGGCTTCTGGGAATGGCCCAAGTGTGTTTCCCTTCAACAGGCATTGGTGTGACAAACCATCTTCCCACGCGGGATACGCAACCCCTCGTGATGCCCCCGCCGTCGAGAGGATGCTTACCTGTCCCTGCATCCCTCCCCAGCCGCAGGAGCTGCCCTCTCTGCTTGTGGGGAGAGGATGAAGGCACCCCGCCTCCCCCTCAACCGACACTATCAGGAACTTCAAATCCAATAACTGATGCTCAAAAGAAACACAATAGTGAGGGCAGAGCGGCTGCTGAAAATGAAATCCCAAAGACAAGTATTTATTCTGCTCGGACCTCCTCGAGGAAAACAGGCACACGGGCAGCATGCTAAACAGAGCCCAGGGTCGGGGAGACAAATGTCCAGGCAGCTTTTCTGCAATATCCATTTGAAAGAAGCTTAGTGCCACGAGGCTTTCATCTCAATATTCCTGGGGCCGGATTTGAAAGTGCTTAAGGTTAAATATTACTCACTCTTGGAAAGAACATCTCCATCTGTCTCATAAAAAAAGCTTTCAGTCTTGGAGGTACTCAGGGAAACTTACCCATAAACATGGTCATTAGAGACTTCAGAGGGGAAAAAAATCCTGTAGGCTCTGCCCGAGAAGTAATTAGCCTTTCAAATTCAGCAATGTTTAATCCCACAAAGCCTTATATACAAAATATAATCCCTTTTTTTTCTATGGAGCTGAGCTGGCAAGTGAGCATGACCCTGCCTGACCGGGTCCCACGTGTTCACATCTGGGCATCCCAAAATGCCGGGCAAGGAGGAAAGTTTCAGCAAACCCCAGTGCTCCCAGAGGACCCCAGAAGGATGCTCCCAACATGGTCTCCATGGCTTCAGGATGAGCCTCTGGGTGCTCCTGGCTGGCTGGAGAGCTGCTGCAGCATCTCAGAGATGCCAAAAGACTCTCAGGCTGCCGAATGCCCAATTCACTTTTGAAAACCGGATTTAAGCAGCTGGTTTTGAACATTTGCAGTAAAAGAGAGACCCGAAATAGCATTGTGTGATTTGGGGTGAAGTGCCCTGAGGCCTGGTGATAATAATTGTAGCACTCTTTAAAAAGAAAAATGACATTTTTTTTTTTTCAAGGCGGTGAAAGCAGCTGACAACATCCCCAGGGACCTCCCCGAGCTTTCGAGAGGAGAAATTACATCTTCTCAGAGGCTGAAAAATGACAGCGCTTGGCAGCCTGCGCCGCATCTCACGGAGCCCCGGATCAAACGCCCTGTGCTGGTGCCACGGGCTCCTGACCGCCACGCGGTGTCACCAACCAGAGGGACTGGCAGGTGATGAGAAACCCATCCATCAGCGAGAAACACCCTCGTTAATGCATCACGGTGCCATGGGCTGGAGGAAGGTCTGCTCTAGAAAGGTCTCCCCATTTGCTCTTGGGAAGAAATGAGGTGGGTCCTGCTAGCTGGGTGAGAAACGTGGCTTGCTTCTCCTCGTGGGTGTAAGAGGTGTGCCGCCCAAACCGTCCTAAGGGTGTCCCAAGGCCAGGCGATGAGGTCTGAACTAATCTAAACCCTACTGCTAACTAGTCTGTCGGAATAAAACTAATCTCAGGGCTAAGAGGTGTCTAGAGGGAGGCACATTTTGTGTCCTTGCATGCAGCACATCATTTTGTGTCCAGTTCTAGGCTACCCGGTATAAAAAAGCCAGGGATCTCCTGGAGAGAGTCCAGAGGAGGCTACAGAGATGATGAAGGGCCTGGAGCATCTCCCCTGTGAGGAGGCTGAGGGAGCTGGGGCTGTTCAGCCTGGAGAGAAGACGACTAAGGGGGGACCTTAGTAATGTTTTTCAATATCTTAAGTATGAGACACGGGGACATGGCCAGCCCCTTTTCAGTGTCTGTGGGGACAGGACAAGGGGCAATGGCTGCAAGTTGGAGCACAGGAAGTTCCACACCAACATGGGGAAAACTTTTACCCAGTGAGGGTGAGGAAGCCCTGGGACAGGCTGCCCAGGGCGATGTGGAGTCTCCTTCTTTGGAGATATTCAAGATCCATCTGGATGCCTGTCTGTGCAATATGAGCTGGGGAGCTTCTTTGGCAGGGGGGTTGGACCTGATGATCTCTGGAGGTCCCTTCCAACCCCTGTGATTCTGTGATTCTGCTGGCTCTCCTCCAGCTCACCACCTCTTCCCATGCAAAGCTCCCCACTGGACTTCCCCATTGTGCTCAGCCCCACCGTGCCCCAAGATGACATGGAGTGTCTCCTTTAACCCCACAAAACTCCAGCTTGATGAGATTGCCTCGGAGAGGATGCTGCTCTGACTGTTACGCGTTGACCGCTGATGTCTGCATGGAGAAGCTAATAAGAAAATCTGGCTTTTAATGTATTGATCGGAGCTATTTGATTACACTGGAAAAAGGTCGGACAGAAAATGCCAATAACAGTGCAAAACTTGGAAGCAAATTAATGCTTTTCCATCATTGCAGTTCTGCCTCACACTAGCATGGAAGAGCAATGGGAAGCACAGCATCACGCAGAGGAGATGTTGTGGTGACATCTTCTCCTCCCTACTGCACGTGAAGTAGGGAAAGGTGTGCTATCACTTCTGTCGTGGTCTTGTGTCTTGTTTAAATACTGTTGATCTGTGCCGTGGTCTGATGTGCTCAGAGGCTAGTCCACTGAAATGTGGGTGGTAGGACAATGTGGGGCTCCTCGATGGTGCTAGGAACCTGAAACCAGGACTACTTTGCAAAACACTAAGAGTAGGGCAGAAATAAGGGCTCTGCTGTTCTGGTGTTATGGGAAGTTCAGAAGATGAATCATAGACTGGTCTGGGTTGGAAGGGACCCCAAGGATCATAGAGTTCCAACTCCCCTGCCACAGGCAGGGCCACCAACCTCCAGGCTTGGAGCTACATCAGGTTGCCCAGGGCCCCAGCCAACCTGGCCTTGAACACCTCCAGGTGAAAACACCATAAAAGTCAGAGACACCCGCAGCATGGTGGTCCTTGGACAGAAGGATTAACATTGAGGTGTGGATGTCCACCTGGACCTGTCAACCAACACTCACCTGTAGGCACTTCACAGCTTGAGTGAAAAATAAATGCATTGAAAAAGACCAGTGAGAGAGCTCATAGAAACATACAAAAGGGAGCAAATCAATACCAATAAACTGCTTCAGATGGAGATTAATTAATAGCAATTAATTTTGAAAAGAAGGAGGTATTGACTTAAATTGACAGAGAGGCTAACCTTTGAGCAATTCAGAGAGAATGTCTTTAAAACAGAGTGATTAAGTTGTAGAAAGTAATAAAAAGGCTATGCTGCCTTCAGGACGAGCTGCACCCAGCTTGGAAATGATGTCAGGAGAACCTCTAATTAGATGCTGGAGCTTGATAAGGCAAATTGATTAGCTAGATTTTGCCAGATGGGAGTTAGACAGTCATCTTACTTCTAAATGTGTCCCCGGTATCACAATAGCCAAAGTCCTGCAGATCTGTTAAAAAATGCTCAAAGCTCTGCAATCCTGAGATGCTACAGCCAGGAAGGCTCCATATCTTGCCTCTCCCAAGGTCCACAGGTGTTTCAAACCTCCTTTATTCATCAGAAAGTGAGTATCCAAATTCCACCGTCTCATAAAATGGGACCTGCTGCTGGGATACAGATTTATGCTTTACTGAGAGCTGCTACTGCAGATTCCCTTACTACAAGGATCCTTGAGACTTTACAGCAAGACTTTCATAGAATCCCAGCCTGGTCTGGGTTGGAAGGGACCCCAAGGATCACAGAGCTCCAACCCCCTGCCACAAGCAGGGCCACCAACCTCCAGGCCTGGAGCTACACAAGGTTGCCCAGGGCCCCATCCATACCCTCTCCAGGCAGCCTGTTCCTTCCAGCCCTGGCACCACGGATTGTCTCCTTCAAGAGAGAAACACCCAAGAGCCAGCCTACACCAGGGTCTGGATTAAGTTGGGAGTTCCTTAAATGAATTGTGAACTGATATTACAGACACGATGACTAAACTCCCCAGCTTGCTGATAATTAATTATGATTAGCCAGTCATTGTAGGGCTGAGTGTGGCAATGGGCCTGGGCAAGCTGGCAAGGCCCACGGCCACAGCAGACATGAGTCAACCTCCATCTCTTGACTTCTTGTTTTCATGAGAATGTAAATTAATGAAACACTTCTGACAATGGGAGAGCAGCATCTGGTAGCCCTTTGTGGCCGGGGGAGGGAGACACAACAGCACAGCAGGCCAAAATTGTATTTTGAAGACTGTAATTCCTTATGCCCTTTCTTCCTCAGCATTTCGAAGTCCTGGCAGATCATTTGAAGAAAGTCATAACCACAATCAAGCAAGGCTAATTTCCCAATCTTCATAAAATACATGCCACATAATGACCCACAACAGGATGCTTGGAAATTCCTGAAATCTCCTCCCACTGAGAGTGCCCCCAACTCCCAGGGCAGGGGAGCCCAGCCATGGATTTTCCAAGGAAGAGGCTATTCCTGTTTTCCATCACTTTGCTCTACCTTGATCCTGGAGTGCAATCACAGTTCAGAAGTTGGAGGAAATGGTTAATCACAGGTGTATTGCCTGAGATGCAGCAAGCAGGCTGGAATGTTACCTGATTGCTCGGTGGGTTTGGAAGAATAATATTGTTTCCCCAAAATGTGTGATGTTCAGGGGAGTTTATGGCTGGTTTTCCCAGATCCAGGGAGCCCACGGCCTCAGGAAGTGGGTACAGGGGCTGTGCAAAGCTCAGTAAGCAGAGCTGTTTACCAACAGTGTTTCCCAACAGACAACTAAAAGCTGAGTTATGTAAAACTTTAAAGATAAAGGAATTCTAGAAACGGCCTCGACCCATTTTGAAATAGCTCAGTTAAATGTCAGCGGATGAAAATACCAATCCAGCAACGGGGAGCTGAGCCCTGTTCTGAAAAAACAAATAGCAGTGATTGGATTCAGATGGGCAACAATGGGAATGTTGGAAAAGCCCAGCCAGGGCTGCACCCCAAAGGAAAAGCACGCTCCTTCCCCACGCCTCCCCAGCTGCCACCCCGCACCGAGCAGGACGCAGTGCCCGAGAGGTGCCGGAGCCATGCGGGGCCGCCCCAGCCCACCAACATCTTCATTCTGGGTGAAATGAAGACATTTTTGTTCGTGGAGATTTAGGAAAGACCCCAGGGTGCGATCGGATTTCTCCCTCTGAGCTGAGAGGCTGAAGACAGCTCTGTCTACAATGCCTACAAATTATTCTTGAGACTCCAGACCTAAAATGACCTTGTAGAAAGGAAAAATTGCTATGGGAAGGGAAAAAAAAACCCCACTCCGAGTGGGCCTATTGTCAATAGCTGGCACCATTATAAAGTTTGCAATTGGTAACTTATTTAAAGATTATTTCCCTTCAGTTTTGGGGTTTTTTTCCTTTGCTTTGTGCAAATGTAACTTTAAAGGAACGCCGTTCTCACAGACCTCTACCAACATTTCTGTTTTCAGCCATGAACAGCCCCTTCAACTTTTATTTGGGCAAGGAGCACAATTGGAGGAAAGCGGATCCAAATCCTGATAGGACTTTTTAGCAAGCAAGCAAACACACACACAAGCAAACACCCCCTGGCAGGACTCACAGCCGCTCTGATGAGCAGGAGCTGGGAAAGCGCATTCCTGCAGGCACAGAAGGGACCCGAGCTGCTTCTGGGCTGTTCAAGCAGAGAATGGGAAAAGCAAACACAGCACGTGGCTCCAAAAATGAGATGAGGTTTCTTTTATAACTTCTCTCTGTGTTATTAATCTGCAATATCACAGAATCACAGGGGTTGGAAGGAACCTCCAGAGCCCTTGGGGTCCAACCCCCTGCCAAAGCAGGGTCCCCTAGGACAGGGCACACAGGGCGGTGTCCAGACAGGGCTGGAATCTCTCCAGAGAAGGAGACTCCACACCCCCTGGGCAGCCTGGCCCAGGGCTCCCTCACCCTCACTGGCAAGAAGTTCTTCCCCACATTGGGGGGAACTCCCTGTGCTCCAACTTGAGCCCATCGCCCCTTGTCCTGTCCCAACAGACACTGAGCAGAGGCTGCCCATGTCCCCCTGTGTCCCACCCTTCAGCTATTGATCCCCACTGATCAGATCCCCTCCCAGTCTTCTTTTCTCCAGGCTGAACAGCCCCAGCTCCCTCAGCCTTTCCTCATAGGGGATACTGCCTTTTAGCATCATTAAACAACGCTGTTAGGATTTTTTAATGCAATTTCACCTGTCACTGCTCCTGAGGGCTCAGGAACATTGACCTTATCCCCCCAGCTCCCATCGCAAGCTGGTTTGGTGTTGTTACTCAGGTATGTAACAGGCATACGGCATCTCACTGCAACAAGCCAGAAGGATGCCTCTCCTCGCTTGCAAGGGCTGACAAAGCAACAGCAAGACCTCAGCTACATGTCACAATCCAGCACCAAACCCCTGGCAAGCAGCTTACAGCATGGTGGGGCCTCATTTTCTGTTTTTTAAAAGCCAAAACCAAAAAAAAATTAAACAAAAGAGCACGGGACTATTTTAAATGTCAGTTTATCTCAGTTTTAAGTATCACTTCCATTCAGTTTTAAATGCCAAGGCCTGATTCTGCTCCAGTTCCCATGAAAATGGTGTCAGAGGAGATGCAGCTCTCCCTCCTGCCAAGGTCCCTGCCTGGCCGCGTTGCTCCAGGACACTCAGCCCTGCCCCGTGTGGGGGCCCATGGGCTCATCAGCCTCCAGACAGCCCCAGCTCACAGAGCCAGCCAGCACCAGCCTGGAAAAGAGACTGCCTGGGAGCCCTGTCCAAAACAGTGGAGCCCTGATGGGACATCCCCATGGACACCAGTTGAAGATGCAGCTGTGCAAAGACAAGGTAGCAGGTCAGCACATTGCTCCCACACACCCTTCATACCATGTGAACTCTGCTGACTCCCAGGAACTCATGTTTGATAGCAACTCTATACTTTTTTAGTCAAGATTTGTAGCAAAGGGAGTTTTATAATAGCATTTTACTAGCTGTAGCATGCATGTTATTATATGGTTAAGAAGAAGATAGGAAACATATGCGTAGATATTATTTGCTGCAGAAGTTAAATTCCATCAATGACCACAGAAATATTTATGTTTATAGTTCATAATGAAAAACTGAGTTATAATTATGGATTTGCTGAAGTGTGAGTGCAATATCATCACAGCATTTCCAAAAGAAAAGAAAAAAGAACTAAAAAAAGCTAATTCCCAATACTAAACCCCCAGTCAATGTGCATCTTGACAATACAGGGACACCTTGCTTCATAAAGCTTATACAACATGTCCAGAATCCCCCTTTTTATGATTTAACTCATGCAAAACAATTTAATAAAATTGTATTTGCTTTTCCAAAGGCATGTGAGTGCACACATGTGGAAGGGTATATAAAAAATGTCTCAGAAAGCAGCAAAGATGTTCAACTACATCACAGAGAGGTGGCAGATGGGAGCACAGCTACCAAGCAAAGCTTACAACATTAAGTCCTTGGACCAAAAACATCAACAAAGGTTCTTTGACTTCTTGGAAGACGACGCCTTCTCCTGATGAGGAGTCCTCTGTGATGGCAGGGGACACACAGCAGATAACTCTGCAGAGGCTGGTCTTTCAGAAGGCCAAAGCAAGGGCAAGGCACATCAGAGTAACTTATCCCACCGCAGCGACTGTGTGCATCCCATGGGCAGCATCCTGTCCCTTTGCTGGAGACACACCATGCAGCTTGGCCACCAAAACCCCTTGCAGAGCCCATCACCTCTTGCAGAGCCCATCAGCCCTGCACCAGAGTTTCCCCAGGGAGACACATGTCTTTGCTTTATCTGGATTTGCCTCACTTTTAATCTGTCACCAAGTGAGCAAATGTGATCCAGCTCTGACTTTGGGTCATTTACATCCAGCCAGAAGGGAGGGCAGGACCAGGAATTTCTCACATTTTATGTCCAAAAGCCCTCATAGAAGTGAGATTTCACTCTCTAGGAAGTCCTGACCTCTCCAAAGCCATCAAAGTCAGGGGCTGTTCAGAAGGTGGCTCCTATCACTCCAGCTGCCACCCAAGAAGCTAATGTTTAACAAGATCATTTTCATCCTTCAAAACAGCATTTTAAATACATTTATGGAAAGAGATGTTTTCTATCAGGCTAGCAGGGGTTTGATGGCCTGGAAAGCTAACAAGCCCCCTCCTCCATGACTTTGGTCATGCTAGTCCTTGCTTTAGGGCTTGGAAGGTAAAAAGCTCCTCTGGGATTATCCAAGGGGTCAAGGCGCTCACAACTCCTCTCCCATCACCCAACAGATGATCCCAAAGCTGTTTCAGAAAATTCCAGGTGTTCAGGTTCTTCACAGAGGACCTGGGAGGCCTTGTGCCAGTGGAACACAGTGCTACCTGCACTCCCACAGCACTGCTGACTGAGCAATGATGCCTAAAATCCATGTTTGATGACCCAGATGCTATTAGAAAGTTTTTCCAAAATGCTGTTTTAATAAGGAGAGATAATTTTTCAGTGCTCAGTCTAAGGGTATGGCAGCCCAACTAAGCATAACTAAGGTAAACTAAAGCCCAAGCTCCACTAATGAGCAAAAAAATACTTTGGCATGGCTGTCTCCAGCATTGGGTGATGACTTTTTATTGATTAGGTTGAACAGGATTGCTCTCTAATTATGTGAGCCACTGATGCTCTAAAAATGTTAGAGAGAAGCGTGCAGTTGGAGCTACACGGGAGGTTATTACACAAACTCTTCAGCACTGGAGGCCAGGATTTCCCTTTTAATCAATCATAACAACTTGGTTTTAACTTCATTTTGCACACCGTTGGGTGGCAGAGGACATAGAGCAACACAGCTCTGCAGACCACCGTGGCTGCTCTGCTGACCATGAAGGGCTATGTTTCTAATGCCTTGGCCACCTTCTTGGAGCAGCGTTATCCTATGCACACATCAGGGAAGAGCATTTTAATAATGAGAACCTTAAAAATTATATATACACACACAGGGAGAATAAGCTGTCACACCTCCTCTGAAGGTAACAGATTCATACATGTGCCTAAAATATTCATGTAACCTTTGGAATTTGAGCTTATGGTGTAATAGCATTTGCACAATAATTCAATCTAATTGCGTAGGCAAGCTGTAAAACCAGCTCCATCTCTGCTGGTTTACTGTGTGGGGAGGGGGGGAAGAAAAGGGGATGCTGTTAAACCTTCTTCACTGACATCTAATGTTTCAGGTTTTTAAAAATATTGTATAAAGACTGAGATTTATTTCCTAAGATGTTTCATTAATGGTTGTGGCAGGCAGCTGGCCTGAGGTTTGACACACAATAAAATCCATGTCAAGAATATTAAAGATAGTGCAAAAGATAACTATGAATTTACATTCAAACAGGCTTTTGACAAAGCCATTGCAACAGGCTCCTAATCAGGTCTTGAGACCTAGCCTGCCCTCTCTTTAAACCCATGATCTTGAAAAGGAGCTTTAAATTGGAAATTATTACACATTAAAACCTCAACATGGGCCAGATCGAAGCGGATCGATATCTTGCCGAGCACAATAAATCAGCCTGCTGCTCTGCGGTTACTGTTTGCTGAACATATTTAAATTTTCTTGTAACAAATTAATTCCAACATTTTCTCTTGATTGAATTAGGGCAAGTGTTGGAGCTGTCACAAGTATTTCACTGCTTCAGGGAGACAAATTGCTCGTCTGGACATGGGTAACAAGCCAAAGTGTTGAGTCCCTGATAATCTTTCCACTAATTCTCCATTACAGCAAAATGAAGCCATAAATCACCGTGACAGCTGATCGATGCAAACATTGTTTCCGCCATGATTGCCAGCGCTCCCCGCGGACTCACTGTCCGCTCACAATCCGCTGAAATTACTCCCTGGGCAGCCTCCCTGGGAGCTCGGTGAGCCACGCGCACCGAAGGCGCTCCCCATCACAGAAGTAACCATCTCATTTCGGGGCTCAGCCCCCGCTCGCCAAATAGCAAAATATTAATCAAAACGCCCTATTTAGCTACCAGCCAGGTAATCTTTTAAAGCTAAGAAGCATTCCTCCTGCAATCATTCTTTCAACCAAATAAAAAACAACCCCCAAAAAAAGGACATTTTAAACCTCCTGTTGTATAAAATACATCTGTGGGGATGTAACAGCGCCAGGCTCCAGCCCTGTCGCTTCCTCTTAACTAACTAGCAGCAACTTGGATGAAATTACTTGACCCTTTATCGAGTTCTGCTAATGTCTTCTAAAAAGAAATTAAACCACCCTTCGGCTTGCCCCGTGGCAGCTCTCGGCACACATTTAATTCCAGGAAAGATGTATTAAGTAGTTCTGCGCAGAACTAATTCACACAACGAGCCGGCTGCGCCCACCGTCCTCCTGCATAATGCCGCGGCATCCCCGGCTCCGGCCGGCCAAGGTACCAGGTGAACAAACATCAGAGCCTGGGAATCTGTCTGTGTGGGTTAGCAGCCCCAGTCTGGATGAGGAAATCCTAACTGGGACAGGGTGCCGATGCTGTGCTCTGAGGGAGGAGGGCTCCTGGAGTGCTGTTTTGCTGCCAAATGGGGATGCAGTGAGGAGGAATGATGGAGGGAAGCCCCTATCCCCACGCAGCATGCTGGTTGCATGGAAAGGATAGAAAAGCAGGCAGGAGCAGTTCCAGGGATGCTGTAGAGTTCCTGCACCCAACACCTTCCCCGCACCTGGAAACAAAGCATGGAGGAGCTGCACAGGGACCCCCAGGCTGGGGCCACTCACCATGGGGTGATGCCAACATTCTCCTCCCCGCCAGCACGGTGAGCGTGGTCATACCTCTGCACCACACAGGGATGGATGTCACAGCCTGAAATCGTGGTGGCCAACCTCTTCATCCCCAACCCACTCCCGCTCCATGGGAACAAGGGTTTGCCCAAACCCCACTCTGGGGGCAGCTCCTCCCGGAGAGGGACAGGAGGGGGCTCTGCTCCGTGCCAGGAGCTCAGGGGTTTGAACAAAGCAAGTGTGTCTCAGATGTCCCTAAGAAGATGTCCCCGTTCCTGCGGTTGCCTCGCCACAGCCTGCTGAGAGGGGTGACAAGGAGTGCTCCCAATGAGATCCCTGCCTGTGAGCAAGGAAACAATTCAAAATCTCAAAGCCCCAGCACTGGGTTATTTCAGATACACGGCAACACTGCATTATCAGCTCTAAAAACTCCACTGTCACTGGCAGAAAAGGCAGAGCTCACCGCCTGCAATGCACAGGGTGGTTTATCTATAAGTACAAAATAAATTAAAAAAGAAGCCCAGAAAGTGGGTAACAAACTATTTCCTCATATGATGCACTTCGTGTCGATGTTGCAGTCACACACATCAGCACGCAGGAAAAATCCAATGGGCATTACAAGGAATTAGGTGGTTTGCAAAAAAAGCCTCTTCCAAGGAGCACGAGCCAAAATTCAGCCCCCAAACACCTACAAACACTGCAGCCCCCCAGCTCCCCCCACAGATCTGGGGAGTTCATCGCGGTATTGGATGCGAAGGGTAAAATGGTTAAAACGCATCCATCAATGTCCCTCTCCAAGTAGTTCTCCAGCGATCACAAGTTGAGATCAATGAGTGATCGTTAGGGAGGAGGGAGAGATGCTGGAGGTGACCAGAGACAGATAAAAGAATAACAAACCCCCATGCTGGCTTAGATACAAGGGATCATGTAGCTCAAGGACAGCTTTTAAAAAGAAAAATAAAATTTAAAAAGTCCACTTCTGCCTCATTCCCTTCTTTGAGATGTTTATCCACTGCAAGTTCCACTTTGGAAACACTCATTACGATTGAAATACACTTAATTGAGAAACACTTAATTGAGACTAATTGAAATTCCACTGCTGCTTCCATAGCAGTAAATTAAAAAGGAGGGAAAAAGATCAGAAAAGGCTGTTTTCTCCCCGTCGCTAAACTTCTGCTTGTTTTGTGGTTGCGAGCTGGAGCTACGGTAATGAAAACTCTCATGCCTCTGCAATAATTATGCATTTCCATATATTGCTTGTAGGAAAGAGAACCTGTTATTTGCAAAGAAACCACCCTTAAAAAACGCCAGTCAAAGCCATTAAGATGTTTTCACTGATGCGCCGCACGTAAATCTGATTTATGTTGGTTTAAACAGTTAAGAAATCTCCCAAATAATTTATTATTTTATTGCCTGATTAATGACTCCCAGTAACTGACTTGTAGCTGAAGTTTCACCAAATGCAAAATTAAAATAATAGCCCTTTGTGAAAATATTCTGTATTTGTTCAATTACACGTTTAAAACCAAAACAAATATAAAAACTTCAATAAATATATTTTCTCCCAAGAAATGACATACCATGGGTTTTCTGTTATTGTTGGGTTTGATGTTTTTGCCTCTAAGGAGGTCAGCAATATGGAAACATAAAGGCCAATTTAATTTGTGCATCTGTGGCTGCCAAGTATTTTAATTCCGACAGCTGTGACTGAAGAGTTAATATTTTACTTGTCAAAATCCAAAAGAAGGCCAGTGAATCACTCTAATTCTCATTAAGAGGCTTCCCCCCAGTAGCACCCTAATTCAAAATAATGAAAGTAGAGACTGAGTGCGATTCTAATACCAGTTGAGACCTATCTTTTAATATTTCTCCAGTGATGGATTAGGGATCGGGGAAATTCATCTCAGATCATAGAGCCTAATTTAATAAGGGATCATTCCAAGAGTATTGCATTTTATAATAATGTCATTTAATGTGTCGTCTTCCATTTTTACTGTCCCATATGTATGCTTACATGATGGTGCCATAGGGATAAACTTTTAAAGCACCAGTATCTTTTTTTTGTCCTAGGTTCTTCATAACTAGGAAGTTTATCAATGATATGGTCCATTAGCCAGCTATTATAATTGTGGAGTAGTTAAGAGAAACAGAGGAAGCCAAGAGAACGGCTGCACAAATCAAGGTTTCAAACCCTGGAATGAAGGCAAAGGAAGAAGGCTTAAAAGTCAGTTAAAAATCTGATTTTAGTGCCTGATAGAACCATGATGCCACATGAGAAGTGTGGTAACCCACTCATTTAAAGCACGTGGGAATAAAATAATTTCCCTCCCTAGTACAATACCTACATACAGGGTTTTCCAGTTGTGTGTTTGGTGGGTTCCTGTGGTTGCTCGGGTGGATCTAATTGCTTGCTTGGGGTTTTATGACTGCTTTCCAATGTACTTTTCTCCACAGGTTCAGCTGTTGGCCATTCTGTAAGGGCAACAGATTATCAATGACATCTACAGGGGACTGGACATCACTATCATGTACTAATATTTGGACTGTATTTAATCATGGAATGATTTTGCTTGGAAAAGGATCATAGAATCATAACGTTGTCTATGGAAGGGACCTTTCAGATCATCAAGTCCAACCATCAACCTAACCTGGCAAAGCCACCACTAACCCATGTCCCTAAGCACTGCATCTACCAATCTATTAAATCCCTCCAGGGAAGGCAACTCCACCACCTCCCTGAGCAGCCCTTGCAATGCCTAACCCCCCTTTCTGATCTATCACTTACTGGGATGGAGCTGCCTGTTGAAACTTCTAGTCAAATGATGAGAACTCTACTCCCTTCAAGATCAAGTCCAACCATCTAACCTGACCTGCTAGATCCAGCATTAGACCATGTCACCAAGTACATCATCTACTCTTCTTTTAAACACCTCCAGGGATGGCAACTCAACCACCTCCCTGGGCAGCCCAGTCCAATATCTGTCAAATAATTATTTGTATTTCTTGGCATTGCACCAAGGGCAAAATCCTTAGTGATTCCCACAACACCTAAGCTACTCAAGGTCAAGAAATAGCCCAACCGCTTGAACATCAATGTCCTGCTACTGGCTCTACAACAAGTAGACACAGCCCAAGCAGACAGCCCCAATAGGAACCAGTTGAGTAATAACCTGCTGTAAACACTAACCCAATTACAGGGGTTTTTTCCAGCACTGGTTGAGGTGGAACACAATTAATACAAAAATGAGTTTTTTCTCTTTTTTCCTCTTTTCTCCTGTGCATTTTCTGTTTCATTCTCTTTAGAACAGCATCACTTGTGGTATTTCTTGCACTTTTCCTCATACAACTGAATTTATTACTCTTGTCTCATCAAAAATATTCTCTCCTGATATTTCTTTCTTTTCTTCTTTGCATTTGAAGTTCCTGTTTCTCTGCCCACTGGTCTTATTCTCTCCCATTTCCTCTTCCTTCCATTTTACTGTCTTCAAGTAAGTTATTTCATACTTCTTGAGGCTTCATTTCTGAGTCTTACCTTTAGGTAGTTTGTAAAACCCCATTTACAAGCTGGAAAAGTTTCATCTAGATCTTATAGACCAGATTTTTTTTTCTCACCATGTTATCTTTTCATGTGTTAGGGCATTGTTTGTTAAGCTTGTTTCTTTTGATTAAATATCAAAAGTTATTCCTCCAGTAGAAATGTTATGTACATACATGTCTGGCATCTGGAACCACTTTAGGGACCAATTCAGTTTGTAAAGAGAAAATTGTATTTGTAACTGGTTTAAATCAGAAAAAAAAGTGTTTGGTTGCATCTGAAATCATTAGAAAAAGACTGGTTGACATTAAAGAATTAGAAACAATCAAAAGAAGGCTAAATGAACGGGTCTGGTGGGCTGTACTGTAATGAACATTGCCTGCACAAGTCACCTTTTTCAATTTCCACCAGTTGCTTTTCCCATATCACCTTCATAACAAATAAAGTAAGGAAATAAAGGGGATGTTGAACACTGGCAGTTAATGCAGGCTGTGTCCAGGGTCATATATGCATTGCAGTTTTGCATAGCCAGGTTCTAATGCAGAATGGGGGGTCTGCCAAGATGGCTCCTGCAAGAAGCAGCCAGAAGCTCTCTACAGGCTCCAGAGAGTAAACATTGGCTAATTCAAGGCCAGAGTCACTGCTGACCAAGGCCAAGCCCATCAGCAATGGTCACAGCACCTCTGTGAATCACATTTAGGAGAAAAAAAGTCACAGGCAGGTGCATTTTGCCACCAGAGAGGGGAGTGAGAAGATGCAAGAAACTCTACAGGCACCAAGGCCAGGGAAGAAGGAGGGAGAGAACAATGAGGCACTCCAGGTGCCAGAGAGAGATTCCCAATTACACTCACACCCAGTGCTAACACAGAGTACCTTACTGACCTGATGATCAGAGAGTGCTGCCTGACAGCAAGGGCCAACAGACAGACCAACCCAGCCACACTCAGACTGTTCTGGAAGCACCAAACACCCACCCTTCCCCAACCAGCCCCTTTTATAGGGAAGTGGTGTCAGGGGGTGTGGAAACAGCCTGGGCTGACTCAGCTCACCGGGGCTGGCTCAGCTCACCTGGGCTGGCTCAGCTCATCTGGACTGACTCAGCTCACCTGGGCTGGCTCAGCTCACCTGGGTGGGCTGCTGGGGGAGGTTGACTCTGGCCTGGCCAGAACTAGGACAGTGTGCTTGTCATGTTTTCCTGGGCTTAATGTACATTTGATTATTATTCCTTTCCTTACTTGTATGATTCTTTGCTTCAGTAACTAACACAACCATGCTGGTTTGGAGCAGAGATTATTAGGGGCATGTACCAGCCCCGTATGAACCTACACCCCAAAATGGCTCCCACAGCTGAAATCCCACTGAGAGAGCAAGCGAGGGTGTCTTACAAGCCCAAGGAAAGCAAGGAGAGTGTGAGGTTAGTGAACAAGGAGAGTGGATGTCACACCTTTTTGGAGGCCACCTCTGGACATCCAGCCAGGGAGGGAGGTTCCTCCTCAGGCAGTACTGGGCTGTTTTTATGTGATGTTACCCACTGCCAGGAAAGTTAAACTCCTATCAACTCGTATAGTTGTGTCTACAACTGGTTAAGTTGGTCTGAGTCCAGCCTGCTGAGCTGCCTATCACAAACTCATCCAAAATGAGGTATAAACAGCACTATCTCAGTGGGGAAAATTGGCCACGGCTAGAAAACGGGTCCCAGTCAGACAGATGGAAGAAGAAACCAGAAAGTTAATGTCTGCCAAAGAATATAAATACAGGAATGTTTCCAAACTCAGTCATAGCTTTTCACTTGCTCCCTCCCTTCCACCTTGCCTCTGTCTCTGTCCCATCCCAGAGTCCATCCATAAACACCCACCTCTGCTGCTGTCTTCTCCTCATGCCATTATATTTGGCACATCTGCTTCTCACCCCTGAGCTTAGCTGTGGAAGCTAGCTGAACCAGACTTGTATGCCACCTCATAGTAGACCCATTTTCAAGGGGACACCTTAGGAAGAAGCTTTCCACGATGTTATCACCATCAGCTTTGTTTCTTGCCTTACCGGATCCTGGCTATCCCTGCCAGGGAGCCCAGCTTGGCTCTACCACAGACCAGAGCTACGCACACAGGGGCCAGCCTGCATCCACACCAAGGCCATCCCCTTCCAGTTTGTCACGCAGCGGCACAGCTCCTGGTTTTCCTTTTGTTTTGTTGTTGCTTTAAATTAATCAGGATTCAGCTTTAATCTAGGAATCCAGAGTCAGTTCACTGTAAGAATCTGATAGTCAATACTTAGGATAATATAATTGTGCATTTAAGTCCTCAGGCATTTTTCTTTAGCTGTCTGGACAGGTATAAATCAGTCTCAAAAAAACCCCATACAAACCCCAAAACAAAAAGCCAGGCTGCCACAGCAAATATTCTTTATTACAATACAAAACTGATTTTCAACAAATAAAATATGCTGTTGTGGTCAGTATTCCCACAGATATCTGCGCCCGCTAAAGCGTTTGCAGACAGCAGGCAGAGGAAAAGACAGACACCCGAGGAAGTACATGTTTTAAAGATCAGCCCAATATCACACAGAAGCTGTCAGTGATTTTCTCCACTCTCACTGGAGCTTAAAAACAACATCAGCAAAAACATACCAAGTAACAGTCTTCCTTAAGAAGGTAGGGGTTGGGTTTTTTTTTTTTTTTTTTAATAGAGCAGCTCAATTTTTTATTTCTTTTTAAATCCAAATAATAAATCCTATTAAAAATGTGGATAAAAGTGATTATAGAAATGTACCTAGCTCAGTCATCCTTTCCCCTCTGACACTGAACTAATATTTTCCACCCTAGAGATACTCTATTAAGCGCCATTAACTTCACATCAAATATGCCAAGTATCTAACCAGTCGGTTGTGCCTCAGGAACATGAGACAGTTTAGGAACATAGCCTGCTCCTGCAGCCCGTGTACAGGCTAAATTCCAGCACTGCTGGGATTTACATGCACAGGGAGCATTAATTTTCACCTCCTTGTGAGCCTCGTGCTGATGGGTCGGGAGAAACGCTGCGGGGAGGAGCATGGAGATCCCTTCAGACTCATGGAAGCGTCTCTTTTCCGTAAGAAGAAGAGCAGCTAGAGCTCTTAAAATCAGTTTTAAGAGGATCTGGTTCACTACACATTGAGTATAAAATGAAGACATCAAAAAAATGACTAATCTGAGAATGTTTTCCTCTCTGAAAGCCCAATTTCAGGCGCGATTCTTCAGCTGCAGGTGAACACGTGA
The DNA here is from genome assembly GCA_027925045.1 of Hypotaenidia okinawae. Taxonomy (NCBI): domain Eukaryota; kingdom Metazoa; phylum Chordata; class Aves; order Gruiformes; family Rallidae; genus Hypotaenidia; species Hypotaenidia okinawae. The sequence goes on along the minus strand of BSDF01000010.1, from coordinate 26,917,215 downwards.
TTTATCCACCCAGGGAGGCAGTTCCCACAGCTACAGCCAGATTGAGCCCCACGTGCAAACTGGAATTCAGCTTCTTTCCATACAGAGAAACATCTACAGGGTTGTGTACAAAGATATTTTCAAATAACACCTATTTTCTGGCGCTGAATGGCTTTCCTGAGGACTTGAGCATCATCCCTCTCTTCAACTTTCTTCCTAGCAGATTTCAAAAGGACAAGTTACCCTTCGTGAAGTTACACTTGTGCCCACGGAGCTGAGCCGCAGAGGGACCTGGCTCACAAGACTCACAACCCGTTGAAGCTTTATCCACACGTTGCAAATGAGGGGAGGCAGTTGCAATTAAATTACACCCTGCACTAATTTTATTTAAAGGACAGCAGTTTGCTGATAGCTGAGATCGGCTGTTCATGTGCCCATCTGTACAAAATCAGGCAGGGGTAAAAAGAAATTACATAAATCTGGGCAGCTTTTGGTAGCCCACCATCCTCACACCAAGAACCCCCTCGCTGGCAGCATGTCCTAGGGTGTTTGGTGAGGAGGGCGATGGTCTTTGTGTCCTTCACCCTGTGGTGCTGCCTTCTGCCTCCTGACCACGCAGCGAGCCTCCAGCTCCCCTGAAGGTGTTTTGGTTTCCCTGCCACCAGGAATTACGGAGACAGTGGCCATTAATGGATGATGGATTAATGGATATCAGAAAATTTAATTTCCTGGTTATACTCTATGATTCTGGTCTTTCTAGGGGGACATAAATGCGCTTGAGATAATGACATTTCAAGGGCCAAACTGTGGATCTCCCCTGCCACCTTCTTCCTTCTGGATTCACACAGCCATCAGAGCAGATCTGGCCAGAGGGAGAGCACTGTCAGCCTGTCCATCATAAACTTACTGCCCAGGCTCTTCCGGGTTGTTTAATTTAGGGAAATAAATTGCTGAGTGGGTAACGTGCCCCACAAATGCATCAATGTTTATTTACTCCCTGAACAGGCTGCCAGCTGACCAGGAAACACTACTTCTTGTCCGTGACTTCTTCTCACCCATGACGACTTCTCATCCGTGGTTCCCACTCTCCCCAGGCACTCACGATAAAGGAGCCAAGCTTCTCCCTGGCATCACATCCTGCTCCAGGCATGTCGGCTCCTCTCCCTGCTCCTCTCCTGCGACAGGCAGACACAGCATCCACATCTCTCCTCCGCGCCTGTCATCACACCACAGGGACGCTTGCTCATCACCCACATGCTCCTCATCTGTGACTCATCCCTGTTCCTGCCTGCATTCAGGGAATGGCTTCTACAGCCCCAGCCACCTCCTTTCATAAGGAAGCTCGATTGTCCCCCTGTGCCCATCTGCAGTGGGGCTTGGCTACTGCATCCCCCCCAACTCAACGCTGTTACTGCACACACCGGTTCCTGGAGACAGGATTGCATTCCAGGGTGAACTAATTCTGCTGTTGCCTGGCAGTTGCAATTCAGAGGCTGATGGCACTGGGCTCCAAAGAGCCATGTTCCCTTTATTTACCTGTCTGGTTTTATGGAGATCCAATACTTCTCACTTCAGTGCTCGAGACCACTTGAAAAGAAGCTGCATCACAAGTTGTCGCGTCTCTGCCGGGGCTGAGGCTGCATTTAATAACTTTATACATTTTAATGTGAGGCTGTTCTAAGGCCTCACCACATTTGATGCCTTCCTCAGTGTCCCAGGGCAAACTGTCGGCAGCACGCAGTAAGAGAGTTGTGATGGGCACTCGGTCTGAAATTGTTCCCCAGGACTTGGATGAACAGAGTAGTGCTCAGACACTAGCCAGGAGCCCCAGGCTATGATTTTCTGAGCTCTTTTAAGCTGAACAAGGTTGTACCTACTCAATAGCTGTACAGAAGAAATCAAGGGGAAATGCAATTTGTGGACAGTGCATTTCTTCTGTGCAAACACCTGTTTTTTCTTGGGTTTGCCTTTGCATTGTGCAGCACCTGGCTTGTGGCCTTCCTTCCAGCATCCCCCAGGAGACGCTGATGGTTGTGAAAACTGCAAGCCGTGGTTCTGAGGGCTGCATTTGCACCACAGACCGACCACAGCTCCCTCTGCACACAGCAAGACCCTTGGTACATGAGTGTGGACAGCAGGGATGGGGTGGCTGGAGCTCCCTCAACCTCCTGCTGCCAGGAGGGTCCATTCCTGCCCTGCTCTGACCTTACAGAGGGATGTCCCAGGGCCACTATATTCTGGCTGGACAAGCTGAATTTACAAACAGACCCTCTCGGAGTGTTCTCCCAGCATTAATGACTGCGCTGGGATGCTCTTGAGCACACAGGATATTGTCTCCTAAGGACACCCAGGCAATGAATTGTCTCCTAAGGACACCCAGGCAATGAGCATTTTTTCCCAGGTCTGTGACTGTCACCAGGGAGATCTCACATCTTCCCAGGAAAACGATGCTATGAGCAGCAACCCCAGCAGCGGAAGAGAGCAGGAAAGCACCGGCTGCTGCAGGCAGCAGCGTAAGATCTGAGACTGAGGGGTGCTCACCACGGTGCTCTCCCTCTGTCAAGACATGGGTTAGCTGGGAGATGTGCTCAGAGTTTCAGTGCATCTCGTCTCCCTTTCTAGCAAGGAAGAGAATGAGAGTTGTAAGGGAGAGGGAGCAGATGGGGAGCGGTTAATGCTAACATGCCTTGGGGAGGGATGGACAGAGAGGGGCTCAGCCCTGGGCCGCTCACCTGCCCTGCAGCCCCCACCTTGACTGTCCCAGCAGCAGCTGCTGGTGTCCCCCCATCAGTCTGGGTCCCCCTCCTGCCTTCTCCAGCAGCTTCTGCTGAGATGAAGATGCTCCCACACACTGGTTGTCAAAGCTCCTGCTCCCACCTGAAGCAGAGCCTGTGTCTCTCCATCTGCAGCAGGGCTGCCTGTGTCTGTCCCCTGCTGCTTGCCAGGCAGTTGTGAGCTGGACTGAGGTGCTCAGTGGGAGAAGAGAAGGAGAAAGTACACCCCAGATAACCATGCCTCCCATGGGTTTTCAAAAGCACACAGACCTCCCCTGCAAGCCCTGTGCAGAGCCCTGTCCTGCTCCATCACACAGAGCTCTCCATGAGCCACTGAAAGTTGACACAGGATGTTTCCCCTTGCATGGTCTGATGGGATCGGAACCCTAGAGCTCTGGTGCAACTGTCGGGCACCCAAACTGTGCTGTTGGTCAACACAAAACTCCACCACGGCACCCTGGCAGTGCAGCTGGGACAGTCCCAGGGATTTCACACAGGTTTTATGTGGCTCATGTGATGTCAGCGGAGCTCTATCCTTTCCACGTGCTTTTACTGTGCTGTACTACACCGAGCTGGTGCTTCTCACCGTCCTTCTCAGAGCAGCTCACCTGTGTCCAGCTGAAAGCATTGCCAGGGGAGAGAAATATGGCCAAGAAAAAACATCTTCAAGAGGATTGGGGCGAGAGACCCAGAGATGGGAAAATCACATGCAGAACCAGGCGAGAAATTCAGAATGGTTACATGAGGCAATGATGGAGATGCTTCGTGTGTGTTTTGCAATCCCCCTGGAGATACCCAGAGACAAGCAGTGGGGAAGATCTCCCATCAGGTTGTCCAAGTCCATTCACTGTCATTTATATGAGCTGGGAGGGGTTTGAAAAACTGATCCCCATGATTTCAGAACTCACCAAAACTTCCTGGGCACCGTGATGGCTGAGGAACTTGGAGGATGGTCAATGTGGCTATAAAGTCCTGTGAAGATATTTTTTTAGCTTTTTTTTTTTTAGCTTTATTGAGAACTTTGAGGAAATAAGGTCTAGACCTGTGTGAGGGACCAGGACTGCACTACAGAAAAGCAAGCACAGGAAAAGCCGTGGTACTGCTCAAGGAGACACCTGAGGTAAGAAGCAGCCAGTGCAGATTTGAGGGCAGCCTTCAGGATTTCTTTCAGTATTCTTTAAGTGTTTGCCAATCCACTTCCCCATTTAAATTATGAGTATCCCAGTTTCAGGGGTGTTAAAATACAGAAGTGAGAGCATTTTCAAACATAGACATCTGTTTTGATGACCAGTAGCAGACCTAAAATTCTTCTTTCCACTTCCATCACTGCCTTTGCACTCCCCAGCCCTGATCACGAACCCCCGTATCTGCAAGCTGCTGCTTCCAGCTTTCCAAAATCAGACAATCAGCAAATTTGCCGTCTCCTTATTGAACCACCACGTTTCCCTGTGGTGATGGACAATGAGTTTTGTCTGAGCATGCAGGAAACAGTTCAAAACAAATGCAATTCCTGGCTAATGCTAGGTTTTATTTTTCCAAAAACGAAGCGGGACGCTGACAAAACTTACAGAAAAAGCTCAAAAAAAACTCTAAATGCATTCACACTTTAAGTAGCCATAAAGATACATTACTCATAGGAATACATCGTGTGTAACTCAGCCTGGCCTTGGACATATCTTGGCTAATAGCAATTGTTTTGAAGTATATATGTTCCATTTATACCAGAAAGCTTAATTCATCTTTCTCCAGGAACAGGACGACAAGCTGACACTCTGTAAATCCTGCCTTTCCATTGTTTAACTGAGAAGTCTCAGTGCAGATGTTATGAAAGAAAGCTCAGAGAGAAAATTCACAGGCATTTCCCCAGCCCTTGAAAATTACTTCTTGATTACAAGCAAAATGAGTCCATTAGAAATTAATCTAAGCTCATTACATCTGAACATAAAATAATTTATGAATTGCAAATGTTTATCTTTCCTTTAGCAGCATTACTATGGCTAAATTTCTTTTGAAATCCCTACAAAATCCTTTACCTAGGTAGGAAAATATTGTAAACTATTTCTGCAATTAAACTGATTACATATGTAAAAATTTTCATCTGCTTCATATTATAAAGCTGTTTTCAGCTGCAGGACAAAACCCACTAAGGGTCAGATATCTTTTCCCTGCAGTGAGTGCAGGACAGAGCTACCAGGTAAGATGCCCACAGATCCAGCTGGAGCATCCCCTCCTGCAGCCCTGCAGTCGCAACAGGATGAGAATAACCAAAATCCCACCTGCAGGTACTGGAGAAGGGGAAAAAATATCTAAAACTTTACCAGAAACCATAGGGATCAGCTCACATTCCTGTCCATAGTAAGGACAAATGTCTTACCAACCATATTTCCTTAAATTAGTGGCTGTTCAGGTAATTCTGATAATCTAAACCAGATATTTAAAATGCATCAAACCTGGTTAATTCATTGTTTTCTTTTTCTTATAGGTTTGGTACTGTGGTCTTCACCCAAGCAGAATTTCTGCTGCAGTCAACAAAGCCAATGGAAATAGGTATGAATACTCCAGCACAGGGACGGCGAGGGCATTTACATGTGGTTTCCATTGTCCTGCATTTAACCTCTCCAAGATATTTTGGGGGAATACTTTATTTACATTTTCTTTAAAAAAGACTATGTTTACCTTCCTCCTAAAGATTACCACATGTCAAAACACTTCCAAACCTAAATATTTCATAGAGGACAATCTGTGTAATAAATAACATATACACATTAAGTGAAGGAATGGCAATTCTCTAACGGGCCACGGGCAGTATCTCCATTTCCAGCAGATTATCTACTTCAGTAAGTGCTAGGCAAGTTCCCGCTGCTTAAATATTTACTCAAAGGACAACTAAGAGGTTTGCAAGTGTGGTGTTATAATGCTAACAGTTTTGCACACCGCTGTCTTTGCCACAGCATGGTGCACGGGCTAAGGGACCATCTACGATCCTCCTACATGGAGAAGGATTATTCCTTGGTGCCAGCTCCCACCAGGAAAAGCAAAGAAGTATGTTTAGCCTCTAAATTAAAATGCCCTCTGAGAAAAGTTGAGTCTCCCTCTGGTTGTGTTCAAATTTCAGATGCTTTCTAGTAACTCAGCCAGTTCTTATTTTATCAAACTCTTTCTAGCGTGACCTGTTCAATGCTGGTTAACTCCATCACCGTGTCTAAGCTGCATCTGGTGTTCTCATCACGGGTGACCGGCGTGACACGTTCTCCTCCTGCAAGGAAAAGAAAATAGCAGGTCTAATTTGTTCTTAGGGAAATAGGCAGGCAGCAGCCTGCACACCTCACATGGGAGTGACGAAATGTTTCCCCCGTTCCAGAGTGTGCGGAGCATGTTAACATCTTGCTGGAGCGTGTGAGCAGAGCGGCGAAGGTGCGAGTCGAAGGCAGATGACTGGAGAATTAAAATCGTGGGGTTTCGCAGAGTGCAGGGACTGCCAAGTCAGTAGGAGCCCAGAGCCACTGAGTCCCGAGCACATTCACCATTTCACAGCGATACGAGATCACTTCATGCAAGCCAGGGGAGCCAGAGAGCTTGAGGGATGATACAGATGCGGGAGACACAGCTGAAGTAGGCATTCAAACCTCTGAAGGTCAGATGGAAACAACTGCTGACCAGCTTGTCAACTGGACAGGAGTGGCTGTTGACTTGCTTGTATCTGCTTGTGCCTGTTCCAGAAGGTGTGGGATCAAGGGTGACATTTTCAAAGCACAAACCGCCCAGGCAGCAGCGGCGGCAGAGAGAGGAGGAATGGCAGGCACCTGCCGCTGCTGGAGCCAGCACAACCCCGGTTCAGGACCGGCAGATGCACTTCCAGGATTGGGGTGGGAAACCCACGGGTGGATATTGGTCTATGGCATGAGGAATGCCAGCCCCGATGGTGAGGCAGCTGCGTTTTCTTACTGCACTATTAAACCTGTTCTCTTCCTTCTCTTAATTAACTTGAGGAAGGTGTTCATAACATTACGCTACTCTGGTACTGTGTTTTATCAGCTGCTGCTGAGGTCGAACTGGCCCTTGCTCAGGGCACTGCCCCACGATGAGTGAATATGGTACCTCTCCGTTCAGAATGATCACTATGTTTTTCCCGGGGCGGTTTTTACCTGTGTGAAAGGAGACCCTTGATTTTGCCTCAGTATTTAATGATCAGCGTGTCTGAAACCCTCTCTTACGAAGAGGAACATTCTGAAACCTCTTCCATAGCCACGGTATTAAAAAGCTGAACAGAGAAAAGGAAGGATAAGTAGCCAGGCTTCGCAACACATGACACAAATCTCCTTTACATTCCTAAGTTTTGCTGTTATCTTACGGAAAGAACCAGCAGCTTGTGGCCAGTGTGACAGGAGAAGGGACAGCAGAAGGATCCACGTTACCTACATGCTGGCGCCGCAGAAGCAGGCAGGTCACACTGCATTTAGATACTGGCTTTCCCTTTCTTTTTTTTTTCTTTCAGCTTAGCTCCCCTCCCTAGGAAAAGTTAAGGCTCTCACATGAGCATGGAACACTGTCACTGAGAAAGAGCCTGCCTTTTGCAGCACAAAACGAGAGCTATGTGTCGGCACAGCGCCGGCACAGGCAAAGCACGGGTGATGTTACACCCGGATGATGAAGCGGATCCTGATAAACACCACAGGCAGGAGCACCCCGTGCTCGCAGACGTTGCCTCCTCGCAGGAAGGCTGCCTGCGGATGGGTGGAAGCGTGCTCAGGGAGCCTTTCCAGGCCCCTGCCACCCGAAAACAAAAATCAGTCACAGACCGGGGAGGGGTTGGGTTTGTGCCGGTCGTGCCTTTCCTAAGGCACGCTGTCATCATGCTGCCAAGGAAGAGGATGGGCATTGAGGGCTCGGCTGGCTCATCATTAACATAGCTTTTGCCCGGTCACTGAAATGAGCAGTAACTGTGTGAACAGCTCACACACATCCTAAAAGCCATGCTCTGCAGCCAGGCTAGCAAGATTCACAGCGTAGAAAGTTCTGAGGATTTTCTTCATTCCCACTAACTCAATTGCCTAAAGAACATCTGGAGAGAAGACCAGCCACTCATGTAAAGTGTGAGTAGCGACAACGCATGTTTCTTGAGAGTGTTTACTAGATCTCCCAGCAAAACTAGGGTCAGCTGCAGCACAAATATAGGAAAGGATAAAAAGGAACACAGATTTTACAGTTCCTTTCAGAACCTGGCTGCCCATCTCAAAGATGCAAGGGTGACAGAGATCTGTGTTTGTTGTTTTTTAAACGTAAGTAGTAGATGACCTTTGAGGTTGCACTTTCACCTGCTGGTACCTCACAGTGAGGATGAACAGGCTCAGAGACTGTGAGAAACTGAAAATTCAAGGGGACAGCCACAAAATTGGACCAGTATCGACATTTACTGGGCAGGAGTTAGTACAGCGTGTACTGTTACACAAACCACACCATGTGTTCCTCCAGTATTCAGCTGCAGCTCACTCGCAGGACTGCTGTACTCGTAAGGGCACAATGTATGTGTAAGGGCGCACTGCTGCTGCTGCTGCACGGGATCATGGGCTGGGTACCACAGGGGCTCTTCTGATGCTGCTTTTCTGAAAGGCAAGTTTAAGTGTGCTGGTTAAAAGCTCTGCCTGGAATAACGCTGAGCTGCTAATGAACAACGCGAGGCACATCAATTTTTATGCACGGTATTTAGCACATTTCCATGCACTTTGATGCACCAGGTAAGCCTGGTGTTTCCTTTCTTCCTCCTTTTAAGTGTTCTTGGATGGAAGACTGAAATCTATGGTAGGAGTCAGCGCGGTGGTGTGGGGAGTTGTCCGTACGACATCTGGCTGCCATCGCACTCCGCTTTTCACCTAATGCCGTGTTGCTGTAGGGAGTGAACAAGATGTGGGAAACTGCTACTTCACCGAGTAAGAATCTGCCTAAGCTCCTGCTGCGAAGGCACGATCGGCTCTACAAGGACAGAAACAAGTGTTTACTCCTTCCTAGGTGATTTATTTGATCTCTTCTCTAAATCCCCTTCCCGGGCCAGTACATCTCCATGTAAATCCCATGCTAAAATTTTATCTGAGGGAAGCATATATTGTGTGTGCGCAGGCTGGCTTGTGGAACAGCCATAATTACATTTCATGAAACCTATGGGGTTTTATATAGGTTCAGACACTCTAAGACATAAAATAGAAACAGAAGAGCCCTGGCCAAGTTCTGTCGGCCTATAGACTTATTAGGTATTACAGTCCAAGGAAACCAGGAACGTAAGTATTCCTGTCCAAAAATATCCCGTTAAGACTATTTTATTTTAATCACAGCTGCGCTAAAAAATACACAGTTCCCTTACACCACCCAATCCTCTTTCCCTGTTAGGATGAAAGTACATTTTTCATGGTTTTTTATTACAATCATCTTGAAGACAGACATGCCAATATCGGAGCATATTGTAAAGATTTGAAATTCACATTGTACTTATCCATCACAGTCGGCGTTACGTACATCAATAACCTGCGTGAGACTGTTAGGCAACTATATTTAAACTAGTTGTATTTTAAACGGGGCAGGTAAGACGTGACAAGTTTGCTTGGAGGAAGCTGAGAACGTTCGAGGCTGTGCTTGGGGTGGGAACTGCCCGGCCACCAGGACCGGGCTGCAGTATCAGCTACTTGGGCACATATTAATTAACTTCTTTATTTGGGGATCAATCGACACCACCGTTAGTTTTATTGACTTTATAATTAGCGGGATCTTACTTTTTGCTTGAAGAAAGCTCTTTTACCTCACGTGAAATCTATCATTTTCCACCTTTTATTAGGTGATTTTGCTGTTGGTCCTTGCAGCACTCTCTGGGAGGGTGGGGAATGGAGATGGGACACAGGACGCACTGCCCCTGCCCGCCTCGCTCGGGCTTCACCGGCCACCCCCGGTCCCTCGGCCAGCGCGGACCCAAAGGCGCCGCCGGCTTTTCCCTGCTGCGCGCAGCCTGGCGGCGGCAGGGCCCTACAAAACCCTTCTCCGCGGAGAGCGGGCACGGCTTATCGGAGGACGCCGCTTCCCCGTCCCGGCGGGGGAGAGGGGACGCCGGGGGTTGCGCCTCACTCGCCTCTGCGCCCCGGCAGCTCCCCGCAGCTCCCGGCTCTGTGCCCGCCGCGCCGAGGCGGGCACTTTCCCGAAGGCGCTGTCCGGCTTCCCGCGGCTGGGCGCGGGGGCACCGTGGCGGGTGCCATCCCCTGAGGAGGACACCATGGCGGGCGTCTTCCTCTCAGAGAGAGCCCGTGGTGGGCACCTTGCCCTCACAGGGACCACAAGGCGGGCGCCTTCTCTGAGGGACGCCACGGCGGGCACCTTCCTCTCAGAGGAGCCCCTGTGGCGGGCGCCTTCCCTTCGCAGGGACCCCATGGCGGGCGCCTTCCTCTCACAAGGATCCTGTGGCGGGCACCTTGCCCTCACAAGAGCCGCCATGGCGGGCGCCTTTCCCTGACAGGGACCCCATGGCGGGCACTTTCTTCTCACAAGGATCCCGTGGCGGGCGCCTTCCCCTCACAAGAGCCGCCATGGCGGACGCCTTTCCCTGACAGGGACCCCATGGCGGGCGCCTATACCTCACAAGAGCCGCCATGGCGGGCTTCTTTCCCTGACAGGGACCCCATGGCGGGCGCCCCTCCTCACAAAGCCCTCGGCAGGATCGAGGCGGCCCGGCGGGCACGGCGTGGCGAAGCGGGCGCCAGACGGGGAACCGTGCCAGCCATAACCGGTAGCTCCCAGCGGGTCGCTCCGCTGAGGCGCGGCGTGTCTGCGCGGCCTCGGGGGCGGCGAGAACGGAGCGCTGTGAGCAGGGCCGGCACCGGGGCCGCCCCGCCGCGGGGTGCGGGCTCCTCCAGCTGCTGCCCGGGCACAGGGGGCGACGAAGGCGGCGCAAATTTTCCACAGCGCAAAATCCCTCCGTTCCTTCCCTGGAAAATATTTCGAGCCATTACACTTTCCTCGCTTTTATTACCTGAGGGAACTTGACAGAACTTGTAAAGACACAATTGCTATAGAACTTCCACCGGTCTATTTTTTATCCTTTTTGTTTGTTAGGGGGTTTATTTTTCTTCCCTTCAAAAGAAAGCCAGATCGAAACGCCGCGGTGAGTTTTGTGAAGCCGAAAACTGAGGAAAAACGGATACAAAGCGGTAACAAAAGGTGTGCGGAGGTGAGCGGTGCTTCCTCGTTGTGCCGAGCGCTATCGGCCTGTCGCGATATCTACGGAGCAGAAAGAAACGTGTGCGAACTCTACAGAAGGTGTAAACACACACAAAAAAAAAAAAAAAAGAAAAAAATAACAATAAAGAATATCGCCGATGATTTAATATTAACAGTACCAGAGGTGTCGTGGAACCGGTTGTCCACGGAAACGTTACCCTTTTTCAGTCAGTAGGTCGCAAAGTGTCTTAAATTCATTACTTGGCACTTATTGAAATTCGTGACGTCGAAGATGGATTAATAAAAGGTGAAGCAAACCTGAGCGAAACAAAATATATTGTACTGACGACAAACGTAATGAAATAACATTTTTTTCTCTTCTCCCCTCCCCTCTTTTTTCTTTTCTTTTTTTTTTTTAAATAACTTAAAATACACTAGAAAAAATATGGTCGATATAAATAATTTTGTTTTCATGGAGAACAAATAGATACAAAGCCCGTCCGTACCAAAGTTCGCGTAGAAGAGCTTTCCCTCTGTCCTGGCAACCAGCCTGAGGGTCTGATGGCAAACTGGGGCAACAATCACGGACTGCAAGGTACCCCAGGTTAAATACCTATACGTCTTTCAAATAATAATCATCATCGTCATCATTAAAACAAAAAAAAAATCACAAGATTACGTGAATAGATACACCTTTATGAGATAAAATGTAAATGTTTGACAGTCAACTATCAATTCACAAGTTATAGCCAAAATAAAACTTTGTTCGTGTGTATCAACATATTTTACATGTACCCGGTACCTCTTACTGGGATCTGCCGTTGTGGAACGCGGCGGCTGGGGGGTAAAATACTCTTTTGGTTTGGGGTTTTGTTTTTTTTTTGTTTTTTTTTTTCTCTTTTGTTTTTGCCCTCGGGACAAGAGAGACCCGGCGAAGGGATGCACACTCCGCTCTCCTGCCGCTTGCCGAACCCCTTTTATTTCGGAGGTGGGACCGGCAACCGAGCAACAAGGATTTAAGAAGGGAAAAGGTAGCGCTCCATCTCCCTTCTCTCTTTCTGCTTCCCTCCAAGATTTAAAAGAGAAAGAGCCCAGCCGCGGTTGTTTGGTTTGAGTTTGTGGGGTTGGTTGGGTTTTTTTTTTTTTCCTACTAAAGATGAAGGTGAAGTGCAAGTGAATCAAAGGACTCCATCAATGAAATACAAATACATGCAACCCGGAATGCTGCTGGAGGAAGTATCCCGGACAGTTTCCCATTAGAAATTCGCAGAGAAATCATTGTCTCTGTCTTTTATGATTTTTTTTCCCTTCCTTTTCTTCTTTCTCTTCGTCGTCGTCTTTCTTATCTTTTTTTTTTTCCTTTTTTTTTTTGTCGCTATTCCAGACGTGGCTGTTAAACTCAAGTATCTGATGCAACGTGAAAGGAGGCCCGCCTCTCTTATCAAATTTCTTGTATTAAAGTGAACTTCGCAGAAAAAGGTCAGTTTCAAAACCTGTGAACTTCCCAGCTGCGCGTCTAAGTTCCTCTAATTCTTTTAAATAAGTATATATCTCCCCTCAGTTTCTCCTCTCCCTCGTCTGTCTGGAGGGGGGGGAGGAACCCTCCCCCACACTTTATTATTATTATTATTTAAAAAAAAAAAAAAAGCAAACCCGAACAAAAAACACCAACGAAACCACACAAAAAGCGAGCGAGCCCGGTCACAGCCCCAGGGCGGCGGCGTGTTTCTTGGCCTTCAGGCGGAGGTCGGCGATGCTGGAGTTCTTGCTGGTGGTCTTGGCGGCGGCGGCGGCGGCCACCACGGAGGCGGCGGAGGCGGACTCGGCCAGGGTGGCCAGCGGCAGCCCGAAGGGGGAGCGGGGAACATCATGTAGGGTGCGTGGGCCAGGTGCGGGTGGAGGTGGTGGTGAGCGTGGGCCACGGCGCTGTCCAGCTGCAGCTGCGCCTGAACCTGGGGGGAGGTGGGATTGGGGGGGGGGGTGTTGGGGGGAGAGGCGGTGCGTGGCAGTGACCCACCCGCGCGCCGTGCGGGGACCCCCCTCCCACACCCTCCCCTACACAACCCACCCCCCTCTCCGCGTCCCGCCGCCCACTTGCCTGCTGGAAGGGCATCCGCAGCGCGCCCACGTTCACGTACGGGGCCACCCGGCAGGCTTCGAACTGGCTGGCGGCGCCGATCAGCACCCCTGCGGGACGCAGGGCGGGCGGTCAGCGCGGAGAGACACCCTCCCCACGCACACACAGACACACAGAGCCCACTCCCACGCGTGTCCGACCCACTCGCTGCACTCCGCATCACACACATCCCCCACACACGCACACCCTTCCCCGCACCTTTGTGGAGTTGGTTTTCTTGCTTTCGGCATTTGGCTCTTCGGTTCTGGAACCAGACCTGCGGGGAGAGAGGGACGGTGTGGGGACACATAGGCGCTGCTGCCGCGGGGAGGACGCGAAGCGCAACATAAATAAATAAATAATAATACACCCCACCCCCCCCAATAATTATTAAAACCTCACCGAGAGTCAAAAGAAACGAAACAAAAGGGGCAAACAAAGAAACCCGGTCGCGGCACGGGCTGGGCTCCCTCCTCCCGGGCAGCCCCCACTCCTGAGCCCCGAAAGGGGAAGGGGAAAAAAAACCAACACAACAAACCAAAATAAGAATAAAACTCTCCAGAAAAATCGACATTCGCGGAGTGCTCGCTCCAGAGAAATTACTTTCTGAACCCCGGTTTCGTCTTTCCACGGCAGGGTCCCAAAAGACCTAAATCTCTCCTTGATATCCAATACTAACTGGCGATAATGGGTTCGGGTGCTCGCACCGCCAGGCCTGAGAAGATCGTGCTCATTAATAAATAAATTAATTAGCTCTATCTTCAAGAAAAACTAAACAGCGAAGAGTTTAATGACTCACTTTTTTTTTTTTTTGGGGGGGGGGGGATAAGAGGGGGTAATTATTGCCATGAAAGCTTCGCTACAAAGAAGTTTACAATTTCCCTGTTCTTCTGCGCAGTGGAGTGTAGCACAGAAGCAGAATAATTGTCTCATTATCATGATAATCTAATTTGCTTCCAGAGAAAAGGCTGCACGATAGACAAGAACATGCTTTTAACATTGGAAATGCAGTTGTTGAAATAAATTCCCAGAATAAAAGTTGTGGGAGGGAGGGAAGAAGGGAGAGCGCGTCTCAAACCATTTCTGTTTAAAGGCAGACCTCCGCGCCGCGTCTCAGAAGCCACATCCACCCAGCAGCTCTTTCCCCACGGCCAAAAAACCCCCAAAATAAATATAAAATAATTAAAAAAAATTTTTTTTGAGGTTTTAGTTGAAAAGACAAATATAAACGCGGTTTCTCCCCCCTCCCCGCCCTGTCATTTACTTCAGCCAAGCAAAAACCTGCCCAGCATCCACGCTAGCCCTCAGTCTCCCGTGGAAACGCGCATCCCCTCATTTACAAATTAGCGCAGATGCGAGGCAAAATAAAAGAAAATAAGAAATTATTGCGAAGCGTTTTCCGGAAAGATTTAAAGGGAACGGCTTTAATCTATGTAAATCTCCCCAAGTTATTATGCGCCCTTGCGATTTGGCAGAATGGGAGCGCGGATTATGCGCCGCCGCCGCCGGTTCTTTGTGGAGCGAACAGCCAGCAGAAGGAAGCACCTCCCTGCTACATTTTTCCCTAGCCAACTTGAAACCCTGCAACTTTCTTTGCTCTGGTTTTGTTAGGATTTTGCTGGGCGTAAATAAAGCGGCCGCCTTGGTGGGAAAAAGAAACAACACCCCCAACCCCACAAAACACAACAAAAAGGGGGAGCGGGAAAATGGTGTCATTTTTTGCGGGGGGACACAGGCTGTGATGACAAAAAGCTGCTGATTCTGACTTTTTTCGGTTCAAACGTGAGCGCTCTGGTTCTGTCCTTACCCTATTACAAGATGCAGGGAAACCCCACAAGGATTGTGCGCATAGTTCGGTGCAGATGGCGGCCTGCGAGCACAAAGATTGAGGGGGAGTATCTGTTACAGCAATACTTTTAACAGCTGCAGATGTTAGGGGCCTAAAACTACTCCATGTGTTCAAACAAATAATGACCATCATTTTCTCTTCTTTTATTATCAGAACGGAAATACACCGGAGCAGCTACATTTGTTCTCGTTTGAGGAGTTACCTTCCTCCCCAGCCGGGAGAAGCCCCGGACCCTTCCTCAACCCTTCATCTCATCCCGACGAAACTCTCACGAACCAGCCCGTGAAACGATTTTTGGGAAGAAAAGAAAAACCCGACCAAACAACAACCAGCCGACCAAACAAAACAACAACCAACTTCGGGAGGGCAGCCCGAGGTTAAAGGCGCAGGTTAAATCAAAGCGAGCTGTGGCTTCTCGGTGCGGGAGGACGCTTAAAATAGCCTGGGCTCATCCCAGTCTTTCGTATTTCATAAACCCGAACAAAGCACTTCCCTCGGTTTGCGTGGCGCTTCCCTCAAGATTAAAGAAACACGAGGAGAAAAATGAACTGTACTTTTTTTTTTCCCCCCCATTTCTTTTTCTCCCCTTTTTTCTCCCTCTTTTTTTCTCACCCTTTTTCTTTAGCACTTTGCGGTTCCTAATTTAGTCCACGGGCGCGACATCTATAAAGTTAATTGGCCCTCCCGGCCGGTGAGCCCCGCGCCGGGAGCATCCCGGAGAGGGACCGCAGCCCACCGCCACCAAAACAGCCGCGGGAGCTCTCGCCGAGGCAGGGATAAAATAAACGCGGAGACGAAATTAAACGCCAAAGAGCGAGAGACTCACAAGGAGCCCAAAACACAGGAAAACCCGGAGAGGTGGTTTTAGAGCTTTGCCGGTGCGATGGGGCGCGGGGAGCTTCCCTCATCTCCCCGACAGCCCGCGGCAGGAGCGGCGGGAACGGGGCACGGCCGGTCTCACCGAGCGGGCCCCTTCCACCGTGCAGGGACCCACCGCAGCCCCGGGGCCGGCCGCGGCTTGGCTACCTGCACCCTGGCCTCGGACAGCCCCAGCCTCTGGCTCAGCTCCTCCCGCATGAAGGCGTCCGGGTAGTGGGTCTCGTCGAAAAGCCTTTCCAGCTCGTTCAGCTGCTCCAGGGTGAAATTCGTCCGGCTCCTCCTCTGCTTGATTTTCGTCTGCCCTTCGTCTTCCATTGCTTTCGCATCCTCTTTGCGGTCCTTCAGCTCTGGGGAGACTGGGTACGACACAGGCAGTCAGACAGGCGGGGCGGCCGGGACGGGGGGGACCGCGGGCCCGGAGAGGGGTAGGGGGATGCTCAGGGTGCCGGCAGCGGTGGGGGAGGCGGCTGGGACGCCGGAGCTCGTTGTCCCCGGCTCGGTCTGCCCGCTCGGGAGGGTTTCCTCCCGCTGCAGGGCAGGTGGGCGCCGGCCACCCGCTCCCCTCCGCGACGCGGGAGCCCGCGGAGCCCGGCAGCTGGGGAAACCGGGCAGGACGCCCCTTCGCCGGCGATGGGGCAGCCGGGAACGGGGCCTGTTCACCCGGGCCGCGCTAGGCCCGCCTCGGCCGCTGCCTTTCCGGGCTCCGCCACTCGGCTCCGGTAGCCGCTGGCGGCGGGGAGCGGGGCCCGGCGGGCCGCATCCCGCGCCCCGGCCACCGCCCGGAGGGTCCGTGCCGAGCCTGCCGCACCGGCCCGCGGGAGGTCCAGTCCCCAGCCCCGCTGTCCGCCCCGGGAGAAGCGCAGCAACAGGTCCCCAGTGCGCTCCGCCGGTCACCACGGCCCCTCCGCGCCCCGCGGCCGACCCCGCTCCCTCCCGCGGATTTTGTTTTCGTTGTCTAGTTTTATTCCCAGAAACACTCCCCAGGCCGGACCGCAGGGGACCCTGCGCGGATCCCCGCGGGACCTGCGCGCCCCGGAGCTGGCCGCCAAGCTCTGCCCGGGCTGCCGGCTCCCCCCGCGCCCTGCTCGTTAGCTCAGATTTGTTCATTAGCTCTTTCCGGGGATGCTCCCGGCCGCGCCGAGAACGTTTGTCCGAACAAAAGGGCGGCAGCGAACCGCAGGTCCCCGCGCAGCGACGGGGACGTGCGCTGCCCCGCCGGAGGGCGCGGAGCCCGCGCTGCTGCTCCGCCGGTGCGGCCCGGTTGCCTTCCCGAGAACGGCAAGCGGTCCCGGTACGGTCACCGCGGCCATCGCCTCGGTGCGGAAGACGCGCGGAGGAACAAACACGGGGCTTTTCTGTCTGGGCCGGGAACGCGGAACCGCACGGCGCGGAGCCGGGGATGAGCCCGGCCCCACGCGTGTCCGCGCAGCTGAGATCCGCGGGAGAACGAACGGGCCCGCGTGTCCGGGCTTTCGTTGTCAGCGCGGCTTCCCGCGGGATGCTGAGCGGGAGCAGACCGCGTTATGAGCAAGTTAAATGCTTGTTTCGGTATTTTAATGCAAACTTCGAGGCTGGGCGCCTATTTCCCGTGGTTGGGAAAACACGGGCAGCCACCCCTTAACGCCCACAGCAGCCTCCCCGCGGGCGCTGCTGCCGCCGCCGAGCCCCTTCCATCCGCGGCCGCGGTCCGCTCTCTCCCGGTGCGTAGCCATCGCCCCCCGCTCCCGCCTCCGTTCCGCGCGTACCGACCCCGACGGGGGAGGGGGTAAGAAAGGGAAGGGGAAAGGGAAGAAGGGGGAAGCCCCCGGTGCCGCCGTTACCGTCGCTGAGCTTGGGGGTGGCCGCCTCGGAGGCTCTCTCGGCGGCGACGGCGGCGTCGGGCTCCCGCGGCGGGGACCGCCCGCCGCCCGCCCGCGCCGCGGGGCTGCCCGCCTCGTCGCGGCCCGGTTCCGCCGCGGTTCCGCCGGTCTCCCGCGGTCCGCCGCCGCGCAGGGGCCCGCTCTCCAGCACCTCGCGGTAGGTGATGAGCTCCTTCTTCTCTTTCGCTTTGGGATCAAACGACTTGGAGACAAACGCCGTCAGCTCCTCCATGGCCGCGGCTCAGGGGCGCGCTGCCCCGGCTCCCCGGGCGGGCATCCACGGGGCGGGGTGGCGGCGGCGCCCCGGGCCGTGCCGAGCGGAGCCGTGCCGAGCCCAGCCGTGCCGCCCGACGTGCAGGGCTCTCGGGGTCTGATAGTGACGCCGCGATTGAAGTGGCACTATTTATACTTTGCAAAGCCTGCCCCTTGTTCCCGGCGAATTACCTCCCCTCGGAGCTCTGAATGGACCCCTTCTCCGCCGCCCGGCCGCGCCGCCCGCCGCGGGGCACTGCGGCCAGGGCGCCGCCGGCCCTCCCGCCCGCCCGCCGAGCGCTGCGCCCTAATTAATTTAATTAGGCGCGGGCCCGTGCGCGAGGTCCCGGGCGAGCGCGGCGCGGGAGAGGGGCCGGAGCTGCGGGGGAGTGGCCAAGGCGGGGAGGCGGACGGGGGGCTGGAGGAGAAGAAGGAGGAGGAAGAGGAGGAGGGGGGTGCGCGCAGGCTCCGCGCCCGCGTACCGCCCCGCGGGGGGTCGGGTCGGGGCGGCCCCGGCGGGGTGCGGGGAGGGGGTGGTGAGGGGCCGGCTCCGTGCAGCCCCGCGGGGCAGAGGCGACGGGCGCTTTCCCGCCGGGAGTCCGCCCGGTACTCGGCGCCGCGGAACCGTCCCCGGGCGAGCAGCGGGGGGAGGCGGAAAAGTTCCTTCGTGGACGCCCAAATCCACCAAATAAATTACCGACTAATTGACAGTGACAAATACAGCCGTAGCATTATCGGTTTCTCATACGGCGAATCTAGGCATCAGATTAGAGCGAATTACGCTATTTATTGCTAATATTGTTTTTCCTTTGTTGCTTAAATCCCATTAAGAGAGTTCTCCGGTTGGCAGAAGTCGTCTCTTTTACACCTTTGCTAGAATTCTAATAAATTATTCAAAATTGTTTAACTCTTGCTTATGTATCGATTTTTCATTTGACCTTTGCGAAGATGACTTTACACAAAAGAGCGTTTATTTACTCGCGCAGGTTCGGTATCGAGGGTGGAATTAGAATTTCTTCAGATCCAATTATACACGCCTCGCCCGCGATGGGCAACGACGGGCTGGTACTCCGTTTCAGGCAGCGCAGCGGGTCCCGCCGCCGGTGAACCGGTCCCGCTTGTCCCCGCTCCGCCCCGGGTGGCGTTATCGGTACCGGGGGGAGCGAGAGGATCGGGCACCGGGGTCCCGACGGGAACAGACGGGCTGCCGGCGGGGAAGATGATCGTCGGCGGCTCTTCCATCCCCGCGTTTCGTTTGCCCTCACGCAGCACTTCGCGGTCCCCGTGGCGGGGAGCGGCTGGGAAACTCGCGTTAAAACTAGACAAATTCGGCAAAAGCCAGAATTAAGCGTGGCGGTGACATCGTTTCGTTGAGTTTCTCAGTTTCGAGGCCGAGCTCGGCTCGGAGGGTCGCGGCCCGGCACCTGCTCGCCCGGGTCTCGGTTCCCCGGGGGCACAGCCCGGCCCCGGTGAGGTGCCCACGCCGCGTGGGGAGCGCTGCCCCTTCGGCCGCGGGGGCGGTTGCCAGTGTCGGGAAACACCGCGACCCTCTTTAATCTCTTGTGGGTGAAACGAACTCCCCTCCCCCCGCGCCCTTCGCCACCGCGGAGCCCGTCACCCCACGGAGGATGGGGGGCGGCCCGGACCGCGGCGTGCCGCGGCAATGCGCCGGTAAGTCTTCGAGGTTCTCCCGCCGTGCCCGGTGCAGGCCGCGCACCGTGGGCTGCTGCAGCCACCCATGGGCAGTGGGGACCCCGGGACTGGCCACCCATCCGCCGCTGCCCATCACGAGGTGGGGGGTGGCTCGCCCCGCCGGGGCGGCGAGCGCGCCCGCATCGATTCCTCGGCGCTCGACGGCGCTGCCTGGCCGCCTGGATGAGCTCGGCGGTGGTTTGCCGCTGTCTGCCCGCCGCCCAGGAAGGCGCTGAGCTCAAACCGGCGGCCGCGGCCCGGCGGCGTCTTCGCTCCTGCGGCCTGTCCCGGCTCGGCCGCTCCGCCGCTCAGGTAACGCGGCGGGGCTCGGCGGCGGGCCCGCTCCCGGCAGGGATGAGGCGGGACGCCGCAGGCGGTTTCCGTAGGGCCAGGCGAGCTTCGTGGCCTGCTGCCGCTCCTCAGGGCCGCGGCGGCACCCGGTCGCGGAGCGGCGGGGTGGGGCGGGGGGTGGGAGCGGGTCCGGTCCGGTCCCGTCCCATCCCGTGTTGCTGTGGTGATGCCGAGGCCGCAGCGGAGGGGTGCTGCAAGCGGCCCAGCCGGCTCGGGTCGTGGTGCGGCCCCGGCACGGGTCGTCGTTGGGTTCCAGCCGTGTTGCAGGGCTCGGTCGCCGGGTCCTGCGGCTTGGGCAGCCCGCGGATCGTTTCGTCGCTCGCCCTGGTGCAGGGGGTCCCGCTGGCGCCGAGCTCGGCTTGGCGGCGGCCTGGCGCTGCCGTGCCCTAGGGGTGCCGTGCCTGGCTGCGGGGCACGGGGGGCGTGTGTGTGTCCGTTTTTCGGTGTCCGTCTCCAGGGGGTAACGAGGGGGAGCCGGGAGCGGCGGTGCCGAGGCCCAGCAGCCAGCTGGGGCGCAGAGCGCAGCCCCGGGCTGTGTTCGTCCGGATTCCCTGGGTTCCCAGCTGGAAGCTGGCGCGGAGCGGCAGGAACCGCTCCGGGCCCGGGCTTTTTCCGCACCGTTCCACCCCGCGCTAACGGGCCCGGAGCTCGCAGCACCCGGAGGATGCTGCTGTCCCGGGCCTGCCTGTGGAGCCTGCTTGGTGGCTTGATGCTAGGGCACTAAGGGGAAACTATTCACCCAGAGTCGTCCTGCCCCAGCTCTTGCCCGGGGGAGCGTGGGCAGGGAAGGTTTGCATATGGTTTGTTGTGTACCCGATGCCTGTAGCAGCAGTGCTTTGGGGGTTTTTCGTTCCGTGTTTCCATTAGCTACAATCTTGGGTGCTACTTTTTAAACTGTGGCTGAAACTTTTACTGAGCAGCTTACTGGTTCTGATGACCTGAGACCAATCTTACTTAGGCGTGTCGTTGTTACTGGTTTAGGCTGATCCTGTGCTGGGGGGAGCCGGGAAAGTGTCTGGAACTTGATTTGGAGGAAACACCAAATGCAGCATTGTGAAGTTCACGTTAAACTTGCGATCAGCAAAGTTTTTCTGAAAGCTGGTTACTTGGGAGAAACGCTGGTATTAACGGATGCCTGTAGTGGGCCCACGTGGGTTGATCTAAAATGGCAAGGTTTGTAGATCATGTTGCCTTCAAGTGTGGACAGTGCAGTTCTGTGGTGGAAAGGCAGTGTGTTGGATTAGGAACATCTGAGCAAAAAGTGCCTTGTGGAGGTGGCCTCTTAGTTGGATGGCATCATACTCGGGTGTGAGGTATCCGTTCCTGTCTCCACTTTGCTGTTGGTGTCCTGGAAGACTGTAAGCATGTGTTATCTCCTTGAGCCTAGCTTTTCCCTCCTTTAACATTGAAATTTAAAGATTTGAAGCTGAGTTAAGGAGTATCATTGTTTATAAATTGTTCATTCACGATTTTGAGGCGAGGCAAGCTTTCTTCGAGTTCAAAAGTAATGATTTAGAAAAATACTGTTGATGTAATTGTTGAGGATGACATGCTTCACGTAACCAGAAGATGACATTGTGGTGTGTTTGGTGTCCATGGATTCTCACTCCTGTGGAAGAGATTGTAAGAAAGTAACTGAATTCCCATGCTTCTTCAATCTCTAGGCTTTCTTCTGAGGTACCCAGCTATGGCAGCTCTCCTAGTAGACGTGATTCAGATGTTCCTCCTGTAATGATCTGGAAACTTGGCTACGGGATAGAGGCTCCACTGGATAAGCATGTAAAATCAACGACAGTGATTCAGGTTGCTGCCCCGATAAGAACAGCCACCTTACAGTCTCTTCTGATCAAATCTCTTCCTCTACTGAGGGCAGCTTTCAGAATTGCTTATGTGTAAATACTGTCTGGATGGAGGTAGATACAAAGGCAAGTCTTTGATCTGTACACACAGAAGCTGTTGGAGAAGGTCTCCTAACCTCTGCCTGTTTGTGGCTTCCTTTTTTGGGGAACAGGATTGCCATGACTAATGCTTTGACTCCTGCTTGTCAGCTAGCAAGTGTGTTTGTCAAGGGCTTACAGTCAGTTTTGCTTCAGCTAGCCTTGTTTCCTGGCTGAAGCTCAAGTAGCATCTCATCCTGACTTGTTGATTCTTTCCTGCAGATGGGCTGGCAGAGTTCAGCAGGGAAGAAGGGGATGCTGAGGTGGTCGCAGTGTATTTTCCCTTGGTTATGATTTCTAATTGCTTATAATTTCTTAAGGGAGCTTGTTTGCAGAGATGCTACATAAACAGTGCAGGTGGTTAGTGGCTGCTGAGAGTCAATTATCACCAAAGTGTCTCAGTAACAAACAGACATAAAGTGTTTGGATTTGATGCTGAGCAAATATGGAGGTTGTTTTGCCTTCATCACTTCTGGCTAATGACGGTAGCCAAAGATGTCTTTGGAACAAGGCTGAACAGGGTCAGGTCAATGAGTGTGTGCTCCTTCAAGTGGACCTTACTCCATTTAAATAGCTTTTTCTGCCTGTTTCCCATGTCAACTGTTTTCTTTACATTTTTGCATACAGGGTGGGAGGTTACGTAGGGGTTTGCAGCTGAGCTTCCCGGCACTGTCTGGGACTGCTGAATGTAAAAAGTTGGTTTGAAATTTCTAATGTTGGTGTTTCTCTTAACAAAACCCATGTGTGAGTGTGCAGTCTGTTCCCGCTTCAACCCAAGTGTTGCAGCATCAGATTTCAGAAACAAGACTTAAACAAAAGGCATGGAGACATGTATTTTAGGTGCTCCAGAATGGGGACTTAAAATCTATCAGGTCCAGCTGTTAGTCTGTGGAAATCTCTTCATTTGCAGACAAAATGCAAGCCTTCAAAATGTTGAATTTCAGTGATGTTCACCAGAGAGTTCAGAACACATTAGCTGATTAATGAGATGATGTTATGTTCCAGCCCAGGCTTCAGCATGGGTTTCCAGGCAGCTGCTCTGGGTCCTCCTATCTTGAGGCAGCATCTTCTGAACCACAGTGTTCCCTTGTTGTTTGATCAATTCTGAAGGCTGAAGCGAGGGACTGTGCTCAGGGTGGTTGAGACCCATGCAGGGGGAAGGTTGGGGCTGGGCAATGGAAAAGAATGAGCCTCTCTGATGGGATAGACAGGTGACTGTTGCCCCAAGAACTCCTGGGATGTAACCCAGGTTATAAGTTCATCTGAAACAGTTCATTTGCTGTTGGTGCTTGTTCATATGCCTTTTCCTCCTCCTCTTGCTCCTCCCAGTATTGCTCCATAGTCAGGATAAAACCTGCTTCCACCTCTTGTGCCTTGCCAGGCACAGAGAGCCACATCTCCATCCGTGTCAGTGTGCAGAGAGGTTGACAGAAGCGTATCCCCTACTGCCGAACCATATGGCTTAACAGTTCTGCCTGAGAAGTAAGGGTGAGGAACCTTAACAGTGGCATTCTTCGTGGCTGTGAGGGTGAATTCTCTTTCATCACCCCCTTAACTCCATGGTACAGAGTTTTGTGGTGATCTATAGATCACGTATGGAAACAGCCCGGTAAGAAAACCCCAGGAGGTTTGGTGTGTGATGCCATGTAACAAACCTTTTTCTGTTTCCTGAGTGATCATAGTTCCCTTGTGCCATCTCTAGGTACTATTACACAGTCCTGTTTGTGGCATTGGTACGTGGACCACTCCTGATCCACCAGAACAACGCTTCCACTGGTGTGATCAGTCAGGGCTGGGTACCCTTTTCCCAGATCTGCTCAGGAGTATGGAGGGAGCAGGCAGTGGTCGGGGAGAACACTAACAGGTCTTGATAACTGACTGCTCTCAAGTTCTGTGTTTATATGAGATGCCTTTGCAGGAACATGTGTGTCATATACCAGAAGGTTGGTTTGAAGACCCGGGTGAAAGATCATGCCTGTGGGACACGTTTGGTGTTTCCTGTGTGCTTGCAGGATAATGGTGTAGGAGGTGGCTCCTAGGACTCGGCTGCACAGATCCTTCCAGGATCAGCAGTCTTGCTTGTGGCAACCTCTTTTTTTCCAGTAGACCTGCAGAATGTGTGGGGTGTCAGTCCCCCCATCCCACCTGCCTTTGTTCTGTAGCTCGTCTGCAGTAAAGCCCAAGCTCCTGAGGCTCAGGTGTGTGCACGTGTGCTGTAGGGCTTATCTTGTAACGGGCAAGGGCTGTAACACGTCATTCTTTGGGCCTGAAGGCACAACATTGTGACTTTATATAGGAAGTTTGTCTAGTTTTATATGCTGCCTAATCCAGTTATAGGTCCAAACGGGAAAAAGGCTGATGGCAAAGAAAGGAAGTTAAACAACAGATGATATAAATGTTGAAATGTAATGTTCTGGCTCATAATGATATCCACGTCGAGTGGCAAGTATCTCAGCAGAAATGTCTCTTGTACTCCTTGTTTCCCTGGTCTCCTACATTAATCTTGCTGTCATGAGCTTTGGTCTGTGAGCTTTTAACTTAAAATTTGTGTGCTGTACTTCCATCTTTCTGAGCAGTTTTGCTTCTTTTAAGTTTGAGAATCAAGCTCATGTTCATTTGAAGATCTCTATCGGTGTGTATATATATATGAATAGCTTTATTTTACTGTTCAGTAACTGTTAGTGCCTTGGAGCGCTGTAAATCTGGTACTACAAGGAGGGGAAAAAAAGATAAAATGACTGCACAAGATGGTGTGCTGATATAAATTGGAGTTATGCTACAGAGCGGTAAATTAAAGTGGTAGTTCCTTAAATGAGATGAAATAGTCTGTGAGGTACTGCCTCTGTCTTACTCAAAACCTGTGTGGAACAGCTGTAGTAAAACAGTGGGAATAACTTCATTTAACACACAGGAATTCTCTCACATAGGAGTTCCTCCTCCTAGAATTCTGCTGGTTTAGGTGTACGGAGACTCACTGAGTTGAATATTTGACGGATGCTTTGTTTGATTGCTAGCTGAAGGACCAACTCTGAAGTGCTGAGAACAGAAAAGTGAGATACGGAGAGGTATTTGCTGCAGCTAATTTGTAGGCACTCCTGGCTGCAGGAGTGGAAGCGATAGCTCCTGGTTGCCTGCAGAAGAGCTGTCTGTGGTCCACAGAGATTTGGATACATAGGAGTGGGTTTACATAGCTACTGTATTGATTGCAGCAGTAAGTGAACGTCAAAAGAAAATCCAGCTATTGAAGGGCCTGTCTTGTATTTTGCATTAAGGAACTGTTGGATAACATATAGAATCTCTCCTTGAAGTAGACGCCAGGTCCAGGACTGGACACTTTGCAGGAGGATGTTCCTTTGACTCTTGACTCGTGTTTGCTCTGGCTTCCTCGCTCGAGGGGTCTGGCGGTTGTTAGCTTCAGCACTGTGGGAGGTGCACATCTTCATTTGACAAGCAAACCTGTATCTCTGACATAGTCTTCAAATTCTGTCAAACACAGCATCGCCTGTGTATTTACTGTGCTTTGAGTGTAGCTGCCTGAGAGGCTCCCTTGGGAACCTTGTTCACGCTGCGCTGCTGTTGCAAACCCCGTGCTTGCTTGGGTGTTTACATATATCGCTGAATGACTGTAGTGCAAAAAGGGTTTTAGCTCTCTTGGGTGCTTGAGGATGAAAAATACAGGTTTGAGAGACTTTGGGGGAACTAAATGTCTTCTTTGGTTTTGTTGTAGTGGGGTTTTTTTCCTGAATCACGTGTTTTGGCTGAAGGGCATAATTGAAACTTGTATTTGCATGTAAACCTTTTGTGAATTTGGGCATAAATGGACTTAAAGGTGAATTTCTCTTTCGTTCTGCTTCCAG
This sequence comes from Hypotaenidia okinawae, assembly GCA_027925045.1. Lineage (NCBI taxonomy): Eukaryota > Metazoa > Chordata > Aves > Gruiformes > Rallidae > Hypotaenidia > Hypotaenidia okinawae. The sequence continues at coordinate 26,891,477 of BSDF01000010.1, read as the reverse complement.
TCTGTACTCTGGAGATGGTGCCCTGCTGCCTAGGTGATAAAAGGCATGAGTAAGGGCACAAGTTTGTGTGCAGAAAATAAACAAGTTCAACCTGTTGATGCTAGAAATACAAGGGCCTGAGCTATTTCAGTGTTGGTTAGAGACAGGTGATACTGTGGCAAAATATATCCATGATCTAGCTGTTGATAGGAATGTTAAAGAATGATGAGTGCCTGTTCTCCCAGTGCAGAAGTAGCTAGGGAGCCTTGAAATAACGGTTTATTCTTGGGCCGAGGGCTGTTGATGACTGTTGGTTCCTGGGTGTGTGTGAGGAGGGGTTTGGGTGCCTACAGCTGGGACAGGAAAATGATTCTACAGCACTATGCACTTTTTGCAGCCTGAAAAGACAAGAAATAAAATGGTCCTTTAGTTGTGAAGCCATGAAACTCTCCTCTAGGGAGTTCCATGTGAGGATGCTGGTCTGTGCAGCAGTGTCAGGCTTCCCCACACCACAGGTTCTGCACATGCCATGTCAAAGTCTCAGTATGTCCAAGTAAACACATTGGCAATCAAGAAACAGTTCTCAAGTTTAGTAGTTATAGGTCTGATTTTGGAATAAATGAGTTTAAAGTTGAGTGGATCTCAACTTAGAACCAAAATCAACTGAACCCTAGTTTAAGTTAATTAAAAAATAACTTTGGAGATGTTTTTTCTCAGTGCATTTTTCAAATTGTAATAAGTAGGACAAGAACACGTGTTCTTTTAAATGCACAATCTAAACCCAAGTGAAGTCCCCTCGGTAGCTGAAGACACTAGACTCTGCTCTCTTGATTCTGTAAGTGTTAGACATCTTCATTTGTAAGATTGAAGGTGTGGTAGTATGGACTGCATGGCATCTTAAAGTAAAATATTGGATATCAGGAGTATTTTACATGTGACTCCTCAAATTTCCAAAAAAATTAGTATCTAAGGCAAAAGTGTAGAAGTAAGTTAAAGTATGTTCTGATAGGTTAATGATTCTATCAGTGCATTTATGTGGGTTTAAATGGTTGTGAAAGAGTATTTGCAAAAGTTTAGAATGATCATTTAATTCCATAATAAATTAATTCACATTTGCTGACAGCGTAAATGTCAAGTTACTTGGTCACATGAATTTGTTGATGCCTCCTATTTATGTCTCGATTTGGGATTTTAAATCTTTACATGCAAACCAGACTTTCTACTCACATGGTAACTTTTAAATATGGTATAACTCTGTGTGTGTGTGCACAGATATGGATACACGTGTATGTATATGTACAGATATATATATATATATATATATATAAAACGTGTATGTTAGAGCAGTGCAGTGTGGACACAAGCCTTTGTTACAGCTCAGAACTTTTGTTTTCCTGCAGTTTCAAAATGGGACGTCGCTCCTCAGACACAGAAGAAGAGAACAGAAGCAGGAGGAAAAAGAAACACCGCAGGCGTTCCTCTTCAAGTAGTTCCTCAGACAGCAGGACATACAGCCGTAAAAAGTCTGGAAGGAAGTCAAGGTCAAGGTCACGGTCTCGAGATGTCCAGTCACGGTCTCATTCTTATGAGAAAAGGTGTGTTTAGAGTAATTTACACCCTGTTACAGTGGTTTATGTATTGGGCTCTTTAATAGAGAGGTGATTATGCCCCTGGACTCAGGATTGGTGAGGCTGCACCTCGAGTGCTGGGTCCAGTTCTGGGCTCCTCACCATCAGGACATGAAGGTCCTGGAGCGAGTCCAGAGAAGGGCAGCCAGGCTGGGGAAGGGGCTGGAGGGCAAATCCTCTGAGGAGCAGCTGAGGGAGCTGGGGGTGTTGAGCCTGGAGAAGAGGAGGCTGAGGGGAGCCCTTCTCCCCACCTGCCCTGCCCTGCCAGGAGGGTGCAGAGAGGTGGGCGCTGGTCTCTTCAGCCAGGGGACAGGAGCTGGGACAAGGGGCAATGGGCTCAAGCTGTGCCAGGGCAGGCTCAGCTCAGCTGGGAGGGCAAAGTTCTTCCCTGGCAGAGTTGTGGGGCTGTGGCCCAGGCTGCCCAGGGAGGGGCTGAGTCACCCCCCTGGGTGTGTTTAACAGAGGGGAGATGTGGTGCTCAGGGATCTGGTTTAGCACAGGACAGGAATGGTTAGACTCAGTGGTCTTAAAAGGCTTTTCCAACCTGGGGATTCTGTTTGATTTGGTCAAGAAAAATGTGATACTTAGAACATGCCCCATGTTCTAAACCCCTGGCTGACCGACGTACTCTGTACACATACAACTAGCACGAGTAATGGTGAAAACCAGCTGGTGTGGCAAGTTTAGCAGCCTACATGTAAAACCATTCTAAGTCTATCATGAAAGTCTGCCTTGGGTGTCTGGGAAGACCTGCTTGGTTTGTTACAACAGAAATAAATGACAAGGAATAGTGTGTAACTGTCAAATGAATCTACTTCTCCAGCTGGCTTTAATACGTGAACCATTTCATTTCCAGACAGAGATCAGAAATGCAGCGTTTCGAAGGAAGAGGAAGAAAAAGTTCTTCTAGCTGGTCAGGTTTTCTCTGGTTTAATCAGGGGCGCAATCACTTCCCTGGACCTACTGTCCACACTATTTTTTATACAGGCTAGGATGGCATTGGCTTTCAGACATCCTGTTTCTTTTATCAGAGGCCCCTTTTAGAGCCTGACCTTTTTAGGTAGCCTGGTTGCGTCTCGGTCTGACTTGCAGTGATCTTGGAGTCAGTTTGTTAATAAATGGAGCAGGAGAAGGGTCACTGTGTGTAGCTGTGCTGTAAACGTTCTGGAAGGTGCTCCTGACTAGCCCTTCTTTAGCTGGCAGAAGAGTGTGTCAGCGAGGGGCAAGTTGGCTGGTTGTGGGGGGTTTCTTATTTGTTTATTTCCATCCCCCTTTCTTCTGTTCCTGCTTAGCATCTACATACAGCCCTAAGGGGACACGGCGAGATGACATGGGCTTTGATGCCAACAATATGCTGATGACATGCAGCTTTATGAATCTCTTTAGTCCAGTGCAGGCATGGCTATCTCGCAGATAAAACCAGAGCTTGAAGGGAGATTAGAGCCTGGATGAAGACCAGTTGACTTAAATTGAATCCAGAAAAGTGTCTGCTTTTAGGATCTGGCTGGCACCTTTGCTTTGCCCTCAGTTTAGGGCATTTGCTCCTGGCAGTCAAGTCACTATTACATGCTGAGGTTCTGCTGGATTTATCCCTGAAGAATCAGAAGCAGCAGTCCCTAAGATTCCTCTTCATCGTTTAGCAGGAACACTGCATTCCTTTCTCAGATGAAGACCTGTTCTTTAGTAGTTCACCTGTATATCCTTCCCAGTTTGGACCACTGCAGTGTTACTGGTGTGTAACACAGCACCTTTTCCCTTATGCTGGGTAAGCACGTGCCACGCTGACTTCGTCCTGAATTAGAGAGATGCTTCTATGTGGTGTTGTATATTAATATTACTCAAACATAATCAAGCCCCAAAACATGGAGGTTCTCATAAGGATTGTAATTGTCACTTAATTAGCTGGCAGGGGGACGGAGAGGAATTTTTGCAAAAGGTTAAGACCTGGAAAGTATCCCTTCCACTAGTTTTTTGATTAGTTGGTTTAATTTATGTATTTAGTATGTATTCTTTCACCTTTCTCCTATGTGTATAAGAATTTATTCTTTGAATAAATGAAAGAGGGGGGTGGGAGGGAAGGGAAGTACCATTCTGACTCCCGACTGAACTCAGGAGAAAATTTCCAAGCTCAAATGGAATAAATTAATACTGATTATTTGATTAGCAATAGTACATAAAAAAGGAGGATCTGTCTACATCAGAGCAGAGCAAAGATGGCATGTTACGAGAGTTGAGATACCAAATCTGTTAAGTTTATACAGAGAGGGATACAGAAAATATATTTAGGTGTGTGTAATTTAAAATAGGTGTTTATGTTTACATTGTATGTGTGTATATGATATTGTTGTTTAGAGGGGCAGTGCTGAAGGTGATGTTTTATGAATGTCACTATTAGTGCTGGAGCTGCAGTCCTTATCCTGTACGGCGTGTTCCTGGGTAAATCCTGCCCAGAACTTGCTGCCTCTTTGCCAAACCTATGGTTGAAGGAACATAAATGTTCCTTCAAAGAGGCAGCGAGTTCTGATGAGCTGGTGGTGGGACTGAAAGCTTTTGAGAGCTGGGTTGTGTTCCCAGCTTTGCCCTTGAGGGATTGACAGGGGCAAATCAGTTCACCTCTGTCTCTCCTTCTGCCCTGAGCTGTGTATTTTGGAATGCAAGCTCTTCAGGACAGGCATTGCCCATGTGTATGGGAATTACAGTGGTATTTGAGGCTTCTGGGACATACTGTAATACAAACCCCACAGGTTTGTATGTCCTTTTTAAACCATCAGGGTTTTTGTTATTGTTTGGGTTGGGGTTTTTGTGTGCTTGCTTCTTTTTAGAAACATTAGTATGCTAACAGCTCTGTTTTCTTCTAGGCGCAGGCACAGATCGAGCAGTAGTTCTTCCTATGGTTCCAGAAGAAAACGCAGCCGTAGCCGATCAAGGGGCAGAGGCAAATCCTACAGGTCTCAAAGATCGAGATCCAAAAGTAGAACAAGAAGGTAAGGCTCTTTTCTGGGAAAAATTAATTATTATTTTGACTGTAAAAACATTCATTTAAAATCTCCATGTAGTTACTGAGTTTGGAATACACAAGAAAAAATTACTGTCTAAAGTACAAGTCACTTGAAACTCTTCCTAATTTGAAATCTCTATGCTTCTTTTTTTAGAAGCATATATACTAAATTTATACTAATGATATATATACTAATCTCTCTTATATACTAAATCTTTACACCGGTGGAACAGCTGGTTTTGAGGAGCAGTTAATATATTTTGCACTGGACTGAGTGTGAAGAACATTAATAAAGTCACCTTGGTTTAACTGGAATCATCTGAAAACTTCTTGGAGGTTTTTTTGTTGATTATTGATTTCCATAACTCCTGTGCATAGCGTTGGCTCCCCGAAGATCAGACTAAACTGTTACCTCCTCATCTGTATTTCCCTCAGAAAGAGAGGAGTATTTAGTCACACACTTCATATTTTTCTTAATATTTAAAGATCCCTATTTTTGATAAATGGGCTTGTGACACGTGGATAGTCTCAGTAATAAGTGTAATTCAGGTATTTAAATCTTAATCAGATGTTGCGAATCGCATCGCAAAATCTGCTTCATGCTTTTGTAGTTAAAAGGACCTCTCTTTTTCCTGTGTGTTTTTCACCTGAAAGGTTTAAATGAACTTGATCCCTGGATATCAGAATTACTGCTAGCATTTTCTATTGAATCCAAATTCATTATTGAGAGTATCTGGTGGATCAGAGCTTTTTTGGTAGGTGTTTACAGGTCTTACCTGCACCAAGACATTAGTAAAACACGTTGTTTCCCTACACTGAATAGGTAGAGCTGTTGCCTTTAAATGTTGAAAAATTGTTGTTGAGAGACATGAACGTTTCACTTCCTCTTATTTGTATTCTCTCATGACTTATTCACAGCTGTTCATTATAGTAGTTGCCTGGACACTTATTGCTGCAGTGCCTTTGTAGTAGCAATTTGATTATTTAAGCTGTCTGATCTCTCTTTGAGTATACCTACCATCTGAGCTGGAGACTCTGGATAAGCTGCTGCGCCGTGTGTAGAAATATTCCTGTAAATAGCCACAAAATCAGTCTTAAAACAGTGAATTATCAAAAGAATGGAGTGAAAATGAAGGGGGTTTTCAGTACGTTGGGTATTCAGGATCAGGAAGTCTGATTGAAAGATCTTGGGTTTATTGTAAGAAGTAGAAATTGCAGATCTCATTAGACATCGTCTAATGGTCATCTTTTCCAAGGGCTTTGCTGATGTTAATTGGCATTGCAGTATATGGAAATTATGTGTCTAAGAACTGTAAAAGCATGACTACTGTTTGTTTAATTTTGTGCTAGGAAATACTGTGTATAAAATATTGGATGTATAAAATACACTAGCTTTTTTCAGTACTGTAACTGGGAAGGTGTAGCTGCACGTCACCGTACATGATCTTGCTATTCACAGACATGGTTCTTCAGGGAAAATATTTGTAAATAACATCCTAAATTATAACCAAAGAGTCTTTTGGTGTGTTAAAAGCATAAAACTAAAACATTTAAAGCATAAGACCGAACCCAACAGGACACACTGGATCCTTCACTGTGATTTTTTTTTTTAAGGCTGCTCTCTGCTTTAACGTTACACTGAGAAGCCATGCAGTAATCTTATTTCTGGAGAAGAGTTAATAGGTTGCAGAAAGCTGCTTCCAGAGGCCTGTGTTTCCCCTGTTTTGGCGTTGAGGCAGTCACTTCTAAACCAAACACTTCTTTTCCTTGCTATCTCAAAATCTGCCTTATGCACTTGATCAAAGGTATGAGCAGCTTTCCCAAGAGAGCTGAGTATTTTGTGAGCTTCCAGGCTGGACTAGAGATTGTGGGGGAAAGAGGGGATGTGATGGGGGGTATAAAAGGGCAGACCAAACCAAAGGAATGGAGCAGAACACTGATTAAGGGGTGAGTGTTCCAGATCTCCAAACGCAAGACCTGGGGCAGGTGTGAAGTGGGTGAAGTCAGCTGGTGGCAAGGCCTGGTCAAGGCACAAGGATTTGGTTCTGACGTGTTGTGGAATTAAGTTATAGAAGTCCTTGCTCTGGGGGCCTGTGGATACCAGAACTTGAAACGAATGCAAAAGAGCGGTCAGACAAGAAAAATCCATCCAGAGCTGCTAAATGCGAAGAGACAATATTTGTCTTGGGAAATGTAGGGCTTTGTAGAGCTGCAGTGGAATTTTCATAAGAATTTGGCATCTGTCATTCACTGCTTTTTATTATATTTGCTTGGGGGGTGGGGCAGTTTGTTTTTATCTGATGTGCTGAAGGAAGCAGGTAAACCAGCAAATAAAACAATCAGCAGTAACTCATGCAGCCACCTTGGGGGAGTGAGGCAGAGAGCGTGTTGCCCTCTGAAGTTTTCCTGTGGATCTCCTCCTCCTCAGTGGCCAGTGGCAGGGAGTAAAATTTCCTGACCCACCTGAAAAGCTGCCGTGTGAGATCCAGCAGTCAAGTGAAGATCACCTCTGTGTTACCTGTGAATGCTGTGGTCTTCCCTTCAGAGTACCTCCTCTGGGACTCGAGTACTGTCATTTTCAAATCCTTTCCCCCAACAAAAAGAAAGGGGTCTGACACTAGGAACCCAGACTCACATTGGAAGTTAGAAGCCATTATGTGGTATCTTTAAATCACTGGATCTGGTTTGGGTTTAAGTCATGCATATGTCACGAATTCTCTACCCTGTAATGCCTTCTCTCTCCACAGTCACCCATCATGTTAAGATAGTTTGTTTTTAAAAGATGAAAGTATAATAACGTGGCTGTAACCTTTTTTTAATGACTTCTCTAACGTAGATGTTTTAGGCAAGTGACTGATTTCCTGAGCTCCAACTGTATAAAATTCCGAAACATCAAGTTTTAATTTGAATAGTTACATTTTTACCATGACATTTAAAAAAAAAATACTTTGTGTGGGCATTCTTTGTAACCTGAAATGAATATATTTTTTTTTTTTTGTACTTTAGTTTAGAAGATAAGAAAACTTGTGCATAATATAACTATTTTATTTTAGATGTGTTTTGTAGAGTCAAAAAAAAGTGGGGCTTCCTAGTGATGCTATAAATTTAAAGCTGTCCTACAGCAAGACAGTACAATGCAAATATGACTTAATAAGATCACAAACTGAATTTCAGCAAAACAACCAAGATTTACATTAAATTAGGAATTTTAAAACCGATTTAGTTTGTTTTACTGAGCATTTGCTTAATAACATTTCGCCTTCTTGCAATCTTTTTAAAGACAATAATTCGTCTGTGAAATGCAGGCACATCCTCAGTGGAAAAATTGAAAGCAACAGCTCACTTTCTGAAACCACACGTATAGTGAGATAAAGAAATATTTCAGCTCCACGAAATTTAATAAATCATCCCATTTCCTAATTTGATCATATTAGATGCTGATGTGGAAGAAGCATTTCAAATACCATCTCCTCATTAATATACATCAGTCTGGGGAATAGGACGGAATACTTATGCAGAGATGTCACAGTTACTGTTTCTTAGTTTACTAAGTGGAACAGGTTGATGTGATACTGGGTGCTATTTGTCAATGTCTTGCTAAAATGGTTTGGGTCGAGTTATGGAGTCCAGAAAGACGGCGGCTGATAAATCAAAAGTGGATTGAGTGGACAGGAGGCAGTGATTGATACTGTGACAGGATATGAAGAAAGGAATCTTGATACAAGCATGCATGATATTGAATATGAGAAGGAAAATGGCCCTGGAGTATGGATATTATTCAAGGAAATGAGAATAATAATATCATCTTGAAATTATTGCTGGGTGAAGATTAGGATAGTTCTTATTAGAATATTATGCTTCTCTGGGATGGAGAAACTCAGATTTCATATAATTTCTGTGTGGATGGAGTCTTGTTAATATTTTTAGAGTTTTCACTGCAATTGTGCTGCAAGTTAATGGTATATGAAAATACTGACTTTACATCAGAACTTGTAATGCACATCTTTTAATTCATGTAGCTTTAAATAGAATTAACCAAAATATGTTAACCTTTATTCCTTGATTTCATACAATTCTGTGATTATAGACTATTTCACTGTAATTGCCTTGCATATTTAAAGCTTGTTTTTACTCTCTGCCAAGCGTCTTTGGCTTTTCCCTTTACCTTAAACTAAAAACTGCTGCTCTGAAATATCTTTAACACAGTTCAACGTAGAGATTGACACAGCAGCAGGTAGTTGTGCATCTATACGTATCTGAGGAGAGAAAATACCATGTGGGAAGGAATCCTGCTTGTAGAATGGATGCCTTTAGACTGTCAGTGAAGGAAATGTTTTATCAATGTGTTGGTTGGTGTTTTTTTCCCCAGTGTGTGTGTGGGTATGTGGTTATATCTTATTTCTTTACCATTCTTCCAGTCTAATTGTTTTAATATCAAAATATATGTGTTTTCCTGCAGCCCAGTGCCAAGGCGACCGACTACTTATGGGTGGCTTTGGAACAGACTTGGGTTTTGGTATAAAAAACTTTAGCTTGTTGACTGAAGTTGCCATTACCTTGGCAATATACACTAGAATTAACTTGCTCTCAGCCCTCGTAGCTTGCCAGAATTCTTTGTGCTTAGCACTGGGTTTGTGATATTTAAAAATAGGGTCCTCTAGTCACGCAGGGAAGTGCCGTGTGAGAAGGGTTGTTAAAGGAGGAATACTAAAACCTCACTGATGTCCTTCATGCTGTGCTGGTATCTGTACTGAGTAGTTGGGCTTGCAGAATTACTCACCTGTAATGATGGTGTAAGCTGCTTTGCCTGGTTAATGACACACAACGATGACAGAACTACAAGGTAAGAATCCCCACCACCCCACGTAGCTGCGTTTTCAACCTCGCTGCTTCAAACACCGGTGCAGTGCTGGACAATGCTCACCCTGCAGTCAGAAACACTCCCCATTGGGTTTGATCTGTTCTCAGAGTTGTAGTTTCATTCAGACACTTACCCGTGGCTGGGGCATGCTGTAAATCCTTGCTAGGGATCGGTTGTTTACCTGTCGTCTCCACCACTCGCCACCATAGAGGGAAGATCTGAAGCTTTGTGCATCTCTCAAGTTTTTAATCCTGGCAAGAGCATGAGGGTGTTGGAAGGCTTTTTGTTTGTTAGGGTTTTTTTGTCTTTGAGAATTTCTTTTTTTTAATATCTTAAAAAGAAACCCAGGCCATTATTAGCAAATATTGTAGGGAATCACAGAACCACAGAATCATAGGGGTTGGAAGGGGTCTCGAGAGAGCACTGGGTCCAACTCTCTGCCAGAGCAGGGTCCCTAGCTCATATTGCACAGATACGTTGATACAGCACAGTGAGTGTTATTTGTAGGAGTTCTCAGAGATAGAAGCAGTAGTATTATTATCATCATTATTGAATGCTTTTGCATTTGCATGACTCAGTAGTGAGTTGGAACGGGTCTGCCTTCACATAGTCTCTTTTTGCCGTACATTGTATTATTTTAGTGTGGTAGTACTTGTGGTTTGGGGGTCTTTCCAAATTAAAAACCTGTCTTATCAGATCTTAGAGCTGATAAGTGTTGGATGGAGACATAATCTATACTAACTTGTGTCCAAAACTTCCCTTTCATTGCAGGCTGTGCCTGTCCTGGTTAGCACACATGAATGGATAGCTTCCAATAGCGCAGAGTTTTAATTATGAACAACTTCGGGAAGGATTTTCTAGAACAAGTGTCAGCCTGAAAAGAAGATAAAGGTTCTTAGGAGAGATGAAGTTAAAAGGGATATACATTTTTGAGGTAGGCATTCATGTTGGTGGCAGTGTGTACCAGAAGAGATAATGGCAGAGAAACAAAGATGAAATTGTGAGCGGCCTTGCGAGTTAGGCTGAGAGCTCCTGAGGGAACAGGAGGAGGTAAAGGAGAGATTAATTAAAAAAAAAAAAAAATAGCCCAAGTAAGTGGGCAAAGATCACACAAATAAGATGAATTGCAGTTGTGTGGACTTAGGAGACTGATTTTTAAGAATGTTATGAAGAAAGACTAAATGTGATGCAGATGTATGGATTAAAGCTGTGGGGCCTTCAGCCGAAGAGTAGAGGCCTTGCCTGTGGGGATAAGCGGTAGCAGGGGGCTGGCAGCTCTTCTGGGGAAGCAGGAGGGCTTAGGGAAGAAAGCAGAGGTTTTCTGAATTGACCATCCTACAGACACCAGGCGATGTGAGTTTTATTGTCTGATGGGAAGGAGTTAGGGTGTGAAGTTTGAACAACAGGAGCAGTAGTGAGTGGGAGCAATGAGAGAGGGCTGTGAGGAACAGGAGAGGATGCAACTCCTGCCCTTTGTGTGTGTTTGCTGTAAGAAACAAGAAATGCCAAGACAACTGTGAAGAACATTGTCAGGCACGTACTGTCAGCCAGTGTTAAAAAGCTGTTTAAATCTATAATAAAGCTTTGGAAATACCTACTGTGGAAATGGATCTGGCAATTTTCCCCAGGGGAAGCAGATAAAAGTCCAATAAGAAATCAAGCAATGCTATTTAATCAGCATATTTCTTTTGCAATTGTGCTTTTTTTTTTTTTTGGTAAAAAAATTTTTCGTTTGTTTTTTTTTTCCCCGGTAGAAGCTGCTGGAGTTTCTGTTCTTTAAACATTTCAATCCCCTGCCTAGCTTATTTTTTCTCCCATCCTTGCTGTACAGATGAACAAGCTCCCACACAGCTAGCTGTACAGACCTATGTCACTGCATAAGCAATTGGTGTAAATATTACAAATATTATGTCTCTTTACTGGTGGGGAAGGGGAAGTTTGGAGTCTTTGGTCCATTAGAATGTACATTTAAGGTACTGTGGTATTTCATTGAACTTCAAATAAAGTCTCGGGCAGGGAAAAACTAGTGAAATTCAAATTACTGAGTTTGCTTGTGTGATCCTTACTTTTTCTATGGATGTTAACATCTGATCATATTTCTTCTTTTTCCCCCACAATAAATCAAAACCTGCAGTTTTTTATTTAGGGTCTTGTTGCATGACATGTTGTATCACCAATAGTCTCTTGAATACTTTTCAGCAGTAATAACTGACCTCCTTTCAAAAGGAACTTAGCAGTTTGTCTACATCTGTTTTCTGGAAAAAAATGCAGAGGTGAAGCAGTACCACTAAAGATATCCTAGAGCAACAACCCACCCGTGAGCTCATTACCGAGGTCTAATTGACTGCTTTGGGAAATTAAACTTCATAAGGCAACGCTAACGGCTCCAAAGTTATCAATAAGGCCAGATAGGTGCTAGTGACAGTTGCTTTCATGCTTTTCAGTGCTGTGTGCATATATATATTTATATATATTTATATATAAAGAAGTCTTAAAAAGCTAGGAATGCCTAAGAGCTGTTTGTTTAGAGTTATGTATTGAGTCTAATTACATTTCCCAAGCAGTCCAGGTGTTACATACAGGATGCAATTTACACGTAGCCTCTTGTTTTTCTAAATCCCTTTCTTTCTCCCTTTGGGAAAAGGTATAATTATGGGTTGGTGGGCTTTTTGGGGTGGGTTTTTAATGCTTCAGCTTTCTGTTTGGGAAAAAGTATTCAAGAAGACAAGGATATGATTCCCCTTAGTAGAGAACTGGCTTTTTGATTTTGATGTGTCCATATTCTAAACTACTGTGTATTTTTACTTTTTTTTTTTTTTAAATATCCTCTTTTTCTCTGCTACCAAAGCTCTGGTCATGAAGCAGAATCTATTATTTCTTTTTTGCTATAGAGATCATGTTTCTAGAGGCAGCTATGCGACCCAACATATAGCAGATGTCATAGAGATGCTTTGGTAATACAAGCCCCTCAATGTTTGCTATAGTAAATTGCTGCTGTTTCCAATGTTAGTTTCTAGAATGTGAATATCAACATGTGAAACTCCAAATTGTAGATTTTGGGAGAAGCATGTCACTGTTGACTTTATTCCCATCTTTCATTCTTTCTAAGGGTAATAACACATGACAATAACAGGATCTGCAGGCAAAATATATGTATTTCTGCTGAAAAATGTTTTACTATAATCTTTTCTATGGGATTCATTGGAATGTTAAAAAACAAAACCAACCAAATCCTAGCAAAACCAGCAGTTACCCTGTAACAATAGAATGCAAGTAGCTGCCAACCCTGTGTATTTCAGAAACTTAACCTGAATTTTGTTGAATGTACCTGAACCAACCCTGCTCAAGTCGTATGTGCCTGAGTTAAGATTGCATGGACAGCCTTAACACAGCCCCCCTGCTCACAGTAGTTTTAATGATGGATTACTGTTCCTTCTGCAGATTCCCTGCCACGTTTACTTTACATATTAATAGATGGGTTCCCCTAGTCCTTCTCAATTATCTTTGTATATTACTCTTGTGGTATTTTATTCGAGTTACATGAGGGGCAGTTGTAACAAGACCATTGTTCCAATGACCAGCCCCTGGGATCAGGGCTCAGCAACATTTGAAGTACGCTGTGCCTGATGCTATGCTTCTTTCAAACTAGATGCAAATATATTGCTAGAAATATATCAGGTCCCGGGAGAGATTAATTACCGGAGAGATAAGATGAAGTTCATCAGTAATGTCTTGCCTCTGGCTGGAAGGTAGCATAGAATTTATGGGAGGCAAGACCTGGGGACCACTGCCTTTCTCAGCTGCTCTTCTCGAGCTGTTACGGTTCTTTGCTGTGCTGTATGCCATTCAGAATCCCTCTCTGCTGACTCTGGCTTTCGAGGATTTTGTTGTTGGTTTGATCATTCACCTGTGTAAATCAGTGTATGTACCCTGGAATTTTTTGGTTGCTGCTTTTGTCCAAGTTCTTGGCTGAAGCTGGTGCTCAGGAGCAGGACTTGCTGCCTTCATGAGTAGGGCAGTAGCTGCTGCACACAATAGTTGTGGTACCTTTGTGCAAACAAATTCTATCCCATACAAATCAGCTGTACTTCAAGATCCAGGTCAGCAGCAGTGATTCTGTGATTCAGCTGCCGGTTTTTGTCGCTGTAATGACTCAAGTGTGCTTTGGGATCAGTTCATGCCTGATGAAGCTGATAAAATTGGGGTACTGTGACACTGCCCTGCCTGTACCTACATCTGCACTTGAGGATGGGTCGGTGTGCTGGGTGGGCTGGAAGTGCTCGTTTACTCTCTTGGTGAGGAGCAAGAGGACAGGGTAGGATGCCCATGTATGCAGACCATGGGTTGGGGAATAAAGGAGCGAGCTGGGGTCCTTCCAGTTGAGATCAGGTAAGAGGCAATTCCAAAGCTGGAGTAACACACTGTGAGTGGGGAACGTTGCCAGTGTGTAAGACAAGACACCGTGTCTCCCTCAAACACAAAATCAAGAGTATGTGGATAGATGATAACGCTTCATCTGGACTTTACACTGGTTTATTGGCACAGAACTTTGGCCCTATCAGAGCCGATGGCAAAGCTGCACTTGGCTTGAGTGATCCCAGATTTTACTAAGGTGTGATGCTATAGGAAGGAAAGCTTACCAAAATATGTCAGAAAATTCAGGCTTTGTATTTTTACTGTTAAAATAGTTTTTAAGTAATGTGAATGCCTAGTGTAACTGGAGAGAGATGGGTTTAAATACTAAAAAAAAAAAAGGAATATAGGATCAGAATCAGATAGGAAGTTAATATGTATACCTTAATATTAGCTGTAACTTAAATGTTGTGGATGAACTTTTGTAGAATTTTAAAATCTTGAATCTTTAGGTTTTCTATGAATTCATGTACATGTACCTCCAGAATACTGCTAACATATGCTTTCAATACAGAGTTTCCCTATCCATAAATATTAGTTTAAAATATTCTTCAGTTGCGGTTTTCATAGGATCACACAAACTCCTGCTAAGGCAAACTGAAAAAAGCTCATTGACTTGAAAGGGTTATATTCTGCCCAGCTTGAATAACCCCTTTCAATTTTTTTGTAATTCTGCACTGCTGATTTATATCCTAGGAATTGAAGGCAAGGGCAGTAGCTTGTTTTGGTTTGGTTTGTTTTTTTTTTTAAATTTATGCATATACTGTTAGATATCTGGTTTTCTTCCATAGTTCTTGCTTCTCTTATATGGAAACGTGCAGGGCGAAGCTAAATTGTAATAGAATTTAAATTAATCCGTGTTGCAGCTCTGAAAATCTGTTCCCAGTCTATATCAAAAAGATATGCTAAAAGTTTTCCTGCTTCTTGATTGGAGAATGGGTAAAAAAAACCCCTAAAAATCCTTTTCCTATTTTTCTCTATATAGTCTTCTTGAAGTTCTTCCAAATTAGATTTTAAATGCCAATTAGGAGGTTGAATATACTAAAATAAAAGCAAATACAACCAAAATGGCCTCACCTTATGGCTAGTTAGGCTTTTTCTCTCAAAAGCGGAACCTTTGCTCTGAGCATGGCTTTGAGAAAGATATTCAGCTTAATGAACACATTAATTAGAACTATAACTATTTATAAGATAATTAGAAACGAAGCACGGTAAACTGGGCTTTTCCTGCAATTAATGGAGGATTAATTACTGGAGGTAATGAAGTGGATTTTTAAATGCATTAAGGTGAAGTACAGAGATGTGCGAGGCTTTGTGATAGTTGCATAATTATTCCAGGCTGTTTGAGCATAGCTCATGTGAGATCGCTAATAAGCATCATTGCATCATTATGTATGCACTTAAAAAGACTTACCACCAAAATGACTGCCTAATTATTTCTAATTGGCAGGAGTCTGTGTAGTCATTGAGCTGTTTGTAGCCATTTTAAGGTTCATTTAACTATCCTTGGGGCCATGTGATAGATGGAAAAAAGCTTCAACTACACGCTGGCCTTGGCTGGTGCCGTTAATCAGTTTTGGTGGGCTTCAGTTTGAAATGCATTCGCTCATGCAGAGGTCAAAACCTGAAGTAGTCCAAGCAAAGTTTTGCTTTTTGAAGCCACTTGACTGTATTCATTAGCAATTAGTAAAATAATTGTGTCTGTCACTATATTTGGATTTCCATATGACTTGGTATTCTTTCATCGCTGTCCCTTCTTATAGCATATTAGCTTCACTGGAAACCAAATATTCTTCCAACAGACCCTTTTAGCAACTTCAGTGTAGTGGCATATGTTCCCATATACTACCTTTCTTCCTTCATTTGTTAGCTTAAACAGCGCGCTGCATTTCAACACAAGCATCTAATTTGCTCCCGATTGATTGCCCAGTGAAAGTTTCTACCCAAGGACAACAGTTTAGGGCTTTTAAAGGTATCTCTGAGGGATTACTCATTAAGCATTAAGGGAGGAAGCAAGTAGTAGCCCAATCGAATCCTGATGTTTACCAGAGTTTTGTAGTTAGAGGCATCTATTTCCAAGATGTTAACAGCTCTGTGTATTCAAGGACATCTTCTGGCAGGAGAAAGCCATGTAATATTCACAATTGGTGTTAGTTGACTGCAGGCTGAGTATGACCCAGCAGCGTGGCCAGGAAGGCCAATGGCATCCTGGCTTGTATCAAAAATAGTGTGGCCAGTAGGTCTGGGGAGGGGATTGTGCCCCTGGACTGGGCACTGGTGAGGCTGCACCTCGAGTGCTGGGTCCAGTTCTGGACTCCTCACCATCAGAAGGACATTGGGGTCCTGGAGCGAGTCCAGAGAAGGGCAACCAGGCTGGGGAAGGGGCTGGAGGGCAAATCCTCTGAGGAGCAGCTGAGGGAGCTGGGGGTGTTGAGCCTGGAGAAGAGGAGGCTGAGGGGAGACCTTCTCCCCACCTCCCCAGCCCTGCCAGGAGGGTGCAGAGAGGTGGGCGCTGGTCTCTTCAGCCAGGGGACAGGAGCTGGGACAAGGGGCAATGGGCTCAAGCTGTGCCAGGGCAGGCTCAGCTCAGCTGGGAGGGCAAAGTTCTTCCCTGGCAGAGTTGTGGGGCTGTGGCAGGGGCTGCCCAGGGAGGGGCTGAGTCACCCCCCTGGGTGTGTTTAACAGAGGGGAGATGAGGTGCTCAGGGATCTGGATGGGAATGGTTGGACTGGATGATCTTAAAGGTCTTTTCCAGCCTGGTGATTCTGGGATTTAAACTCAGGCTTATGTGGATGCTAGTGCCCTGCTTCTGTCAAGAATTGCATTAGAACTGTTGGGACCATCATTTGAAAATTCCCTTTCTGAGCTGTTGTAATTAGTACGTAGTCATTTTCTCTTCCTCGGTCAGATTTAATGTGACATCCCATTAGGGAAGCGTCTGTGGAAGTTTTCAGAGAGCACGTTGTCCTGCTCAGTGTAATCGTAACCATCTGTGGGGTGTTGTCAGTGTACATAAGCCACTCAGCTTAAGAAAACACTGGTGAGCAAATTGTAGGCTAATAAAATAAAGGTCAGTGTGTCCAGTTTGGCTACAAAACGGGGGGTTTCTAGTAATTTTGTGTTAAAACATAAGTTTAAAAAAATAATAGTTTGGATTACAGTTAAAGTATAAGATTGAAAATAGTTATTAATTTTAAAAAAAGGCCAAAAAAATCATTATTCATGTAGATTTTAGTTCACATAACAGTTAAGGCAAGTGAATTGTGGTAGTGTAAAGGAAAGTATAAATGAATCCATAAGGAAAGCTGCAGAATTCTTTCACATTTTTTAAAAACAGTTTTAATGCTGAGACTTTTATAACTGTAATCACTGAGATCACTTTGATAAATAAATACTCAACGCAGAAACAGTGTATTAAAATACAAATAGCCTTAATTATTGATGCTCATTAGGAATTTGATTTTTATGAAGTCCCATCAGATGTGTGGTAATGCAGATGCTGCTCAGGAGATGATCAAAACTGCTGCCAGGGAGTTGATGTTGTGCTGTTTCTCTGCAGACTCCCAGCGTTGGGGCCCTGTAAGTAGTGTTATTGTGTGGTGAATTCACACCATACATGGTCTAGATCCCTTTATCCTGAGCGCTGGGAGGAAGCATGACTGACCTGTTCTCATTGACACCTAGCTTAGAAATCTCTATCTAATTTTGGGCTAGTAAAATGGAGCTTTTTTCAAGTCATGAATCTTTGATGAACTCTTTAATGTGCTGTAATTTATGAGATGATGTAAAGATGCTTTATCCTGTAACAAAAACATGGTGTACAATTAAAGGTTGTGCTGCTAGAGCAGCTTAGGACTACAAACCAAGAAAATATATTGGGAAAGGAGGCTTTCCTGAGATTTTATAAATTGCTTTTAGGATATTTTAAAACAAAATGTACATTATAAAATAATAATTTAATAAACAACTTGGTTTCACTGTAGGTAGAGCTGTGCCCTTTCTGGTGAGAGTTTCCAAATTATTTCTGGACCTAACTCTCCTACTGAATGGGAGAAGATTAAAATTCCATATTTTTTAAGTAGAAGTGGTAAATGAAAAATCTAAAACTTCTCACAGTGAGGAAATTAGTCATGCTCCTTCCAGAAGTCAGAGTTAACGCTGTTCTCATGCTCTGAATCTTCTGTGTTACTTGTTTCTCTGGGAAAAGTTCAAAGACTGATGGTTTTTGGGGGTTTTTTTTTTGGTTTTTTGGGGTTTTTTTGAAAGCTGTCCGTTCCTGAAAGATGTGAATATGTGGAGGCTATACATGAATTTTGTTCATAGCATTGCTTTGTATCTCATTTGTCCAACGGGGAGGCAGCCAACAGCAGCAAGGAACAAATATGGCTGAGAAATGGGAAACAAAGGCAAATTTCAAGCAGCATTTTCAATTTAAATTGTTATCTGTTAGTTTGCCACTAAGGATTTTGAGTCAGCTGGTGATTCTTCCTAAGTTCCTACGTTAAGAATTTTAACTATCAAATTGGAATAGAAGGGTTGTGTTGTTCCTGATTCTGGTCTGCTGATCCATTTATGTGTGAGGACCCAGTAAACCAGCACATGGTGTCTGGGAGACCCAGTGTGAGTCCAGAGGAAGGAGGGATGTGTGTGGGGCCCAGATGCTCCTTAGAAAGAAAACCAGTGACCTCTCCCAATGGAGTGAGTCCTCAGTTGTGTCTGATTTAGAGGACAAAGACAAACTCTGCATAGGTATACACCTTCCACCAACGATTGTCCCCAACTATTGGACCCAAGGAGCAAGTATTTGCTAAAATTGGTGTGTACAGCAGTTTTTCAGCTGCAAACATGAATTACATTGCAACTCTCATCTTGAGTCCAAGTCAACAGAGCCCCTTAATGAGAGGGGTGTTAATTAAGAGTTGGTAGGATCCATTGTTAGTCAACATGAACCTGGAAGGAGTGTCTGAAATATCAATGTTGCAGATCAGGCAACAGGATAAAGTGAGTTCTTGATTATTCAGATGAAAGCTTTCCCAAAGACTGTGGTAAAGTATCTGAATTATGGAGTATTCCCATGCTTCAGCTAAATTAAAAAGATCGAATTACCTAAATAATACAACGAAGTCTTGACCTTATTTCAGAACATATCTTACAGTAAACTGCTAAGATCACAAGGCTGGTGCATCTGATGGAGCAGGGGCCTGGTAACCAAAGTTATCAATTTTCTAGTGCGTTGCAGCTGTGAAGTGCAATGGACTGTTACAGAGATGATATCATGTCGTCTGAGGAGTGGGGGTATCTTGATTGCCTGTGGTCAGGCAGTGCACCCTTGTAACAGGAAAGTGCCCGTCGGGGATCAGACCCTTGGGGTGCTGTCTGCAGTGTGCTGGAGTACCCAGACCAGACACCAGCCCCTAAGGCTTGGTACCTGGGTTAGTCGCAGGAAACAGCAGGTGTGGAGAAGAAAACAGGTTGGGGAGGCACAAAAAATACGTGGCAGCAAAGCAAGTGTTGGGCAGCACAGTGATCTGTGGGCAGCTGACGGTGTCGCTGTAGGCATGGGGACATCGGTGACCACTAAGGAGGCATTTTTGGAGGGGTGGGGGACTGACAGGTGACTTTTCCTTGCCTAGTAACACATTAGTTTGGTAAGTGTTACTGCCTTTCAGTTCTGAAATCTCACCATGTTCCAATTTCCTCTGCTCTGACTTCCCATAATGGTGTTAAGATTCTGGGAGTCATGGAGCTGTGGGGAAGAGAACCCCTGAAGCTTTTGGGGACACAATAGGTAGTGTTTTCTTTTTGGAGACTGGTTAACTGCATCCTTTTGGTAATACTCTCAGTGGTGGAAATAATGTGGTTTGCACTTTAATTCTTGCCTGCAGGTTTCAAAGTTGAGGTGACAGCTGCTGTTGCAGGCTTCTTGTGGGTTCAGGAAGGTGTGTGGTGCTGATCTGTAATGGTTTTGTGGGTTGATGAGGTTTTGTTAGTTTGTTTTAAACAAAAAGCAAAATTTCTCCATTAAGGAGAAACTTTTTCCCTGTGAGGGTGATGGAGCACTGGGATAGACTGCCCAGAGAGTTTGGGGAGTCTCCTTCTCTGGAAGGAGAAGAGGATGCTTGGATGCATTCCTGTGGGATTTAGTCTGGGTGATCCTGCTCTGGCAGGGGGTTGGACTAGATGATCTTTCAAGGTCCCTTCCAACTTCTAATGCTCTGTGATTGAGAGGAGAATTGCACAGTAAAGCTGAGAACCTTTTTAAAATGAGGGCATAGGTATGTAGAAATCACATTTTAATTGGTGGTCATTACCTGCTGAATTTGGGGCTAATGTCAGGTAGCTTGTGATCAGTATCATCAGTTGATCAGATTCATTTAGAAGTATAATAATCAAGTAGCTTTACCACTATATTTTAAAATTATTTTTTAATTTTTAAAAACCCTGCTTTGGTTGTTTCTCTCTTTAGTGTCTTTTATTTTACAACATCATCTGTAACAATTCCAGGTTCCACAATGAAAACACTTCTTTGTTTTTTTTTTAAATTTGTAATACTAAGTGGCACCTTCATAGTTTCTTCCTTGCTCCCCCTTTGGAGATTTTAATTAATCATTAGAGTTGGGGTTTGGCATAGACAGAGCAGGGTTATAGGTGATAACTTCCAGTAAAGCAGATTTTTGTGGCCGACAAGCCTGTCAGCTATGTATTCTTCATCAATCTCCAGCAAATAAACTCCTCAGCATTCAGCTGGGGGAATATTAAAAAATAAGAGTGTGCTTTCCTCTATATACCCTGTGTTTGTAAAATACAAAATATTAAAGAAAGATGCATCTAACTTGCATGTAAATTAGAAAATTATCTTTGGATTTATAGAATGGGTATTGAAAAAAGAGTAATAAAATACACAAACTGTGTACATGATGTCTTCAGAAGGTGTTGGCAGTGTGGTGTGCTATGGGTTTGCTTTTTTGTGTCTGGTGCAGGAGTTTATAAAGCCCTTTTATGACTTAATTTTTCAGAGGCTTGCTCCTGTAGTCACGTTATGGCTATTTTAATAAAATATGCTGAGCTTATTTCTATTTATTTCCTTTGAATTTGGGAAAACAAGGCAGTATTGGAAAACTCTTTCTATAAAGCTGTGTAAACCTATTGTGGTACAAAGTGTAGTTGGAATAGCTCAGACTTGTTACATCTCAAATAATTTAAACATAAATGTCTGGTTATCATTGAATTCAAGAAGAAAAAGTTTCCATTGTTCTGATTTGTGAGCACAGAGTGAAGGTTTAATCTGTTACCAGTCAAGTCAAAGTCACCACACAGCTTTTCATCCAGGTATTATTTCCAAAGCATCATTGCACCTGGGAAGGAACAACCGTTTCTATCAGTACAGGCTGGGGGATGACCTGCTGGAGAAGAGCTCAGTGGAGAAGGACCTGGGGGTCCTGGTGGATGACAGGTTGGCCATGAGCCAGCAGTGTGCCTCGGTGGCTAGGAGAGCCAATGGGATCCTGGGGTGCATCCGGAGGAGTGTAGCCAGCAGGTCAAGGGAGGTGATCCTCCCCCTCTACTCTGCCCTGGTCAGGCCCCACCTGGAGTATTGTGTCCAGTTCTGGGCTCCCTGTTATAAAAAGGACAGGGATCTCCTGGAGAGAGTCCAGAGAAGGGCTACGAAGATGATAAAGGGCCTGGAGCATCTCCCCTATGAGGAAAGGCTGAGAAGACTGGGACTGTTCAGCCTTGAGAAGAGAAGACTAAGGGGGGACCTAATTAATGTTTACAATTATCTTAAGCAAGGGATGCAGGGGGAATCAGCCAGCCCCTTCTCAGTGTCTGTGGGGACAGGACAAGGGGCAATGGCTGCAAGTTGGAGCTCAGGAAGTTCCGCACCAACATGCGGAGAAACTTTTTCACAGTGAGGGTGAGGGAGCCCTGGGACAGGCTGCCCAGGGAGGTGGTGGAGTCTCCTTCTCTGGAGATATTCAAGACCCGTCTGGACGCCTATCTCAGTGAAATGTCCTAGGGAGCTGCTCTGGCAGGGGGTTGGACCCGATGATCTCTCGAGGTCCCTTCCAACCCCTACAATTCTATGATTCTATGATTCTATGATTTGAGACCTCTGTTCATCATGTGAATCCACTCTGGCTCAGGAGTTTCCAGTCTTTTAAATGAGATATTTGTGTCTAAGGACCAGCATGTGCTTTAATCTTGTCAATAAGCAGCTTTTTGGGGTTGGTTTTTTTGCCTCTTGAATGGTGCTGCAGCAGCTTGTTGCAGTGCTGAAGAATGGGAAGTGCTGAGATGTACTTTTTTTTCCTCAGTTTTGGCTCTGTGCTGGTTTGGGTGCCTCGTGCTGACAGCGCTGGGGCTGTAACGCTCTGCCCTGGGGCTCTGTGCAGGTCCTGAGAGTGGCCAGTGTCCCAGGGCGTCAGTGGGTTTCAAGCATCTGCTTGGGCAGTTTCCCTCAGCTGTCTGACGTCTCCTTGTGGATGCAAGGATACATCAATGTTATCACAGAGCATTAGGAGTTGGAAGGGACCTTGAAAGCTCATCCAGTCCAACCCCCTGCCAGAGCAGGATCACCCAGACTGAATCCCACAGGAATGCATCCAGGTGGGTTTGAATGTCTCCAGAGAAGGAGACTCCCCAGCCTCTCTGGGCAGCCTGTCCCAGGGCTCTGTCACCCAGTGACCAAGTTCCTCCTGACATTCCCATGGAACTTCCTCTGCCCCAGCTCACACCCACTGCCCCTTGTCCTGTCGCTGCCATCCCTGAGCAGAGCCTGGCTCCAGCCTCCTGACTCTCACCCTTTACATGTTTATAAGCATTAATAAGGTCACCCCTCATTCTCCTCCAAGCTGAAGAGGCCCAGCTCCCTCAGCCTCCCCTCATAAGGAAGGGGTTCCACTCCCTCCATCACCTTGGTGGCACTGCACTGGGCTCTTTCAAGGAGTCCTATGTCCTTTGCTATAGCATCTTCATGCTCAAACTGTGATTTGTGCCTCAATCTTTGTCAGTTTAAAACCACAAACAGTAAAACTGTGGTCCTGTCAAGGAGTGACAGAAGAGTAGAGCTCACCTGTAGCTAACCTGAACTTCTCAGAGGCACCAGTGAAAAATTCAAACTTGAAACCTCATGTTCCTTAACTTCTTAACATAACACCAGAGGTGTTGTCAAATTTACAACAAATAATTGCCAGGATAGAGATTCCATCTGGGAAATGAGTGTGACCTGTGTGTGGTACAGCCAGGTCGTCCTGCCACAGCAGATGCAGAGTCACTGACGCCTGCATGATGTAGAAATAAATAATTGGGGGTATTTATTAAGAGTCCTGAGAGTAAGCTGGACACTTGTTTTATAAATAGATTCCAGCTGTATGGAGAACAGAATAACCACGTGTATGTGTGGAAAAGAATTGCAAAGCCTGATGAATTTACTTGGGGTAGAATGTTGCCTTATTTGTTCATCTAGAATTCAAGTTTTCCTTTCTTTTAAAGCCTGAACAGGAGTTATAAAATGGTCCTTCTGCAGGATTGTACAATCTGAAGGAACAGACCCTTCATACAGACCATTTATCCTGGTGGTTTTTTCCTCAGCCTAAGCAGAGGAATTCAGTTAGGAGAGGAAGGAATCCTTGTCACTGTATCTTTGTGGGATAAGCCAGTATCCGTCTTGGGTTTGCCTCTCCTGGTGGTTGAGTAGGTATTTTCACCTCATTTCACCCTTTTTGGGTTCTGTTAACAGGTTACTGGAATGATGATAATAATTACTTCTCAGCAACCTCAGCTTTGGGTTCACATGGAGGTTTATATATAGTCTGTGTGCTCCTGGGTGTTGGGTACGTTTGTGTAGGTGGTTTTTTTTCTGCCTGTGAGTCTAGAACTTCCAAGACTTCTAGAACTGCTTTGAATGAGGGAGGATGGGGAACTGGAGGTTTGACTTCCAAGATTTCTTAGAGTCTGTAATAGCCTGGAAAGTGTACTAACTTCTGCTTCTTTGTTATTTTATTACCTAAAAGTTATTAGAACTAAATTCTAGATTTTTCTGCTCAGTCATGAGGTGGCTGCATGAGCGTAAGGTAGCAAAAAGTCCTCTTTTGAGGCAGTCTCTGAGAAAAGAAAGATGTGAGAGAATTTCACTACGTAAGAACACATGTGTTCTTGAAGTGCTGGTGAAGTCCAAAAGATGAGTCCAAACATCCTCATCTCCTTTGCACCAGTTCTATCCCAGGCAGTTCATGAGGTCTGTGTAAGCCAAAGGAACAAAGTGGGGAAGAGAATCCCCTCCTGCCATCAGGAGGGAGTGGAGTGGTTCAGTGCCAGTGGATCAGTGGGAGCTGTTCACACAGCTGTTCTCCCTTCCCAAACCCAGCCAGCACGCTTCTTACACTTCCTTTGGCCCCAGCTGCTCCCACAGTCCTGTCTCTGCCATAAAAAGCCTGTTGAAAAACAGTTTGTATAGTTTTCTGTGCCGAATGCAAACATAGCGTGCATCCAATAAGGCAGCAGTTAGTTTGAGTGCTTGCATACATATCTGGTCTTCTCAAGCAGATCACACTTCTGTCAGCAAGGCTGTGCTCCTCAACTGAGCTGTTTGGGGAAGAAGCAACTCACGTGCAGGTTGGTGTAACTGGCTTTGTTAGGTGCTCTGTGGAAGCACAGCAACAAAACCAAAGGGTTTATCTCCGTGCTTGAATAGCAGCTCTTTAATCTCAGATTTATACTTCTGTCTTTTAGATAAGTAGTAAAGTCTGCTTTCTGGTTTTAGCTTTCTGTGAAGGCTCTGGTCCCAGTGTTCCTGCAGCTGGGAGGGCTGTGGTCAGCTTCTCTTCTCTGGCTCTTTCCTTAGGTGGGGGTTCTGCCCAAACTCCACAGGAGGCAAATCTCTGAGCAAGGACTGCTCCCACAAGAGCTGAGATGAAGTAAACTTACTACATTTCTGCAGTTGGTTCTTCTTCACCCAGTTGTTGATCTCCTGTAGATTTTCCAGCACCTCTGTGGTGAGGTGGCTGTGCTGAACTGGAGCGACGCTGTTGTTGCCAGCACTGGATCTCGACTTTTTCAGCTACTGTCAGCAGACTCTCTGTAGGATAGTCAAGGTGAGGTAGCAGAGGTGGTACTTCAGTCTCCTGTGGAAGTGAGAAGAAGAGATTGACCAGAAGGTTGTAGTCTGGAGGACTAGATTGGTAACAACTGGACTGATGGAGAGTAAAGATGACTAGAAGTAGTGTCTTCTCTATCTGTTCTTCTGCCTGGCTGCATTTCTGCACTGTTCATGCCAAGTTTTCAGTTACTAGTTATTGTTCCAGCTTACTGGAGTTTTGAGGGTTGTTTCCTCACATGATTCATTATGTAATTAATGCGTAATTTATAGGTGGAGAATTGTTAATTACTGGGCTGAATTGATGCCTGTATCTGGTGAATCCACTGCCTGAGTTCTGCAAACCATGTTCTTGATTGTCCCTGTCATCGTTTAGAGTTCACCTGGCATTTCTCTGGCTCTGTGAATGGGACCGTGACCGTCTTTAATGCCCCTCTCTCTTCTCACTTACAAACTGTCAGAACTGCTGGCTTGAAACCTCTTGTTTTTCCTCTTAGCACCAGCCCCATTCCACACTTAAAAGCTCACTCTCTGTTTCTGCTCAGTTTCATTTCCCAACCTTATATTTAACAATAAATAAGCCGTATTATCATGTGTGTTATCTGTGTTTGACTTCCTCAATCACACACTGACTAACAGCGACCTGAAATTGCTTTACAGAGGCAGCTGAGCTGTTTGTGCAGTACTGGTAATTCCTGTACTCTCAACAAGTGCAGCTGATCCTTCAAATTACTTTACCTTCCTCAAGAACTTGTACTGTGATTTGTTTTTTTCCTGGGTTAAACAAGAGACTTTCTCTTAATACACTTTGAAGGAGAACATGTTTTGCCCCAGTTAGTTGTGGGTTTGCGCTGTGTCTTTATTACCACCAGCAATATCCAGGTTTGATGCAGTGCAGTTGTGTTTCCTTGTTCTTTCCTGGACTTTTGATTTATTGCTGAAGTGTTGGAGAAGTGCAGATTTCTTAGGGTTGGTTTGTGACTGTTGAGATAATAATAATAATAATAATAATAATAATAATAATAATAATAATAATAATAATAATAATCTATTATTTTGAATAGAACCAAATATTATATAGTCAAATTATGTTGGTTGAGGGATACTTAGGGAGCTGCTAGGGGAGAACTTGTCATCTCCAAACCCTTCCCTTGAGTGGCAGTTTATAAAAGAGTTGTTTATTTTTTTCCCCAAACCTTGTCTGGACTGAACGCCTGCTCATTTTGAGCTGTCTTGTACTTGTGTCCTAATTCCTCTTTCCATTTAGAACCATCTACCTCGGTGACTGGTCTCAAACTGCAGGGCTTTGGAAAGATTAGATGGTACCTATACGATATAGTTCAGGGCTTTAGTGCAATATAATTGGGGAAATACTAAACGACACTGACCTCATTTCCTTTAGAACAATGAAAATTAATAGTTTCACGTTTTATTAGGCTGATATTCCAGATGTAGTGTACATTTAATTAAGTGTAGTTTCCTTTTGGTTATGGTATGTGTATCTGCTTTTTGTCACAAATTCTTTCTAGTTTTACAGTTTTCCACATGTTTTCTTTCACCATTTATGATTTTTTTCAAAGCAGGGCTATGAGGATTTAAATCACTTTAGCATGCAGCAAAACAGTTCCCATTCAAACAATAAACGCCATTTTAAAAAGCCTTTAGATCTTCTGTCACTTCATAAATATAAATGTATAAAAACATTATGCAGTTGTAGTGCCCACCTGCTAATTAAATGCAGATTTCCTCAAACTTGTTTTAAAATCTGCTTATTTGTTTCAACTCTGTCTCTGTTCAGAATACATATGGCCCTTGTGAAACTAATTATGCTTATGGAGCAGCTGTTAAATTTAGTGCAACTAATTTTATCCAATATTTTACATTTTAATTGATTACCTGTGAAGAAATTAGCAAATTAACACTTATTGTGCAGTAACTGAATGGGCTTTTATGGAGACTTTCAGTTTTTACAAGTGGACTAAGTGTTGATGGAATAAAGACGTTTCTTAGGATTTTTAGATAGGGAAGTTATTGGTGAGCCTTGATTAGCTAGTGTGAGAATTTAGGGATACAGAGTGATGCCAAGCATCTGCGGGTTCTCTAAGTTAGACATGAAAAGCAGATTGGAAAGTAATAGCTTTTCACAGAATTTTGGTAACATATGGGCTTATCTGGATCTAAGAACCCTTTGAAGATCTTTGAACTTGACTAAATGACTTAACCTTTGGCATGGTGGGTGGGTGTTTTCTGCGTGTTGGCTTGGGGGAAGGGGTGTGCATGCTGGCAGTCTACTCTCTGGCTTGATTTTTTTTTTGTCTTTTTTCCTCCAGTAGTTGTATCATTTGAACAATTCAGGACTTGCTTTAATATAAATAATCAGCATTGGCTTTATTTTTCAACGGTGATAAAGTAAAAAATACCTTGATCTGTGGACTTCTGGCCTTGTTTATCCGTGAATTCTCAGCGCAGGTGACTTCTTGGAGCTCCATTTCATGAAGTTACATCTTTATTTCCTGGTCTGTATGTATCATGAGAGATTCTCCTGGTGATTCATAGCAGTGAACAGGTGGATTTGTTGGTGCTAGGAATGGAAATGGATTGTGGTGGGATGTACATGGAGTAGCAAGTTCAGCATCCTTTTCGCTTTATGAAAGTGTCTTCCATTGTCAAGAGCCTATTGCATGTTTTGTGTTTAACATAGCACCATAGACAAGTTGCTATGAAGTGTTCTTAAATACCTCAGGGTTTGAGGTTTTTAGGGAAAGCAGATTAGCTAATTAAAAAGTTAACGAACTGTAGAGTGAAGTTCAGGGGTGTGAAGTCCCAGCTCCCACCCATGCCTGTGGCTCCAAGCCAGGAGTCGTGGCTTCTTCACCGTATAGCCCTGTTCTCACTGGGTTTATTGGAGCTTGTGGTTGGTGTTACAGAATTAGGCTGGATCCCTATTAACAGCCTGGTTTAATTAGCCTGGGATGTCGGAGAGATGGGAGCTTCCCTCAGAGCTGGAGGAAATTAGGCAGGGTTTAGATACTGAGGTCGTGGAGCAGTTGTGGGAAATGGAAGCGGCAGCTTGTTTGGGGAGTACTTACCAAGGAATAAAATCCCAGGCAGAGTGGTAACATCTGCCTGTGCAGAGGGAGCACATCCTGCTGCACGCTCGGTGGGAAGCTCTGCTTGTCCTGCTCTGTATTTAAATGTTTCCCTGGCCTTTCTTTGCTCTATGTTTTTGGCATCCCAGTGTTGGGTGCTGTGTACCTTGTGCTTCCTTCTTGCTATGAGTGCAATTGCTTTAGCTTCATATATTTAACCTGACTTTACTGAATCAATCTTGTTTTTGTTCTCCTGTTTAAAACACTTAACTCTTTTCCTACCTTAGGATTAATCTTACACTTCTTTTTCAGAGGTGGAATCTCTTTGTTGCTCATGCTTGTGGTCAGTCCCCTCCTTTAGCTTCTTGGCTTGGGGAGAAAGAAGACCCTTAGTTTGCAGGGGTCTTAGAAGACCTTAGAATGCAGGGAAAGCCTCTTTGTAGGTAACACCCATTGCCTTTTCATTTTCCAAAGTGGTTTGGGGTTCCCCCTTGTCCCTGTGAGACTTACACTGCAGGGTTCCTACACAGTTGGTGCCTGTCCATTTTCATGGGCTGAAGAGATGCGGTTTCATAGTTCTCAAAGTGATCAAGTGTGCCAGCTTCTGCTTCAGTTGTTGCTCATCTCAGACTTAGCAGATGCGTGAGGTGAGAAGGGACCCTGGAAAAGCCATCTAGCCCCACCCCTGCAGTGAGCAGGGACACCTTGAACTAGAGCAGGGCTGTGTCTCTGTGGGTCAGTGCCAAGTCAGTGGGGCTGGCGTTTACCTGGTGCTGTGTTGGGGTCCAGCATCCTTCCTGCATCCCTCAGCACTCTGCTCCCAGCTGCTCTGTCCTGCACCGAGCAAATGAACCCTCTGTACATCTTAGCTACAGGAAACCCAGCGTGCTGGGGAGGTTGCAAGTTGAATCGAGCGCAGCGGGATGTGCTCCATCTACTTTGCAGCTGCTTTTCCGTGCTGTTCCCTCTCCAGATCCCCTGAAGTAGGGTGTGGGGCTCAGCTTGGGTTAGGCTGGGTCTGCAGCCGCAGAGGCAGCCAGGCTCCAACGCCTGAACCCTAGACCCTTCTCCCTGTGCAGACTTGTTATCCCACCAAAGTGAAGTCGTCTCTGCGTGAAGCCAATTCTGGGTTGCCTGAGTCTGTGCTCTGGGCTGATCCACAGCCCCGATCAACGGCTTTGATAATTGGAGGGTTGACTGAACTCACCGTGTCCTGCAGAGATGGCTTCTGGGGAGTAGAACTTCACATTTCTGTGAAGATCTTCACTGTAATAGCCCGTTGCTACTCCTGTGCCTGCCTCACCAAAGTGACCAGGACAGGGAACACTGTCTGCATCAGCTGTTTCTTATACACAAAGGATAAACTATTATTATTATTGATCACTCTAGGCTAATAAATTTTGTGGGTGGAAAAGATTACAAATGAAAGGGCAGTGACAGCTTCTGTAAAGAAAACACAAGTTTGTAACGCTGTTGTCAGTCCACTATTAAAATTTGATGCAACAAATCTACTTTTAAAAGCTGTCTTGCTGTAAAGGATACCTGCTGTTTGTTCTGCTTAGCCGTGTGGATGGACAGAAATCCAGGATCTGAGCATCCAGCTAACCTGAACGGAACTTGCTGTTGTTTGTAATTGGGAAAGGTATCTCTGAAACCAAGTTCACGTTTGAGCTGACAAAGTAAGCTCTCTGGCAGTAAATACTGTAGATTCCTCAGTTATTTCTGTTTGAAGGACTCCCCCTGAAAGCCAGGAGAGCCCTTGTGTCAAGCAAAGGGGATTTGTGTTGCTGTAGGCGAACTCCTGTTTGGTTGGTTTGGGGTTTTTTATTTCTGACTCTGTATCTTACCTGCAGAGTTCTCAGAAATTGTGGTTACCTGTGACCAGTGAAATCTGTGGGGCAGAGGTCTGGAAATCTGTGCCTGCCTCCTCACAGTGCTCATAAAACCGGTGTCTCTGTGCTGGCTGAGAGGTAGATCTCATACTCAGTTACAGGTCAGAACTTCCACTGAGGACTGAGGGATGGATGGATGGATGCTTTTTAATTTGTGATGACATAATAAAAATCCATTTTGAGACCAAAACCGTTCTGTAGCTCACAATACACCACTTAAGTGGTAATTTGAGCTATTGTATCAGTGCTAATAGCGTGCCCCACAATAGGAGATATTGTGTTGCAAGGGATGGCATCTGCTGAACGAAACACCAAGCTGGGGCTCTGACCTCTGGGGTAGGCTGAAAGGCTCCATGGCAAGAGGAGGTGTGTTAACCCACTGCCCAGACAGATTCCAGACTCAAGAACATTCTTCCCAAATGTAATTTATAGCTTCACCTGGAGGTGGTGTTTTTCTTTTGCTTGTTCTATTGTTGAGCTTTATTAAGCAGTTGTTGCCTTGTAGATGGAGTGATCTTTTCCCTGTGGCTTTTCTTTTAAAGCCTTTGGAGGTTTGTATTCCAGGAGGTGCTAAATAATTTTTTATTTTGAAAAAATTCCCTTCCCCCCAACTCTCTTGGTGCTTAATGAAACTCATTCCTGAGGTGCTGTCAGAATCCTTACGTAAAGAATCGTTGGGGTTGGCAGGGCCCTCCAGAGCCCCTGGGGTCCAACCCCCTGCCAAAGCAGGGTCCCTAGGACAGGGCACACAGGGCGGTGTCCAGACGGGGCTGGAATCTCTCCAGAGAAGGAGACTCCACAGCCCCTGGGCAGCCTGTCCCAGGGCTCCCTCACCCTCACTGGGAAGAAGTTCTTCCCCATGTTGGTGTGGAACTCCCTGTGCTCCAACTTGAGCCCATCGCCCCTTGTCCTGTCCCCACAGACACTGAAAAGAGGCTGCCCGTGTCCCCCTGTGTCCCACCCTTCAGATCAGATCCCCCCTTAGCCTTCTTTTCTCAAGGCTGAAAATGTGTGTTGCAATAGAAACTAGTGCAGACTCAAACTGCTCTAAATCCTCGTTGTCTGTAGCTCACCCTGTACCACAGGAGGGGCGTGTTGGTCCATGATATGTTCTGAATGAAGATTAAAAAATAACCTAAAAGAAATTCAGGAAAAATTCAGTGGTTTTTGGAGTCTACGTAGAAGCAGTGGTATTGTAACGCTTCATTCAAGTATATTGGTAATAATGTGTGTATCTTACTGAGGAGCAGGTAATGTGGTTGAGAACAGAGTGTCCTCTTGCCTGTTGGAAGCTCACAGTCAAAAACCAAGTACCTGTGCAAACCCTGACACCTGCACTGGGTTCCTGGCATCACTGAGCCTGTTTTGGGGGTTCTGCAAAGTGCATTTCAAATGGGAACTGGGTGTGGGGAAGCTGCCTGGAAACCAAAGCTGGGTTTTGGACACATCGCTGCTGGGGTTTTTTGGGGGTTTGTTGGAACATCGTTACTAGCAGTGATGTAATGGGTAAATACAAGTGGTTTATGGCAGCTCTAAGTTCTTTGGTTATTTCCCAAGCTAAATGGATCAGAACTGAAGAATTTAAAGTTTAATTTTCTAGAAAAAATGTCCTTCCTTTCTTTCTCCACTTGCTCCAAGATTACTTTCTTAATGGATGACTATTAGGCAGTGTGGTTTAATTTAATTTAATTTTTTTTTCCCTTCTTTTTCACTTTTCTTTGGGTAAATTGGCAGCTTTTTGTTTCCGAGTATGACATCTCCCCACGATTTGCAAATGCGTTTAAAATGGTCAGATTAAATGTGGTCACCATGGGAAAACAATGTCTTTTTGTTGCTAAATCTGAATACTGTGGATTTTGTGTAGATCACGATCAAGACCTCGCCAGCGTTCTTGTAGTCGAAGTAGTGAAAGATCCAGTCATAGGAGAACTCATAGCGGGTCTCGGGAGAGAGAGCGGCGTAAAGGCAGAGAGAAAGAGAAAATAAGAGAGAAGGGCAAAGGAAAAGAGAAGGAGATTTGTGGCACGAAGCATGGGTAAGTGCAATGACAAACCATCTGTCTGTGATGAACAAGGAACAACTTTGTGGCATTGTACCTTTTTTTTCTTTTTTTTGTTATATATTTTTAAATAAAACGTGGTGTTTTATAGAAACTAAGCAGAAATTATTGAAAATATTTGAAGACTGTGATTTTTTTTTAGTGTTGTAAAATTCAGGAATGTGACCTTTCCAACTAAATGATGGTTTAATTTACAATTCTTTTCCCCTGCCTTGCAATTTCTTACTTGATTTTGCAAATATGTGAAATAGCTTTCTTCAGTTGGTTAATATAAATATCTTCCCAATGCACAGTAACCACAATTTAAGGAAAAAATGAGGAATATTGGAAAGTATGAAGACTGCTTCCAATGAAAAAATGGGTTTTGGTGTTCACACCAATGTCAGAAATTCTTATTGGGCTCTGTGTGTGGGTTGAAGTACGGTTTCAGGAGAAGCACTAGTTGTGGGTGAATGATGGACTGCCTCTCAAAACCTGCTGTCAACCTCGTTTCTCCTTGGAACCATGTGGAATGGTGATCCTGGGTTTTACAGGTTTCAGAAGAGGCAATTTATATATATAATTCCCTCTGCTTTATACACCTTCCTCTCCTGTAGCCTGTACTGTGCTCCTTGTCTTTCCCTGTTGGTGTGGTTGGCTTCAAAAAGGAAGATGCTGGTGTGCCACTTGATGAACTCCCTTTGGTGGGCTCCCACCAGAGCTCTGAAGGGGAATTTCTCAAGTACCATCCTCCACCCACAGTCGTGGAAGCATCTCACTATTACCTCCCTAGTTTTATGGCTTGATGATACTAGTTCTTTAGTCTCTCAGGTATCATCACCTACGTGGTTATAGCATGGATTATGTGTTTTATCCTATCTGCAGGACGTAACTTGGGCTGCTGGGAACTTCAGGAGCGGGGTCTTCTGCTCATTTTAAGGGATGCTTTCCTTATTTTTCTCAGTGATGTGGAATATGTGTCAGTGCTTGTTGCAGATGTTTTCAGCAATCAGTAGCATTCAGAACCTTGGAGATCTTTGCAGGATGTCTGATAGTCTCCTTCTCTGGAGAGATTCCAGCCCCATCTGGACACCGCCCTGTGTGCCCTGTCCTAGGGACCCTGCTTTGGCAGGGGGTTGGACCCCATGGGCTCTGGAGGTCCCTTCCATCCCTACAGCTCTATGAGTCTGTGATAAGTCATAATCAAGATGCTTTTTTTCTACCCATTTGCCTGAAGTTCAAATACCTTCTGATACTTGTGAAAGATTTGAGGAGAAGCCTGCATGGTCCAGCCAAAATTGGTGTCTGCTTGGTTTGGGGATTTTTTAAAATTGCAGTAGAAAAGCAAGGAAAGGCTCTGTACTGAGCACATGCCACGGGGTGTGTGAGAGCTTTCCTGGACTTTATGAGGAAGCACATCTTAAATCATGTTGGAGCATATAGCAGTGCTCTGTTAGCACACTGCCTGATGCTGTGTCCTTTTATTGTGAGGATCAATATGGCAGAGCTGTAGGAAGAGCCCAGAAGTGCCCGGCTGGGTTTTGGAAGTGAGCAATTGACCTTTATATTTTGATAACTTAGAAAATCGCTTACACTAAATTTGAAAACAAAGTGCCCTGTTTGGGTCATTTCCAAGGTAGTCAGGACAAAGAGTACAGATTGAGAATAGAAACAGTTTATGACATCAGTCCATTCCCCCTGAGCTCAGGTACAGACTGGTAGGCTTTGTACAGCAGTTTCTTACTGGGAGTGTTATTAGACTACAAAATGAAACCTACCTGGGCTGGTGTTGATGTAATCTGCTCTTCATAAACTTTTCTGAGGGGGGACAGTGTGTTTTTCAGTTTAATCAAGCAGTGATCAAAGGCTGTCTGTACAGAGAATATGGATCTGAGAAGCTCTTTCCCTTTGCAGTGATTTGTCATTCTGAAGATGGAGACTGTATCAGCATCACGTTATTGTTTGGGAAAGGTTTGCAGAGCAGCGTGCTTGAGTACACAGAGAGGACAGAGCTCTTTGAGGCACTTGCTTTCTGCAGCTTCTGCACAGTGTGAATTGGGAACCTGGAGTTTGCCTAAAATGCAGGTGTTGTAGGAACAAAGACTCAGTGTAGTTTCTCATTGCCTTGCCTGTGCTCCAGGAGAATGAGGCTAGGATTGATGTTTTATAGTTGCATGTGTGTATGAGGCTTCCTCAGCCTCCCAAGCTCTCAGCTTGCTTTCTCTGAGTCACTTGTATCTGTGTTTATTTTCTTCTGGGGTGAAAAGTATGAGAAGGAAAAGATGCCCTTGGCCAAGGAGGCTCACGTGTCCCTGTTTCATAGATGTGTAGGCAGGAGGATGGTATATGGACCGAGGGGACCTGTGCCTGTGGAAGTCTGTTGGCTTCTGGCATTATTTTTCTCTTTGGTTTATGCAGCAGCAGGGACATGCAATGGTTTGTGTATTCTGTCTTGATGCTCAATTCTGAGGAAAGGACTAAGACAGAACTTTGTTTACCAGTAGCTGTTGAGCCTTTTGTAGCTGGCTGTGGTCAGCAACAGGTAGCAAGTTGTTTTTGCTGGTGTTTTTTGAGGGTATATGTTATAATTTAAGATTTTTCTGGTCTTATAGTTGTGTCAAGTGTTCTTTTGTGGGTCTGGGAGCAGAGGCCGGTGATGTGTCCTGCAGCGTGAGGGTTTGCTGCCTTGGCTGGAACTTCACTAGAACTTCACTGCTCACCCAACTGACGTAATCACAGAGTCACAGAGCTGTAGGGGTTGGAAGGGGCCTCCAGAGCCCATGGGGTCCAACCCCCTGCCAAAGCAGGGTCCCTAGCACAGGGCACACAGGGCGGTGTCCAGACGGGGCTGGAATCTCCCCAGAGAAGGAGGCTATCAGACATCCTGCAGTGATGGTGCCAGGTTTTTTTTCCCCTCTCTGAAGTGTGAGGAAGAAAGTCTAACTGGACACGAAAAATGACTGTCAGGCATACACTTGGATGTGAAATGTGAGGGATCTGTTGTAGATCATTCTCCCAGGGAGTGAATTTCTAGATCTGCTGTCAGGATCAGCACTGAGAGTAACGTTATTCTCCAGAGCCTTGCTGGAGACTGACAGCAGGGGATCTGTAGAGTGGAAAATACTCCACCGACCTCTCTATCCAGAACAGATCCTTACAGGCACCACGTGGCACAACAAGGACCACATCTAGTTTTTGGTTTAAATTAATCTATGTATGGAATGTATTTATTGGAAATGATAGACTGGTCTGGGTTGGAAGGGACCCCAAGGATCGAGAGCTCCAACCCCCTGCCACAGGCAGGGACACCAACCTCCAGGCCTGGATCTAATGAGTATGCACCCTGGGCTAGAACAAAAAAGGGGTGGTGCTGGTCAGAAAAGATCACGGAATAACAGGGGAAGAGCCTTGTCTCTCCATCAAAGGGATGGGACAGCTTGGGTTTAATTTCCAGAGGCTTATGGAGAAGGGAATTGCAGACCTAGCTGTACACCCTCACTGTGTGGTTTTGATTGATTACTGGAAAATTATTGATAGTCTTCCTGGAAGTATAATGGTGTGCTTTGTCCTATCAGTCTGACTTAAGAAAAATAAATACTTCTTGTTGGTTGATTGGTAAAGCTGAATCACCCTGATTTCTAGAGAAGAACGTATGCTGAAAAGTAAGATTTGAATGAAGGGTGCTGGGGGTTTTGTTCCAGAATCCTTTCTTCCTGCTGAAAAAGATCCTACCCAGCACAGTAGGGAAACAAGGTGCTGGATGCAGTCTCGATTATCACTCAAATGCTAATTTATTGAAAAGACTCTATTTAGAAAAGATAAGTTATGGGTAATCTGTTACAACAGCATGAGTATTACTTGAGCTCTACCCTGGAAGAGGTTCAGGCCTCAGGCCCTTCTGACCCTTGCTGGTGAGATCTCCAGGTGCCTTAGGCTCATGTGCCACTGCCCCTGGAGAAGAAGTGATCCCAGTGTGCTGCTTCTGACATGCAGATGGGATGCCATTGGTTTGCATTCTGACATCCCCTTAGATAAGCCTGAAGCAAACTTCCAGCCAGTCCCAGGCCGTAAGCTTTATTTCAGACACCTATAGGATGCTTCCTTGTCACTGGCCTTATCACCATGCCAGGTGCTGGGAGGCCAATTTGGTTTCCTTTTCCTCATTGGAAGT
The DNA here is from genome assembly GCA_027925045.1 of Hypotaenidia okinawae. Taxonomy (NCBI): domain Eukaryota; kingdom Metazoa; phylum Chordata; class Aves; order Gruiformes; family Rallidae; genus Hypotaenidia; species Hypotaenidia okinawae. The sequence continues at coordinate 26,855,313 of BSDF01000010.1, read as the reverse complement.
GATCTATCATGCTGCTGGGAAGCAGTGGTAATTTGCTTGTAATGAACTAGAGCAACTCTTTTTCCCAGCCCACGTTGCGTTGGCCTCAAAGGTTAATTCACCAGCCCAGTGTGCAGACTTTGTTCTTCATTGTGTGGTACCTGAACTGCTGATACAGTCTCAGCTAGATTATATCCCCAGTCGTGGACATGAGTGCATTTTGACAGGTCACTATGGATTGCCAGGTGGTTTTTTCAGACATTGTGAGGCACTTTATTTGACAGGCAAACTAGTGCTGCAGTTTTGCCTTTATATATAGGCACTAAGATCTTCTGTGTAATCCTTCAGGTGGATAAGTAACTGTTCCTAGTGTGTATTCTTCTAAGGTGGTGACAAACCAGGGGAGCACATCTATTTTTAGCATTTCTAAGCACAAGAGTATGTAATTCTGTGAAATCACGACTTGAGGTCTTGTCCTACTTGAGTGGCATTCCCCAGAGTTGACCTGCTGACTGTGCATCATGGCTCGTGGGCTCCCACAAGGGGTGTTTGTTCTTCACTCCCAAATCTCATGTTTAGACCAGCAGCTTATGCATGCTAGTGATCTTCAGGTGCCAGAGTCTTCAACAGTGTAGTGTTCCTAGTAGTGATTTATTGAAATGTGTAATTGTAGCACTATAATATTTTCCCCACTTATTTTCTTGCTAATCAAAGCATTACATTAATCTTTTATTTATACTTTTTAAAAATTCACTTTTAAAACAACTTGGCGTACATGTCTTCACTGACCTGCCCGTGCATGCTGTTGAATTTTGATTTTTATAGTCTTGGTTAGCTTAAAAACATGCAGATTCTCTGGCATTTGGGGATCATTGTTGACTTTGGGGGAAGGGAAACTATTTAAAAGGTGTTAGGTTTAAATAACTAACCAGAGTTACGGGTTTCACCCTGGCTTTCTTAGTAGCAGAATTTTGGATCATCTTTCAAAGTGCTTCTGACAATTTTTCATGGGATAAATCAAGAGCAGCTTCTCAGCTGTTAGGAAGAAAAGGCAATGTTGTGCCATTAATCAAACCCAACTGCTATTTTAATTTCTGATGCTTAATCAGGCTATCGATACGCCTTTACATTAATGGAATCACAGCTTCTTAAATCCTTTGACAGACACCGGAGAGCTGAAGAGTTTGGGTTACAAATACAGACTTTGTTTCTCCTTTTAATCCTATATGTCAGGTCTCTCTTAAGGATTTCCATCAGCAGAGGGGTGGTAGCAGGGACAGGGAGGGGATTGTCCCTCTCTGCTCTGCCCTCGGGAGGCCCCAGCTGGAGTCCTGTGTCCAGAGCTGAGGTCCCAACACAAGAAAGATGTGGGGCTGTTGGAGAGGGGTCAGAGGAGCCATGGAGATGCTCAGGGGGCTGGAGCAGCTCCCCTATGGAGAGAGGCTGAGGGAGCTGGGCTGGGTCAGCCTGGAGAAGAGAAGGCTGTGGGGGGACCTCATTGCAGCCTGCCAGTCCCTGAAGGGAGCAGAGGAACAGGAGGGGAATCAGCTTGTTCAAGGGCAGAGCCTGGCAGGACAAGGGGGCTGGAGTGAAGCTGGAGGAGGGAAGGGGGAGAGGAGAGACTGGGGGAAGTTCTTTGCAGAGAGAGTGGTGAGGGGCTGGAAGGGGCTGCCCAGAGAGGGGGTGGGTGCCCCGTCCCTGGGGGTGTTGAAGGCCAGGTTGGCTGGGGCCCTGGGCAACCTTGTGTAGCTCCAGGCCTGGAGGTTGGTGTCCCTGCCTGTGGCAGGGGGTTGGAGCTCTGTGACCCTCGGGGCCCCTCCCAATCCAGACCAGTCTGGGATTCTGTGATTTCCTGAGGTCCCTCTGCCGACAGGACTTTTCTCTGTGGCATGAAACTGAAGTGCTCACGGAGATGCATCTCCTGTGCTCGGCCCTGGCAGTGTCCCAGCAGTTTTGGTGGCTGATGCTTGGGTGAGAAATGCCTGTTGAGGAGCTTTGAGGCGCTCAGCAGAAGGTATTGGGAGTAAATTTTGAATATTGGGCTTCTCCCAGTTTGCCAGCAGCCAGACACTCCTGGAGCTTGCCATACTTTATTTTCTCTCCTTACCTCGATGCAGTAGGAAGTCGTTTATGGTAATTTTCTCCTATTTGCATATAGGTTATAGAGTTCTGTGGTGCAGAGCGCGCTCAGAACTCCTTTTAAGTGTCTGTTCAGATCAAAGCCGGGCTGTGTGATAGCTGTTGTCTGACACCAAGCTGTGTGGTGTTGTTTTCATTAAACATTTATCATACTTCCAGTGTGACAGCAGGCAACTTTGTGCTTGGGTAACATGTTTTCATGCAAAATTTATTGAAAAAGACGAGACGTTGTAAAGAGATCTTGTTGCCTTTCACCAGTGGCGAAGGGTAAATGTTTGATTGGAAGGAGAGAGACCTCCAGCACATTTCGGATGTGCCTTACACTGAAGAGCTGTGAAACCCTTGGCTTTGGATAAGCAAGTAACTACCTCTTAAAATTGTTGTTTATTCTGAGAAACTTTGCTTTGGCTGCTCACAGGAATGTGGGGTTTTTTTTCTTTCAGTTTGATTCTGCTTGGTTTTATCAGGAGTTTATTCTGGTCCCATAATGATGCAATAATTGTAAATTAAACGCTGACTTCATGGCAGGGACTGATGCAGTATGTTTTTAATAGCTCCAGATGCTGAAGGGCCTGGAGCATCTCCCCTGTGAGGAAAGGCTGAGGGAGCTGGGGCTGTTCAGCCTGGAGAAAAGAAGACAAAGGGGGGACCTTATTAATGTTCATAAATATCTGAAGTATGGGATAGACGGGGAAATGGCCAGCCCCTTTTCAGTGTCTGTGGGGACAGGACAAAGGGCAATGGCTCAAGTTGGAGCATAGGAAGTTCCACCCCAATCTGAGGAAGAACTTCTTGCCAGTGAGGGTGAGGGAGCCCTGGGACAGGCTGCCCAGGGGGTGTGGAGTCTCCTTCTCTGGAGAGATTCCAGCCCCGTCTGGACACCGCCCTGTGTGCCCTGTCCTAGGGACCCTGCTTTGGCAGGGGGTTGGACCCCATGGGCTCTGGAGGGCCCTGCCAACCCCTGTGATTCTGTGATTCTATGATATGAACATAAACTCTTGTGTTTAATGCCATTTGATGAGAAAGTTAGGAATTGTTAGGGTACCTTTTGCAGTATAAACCTCATTTTATTGACAAAGAGATAAGGTATGATATTGATAACACACTACTCTAGAGTAAGGCGTGATTGATCACTTGTATTTAAGGAACACTTTGTTCTTCTGGTGATGTATTTCTGTTTTGAAGCACTTCAACTGTAAAATAAACTGTTCCCAGCCTGATACCAGAGGATTTACCCCCTTCCCATAACTAGGAGAAAAGGGGAGATGCCTGGAATCCTTTGAGTTACACATTTAAAGAAGTTTACCAGCAGGACACACCAGTGATGATTTAGCAAGAAGTTAACATGTGTTTATGGTTTCATCTCTCTCCATGCTACCCATGGTGACAAGAGGTGGCTCTCAAACTCTGTAAAATGTTGGTGTTAATTAGGTCCAATTATGTACATGGTTCCAAAACATCATCTCCATAGTTGTTGGCCTGAGGTATTTGTGTTCTGTATCTCTGTTCACTTACAAATGGGGTTTTGTCACACTGAGACTGGTTGTGTCACTCAAAGACCTTTTCTTTACAATCTTACATGGCAAAATACATTGATTGAACAGCAGAAACATGCAAATAGGAATTTTGTTCAGGCTGCTACAAGGCTGGTTTACTTTGCACTACTCTCCATCTCTAATTCATGGTTTTAATTATTTGCTTTGTATTTAGAGCTTACTTTATAAAGAGGCTTGTGAGGGCAACACAGTGAAAGTTTGGTGTGTTTATTTTGCAGTTTAAGAGTTCAAATCTAAACCCCTCACAATTCTTCTGGTAGATTTTGATTCAGAAGATAATAGGTAAGGATTGCTTCTAGGCTGAAACCTTGCGTGCCGTGTTTCAACCTTGATTGTCCCTCTGTTGAGTTATAAGCATCCCAGAGTAGGTGCTTATCCCATTCAGGCAGACTCTTCCCTACAGAGGAGTGAACAGTGTCTCCAGGCAGGTGCCCAGTTGAAGAACAGTAGACTCCGTGGCCATACGCCCATATTAAACACAGTAATTTGTAGAGAAATTGTAGAACTTCTTTAAAATCTGTTTAAAATTAACAAATGCAGTTCAAATGCTGAAACCAACCTCCTTCAGTCCTGTGTTGGAAAACAGTTTGAGTGCTTATAGCAGAATTTTCTTTGTTCTTTTGTCAGAGGGAGAAAAAATCTTCCCTTAATCCGAGTGTTTTTATTTTTGGGATCTGGACTAAATTATGAGGATTCTATAGCAGCCACGGTCTCACTGCTGTGAAGTTGTTCTAATGAAGTTTGAAGGCGCCTGATAGTGCTTCTTAGTTACAATAATTTATCTCAGTAGCTCCTTGAAGAATCATAGACTGGTCTGGGTTGGAAGGGACCCCAAGGGTCATAGAGCTCCAACCCCCTGCCACAGGCAGGGACACCAACCTCCAGGCCTGGAGCTACACAAGGTTGCCCAGGGCCCCAGCCAACCTGGCCTTCAACACCCCCAGGGATGGGGCACCCACCCCCTCTCTGGGCAGCCCCTTCCAGCCCCTCCCCACTCTCTCTGCAAAGAACTTCCCCCCAGTCTCTCCTCTCCCCCTTCCCTCCTCCAGCTTCACTCCATCCCCCTTGTCCTGCCAGGCTCTGCCCTTGAACAAGCTGATTCCCCTCCTGTTCCTCTGCTCCCTTCAGGCACTGGCAGGCTGCAGTGAGGTCCCCCCACAGCCTTCTCTTCTCCAGGCTGACCCAGCCCAGCTCCCTCAGCCTCTCTCCATAGGGGAGCTGCTCCAGCCCCCTGAGCATCTCCGTGGCTCCTCTGACCCCTCTCCAACAGCCCCACATCTTTCTTGTACTGGGACCCCAGCTCTGGACACAGGACTCCAGCTGGGGCCTCTGGAGGGCAGAGCAGAGAGGGACAATCCCCTCCCTGTCCCTGCTGCCACCCCTCTGCTGATGAATAGCACATAATAAGCTTCTAAAATTATTTGACAGGTTGAACCCCTTTATCTGCCCTGTGGTATCTTTGCCAGTGGATTCGTTTTGACATCCTATGGCCTGGGCATCTTTAAGGTATAGCGTCACAGCGAGGGAGTTCCTTACTCAGAGACAACAGCTAAACAAAGTGACATGTATTTATTTTACTGCTTTTACCTTTCTATCCTCTGTTACCTTCTTTCCCCCCTCCAGAGGAGTCCTGCTCACTTTAACCCATATTCACATTCCTCAGTTTCTTCTCTTAGGATCCTTCTGCCCTTCTCTTGTTGCAGGGAGCAGCTCTGCAGTCTGCTGGTGCTACAGATTCCCGATGGGAAGCGGGGATGTCTTACCACAGCTTGTGTGGAAATTGCTTTGAAATAAGTTGTAGGCAGGAGGGTTGTAAGGGAACTCTGTCAATCAGCAAAAAAATAACCTTGTTTGAATAGCCTGACCTCTATGCTGCTGGCTTGTGTCTGGCTTGAGCTTGAGAAATTCTGAGTTTAGAAGGGAGGAACTCAGAGAAGAAAAAGGCTGAGTAAATGTGACTATGTGGTAGCTCACCTCTTCCTGAACTGTCTGTCATGTATCCCTAACTAAATAATACACTAAGAATTAAATAATGACGAATTCTTGTGATTATTAAGAATAATTTATGGTATTTATAACCTCTAAATCTGAAATGTCATGTTGTATTTGTCATCGGGAAGCATCTCAGAAGAGACTCTACACTTTCTGTAGCTGAGCATCAGCAAGCTCTACGTGAGGCTGATGTACCGCCGTGCTTCACCCCAGAACAGAGTATCCCTGTAAGAACAATCACTAGTTCCTATTTGTGTTGTTTTATATCATAAACATTCATGAAAAGAAGAATTGAAAACATAATTAAAATGGAAGCGTAGCAGAATTCTGGGATGATCAAACAGTAACAAAACCCAGCTGGCCAGCATGTGGGATTCAGACTATTCTGGTTTAAAACATTTATCTCTCTTAATTCCAGAAAGACTCAAAATGTAGAAACGTGAAGTACAATATAGCTTATGGCAGGGAAACCTTCTGCAGTTGATTATTTTGTTATTTTGAACTAGAGATTTGACTATATGGAAAATATTTCAATTTCTTTCTAAAGAAACAAAAGCAAATTACTTTGGCGCTTTTTTTACCCCCGTTTTCTTAGCCAGAATTCTCCTAGAACAGTTAAATAAGATTTGGCAATTGTGAAGAATGAGTACATTATTTCAGATCCCTGCTTTACTCCTCCCCTGCTACTCCCTCCAATCCTTTGGCATTATACGATGACACCACCTCATGAGCTGCAGTTCTGGGCTCCTCACCATCAGAAGGACATTGGGGTCCTGGAGCGTGTCCAGAGAAGGGCAACCAGGCTGGGGAAGGGGCTGGAGAGCAAATCCTCTGAGGAGCAGCTGAGGGAGCTGGGGGTGTTGAGCCTGGAGAAGAGGAGGCTGAGGGGAGACCTTCTCCCCACCTGCCCTGCCCTGCCAGGAGGGTGCAGAGAGGTGGGTGCTGGTCTCTTCAGCCAGGGGACAGGAGCTGGGACAAGGGGCAATGGGCTCAAGCTGTGCCAGGGCAGGCTCAGCTCAGCTGGGAGGGCAAAGTTCTTCCCTGGCAGAGCTGTGGGGCTGTGGCCCAGGCTGCCCAGGGAGGGGCTGAGTCACCCCCCTGGGTGTGTTTAACAGAGGGGAGATGAGGTGCTCAGGGATCTGGTTTAGCTTAGGATGGGAATGGTTGGACGTGATGGTCTTAAAGGTCTTTTCCAACCTTGTGATTCTGAGATTCTGTGGAGGATGCTAGAGAAATTAGTCAATTAGCTTTGCTGGCAAAAAAAAAATAAATGTAGAGGTTGTTGGAAACTAGAAGGAAACAACTGAAAGGCCAAATGAGGACAACTTCCTCTACTGAAGTCAGCCAAAGGGTAATGCGGCGCAGAGGAAGGTTTTCCCCTGAAAGGGGCAGAGACCTCTATGCCCAGCGTAGCTCTAGGGTCACTTCTCTTTACCCTAGAATTGGTGTTCTTGTTGCCTGCACCATGTTGGCCTTGTTTTTGTTTGCCAAAAATCCCCTTATAAGACTAAAATTGTGTGTTTAACAGGCTGTGACATTGAGGCAGCAGCGTAGGGTGTGATTTCTTTTCCTTCCACTGCCAGAGGGCTGTATGAAAGCGCTGTGGATAGCATGCCCTTGTAAGCAGTGCAGCACAACTGGTGGTACAGAAAATCACAGCATCACAGGGGTTGGCAGGGCCCTCCAGAGCCCATGGGGTCCAACCCCCTGCCAAAGCAGGGTCCCTAGGACAGGGCACACAGGGCGGTGTCCAGACGGGGCTGGAATCTCTCCAGAGAAGGAGACTCCACACCCCCTGGGCAGCCTGTCCCAGGGCTCCCTCACCCTCACTGGGAAGAAGTTCTTCCTCAGATTGGGGTGGAACTTCCTATGCTCCAACTTGCAGCCATTGCCCTTTGTCCTGTCCCCACAGACACTGAAAAGGGGCTGGCCATTTCCCCGTCTATCCCATACTTCAGATATTTATGAACATTCATAAGGTCCCCCCTTAGTTGTCTTTTCTCCAGGCTGAACAGCCCCAGCTCCCTCAGCCTTTCTTCACAGGGGAGATGCTCCAGGCCCTTCAGCATCTCCATAGCCTCCTCTGGACTCTCTCCAGGAGATCCCTGTCTTTTTTTATCCCAGGGAGCCCAGAACTGGACACAACACTCCAGGTGGGACCAGACCAAGGCAGAGTAGAAGGGGAGGATCACCTCCTTTGACCTGCTGGCCACACTCCTCCTCATGCACCCCAGATGTCAGAGAACCACCAAGCTGAGGAAGTAAATGGGTTTTACCCCCAGAGTAAATAGGTTTTTCCCCCCAGATTAACCGTTTCCTTTTAATTCACTAAGTCCTTTTCCTTCTAAGTGCAAAAATAAACATCTCTGTGTTTGAGTTCAGGCTATCAGAGATGCTCATTAAATTGGCTTCCCTGCTCAATTCCTGTTCAATGTTGAGGGAATTATATTTCTCCTTATTTACAGAAATAGGGTTTGGAATGCATTCGAAGGCTGTATCTTCAAAGACACACATTCTTTTAAGCTGTTTAAAATTTTCAAAACTATCTGGTCCTTAAAACTGCCAGCCACCACGATTGTCCTTTCATAACTATAGAATTTGCATTATCGTGGGTTCTCTAATGGAATAAATCCTTAAATGTGGAATATTTTTCATCAAGCAGCGTTTCCTTTGCCTGTGTGTACAAACACACACACGCTCTGAATGTAAACCTGTAGTTTTACATTGATTTTTATTTTTACCAAGACACCTTGCACTTTGAGAGCAGCTGACTATTGTTTTAACGGCCTCTCTTAATCCCTGCGTGAGGAATCCAAACGGAACGATACGGAGCTGTGAAAATCCAGTTAGTGTGAGCTGTAATCTCTTTACTGGGTTTAAGTAGTTAAGAGTGGCATTCAGACACCCTGCAGACACTGAGCTGCAGAGATACAGTAATCACCTCGCCATGTACCCACCGCTTTGCTATCGTGGAACTAAAGCAGAGGAGTCCCCTAGTAATCGTTTAGGTAAGAACCCAACCAAACCCAGCCAACCTTGTCTCCTCTGAGCAAGCAAACAACAGGCAAGTAAAAGAAAAACCCACCTGGAAGACTCATTGTTGTAAAGTAACAGGTTATTTCATCTTAAAATATTAAAATCTCTCTGTTTCTCCTTGTGTTTTTGGGATTGGTTTTTCGGCCTGAAGAGTGTTTTTTCTGGAATGGAACTTACCTGCTATGGACATTATAAAACCTCTTGTTCTTTTGGCTAGGAAGGGAAGGAGGAATGTCTTTGAAGGAAGTATTCCTGATGCTGATCTAGTTTTGGAGCTTTCTGCTGTTATTGGGAATTATAAAAGAATATGAAGCACTTACGTGACTGAAATTGTTGACTGAAGTAGAAGAATGTGGGGATTTTAATGTAGTAGCAGGTTTTGGTAAAGAAATTCTTCAATAAAGATATCAAGAAAAATTATTTGCATGATTTAAGAATTGCTTCCTGAAATGGCAGAAGCTATACCTGTTATAGATGTTAACATAGGCCTGTTAGGTATGTTAAGAAAGCTGGAGAGAGGGGGTAGATTTACCTCTAGGCTCTGGTTTCATCTTTGGCATCTCTTCGTTCTGCACTGGGCAGGATGCTCATACTCAGCAGTAGTAGTCCTTTCCCCTTCCTCGTCCCTTTGCATCCCCATGCTGGGTGCATAGATGAGGAGATCTCTGTGGGCTTTTTTGCTGCTGTAGAAGTTTTAGCTGCCAGTACTGAGTAAAAGAAAGACCAGCCCCTCAGGGGAGTCTGCAGGGACAGAACGCTGTAGTTCTAGAGGTGTTTTTTAGTGTGAGGTGGAGCTCGTGGACATTAGGTCTGGTACTAAGGAGACCTCAGGATTAGAGTCATGTTTTGGTCAGTGCAAACCCATTTGAAAGATGGTATTTCTTTGCATGCAACATTTGGGTCCCTCAGTTTCATTCCCTGTCGTTATTTGTCTGCTGCTGTAGGAGATGACTTTAAGAAGCAGCTGCTTGAGGAGGGACAAGACTAAAGCATCAGGCAGTTCTGATCCCTTGCAGTTAAGGCTACATCATGACCTACCTTACTGCTGACATATATTCCAGCAGATGCCATCAGTGACCTGTCCTTGGTGGATGACTCTGTCAGATCCAGGGCTGGTGGGGTGATTGCCATTGCATAGCTTTAATTGGGCACCACTCAGGAAGGAAGCCAAATGTGAGTTTCTACTTCAGTACCATTTCATCAGAGGAGTTTGCCACTGAAGGTGCTCAGGCCTTCCCAGAAGACTGCCCAAGCCAAGTCTTCCATTTTGAGCTGGATTTCTGAGTTCAGTTCCCATGTAAGAATCAATAACGTAGCGAGTTGCATGTGCTCTTCATGTTTCATCTCTCTTCACAGCATCTGATCCAATCTTGGAGTACAACATCTTCAGTTCTGCAGCAGAATCTGCCAACACGTAGGGTGTAGCATCTCCACCACCTTTTATTGTGACAATGCTTCAGCATCATCTTGTTCTCTTTATTTTTATTTTTTTTCATAGGTAGTAGTGACCTAATGAACTTAAGTTTTTCTGGAGGAAAACTATGGGAATAATTTCCACTTCAGGCATCAATTTTTACATTATTGATAGTGTTAAAAGCAGCATCTTTAAAGATCCACGAAAGGCCAAGCCTGACAAATGTGAGTGACTTCAGGGCAGAAGTGGAAAGACCCAGAGGAAGCGTGTTAGAAGCACTGGTGTTCTCCTGGATTCTGACTTGCTCGTCCTCTGCTTCCTGCTGCTGAAGCTCTTGTAAGACACGGCCCATTTAATGGCAAATTATACTGGGAATGACCCTGGACTGAAATGGAAAAAGCAAGATCAGTCCATTCTCTCCAAATGGATTAAGGGATTGATCAGGAAGGTTTGACTTCACTGCTCAGATCAGAATCTTTTGAGGCTGCTTAATGGGATCATGCTGTGTCAAAGAGGGAAAAGGGGGTTTCCCATTGATTCTGTTCAGGTGGGCATTGCTCTGCCCTTTGAAAAATATTAAAGACACACAGGGCCTGGATTTATGGGACAGTGTTCAGCAGAGTGTGACGGGGATGGCGGGGGCAGGAGGAGCGGAAAGGCTTCCTAAGTCTGTCTCTGCCATCTCCTTTTTTCCTGTTCTATATCCTCTTTTGCACGTGCACAAGAATTCTCTCTTCTTTGGGTAGCTGTGTAAGGAGAGGGTAATTTACTCTGAGCCCCCAGAGGGGAGAGTGAAGGTGACCAGTGTCTTGGGAAGCTCTGTGAATCCATGGGATGGGCATTGAGGGGCTGAAGTGAACCAGGGTTTTGCGTGTCCACCACCTCACCCAGACCTGAGCTTTTATTATATATTTTTAACAATTATTTTAATTTCATCATCAAATTTGGGCAGTAAGAAGCTGCCAACCGGGAGCAATATTTGGATCTCCCACTGACAACAACTGCCTTGGGAAGAATCTGAACAATTGTGGCAGCACCTGACTGCTACTTTCCACAGCAAGACTCTGGCTTTGTACTGAGCTGTCAGCCCATCACCCAGCCTCACCTGCCCATGGGCCTTATTTATTTGCTTTCATAGCAGAATTTCTAAAAAAACCCAGACCCTTTTATTCCCTGACCATGTTAATAGTGTTTAAAAAGCTTCATACAGCACAATCTCAATCAAATTTTAGATTAGCTTCTCCTGGGAGATAATTTCTGGCAGGTCCTCTGCGATTCAGGAGCATGGAGATGGAAAAGAAGGTAGGGGCTTATGTATAGTGAAATCTTATTTAAAGGGCCAAGGTGTGCTCTGTGTAGAGGAGGACAAATGATTAAAATTTACCAATTTTTTTTAAAAAAATGCTAAACAACCAAGCTTTGGGCCCCAAGCTGCTAGAGAGCCTGTTTCCTTTCACTTGGAAGGTTGCATAAGAGAGCTCTCCACTGGAGAAGCAGCTGTGCCGATGGTAACTGCAAATGTTGGAGATTTGCTTCCTTCTTTTTAACAAAATGCAGATTAAAGCACAATTGATAAATTAAAACACACACACAAGCACACACCCAACCCAACCCAACCCTGGAAGCACCATGTCAGATGTTCCATCTTGCAGCGTGTGAGGAACTTTCACCTGTTGGTTCTCTTCCCACCTGCTCTCCTGAGTTGATTTTCCCTTTCCATCCACACACAGCTGGGCTGACGTGCTGTAGCTCCCCTTGCTGCAGCAAATCTCTCTGCCTGCTTTGCCTTGCCGTGCAGTTCAGCTTCCCTTGCTTTGCAGAGCGTGGTACAGAGAGGAAGGGAAGCAGAAAACAATGCAGGTAACAGGATGCTCTGAGATCCATCCTACTTATCTCTTTGGGTGTCTAGAAATAACTTGTTTCTTTTTCTATTTCAGTAAATATCCCATTTTTGTAGGTTTTAGGGTTTTTTTTAAGCATTCAGGCTATGATAACTCAGTGAATTGGTGTTAGATATTTAGATCTAGATGTTAAATGATAATGCTTGAGGTTTTATATACTCGTGGTTATTATTGTTTGAAAATTCTTCTCTGCACTGTCTTGGTAATCTGTTCTGAATGATGGAAACGCCTGTTTGTGCAAGTCCTCTTACTTCCTAAGGCACTGTGAGGTGGTACTTCTCACCTTCCTTAAGAGAGAGAAATTTTCTTCTGATAAAATTTCCTAGATTTTCTCACAAGTTCAAATAACCTGAGTAGAAAACTAACCATTATCTTTATTTATTGCTAATATATCTCCACACCTTTATTTGGATGGTGATTTTTAGGCAAGCACGTAGTCTTATTTTTAAAGAAGTAGCAACAATCAGGTATGATTTTGCCTTTTCCCAAGGCTGCTCAGCCATACAGCACATTGCACAGAATCCCATGAAGAAGCTCTTAAACTTCCTCTTGCAGAGCAAGAGGGATGTCAGGGAGTGTAGGTAGAGTCCTGCATTATGAGGAAGCACGTGTCCATAGTATCTGTATAACCATGAAGTACTATGGTTATGAGGGGACCCATATATGGGAACTTTTACTAGGAAAAATGAGTTAAAACCGTCACAGATTGTTAAAGGCATGGCTGTAAATAGAAGTGCTGAGTAAAAAGCCTGAGTGCACAGAAGGAAAGCCAGGAAGAATATTGTTTGGTAAAAGAGGTCCGCAGGATGTTCAGCTGCTTTCAGACCAGGGTAGCTTCTTGGTGGGCTGAGCGAGGAGAAGACTGTCCCCTGCAGCTTCTGACCCATGTGTGGAAGGAGCGGGACACTGAGAAGAGCCGTGGTGATTCCTCAGTGGGAAGGGGAAACCCAAGGTAGTGACGCAGAGATTGTATTGCAGTCTGTCTTCAGCGTGGAGTGTCGTCTATTAGAGGTGTTAAATCACAGCAGATAAAATATTATAAAAAAAAAAATCAGTCACCTTTCAGGGTGCTCCCAATGTCCTCTTAAAAATTCCCAAAATCTTGCTCCAGTCTTGAGCAGGTTGCACCTGACTTGGCCAAACATCCTTCCAGTTCAGTGATGGTGGAGGGAAGTCCCTCTCCGTGGGTTGTGAAAGCACGCTATAAACGTGTTACCTATGGGTAGTACGTATGGAAATCCCCCTTTTTAAAAGTCTGTTTAGGGAATAGACATTTTGTGACCATCTGATCTAATTTCAGCGTGGTGGTTTTCAGACAGGGTACCAGTGATACTTCTTTCTGCCAGGAGACACGAAGTGTTTAGTTTCATATGCAACCCCATGCCTTCTTTCTCCTGGTCTGCCTTTAATCTCACACTGTGTTTATGTAATGCAATAGAAATGTTACTAACATGATTATACTTTTATATCTTATTAGCTCAAATACTGAGTACAATAAAATGGAAAACTGTTTAAATTTTATGTTTAAGTGCTGGAGATAAGAGTTCTTGTAAATGAAATGTGATTACATTTCTGTAATAGATCTTCACTGTCTGGTAGTACTTTGTTTAGCTATGTAATTCTATTGGGATTGCTACTTCTAAGTTTGAATATTTTTTTAAAATTTATTTTCATTTTTAAATAGCCATGTAAAATACTCAGTGTTACACACAAACCCTGAACTCAAATCTATTGAAACTTCAGCGTTTCCCATCTGAAAAAGCAAAATCATTGCTTGAGAGTTTTCTTTGTGATAACCAGTTTGAATTAAACATAATTCCCTAACATCACCTTGACTTTCCATCTGTGTAACCCTGATGTTCTTAAGCATTTTGCATTTACCTAATGCTCTGGGCTATTCTCACTTAGCATGTATGGAAAACTGTGACTATCTTAAAACTGTAGATGATATGAATAACAATTGTTTGCTGATCTTACCCTGTATCTCCCTGTATAACCTGCAGTCTGCAAAGGCTGAGTAAGTGGCAGATAGCTTTTGTCATCTCTTATCCGGGCTGTACACTTGTAAGGAAGAGCAGGGATAATCGCCTAAATCTAATTAGGGGTTAAAAGAGGCCATGACTGTGATGTGGCAGTGAGACACCTTACTGTATCAATCCTGTTTGCATTAGAAAAATAAGGTTGTCATATTGATTATTCAAATTAGCTTATATTGGCCATGGCTCAATGGCTTGCACCGCAGCTGAAGCACTTGAAGGTCCCAGCTTTTCAGTGCAGACCTATGCTCATAGCATATATTATGTGGTGTCTTGTTTGCTAATTTAAGGGGTTTAAAACTGAGATTGGGGGGAGTTTTATCGTGAGAATTAAGGGTTTAAGTGACCATCAGAAAATGAAGTTGAGCTTTCCTGTGTGATGTTTGTGTTTGCTGAAAGCTGTTTAAATGAGGGCAAATAAATTTACTTTAGGTCTGTTAGGGAAAAATCGGTGGTGGAGTTAACAGATCTTGCAGTATTACTTTTGTGCACTAATTGATGTTTAGTTCAAAGTCAAATGGAGCTAAAAAGAGTGAAGTAATTGCATTCAGATCAATTCCACATTCAAGAGATAGTGAATTCCCTTGGCTATGACTTTGGGGTCTTTATTTTCATTTAAGAAAAAAAATAACTCTACCTGGTGCTGGGCTATTATAGTCTTCTCAAATATTTCTTGGCACTTTTGTCATTCAACAATCACATCTGCTGACATCCTGCAAGGGTGTAGATGCTCTAGAGAGTGCTAATTTCAGCCTTCCTTGCTCCTGTAGTCGTGATGAGTGATGTAAGGGCCATACATAGAAGGGGCAAAAGCAAAGCCTTTAAGAAGACCATTTTTTTTTTTGTGCTTCTGTAGTATGGCAAGAAATAGGTGCTAGGCTACATCATATGTACAAGTATTGGACAATTTACAGATATTTTTTCCCATTGGCTTGTGCAATTTATGCAGTTAGAGATGTACAAGAAAAAGAATCCATCTTAAATCTCAGACACAAGGAAAAATTTGCAGACTTTTCTCCATGATTGAAGCAATTTCACCCATCTTATATATAATATAAATGTTTTTTGTTTACCCTACCTGTTGTTTATGCTCCATTTCTTTCAACTGCTGGGCAAAAAAACCCCATGCATAGCTAACTAAGCTATTTTTCCCTCTGTTGCACCTAGGTACAAAGTTTTCAATCTTATTTTTAAATTTCTTCAGTTGATCCTTTAGTTTCTGTTGGGTCTGGTGTAGGAGTTACCCATGCAGATGCTAACCAATGCAAGCTGACCTTGTTGACTGAAAGCCACAATGACCAGAAAATGTTACATATAGTGTTTGTTTCCCTTGTTAGGACAGCAGCCAGACCTGTTCTAAACCACTGAGAATTATGATGTGCAGATGTTCACATCACTTTCCAATATCTTGCTTGAACAGCAAGTTAAGTAGGTGGCTTATCCCATCATGTCATTGTGTAACAGGCCACTCAGCCCTGACCGTAATCATGTGAATGTGTTTGCTTGGAATGGTTCCAGTTTCAGTTCTGGAGACACTGGTTTCTGGCACTTCTTTGCAAGACGTAGTAATTTTGTCTGTTGCAATTACAACTTTAATTTAAAACAAAAAATCTAGGAAAAGACCCAATATACTCTATCCCTGCCCCAAATATCATAATGCTGTTTCTGTAGATGAGTCCATCTGTCTGTGCAGCCTGGATTCTGGATTCTGAATTTATATTCTGTTTTCTTAGGTCTCACTTCAGTCTCTTTCAAAGTTCTCTACCTTCGTCTTCACATAGTCACAGAATCCCAGACTGGTCTGGGTTGGAAGGGACCCCAAGGGTCACAGAGCTCCAACCCCCTGACACAGGCAGGGACACCAACCTCCAGGCCTGGAGCTACACAAGGTTGCCCAGGGCCCCAGCCAACCTGGCCTTGAGTCGTTAGCAAAGGGCTCATGTTACTCTGATTAACATTAGTAAGCTGTTAAATGCATTTCTTAGAGTGAAATAACACAAACATGAGTGAGCACTATTGTAAGAAAGTAGAGAAAACCCCTTAATTCTGGCACTTTTTTCTGATAGTGAAGTTGTAGCTCGCTCTGGTGCCGGCTCTTCCTTTGCAGGAACAACAAAGCTGGATTTACCACGAGGACTAACTCTGGGGCTACCACCCTGAACCATCTGGCTCGCTGGGCTGTACAGATCAGCAGTGTAAAGTAAGGTTTGTCTTAGAGCACCAGACCATAATGGGTCAGGAAGTTCTTTGTGAACAGCCAGGTAGGCGAGTGTGGGAGAAGATGAGTGATCAGATCATTTCTGTTGTCTTGTGTCCGTGTGAAGGCTGTCCAGGGAGGTCTGTGTAGGTTCAGCAAGTCTCCTGTCCTCAATGATGTGAAGTGAAATGGGGGCGGCTAAAAATACAGGGGTTAAGGTAACTTCTATTGGCTTCCACCTCCAACTCATTCCTCCAGAGAAGACCAAAGGTCTGCTGAGAACTTCAAGTAGGCTTTGTGATGTGAGGCTATGCTTTGTTAGTCAGGTTTGTAACTTGAATATTTGCTGGGTTGGTTTTTTTTTTCAGCTTAGAAACTATCTGCCAGAAGCACTTGCTCAGCTGTCACCCTCCTCATCCCCATTTCCAGGTCTCTATGTGGTCTGTGAACCACTGTGAAATTGCTGCTGGTCAAGGATTGAGCTGGTGATTCATTCAGAAGTTGTTTTTTTGGTAGAATGTTTCATTTTGCCTCTCCTTTCTGCAGGTACAATAGGAAGTGCTGGTTTTAATCTTCAAGCTCCAGGTTGTTTAAGATCCAAGTTTCCTTGGAGCCTGCCATGTTTATGGTACTTAAGTTTTTCAGGAATCCCTTGGCTTCATATTAGAAAAACAACCTTTGAGGGAAATCTTGGCTGTAGAACGAGACGTGTCTTATATTTTTGTCTTTTCTTCTAATTTTGGTCCACTTGGTGGTAAATCAGTAGTGTGCAATACTAATTATTTTTAATTTCATTGAAGGAATGCCAGGATACAAAAGGCCTAGCAAGATCTCTGGTCTAGACTTGGCCTCTTCTCAGCAGTTTGCGCTGTCTTGCAAAGCCAGTCCTACTCACTGCTTTCACCAGAGACGTTGTCTGTGCAGTGCTGGGAATGATAAATGCCAAATAAAATAGATGGTGTTAGTCTTTCGTGGTAGTAAAAGGTTAAAGGCATATTAATGGAAGCGAGAGCTTTGGAGAGTAAAATAAGACCAAGTGGTGGAACAGGAGATACAATAACTATAGCGGCCTTCCAGTACCTGCACGGTGCCTGTAAGAAAGCTGGGGAAGAAGTGTTCCTGAGGGCATAGAGTGATAGGATGAGGGGTGATGGTTTTAAACTGGAAAAGGGGAGATTTAGGTTGGGTACTACGAAGAAGTTCTTCGCTCTGGGGGTGGTAGATCACCGGCACATGTTGCCCAGTGAGGTGGTGGAGGCCCCATCCCTGAAGACATGCAAGGTCAGGCTTCATGGGGCTCTGAGCGACCTGCTCTAGTTAAAGGCATCCCTGCTCACTGCAGGGGTGGGATGAGACAGGCTTTGAAGATCCCCACCAACCTCACGCAGTTTGGGATTCTATGATAATTACAGAACATATGAAGCCTGGTGCAACTCAACCTTCACGAAGTCTTCATTACTCCACCATTTACTTGGCTTTTATATGATGTGAAATTGTCTAAAAAAAAAAAATAAAATTGTAACTTCTTGGAACTTGCAGATTTTGTCTTTTTTCAATCTTTCATCTTTGTGTTTTGGACATCAAATTCGAGGTGGTGTCAGTGTTTTCAACACGGGCGTAGCAATGTCCTGAGTATGTCTATCGCTTCCAAAGTTTCTCTCTGGGAAGCAGAGATGTAAAAAAACACAAGACCAAAAGCAATTTTAGCATCGATTAATGTTCTCAACTAATAACAGATTTGTAATTTATATCATTGGAGACGATTACAAATGCTGGAGAAAAATACAACAGATAAGCAAGGTACAGACCTCTTAGTATTAGTTGTCAAGTGCCGCTGTTGAATTAGCAGAGGGTTAACTGTTCTTGGAATCAGGAAAACTCTTGGCTGATAATTTAAGGGAATTAGCTTGTTCTTTGTAATCTCAATGTAGATGTATTGGGTGCACATCCATGGCGACTGGGTCCAAGTGTGACATTTTATTGGTGTTTTTATGACAACTCTGAAGACTTTATTCCTGAATACTGAAATATTATCGTCAAGATACCCCTCTGATTCCTGCTAGTAACGTGTATTTAAAGTCCTTTCACAGCCTTTGGGGGTTTGTTGGCATACAGCTCACTAGGAAGGTGCTGAAGTGAGGACTGCTGTCACTGGGATCGCTTTAGTGGTCTCCATCGATCTCATCCTCTCCCAAATTATCTTCTTTGTGAGCTTCAATTAGCTGGTTTTGCTTTGGGTTGGGTTTTTTTGCCAAACCTTTCCATTAATTTTAAAGCACTTTCAGGTTATTTTTGTCACTATTACGCTTGGCTTTGGTCGGATATTTTTGAGATTTGCAATCAATTTTTTTTTTCTTTTTCTATTTTGATTAAATATTATTTCTTCCCCTTCATTTGTGGCGAAGGAGCTAATTGCCTATCAAGCTTGAATAACGTATTCTTTCCCCTTTAAAATTTGATAAATTTGTCTTGCAACCCAGCCCAACATGGAAGTTGTTAGGAGAAACACAACATTCTTCCTTGCCGAAAGTCAGGCTTTAAAGAAACCTTTTTCATATTAAATATGTTTTCAAAATTCATCTGGGCTTTGACAAAACGGTCTTTCAGAAGAATTTATGAGCCTTCTGCTTAAAATAAAAGCATCTTTGTGATGCTGTCCATAACTTATCAACTTCAAAATATTGGAAAAGATGTACAGAAGTCCTCAAGTCCCATAGGATAAGAAGTGTTTGAATGCTGAGGAGGCTGCAGATTACACCAGTTAAAAATAATCATGGTAGATTTACTGGAATATTAAGTTGTACTAGAAATTGTGAAAATCCAGCCTGAAACTCAAGACTTACAACCAGAAACGCTACAAGCTATGGTAGCTGAAATAGTTGAGGAGATAGGACTTGGACTTCATGGCCCTCATGTGTCCCTGCCAACTCAGGATGTTCTATGATTCTATGACAGAAACTAAACATTCTGAGATCAAGTAGATCTGTGGGTTTGGTTTTTTTTTCAGGAAAAGGAAAATTTTTTACCTTGTTACAGGTCTGAAAACCTGTGCCTGTGTGACATTTAAACATAATTTTAACATTTAGAGTATATTCTGTGTGTGCCCCCGCGTTCCTTCGGGAGAGAAATCCAGGCCAGATGAAAGAAGGGAGAGGAATTAAACTAAAGTGACAAAATCAAACTGCAGGGCCACAAAGAGGAGCAGTGGAAAAGCATTTACAAATGGGATTTTTATACCTCCCAACAGTGATGCCTAAAAAAGCACGAGGCTTTAGTGTGCTAAAATTGGATCAAATGGAGTCGCAAGCGGCGGAGTGTCTGTAAAGTGGCACTTTGTGGGTCTCAGCTGAACTTCACCGCGGTGCCGAAGTGCTGCACACGTCAGTGGGAGGAACGGGAATGCACAACTACCTTTTTGTTGGTCTTTTGCCTTAAAGTGTCTGTGTCCTCGGAATGGTGGGTCACCTCAGGCTGGTGGGTCACCTCGGACTTTCGCCTCAGACTGGTGGGTCATCCCGGCCTTCAGTGGAAATGTATCTGTTGTGAAGGCCGGAAACGGGCCTGTACCTTTCTGCTGAATTACGCTGCTTATCCTGGCTATTTATCCCAAATTCAGCTTTAAGGGACAAGGGGGTAGGTTCTGGTTGGGGTTTGGGTTGGGTTTTTTTAATGGATTCTTTATTTTTAACCAGTATGGGCACTGTACTGCTGCAGGCCGGAAAGGAAGGAAACACATCCCAAATCTCTCTGGGAGGCTCCTGGGTTTCTGGAGCTGAATGGGTCTTACCTAAAGCCACGGCCTCCTGTTTGAAATCCGCCTGCTCACTTTCGATTAATTTGAGCTCTAAGCATAACATCTCGCGCTCTTTCAAGGGCCTTCCAAACTGGGTGAACTTTTAATTCATTTTTCTTTTCTATTCTTTCTTTTCAGGAAGCAGGGGCAGCAAAAAATGACTCTTTTATCCTACGTAAACACAGGCATGTAGTTTTTTGGTTTTGTTTTTTTTTAATTATAAGACAATCTGTCTATTCAGAACCTCTGAAGAAACTTGTGAAGTGCAAAGAACAAACCTAGAGCCTGTGACTAAGCTGGTAACTTCTGGTGTTTAGATTTCTCATTAAAGAAACCCTCACTGTAAAGGAGTGTTTGCACCAGGGGCATATGGAAGAAGTTCACTGACTTGTGGTGATGGGTTATAAAGGCCCTGCCTGTGGCAGGGGGTTAGAACCCTCTGATCCTTGAGGTCCCTTCCAACCCAGACCATTCTATGATTATAAAGACAATGAAAAACCTTTGTCAGGTGTGCAAATAGCGTAAGAAGTGACTGGCAAGATGGGTGCCTGAGTTTAAGGAAAAACATATTTCTTTTTTAGTGAAAAAATAGTAAGTAAAACATGCGGAGAGATGGGTGTTGGCAGCATGCTTGTTGGCATTGTTGTAGGTAACAGACCTGAGGCTGCACAAACTTAATTCAGTTAAGATATTAAATGTAGTTATTGGCTCTGCTCTGTGCACTGAGATCTCTGGGGATTTAAAGAAAGAGAAGGAAAAAGAAAGAATTTCAGTGATTTGTTTCTAAAGTTGGTGTAGAGGATTGAAGTTGTGACTGTAGAATATTCAGTAATTGGCTGTGGATCTCTCTGGTACAACGTGACATGCGGGTGGTATCTCACTCTGTTAATTGTGAGCAATGAGCAAAAGCATTTTTTCCTAGGCATTAGCAGAAAGCTGTGTGCCAGCAAATAAGCTTTACGTACTGGATAAACTTCTATCCCTTTGGGAAGAATGCATAACGCTGAATCTTTAAAAAAAAAAAAGACAAATAATTAATTCTGACAAAATCTAGATTAACTTGTTTCATAAGTAGAGTGTCTTTAATTGGTAACTTTATTTTCTGGAACATTTAATGAGGTTAATGGGGTTATTGTTTCCCTGAGCGTGGTTTTTACGAGCATTTGCTATTTTTTGTACCGTTCAGAATGAGTTTAGACGAAGATGAATCCCTTTGAATACAGCCGCGTCTCGGCACGTAGCGAGCTGTGTACTCCTGAAGCCTTAACAAACCATTGTCAGGGAGCTTGCTTAATGCACACAGATAGTTAAAAATAAAACAGAAACAGGCTTGAGGTTCCATGTGTGCTCTTTTTTTTTTTATCAACAGACCGAGGGCCTGGAGGAATAGAGGAAGTGAATGGACACCAATGTATCCAAATATCTCATTTTCCCTAAAAGCAAGTGCCGGCAGATAAATGCCCATAAAGGGATTTCTTTCCTAAGCCCCATGGATTTTATTTTTTTTTTCAAATTTTTTTCCCCCCAACTTTTTGTGTGAGTTAGAAATGAAAACCATTCATCTAGTGCCCCAAAGAACGGCCTTATTGAATGGAATAACAGTGTAATGTACCATTGAAGGCAGGATTGAAAGTGATTATCTTGTTAACTCTTGACAGTTACCGCCAGCTTGAAATAGAACTGGCAGGCTTGATTTGCAAATGAATTAGAGCTTTTTCATTTTGTGCCAGGATCATCTTTTTATATTCTGATATGACAGATGCTATGTTCCCTGCTTTTGTTTCTCTTCGGTTT
This sequence comes from Hypotaenidia okinawae, assembly GCA_027925045.1. NCBI lineage: Eukaryota > Metazoa > Chordata > Aves > Gruiformes > Rallidae > Hypotaenidia > Hypotaenidia okinawae. The sequence continues at coordinate 26,833,476 of BSDF01000010.1, read as the reverse complement.
TATACTTGCAAATAAAAACCAAAAGATTATGATAGTAATTTTATTTGCATCTTTTCTCCAGGAGTTTATTCTTTGTCTAGAAGTTTTTAGTCTTATATCTTTCAAACATTTGTTTAAGAATAGTATTGTTCCCACAGAATAAAATTTCATTAGGTTAAGTACAGTAGTAATTGGGTGAATGAGGGGGATTTAGAAGCTTTCAGAAAATGGAAAATCGATTGTACTCGAATTGTTTCAGTGCTTAGAACATTTAAATTTCCTCACTGGTGTAAATGTAACATCACTCAGTGTGGAGAGCTGAGCACAGCTGAGGAAAAGCCAATGTTTTAAATATTTATCCTAACAGTATGCTAATAGAGATGCATGTGTAATTAGTTTCAGACTTAATGCCGATAAACTCTGTTTATATTCCGCAGTCATCCAAACACAGATGGTAAGGTGCTAGGTATGATAATTATTGTGCACTCTTTATATGTTCCTCATTAACCTGTAACACTCTTTACTAGTCCAGAGAGTTTTTACTAGAGTTGTGTTCCCCAACATTAAAACTTGCTGGGCTTTGTTTAATATTCAGCGCGGGGCTCCGTGCAGTTACACTGCTGGGCTTTTTGCTACTTTTCTAATCTGTTTTGTACTTTGAGGCTAATTAGCAGCACTTCCTACTGCCACTAATGTCCATTACGGAAATGTTTTCGTACACTTTCACCTACAGGATGTGTTTTAATTGAATATCTACTAAATAATATTACAGAAAAGGTAAAACAGGCCAAAGTTGTCTAATTTATTTAAGACCAGCAAATAATCGGGTTAACAGAGACAGTGACATTCCAAAGCCTGAAGCTTAATTGCTTCTGTTTGCTGGGAATCCAAATGGTGAGTAACAAGGTTTTTATTCCTTGTGAAAGGAACCCCGTGCATGAAACAGGACAGAGCCCTCCCTGATCCCCCCAAAACCCAGGGAGAAAAACAACCAGCCCCCATCTCACATAATATCTCCAAACTCATGTGTTATGAGGTCCCCTGAATTGCCAGCTTACCTGAGGAATGGCTTGAAGTGGCAACCGGAATAAGGAAATCAGCTTTGATAATTTGCAGGATTTCCATGTCTGAGCTGGAGTCTTGGTAGAACCGACCTGGGACCTTTTTTGGGGTGTTTATTTTGGCTGTCCTTTATTTGAACAATATTAATGGAGGAAAAAAAACCCCAGTTTTTTTTTTGGTAGGGTCTATTTCAAAACTGTTGAGTCTGTCAACACTGTATTTTGAATTACACTGTCTGTGGTGTCATCCCCATCCATCCCTATCCCCCCCACCTTAATTTCAGTATTTATTTCAATTGCATAAAATTTTGCTCTGTGAGCTAGGGTTATATTTATTTATTTATTTATTTATTTCCCTCTTGAATATTTGATAAGGTCTCTTGGGAACTGATTTTTCTTCTCTCTAGGATAACATATTATGGAAATTGTTTCACCTTGTGTCCTGTTTAAAGTCCTGGTTTTAGCATGATTCAATTTACCTTGCATTATATTCTACTGAGTTCTCCAGCCTTTCCGAGTCATTCGCTATGTGTTTGTGTGTGGGGATGACTTCTGCTGTCCTTCCTGCTTTTGATAAGTGACCTTCATATGGTCTTCTTCCATCCTTATTCCATTTAAAATACTAATTGGCCAAACTTCTTACCATTTTTTCCCTGAATGAAATAAATTCTCTGGTTGATGGGAGTAAGGGAGGGAGCCACCAAGCACAGCAGCACCTGCTTTGGAGTCTACACTTCAGGATCAGTTCCAGATCATTTGAACCTGATATTAAGTAAGAGCAAAACAACATTCCATGATTTATCAGAAATACCCTAGGTTCAGTTTTCCAGCAGCTGGAGTGAAGGATTCTCTAACCATTCCCAAACTCTCTCTGATGTTGCTTATTGTCACTGGTTTATTTCTTAGTCTGTTTTAGTGGTTGCTTGTATCTTCCAAAAGAAAAGGGGGGTTGGATACAAGGAGCCACAAGTCTTAGAGCCATCGCAACTGTCAAGGGATTCTCGTTGAGGTGCGTGGGGTGCTGAGAATCATAGAATCCCAGCCTGGTCTGGGTTGGAAGGGACCCCAAGGATCACAGAGCACCAACCCCCTGCCACAGGCAGGGACACCAACCCCCAGGCCTGGAGCTACACAAGGTTGCCCAGGGCCCCAGCCAACCTGGCCTTCAACACCCCCAGGGACGGGGCACCCACCCCCTCTCTGGGCAGCCCCTTCCAGCCCCTCGCCATTCTCTCTGCAAAGAACTTCCCCCCAGTCTCTCCTCTCACCCTTCCCTCCTCCAGCTTCACTCCAGCCCCCTTGTCCTGCCAGTCTCTGCCCTTGAACAAGCTGATTCCCCTCCTGTTCCTCTGCTCCCTTCAGGGACTGGCAGGCTGCAATGAGGTCCCCCCACAGCCTTCTCTTCTCCAGGCTGGACAAGCCCAGCTCCCTCAGCCTCTCTCCGTAGGGAATCTTTGTGTAACTCCAGGAAGTTGAAGATGGCAAAGACATTGAGTTTCAATAGTGGTCGTATAGTTAGGTTATGTTATTTGGTTGCCTTAAAAAAAAACCTGAAGGGTTTTTTTCCCTTCATCTTTGAGAGGCAGGAGGAAATAGCTTGCTGTTATGGCTTTCTCCTCTTGCCTTTTGTACACTCCCTTTGGTGCAGCTTGCACTTATGGCTACAAAAATACAGCCCTGGTGTTCAGGTTTCTCTTTGTAACCCGGAGGAGGTTAAGTAGTAATGTTGGAGAGTAACGTGTTTGTAGGGGTTGTGTTTCTGCATGTTGTGTAGTCTTTGCCAGCAGTTCTGCTGGACCACCAGTGTGGTATTGGACCAGCTTATCACCAAAAGCCAACAGGTCTGAATTTAGCTGTTGCCCCAGGAGAATCAGCACCGGCCTCTTAAAAATGGTATCGAAGGGGGGACGGGCACAGGACTTAAGTCGTTATGTAACCTTTGTTATGTCTTTCAAAGCGTCCTGAAATAAGTACCTATGGTCTGAAGTCAGATTTGGAAACATCAGCCTATAATTTTACAGACAACACAACAACAAAAACCCTATAAAATTTAGTGGACTGTGACGGGGGTATCCTTTCTAAAAACTGCATCTAAGGCTCTGAACTCTGAAGCTGGAATTCAAGCTAGTTTAGGGGAGAACTTGAGCTATGTGGTGCCTTCTGGACAGTCAACGTGCAGATGTAATTATGGATGCTGGTCATTGCCAAGCATAGGGAGGAGAAAAGTCTCTTTTCTCTACTAAGTTTTTATTTCTCTGGAGTTGAACAAAGGCATGATCTTGCCATGACTGTTTCACTCTTGATGTCTGGTGTATTTTTTGAGCTTAACATTATTCTGTGAAGCTGTTCCAGAATATAACATGGTTTAAATGTTTGAGAAAATGCATCAGTGAACAGTGATAAGGTGGCAAGTGCATCATTTGGGCTACCAGCCAGCTATGATTGAACTGGGTGTGTGCACACACGATGCCCTGTTCCAAACTGTGGAAAACTTAGAAAGACGTTAAAAATTTAACTTACTCTTTTTTTTCCTCCTCTAATACCTGGAATACCTTCAGTCTGATTGTACAGACTTTTAAGGTTGAGGACAATAAATCCTGCAAAGATTGGCTATATAAAATAAGCAGGAGTAAGGGAGCAGTTCTCTGTCTTGGGATATCCCAGGGTAGAAGGGTGTAATCATGTGGAAAAGTAAATTTTTTTCTTCACAGAAAAAAACCAGAGCCCAGCTCTAGTCTGGCCTTTGAAGTCACCATTAAGGACATGATCTTGCCACAGGTTGGCAGAGGGTTGGATGGAGGATTTCCACTTTTTGAGACAGGGAGGATGTTGTTACTGGCTGTTACTGGTAGTGTTTGCAGGGATTTAGTCAGGAATTTAGAGTATTAACAATGCTGCTACACTGAGTAGTCAAGGCTAGTGTAATCAATTCCTTATCTGAATCTGATTGAGTTAGATATTGTTTTTTACAGTGCCTATCAATAAGCTAAGCATCTCTTAGCAATCAGCTTTGAGAAGACTATGGGTATCAGAGGCAGAAAATGATGAGGTGAACCCCTCATTGAATTTGAGATGCCAGTCACTAAAATAAAGATGACATAAGAAAACAAAGGTCTAAAATATCTAGAGATAGCAGACTAGTCTGCTTTTGCCACAGCTGCTGTAGTTGCATTGAGTGAGACTGTTCCTCACTTTGGCCATGTTGGGTCAGCACAGACTTCTCACTACCTGAAGAAGGTCAAGACAGGAGAGGCAGTGGATATGATGTTTACAGCAGTAATCTCACTTATCCACCATCTTGAACATCTCTCAACCTCTTCAACATCTAAGGTGTATTTTTGTCCACTTCTGTCTTGTCACCCTTTACCTACCTTCCACATGGAGATTAGGGAGGTGGGAGAAGTGACTGGACAACTACTTGGACTGGGTTTAGCATAATGTGTTTATCACATTTTGTGTCACTTGTATGGGTGAGTGTTTGATATCTTGTCACCTGCTGAAGGAAGCTCTGAAGACTTCTTTAGCGATCCAGCTATTTAATTTGAGGTTATTTAGAATACAAGTGGGGATTAATGACATGCAGAACTAAAATGGTAGCTGTGTTTGGTCCTGAGAGAAGGCCATTAGGTGACAGCAAGCAGCAGCAGCATCTTAACGTGAGGATGAAGAACAGGAAAACATGATGTTGTTCCAGGAGCAGCTTTCACTATGAGGCTCTTCATCCAGGAGGAATACTGGGACCAAAAAAGGGATTAATCATACTCGATGGATTATTGAAAGTGTTATGTGATGTTGTTGAATAATCCAAGAGAATAAGAGAGAGCTCTGTGAAAATTATCTGCAGCCACTTGGGCTGACTCCACCTGACCAACGGTGCTGACACGTTGGCATTCATGAAGAGCGGAGAAGGCCTTTGTCTGGGCCTGTGGTGCGGCCTGTCCTGAAATCCTGCCTGTGACCTTGCTTTTTGCAGCTTGTAGTTAGTGCTGTGGAACTGGAGGGGATTCTGCTAAAGGCCTTGCTAATGACGAGGTGATTTATTTATTCATTTGGCTTCTGAGGAGAAAAATAAGACATTGGGACGGTTTAATGTGGAGATCAGGCCACTGATACGGTCGAGGGCTGGAGCACTTGTTCTGTGAGGGGACCTGGGGGTGGTTCAGCCTGGAGAAGAGATGGCTTTGAGGGCACTTGATAGCAGCCACCCAGTCTGAAGAGGAGGGAGGTCAGTGAGGGGAAGGAGCCAGGCTCTCTGAAGTTGTGTGTGGCAGAAGGGAAGATGCAGCCAGCACAGACTGGGGGAAAAAAAAAAAAAAAGGAAAAAAAAAAGGTTTTTGGGCTAGCTAGAAGGAAAGATGCTCCCAGTGAGGACATCTCATCGGCAAAATGGGATGCCTGGGGAGATTTTCCTTTCAAGACCAGGCTGGATCAAACTCTGAGCAGCCTGGTCTGGCCTCACTGCTGACCCTGCCTTGAGCAGTGGTAGGACTTCAGACCTCCGGAGGCCCTTCAACCTGAATTACCCAACACAATCCATAGCTATAGATAATCCATACAGTTGTTCTATGGCCTGTGGACTCCCAACCAAAAAACTGTAGTGAAGAAAATTCAAAACAAATCTACCGGAAGTTTGGGGAATGAGTTGATAACGACTTGAGAGGAACCAAAGAATTGGGCTGAAGTGGTTGGTTTGCCCTGGGAATAAATTCTTAAAACCTTTGGGGTGCTGCCAGTTTTTATGCTACTAATCTGAGCAGATAATTAAACTCTGCTCTCCTCATTGCATTTCATTTTAAAGAGTGTAACAGAGGCCTACTAATAAGCTTAATTGGCTGTTTTAGTGATGAGTGAAAACACGTCTGAGGCTTCTTTGGTTTTAGGTAGCCCCACAGAATGAAGTAAGGGACTGATATCACCCTGTGACACGTTACACCTGGAGTTTCTCGAGGGTGCTTTACTCCAAAGTACCATGCCTCAGTGCACCCACTAACTGCTTTAGCTCTGTTGCACAAAAACAAGCATTAGTTCTCCAATTCTTGGGTGAAATGGCTGTATATTTATTTTAAAAATTTGTGAAAGTGTAAATTATTTTAGAACAGTTAAAATTCAGATATATTGCAAATATTGGATATTAATCAGCTCCCCTGATTAATGGTTAGTTTTATATGGGGACCTGTTTTTACCAACATGAATACATGTCCGGATTAAAATCAGGGTTTTCAGCAGGTGCTAGGGAATATTTTGATTTTAATTTAGTTTCCTGGCAAGGGAACTAGCAGTAGTAAGTTAAGACTGCCTCAATTAGTTACCTGCACTGTGGTTATGCGTAATCCAAAGCCTGGCTACACTTGCTTAATTGAATTCCTGGCTTCTTGTTACAGGTCCCTCATGACCATGATTCAAATTTTAGCTCAGCTGCAGTTTTCCCCCTGGCATTACCAAAAGCTAATGTTTGAATCAGCCTGAGTATGATGGTTACTGGTTTTGCTGTTCAACTCTAAGTGCATCAACTAGTGTTTCACAGCACAATTTCCCTACTATAGTGGGGAAGAACAATCCTAGAGCTTCTCTGATGGGAAAAACTCCAGAATAAACCCAAACTTCCCTAATGAACCCCCCCCCAAAAAAAGAAGGTGATGGATAGGAGACTGCTTGAAAGGAAAATCGGGATCTTGATGGGATCCATATTGTGTGGCGTGAAACTGGAGTTAGATATTACCACCTGGTAATGATACAAAATTAATATGTGTTCCTTTAGAGAAGTATTGGGATATTGGGTGTGTGTGGAATTGTTCTTGCCTTTTGTTTGTAGTGTTTGATGGTATTAGTGATGATGGTATTGTGTAGAAGCCCGGGGTGATGGGTTGGACTGAGCCACAGCAACTGGCCTGATGTTGAATAGTGCAATATTTGAGATACAGCATTAGTCTTATTTGTCTAATTATTATTTAAGTAGAAAGATAAAATTACTCCATGGCTTCACCAGTTGTCAGTGCTGATTGATGCATGGCAGCCTCTGGCTGGGAAGAGGTTTTCATTGGAAGTGACAGGTGCCACAAGGTTTATTTAGGACAACCTCAACCTTGTGCTGGTTAGTTTGATAATGTTTGCCTTATGGATGTCCAACCGCTGCGTTTCCTGCGTTAGAGCCTTGTGTTACACCGATATTACTACCTGTGCTGCCTCAACTACAAATTGGATGAACAGCCAGTGACACTTTTTCAATATTATTACATTAAACCAAGTGGATTTTGATTGATAACCTAATATTCAACTAATGCAAAACATCAATCATGGCAAGTATATTAATTATTTAATATTGCAGTCTAATTCAGAAATCGATGTGCTGCATGAGGGGAAGGGAAACTCGCTGTTCCCAGAAGACTTAAGACAGGGAATGATTAAAAAAACAACCCCAACCAACAAACCCTGCTGTACTCCTGTGTGTTAGTTCGATACAAATCTTTATTCATTTGCCAATAATCTCTTCGCATTTTCCACTTTAGGACCTTTTTTATCAGTTTTGAGACCTATAATTGAATTAAGTCTGCTTTCAGCGCAGGGCAAAAGGACTTGCACAAATATTGATGGAGTCATGACAGCGACAGAGCAGGAGACCGAGCTCTAACGGGTTTTATACCGTTAGTTGGGAGCTCCTCGCATCAGCAGCTTGGCTCCTGCTTCCAAAGCAATTAAATTCTTTAATTTAAGGTCATTTGACACCTCAAAAATAGATGTGGGAGGTGATTTCTATTCAAATACTTGAATAATAAGTTCTTACTCCAAGTGCAAAATAGCAGCGTGAGGAAAAGCGCCTCTTTTCCTCTTGCTTCATTTGAAATACATTCAAATAAAACAAGGGTGGGCAGCGGACTGATTCTGAAAGCTTTATGAAATGATAAATAAAAGCTTCCTGTGAGAGCTCTGATACGGTCCAGCAAGGCTGTAACATGTGGTGATTGCAGGTAGCCTTATTTTCAGTATTTAGTGAAACATTGTACTCTTCACCGTGCCTCACGCAGCCTGGCCCAGGTAGGAAAGAGAACCCAGTTGGGGGTTTTACTCCCGTGGTTTGATGCAGCTGAATAATTTGTTGGAAAATCAATATTATAAATGTAAATACGTACTCACCATGTAGTTCAGTAACCAGGGTTATGTCTCAGGGTGGTGGCTTCTCGTTAGACATGGTTACAGCCCATCTTCTTGACAGGCACTACGTTCTGGAAGCGGGTACAACCTGGCGCCCGTGGCAGGAGAAACCAACCTCCGTGTTCTGTGCCTTGGGGTTTGGGGATTTTTCTCATTTTTTTAGCTCTGGTTTTCTTGGAGGTTATCTTTTTCCATGGTACCAGCGTGTATTAAGGATTGACACTCACTCTGAATTCCCTTTGCCTTTCCATTTATTTACCTTGATAATTTGGTCTGGGTTTCTTGGGGTTTTTTTCCCCAACTTGCCTTTATGTGATGTCATTTCTCTTCGTATCGGTGTGTTTGTGGTTTCTTCAGGAGTCAGATGCAAAGTTTCAGTGTGGCTTCCACAACCTAGTTACTTAATACACAACTCATTCATTCCCTCACCTTTGTAAATAGGCACCTGGTTTTACTCTGAGAGTAGTGGCAGAGAGCAGAACCGGGAGCTGGCAAGCGTGGATGCGATAAATAGCATGATGTGCTGCCTCATCCTATGAATTCCAGTATGAATAGGGGGATAACTATATAAAAACCTTGGTTTGTTTTTTTTTAAAGTGAGCATCCTGTTACGTTGCTGCAGCTTGGAGCCATTTCAGGGCAGGTAAAATTTGAGGGCTTCAATAATTCTTTAATTCTGCGTTAGGATAATTGATACTTTTTAGGCATTGTGATGATTAAGATATTAAAATAAATTTTATATACACGAGTAACTACGTGGTTTTGACATTTTGGAGTTAAACATAAATCGCTGTAGACAAGGGTTTAGCAACTATTTAGAACTTTTGTTCTTCTGTTACAGGGACTCTGCAAACATCAAAGCTGGATTAGAACATCTGGTAAGTTTTAATTTTCTCTTGAACATTTGCATCATCTTTGATATCTGCATTCCAAATGAACACTTTTGAATGAGCTTTGAATACCTTGAATTGAGAAAGTCAACCATTTCCCAGAGGGTCAGCTTACTGTTATTACGTGAAGGCACTTACATTTTCATTTATCTTACCATTTCAAGGGAATTTTAATTTTTTTAAATTACTTTTTTTGATGTAGAGATGAAATAAAATGGACTGCAATCCTTGGATTGATGATTGCCTTAATTATAAACAAAAATTGTTTAGTGTTGGATTTTTTGGCATACCCTGATCTGAAAACAACAAACTTGTGATAAAAAAAAAAACCAAAAATAAAAAGGGACACACACACAATCAAATATTGCATGCATAAATATGGTATGGTTTAGTAATTTGAAGTCTTTGAAAGAAGTGCACAGCTTTGTGGGTTTTTTTCCTCTTGTCTGTGCTTTATGAATAATGTATTGACTTACATTCCATTCAGTGCTGCAGTATAAAATAATAACTGAGATGCAAAATATTTTTGGGTTAAGTAAACATATTCAAACAGCAAGTGATGGTGAGGCACACTTAGCATTAGAAACTAATCAGTTGATCAAAAATGAAAAAGTACAATATTGTCACAAGGCTGAAGCCCACGCAGCCTCGGATGTGAGTATCAGCAATCATCAGAACATTAAGTAGTTCATCTAAACAGATTACTCAATCCCCTTAAATCACAATATTCACTATTAACAGCGTGTCTAGCTCAGTACATCATGGGAAGGGCTTAAATTCCTGTTTAATTTTTCTCCACATAATATCTAAATAATAAATATCATTCTGTACAGCTATTAAAATAAAACCTTATCACAACGTGGTGCCTGGGCATTTGGAAAAAAAAATTGCTTTTCTGTTGTTGCTTCCCATTTTGGGATTCACTTGGGAAATATGATTTGTAGGAGCTTGTGTACCAATATCATCTTGGAGTAACGGTGGGATGAAAAGGATGTATATTCTGGCATAGTTGTCAACTCTTTCCCCTTTATAATGGTGGCATATTAAATGCTCCGTTGCAACTAGTATTTTGAATCTGTAAATGGAATAAATAGCTGAGTGTTATGAATAGTTCTTAGAGAGGGTGGAAAATTAATCTTGTTTGGTAGTTTCATTGGTACCTCGTGTGCTAGTTGAATCTCTTAAATAAATTTTTCAAATGTTTCATTCCTCTGCTGGTGTCAGGTAGCTGGAGTCTGATGGGCTCGGAGAATTTTTCCAATGCATTATAAAGATGCTGGAGTCTTGACAGATGACCGTGGCTGGTACTTCTTCTAAATTGGGAGTGCGGCGGTAGCTGGAGCTGCGGCTCTGATTTATAACATCAGGTGCAGAAGGAAGAGGCTCGATGGGGTTTGAGTAGCCTGGGGCTTGGGGGGGTATGTGGACTGGGAATGGTGTTTGGGGTTCTCTGGGGTTTTGGGGATACACACTGAAAAGATTCGCAGCAGGGCAATGTGTCCTAGGGACCCTGCTCTGGCAGGGGGTTGGACCCGATGAGCTCTGGAGGTCCCTTCCAACCCCTATGATTCTGTGGTTCTGTGATGCCTTTAGCTTCCTTACACAGGAACTTGCTGGATGTTGGTATAAAATTTTAGCTCCATTAAACACATTAGCTGCTGTGTATTTCTCTGCAGGATCTGTCAAAAACCTCCTGTTCTGACTTTCCCCCCGCTTTTTCCCTGTGATCTTCGAAAACCCATCCTGGGAACGGGTGCTCAAGGGAATGAACTGTTCCCCAGGGCACCTGCAGATCGGAGCGTTCATGCTGGAAACCCATTTTGTATCTCAGCATTGGGTTGGGCAAGTTCACAAAGACCTTTGGGACTCCAGTAAATGACAGAGATGCCCCTCAGAAGAATCAAGCCCCGTGATTGCTCTGGTTCTACTACGTTAAATTGCTGCATCTCCTAATACTTGTAAAGGAGTTTTTACCCCCCTATGAAAAAAAGGAATCTTTATATTGATTGGGTAATATATTATTTAATCCCTTCTAGGAAAAAAAAAGAGCAACTGACAGTTTGTGATATGATCTTTATGGGGTCTGTATGTCCCCATAGGACTATCTGCGTGTGCATCCCGCATGCTTGCTTGCAGCATGTTTTACTGCTAACCCCTGGTACGTAGCCTCTGCTGCCCTGGGAGCTAGCAGCTACGTGTGGGAGTGAAGTGAAGGAGTAGTGTAACAACTGCTGTTAAAAACCAGAATTAACTGGGAAATATTTTACAGATTGTGCCTTGGAAATGCTTCGGTGTTGTTATAAACAAACCCAGCTTCTTTGAGGATCAGAGAACTTCCCGGCAGGTCCATGTGCCTGTTCCTCAGCCGGTCAGAGCTGACTCTCCTGAGGGAGCTGCTGCTGGTGGATGAGTTGTCCGTGGCCAACCCCACCAGTGGGTGAGCCTGCGGTCCCTGCTGACCACCCATAGCTACATCTGCTCACCAGCAGTAGGATTTTCTTCTGTTTTTCTGGGATTTTTTTTAGCTAGTTAAGGAAAGAAAGTTCAGAGTTCTAAGCATTGCGGGGTTAGGCTTGTCTTCTAAAAATTCTGGTGCTTATTTGCTGAATTATGGTTAGCTAATTCCTTTTCTGAGTAACGAATGCTAACTGTAGAAACCTTGGAATAGATGATTATACATCTGCAGCAGTGACTAGGTCGTGTTTTCTATTAATAGCTCTACTGAAAAGGAACCGTGGAGCCATACGTGTGGTTTATTCATTAGAGATCCCTTATTTGTGTCTTTTTTGTACAACATTTCAAAGCAATAACCTGCTTGTCCTTGTGGTCAAGCGGCAGAGTCTGTCCGTTTTAAATGATGAAGAGCAACCTGTCATTAATAGCTTGTTTAGCCCATCAGCGGTTTGGAAGTCTATAGCTACTGCCTGCCAAGAACGCAGGCGCTCCCCGTGTTGTGTGTTAATCAATAACCCCAGCAGGGATGGAGGATGCTCTCGCGAAGCCGACTGGCGCAGTGCTTGTGCGTAGCTCTGCCAAGGAACCTGCTGGAGTTCACTAGTTACACTTCCACTTGCATCATGCCTCACAGGTAGCATAGAGCAAGGTCACGAATTCATAACCAACACTGGTTAACTCCATCTGGCAGCCCTTTGGGGTTTGGGGGGGCGGAGTGTGGGGGTGGTTTTAAGAGCTCTTTGGCAGAAAAAATTGCATAAATGATCAACCAACCAAAAAAAAACCCCAACCCAAAACCCAGCCAAAAAGGGCTCCTCTTTTTTTTTCTGAAAAGCATTACTACTTATTTACTGCCTATCACTGTATTTTTATATCTATAAAAAAATTAATATATTTATAAATATAAATATATAAAATATAATGTAAATATTAAATTATATAAATATATGCAATATGTTTATATATACTTCTATATTTATATTTATAAAGACATAGTATATATTATATATAAATACTATATATAAATAAATTATATATGGACAAAATTATATAAATTATATATTTTTATATATATATATAGTTACATAGATATAATTTTCTTGGAGCTTGATTTTGGTGGTCGAGCTCTCACTGATTATCACTGGCTTCGTTTCAGACTTCTGCTGCTTCCAGCTCAGTGGTCCTACTCTGGCTTCTGGATAGCAACGTCTAATAGAATTGTTGGCTTTCTAACGAGCTATAGAACCAAGCAGCCAATTATTTGTGTTCACAAACAATTAATTAACACTCTTAATATGAGTAATTATGTTTATCTTGGTATTCTGGCAAAATTCCATGCTGGGCAATTATATTCTGCAAGCTTGATTTCTCTCTTACTGGAGAAGTCTCGGGCTGAATGGGTGGTTGGGTTTCTTTCCCTATTGAAATCATATTTAATTGAAAATGAGATTTTTCACTTTTTTTGCCATGGCATATTTCTGGAGTGTCCTTTCACAAGCCTGGAAAAAAAAGATCCCTTAGAAAAACCCCCACGGGGTTCCTGGGGGAATTGTAATTTTTGATGCCTGTTTTTAGGTTTTTAGCGAATTCCCCTCCTGGGGAGGTGCCTGACAAGGCACAGAGAGGCCAGTTTTAGTCCAGGAGGTAGGAGACAGATTGGAGAAGTGGAATGGCAGTTCAGCATGGAATTCATGTTAGCAATTCTAAGAGAGTTCCCCTCCACTCTGGGACAGAGGCCCCCTGGCAGGGCTGCCTCTAGCTCCGGGGTCCCCAGGACAAGGAGGACATGGAGCTGTGGGAGCGAGTCCTGAGGAGCCCTGGAGATGATGGGAGGGCTGTAGCCTCTCTGCTCCAGAGCCAGGCTGGGAGAGCTGGGCTGGCTCAGCCTGGAGAAGACAAGGCTGCTGCTGGGGAGAGCTCCGAGCCCCTTCCAGTCCCTTGAGGGGTTCCAGGAGAGCTGGAGAGGGGCTGGTGCCCAGGGCAGGGAGGGCCAGGCCCAGGGGAACGGCCTTCAGCTGCAGGAGGGGGATGGAGAGGGGCTGAGAGGCAGAAATCCTTCCTGAGGAGTAGGGGAGGCCCTGGCACAGGGTGCCCAGAGAAGCTGGGGCTGCCCCAGGATCTCTGGCGGGGTTCAAGGCCAGATTGGATGGGGCTTGGGGAACCTGGGCTGGTGTG